>CM060598.1:24916414-26256414 GCA_030578255.1 Tiaroga cobitis
TTAGTCAGATTAATCTACTGTCATCTTGAGCGGCTATGAGGAACAATCCTGGGACATTTACCTACCTCAGAACAAGTGCTGGTTTATTTTCACCACGAGGAGGAGCAACAGATTCAGCTGAGAAGTGTGTAAGTGTTTTATGCTTGTGCTTTGTTCTAATCGCGATATAGAATAACGTTAGTGTCTGTAAACGGAAAAATAGCATACTGTTAAATGTGAATCATGTTTCTGTGTGTGTGTGTGTGTGTGTGTGTGTGTGTGTGAATGAATGAATGAATGAACGCACAGACACGCACTGTTATAGACGAAATAAAAGACATTTTGTTGACTAGTTTTGGATAGAGTATAAAGTTTTTACTCTAAAATAGACATCAAATAAGCTTTGTTAGGAGTTTCTGCTCATATGTTAAATATATAGTATGTTTTGTCAATAAACTAATCAACTAAGATGTTATAGTGTTCGTTCCAATCCAAGCTAAATCAAAATAATGAATCCTCAACTTTGAAATATGTATGATCAAACTAAGACATTTATGGAAAAGACAATTTTCTTTTCAAGATTTTTTCAACTCTAACTTTGAACTGAAATAAAACCTTGTCTATATGGTGAAGGGTGTGTGATAGATGTGTCCAGACGTATGCACCCTGTATTTTAAAGAAGAACATTTAATTATTTGTGATACATTTTTCATTCACAAAGAATTCAAGGACATTATTCATGTCCCTAAAGGTTGGAGTTTTCCTCATTTTTTTAATTAAGGCATTACGATTTTTATTCCTCTTTTTAGTCAACTTTAGCATGGGTGTGTTCACTTATTCTAAGCAGTGTGTGTATGTGTGTGTTGTAAATAAATCCAAACAATCTAAAAGCCATTCTTTTTTAAATCTCCTCATTCTTTCTGCAAGGCTCTTCATAATGATATGGCCTGATAGCACCTAATAGGGCCATTATGGGAGGGTCTTTGTCTTTCTCAGGTGTGAAATGGATACATACTAATGAGAGATCACGCCTCCTCGCATAAAGCTTTCTCAAACAAAACACGTCATACACATTCTAAAAGACTTTATTGACTTATCTGAATGAGTAGTCAGGATGTTTCTCACATAGTTTTGGAGCAAATATTCTAGACTATGTGATACAATTTTCAAAAGTCTTGTGAAGAAATAATCAATATGTGTTTTGTGGCCTTATTTCAGAAACTTTTATTTTTAGTTTTTTCAATAACCACGCATAAATAATATTCTCTCAAAAATACAAACATGTACATGCATGTTGCTAACATATTATGGTAGCCCCGTTTGTGCTATATAGAGTGAATTTACACCTTTGCCATTAACATGTTTATAAATAACTGAAAAAAGCACAAATGTCAGAGCATGTCAAAACATCCCAAAGGCCCCAAAAAAGCTTTGGTCCCCAGAGGGTTAAATTACAATTATTAGGTAATCTTCATTGCCATTTAAGTGAAATTACTGAACTTAAATATACAAGCTTGATAAAAATTATTATTCTAGAAGAAAATTTCAAATGGCACTTAGAGGCTTTTGCATCTGAACTCTTTATATATATATATATATATATATATATATATATATATGTATATGTATATATATATATATATATATATATATATATATATATATATATATATATATATGTATATGTGTATGTATGTATGTATGTATGTTGTCCTTTCAATTTTTCCTTGTGTAACACCTGAATGAAAGGCTCATTATTATGCGGGTCAGGTGAGAATCACCTAATTATTCATGATGGGCCTTGGACTGTTCAAGGCCATTCGCATATTGCCTTGGCAAACAAAAAAAAGTTTTTCACAATAAAACCCAATTCACAGTTTTATGTGAATGATTAGGCAGGATGTTTTTCAGATCATTTTGAAGAAAAAACACTAGGCAACAACATTCATTAGTCAAAAGTCTTGTGGACACGTATGTATTATGTGTTTTGTAGCCTTATTTCAGAAACTTTCATTTTTAGTTTTCTCTATAACCACGCATAAACAATATTCTCTCAAATATACAAACATGTACATACATATTATATCACATATTATCATAGCCATGTTTGTGCTAAATAGTGTACTTTCACCTGTGCCATTAATATGTTTATAAGCAACTGAAAAAAACACAAATGTCACAGCATGTCAGAACATCTCAAGGACCCCAAAAACACCTCAGACCCCAGGGGGTTAAACACAAAAGGCACTTCCACTTTAATAAAAAAAAAAATATATATATTTATTAAACAAACCAGATCAAGACGAGCGCAGAAACGAAATAAAGTGCATAACTGAAAAATAAAGCATAGGCTCAAAACAAATACAAACAGTTGGCACAATTGCGCATTAAGTTTAGGCATTGGGTTGGGCTAATCCAAAAAAAGTGAAAACAAGGGGGATGTTCTGAAGACAGACTGTTACCTGTGAAACAGGGGTGCTCTGAAAACACCCCCATTAGCAATTAGTGCTTTCCACCTGATGAAATTAACACAGTGAAAAAAACGACCAAACTGAATTTTGGTCGAGCCAGAACGTATCGACCAATAAATCGACTAGTCGACTGGGAGATTACAGCCCTAGAAAATTCCATGACAGGCTGCTGGCTCCCACTGTCGCTGTTCATTTTTATTTTATTTTTGTTGGAAAAGCACTCTCTGTATTAGCTTAAAGCCCTCAAGTTTACATTCATTGGTTACCGTGTTATTTCAATTGCTCTAAACAAGTATTTCGGGTGACCTTATTTTTTTATTGAATGCTAGACATCAAGTTGTTGTTATTTTCATCTAAAAGAAGAATTACAAGTTACAATTACAATTATTAAGAGCAATAAACATATATTGCAGTGTTAAGGAATTCATGTTTTTTTTCATTCAGATATGTAAATCAACATGTACACTCACCTAAAGGATTATTAGGAACACCATACTAATACTGTGTTTGACCCCCTTTCGCCTTCAGAACTGCCTTAATTCTACGTGGCATTGATTCAACAAGGTGCTGAAAGCATTCTTTAGAAATGTTGGCCCATATTGATAGGAAAGCATCTTGCAGTTGATGGAGATTTGTGGGATGCACATCCAGGGCACGAAGCTCCCGTTCCACCACATCCCAAAGATGCTCTATTGGGTTGAGATCTGGTGACTGTGGGGGCCATTTTAGTACAGTGAACTCACTGTCATGTTCAAGAAACCAATTTGAAATGATTCGAGCTTTGTGACATGGTGCATTATCCTGCTGGAAGTAGCCATCAGAGGATGGGTACATGATGGCCATAAAGCAATGGACATGGTCAGAAACAAGGCTCAGGTAGGCCGTGGTATTTAAACGATGCCCAATTGGCACTAAGGGGCCTAAAGTGTGCCAAGAAAACATCCCCCACACCATTACACCACCACCACCAGCTTGCACAGTGGTAACAAGGCATGATGGATCCATGTTCTCTTACTCTTTAAGCCAAATTCTGACTGTACCATCTGAATGTCTCAACAGAAATCGAGACTCATCAGACCAGGCAACATTTTTCCAGTCTTCAACTGTCCAATTTGGTGAGCTCTTGCAAATTGTAGCCTCTTTTTCCTATTTGTAGTGGAGATGAGTGGTACCCAGTGGGGTCTTCTGCTGTTGTAGCCCATCCGCCTCAAGGTTGTGGTGTTGTGGCTTCACAAATGCTTTGCTGCATACCTCGGTTGTAACGAGTGGTTATTTCAGTCAAAGTTGCTCTTCTATCAGCTTGAATCAGTCGGCCCATTCTCCTCTGACCTCTAGCATCAACAAGGCATTTTCGCCCTAAGGACTGCAGCATACTGGATGTTTTTCCCTTTTCACACTATTCTTTGTAAACCCTAGAAATGGTTGTGCGTGAAAATCCCAGTAATTGAGCAGATTGTGAAATACTCAGACCGGCCCGTCTGGCACCAACAACCATGCCACGCTCAAAATTGCTTAAATCACCTTTCTTTCCCATTCTGACATTCAGTTTGGAGTTCAGGAGATTGTCTTGACCAGGACCACACCTCTAAATGCATTGAAGCAACTGCCATGGGATTGGTTGGTTAGATAATTGCATTAATAAGAAATTGAACAGGTGTTCCTAATAATCCTTTAGGTGAGTGTAAAAATTGCTATTAGTCAATTAATGGGGAGATAATCGATAATCAAATTAAATCGAAATCGAATCAGACTGGAAAATGAATCGTTAGATTAATCGATGCATCGAAAAAATAATCGCTAGATTAATCGTTTAAAAAATAATCATATATGTCTGTCTACACAAGTGAATGGATGGATTCCTTAAAAATAGCTACTGGATTTTCACTGGTGATTTGTGTGTTTTTCTGTCCATCCTGCAGATGAAGGGGCTTGTGATGTTGCGTTTGAACTTAACCAGCTCAGAAAAGCAATTTTATCTTCAGATCATCAGATGAGGATGGCAGTAGTGCCGTGTGTGTCACCGAGAGGTTGTGCAGAATGGAGACCCTCTTGACCTTAGAAAAGTACAAAACACGCTGCGGTTCCAGGCACAATTGAAGCAGTGATTCTGCCATCTCTCATTACTGTTAACAATATAAGGGTCAGCCCATCCTAAAGCCCTTGGAATTCACCCCAAATCCTATTCAGCCTTTGAGACATTTTGCACCATTTTTTCAACTGAGGTCAACCTTGGCTTTGTGCAAGGTCGTCTGCAAAGCCGGGAGAGTTGGCCTTCGCAGTGTCCTGATTTTCACAGTAACCAACTGAAAATCATGTGAAAATATATTAAGTCATATTTAACAGGATAAAGGCCACAAGTCAAGCTCAATATGATCAGCTTCATCTAATTGAAAATACTGTCAAGGTGATTTTTGGATTCCATAGCAACTGTAGCAATGAATAGCAAGATAAGCAGTAGATGAGTGGCTTCCTCCTTGTTCATTGTTGTGCCAATGTGTATTGAGATAATTATTACTGTAATTGCTGTATGATTATCTCTCTACTTAAAGCTTAGTGTACTGTAACCCTTGATTTATGCGCTTCACTAGCACTCCAAAGGGAAAATAGAGAAATTTTAACAAGGGCTAATCAAAATTAATGGCTTAATAATTGTTAAAAAATACTGTCAAATGTACAGTAGAACACAAACACAAAGCATTTGATTTTCTAAACTACAAACTAGTGTTGTCAAAAAACTTGGTACTTCGGTACCAAGTCGGTACTAAAAAAATTAAACGGTTACGGTCCCAGCTTTTCTAGGTACCGAGTACCGGGTTAATCCGGTTTTTGATGCGCTGTCGGGAAGATGCAGAGGTGCGTACTCTTCATAAAAACACTCTGAGACACGGCGACCGGCGCTGCTAATGCGGTGGCTCTGAATCCACTTGTTGACAAGAAAGGAGGAAAGAGCTACATATGGAAATATTTTGAATTAGGCTAATGTCACGTTGCCATAAAGGGCCGTTCACACGTTTATATAGCGCGTTTGTTTGCGCGTGCAAATTTCAAATGTAGGCGCGCGGTAAGCGCGCTCATAATAGAAGAGACGTGCGAGCTCGTCTTTCCAGGCTCGCCGCTGTTCATGGTTGCATAGCGGAGACACGGGAAAGCAAGCGCTTGTGGAAAGGAGAAAGCGGTGCGATGCGCTCTCCATGATGACGAGGAAGTATCAGAATTAATTGATTTCTAGCCCTTGCATTAGAAATCAGCTACAGGGTTCTCAAGCTTTGAAGACAGGCAAGAGTGACATTATTGGATTATATAAAAGTACAGTGAAGTCAAATAAAACATGTTTTATCTCCTGTATAGTTTGGTAACACTACAATAAGACACCATTCATTAATATTACTTAATGCAACATCAACACATTGAGTGAACAATACATTTTTACAACATGAATTAATGTTTGTGAATGTTATTTAATACAAACACTTGATTGTTCATGTTTGTTCACTTCATTCATTGTGCATTAAATAATGTTAACAGATAAAACTTTTGATTTTAAAAATATATTGGTTCATTTTTAAGTTAACCCCATGGAGAATAATTGCTACACCTATATAACTGTTGTTTATTGTTAGGTAATTTTATCTAATGTTATCTAACAAATAGAATCTTATTGTAAATTGTTTTTAATACTACAGTTTCCATCTTTGTAACCGTGATATACACTTTAATATGTGTAAATTTAATCTAAATTAAGCTTTGGTACCGAAATTGGTACCGAGAACCGTGGATTTTCACTGGTATTGGTACCGAATACTGATATTTTGGTACCGTGACAACACTACTACAAACTATTGGTCAGGAACTTAACAAAATGTCTGCTATCTCAGAAAAACATCAAAGACAGAACATTTTTGGCAGAATATGGGAAGTTTGATTCAGCTTGGTTCAGCAGAGTTGTGTGGAGTGAAGAATCACAATGAAACATGAGTTGCAAGGTGACGCTCCAGAGCGGTGTCTTTGAAAATCTGGTGAGAAATATATAAATAAATGCATCTCTATTACAGTAAAGCATGGAGGAAGAGACTGTGTCATTGTGTATCGTTGAGATACTTCACTGTGAAATGTCATTCAATGCTTTGTAGAACATGAGAATATTGCAGAATGGCTTGCTTACCACAAATGAAAAGTTGTTATCTGAGAGGAATGATCAGATGTTATTTACCAACAAGACGATGCTCTTGTCCAAATTGGAAAGACAACCAAGAAGTGGCTTGAGAACATGTTTTGGTCAGAGTCCAGATTTGAAATTTGAACCAGAAATAGTGAATATTTGGTCTCGCATTAAGCTCAGATGAACTGGGAGACATTTTTCAACTACTCATGAACTTTTTTAAGCCATTAACATTGAGTGGAACAACACTGACTCTTCTTTCTGTAAAAAGCTGTCTGCAAATTGAGGAAGGCTATTCTGTGCCAAGTTACTTTATCTACAGTATTTGTGCAATTCTTGGTAATTCCCTGACCAATCAGAATCAAGTATTTCACAGAGCCGTTTAATAAGTGAAGGTAATGTCTGCCACTGCAGTTAGTTCCCGTTGTCTTGTCTTCTATCTACAGGAGTGTGAGTTCTCGATGAGTCAGAGAAGCAGTGTTTTAAAGTTGTCTGTGCTCCAGACTGCTGTTTTGTAACCATTTTACTGTCTTTCCACATATCGCTTCTGTCTCCCTCACTGCTGGTGTTCATGTTCTCTCCCAACTGTTATTTTTCTCTCTGAGCTATTACTCTGTGATATTGCTTCACCCTGGTTTCATTCTTATTTTTTGTTTCTCTATTTCAGAACTGAGCTCGGAGAATGTGCGCACATGCTTTCAGATCATCAATGCCTACATTTATCTCTCTGCTACAGATTTCTTACAGGTAGGAGTAAAAACGACTTCAAATAAGAAAAAATTCAAAGAAGATGGGAATGACTGTGAACGTAACCTTATTTGCACTTTCTCAAAAGATGAATGTGGAATAAATTCTAACAGACTACTGTGTGTGTGTGTGTGTGTGTGTGTGTGTGTGTGTGTGTGTGTGTGTGTGTGTTTCAGTTTTAAATATTGTGTATAATCAGTGACTTCTACAGGTTCATTCCCGTTTGCAGGATCTTTTAAGCTCTGTAATGAAAAAAATAAGAATACATTACTAAACAACTTTCAAACTTAGGCAATTTATACATTCTAAGTAAGTTATGTACACGACAATGAGTAAACGAACAGGATGTGTAACATGATGTTAATAAAAAGCTAGAGTTAGCTTATATGGGGATGGTAACATGTTAATTTAGTTCATTTTGATTTTTTTATTACCATCTTTTGGTTGGAATAATTGACTGCACCTGTTTCTTTCATTTTATAACATCTAACGGAATGAAATGTTTTAACAAACTATTATTTAAATTAAAACCAGACTAACACCACAGAACAACTTAGAATTCATTAAATCCATTCCTAATACATGATGTTTATGTCATTTTCCCATCAAAAATGGTGTTGCTTTCTGGAGAGATTGTTATTTGTCTAATAAACAGCCTGTTGTTATTTAAATTAACTCAACCGATTAAGTGGGATATTTCTAAGATGTTTTGTTGGTTTGTTTAATTGGAAAAAATGCTAAAACATTTGAAATATTTCTCATAACATATTTTTTTAAATAAATTGAAGTTGATTGCAAAAATGGCAACAGTCTCTCAAACTAAAGGAGCAAAATCATTTTAAATATGTTCAATCATGTGTTCACTTAATTGTGGTAATATGATCAAATAAAACTAAATATTTTTATCTTTTTTTAATTACATGTCAATATTTTATCCAATATAATAAGACATACAGTACATGATGTACTTCATAACAGGAATGATTGTGCCACTCGTTTTTAGACTCGTCTCTCTCTCTCTCTCTCTCTCTCTCTCTCTCTCTCTCTCTCTCTCTCTCTCTCTCTCTCTCTCTCTCTCTCTCTCTCTCTCTCTCTCTCTCTCTCTCTCTCTCTCTCTCTCTCTCTCTCTCTCTCTCTCTCTCTCTCTCTCTCTCTCTCTCTAGAACTATGCTGAAGCTCTCTGCAGATCTTTCGGTGAACTTCTGAGAGACATTACCACAGAAGGGCAGGTCCAGGTTTTGAAGGTACGACTCAATCCCTAACACTCTTTCACAAACAGCCTGATCCATCCTTTCTCGCAAGGCTCTTTTTTTGTTCTTGTCTTCTTGATGCTCTGTTGTGAAATGAAGTGCCCTGACACTGCTGCAGAGTAATGACTAGAGAACCCGTTCCTCAACTCTGTCATTTTGGTTTTGAGTAGACCACAGTCAGCTCAGCTTCTTTCTTTTTTTTGAAGCCAATCTCAATTTTGCTTGCTTTACCTTATGCACTAAAGCTCTTAGATCTGACAGAAGCTCTTTGACATCGCCCTCCGTTTTTCAAACACTTCTCGTTTCCACACCAACGGTTGGGGTGGATTTCTACTTTGAAGAAACGGTGAAAGCACTATTTGCAGGACCCTGCTATTTTATTAACTTATTTTCGACTTTTTTAATGAATTCATTTTGCCATGTGACCAATTGGACCTTGTAGCACAAATAATTATCTTGACCCATACGGCAAGAAGCCTGTCTGATGTGGGCTTCAAATCAAGCTTCTTGTCCGCACTGCACTGCAGTGCCGGTCCTCTCTGGAGGTGGAGAGACAGAGTGGCTGCCAGGATGCTGCCATTACAGATAAAGCTTTTCGCTTTGGCCTCCAGCTGCTCTTTCATAGGTTAGCAGATGCTCATCGGAGACCCCAAGCCAATTTGGAGCATAACACGCTCTCCGCGCCCCCACAGGAAGAGCTGGAATGCATTACCAGAGGTTTTGGATATTTGTTTTTTATGTTAGCATTGTATAGTGACTGCATCATTGTTCTGTCATCTCTTCAGGGTATACTGTGAAACTTTTCTAATTAACTTTAATCATTTTTCTCTGTAGATCCTAAGTAGCATAGAGCGCAGGTGTGTCTCCGCGCTCCGCATCTAGCGTTGTGCCAACAGGCAACATCTTTCCACTAGAGTGAAGGCAACTTTAATTGGAAAAAACGAGCCCAAGGTTATCTGAGACATACATGTATATTTTTGACAGTTTGATAGAAAGCCCTGTTTTGTGCCTTTTGATGGTGGGAATCTGCGTCTACAAGACGTTTGTTGAAACTAACAAGTATGGTATGCTAGGTGGGAAATCCACAGCATTCTCAAGTTGTTTGCATTGAATCCCTGTATACAGCATTATACTTTCAGAACCAATTATGGTGGTCGTTTTGTCCCCAACATGTCTTATTATTTTTTGTCTTTTACGGATTTAAAAAAAAAAAAAAAACATATTAAAAGCAGAGTTGTTTAATTCTCTGATGAATAATTTAGCATCTTTTTCCCCCCCCATATCGTTCCACTTTATGTTCTTCCCACCATAAAACTCAAAATTGGGCACAATGTCCAAGCTCCTCTTTTCCATACTCCGAAAGTAAATGGTGATTTAGAGCTCCACATATGAGTTTGTTACAAATACGACTGCAAATGAGATTTGAAAGAAATGACAAATTGGAACATTAGCAGTGAACAGCTTGCATTACAGTTCAAAAGTTTGTGGTCTGGAAGATTTTGTTAATGTTTTTGAAAAGTCGCACTCACCAAGGCTGCATTTTTATTTGATCAAAAATACAATTAAAACAGTAATATTTTGAAATATTACAATTTAAAATAACTATTTTAATGTATTGTAAAATGTTATTTATTACTTATTTTGAAATATTACAATTTAAAATAACTATTTTAATGTATTGGTAAATGTTATTTATTACTGTGGTGGCAAAGCTAAATTTTCAGCTTTTTTTGTGCTCAAAAACATTTCTGATTATTATCAATGTTAAAAATAGTTTTGCTATGTAATATTTTTGTGGAAACTATGTCAGATTTCATTGATAAATAGAAAGTTTAAAAGAAAAGTATTTATTTGAAACTGAAATCTTTTTTAACATTATAAATGTCTTTAGTCAAAAAAAAATCTTACTGAACTTTTGAATGGTGGTGTAAATTTGGTATGTTTCTCACTCAAAGATAGCAATTTTTTTAATTTTTTTTTTTACATTTAATCATTTAGCAGACACTTTTATCCAAAGCGACTTACAAATGAGGAGAACAATAGAAGCAATTAGGGCTGGATTTCCCGATAACGTTGTGTCTCAGCGTGCTACGAAGACTCTTAACTAAAGGTATACCATAGGCGTGTCCCCCGAACCATACCTTAGGAGGTTGCTTAAGATATACCTTCTTACGTGCGACGTTACCAAGTGCTGTCCGTGGCAGTGGCGCTGAATTGGTTGATATCGATGGCTCGAGAATCAATTATTCACTCATGCAGGGGCTGCTTCACTGCGTTATTTGAGAAAGTGGTATTCTTGTTGGTCTAGTTGAAATTGCATTTATTAGGACTCATGGGATATTATTAAAAAATAATAATAGCCTAGCCTACATATTTTAAAATTGTCATATATTGCTGCCACAATAACGGCCCATTTCAAATGTTTGCGTGCTTTCTCCTCTTTCCCCTTTTTGTTCGCTGAGGTGGAGCTGTGATGAAATATTGCTCTTGTAAATACTTTCCAGCATTTCAGTAATAAAAGTGGACATCGTACGTACGGTGCTCGGCAGTGATCAAAAAGGATTTGAACAGTGAATTTTGGATCTCTTCTTGTAAACTCGGAGATGTGGATTCGGAAGGCAATTAACCCTCTGAGGTCTAAGGGTTTTTGGGGTCCTTGAGGTGTTCTGACATGCTCTGACATTTGTGCTTTTTTTCAGTTATTTATAAACATGTTAATGGCAAAGGTGTAAATTCACTCAATATAGCACAAACTGGGCTACCGTAATATCTGAGCAACAATTATGTACATGTTTGTATTTTTGAGAGAATATTGCTTATGCATGGTTATTTAAAAAACTAAAACTTAAAGTGTCTGAAATAAGGCCACAAAACACATACTAAATATGTGTCCACAAGACTTTTGACTAATGAGTGTTGTTGCCTAGAATTTTTGCTTCAAAATGATCTGAAAATCATCCTGCCTAATCATTTACACAAAAACATACACTGATTTAAATTTTATTTGAGACCTTTTGTTTGGAAAGGCAATATGCGTGGAGGCGTGTTCACACCTGAGAAGACAAAGGCCGGATAATGTGCCGCATAATGAGCTGCATATTAATTAGCCCTTTCACACAGGTGTGTCACAGGATCCCAAAGAATGCAAGGACAAAAGAAATGATCTATATAGCCTATACATATTTTACAATTAGAAATTGTAACCAATTACAAATAGGTTAGAATTACAATAACAATTACAATTTTAACAATATTTCAAGTGTAGTTCTTTGTAAAAAGTATACATTTTATCATACGTATTAAAAAAAGGTAAGGATTCATTAGTTTGAATATTGGAACAAACACTATAATAACATCTTAGTTGATAATTCAATATACCTACTTTATTTTTGACAAAACATCATACTATAGTATATTTAACTATGAGCAGAAATTGGTGATCAAAAGTGTACCTATTTAATGTGACAGTAGTCTTTTTTTACAGTCAAAACTTTATAATCTATCCAAAACTAATCACAAAATCGTGTCTAAACATTCATATTTAGTCTGTAATATATTGTGTATGATATATTAGTATATACATGTGAATTTGCAGCTTGTTGCTTATACAGACATTTTATTTCAACATATTTCAGTCTATTTTTTATGAGGTGCCCCTAGGGACATTATTCAGAATTACCATGCATATACATGTACTTTTCCTCTCACATACACATATGAAACCAAATTCATTCACATACTATAATGAAATGCTCACACACATACAAGTGAAATGCTTTTACAAACACAACTGAAACGCTCTCATACATACAACTGAAAATATTACGCTCACACACACAACTGAAATGCTCACACACACACAACTGAAATGCTCACACACACACAACTGAAACGCTCACACACACACAACTGAAATGCTCTCATACATACAACTGAAAATATTACGCTCACACACACAACTGAAACACTCGCACACACACAACTGAAATGCTCACACACATACAAGTGAAATGCTTTTACAAACACAACTGAAACGCTCTCATACATACAACTGAAAATATTACGCTCACACATACAACTGAAACGCTCACACACACACAACTGAAACGCTCACACACACAACTGAAACGCTCACACACACACAACTGAAATGCTCACACACATACAAGTAAAATGCTCTCTAACACACACAACTGAAATGCTCACACACATACAAGTGAAATGCTTTTACAAACACAACTGAAACGCTCTCACTCACACAACTGAAAATCATTTCAGTATGTTGTATGCAAACATTTCAGTATGTTGTATGAAAGCATTTCAGTTGAAACGGAAGGTGGTTAAAGTCCCCGCCCACTCCAGCAGGGTTGCCAGATGCCAAGGTTTTCCATCACAAAACCTCGCCAAAAACTGCGAGAATGCACAAAAAAACGCCCAAATTTGTTTTGGCTTGTTTCTCGTTTAAACACAGTGAAATCATTAACAAGCTTTAAAATTACCCATTGGTCCGTGTACTTTTGCATTCATTCATTTTTACCTTTTTAACCCATAATTGAAAAACGAAAAATGGTTGTTGTAGACCCTATTTTTAAAACGCAAAGTTGAACACCAATATTTAAATTTGAATTGTATACACCAAATGCTACGCAAAAATAAATAAATATTGAAGTATTTTCTGATTTTTGTATGTGACTTTTGCCCCTTTATTAAACATTTAAAATATTCACAAATTAATGTGAAAAAAATATATAGATTTTACTGGTTTTCTAAGGACAAACCAGTAAATGATATTTTTCCCGCAGTGCTGAATGAAAAGAGCCATAGCCCACTCTCGAACCATACAGAGAGGTGATTTAGGCTATAGGTGATTTATAATCTGAAAAAAATAACGAGGCATTTGAATTCTTTATTAATAACTTTTCTAAATCAGAGAAATTCATATGGATTACATTATCAGATGGTATTTGCTTTCGATTCGAATTGGTTCTTTAACCCCCTGGGGTCTGAGGTGTTTTTGGAGTCCTTGAGATGTTCTGACATGCTGTGACATTTGTGGGGGTTTTTTTCAGTTGCTTATAAACATATTAATGGCACAGGTGAAATTACACTATATTTAGCACAAACATGGCTATGATAATATGTGATATAATATGTATGTACATGTTTGCATATTTGAGAGAATATTGTTTATGCGTGGTTATTAAAAATACTAAAAATGAAAGTTTCTGAAATAAGGCTACAAAACACATAATACATATGTGTCCACAAGACTTTTGACTAATGGATGTTGTTGCCTAGTGTTTTTTCTTCTAAATTATCTGAAAAACATCCTGCCTAATCATTCACATAAAACTGTGAATTGGGTTTTATTGTGAAAAACTTTTTTTTGTTTGCCAAGGCAATATGCGAATGGCCTTGAACAGTCCAAACCCCATCATGAATAATTAGGTGATTCTCACCTGACCCGCATAATAATGAGCCTTTCATTCAGGTGTTACACAAGGAAAAATTGAAAGGACAACATACATACATACATACATACATACATACATACATACATACATACATACACATATATATATATATATATATATATATATATATATATATATATATATATATATATATATATATATATATTTGAAGAGTTCAGATGCAAAAGCCTCTAAGTGCCATTTGAAAATTTCTTCTAGAATAATAATTTTTATCAAGCTTGTATATTTAGGTTCAATAATTTCACTTAAATGGCAATGAAGATTACCTAATAATTGTCATTTAAGTGAAATTACTGAACTTAAAATGTACAAGCTTGATAAAAATTATCATTCTAGAAGAAAATTTCAAATGGCACTAGAGGCTTTTGCATCTGAACTCTTCATATAATCAAAATATAAATGAAAGTCAAAAACCCATTTTTAGTCATACCTGGAAACCAATCCTGGTCAAATAGGTTATATGGGTCATTGTATAGAATTGGTTCAAAGTTAGAGTTGTGACTTTTGCCCCTTTATTAAACATATTAAAAAATATTCACAAATTAATATGAAAAAAATTTATAGATTTTACTGGTATATATATATATGTTTTTTCTTCAAAATGATCTGAAAAACATCCTGCCTAATCATTCACATAAAACTGTGAATTGGGTTTTATTGTGAAAAACTTTTTTTTGTTTGCCAAGGCAATATGCGAATGGGCTTGAACAGTCCAAACCCCATCATGAATAATTAGGTGATTCTCACCTGACCCGCATAATAATGAGCCTTTCATTCAGGTGTCACACAAGGAAAAATTGAAAGGACAACATACGTACATACATACATACACACACATATATATTAGGGCCGGGACTTTAACGCGTTAATTAAGATTAATTAACTACAGACTTTAACGCGTTAATTAATTACACAAATTATTTTTAATCGCACTTATTTTTGCACCGCGGAACGTTTCTCACTGGATGAGTTTCGGCGGACCGATTATACTGGCGCACCAACTAGCGTTCATGACGAAGAAGCTGACGAGATCACTTTGTTTGGCCGGTGGATGGGAAATTTTGTTACAAAAACGAACGGATGGAAGCGTCGATAAGAGCATGGTTGTGTGCAAGCTATGCAACAAGGAATTCGCTATTGCTATTAGTGTAGTGTAGCAATATGCTATTGCTACACTTAATGGCAAAAAACACTGGTCTGCTGGACTTGGTTGAACAAAAATAAACAATATTTTGTTGCTTAAGCTTATGTATTCAGTCATTATTCAATGGTATACTAAAAATCCATGTGAAAAAAAATTACTTCTCACTGTTCTCAGGTCAAATATTTATGCAATTAAAATGCGATTAATTTCGATTAATTAATTACAAAGCCTCTAATTAATTAGATTAATTTTTTTAATCGAGTCCCGGCCCTAATATATATATATATATATATATATATATATATAAGCGCAAGTGTTCGCGCCCGCGCCACCATGCCATGCAGTGCGCGCGCGCTCAACACTTTGTTACGGGTTAGACAATAACAATACAGGGCTAAGATTATTACAAATAAACAAGATTTTGACGCATATCCAAGGGTTTGTGCGGAGTGTTGAGCGCGCACTGCATGGCACGGGGGCGCGGGCGCGAACACTTGCGTTTTTCTATCAACAGTGGAAACAACTTAAAATATACTCTATAATTTCTGGTCATACAGAAAATAATACATCATTCGCAACTACTTTTATTTGTGTAAACTCACAATAACAAGAAAACGTTGTGCTTTTGTAAAATAAAATAAAACAATCAGGCGCGCTTTCATGGTCTCTGTGAACTGCATCGCGTCTCAAAAATGAACTGAAACAAAATATAGCCTTTGTAGGCTAAAGCTTGAAATGTCCACTTTTAAAGAACCAATTCGAATCGAAAGCAAATACCGTCTGATAATGTAATCCATATGAATTTCTCTGATTTAGAAAACACTAGTTTATTAATAAACAATTCAAATGCCTCGTTATTTTTTTCAGATTATAAATCACCTATAGCCTAAATCACCTCTCTGTATGGTTCGAGAGTGGGCTATGGCTCTTTTCATTCAGCAATGCGGGAAAAATATCATTTACTGGTTTGTCCTTAGAAAACCAGTAAAATCTATAAATTTTTTTCATATTAATTTGTGAATATTTTTTAATATGTTTAATAAAGGGGCAAAAGTCACATACAAAAATCAGAAAATACTTCAATATTTATTTATTTTTGCGTAGCATTTGGTGTATACAGTTCAAATTTAAATATTGGTGTTCAACTTTGCGTTTTAAAAATAGGGCCTACAACAACCATTTTTCGTTTTTCAATTACAGGTTAAAAAGGTAAAAACGAATGGATGCAAAAGTACACGGACCAATGGGTAATTTTAAAGCTTGTTAATGATTTCACTGTGTTTAAACGAGAAACAAACCCAAACAAATTTGGGCGATTTTTTGTGCATTCTCGCAGTTTTTGGCGAGGTTTTGTGATGGAAAACCTTGGCATCTGGCAACCCTGCTGGAGTGGGCGGGGACTTTAACCACCTTCCGTTTCAACTGAAATGCTTTCATACAACATACTGAAATGCTTGCATACAACATACTGAAATGATTTTCAGTTGTGTGAGTGAGAGCGTTTCAGTTGTGTTTGTAAAAGCATTTCACTTGTATGTGTGTGAGCATTTCAGTTGTGTGTGTGTGTGAGAGCATTTCACTTGTATGTGTGTGAGCATTTCAGTTGTGTGTGTGTGAGCGTTTCAGTTGTGTGTGTGTGAGCGTTTCAGTTGTATGTGTGAGCGTAATATTTTCAGTTGTATGTATGAGAGCGTTTCAGTTGTGTTTGTAAAAGCATTTCACTTGTATGTGTGTGAGCATTTCAGTTGTGTGTGTGCGAGTGTTTCAGTTGTGTGTGTGAGCGTAATATTTTCAGTTGTATGTATGAGAGCATTTCAGTTGTGTGTGTGTGAGCGTTTCAGTTGTGTGTGTGTGAGCATTTCAGTTGTGTGTGTGTGAGCATTTCAGTTGTGTGTGTGTGAGCGTAATATTTTCAGTTGTATGTATGAGAGCATTTCAGTTGTGTGTGAGTGTTTCAGTTGTATGTGTGAGCGTAATATTTTCAGTTGTATGTATGAGAGCATTTCAGTTGTGTGTGTGTGAGCGTTTCAGTTGTTGTGTGTGTGTGTGTGAGCATTTCAGTTGTGTGTGTGAGCGTAATATTTTCAGTTGTATGTATGAGAGCGTTTCAGTTGTGTTTGTAAAAGCATTTCACTTGTATGTGTGTGAGCATTTCATTATAGTATGTGAATGAATTTGGTTTCATATGTGTATGTGAGAGGAAAAGTACATGTATATGCATGGTAATTCTGAATAATGTCCCTAGGGGCACCTCATAATTTTTACTCATCTTAGTAGGCTATAACAATATAGTTTGGATGTGTTCATGTAAACATAACGTTTACTAATGTAGGTGCGAGAGTGAATGAACGGCATAGACACGCGCTGTATAACTGTAGTAAACAAAGCGCGCGCGCGCCTATGCCGTTCACTCATCATTTAGCCTACACACAAACACGCAATTCATATTTAAACAGTCTTTTTGCGGTTTACAGTCAGACAGTATTCAATATCACGATTAGAACAAAGCACTAGAATAAATGACTTACTACATCAGCTGGATCCGTTGCTCCTCGAAATGAAACTACCAGCACTTCTGGTACATTTTCCAGGGTTAGATAGTATTATTCCTCACAGCGAAAGGATACGCTGTGTACACAGCTGTACAAGTTACTTACTAAACACGATGTGTTTTATAATCCAGCTGGTGGGCGTTGGCATGTTTGAACGGCTTGCCTTAGATCATTTGTGTTTGAATAGCGCGCGCTCTCCGTGGGTGTGGCACATTAACGCGTAATTAGGTATAATGAGCTGGAAAGAAAAATACTGACATCTCTCTCTTTTCATACAGATTAAATAAACTGAGAATATTTGTTTTTTTATATAAATTAATTCATTTAAAAGAAGAGAGTTCAAGCTTCATTATGGAAAAACACTCGTGCCTGTATGACAACTATTCGCAGAATTAGTTCATTTTCGGACGCGTTTCAGAATAGACTTCACTGACAGAGAGAAGGCAGAACGCGCATCATGTTTGTTTTTCTTTATTTGGCGAAAAGCACAACAGTTTGTTTTTATTGTGAGTATCCACAAAAAATAGAGACTTATCAGGATCTAATGATGTACAACACTTAATATGTTAGATCAAAATCAACAGAGTATTTTGAGTTTCTTTTGCACTGATAAGAAAAAAGCGAGACTATCGCGCCGGCGCGATAGCCGACCTCAGAGGGTTAAATCACCACAAGACCTTGGTATTTGTCAAAAAAACAGAAGGTAATTCGGTCGGGGATTTTTACGCGGGTGGTGGGAGAAAAACACTGACATTCTGGATCCGGATTGCTATAAAATCACAGACTAACTCCTGTAAATGTTTGAAAATACCGTACAACCCCATGAGAAACAATTAGCGTCCGAATAGTGCTTAACTGGCAGTAGCCTATATGCTTTTACTGGCCTTTGAAAGGACTCCGCGGAAGGTGCCATCTTTGATTTAGCACAACTATTCGCTGTATCGCTGCCATAGTTTGAGCAAACTCCCCACCACAATCATTCCCTAAATAGACTCCTAAGCCTTTAATGCCTAATGGTTTTCCAGTTGATGTACCTTTGGATAATATAATTAAAAAATCTAACAAAAATCAGTGTAATGACAATTCTATTCTTTGCATGAAAACACTTGAATTAGCCTAATTGAACACTTGGTGTATTACAACTTCAGAATTATATTCGTATAGACTGTCAAAAGCAATAAGGTATGGCTAAGAGTGGTCTAGACCAGGGGTGCCCAATCCTGCTCCTGGCGATCGACTGTCCTGCACTGTTCATCTCCAACCCTAATCAAACACACCTGAATATAATTTTCAAGTGATCCTAAAGATCTTAATTGGTTGCTTCAGGTGTGTTTGATTAGGGTTGGAGATGAACTGTGCAGGACAGTCGATCGCCAGGAGCAGGATTGGGCACCCCTGGTCTAGACCAACCTTCCGAACGTATAACTTACAGAAGGTATACTTAACTAAGAATGTTTCGGGAAAAGCATATTAACGATAAGGTACAGCTTAAGGTATA
This sequence comes from Tiaroga cobitis, assembly GCA_030578255.1. NCBI lineage: Eukaryota > Metazoa > Chordata > Actinopteri > Cypriniformes > Leuciscidae > Tiaroga > Tiaroga cobitis. The sequence continues at coordinate 24,935,710 of CM060598.1, forward strand.
ACTTTAGAACGTCGTAGCGTTAAGAAGGTTTCGGGAAATCCAGCCCAGACCAACAAGAGGGCAACAGTATACAAGTGCTGTAACAAGTCTGAGTTAGGCCCCGTCCACACTACTGCGTTTTCGTTTAAAAACGGAGAATTAAAATGAATACGATCTCTGTCCACACCAGCGTTTTATCTGCGTATTAGAATTGATCTCCGTCCACATTAAAACGACTGAAAACGCAGATCACGTGACCATTCACCAACACTGGGCATGCGTGTGCCGGTGTAAACAGTGGCTGACGAATCAGGGAAGGACACGTCATGACTGATGACAACCAATCATAGAGCCGAGCGTGAGCCTCTGCGTCATCGTTTCTAAACTCCTCCATTTTGTCCCGTCTTCACTACGCCCTCCGGAGTTTCAAAACGCAAAACGGAGCTGCAGCTTTTCTAAACGTCTCCGTTTTAGGTCTTCGTTTTGTCCGTTTTAGTCTGGACGGGAGGTGCAAACGTAGCAAAAGGTCTCCGTTTTTAAACGAAAACGCAGTAGTGTGGACGGGGCCTTAGTCTAGCACAGTACAAATAGCCAGTGTTTTTTTTGTTTTGTTTTTTACCCTTTTTGAATCTTGAACATATAATTTACCATCCAGTTTTGTTGAATGGAAAAGAGAAGCATGGACATTCTGCGTAATATCTCTTTTTTTTGTACAATAATACAGCTTTGGAATGAGTAAATAACTAATTGTTCGTTGAATAGTTGATCTGTTAACATTTAATGAGTTTGTACGTATCAAACAACCTTTCAGACTTGCACCTCTCCGTTTGCTTCTCTACATGGGAACTGTTCTGAATGCATTAAAGCAACTGTGACAGTCTCAGACGTGTGGGAAGCCATTCGATTAACCTCACAGAGGATTCCCTGCCTTCTTACACCACAGGTAGCATGTTTGGCTTGTAAATCATCGGGCCCATGGACAACAGCTTTGTAACTCCCTAATTAACTGTTCATTTATATTAGCAGTATCTGGAGGCGCTACTTTCACTTTATTGATGTTTTTAATTAACACAGAAAGAAGGGGCCATCTTCTCAGTAAAATGTGTTTGGAGAGATGTCCGTTAAGTCCAAGGCTAAAGGACAATGAGAGATGACAGGGCCATTTAACTCTCCTATAGTGTACACGATTCAAGGACTATACAGTTCATGTCCTTTCATGACAGAGTCAAGAGGAACTAATTTTAAGGTACTTCTGTAAAGAGTACTCAAAAATCAGACAGAGATGTTGCTCACTGTGTGAATAGGATTTGTCAGGCTTAAGAGGATAGTTCAGCTAAAAATTAAAAGAATTTCATCATTTATTCACCCTCATGTTGTTGCAAATTGTTCTTTCTGTGGAAAAAAAGGACAATCTGTTCTGGACTTTTCTATTCAATTAAAATGAGAACTAAGCTTCCAAGCTTCAAAATGGACACAAAAGCACCATAAAAAGTCTTTACTGTCAGTTTTATTGATCAAAATTATTATTTTCTAAATAAAACTGAATAGTAGTGTAAATTCGATATGTTCAGAAGTAAATTCAGAAGACTTGTAAAATTGTGCACAAGGTTTGAAACGACATGAAGGTGTGTAAATGAAACTAAATAGCCTTTTAAAGGAAACTTGCATGAAACGATGGCAGCATGTCAGGCTAGTTTGAATGATTTCAGTTTGGTTTAGGAAAATGTTTTTGGCCTTCTATCCACCCTGCCCAGGACGTCTGCCGGGAAACATGTGGTAGTTTGTGATTGATTTGAAGAGCAAACTGTGCAATTGGAGCCAAGTACAAGTGGGAGCCCGTAGGGGCATCCTTGGATGCTCACACACACACACTGACCACCAGCTTGCATACTGTCAGCGCCCAGATCCTTCCTTTGAGAAACATTCTTACAGCTGCTTTTAGTAGAACTGATGTGGTTAGTGCATTTCTATATGATGGAATGTAAAAGAAATTTGAGAGGGCATGCTCTGTCAACAGTTGTAGCATGAAGTACCACAATAAATAATTTTGACTCATCCCTTCTCAACATTTTTACAGGGTGTTAATGTAAAAATAAGTCTTTAATTTGCATTAAAATGTCTTAAATCCATGTTTCGTGGGTCATGTTTCAGTGAAGATTTATATTTTATTTTCGCTTTTTGAAATCACAAAACCATGTCACTGTTGCACATGAGCGTACGGTGTTTTAGAGCGGCTCGGTTCACAGTAAATGCCGGTCCTCGCGAACTCTATCGCTGCCGTTGCTGTGAGTTTGAGTTGCTTATAACATGCATTTAGAACACGGCATGCTAGATTAACTTTGTTTTTTGACATTACCGTAATCTCAACAGTTATAGTGTGCAGAGGTTTACAGAATTTCACCTCATTTGTAATTAGAAGCGAGTTAAAAACTATTACAAACTAAGCACTTATCTTCCTGCAGTTTTACAGTATATAAAATTTCCCAAAAGTCCCAGTGTAAAGTATATGATTGTTTTTTTTTAAAGCCGTATTAATATTACAAAATTGTGTTTTTATACGTTTTCTTCTTTTTAAAAAACTTAATGTACATTTATAAAACTATATAATGTTTTATTACCCAAGCATTAAATAAAAAAAAAGTACAGCTGCTGAGCGAGGGATCCCTTCTGAATGCCATATTCCATCTGTTTTTTCCACCCGCTCTCTCTTTCTCTCTGATTGGGCAGACGTAAAACGTAAGTCGTAGAGACTGGAAAGTTTGAGGGATGGTAGTATCCTCTCCGTCTACAACGTCACCAAGGCTCGCCCCAATCGGCCTGATGGTGGTGCTACAGTGGTCAAAAGTACATAATGGCTCATAACTCCTAAACCGCTCGGCGCAGACTCAAGTGTCTTATTCCTTTGCAACCCTTGGCTCAAGGCAGACAAAACACGTCACAGATTCAATGGTTGAAATTTTATGGTATTTTTTTAATTAAAAAAAAAAAACTTTTGTGAACTAGTACTAGTTTTTTCGTCTGATCTGAACCAAACCGGTGCAGAACAATTCTCTGGAGTTTGATTGTTTATAACTATCAAAAAGTAAAACATTTTAATGACGTCCATGACGGGACACCAAAACGTTCGAAGTGGGCGTTGCCACTTTACTAAGACTGCTATCCCTCTTGAACGGAATGAGATAATCTCACCAAACTCGATACCACCTATGAATGAGCTCAGTTTGTGGTTGTGTTAAAAATGGTGATGCTATAGAATGGAATAAAAACACGAAAACATCTATATCTACGCAACAGTCTGTCCGATTTACTTGAAAACTGGCATGACGTGTCTTTGTCCAATGTGCCGCAATTGTCTATGAGGACATGCGCGCATCTTCAAAAATATGTCCGCCGCGAATTTACCATTAAAAAACGGTACTGACATGGCTTAGAGCAATTTACTATTACTATTGCAAAAAAACTAACAAATTCAACAAAATGATTTCCTGTGTTGATCAACTTCATGCCACAATTGAGATCAAAAGAATTAAACATGTATGGAACCCTGATCAAGACGTTTTCTTATCTTTACATGAAATAGTCAATGGAAGTAAATGGAGGTCAAAATGAATAAATGTAAGTAAACCTCGAAAGTGGTGTAATTCCGACAGCAGTCTTGAAAGACTTTGCCAGCTCAAGCGTTCTACTCCATCCTGGCTGTAATCCAGACACATTACTTTATACATGTTGTTTGTAGATTACCCTCTGAAGTCAGTTAAGTAAAGTTTTGCCCCATGTGCCTGGGTGTTTGTGCTCCAGCAGCTTGAAGAAGAAAAATGAAAACAGTGGCGCACCTTCATGGAGCGGTTCATCCTGCATCCTGTCAAAGTGAGAGTGGAACAGGAGGTTAATGGCCTTGGGCTACCAAGATCCCTTCTCAAGCCAATACATAGTCTGACAAGAGAATTCACACAATTACAAGCTTCTCTTCCTCTCTTTCAGAGCGACAAGGCAATTTGAGATTATTGAAAATTATTTGGTTGTCCTCAAGGTCAAAATTGTGCAGAGGGGCTTCGATCTGATTTTGCTGGTGATGTAATATTAAACATGGTGATTCAATATGCTTTTTATTTGGCCATTACGTTTCCTAAAGGCAATGCCTGAAGGCTTGTTTCAGGCCTTCTCCTTCTCGATTCATGAGTATGATGGTGTTGAGAAATATTAATATAGTCCCTGTGGTTTGATTCCTGCAAGAAGCGAGACTTGTACCACCACCATTGTGCCATTGAACAAGGCATATGACCCTGATGTTCTGATTGACAGATTCGACATCTCTCTTTTTTTATGTTTGGGGTTCCTAAGACCTCAGTACTGCAATTAAAATTAGTTTGGGGATTTAAAAAAATAACATTGATTTATTTCCATTTCAAAAATCGCCATATGGTATTGCACTAATTTTACAATTTGCTTATAAAAACATGTAGGTTATATGCATGTAGATATACTGGATATTAGATGTTTGTTGTGTACTTTGTAGGTTTATTTTATTTATTTTTTTTGCTGTTTGTTGTTCCCTACTTTATTTGAAAGCCTTGTGCATGCATTTGTATCTATTGTGTGTGTATGCCCACAATTGTTCTTAATTGCTGTAGACAATAAAATACCAATTAAAAAGTAGGTTGCTGTTTGTTTATGCCATATATTTATATATCATAAAATATATTGACATTTTAAATCAATTTAAATTAAACTTCACCCAATCCATGTGGAAAACATGTTTTTTTAATGTTTTTGAAGAAAAACATACTATAGTAAGAGTGTTATGATTTCACAGTGGAACATCTAACCGAGGTATTTAAAGATGAGCATTCAAATCACCCACCACCCGATTCCTGCTTTAAGATGCCTGAGCCTTTTATTATTATTCAGCCACTATTTATCATCTCTTCCAAAACTGCTCTCTAGTCCCATTTACCTGTTTTCCACAGCTTTCGAACCAAATGAGTTTGATCTTCCGCAATCCTCAAATGTTTTAACTATTTGATTTCCATCTGTTGTGTAACTACTTGAGCACTTGGGGATTTTAGGCAATTATACTTTCCATTTCTACTCATGCCCATTTTCTGTTTTTGTGGGTTTTTTTGTTCTGCAGTGATCAAATCATTCTCTTTCCCTTTGCCTCTTACAGGTTGTTGAAATTGCCATCAAAGTAAGTCCTATATTAGGCTCCCATATGTTCCAGCCTCTTCTGCCAGCTGTGTTACAGGGGATTGTCGAAGGAGAAGTGAGTTTGAACACAGTATAGTCTATTACAGTATTCATCTTGCACTAACATCATTTCAGTGAAACTCCACTGTTTCCAATTTTCAATGTTTGCACATACTTGTGTGTTTGACTGCAGAGGTATCCTGTGGTTATGTCTACATACCTCGGGGTGATGGGTCGGATTCTCCTGCAGAATTCAGGCTTTTTTACATCACTTCTCACTCAGATGGCTGTGGAATTCAACCAGGAGGTGAGGATGACTGCCAGGGCACCAGCATTTGCTTGCCTGATAGAGAGTGAATTTTAAAATGGATAGTTCTGATGCAAAACACCTGTTCACTTAGCTGTATATCATTGAATTATTTCATTGAATTATTTTTAATAAACTATTGTATTTATTATTTTCACTTAGGTTTTAGTTTTTTAACTTAAGTGAAAATAAAAAGGAGAAATGTTTTTTTGGCAATTAGCTGAAATAAATGGATTTTTTTTTATTTAAGTTCATATTTTATTTTTAAGTAATAAAAATGTTTTTTTAAGGTTTTAGTTCATTTTTATATACATACATACATGGCTTGACAATAACTTTTTTGCTCACTAGCCACTGTGGCTAGTGGTTTTCCAAAGTTACTAGCCACTCAGTATTTTCACAGACCACAATATTGACCTCGATACCATAAGGAAAAAATGCCATATAGATATTTTAATATTTCCTTATAATTTGGCAGCATATTAGGCTGCTGTCACTTTAAGACCTGACACACTGATCCATTATACTGTTAAATGTGTTTTCTTTCTCAACTGTTTACGTTCACTTAAAACGTAACTAACTATGTTTACGTGAATACTGTACTTGCCAAGACTGGCATTTTGACATTATTTTTGTTTGTATTTGACTGTTTAAGTGCAATAAGCATCGAAAAAGAACTCAATTTAGTACTGAGAGGTGGCTTTATGTATGCACATTTTGGGTGTGAACAATGAAGCAATCCCACTCCGAAATTCAAGCTCTGTAACACCAACAATATTAATCCGTAGCAAATATAACGAGTGAGTGAGGGGAGGCGGGTTTGTGTGTCAACTTGCTGTCGGAGAGATGAGAGAGCGAGAAAGAGCAGCTGTAATCATGTTATCATCTAATCTGCAGAAAATTAGTATTGGAAGCGTTTCAGATAATTCAGTGTCGATATGTTTTGAAAAATCAATATTTTTCACAACACTACATTGCACTTAGTTTGTTATGTCAGATACCTTTTTAAAAGACTACAATTGAAAAATATATCAAATTCAACACGCCAAAGTAAGAGTGACTGCGTTACATGCAACTGCTATATATATATATATATATATATATATATATATATATATATATATATATATCTTTATGTCAAGGTCAAATAGACTGAAGCAAAAAATCAACCAACAAACAAGCTTGGCCTAGTTTTCTTTCTCTGTGCAGCGTATCTTTAGTTGTGTTTGTGGAAGCTGATCTTACTGTAATTTGGTCCCAGTGGACCCGAATGCTTTGCTGAGCCGCCCACACAGAATCATTCCCTTTCAACCCTAGGCCATATATCCCCGCTGAAAAATCGAACTCATTTGCACTATTGTTGTCTCAGCATATATCAGTATTCTCCTTAATTTCCTCAATCCCAGAAATATCTTTCCCGCAGAGACCCCTTTATTATTTACAGTCTCAGCCAAACAACTTCAAAGACGGAGGTTTTTATATATTCGGCCTGTCTGCCGGCTCGACGTACCCTAATGTTTTCCTCTTATCTTATGAAGGATGTATTAATCTTGTTCCCAGTGTGCCTCGCTTACCTGTGCACAGCTAAATTATAAATGAGAATTATGTGAACAAGATTGTTTATCATGGCGATCTCTGCTTCCCAGGCAGACCAGCTCTTGGGGAGCTTGATTGAGATGTGGGTGGACCGCATGGACAACATCACCCAGCCTGACAGGAGAAAGCTCTCTGCCCTGGCGCTTCTGTCGCTTTTACCGTCTGACAACAGGTTCGTCATCTTATAAACACTGCAGGAGAACCCTATCACATTTGCATGCAAATGCCTGAAGCTGATATTGTAGATGTCATCAGCAAGCTGTACAAATGATAGCATTTATACAAATCATTTGACATTCACCACAGAGCCCAAACGAATGAATCTCTTCATAATGGTGACTTGTCGGGAGAAATGGCATGTTGGTATTAGCTACGTCAGCAGTTCGGATGTCATTGAAAGTCCCATTATCATCCCTCTTGTCACATTGTGAGATAGCCTGTAAGTTATAGCTATTATGTTTCAAGGTGCCATTTGCATCTAATTGAGGTGTCAGGTGTTGTAAAAGGGAGTCAGTCATTTTGCCTATAATATTACAAGTAATTTAAGTTTCCATGCCTTGTAGTTCAATATTTTTTTACTACTGATGTAATAGACCAAGAAATAGAAACGAAACAAACAAATGACCACCCATTTTTTAAGTATAGAGGGCAAGAGTGATCATGAACCAAACTCAGGTACCAAATTTCGATATCTGAAGGGTTAATCTCATCAACGTCAGTGAGGGAAAACACTATTTTACGCCCAGAGACATGGCTCACATGTGAGGCTGTAGTGTGAAAGTGTCCCAACCCCCGTAGATGTAAAAGATGTGGAAAAGATCAGAAATGTGGCTATTCACCAGGCTCGATGCCAACAGTGCGCGATACAATATTTGCGACAAGATAATTGCTGGCAAGACCAGAAACACAAAAAATCTGAATGGTTACTCAGCGTATAGGTTACTTTCCTCAGCCATGAGAAATAGGCATATAGAAAGCTTGAAATGTCTACTTTTAAACGAACAAATTCAAAAACAATTAATCTCTGGTTATGTAATCCAAATGAAAGGTGCCTTTCTCTCTATACTGTAGGTGCGCGCGCGTTCACTATACTGCAGAGATGACGAGTCAGCATCGTCAACTTCATCTTTGCAGCCAACACTGACTCACAAAACACTGTGTATTAATAAATAATTAAAATGTCTCCTTGCTATTTTTTCCCCGCCACATTCATTATCATTAGGCTACTTTTGCCGGTGTTTTGCGCCCAGCTTTATGCGTGCGCAGGAGCGTGAGGCATATATTCTGCCCCCTAGTAGCCTTTATGAGTCTTTGAGTGTAAAAAAGTCAACAAACTGAAAAACTGTTTTTTTTTTTTTAGGTAATATGTAATGTAATATTGTTTTTCATAAAATTGGTATTGAAAAAAGTATCGTTCAGGAACCGGTATTGAAATCAAGGTATCGGTATCGATTTTTTTTTTTTTACGATACCCAGCCCTAATTACAAGTAACTAAACCAAACCCTACCCAGAGAGAAACATACATGTGGAATCCACATGGCCCAGATGTGTTGCTGTCTGGGTAACCATAACTTTATAGTAAGTATGTAGTTAGTTAATATTACTCAGTACTGGTAAGTGCAATGTAACTGTGACTAGTGTAACCGAAACCAACTCTGCACATAAGTATTTGAGAATCAGAGAAAGATACAACAGAACACATTGTGTGCTAAATGTCTTTTATGATAGAATGAACTACTCATTCCATGATGCTTTGCAAATTAATTGAATCATAAACAATGGACTTTTAGTCATTGATTATATAAAATACAATATATTTAAGTTTATTGCAAAAGATTATAATATATAAAAAAATATGTAAGTTGTATGAAAGTCTAGATTCTGGATCTGGAAGCTTGTTTCCGCCACTGAATAAAAAAATGTAAGCAAATCGCACTTACGAGTTTACTTCTCACAATTTTGACTTCTTTATTTCTCACAATTGCGAGCATATTTCACAATTTTTACTTTATAAGTCACAATTGTGAGTATATATCTCGCAATTCTGACTTTATAACTAATTGAATGCGAGTTTATATCTTTATTTATGGAGATATATTTCAATATTAAGGTTCAGCCACATTTACTGTTGTGCACTGAATTTTTGCAGTCCACGCAATTGGGAATTTTCTTGTGAGTTCGAAAGATTCGGCCACACAGATTTCACACAGGGTGGAAATTGGTCTTGCAGATATGGCGCGTTGTCTAACAAAAAGCAAAAATGACTTTCTGTGAGCAGATTTATTATTATTTTATTTTTTTCGGTTCTTTTGTGCTCTCAAAAAAATGTATTCGATGTTACTATGAGTAATATTTTAAATAATTCTGCAGAATAACACATCTGCTTGAGTCACTTCTCTTCAGTCTTTTCAACTCGGCATACATGATCCCGGCAGTGACGTTGAAACTCAAAATAGCATCAAGGGAATTGATGCACTTAGTTACCTCCACAACACACATCTCAAATACAAGAGCAAATAATGCAGTAACACACAATGAGGTGGTAATTTGCATGATTTTTCTTTTCTTTTCTGGGAAACAGTGTCAACCCTTCTGCACCGCATCACAACATATTTTTCTATGCAATGTGTTAGTGATTAACAGGAAATATTTAAAATTAATGTAAAAAAAAATTGCTAAGCCCTGGCTATTTTAAAGACCAGACAATCTGACCAGTCATATTGCTTTTTACCATGTGCAGGCTGTCGGGGAAAGAGAAATGGTACAGAAATTCACGAATGACGCACATTCACATTTCTCATTACAGTATAAATATTCAATCCGGCCTTTTAAAAACACTTGAGCATGTCTCTGCATGCAGGCTTATGTTTGGACCGTACAACACACTTCCTTTTCTGAAGGGCGGCCGGTCATCTACAAAATGTTTCACACTCTGGATTTATCCGATCTATCATATGTGTCCACATTTTGTATGCATGTATCTGTTTGTATATGTGGCCATCTTGTATTATGGAATTGCGTTCGGCCCGGTGAAATCGATTGTGGTGCCGCTGTTGTCACCTTATTTCATTGAGATTGATCTTACGGGTCATTGTTCTATGAGATCAATAATGGCATCGATACCAGAGCCCTTCATTGTCAATCTCCCTCACACCCAAAGAAGTGATTAACTGGCAGCAATGATAGCTCCATCATGGCCTTGTTTTCCATCTGCAGTTTTCAGGGCTTTGCTGTGATATGCAGGAGAGGCTCCCCATGCGGCTTGAGCCTGAGTCTTGGGGGGGAGAGTGGGATAGACATGTATTATCATGCTTGTAGAGACAGCCTGGATCCGTGAGCGATATCTCTGAAGCTCAGGAGCACGATGTTGTTTTCTCCATTATTGCCACATCTTGCTTTCTGCTCGTATCTAAACCAGTGTCAGAAATGATCTTTTCCATTACTTTGCCAGGCAGGGTATGAATGCACAGTCATTTAATAAATAAGCGTGATTGCGATTACGACCGCTACCATTTTTAACTGATCATGAAAGCATTATTTACAATATTTTATTTAGAGGTACTTCATGAAAAAGACATTAGCTTATTAGTGCTCATTAGTGATTAAGGTATTTTAATGAATCAGAAAGCGATATCTTTGTCTTAGAGATGTTTCTTGAGCCGCAAATTAGCATATTAGAAATGATTTTGTGAAGGATCTTGTGACACTGAAGAACGGAGTAATGATGCTGAAGTAAATTCAGTTTTGCATCACAGGAATAGACTTTTACATTTATTAAATTCGAAAACAGTTATTTTAAATTGTAATAATATTTCACAATAGTAAAGCTTTAATTGTAGTTTTGATCAAATAAATGCAGCCATAATGAGCATAAGAGACTCCTTTTAAAAACATTAAGAAATTTTACCTTACTAATTAATGGTAGTGAAAAATCGATATTATCATTCTTGCCTTTAATTTCACCTTCATTTCTGACCCTGATCCAAACAGGGAATTGTCTGTCTGGTGTGCCTTAAAATACTATTTTAATAATTGTGATACTACAATATTGCAATATACAGACTTATTTTGTGGAGGAATTGTGCTCCGCCAGTCAACAATCATCCATATTCAGGTGCCTTTTCGCTTCTTTATACTTGTGTGTCTTGAACGGCGCAGAGAAAATTATGAAAGCTGACTCTGAAAGGATATTTAGGTGTGCCGAGAGGCTTGCATGAAATGAGGCCCAGCATATTAATTTTCAAATGCATTCAGGGCGCTATGAATGGCATTTTCTGATCCTGCCATTACTATTCTATTTGCTGTGTTCTGACTCACTCTGAATAAACACCTGTGGGCTCACAGCAAAGCCAAAGGCACTGAATGTTTCTTCTCTGAGGTGCAATACGTCACAAACAATTTCACCCCTTAATGAAGTATAACCACGGTGATGACAGCAATGGAACGATGCAGATTTGTCTCTGCTTCAGTCATTTGGAGAGTGCGGAATAAACAGATGATGATAATAATGATGTAATGATTTCTGTGCATACAGCCAGGAAAAAAAAAAATGGGAGAGGGAAATGCAGATTTGCGTTTTCATTTCTACACATGCACAAATAGAACCGTTCAGAGTGTTTTCAACCAGCTGCCTTTGGAATAATGATGTTGGAGTTTGCCAGAACATTTAGACAGTGTAGAGCAATGCTGCTTGCTTGATTACAGTTGGAATACATATTCATAAAGAAAGCCAAGTGGATTACGAGATTTAGACTGTGGTTAATTTATGACTAATTTCAAGTAGCATAACGACAAGGCGTTTTTCGCAGGTAAATAGATTCAGCTTTTTCTTTCTATTCTTTGACAAGGCTTCACGTATTGCTAAACGTCTTCTAAACGCTCTTTACCTAATATTTATCCTTGTTTGTTTCAGTTTGGTCAATCATGACCTGTCAGTGACGCTGTTATCCAAACCAGCGTCAGAAATAAACCTTTCAATTCACGGTTGGGCTGCACAATTATTAGAAAAATAATCACGATTGCAATTTCAGCTGCTACAGTTACAGCATCAAACATTTCTATTTAAAAATGATTGTTTTTGCTGCTTTGATTGTTCTAGCACTAAAGAAATCCACTCAGTACTGCTCAAAACACTCAAAGTATTTTAATGTATATTCTATTAATCAACATTTGATAATTAACAACATCCATAGCAGTATCAAGAGCAATAATCTCCCATTTTGATATTTTTCATAATTGTGCAGCTCTATTTCAGAAGATTTTTTTAATTTATTGGTCTTTTTTAATAAAAAAAAAATAGTGTCATTGATTCATGTAAATACTTCACTTAAATAGAGATATTATATTATAAACAATACAGTGTCATTGATTCATGTAAATACTTAACTTAAATAGAGAAATTATATTATAGAAAATGCAGTGTCATTGATTCATGTAAATACTTCACTTAAATAGAGAAATTATATTATAAAAAATGCAGTGTTATTGATTCATGTAAATACTTCACTTAAATAGAGATATTATATTATAAAAAATGCAGTGTAATTGATTCATGTAAATACTTCACTTTAATAGAGAAATGCTATTATAACAGTCATGACCTGTCAGTGATGCTGTTACTATGACTTCACATTTAAAGGCACAGTAGCTAAAACACGGCCTGTTCTAATTCTAAAGGTCAAACTGTCTGAGGCAGCCTCAACTTTCATTATAAGTGCACAAACAAAGAGAATACAATTATATTTGATTTTGATCCTTTTTAAAGACTTTACAGTAGTCTTACATGAATGCAATTATCCTGATATGTTGTAAAAAATAAGTTTTCTGCTAGTTTAATTATCCAAAAGTGCAGGTTTATGCATTATTAGGTATTATACAGGCCTCTTTTTCAGGTCCAAGCAGGGTGATAAGAAATCTTTAATATGATGCATCTGATCTAGCACAGCTCTTGTAGCTCTAATATTGGCGTGTTGAGATAAGATTGCCTCCTACCCTGTATTATGCTACAAAAAAAATGTAATATTACAGCTGTAAGCTTTAATAAAGGTATAGCTTAGGTAGATATTTAGCTTGCTTTGGTGCTTGCCAGGTTTGTTTAGCTGACTTACAGGGTATCTTCAGGCGAAATGCTAATTGGCTTTTTAACAGTATGTATTCTAATATATGCGTAGCATGACACATTTTGAGTTATTTAAAACTTTTTTAGTCATCAGTTTTGAATGTTGAGGCGCATGCAATATTGAGAATCTTACTTTATGTAGTCAAAACAAATGAAAACGTAGATAAAATATGATGTGAACACCTCGTTTGGATGAAGGAATTCCTAGTACTGGGGTGCAGATGGGTGATAGGCAGGCACACGTCCTATCACAATCGTAATTCCATACCACCCGTCTTTCATTTCTGACCAATTTCTTGTTATTAAGTCATATCGGCTGTCCCCCTCTCCCTTAGCAGCCTCAGTACCTCATCATCTTCCAGAGCAGAGATGTGATTGCTGCTCTAGAAATGGTATCGACTAGTTCATTTCACCGTGCAGTGTTTTTGAGATTTAGGACTGACCTTCCTTATCTGGCTTTTCATTGAATGCTGCATATGAGCAGATCCGAGGCAGAGGAAGAATCTTCACAGGGTTCTAAGTAGACAGTCGAGGAATCTTGTGTGTTCCAGATCTATGAGTGACGAATGAAGCAATTTCTATCAGACGTTGGGGGCTTATATTGAAGGCTGTGATGGAAAAGGCCAAACACAGGATATTTGGCCTGGCCACCCATTATAGAAGAGAAATGGGAAGGTGCTGGGAAGGTCAAGACCCTAGGATGTTTTCATTCTTACAGGGATAGTTGGGATATCTGGGATAAAAGAAGTGACAATTCTGTCATTATTTGCTCACTGATATCTTACGATCGCCATATGAATGTATTTCTTCCATGGAATGCAAAAGGAGATGTTTATTGCTGAATGTCAGAGCTTCTCTCTTACACAGTACATTGAAAGTGAAAGGTGACTACAGCTGTGAATAATGAATCAAATTTCAGTCAAGTACAAATCTCTCATATGGCTTCAGAAGACTTGGAATATAGTGCACAAGTCGAATGATTCAAGGTTATAATTGTTAAATAAAACTTTTAAAAATTAGAACTGTTGCCTTTGCAGGTAACTGAAATAAGTTGAAGCTCTAAAATGACTAATATATATATATTTTTCAATCAAATAATAATGTTTAAAAAAATGACAAAAATGACTATTACAAAAAATAAAATGAAAATAACAACTGAAAAATATAAAAATAAAAGCAAATCCAAAAAATAACAAAACCTATAATAGTATATAAATAATACTAAAATACCACTTGTTTGTGTTTTTATTTTTACTGGAGCTTTCACTCTATAGGAAAGAGCAGCTCAGGCATTTGTCTAAACTTCTCCATTTGTGGTCCACAAAAGAAAGTCATGCAGTGAATGAATTTGACTGAATGACTGAATTTACATTTTTGGATGAATTATTCCTTTTATATTCCTTCTCATATGACTGTGAAAAGGAGAGATTGTCCTTTATAAAGTGCTAACTGTTGTTACATCACGGAAAGCATGAAGAACATCTGCATTAAGGGTGTAATAATCTAATGAATATCTTCACATTTATTGGCAATAACTGGCTCAGATAATGTGTTTAATTCCCTTGAGTGTAGTTTGGATTTTAACACTCAGCCAGATTGAATATTTCTTCTTATATGATTGTTCCTTGCATAAAGGCTTTGTGAATGCAAGCTATTTCCAGGCTGGAAAGTTTTTTTTTGTTTTTTTTTACTGAAAATCTCAATACCCATGGGCAGGGATGTCGAAAGCACCGGTGCTTTGCAACCAAGTCAATGCTAAAACTTAACTTAAAAAAAAAAATGAAACAATAGCAGTCTTTCTAAAGTTTAGCTAGGCGAGTATCAACTCCATACCCACGCGCTGTCAGACTGACAGGTGACTGCTTTTGAACGCTCACATGTGTATTTACCTGCATGCAAAGGCATTTCTTGTTTGAAATGGCTGTCTTGGTGTGGCAATAATAAAAATAAAGATAATGAAGTTTACTTAACTGAGAAATACTTGAAGGCTATTGTTTTTATGACATTTGTTTATACAGTACGTTTTAACTAAATTAAGGTTTTGAATAGCGTATTACTTTCTGTTGTGGTATCGAAACTGTATTTGAGTATTGTGAAATTTCACTCCCTTTGGTTCTGACTACTAAAACTGCCACCATGACATCCCTACTCACAGGCTTGCGAAGACACCCTAAAACATCTTTCTGTCACAGTGCTGTCATTGCTCACAACATGGTTCTCTGAATGTTGGAACGTTGTGTTCATTCTCTGAATAACGTTTCCCACTGCAATCATTTTTCAGCGTGATCCAGGACAAGTTCTGCGGGATCATTAACATCAGCGTGGAGGCGCTGCACGATGTTATGACGGAAGACCCCGAGACGGCTACCTTCAAAGAGTAAGTTTGATTCTCTCTTTTTGATGACACTTCTCCACAGAGGCATTTTGTCAGCCTAATGACCTGGAAAATGGTGGACAAGGGCACACGCTGTAATGGCAGGGTTTCATGAAACAAACGCTCAACATTAAGAGAAGTGATCGTGATGTGTGTCACAATGTTTGCATTTGTTAGATTATGTAGTATTATAACAGGTTACGTGTGTGTGTGTGTGTGTGTGTATTAGTGCTTTCAATCGATAAAAAAAACTGATTAATCACACATTTGTTTCTGTGATTAATCGCGATTAAAAACACTTAAGCTTTTATACGTTTTTAATATATTTCATAATGTAATAATTTCACAGTTAATCGCCAAATTAATGTAGAAACAACTTAAAGACAGTATATTTTAAATACTTGTTTAATGAAGGCTAGTGTCACAGCTACTGATGTCTAATAGGTAAGAAATATACAGAAATTGAATAAAGTTATCAAACAGTCTGCATTGCATAAATTACGAATGAAATATAGATGGTACCTTTGTTCTTTGATTAACTTTAATGACAGACTGCTGCCACATTAAGACCTTGACACCCGTCTCATTTTTCTCACAACTCTTTACATTCATTTAAGACTTTATTTAACTCATTTAAGACTACTCTTATGAGGATACTTGACAAAATGGACATTTTGGCATGATTGTGTTTTACTGTTCGTAAAGCGTGAAAGATAACTCTATACTTGCGCTCGTTTTTGTGTGCGGGTTGTGCGTCACACAGACAGGATATTCACAGACAGCACGTTCTCTTTTGTCTTGTCGCACTTGAATGGTTTAAAAGCATTTGCATGAATAAGAGCGTGAACACTTATGTAACGCGACACGAAAAACTGATGCTGCGTTAATTGCATTAAATTGTTTTAATCCATTAAACTGGAAAAAAATTATCGTAACATGCGTTAACGTTGACGGCACTTATATATTATATACGAGGCTCTTATTTCATTGTTTCTCCTTCTGGAGCGTCAGTGAATGTTTGAACCTTTTTTATAGTTGTGTTTGAGTCCCTAAATTGTCCTCAGTTTGAAAAGATGGATCTCAAAATCATACAGTTACTGCTGGAAATATTCAAAAGATGCTGGAAAACTGATGAATTTGCAGGACCTGGTCAGCTAACTTTTTGCCATTAAGTATAAATAATATTTATGAATCCTACCTTAATAAAACAAGCTGTATTACTATGAGTAATGATTATGAAATATAGATCTGTTTTTTTGCATGGCACACGTGCCATAGGTTGCCGACCCCTGGTATACAGTATGTTTGTTTTATGTATACGTTTGGGTTGTGTGTAAGCTGGTCATGAAATGTGAATGATGCTGCGAGGTTGCAAATATTTTATGACTTCAGGATGTGGTTCTATACCCTTATGTTCATCTCCTTAGGCATTTTATCATTTCCAGGCAGGATGTATACACAACCTGCCTCATACATACTTCAGTGGGGTGTCAAAAGACTATTCATAAATGCAGTGAGAGATTACACAGCTGCTGGAAAACGGGGAAAAAGTGCAACATGAATGTAATTTCTCTACTTTGCACACACGCGCTTCACAACCTTACTCACTTTCTCCGGCTTCCTGTCCTCTAGCTGCATGTTGATGAGCCACTTTGAAGAGCCGAAGCTGACAGATGACGAAGAACCCCCAACAGAACAGGACAAGAGGAGGAAACTGGTGAGTTTCACCCCGGCTCAAATGTCACAGATGTTACACTCGCCTATTGATGACAGATGCCACGGAGTGGCTGTTAGTGATGAGTTATAGTGGGTGTTGATTGAAATAGTATATTAAAACTGATTGGACAAATAGAATTGGCTGCATTGCTAGTTCAGTTCACAAACAAAGAGGTCAAAAGGTGTTAATGTGTTGAAAAATCTCAATTTCTCATGAACAAGCTTGGTGAACATCTAACTTATCCTAAGGATAAGGGTCTAAAGGTTCAATTTTCTCACGGTTCACTATATGCTTCTGTCCTGGGGTTATGGTCCTGGGGCCGGATTCACGAAAATCCTCTTAAGAAAGAAGTTAAGAAAATTTAAGATAGAAAACTTAAGATAAATTCTAAGAAGTTCATAAGAATGTTGCTATGTGCAATTCTTGAAAAAGTTCTTCAATATTTTCTTAAGAACACACACATTTTTTTCTTAATAAGAAAATGAAAGGCTTTCGTATGACTGGCTTGACGGGAGTTAATCACTCAGCGTCGTGTTTTTAATGCGCCATATCAAATTATGTCGTTATTTTTATTTTTTTTAAAGAGCCTGTTTTAGATGTAGCGGTCTTAACCATTTGTTTACTGGTCTGTCTTGCGCTCGCTCTAGAGTGAATGCTGGCTAGTTCTAGCTTAGTGAGTGCATCATGTATACGGTGTCACTTTAGAGAACTCGTCCACATTCATGGTACTAGTAGTGTGTACTATTATATGCAGCTAGCTGTTTTCTTGTAATGCATAATATTTGAAACAACCCAATAAATCTGCTAAACATCGTGCATTTGGGTATTTAAGACAGGTTAGGGTGATTTTTAAGAACATTATTTTCGTGAATATGAATACTTCTACTATGAATACAAAAATTTTGGAAAACAAAATATTCTTTTCTTCTTTCTTAAGACAAAAAATAAGAAGAAATTGCCAGTTAAGAAGAATTCTCCTCTTAAGAATGATTCATGAATCCGGCCCCGGTTCAATAAATACATGTCAGGAAGTCATTTTTATGGATGCACCAGTTAGATTAAATAAGAGGCCAATATCGATAACCGATATTTTAACACCATCATCTCGAATTCAGTTTTATTTTCTGTACACAGATACAATTTTTCAACATGATATTTGTTTGGTAGCACTTTACAGTAAGGTCCCATCAGTTAATGCATCACAGGATTCCTACTAAGCAGTTTGGAAAAGTATGGAATGAAGTCATTTACAGGTCTGTAAAGTAAGGAAAAATGTTTGTTTGTTTTTTGTCTATTGCCTCTATTCAGTTTCCTAAAATATAAAAATACGAATTTCTAAAAAATAAATGTATCATACAGAGTAGGGCTGGGTACCGAGTTCGGTACTTTTTAGGTACCGACCGAATTGCCTCGATACTACCGAGTATCGAAACATGTCTTGTTTTTCGGTACCAAATTTCGGTACCTAAGTGGTTAATCTCGTCAACGTCAGTGAAACATGCATGCAGCATGATTGGCTGTGGCGGAAACACACTAGTTTACGCTGCTGCCCAGAGACTTGGCTCGTCGCATGTGAGGCTGTAGTGTGTGTGTGTGTGTGTGTGTGTGTGTGTGTGTGTGTGTGTGTGTGTGTGTGTGTGTGTGTGTGTGTGTGTGTGTGTGTGTGTGCCAGAAGCACGCGATGCAATATTTTCGAAGATAATTGCTGCCAAGACCGGTAACACGGTAAATCTGATAAGGCAAAGCGGTGTGTCATACAAAGCACACCGAACGCGAATAGAGCGTCAAATAGGCGTCTAACGCGTCTAGTTAGACGCTTAAATCTTCCACTCGAGTTCAAAACGCCTCGCCCAAATTCGCATCATTCGCGACGCCTGGCGCGAATGATGCGTCTATCCGCGTCTTTGACTTTGTATCTAACCCACTAGCGCAAATAATTAAATTCGCGTTCGGTGTGAACAGTGAACACACCATTAGTAAACACTTGTTCATTAATAAACAATTAAAATATCTCCTTGCTATTGTTTCCCGACACATCCATAATCATTAGGCTACTTTTGCCAGTGCTTTGCGGCAAGCTTGATGTGTGCGGAGCGCGAGGCATATATCCCGCCTCCCAGTAGCCTATATTTAATTTAATTCACATTTATTTGTATAGCATTTTTCACAATACATATCGTTTTAAAGCAGCTTTACAGAAAATTAATGTGTCTAAATTACAATTTAGAGTAATCTGTTATCAGAGGTGACAGTGTAATGCATTTCTATCAATTTTCATTCAATTTCATTGTTAAACAATGCATTAAGTTAAGGCAGAAACAATGAGCTCATTGAAATACATGTTGTTAAATGATTAGGAAACATAGAAAACTTCAGCATTGGTGCTTTTTTAAATACTCAAAATATGAGTGTAAAAAACTCAACAAACTGAAAAAAAAAAAAAAAAATTAGGTAATGTTATATTGTTAAATAAAATTGGTATCGAAAAAAGTATCGTTCAGGAACCGGTATCGAAGTCAAGGTATCGGTATCGGTATCGAACATTTTGTTACGATACCCAGCCCTAATACAGAGCGTTTTCATGACAACTGGCTTTACTATAATCGAGTCTCTTTTGAACGAATGTGTGTGTGCCACCTAAACCGGCAACAGATAAAGAAGCAAACGATCATCTAAATCAGACTTTGCTGATCGTGCAACATAAAACCACATTTACAGTATCTAACCGGTGTGTCAGAGGTGAATATATGCAGGTTTTAAAGCATTTAAGGTTCCTTCTCGTCATTTAAGCATGTTATCACTTCAAGAAAACCAATGAAAAAAAAACATTAACTAAAAATATTTAGGAATACCAAATATAATGCTGAAGAACCATTTATGTTAAATATGGTCTGAAAAATCTACAGAGGTTTAGAAATTTGAGTATGGAAAAAGTATAGAAAATATGTAGGAACCCTGCCATCAATTGACAATCAGCAATACATTTATTACAGTAATTATTCATACTTGTTAAATAATTGTTAATGTTAGCTTAAGTCCATTAAATAATACTAGCACAATGTTTGATTTTAATAATGAATTAGTGAATGCTAAAATTAACATTAAATAAGATTAATAAATGCTTTAGAAGTATTTTTAACTGTTAGTTAATGTTAACAAATGGAAAGTTAAAAAAATAGATAAACCATGGTACAAAAGTCCCATATCGTGGGTGGCAAACTGTGTTTTGTTGTTTTGCTTGTTTTTTATGGGAACCGTCTCACCCGTAGTGTTTAGATAAAAGCTATAATGAGAGAATAAAATGCCATTGCTGTGTTTTGGAGAGGATTGTGGTGAAATCTCAGTCTGTATTTTCCTAATGTTATTTTTGTGTAACACCCACATAGAAAATCTGCCAACAACAATAGCTTCCAAACAACAGTTGAAAATGATCAAATTTACCATGTGAAGTGCAGTAGTTCAAAAGCCTATTCGAGGGGTTTTAAGTGAGTCATTTCTCTTAATTGTCTGTATGATAAAACAGCTCTGGTGGTTTATGATACTTTCAGCCGCTTGCTGGTTTGAAATGAAGCACATTTTTGAGCTTGCAAGTGGCAACCTTTTCTTACTGGTCTTATATGACGGTGTTTCTTTTGTTAGAGAATGACGTGGGATGAATCTCAGTGCCTGAGTACTCGAAAATGACAGCTGTGACTAATCAAAACATAATTGCGGGGGATTCATTTTTCAGTTTTTGATGGGATACACCATAGTTCTTGATGATAATTATTTTGCTTTTGCGGACTACAATTTTCATCAATACTGTACCCGGTTACATGAAGACAGAGGCCAAACCGTTCATAGCGTTTTCCCAGAGTACTTTCTTGTGTTTTAAAACAGATAGTCAGAGTGCAACTGAATGAAACTGAACGCAGATGCTCATTTATTGTTTTTAGACATAAAAAAAACATGCCACAAGATGCAAAAAAAAAACAGTAAGACATGATGCAACAGAATGGGTTAATATTGAACAGAATTCACTTCCTGGAGTCTCTTTGACAGTTCTGCCATTCATGGACTTGCAAGCACAGAAAAGAGTGAAGAAAACAAACATATGGATACAGCATACTGTCAAAATTTGGTCCACAATACAAAAAACGTTTAGAGGAGTAATAACCTTATCACGTGCAATACCCATTAAAGGAGCACTTCACCCATTTCAACATTAATCTTTATTGAAAGTGGGTCATATGTGTAGTCGAAAAGTAAAATAATTTTTGAATTTGGTGCCCTCTTGACCGAGAAAAGACAGAAAATAACTTTAGGGCGCATTTGTCTGTAAGACAACAACTCCCACAATGCACCACATTGCACAGCTCCACAAGCCACTCCCATTAATCCATTCACATCACAACACAAGCGTCCGTGTGCTCGTCTGATTCAGAGATTTCGTCCAGGAGAAATTGCCATCGTTGAAATTCTCTACAGCGGACGGACTCTATCTGTGTCCGTAGCGCACAGCGAGAGCACAGGCACCAGCAGTCCGCCCAGCTCGAGCCAGTCCGGGCTCCTCGTCCGCCTCCTGTTCCTCCATCAGCCTCAGCTGCTCTTCACTATATTGCGGCTCGTAAAGATAGCCACGAACATCGGATTCGAGCAGCAGACTTTCAAAATCCTCTTCTTCCATATCATGTTTAGTTTCTTCCGTCATTGTCGTAACTTCCTATCTCCACAGCGCTTGTTAGCTTAGCTTCCAAACAAGATGGCTGATATTGCTTTCTGTATCTGCAAGTGAAGTCCAACCCACTGATCTTTATTAGGTCTGTAGGGTGAGTGGGTCCCACACCCTGAATAAATGATGAGCTTGTGTTTGTAGTCTCAACCCTTATACAAAGAAATGGGACTTCCTGCTTTTTATGACGCAAAATGACGATTTTTACGTCATAAAAAGCAGGAAGTAGAACACTTAAATCCTTATTTCTCTTATCTCGGTGGAAAATAAGGGAATAAACCATGACCATTCAAAAATATGACTGGGTTTCTAAAGATACAAGGCTTAATGCAAATGGATGAAGTGTCCCTTTAAAGGTAACCCAGATTTCTATATGGGATAGTGCCTTTAATAGATGGGAAGTGAGTGGTTTAAAGATAATTAATCAAATTTTTGATGGAGAAACCATAAGATCTTTTTCTCAATTATGTGATAGGTTTACACTGAGATCTAATGATCTCTTTAGATATTTACAATTACGACATTATATCACAATTCATAAACATTGGGACATAATTAAAAGATCTCCAACAAATGTTGAAAAATATTTTATCAATATCATTGAACATGATCTACCTACTAAAAATCATATAGCACATATTTATGGGAAGTTAATGCAGGATCAATCTTGAAGCTCATAAACATGAAGCTAAAATAGGTCATTTTCACATTATTTTTTACTTTTTTTTCTATCTTTTTTTTCCAACTCTATTATTATTAATTTTGTCCAAATAAACACACAAGAGCAATAGAAACACATAAGAAAAAGAATCCCACCCCAACATATACAAAAGCTTAACTAAAATAAATAGATTTTAAACTGAATTAAAATAAATTAAGAAAAATAATTCAAACTGAATCAATAAATAACAATTAAAATAAATACATAAAAATATATAACATATGTTAAATTATTTATGTATTCATACATATAAATATATATACATACATACGTATACAACAACCAAACAAATAAAGTAACAATAATGATAATAGTAAAAGTACTATTTTGTTCCTATCTAATTGCAAGTATAGGCCCTTATCACACTCCTGGCACTTCCATGGTGAGATCCTTTTGCATCGAATGCAACAACGCCGACTAGGGCTGTCACTTTACGTTCGAAAATCGATTGCACAATCGATCGGACCAACCAACACAAGTATCGAAAACGAAAATAGGGAATCGATTTTAACGGCCTTTTTTTTTTTCTTTTACCAAAAATGTGTTTTAGGTGGACAGATCAATACAGTGCACAGAACATGTAGGATGTTGGAAAATAACAATGTCTTTTCTGTTAACCAAATGCTTTTTAATGTTCGCTATTAGGCTACTTCAATGCAAGTGAACAAGTGCGCCGTTATTTGTTGCTTAGTGACGTGTGTGTTCAAGTAAGCCAGAAATGCGCAGATTCTGTCACTCGCAGAAACAGGCGAATGTTCGCGTCTTCTCTCTTTTGGGCTGCCATCCAGGGGAACGTCTTCGGGCTGAGCAGCCAGCAGCTCCTGAACGTGTCATGGGCTTGTTGTAGTAGATGGCACACAGCTCTTTGTATAAAAGGATGCTATTGGTCACTGCAATGTCCAGGAGGTGCTGGAAAATGTTTGTGTACGACTTACGTGTGTTACGGTGCAAAAGCCATGTTGTGTACTGGACTCCCTACAGTTTGGATGTGTCTGCGACTACACACCTGGTTTAATAGTGTTAACTTCTATATTTTATTTTTAACTTCATTTTAACTTGAGTGCCATGTCTTTTGAACTAGTTTATTTAGTGTTGTGTGTGAGATGCTTCAAAATATGCAAGACGTGAGCGCAGTGATTGAAAAACTTCTGTCTAGCGCATGTTTAAATAGACAAACAAGGGAAATACAGTGCAGTGGAATGCAGAAAAACGGCCCCTAAGACATCCATTGAACATTAACTAAACGATTGCGCAGATGGACTCCACCACCTCCGATTTGTCTGTCAAGTGCTCAAGTTGACAAAATGACCAAAATATTCCTCCCTAATAAGCAGTCTCACACCTACGTCCCAGAAAGACTGAAATGCTTCAAGTAGGAGGGATGAGATTGACATGTTATTATCCAAGTTGCATTAGTGGCATGATATAACCACTTAGACACCATGGAACTCAAATAAGTTTTTGTTTTTTGTCCCATTTTGATGTATTTAGGGGAAAAAATGCTGCCTTACATTTTTAAGTACAATCAACTTGGATCTTTAAGTCATTTCAACTGAAATTACATTAAACTTACTTAAAAAAAAATAGTTGAATCTTGCATAACATTAAAAAAAATTCTGGTGAGTTAAACCAGTGTAAAAACGTATTGATCATATAATTTTTTTTATCGGACACATACCTTTGACACGGTAGTGGTATATTAAATTACGTTGGTGTTCTTGCAGAAAGTCGTAGAGTGTTCAGAGCAGTTTCGGAGGAGGACCGGAGTTCATATTGCAGCGAGAGAGGAAACTAATCGAGGGAATGGACACAGCGAGCAATCAGTCCACACATAACAGGCGGAGGGGTGCCCAACAAACAGTAGATAAAGTCAAAGAGATGTATTACGCTACAAATCTACACTGACACAGGGAAGGTGTAAGTTCTCGCTGGTTAATGATGCACAAAATAGATTAAAAGGAAAAATGTACCTTTTTTATCACTTCTCCCAGCATGAAGCAGGTATAGATTTAAAAGGTTTATTTCAAACCATCGCAGCCATTTAGCCACCCATGTGTCATGATGTTACGGACAGGGTGATATTTGTGCAGGCAGTTCCGCACAAAATTGGTGCCAGCGGCTTTAGACAGCGGGACAGTTCTGAAATGGGGGTGGCGTTAACCTTGTTTCCCAAACTGGTTAAACTGTCATTCTGTTGCAACTGATGTGTAGTGTGCATCATTGCCATTATAAAAAGAAATGGAACTGAAATGGTTTCCCCTTGGTGTGTTATAGGCATTCGGCCCTCTGACATCTTTTGTAATTTATAATAAAGCGCTATAGTTTATAGTTTTGCTTACACTCATTCATACTGACAAGTAGCGTCCAAGACGGCATATGGCATCTCAGGGCTATTTATTTGAAGTGAATTAGTCATTTTTTTTGATGATGTGAACATTATAGGTTAAATATGCTTAATCTGTTATTGTTGATGCTGCCTCTTACATTAGTGTCTCTGTCATAGTCAAACTCAATACTAAGGCTCATCCCTGCCTTCTTTTTCTTGTCAGTGCCTGCCTGCTCTCATTATTTGTTTGTATGCTTCAGGGTTTGAAGGTCAATCAAAACAAGAATACTGAATTAAAACCGTTTGCTTTCCGGGATGCGATATTGCATAACCCGGATCCATCTATTTAATAAGCACATTTCACTCTGATTTATTACCCGTGAATCCCAGGGTGTGCCAGATTCGGTTAGCCTGTTAAATGTATTTTTATTTAATGCTGCTCTGAGCGAAACGCTCCTAATTTCACACACTTTTAATTTTTCACTTTTCATTGCCATGTGGCGGGGTGGGGGGTTCCTTGTTATTGTTTGGTTTGAAAAAATTTGATTGTTTTTAATTATTGGCTCTTGATATCGTCTGCATTCAAATGTTTTATGGCCTTGTTTAGACTTGCTACAGAAGTCTAGACTGCCATTTTGTAAAATGTTTTTTTAATGAAAGAAGTCTCTAATGCTTACCTAAGCGGCCATTCACACAAAACGCATTTTTCCATTCCACTACGCTTTTTCCCAATGTTTTTCGATGTAAACGTGCTAGACGGACGTCTTTAACCGTTTCTCTTGTGTCTTGCACCTTTTGCAGCATCTGGCGCATGACACAGCGTTCTAAAAATGCAGCGCTCATGTTAAAATAAGTTTTAAAAGACCTGTCATGAGACCTTTCAGGTTTTCCCCATGCAGCATATATTCACTGGCTCTCTAGGCATCATTGTCCGACTCCGGATCGAACATATAAGGCTGAACATTGCTTCTGACAGTTTCTGACATTTTCAGTGCGTGAGATTGTCCTTTTATGTTGTTGCATGGGCTCTTGAAGCTCCGCCCTCGTCTTGAAAGGGGCCTGGGAGCACCAGCTCATTGGCATTTAAAGGGACACACACAAAAACTGTGTTTGTTTGCTCACCCCCAAAAGTGGCAATTTTAACATGCTATAAAAATGATCTGTGGGTTTTTTTTAGCTAAAACTTCACATACACACTCTGGGGACATTAGAGACTTATTTTACATATTGTAAAAAGGGGCAATCCAATGTCCCCTTCAAGGCTGGATTTATTTGAATAGTAATATTGTAAAATATTATTAGAATTAAAAAAAAAAAGTAATATGTAATTTATTCCTGTAATGGCAAAGCTGACTTTTCAGCATCATTACTCCAGTCTTCAGTGTCACATGAATATGCTGATCATGCTGACTAATATGCTGATTTGATGCACAATAAACATTTCTTATTATCAATGTTGATGCTGCTTAATATTTTTGTTGTAACCGTGATAAAATTATTTTTTCATGATACATTGATGAATAGAAAGTTCAAAAGAACATCTAAAAGAAATCTTTTGTAGCATTATAAATGTTTTTACTGTCACTTTTGATCAATTTAAGGCATTCTTGCTAAATAAAAGTATTAAATTATTTTAAAAACAAAATCTTACTGACCCCAAACTAAATGCTCTAATATATATTTTCCCCCAATCATTGATTCTAACTTATTGAGAAGAATTAACACGTGACAGGGTTGTTGTTGTTTTGTTTTTTTAAGTTTACTTTGGTGAAATTACTAGCACTTTTAGCACTACATTCAAATATTTTATAGCGTAGTTTGAACCTTTAGTGTAACTTTTTTCTCCAGATCATTCATGTTAACATATTAGATGGTTGCATTAGCATATTATTATTAAGGGAATCAAAACTAAATTAGAACACAAAATTGTTTTAGACAATCATCAGTAATATATTCAGCTCAAGATTTCAGGGTTTTTTGCAAATCTCATAAAAATACAATGATTATGAAATAATGACAGCTTTCTTCAGTCTGCCTATGAAAACTTTCAAGGCGGGCCTCATGCCGTTAGTTTAATTACATTATTATGTGATGGTTATCATAGCATAATAGTAATATGCTCATTTGGACTGGACAGCAAGGGAGAGGAAAATGGCACATGGGAGAAAAAGACATTCACACTGCTTTGGCACAATGAAGAATAATGTTTATAGTAGGACTTAAGTGGACATTTTGTCTTTTTAATATATTTTGCTTTTTAATGGACCTAATGACTTTTTTGTTGGGTATCAGAGTTCTCTTGTATAATTTTAATTACTTGAAAATAATTGAAACTTTTGTCATTTGTTTACATACCCTTGTGTCATTCCAAAACCATATATGCCATGATTGTTTTCTGTGGAATACCAAATGAAAAACTTTGGGTTGTAGTTCTAGTCTTTTAAATACATAAACCAATCAACATTCATTGTGGCTTTAACTTTATTTGGATGGTTTTGTTTGTCACCATTCTGTATTTTCTGTAGTTCCATGCAACCATTTTAAAGGTCTTTGACCTTTTCCACACCTAAATGAAGAGCTCTCAGCATGTCTCAGACAGCTTAACCTTCAGTTTGTTGATAGGACCATACTGAGAACCCTCTCAAGCGTTCTCTACTCTCTTCTGTTTTTCGTGGCCACGCATTAGCGCCGCTAGCATAACAGCACTCTGTCCTCTAGAGCTGCCTCTTAGGAACGAGCAGCGCTTCTCTTTCCTCAAGTGACTGAGAGGATTGTGTCAGTGGTGCTTTGAGTCAAGTTGATAAGAGGTGTTGGACACTTTTGCTTCATTTATTGGAAGCATCATGCAAGGCTGATCTCTTTCTTGTGATTCTCGCAGTTTCAATTTACAGGGTGTGTTTAATTCAGTGGTGACAGACGGAGTCTCTGGTATCCAGTAAGCAGCTCTCAGCAGAGTGTTTCCACTAGGGTCACGATTTACTCTAAATCTCAAATTGCCCCATGGGGAGTTTTCCTGCAAATGTCAAATAAGCATTAGCTTAAAATGCATATGCCATGTTGTTAGACACATGATCTACCAGCGTGAGTTGCATCGCTTCACTGCCATTCATAAATCCTCACCCGGTGCCTCATGGGATAGTAAAGTGTTCATCGAATGCGCACTTCAGAATCTAGGCGGAAGTAATAGGTCATCCAGGGATTTTTCACCTGGTGTTTTCGCCTCGCTGTCTAAACCCCGGCTAAAGTCGCAGAATTTAATTATGAGATTAAGAGCGTAGCCATAGCCATAAAAATTATGAGAACAGGTAATTTGTGTTTATTGCTGTAAAGAATGATAGATTACACCAAGGGCTTTGAGATACAGTACCGAATTTTTTATTTATAACATGATAAATACTGAAATTAAATATTTATTGACACTACGTTTTATTATTTTGTGCAAAAAAAATACCAGAAGTTGGCTTCCTAAACATTGATTTCAGTTGTCTCTGGGTTTACTTTCAGCACAGAAACACCTGCTGATTCTTGTATCATTTGGTTCAGAAACATCTTACCTACAATTATAAATCGCAAACAGACCTTAATATCAATCCGCATGAGCGACAATCATGGCAGTCTCGGTGATGACTAGAGTTGTGAATATAATCGTTTTTATAATCGTTAGGGTAAATAAAGAACGCATATTATATATTAATAAAAAAGTTGCGTATGTCTTTCAGAAGTAAAGCACTTGCGTCTGATGTTTCGGTTTCAAATCAAGCTCTTATATGGTCCTCCCCATTCGTTTCAATGTTTCACGCTTTTTGGACATGCACATCATAATAAGTAGACTTGTTTTACAAAACCTTAAACATTTTCCTGTAAATGTGTCATATATCACTGAAAATGGGAGAATCTCAGTCAGCTTTAATGTGGTATATGGCACATAGTCAGGATAATTCTGGTTAAAATGTGTTGCAGTTTTTAAAATAAGCTTGTTTTTACAGTGGAATTTCTCAAAAACATGATTTTCTTCAGCCCAATGTTCAGCAAATCTTTGACATGGTCTTACTCAGTCAATATTAAAGATATCAAGGTTATATTTTCTCAGAATGTTCTTTACATGGTGTAGGATGATTTTATGTAGAAACTTCCCAGTTTCACAGGGTCACATATTATATAGTAGGGAGTTATTTAATTTTGGGCACAGAACAGAAATAGAGGTTTGAGATAAGGAAGACTTTTAAAATGTGCTCTGTTGGTGTGCCTCCAGGAACAGAGTTGGGGAACACTGTGCTAAATTGCTTCTGGGGGAGAATGGAGAAAGTTAATCTAGTGAACAGTGAATATTTTTTGTCATGTGACATAATTTATTTGTTTATTCAATTTAAATTATTTGTGACAATTAATTAACTAATTAATACATTTAAATATTTTTTTTAGAAAGTTGTCACCTCAATCTTGCTAAGAGTGCATAATATTTGTCATGACAATCAATTTATATTTATTTATTTTATTTGATGTAGTTGTACGTGTAGTTTCTTATTTCTAAGGTCCTGTGTTATAGATTTGTTTCTATTCATATTTATTTTATTTTTAACATATAATTAGGCTTAATAGCTTTACTATTTAAGATAAAATTGGCACCGCTTGCCCCACGATCACGTACCTAATTGATAAACAATTAGTTCTATCCACTTTTTCTTTCAGTTTAAGTAATTATTTTCAGTCTGTAATCTCTTTTTTCTGTAGTAGCAGAGTTTTTTGTTGTGCTGCTGACGGGCCAAACATGCTAATTTTGACCTTTTGTAATCTCCTGCTTCATGGGGGTATATTTAGTCTCGAGAAATTTCAAATAACTGTGTTAAATCTTGAATGTTAACTTCATCTAGACCTTTGAAATGGCCTGATTAGCTTTTTTCCCTTTGTAAAACACAGTTGTGGGGAAAGGAAATATAATCCAGATTATATTTTATGATATACTGAGTTCATTTTGACAGTGAATCTGTTCGGAGAAGTGATATCAATTTCTAATGTGTGAAGAGAGAAGCATTTATCTTTTGTAAGTTATTTATTTATTTTTGCTGTTGTTGGTTTTTTTTTTCAGACAATTCGGTAGTATCATTTTGAAATGAGTGTTGCATATAAGATGTCAGACTTGAAGTTTCCCTCTTCTGATCGGACAGTTAAAGCAAAAGGGGATGGTATTTGATGTACTCTTGTTTTACGGTGTACAATGTTGCTTTAATAGCCAGACTTCTGCTTAAACAGATCATTTGATTAGCAGTGGGATTAAAGCTAATCAATACAGGGATACAGTTTTATTGCACAGTGTGTAAAATTGCTTATACTTTGTCATTCATCTCTCAGTTGTCATCCAGGGTTAAACCACCCAGACAATTGGCAGTTTTTATTTTAGTGAACCAGAATTGCAGTCTTCCATGTGATTTTAGCAGGGGCCGGATTCACAAAAATCTTAAGAAGCTAAATCAATTCTAAGACGTTTGTAAGTGCATTTCTTAAAGAAGATATTTTTATTGTACGTTTGGTTCCAGTCTAAGACTTGCTGATCAGCTGAAAAAACAGCTAAAAAAAAACGTCTTTTTGCGCTACCTGCAGATTACCATAATAATCATAAGCATGCACACTATTTTTGTCGCAACTGGCTTAATGGGATTTCAGCACTCGTCATTGTGTTTTGAGCAGTGAATTTTTAAAAATGTTTTAAAGGGCCTGTCTCAAGAGTGTTTGTAGCGTTACTTTCCACTCTGTTGTTCTTGCATCTTCTCGTCATGGGTAAACATGATCGATCATTGTTTACATTGTCAATAATTGTTGTCAGAGTTCAAGAGTCTTACTCATGCACATCTCTAGTAATAGTAATATGTATTTTATGTAGCTACAGCTATAATGTTGTAATTCAATAAACATAGTACACTATGTCCTAACCAGACGCGATGCAACGGTGCGACACGCGATAACAGGTATATATAATCAAAGTTTTTGTCCCAACCAGACGTGACGCGATATGTGACGATTCTATTTTGCAAATGGTTTTAAAATGGAAATTTCTGCAACATTGCTGCTGGAACAACACCATACAATGAAATTGAAAATCTCAACAAATCTCAGGTACTGTTAAATTATAGCTATAATTCACCTCAGATCTTGAAAATAAATGAAAGGAGTATTTAAGGTTCAAGCTCAATGTGAACAAGCACATGTATTCTATGACAAAGACTGTTTTAGTCACTCAGTACTGTCTGTATTTTTAAAATTGTTAAGATGGTGTAATATTTATAAATTTGATTATGTACTTATCCATATCATTGCGAGTGCAGTGCAGTGCAGTTCTTATAATTTTTTCTTAAAACTACTCTTAAGTTATAAATATATAAAACATATCAGTTAAGAACAGGGCTTAAAAATCAGAAAGTTCACTCCAAACAGAATCAGTATTTTAATGTTTCTTTCCATGCGTTCCTTCTGTAACATTACCATTCTGAACGTCGGTTTGATTGGAAAAAATACTGGTTAATATAATACACTTTAGACAAGAGCTTGAATAAACCTCGTAACTCCAGTGGATCCTCACAGTGTCTTGAAAACCTTGTACGTCTAGTCATAGCCATATACATCAGTTGTATACATCTGAAATAACACAAGATTGTGTGACCTGATTGCTAC
Source organism: Tiaroga cobitis (assembly GCA_030578255.1). NCBI lineage: Eukaryota > Metazoa > Chordata > Actinopteri > Cypriniformes > Leuciscidae > Tiaroga > Tiaroga cobitis. The sequence continues at coordinate 24,967,413 of CM060598.1, forward strand.
AATAAACTCTGTAACCTGTAAGTTAGTCGTAATGCCTCAGATGCGGCCGTTCTAATGACTGAAAAAAACACAAATCTCCAACATTTGCTGGAGAAAAACCATCTGACACATGCAAGTGTCTTACCATACATAAACTACAATAAAACTTGTTTAATTATTTTAAAAGGTTACAGATTACAGGTTTTTTCCATTAACTGAATAGTAGCGGTTCTAACCACACTAATTAGAAAAAAAAAATTCTGGTTTCAAAATGCATATTACCTGCCATTCATTTTCACTTAAATAGTAATGCTTTTACGTTTGATGACATATCCTCGGAAAAACTCCTGAGATCCAAAAGCTAATGCCAGTGTATTGCCATTGCGACTTAACTATGATGACTAGGCTGTAGTATTTGAATTCATGATTGGTTGACTGCTAAATTCAAATTCAGAAGAATTTTATTCATAAGAATGTTTTGTGAATCCATCCTCAATATTGTTGTCAGTTCAGCTTAAATGGATCAAATTTATAACAGCCTCATGACATCAGATTTAATTAAAAAAAAAATTTAATTCAGCGTTTGTCATTGACCCCATGTTAAACATGGATACAACATTGTGAAAAGCAGTTTCCTCTCCAAAGGCTTTAAGACTACAGCAGCTTTTCACTTGGAGAATTCCCTTCATTATTAAATAATCCGGTGCTGTGACACGTTTGTCAGCGGGAGATATTAAAGTCACTGGCCCGAGTAGGGCCACCCGCTACTCCTTTCCCTTCTGTGTGACCCAACAGATTAAAGAAAAGCCATTGCTTGCCAAGAACACGGAAGAAGACAATGTCGCTCACAGAAGAGGATGATGGTTGATTCTGAATGACTGAATGCACAATTTGTATGGGAAAGCGCCGCTCTCATTTAGTCCACGGCTTCTTTGAGTGACTTGATGAGGCTTAAAACTCTAATTAGAAATTCATGAAGCATGGCTCCATCTCTTTGATCCACTCCCTCATTACCAGCCCAGCAAAGTGGATGCAAAGCACACCATTAATATCATTTAGAGTCTATTTTAAGAGCCTGAGGAAATGCAGAGTAAGCAAACGTGGGCTTAACCTTTCAGACAACTTTGTAAGGTAAGGCAGGATTTATTGGCAACTCGGGAAGTAAATTACAGCTGCCCCATCATCCCTGAAAATTTTGATCTACGTAAACGGTGAGGTTGATCCATTTATGGATTGGCTTTTAATACTTTACAGTACTAGTCAGTACAGCTATAGTCAGTGGCCATACCATTGGCTTTAATGTTTAAACCAAAGGGCAGAGTGTCCTGGTGTAGTTTGTGGAATACTGATAATATTTTTTTTAATAAATTAATAAATAATTTCTTGTTAATAAGACGATGAAAAAATGTTAAGATCATGACTAAATTGTGAAGATAATGATTAGTTAATATTGAGTCCATCCTAAATATGAATGTAATCTTTAATTTACTGAAATAATATACATTTAGTAAAATATCAATACATAAATATTACCATATATATAATTATATAATATAGCATAATAAAACGGCTATAAAAATATTTTTATTGCAAATTTTTCTTTGCCTCATCGTAATTTCGACTCCTGAAGGTTGGGAAATGCCTTCTAAATTGCAGAGATTGCACAAGGAAATTACATGCAGATGAACTTTGCCTAATAAAAAGGTGTTGAATGGGTTTCCCCATGCTGCCTTTGCGCAGCGTGATTTTATTCACGCTGCTAGGCAGTCTGGATACCATGGACCAGATTTTCGCCTCAGCGAGGGGACCAATCACAGAACGGGGTGGGAGCAGCAAGAGGATGACAACGTCTATGCGACACACCGAAGCAGTTTGTTTATACCTATGGATCAAACATGGCAGCAGACGTGAAGTTACCTTTCGATGCAGCCTTAAGACCTGTTCACACCGGGACGAATTTCGCACGCGATATTCTCCGACGTTTAATGCCTCATGACTAAACAGAGGGCGCCAATGTGAGTCTGCACACCGGCGCGAAAAACGCCACGCTTAAAAGCGTCATTTTTTAAATAACGCTTCGGGTTCGTTTTTTTGGTTTGACGCACCGCGTCAAAACTATCCGACCAATGAGATTGGCGCTTTTTCTCATGTGTCTGGAGCTTCTGAAGTTACAGTAAAACACAACTTGGGGCGCTCAAACACAAAACGGTCTTGCCGAGCACACATACGTAACGCCGAAGAAGATAGACGCCAAGTAGCGTCTACACTGCCGGGAAGAAATAAGACAAGGAAGATGCAAGGCAAGATGAATGTAGAGCTGCTGGTCTCGTTGGTATCGGAACATAAAGAACTATATGACAAACTACAAAACTACATGACAGACTACAAAATAGGGCTATTTCTGTTTTACATTAAGCGCCATCTAACGTCAGGGAATGAATTTGCATGTTCACTCGGCTCATCGTCAGCAAAAATCGCTTGGGTGTGAACAAAAAAAACGCGTTGAAAAACGCTGCCGAATAACGCGCGCCGATGTTCATCCCGGTGTGTACGGCCCTTTAGGTACATACGCCATCGTGTACACATAAATCTCTGACCCATCGTTTTCTTCCTCGTCTAATTTCTGTCGCTCTACATACGTCATCTGGTATAATTGAAACGATTGGCTATGAGCTACGTACAGGCGTATTTGATAGATATTCGTAGCACCCAATAAACGGCTCTGGGCATTCGTAAACGACGCCTCAAATACGAGAAAATAAACATGTGGTTCCCAGACCACGTCTCAATCTCAATGAGACGTGGTCTGACGTTAGCCAGGCTGGTTGTAATCTCCATTTTAGTTATTTTTGGGAGGACACAGAATGGGGATGAAAGTTTGTACATGCACAAATGGTGACTTGTTTTTCATAAACTGAACAAGTATTTGTAAATTATACAGAGGGGGGTGGGGGTATAAATCTGGAAACTTGCATATGCAAAATCTACAGCAGAGATTTGAATGCATGAGGTCCCAGGACCATTTGAATGAACATGGATTTATATGTAGCGTATTAGAGACTGAGATTTTGAGATTGTTTTGGACACCAAATGGTACTGCAGTGATTGTCTCATAGCCGAGATGTATTTTCTTTTGTGGAGTAGACACTTGATGGCTATATGAGAGAGAGCCCATTATATGATTTTCTCTAATGGCTTTTCTTTTACAAATGTACATAAGTTATTTTGTTTTTGTTGTTTTCCCTGAGACTGACAAATTACAATCCTCTTTTACTTTAGAAGTATAACTGTTGCTTAACTATGTTTCAACATCTTCTTCATCTTCTGCACCCCCACATCCTCATCAGTACCCTTTCATGGACACCAAACCAAAAATATCTTCCTATTAATACTCATACTACTATTGCTACTACTATTATTAATCATTTGTTTTACAAAGATTAATGAGAAAATAAGGCCTTTTTTTATTCATAAAGTGTGAAAAAGTGTCACATTGGGCTTCATTTATGAAAAATGAGCTGAATAATTTCCTGTGGATGTACGTAAAACTATTCTTGCTTAAATGTTTGCAATCAAATCACTGGAAAGATTTACACAACAAGATATTTATGAAAGATTTGCACAGAAATGCATACAGTCTTTCATGAATATGGCACATTATTTTTCTTACGTTAGAAAGTAACTGAAATAAAAATCATGACTGTTTTAATCTGATGACTCTTATATAGATGACCGATGATACTTGAAGAAACCTACCAGGAGAAAAGCTATTTTAAACACAAAGGATGGAAAACACCAAACATTAATTGGATTTAGTTAATAGAAGTTAATTGTTAAATACAATCTGAGGAAAACGTTGCAAGTATAACCACTGGGGTGCTCACAGTACATGAGCTTATAGGTTTTTCCTACTCTAGACATTTCTAGATATTAGCAATTTTCTAACTTCTTGACTAATTGTCTGTTCAACATATTCTAGTGTTGCAATGTTCTTAATGAAAGTTATTATACAGTGTTACTGAGTAAATCTTGCTTTTTTGAACTTGAAAGTCTATGTGGGGGATTCCCGAAGACACTGGAAAAGGAGATCAAGGGTCCAGTCAAGCTTAAATATAGATGACTGCCTTTACTTTTAAGTAAAGCTGAGATTGACTTTATTGGCATTTACACATTTGGTCTTCAAAGTTTTTGACTTTATTCAGGAAAATCCTTTAAAAGTTCATGGCGGCTCGAGCAGGATTTCTTCCACATGCCTCTCTGCTTTATAGTACTGGCTTGGTTCAGAATAATACTTCAAAGTTCCTTTTTGGAGTGCCTTTTTCCTTAAACCCATCCTTGTATTTCAACAAAATCCTTCAATTGTTCAAGGTCCTAGTGCTTCCTGTGTCTAAATGCCACTTAGGTCTCAACAATTTATGGTATTGGAGGTTTCGGTTAAGCAGAATGATCCATGTCCTACAATATGAAACCATTTTGAGGACTTCAGATTTTACTCCATAAACTATTGATTTTTTCTTAAAGATAATAACACCCTATGAAATTCAGGGTCTTTCCTGTATGAGAGCTGACAATGCTGCTTCAAATTGTCATCCGAATGTTTAGCTGCAGATGTGTGTGTTTTATATCACAATTGCATTCTAGTGATCTCATATCATTGCACTTCATTTCATCCACTCATAAAAGAATCTTCAGTTTGTTTTTATGCTACCGATGATAATGAACATGTCTATAATCCCTGAAAGCTCATGGATGCTGCTTTGAGTGAGTGGTGGGATTTAAAACCGCATTTTATTTTTTTTATTTTTTTTTAAGCTGTCCAGTTGCAATTGATAGACGTATTGATTGTGTTCCAAGGAAAGCATAAATTTTACATCGAATCACTGGAGAGATCTGATTTAGTCTATGTACAATATTGTTTGACTACCAAGGTCACAAGTAGCAGCATTTATCTATTGATTCCTATGTTTCAACTTTGATACTGTAACTTCCTTAAAAGGGACCGCATGATGCACCTTTCCCCTGGTCATGGGTTAGTATTTTAGCTATTTTTACATAACCAGCAATATAGTTTTTCTTCTTTTTTATTTTCCTAATAAATGGGGTACACCGGGGCTAAAGACACACCCTAACAAAAATGTGCTTTCCACGGCTCCCGTAGTGTATGATTGCAGAAAAAAAAAAAACAGTATGTTTTTATTGAACGTTGATGTAGCAACAGATTTTGTGTGAAAATAAATGATAAAAGTGGTTTGTTAAAAAATCTTATAAATGTAAGAGGTGGCAAGGTGGGCATTTTACCCCACTTTCGGGGTAAAAGGCACAAAGTATTGATACAAATAATTTAATTTAGTTTAATAATGTTTAAGTTAATACTTGTTCAAAACAAACACTTTAGTAAAGTTTACACTGTTTTTGGTTTATTTTGGTTTTATTTGGTTATTCAATAAATATACTGTCATTAACCCTCTGGGGACCAGAAACGCGCCGGCGCGTTTTGCTCGTTTTTTTTCACATAGCAGAAAAATAGACTTAAAGTACTACCATCATTTCTGTTCATACAGAGTTAAGAAATATGAGAAAATAATCTGTTAAATGTCTACTTTTTTTATGTGCCCACATACAATCGAAATAAAATATTGTGCTTTTGTAAAATAAAGAAAATAAACAGGGTGTGCGTTCTGCCTCTCGGTCACCGTGAACTTTTTTTCTGGAGCACGTCTCTAATCTTCAACACAACTCAGCTAATACTATTCACCCAGACATGAGCAATATATCTTTTAAATCATTTGAGTTTGTACTTTTAAATGATCCGATTCAAAACTAAAATTATTATTCTCCGTTTATGTCATCTATATAAAAAGAGAGACGTGTCAGCCCGTCTCATTATTGTTCTCTCAGCTGATTATCTCTGGTAATGTGACACGCCCACGGAGAGCACGCGCTATTCAAACGCAAATATGTGAAGCAACACATTGAGACGCGTTAACGCCCATAAACTGAAAACACACATTATTTTTTAGTCAGATTAATCTACTGTCGTCTTGCGCGGCTATGAGGAACAATCCTGGGACATTTACCACTGGGTTTATTTTCACTTCGAGGATGAACAGATTCAGCTGAGAAGTAAGTGTTTTTTGCAAGTGCTTTGTTCTAATCGCGATATAGAATAACGTAGTGTCTGTAAACGGAAAAATAGCATACTGTTAAATGTGAATCATGTTTGTGTGTGTGTGTGTGTGTGTGTGTGTGTGTGTGTGTGTGTGTGTGTGTGTGTGTGTGTGAATGAATGAACGCACAGATACGCACTGTTACAGACTAAATAACAGACAACATTTCGTTGACTCGTTTTGGATAAAGTTTTTACTCTAAAATAGACATCAAATAAGCTTTTTTTTAGGAGTTTCTGCTCATATGTTAAATATATAGTATGTTTTGTCAATAAACTAATCAACTAAGATGTTATAGTGTTTGATCAAGCTATATCAAAATAATGAATCCTCAACTTTGAAATATGTATGATCAAACTAAGACATTTATGGAGAAAGACAATTTTCTTTTCAAGATGTTTCCAACTCTAACTTTGAACTTTGAACTGAAATAAAACCATGTCTATATGGTGAAGGGTGTGTGATAGAAGTGTCCAGACGTATGCACCCTGTATTTTCCTTATATAAATCCAAACAATCTAAAAGCCATTCTTTTTTAAATCTCATCATTCTTTGTGCAAGGCTCCTGTAATGATATGGCCTGATAGCACCTAATAGGGCCATTATGGGAGGGTCTTTGTCTTTCTCAGGTGTGAAATGCCACACATATTAATGAGAGATCAAGCCTCCTCGCATAAAGCTTTCTCAAACAAAACACGTCATTAAAAATGTAAAAGACTTTATTGACTTATCTGAATGAGTAGTCAGGATGATTCTCACATTGTTTTGGAGCAAATATTCTAGGCTATGTGATACAATTTTCAAAAGTCTTGTGAAGAAATAATCAATATGTGTTTTGTGGTCTTATTTCAGCAACTTTCATTTTTATTTTTTTCAATAACCACGCATAAACATTATTCTATTAAAAATACAAACATGTACATACATGTTGCTCAGATCTCATGGTAGCCAAGTTTGTGCTATATAGAGTGAATTTACACCTTTGCCATTAACATGTTTATAAATAACTGAAAAAAGCACAAATGTCAGTGCATGTCAAAACATCCCAAGGGCCCCAAAAACACTCTGGTCCCCAGGGGGTTAAAATCCAGGGAGATTATTACAATGATATCGACACAGAGATCTGGTCTCATCATCATATAGTCTGTCTGGGATTACACAAAGAAACAGAAAAAACTGAGACAGACTAAATCCAGAAGAACTGTGGCAACGTCTCCAAGACACTTGATATTAGTGGTCGGGATCTTTCAGCGACTTCAATGCAGATTACATCAGTCAATTAAAAAACTCTGATTGAATGAACCAAGGTTTTAAACAAAGAGGTTATTTGAACTTTTCACACCATCTTGAGCAAGGCTAAACTGAAAAGCGACGTGACGCTGAATCTGCCGCTTCACTTCATAGAGATCAATGCATTGACCAGGGCTGACGCTCGTCATGTGAAATCTCCTTAACAATTGAAAGGATGCTACTACAACAATATTGTCAGTGCATTATATTATCAGTGCACACTGACATGGCAAATTGCTATATTATTTTTACAAAATTATTACTTGACCGAGAGAAAGAAAACTATACCAGACGCAGATAATCACACGCTCTCTCTCTCATAATACTATACTCAGTAATACTATACACTATTAACTGATTAACTGAAGCAGCGCTTTTTTTTTTGTTGCTAGTTCTAGAGTGACATTTTCGATTTAGCAACGGATGCTCGGGCTCAACTATTAAACTGTCAACTTGAGATTTGAATATGTAGTTGAAGAAAGTAGTTCCGCACGCACATGAGGGTTTTTTAACCCACTCCATGGTTGTTACTTATTTAAATACTTGCTCTGTCAAACTGTTGTTTAAAAGCAATATCAAACTCGTGGTCATTCGATGTGGCTCTATATCAGCTCGGCTGTGATTGTATACGGCCGAATCAAGCCGTGACTACGAGTGTGGGAAAAATAACCATCACTTTTACCCTTTTAATCAAACGCTGAGCTGCAAACTTCACAGACACAAGGTTCTTTGCTTCCACATGATGTCAGAATTATGAAAAAAGAATCCTACAAAATTATTAGGGGCACGAATGAGCATGACACTTCTGATCTGGTGGTTGGGAATCAGATGAATCAGTGATCAAACATCTCAGGGGAAGATGTGAGCACTGGGGCTAAGCTTTCTGTGCAAATGTCTCAGGGAGGGTAAATGTTGAGTCTTCTGTTTTACACCAATATTATGTGGAGAGAGAGACTGTGTGTTAGACATTTGCCATATTTAACATTTTTGGAGGATATTACAGTTTGCAGATGGTGGCATTTAAAATCATTAAATCCAAAAGTACTGTGGAAAATGACTTTTTGTTCCTCTTTTATTGTTCATATGCAGCAGGGAAGCTGCCAGAGTTAATTTAGTGTGAATTATAAGTATAATCACCAAAGATCACAGCTGGCATTGTTAATGCTCATCACATTGACAGATAGGGGTGGGGGAAAAAATCGATTCTTAGATGCATCGCGATGCGGACGTGGACGATTCTGAATCGATTCACAAATGTCAAAAATCGATTTTCAAAAAAAAAAAATTTTTTTTAACATATATATTTATAATAACTTAATATTGACGGAACGCAAAAGACGGAACTCTGAAGCGCGAAGTGCAGTGCCCGCCCGGACCGTCTGTGGCGTGCACATAACAGAGACGCTATGGCGCGCGAGATCCAAACACACTCGTTAAAAGCTGACGTGTGGAAATATTTTGGCTTCTGAAGTTGAAGGGGGAAAGGAGCTGGACAGTCAAGAGTCACACTAGTTGTAAGCTTTGTAGAATAAAACTAAAATATTTCGGAAACAATACAAATATGAGAAGCCATATGACGCGTTTCCACCCAGAGGAGGAAAAACACTCGGCTGTACCGGTCGTTGTTATACTATTCATTTACTACAAGTATGCTGCTAGTTCAGGCACACATTTATTTTCCTGTTGGTTCTTTGCAATGTTAATAAAATCTATTGTACGTTAATTCTTTATGGGTCATTACTTACTTTTAAAGCAAAGTATTTATAGTCACACAAAAAGATTCAGATAATCGATTTAGCATCGAATCGCAGCCCTCTGAATCGTAATCGAATTGAATCGTGGGGTGCCTAGAGATTCCCACCCCTATTGACAGATGTATGCTCCATGACACATCTTAATGTTTTTTAAATAAACTTATAATGTATTAATGTGAAGTTTATGCCATATTTACTATAACATTGCTGTTGAGGTTTACTGAAAGCATCAAGTGCCAATACATCAATCAGCAAGTGTCAAAGAGAGGGTTGAATTTTCACCATCCTAAATAGACTTCCCTAAATGTTACATTTACTTAGAATTTTCCAGCCATTTGATGCATAATAGAGCCTAAAACATAAAATTATTATTTATGCAGCGATGCTAATTTTCTCTCTCTCTCTCTCTCTCTCTCTCTCTCTCTCTCTCTCTCTCTCTCTCTCTCTCTCTCTCTCTCTCTCTCTCTCTCTCTCTCTCTCTCTCTCTCTCTCTCTCTCTCTCTCTCTCTCTCTCTCTCTCTCTCTCTCTCTCTCTCTCTCTCTATGTCCCTCCCCCTTCATTAGCAGAGCATTATTTATATCTTACATTGTGGTATTCAAGGGCATTACAGTCTGCCACTGTATGAGTGCAGTGATAACGTTACATCATAAAAAATGTAACGAATTATTAAAGACTTCACCCTCTGAAACATGATCTAATTTTAAAATTGATGACCGCTTGACTGGTCATACCCCTAAAAATATACAAGTATTTTAAAATAGTCCTATAGATAGTAAATTTGAGTCATTTTATCAATAAATCCTAATAATGTATTGTTTTCCTGTGTATGACAGAAAGTGTGACACTGCTTTGTCTATGCAATGGAAAGCAATGTCAATTAATGAATTCATCTTAATGAGGGTGGAGACGTCAGCCCTTTGTTTTAGCACAGTCGGGATTAGCATATAAATACTGAGAGGGAATCGGTGTCTTGTATTTTCATTTCTGTCTTCAGGAGTTAAGTCACATTTGATTAAACTCGGATCAATGCCTTTTTTATTACACCAAGAAAATTCCTTCATAATTGTCTGCTGACGTCTCAATGTCTCTGTCACCAACAAATGTGCTGAACACAGATATAGATAAAGTAGATTTGACTTATTAACCCTCTGGGGTCTAAGGTGTTTTTGGGGTCCTTGAGATGTTTTGACATGCCCTGACATTTGTGCTTTTTTCAGTTGCTTAGAAACATATTAATGGCACTGGTGTAATTACACTCTATTTAGCACAAACAGGGCTACCATAATATGTTAGCAACATGTTTGTACATGTTTGTATTTTTGAGAGAATATTGTTTATGCATGGTTATTGAAAAAACAAAAAAATAAAGTTTCTGAAATAAGGCCACAAAACACACACTAAATATGTGTCCACAAGACTTTTGACTAATGGATGTTGTCGCCTAGAGTTTAGGCTTCAAAATGATCTGAAAATCATCCTGTCTAATCATTCACATAAAACAATAGATTGTTTTAAATTGTGAAAAACATTTTTTTGTTTGCAAAGGCAATATGCGGATGGGCGTGAACGGCCCAACCCCTATCATGAATAATTAAGTGGTTCTCACCTGAGCAGACAATGACCCTGCATAATAATGAGCCTTTCATTCAGGGGTGTCACACAAGAAAGAATGCAAGGACAATAAATACATAAATAAATAAATAAACAAATAAATATATATATATATATATATATATATATATATATATATATATATATATATATATATATATATATATATATATATATATACAAACAATCAAAATATAAATGAAAGCCAAAAGCACATTTTTAGTCATACCTGGAAACAAATCCTGGTCAAATAGGTTGTATGGGCAATTCTGCAGAATTGGTTCAAAGTTTGAGTTGGAAACATCTTGAAAATAAAATTGTCTTTTTCCATAAATGTCTTATAAAGTATTATTTTTTAAAGTAGGCAATAGATTTTATCATACATATTTCAAAGTTAAGGATTCATTATTTTGATATAGCTTGCATTGGAACAAACACTATAACAGTTGATTAGTTTATTTGTGACAAAACATCCTATATATTTTACATATGAGCAGAAACTGTCTAATTAAAGCTTATTTGATGTCTATTTTATAGTAAAAACTTTATAATCTATCCAAAATTAGTCAACGAAATGTTGTCATTACAGACACTAGTATATCGCGATTAGAAGAAATCTGAGTGGGCTATAGCAATATAGTTTGTATGTGTACATGTAAAAATAACGTTTACTAAAGTACAGTAGGTAGTCAACCAGAATGCCTATTACCGCCGCGGCAAATCCACCGCCGTAAAAATAAACCAGTCGCATTTCAAAGTAGTTCGCGAAATGACCACCAGGTGGCGCAAAGGGACATTTAGTAAAACGTAAGTGGGGCAATTAACAGTAAGGATGAAATACTACAAGTTATGGTCATTTCCAAATAAGCCCACAACAAACATTTATTTTTAACAAATATTTTTAAATATGCAACATGCACGTTTAAACAACAAACAATACAATCTGAACCAGCGCTTCTGCTCCTGTATTGAGACATGCAGCGCGTTTCAGTTACAATCCTGGTTCCAGTGGCCTTAATACATTCACGGCTTTTTAAAATGTCACAAAGCGTTTTGAGATGGTTTTGAATGAAATATTGAAGTTTATAATTAGGATATTTTGGCACACCACGCCGAGTGGCGCTATGCATTATTCTAAAATCTGGTTTTATTCTGGCATGTTGAATTAGAGTTTGACAAACGCGGCGGCGCGTTCATTTGAATTTATTTTTCTCATAACAGCTAAGAACTTAATAGGCTAAAGCCTACTCCGTAATTGTTGGTCATACAGATAAGATATCATCTTTTAAAACTGTAAAAGGTCTACTTTTATTCATGCAGTAGGCTATAGGCCTACACTCACAGGCTAACGACAAAAGTTTTCTCGCTCATGTGAGAAACAAACGTTTGGGAATTCTCAGTGAGTAAATTCATAGCCGAGCGGTAGAACTTACGGTTCGATCATCAAGATGACACGGGTTCAAATCCCGATCAAACATGGTCTAATGTAAATTTTATATTCATTAATGCAGAGAGATTTGTCTAGCTCTAAAACTCTGTTACACCATACAGTTTTTTGCTTATATTTATCAAATAAAATTACCATGCATTTCCATTTTACACTAAGGAACAAATCCAACAGAACGAATTTGCATCTGTATAATAATAGGCTACCAATCGTAATTTCAAAAGCAGTTCTGTTAAAAAAAATAATTTTATATATAGGCTATAACTATATATATATATATATATATATATATATATATATATATATATATATATATATATATATATATATATATAATTTTTTTTTTTTTTTTTTTTTTTTTTTTTTTCCCCTACAACCTAGAGTTTTTAAAAACATGGTTTTAAGTAAAGTGTGATTTGCCAGGGGGGACGGGGATTTCCTTCTGGTCTAAACATCCCTGCTTCTGCTGAATTATTTTAATCCCCACACCCCTCCCTCCACAGTAATCCATGCTAGGCTACTTCACCAATAGACCATATCAAATATATAAAATAGAGATATGCAACAGGCACGTTTAAACGACAAACAATAAAATCAAAACCAGCGTTTCAGTTGTTCATTAGTTCCAGTGGCCTAATGCATGCACGGCTTTTCAAATTTCACAAAGCGTTTTGAGATTATTTTGAATGAAATATTGAAGTTTATAAGTGTTTTGGCACACCACGCCGAGTGGCCCTATGCATTTTTCTAAAGTCGGGTTTTATTCTGGCAATTTATTTTTCTCATTACAGCTAAAATAACTTAAAATAACAGCTAAAATAACGGATTCAGCTCAGTCACGATAAGAAATCGGCTATGTCTAAAGTCTTTAAATGTCTAAATATTTAGGCTAATAAATGTTATCTGATTATGTAATCCATATGAAAACGAGAGGTACAGAGGATCTATACTCAATGTAAGCGCTTCCCAATGAGAAAATGACAAGACAAGGGTGAAAATCTCGCTCCATTTTGTAGGCTAAATCGCCCTGAATTAAAATGTAAAAACAGATCAAATAATTTATTTGTCGAAATGTTGCGATACTGTTTCATTTAAGTTCATAATTATTCTATAAATGTTATTTAATTTAGCAGCATTACCACGAAGCACCGTGGTTCGATATTTATTTGAATAATAGCTACAAAAAAAAAAACCTTAATTAATTGCATGCCTGGTTAAGGATCCAAAGATCCCTGTAGAATATAATATTGAGTTTTTTGTTCATGACAACACATTAACATGCGTTTTTTCAGATTATATTTAGTTTTGCTTGGAAAAGGCTGCCCCAAACCAGTTTTATTTCATCAATTATTGAAATAATGAAATATTTAGTAATAAACTTTTATGACAGAAATATCACTAGTCTACATGTAACTTAAATCATTTAATTCCTTCATTATCAACACTGTCTAGAATACCGATTTAAGTGTGAATTGCGACTCTTTGTGTTAAGTCAGCCTCAGACTCCGATAGCCTGTGGGGGGTTGGAGGGACAGTTGCTGGACAAAGGTGTTAATGTTCCTCTTTCATATGGAGAGTGTTGGATAGCCAGCCTGATGAGCAGGCAAAATTATTGTAAGGATAAATCTGTGTCCAAATGTAGGCCCCACATCTTATTAAATTATAAATATTGTAGTTTATTTATTGTAGCCTATTTAAAGTTTTTTTTTCACACAAAATTTCAATTGAAGTTATTGTAAGGTGAATTCAACAAGGCATGCTGTGTCTTTGAAGCAACAATTAAAGGCTAAATATTTTTTTTGTGATTTGTATGGCTGACACGCAGCGACATATACAGTATTATCAGCTGTATGATGTGTTTTTACATGTTTTTAAATGTTTAATTTCGAGAGAGACCCGGCGGGCGCAGCGAGGGAGACTAAATAAACTTGCTAAAAAGAGATCCAGCGCGAGAGAGGCAAAGAAAAACGCATGTTTTTAATTTAATTAGGCTATGTTGCTTTGGACAATTTTCGTTTTGTACTGTTTTAATTGTTTAATTTAGCTGTAATTTCTTTGGCAATACAAATTTAAAATGTCGCAAGAATAAGATTAGCCTAGTGTTTCTTATTTTGCATAGCAAAAGAAATAAACTCTAAACTCGATGCAATCCTGTTTTAAATTTAAAAAAAAACAACTGTCCCGACACTTTATTTAAACCTTGAAATGTTCGAACTTGGTTTCAAACTTAAGTAATTTAAGTGTTCTTTTACATTACACAATAATTTAGCAGACTAAAGACGAGCTTCTTCATTTTCTGATGCAATCGGCTGACAATCTTCCTTCATCAGTTTTTGTCGTTTGTGCAGCGGCTGCGGTTCTACGGGAATGTAGCAAATGTATGTTGTAATGATAATTAAACAAAACTCTTGACTTTAAATAAGTAAACAGTTATAAACAGTTACCTATTTAAGCATCAAGGTGGTAAAATATAAACGCTGTCGGCCAACATCAACATAAAAACATGTATGCTACACTGAGATTCGATCTCGGGTCGATTGAAGCTCCTTGAATCTCGAGTTGTTGCGTTAACCACTGAGCTACGGTCTGTATGCTGTTCTAAAGCCTCATTGATGTAGCCTAAATGTTTTTTATTGCAATGTTTTATGTTGAATTGTTTTCATTATTTATTCAATTTAATTTTAGTAGCCTAATTTCAGCATTGTGATTATTAATTATTTTAACTACGTTTCACTTGAATTCATATGCTACCAGCTTTCAATCGCTCTGAATGCGCGGCAGCAGATTACGCAATAGAGAGAATAAACGAACACTTTTCAGAGTCTATGATTGTAGCGCCTCTTAGCGGTAAAAGGCAGCAAATACACCACACATTTTACCGCCGCGGTGGAACGGCTGATGTGGGCGTTGTCATGGCTTGCCTCAACATTTGCGTTTGAATAGCGCGCGTCCTCCGTGGGCGTGTCAGATTAACGCGTAATGAAGTGTAATGAGCTGGGGAAAAAAATACTGAAATCACTCTCTTTTCATACAGATTACATAAACTGAGAATATTTGTTTTTTATATAAATTACTTCATTGAAAAGAAGAGAATTCAAGCTTCATTAAGAAAAATCTCTCGTGCCTGTATGACAAGTATTTGCGGAGTTAAAGTTAATCTTAGAACGCGTTTCAGAATGGACTTCACTGACAGAGAGAAGGCAGAACTTGCATCATGTTTATTTTTCTTTATTTGTCGAAAAGCATGTAAAGTCCGGCTCGATTGGTCCAAATTCGGCATCCAATCAGCGGTAGAAGGTTACTCTGCGTATTACTTGCCTTTCCTTTCACGCAACACAACAAGATTAAATGCAATATATTTTCTCATGTATTATCTCGTTATTATCTGACTCCATAAATGAAAAGGTTTTAATGATATCCGTGCATCATTAAACGTTAGCGAAGGTTTGTTTATTCTTTAAACTCTGATTATATTTTATCCGCTCAGATCAGGAAACTATATCACTTCGAGTTCCTCACCAGGTCTCCGGCACAATCTCGTCAGTTTCCGATTATCAAAACAGAGGTAATTGGCTGAATGTCTGGGATTTGCCGTAATTCACACGTACATAATCGAAGACATACACAGCCCCCTTGAATGCCACCTCAGGAACTTAATTCAATAACTTACTTTAGTAGCGTGCACTTATCTAAAGTAACATTAAATTAGAACAGAGGTTTTTAGACGTACCCAAATCTAGATCAAACAGCTGATTCTAGACGGAAACTACCCGTCTCCTCATTCAAGTACACTTGAATCTGATATCAGATATTAGTCGTCACTAAACTCTGACGCAAACTTGTGGAAATATACGAATCCGATAATCTACTCGGGGAAAACAATTCTCAGAGTCGGTTAGAATAAAATCAAACGTTTACAATTTATTGATCAGGTAATGATGTAATCATTTCAAATCCAATTCAGAGGATAAAATCATCAGTTAAGCATATCAATTCAGAAATCACAGAATTTGTAGAAATTATTACCTGTCAACAAAATTACACACAGCGGTTGTGTGGGCAGTCAACCTACAGACTCCCCGAACTTTTCTGCTCTTTTCCTTATAAACCCAGATAATTCAATTGTTACCAAATGGTGATGTCTGTCATTATAATTAGATTTTGTTTGTTTATTCAGGGGCTCACACTGTGAGGTCTGCCTGATTTTACATACAGGAGGTAGTCTGAATGAGGCTATTATGGGACACATCACTTTTCTCACATTTCATAACTTCTTTTAGCTTTTCATCATAGTTGGGAGAATGAGACCATGTCACCAGGCGCATTGTGATACATCAAAAGACACCAAACATGAGTAGTTACATTTTTGTACACACATAACATTGCATAAGGTTTTAGTGTATTTCAGGTGAGGAGGAGGGGGATGTGGGGGAGATGGTGTGGGTGCTCCAAAGTTCCTGTTACATATGCAAGAGGGAGTTACATATTCAAGGGATAGTTCAAGTGTTAATTCCCAGGAGGGCCTTTTGTCACATCGAGGGGTCGATCAGACATACCGGCACCAGCCTTACAAGCACAACACTTTGTTTTTATTGTGAGTATACAGAAAAATAATAGACACTTAACATGATCGAAGTATGTATAACACTTATATTTAAGATCAAAATCAACAGAGTATTTTGAGTCTCTTTTGCACTGATAAGAAAAAAAGCGAGACAATCGCGCCGGCGCGATAGCCGACCTCAGAGGGTTAAAAGGGAGAAGAGAAACCAATTCTTAGGATCATGTTCCAGCATCATGACAGGGTTTTGCACCTTTATTTCTTTATATCCACAAATCTTACATGAATCACTCAAACACGTTTATTTATGTTCCTCTTCGAAGAGAATTGCTAAATTGCTCCATTTATTATTATTCCGCTTCTTGAAATGAATGGCATTTTTGAGGGCCTAAACATGCTCAAACTCTTGATGAGACTTTGCTCATGCGTCAGAACTGGCGAAAATGTATATCTGATATGGGTTTCAGAATTAGGTGTGGCAAAATGGCTCAATAGCGCCACCTATAAAATTTCAACGAAGCGCCCCTTCCACTATGTTTCACGGACGTGTACAAAATTCGGTATATACAGTGGGGAGAACAAGTATTTGATACACTGCTGATTTTGCAGCTTTTCCCACTTAAAAAGCATGTAGAAGTCTGTAATTTGTATCATAGGTACTCTTCAACTGTGAGTGACAGAATCTAAAACAAAAATCCAGAAAATCACATTGTATGATTTTTAAGTAATTCATTTGCATTTTATTGCATGACATAAGTATTTGATACATCAGAAAAGCAGACCTTAATATTTGGTAGAGAAACCTTTGTTTGCAATTACAGAGATCATATGTTTCCTGTAGTTCTTGACCAGGTTTGCACACACTGCAGCACCATTCGACGGCCACCATTCAACCCGAAAAAAGTAATATAACCATTCCAACAACTCCGAAGCTGTTCAGTTAAGCTAAAAAAAACTGCATAGTTCCCCTTTAATATAATGAAACAGGAAGTCGCTGTTACTTAGGCATGCATTGTCCAATCTTTCCCAAACTTAACATGTTTGATAAGAGTCCTGCCCTGAACACATCTACAGGCCAATATTCGGCTATAGTAATAGCGCCACCTGGCAACAAGAAGTGACATGTTTAAAACTGTGATGTACTACTAGTAACATACTAAAATATGCCATTGAGTGCTAAACAGATGCTAAAACATGCTAGAAACACTTAGCTGAGTGCCAAAGTATGCTATTATCGCTATGAATCAGGAAGTTGTTGTAACTCAAGTATGCAATGTCTAATCTGCCCCATACTTCACATGCTTGATAAGAAACCTTCCCTGAAGACATCTACATGCCAAAATTTAGTTACAGTGCTAACCAGCTGGCAGCAGGAAGAGTGGCAAATACAAATAACTTTGACGTAGTCCTCCTATATTTACCTATTTAAATATTGTCCACCGGTGCTTTGTTTTCCTAAAGGTGCGAGGGCATCGCTGCTTGCAGCTTTAATTTGTATTTTTCTCTTATCAAAGAAGTTCTTTAACACTCAAAACACCTGGACCTTAAAGTGCCCCTTTTATGGATTTTTCAAAACCTTTCATGTAGTGTGTAACATAGCTCTAAGTGAATGAAAACATCCTGCAAAGTTTTAAATCTGAAAGTTCACCGTATATAAAGTTATTGTCTTTCAAAAGTAAGAGTCGACTCTGAGTCAATGAAATGAACGAGTCATAAGCCGTTTCATTGTGACGTCAAGACGAAACATTAGCATATTGCCCGCCCACTTATTGCGCACGCAGACACCAGGGAAAATTTGAACCCTCAAACTGGATTCCTGTGGATAATGGACAGCATCATGTCAAGAAGAAGCTGTGCTCTACAATGTGAAGGTAAAGCCAGTTTTTTTCACTGCCCAAGGACGAGCATGTGAAGAATCAGTGGTTAAAATTCATCTTTACCATGATATCACAGCAGTGTAATCCTAAACTTTTGCTGTGTTCCATTTATTTTACTGACGACTGCTTCTCAAATCTCGGAGTTCAATGCAGGATTCGCAAACCGCTTGCTCTTGAAAGATGGTGTTCAAAAAACTTAGCTTTGAGTTTGATATTGTGTAGGTCTGCTGCTAACTGGCTAACTCACATTATCTCTGTCTTACTGAAATACTTCTGATCATCAGCTGTGGGCCACTATTACCTATAACTGTCTATTAATGCAGTTTGTCTGTCGTTCTCACTAACGTTACTTTGAGGAAATATTTGTTTTACCAACGTTTATGTTACATCAGTCATTCACTCTAGAGCTTGGCTAATGTACATTGCATACATGCACTGTTATTGATACAGTTTCCACGTGTTCACCGCAATATATTAGAAAAATACTCTGTAAATAAATTAGTAGAAGTAAAATAATGGGTTTGTTGATGGACATGCACTTGTTAATGCTGATGGTGAGGAATTACAGTTGCAACATCTCATAATGTACCTCAAACTGAGTAGTGTATCACCGAGAAATGTCCTGATCAAGTTGTCCTTGCGCTGGAGGTTCGGGTTCAATAACTAGTTCTTCCAATGTTTCATCATCGGACTCGTGCTCGGATTATGGTAAAATCGATGTCATTGTTCGTTACTGTCTTTAGTTTACGGTAGTGCTGTCAAACGATTAAAATATTTAATCGCGATTAATCGCATTAATGTCGTAGTTAACTCGCGATTAATCGCACATTTGTATCTATTCTAAATGTCTCTTGATTTCTTTTTGTCCCATTATTTTTTCTCATTTTAATGCTCTTATCAACATGGAAAAGTGGATCGGCTTGTTTTGTGCAAAGGTTTTTATTGAAAACAACATTGGCATATGCTGTGTTCAAATTCACAATAAAAAATTCTCACTTGGAGCAAATAATCTCTTACACAATGTAACACTGTCCATCAATAAAAGGGCGAAAGAAATACTGACGAGGTCCTGATATTGACGAGGGGGCGGAGAATTTGCATCAGCTGTGTGTGTGTGTGCTTGGCCATCATCAAGCGGTATTTCAGACTGGACGCGCTGCGATGATGATAGCTCAGTTCACAACGACAAAACTTTAAGACAATCACTTTGGTCTTGTCAATGGAACCATTTGGCAACTTTTTAAAAGTAAACTTTCCATTCAGAATCTTATTGGCATCCATTTCGGCGTCTCGCGCTCGCCATCCACTCAAAGCGTTAACCTACTATTTGGCCGCCGTGCAAGCCCAAACGAGTGTGTGCGGCGCGCCTGTTGTTTTGTTTCCGGTCTAGCTAGATCCGCTTGCGCTTTGGTCAACGAAACAACAAAACGTCCTTGCGCGGTGCAAGCCATTGAAATGAATGTGTTTCATAGCGCAGCGCGCGCATGCCGCGTCCTGTTGCAAAAGCATATGAAAAAAACTACAAAGTTTGCTAGGACAAAAAGACTAATCTGTTAGTCTGTTAATCGCGCGATAAAAAAATTGACGCCATTTAAAATGGGTTTGCATTAACGCCGTTAATAACGCGTTTAACTGACAGCCCTAGTTTATGGTGTTGGAAGCCTCAGGATAAGGACAAGCAGAGCTGACGTTGTCATGGCAATGGCCGTTTTTGTTTTTGACGAATTGTTTTTGTTTAAGCCAATCACAACAGACTGAGCTGTCTGGCCAATCAGAGCAGAGTTGCTCGCGGAAAGGAGGGATTTAGAGATATTGATTAATCTGACCAGTCGTTTGAGAATCATTGAAAATGTGGTGATGTACAAATGTATATTATGAGGAAATGAAACAGTTTTTTGACCTTTGATGTATGTTAACCTGTAGTAGGAAACTTTAAAATAGCATAATAGGGGCACTTTAAAAAGACTTTTGTTTCAGGTTTTCATTTGTTTTTTTAGCATATGTTTTTGTTGTTGTCATTTTACTTTGTTTTTTTTCAGACTTTTAGACAGTTAACTAGACATGTGCCGGTATTCGGTAATGCGATAAATCGCGGTAATGAATATGCACGATATTGTTATCGCGGCCACTTCAAAATACCGTGAAAAATAATAGATTTGAATTTAGACTTTTAGAACACGCATTAGCTAATTTTCTATCAACCGCTTAAACACTGCGTATATGCTCCGCAAAACACGTGCGCACTCTGATGTAAACAATCCCCACATGTATAAGCACTGTGTGCACGCGGCGCAGAGCGCACTCTAGTCTAATGTAAACAATCATCACATGGACTAGAAGCATGGCGGAAGGAGGAACGCTGCCGACGATTTACCCCCCGCAGGGCTGCCAACTCTCACGCATTCAACTTGAGACTCAAGCGCCTTTCAGACAGGACGCAGAATACTCGCGGGGACGTTTTGTTGCTGCGTCGACCAAAGCACGCCGGAGTCAAAGTTGAAAATAGTTGCAAAATAGCAAATCGCGTTCTGTCTGAAAGCCGCTTTACGGAATTGACACTTTTCACACGCTCTCACGCAGAGAAAAATCGCGGAGCAAAGAGGACACTGACACCGACAGACTAGACAGAGCAGGTTACTTTTGATATGAAAAAAAAAAGGTCTGTCCATTGTGACAGATCGCTGCGCCTCAGTTCAAGTAAACCGATCCTCTGTTACTTTTTATTTAAAGATACAGTACAACTTACCTTAAGGTTTATGCCTCATACAAAAAGTCGATCAATCAGTGTTTTTCACGGAAAGAGGTCAATAAAACTGCAGGAGAACAGTTATGTCACAGAACGTTACATTTACCTCAGGAAAGCCATTTAATGACCAGCACTTTAGTTGACTAGAAAAAATTGTCATTTTACTAAATATGTGCACTTTATTACATATTAATTATATGTTTACTTGTCATTACATAATTGTTATTATAATGAAAACCGCATTATATTTAATTTCTCTCTGTTTACAGCATTATGTGAGATATATTTTTTTCTTGAGAAAAATTAACATGCAGACTGTAGCCTACCTAATATTTATCCAAATGAGTCAATATTGAATTAAGATTAAAATCAAATACAAGAATTTATTTGAATACAAACAGTAACCTACCAGTCATTGTACCATGTAAACATTGTAACACGTTGTCACTAAACTTAATAAAATTCTGTTTAGTTACCATGTTTTGAAAATCACAATTACACATTGTGATGCAAGTTGTTTTTTTTAGATACCCGCAATCCATCTGTTTCTCTTGAGCAATTAAAATATCGTGATAATACCGTATACCGTGATAAAAGCTCATTCAATTAATCGCAGCACGAAAATTTGATACCGGCACATGCCTACAGTTAACCCTCTGGGGTCTGAGGTGTTTTTGGGGTCCTTGAGATGTTCTGACATGCTGTGACATTTGTGTTTTTTTCAGTTGCTTATAAACATATTAATGGCACAGGTGAAATTAAACTGTATTTAGCACAAACAGGGCTACGATAATATGTGAGCAACATGTATGTACATGTTTGTATATTTGAGAGAATATTGTTTATGCGTGGTTATAGGAAAAACTTAAAAATGAAAGTTTCTGAAATAAGGCCTGCCTAATCATTCACATAAAACTGTGAATTGGGTTTTATTTTGAAAAACTTTTTTTGTTTGCCAAGGCAATATGCGAATGAAAATATCAAAATATAAATGAAAGTCAAAAAAACATTTTTAGTCATACCTGGAAACAAATCTTGGTCAAATGGGTTATATGGGTCATTGTATAGAATTGGTTCAAAGTTAGAGTTGGAAACATCTTGAAAAGAATTTTTTTTTTCCATATAAAGTATTATAAGCTTGCATTGGATAACAGTTTAGTTTATTTTTGACAAAACATACTATATATTTAACATATGAGCAGAAACTGTCTAACTAAAGCTTATTTGATATATTTAATATTATTTTATAGTAAAAACGTTCTAATCTATTTTGTCTGTAACAGTAGGCTATGCATCTGTGCGTTCGTTTGTTCACACACCCAGATACCCGATTCATATTTAAACAGTCTTTTTGGTTTTACAGATACTATTCTATATTGCGATTAGAACAAATCTCAGTAGTCTTACTAATGTAGGAGCGAGAGTGAATGAACGCACAGCGCGCACGCGTCTGTGAATCCGTCCATTCATTCGCACACAGACACGCATTTAATATTTAAACAGTCTTTGTGCAGTTTACAGACACTATTCAATAACGCGATTAGAACAAAGCACTTAAGAATAAATGACTTACTACATCAGCTGAATCCGTGCTCCTCGAATGAAACAGGTAACTGAGTTAACTTTTCCAGGAATTATTCCTCACTGCGCAGCAAGACGAGATAAAGGTTAGCGCGTTCTGATGTGGGCGTTTTCATGGCTTGCCTCAACATTAACGTTTGAATAGCGCGCGCTCTCAGTGGGCGTGGTCACATTAACACGCATACGCTATAATTAAGTGAAAGGAAAAAGACCGACATCTCTCTTTTCATACAGATTACATCAACTGAGAATAGTTGCTTTTTTATATAAATTACTTTATTTAAAAGAAGAGAATTTCAGCTTCATAAAGAGAAATCTTTCGTGTCTCTGTGACAAGTATTTATTGAGTTACAGTTCATTTTTCGGACGCGTTTCAGAAAGATTTTTGCGGAGACAGTGTGAGCTGAAAGCGCACCCTGTTTATTTTATATATTTTACAAAAACACAAGGTTTTGATGTTAATAAGAGTGTACACAAAAAAAAGACATTTACCAGTATTGAATGATGTGTAACACTTATATGTAAGATCAAAATCAACAAAGTATTTTGAGTTTGTTTTGCACTGATAAGAAAAAAAGTGAGCAGATCACGCCGGCGTTAATTATATGATCCATCATTCTTATGCTGTATATTGTATTTCATATATTTTCTTATCTTTGTATGATCCCTTCTTCGTGACAGCTTTAAGTGTTTTATTTCACTGCAGTTCCATGTCCTTATATTGAAGTAATCCATTTACACTTCTAAACTAACTCTGCAATGGGCTTATTCTGAAAGCCTAGTTCTCTAGAATATATATCTTACACTGGCATCCCGTAACACACATTCTGTTCGACTTTATGATGTGTGAGCTAGTGCTTGTTGGGGTTTAAAATGGCATAAAATGGCATTTTTTATTAAATAAAACGTAATGCATGATTTTTTTGTTAATTTTATGATGTTAGTGATTTTTGCAACCCTGTGTTACCAAAATTGGGACGTATCTAAATACATTAAAACCTTGATTTGCCTTTTTATTTATTTATTTGTATTAATTTATATGTAATGTAATTTTCTAAATCAAGCTGACACACAGCATAGATTTGGGACAAACTATTGTTTAATAGATACTGATAAACTTATTCCCCATACATTAAAGGAAAATATTATAAAAATTATGATAATTAACATGGTTGAATCATTTAGCTTACATTTAAAAAGTAAAAAATACTTTGTAAGCTCAGTAAGCAATGTTTCTGAAACACCTTGATTGTCGTCTCAAGTTTTCTTCCAGGAACGTACACGTCACACTGTTCCCTTTTTTTAATAATTCCCGCCCAAGGCATATGCAACAAATTTGTAGTAACTTGAAATTTGTGTTCATGGTAAAGGCCGTGACATTTCTGTCATTTCATTGAATCGGTTGACCAATCGCAACATACTGGTCCAGCCGACCAATCAGAGCACATTGCGCTTTTCAGAAAAAGGGGCTTCAGAGAGACTGGAACTAAACCGAGCGTTACTGACAGACTGGGAAAAGAGGTGCTGCAATAATCCAAAATATGTGAAAAAAACAAAAGTATTTCTAACATTCAAGTATGAAAACCTATTCCAGTAGACCCCAAAAACAAAATCAAGACTTTGTAAAAGGGCATAATATGGCCTCTTTAAGAAAAAAATTAAAGTAATGGGGCTCCAGAGTTCATTTGCTATCCTCATACTATGTTTTTTTTCTTCCTCTATAGCTGGCTCTTGAGGACCCTGTGCACAGCGTCTCTCTTCAGCAGTTTGTCTATGAGAAGCTGAAGGCTCAGCAGATGTTGATGGGAGACCAGAGCTTCCAGGCTCTTATGGAGACGGTGGATACAGAGATTGTGCGACAGCTGCAAGAGTTTATCCAGGGCATGTAAGGATAAGGCGACAGCAGACTGTTGAAACCGGTCCTGAGACCAGAGATGCCAACCTTTTAATGATACCCCAGAGAAAAGAGCTTCCATATTTTTTAAACACACACTTTCTTTTGCTTCCTCAAACACACCCTTTTCAAAGTTTGAGACGGGGCAGAGAGGAAATCTACTTAGACTGAAAAAGAGACACTTTAAGAATGAATTAAATATTGTGACTCAAGTTTTTGTAATGGAAAAAGAGTTTGAAAGCGCCATTTAAAGGTCTTCATATAAAAAGTTGTAATTTTTGTATTTATGTAAAATACACTGCATGACAAGATTACTTTTTTTCCCTTGGGTGGCTTTTCCCAATCACGTTTACTCCCAGATCAGTATATCAGGAACTACCGAAAAGTCATTAACATTTTTGATTGAAAATATTTTCATATTAGATACACATAATGGTAAATGAATGGATGTAAATGTAAACTTTCCATAACTATTGCTGCTAATGCTCCAACACTGCACCTCTCATATGAGGTTCACAGGAGATTAGAAGAACCAAATACATCAGTTTAATTAAACAAATCTCTATTTAAATCACAAGCACAGTGCAAATGTATGAGTGAATATTCTTACTGCCGTAGCAAGCTTTCTTTCTTTTTTAAGGACACGCAATACGTGCGTATACATTTATAGAAATGTTTTTGGTTGAAAATGGGATATTAAGAAGCACAGTCATACAGAAGAATGACTGTCACTGTGAAATGAATTTTGAGTCTGAATAAAAGCCTTATGCTTTAAGCCTTATTTATCCACCACTAACACACCTGATATTGTATCTCACAGCTGTAATGACATGCATATGTTACATTGTAGAACATTTCGCTCTGTAGTTTTATTTTCACGTATGAGCCCTATTTTTTCATTGATGCAGCTTCAATAAAGTTCAGTACAGGTTGAAAATCTCACTTTGTTAGCTTGCTTGTATAAACCCCAATGGTGAACATTTTCTGACTGCATGACCTAATGCCAATCAGGAACAGTCAAAGCTGAGCTTTTCAGTGTATTATTAAAAATAGCTCTAATAATGAAATAAAGCACAAAAACAAAACTAAACGCACTTGAGTAAATAGTATAAATAGTTTTGGCCTGGCAGCTTCCAACGTTCTCCCTTTTCCCACCATTTGAAAGCCCACACTTTCGTGCTGATGTAATAACCAGAAACAGTCCCTGGTGGCAAGATGTGTGAATCAGGTCCAATTAAATGTGACATTTCTTGAATTACTGTTATTATTTACGTCTCTCAATATCAGCCTCTGTATTTGTTAGTTTCTTGCGAGTCTGGTTACTACGTGATTTTAAAGTGGAAGTCTTAAGTGGTGCTAGTTTTGTAGGGGGGGGATGGTACTCACTAACCTTAAAGGTGCTGTATGTCATTTTTTTACTGTACCAATGCATAAAAATACCATATATGTTTAGATGTTTAGAAAACATGCCAAGTTCACATACTTGCTTCTCTGAAAAAAATGTATTTAAAAATGTATTTCTACTTTAAAATGTGCGTTCCGTGTCGGAATGTCTGTTTTTGTCTGTGTGATTCTGCACACTGCCAATTTATCCAGTAGTAGGGTTAGGGTTAACCCTATTAACCCTATTTTGACACCTAGGGTTACAAGTTGGTAGAAAACACTGGCCATTGCTGCCATGTATGCCAGCAAACAAACTGAGTCAGAGATCCATGTAAAAATTTCTATGACCAGAAGCATATTAAAACGCGGATAAATCAACTCATGAACTTACGAGTAAGACGCATTCCATTACCAATTGCGCTTGTTCCTTTTGCGTATCCTCAATCTGGCAACCCACGTCTGATGAGGAGGGGAGGGAAATGACACTCCAGAATATTTTGAATTTGGACTGCAGTGCCAATTTCAACCGCTAGCTGGCAATATTAAATACATTCTTTCGTTTACCATTTCAGTCGCATCCGACTCTTGGTGATTCTATGGTCAGTCTTCTGCTTTACGTGAGAAACTGTCCTTGAATTTACTTGTCAGGGATTTTTCCGGGGTAGGATGCCAGGTTTTTCCCCAAACCTCCCCATTACATGGCTTGGGACTCACACACACACATGCATTCCAACATATGGACATTAAGCATCTTCAATCTAAATACTGCATGTTTTTGGATTGTGGGGGAAACAGAAGCACCCTGAGAACACCCACGCAGACACAGGGAAAAAACAAACTAACTTTACACAGAGGACCTCCTTGTGAGGCGACTGTAGCCGCATTTCCACTGTCGGGCCAAAAGCGGGCGTGCTAGTGCGTGCCAGGGCCAGTCCTGTCACTGTCACTTCCGGGGCATGATCGGGGCCAACGGCCAGGGTTTTCTGGCCCGCCGAATACAATAAAATAAAGCAACTTTTTTTTCGGGAGCTTCCTCTGTTTCTCTGACTGAAAATATAACTCTAGCCTACTGGGAGAGAGTACTATCAGCTCATCAGCTCATAAGCTCATCAGGTCATATTTTTGGTGGCATATTTGTAGAAATTATAATTCTTTCTAAATGTGATGTATGTCCTGTAACTACCAAATAAACAGAAACAGACTCGACTGAATAAGTAAGTCTGTCCTCTTTCTTTTTTTAAATAGACCTAACGGTAAGCCACTTTATTTCTGTGTGACTAATGTGCGCTTTTGACACAAATTAATTTATTATGATTAATGTATCACTTTTTAATGTAAACCTGTGATAAAACATCGATTCTTGGGTTTTAAATATTCAAGTAAACAACAAAAAATGGCAGCAAAAGATCGCTTTTATCATGTAGCATTGTTTTGCGATCACGCTGTTTCCAGTGATTTCTTTCTGATTCGTTTTCTGATAAAACTTCCATTTGTTGGTGAAATGATGGGTTTGTATGACGTTGTTCCAGAGAGGCATGTTATGGGCGTGTTTTAGTGAAGCGCTGTGGAGCTTCTGGCCTGACAGTGGAAACGACGTGTGTTTTGTGCTCGGTGCTACAGGCCCGGGGCTTTTAGCCTGGCATGGCCCATTTAAAGCCCTGACTCGCACTGGCCCGAAAGTGGAAACGCATTAGTGCCACCCACTGTGAGCCACTGTCGCCCCAATATTACACACTGCACCTTTAAAGTGTGATGTGTTTATAAAGTGGCTTTGTAGGCAAAATGGTTTCTGAGATTCAAGCAAACTCTCCCCACCCCCTCCCTCCTTTTGCTAGATCACTGCCATTGTTTAATAGGCCTGGCATCAAAGTCCTAAACTATTAGTCTCAAGCTCACTCACCCACGGGCCGCCCACAGTCTGTTCACTGACCGCCTGATTGCACAGAAAAATGGCCAAAACTATGAGATAATCTTTTGGGAGATTAGAAGTTCACCATTCGTAGACTGGGACTGTTACACCATTATTTGAATCAGAAATATGCAAAAACTATAAATAACTCTCAGGTAAACAAACATTTTTAAGAAAAATATTGCATGCTTATATTAACCGTATATTTATGGCTAGTAAAAAATTTAATTTGGACCTCGAAGATTGGCTGTCTGGATGTGTATCCATCTATGCGTACAAGGATATTGTTGGCTGATGTCTCATAAAACTAACATGGCAGCTGAACCTTTTTGTTTAATAAAGCAGAATATGGAGCTGACAGCGTTCATTCACTCAGGCATATCCAGTAAAGGATTTCTAAAGATTTCTGTTTTGGTTCTCTCAGCAACTGACACATGATAATTCAAAATCAAAAGCACAATAAAAACAATAGTAGTTGAACACTGTGCTTGTACAAAACTGCAATGAGGAGAAGCGTACCAGAACACAAATAAGTGATGGAGCCTTATAGGGACAGTTATAAGCCTGGACAAAAAGAGATATTTTTAATTCAGGTTCTGATTAAACTAATCTGAGGGAAACCGGAAGACTATTCCACAGTTTTGGCCCAACAATGGAAAAAGCACAGTCACCCTTCAACTTTAATCTAGATCTCAGGACCATCAACAATCTTTGCTCTGAAGACCTCAGATATCTAACGGATGTATTTGGATTTATAGATCACAGAGATATATAGGAGTCGGTCCAGTCAGAGCTTTAAAAACAAAAAGTAAAATTTTAAACTAAATTCTGTAACAGACCGGCAGCAAGTGCAAAGAGCATAATACTGGAGAGATATGATCAAATATCCGGGTGCCAGTCAGAAGACTGGCAGCTGCATTTTGTATCATCTGAAGACAATTTGATTTGACTTTATAAAGAGAGAATTACAAAAAATAATAAACTGATTTGTTTATCAAATTTGAGTGCAGAATCGAAGACAACACCCACATTTTTCACAGAAGGTTTTACATAGGAGTCCAGATCTCCCAAATCACAATCAGAGGTGCCTGAAGGCCCACGATGACCTCTGTTTTGTTCTCATTGAGAAAAATCGAAAGATAACCAAGACTTAATATCAGATGCATAACTAGTGATCTTAGCCTGTTTTGTCATTTTTCATAGAGAAGGTAGATTTTGGGTACCATCAGCATAAAAATGAAATGAAACCTTATGCTTGGTAAAATGGACCCCCAAACGAATATATATAACATATATAACGCATATATAACAAGAACAAAACAGGGGCCAAAATTGAGCCTTGAGGAACTCCAAAATGCAGGGCAGAGCTAGGTAGAAAAACCAAGACAAGCTGAAAAAGTTCTGTCATAAAGATAAGTTTTAAACCAGTCAAAACCTTTAATACCCACACATTGTTAAAGGCATGAAATAAGGATTCTATGATCAATAGAGTCCCCCGAGTCTACAGATTTTCAAAAATACTGAGCAGTTGTACTAAAACAGCCTTTTCAAAGGCTTTTGAAAGAAAATATAGATTTGAAATGGGTCTATAATTTGATTGGATGGTTGGGTCAAGATTAGATTTTTTTAAGCGTGCTTTAGATAGTTTGGAACAGTCACTGTAGGAAGAGACTTAATTATTATAGCTAAAATACTTGGCCCAACAACATCGAAGACCTGAAGCAAAAACCGTGTGGGAACGATGTCTTGTGGACATGTGGTAGGCTTTAGCTGCTTAATTATATCATGGAAAGAGTTCAAAGAGATTGTCTGGAATTCATTAAAATTTGAAATACAAATAGGGGGAACGGACAAATACAAATTTGGAGGTATAATATGCTGATATGATATGTCTTTTTTTTTTATCTGTAAAGAACTTAAGGACACTGTCACATTCTCCAGCTGATGCATTAAAATAAACCGCATCAGTTGGATTTATAACAGAATCTAGAAAAGTAAAACGGGTTTTAGGTTTATGACAGTTTTTAGCTATAATATCTAAGAAATATTGAGATTTTGCAGCTTTAAGTTTTGTGGTACCAGATCAATGTCTCAGGCAGTATTTAAAGGACACTTATAATTTATCTTTTTTCCACTTCCGTTCAGCTCGACGACATACCTGTCTAAGATCTTGTGTCGTGCTAGTTAACCAAGGTTCAGGTTTAAATTGTAGTCGTTTTCTCTCAATGGAGCCATAGAATTCAAGATGTCATTACAGATGGAGTTTAACAACATAAGATGTTCATCTGCATTTGAAATATTTGAAGGGGAATCAAGATTATTCATTTGACAAGCCTCTTTGAAATGCACAGAAAAGTCAGCACTAGATGAAGAACTGAAAAAAACGAGTCAACAATACAAGATCTAAGGTATGGCCATGTTTGTGAGTTGGACCATTCACCACTTGGGTAAAATCAAAAGAGTCAACCAGACTAATAACATCCTTGGCCAGGGAGTTTAACTTACAACAAACATGAATGTTAAAATCCCCTACAATAAAAAGCCTATTATATTTAAGAACAGCATCAACTAAGAAATTTGAGAACTCTTTTGAAAAGTCCATATGAGGTTTCGGTGCAATAAACCACACGTTGTTTATTAAACTGAAATAGGAGTACTTCAAAACTTGGGAAAGATTGAGTCTTAAGAGTTCGACAACAGAAAGTCCACCGCCCCTGGCAGAAGGCAGTTCAAAAAAGAACAGTTTGTGGGCACAAGTTCAGAGAAGGGGCTTGTATCCCCGCATTCAGCCAAGTCTCTGTAACTAACAGAAAATCCAGTTTATTAGAGGTTAAGAAATCTTACAAAATAAATGTCTTGTTTACAAGCGATCTTGCATTTACCAATCCATTGCCGGTCCTCCCTATACAGGAGGTACTGTCGCGTAGGGCCCTAGAACCACCCTTGCTCTCAAAAATGATTTATTGACTAGAGCTGTGCGATTAATAGAATTTGTTTCACAACGCTGCCGCCCTTCCTGCGTAACATCCAAATCAGTCAAATCATGTAACGTGACGTGCACGATACTAAAATGGACAGATACACACACAAAAAAATGTCCGTCATGGCGAGTTTTCACTAAAACGCAGTCAGTTATGTCTTAAAGGGATAGTTCACCCCAAAATGAAAATTATGACAGTAATTACTCACCCTTATGTTGTTCCAACCCTTAAGACATTCGTTCATCTTCAGAACACAAATTAAGATATTTTTGATTAAATCTGAGAGCTGGATCACTCCTCCATATGCTTCCTACGTGTGACGTACAACCCGGAAGCGCTGCGCTGTTACACTACGTGAACTATCTCGAGGCCCACAGAGAAGGATATGAATAGTTGAATAAAGTCGTTATTTTTGTTTGTTTTTTGCGCACAAAAAGTATTCTCGTCGCTTGATAAACTTAAGATTGAGCCACTGTATTCACTTGGACTATTTTAAGGATGCTTTAATAACTTTTCTGGGCCGGCAAGTTTCGATCCCTTAGAAGCCTTTGGAGGAGTGATCCAGCTCTCAGATTTAATCAAAAATATCTTAATATGTGTTCCGAAGATGAACGAAAGTCTTACGGGGTTGGAACAACATGAAGGAGAGTAATTACTGACAGAATTTTCATTTTGGGGTGAACTATCCCTTGAAGTGAATTTGAAGGTAATCAAATGCTTGTCAGTAGCCTATATTAGATCTGTGCATTTGGTCTTAAAGTGAATGCAGCATAATAAACCTGCTTCTGTCTGTGTCATTTAATGTTAATCAAACCGCAAAAGAAAATGAGAGAATCATTCACTGCTTTTCACTGAATAACTTTAGTAACTTGAATAAGAATCAATGCAGACTATATTTAATTCATACGGTGAAGACTATGCAGTGTTTTATTTTATTGATTACTGAACTCAGCCAGAGGGCTGGGACCCACTAGGGGTTCTCGGCACGATTCCAAGGGGGCCGCATGGTTTTCAAAATATGATTGAAAAATCAATAAAAAATTAAGAAATTCATTTAAGAACCAAGGTTCCCACAGTCTTGGAAAGCCTGCATATGTGAGGGAATTTGTGTGATTCCTAGAACTGGAAAATCAAGGAGATTAATTAAATATTAAAAAAATGTGTAAATTTCGAATATACACTATAAAGAAAGATTTTTCAAAGTTGTAAATAAAACAAAGGATATTGGAGTAAGTTTGGCAAGACAGTATTTTATTCTTTCTACTTCAAAATTTCATGTTTTATTTCAATGCGTGACTTGCTGTTTCTTTGTAATAGTGAAGTTTACTAAAAATTTCTGTGAAAACTGTTTCTACAGCAAATTGTTTGTGTAATTTTTTTTAAAAAAAGCTTTTCTAGTTAACGCTCTAAAATATTTTAAAATAACTTGCTGATAAATTGCTATTTGTAAGTTAAAAAATTAATATTTAAAATATTAAATAACTTTTTTCAAATACAGAATTTATTCATATATTACCACTCTGTAAATGAAAAAAATAAGTAAAAACAAGCAGCTTTTTCATTACATTTTATTTTAGCCATTACATACAAACATTTTAGCCTACATGGTTGGCCTTTGAATTTTGTCTTTGGCTATCGAGGGACTTCAAAAAGGCTGAGAGGTGAGAACCAATGCTGTAAAATACGGTTTGCATGTTATTGTACGTATAGCAACTCATTCGTTTTCGCCCATTTTATGCGATTGATGTAACGAAAAACAGTTCAGGGCAAGCTTCCTCATCACACTGATAAGGAGACATTCTTCGTCATTACTACGAAAAAAATAATGACAAGAAATGAGGACAGATTGACTTTAGAATGTATAGGAGATAATTATGATATAATTAAATCCCCCTCTGGGCACACAAGCACTGAACAACAAGCATCTTATATGAGCACTCGGTTCAGTTCCCACAATGCAGTGCTTTGTTGCTATATTAAGACTGACTTCAGTGTGAGGCAATCACTTGAGAATGATGACTTGGAAATCAATGCTTGACTGTGGACCTTAGCATTCAAGTTCATCTAAATTATAGGAGTTTACTCAATGGTAAATACTGTTATCAATTAAGTGAAGTGTTCGACCCGTCACCCTGATCGTTTAAGGGAGCAGTTCAAGTGTACATTGATCTGCCGCAGGCTGAGACTAATGTGGAAAGTGCTTATTTATCATGCAAGATGGGAAGATAGTTGTGTCTCTTATATAAGGTGATTATCTACTGTTCTGTCTTGTAAGCACACCATGTGATATTTAATAGCATTTTTATTTATACAGTTTCTAAAACCCTTTGTGAAGTTCAGGAAACCATAAAGTAAAAAAAAAAAAAAATTATTTTCCTGGAACCCACAAATTGTCACAGTGTGGTGCAGGCAGAAGACGAAAAGGCAAGAGCTCCAATGCAATTACTTTTACTTACAAAGAAACTTCAGGCAGGAACACACAGGTAGGATAACACAGGCTAAATACAGACAAAGGACTGACTGAACGGAAGGAACTAAATACAAACACTGATGAACACTAACGAGGTGAGGACAGATGATAGATGACGGTGGGTAATGAGGGAGTGAGTTCAGGTGTGGAGACAAGAAGGATTCTGGGAAGTGTAGTGAAGACGAAGACAGACAGGTGCAGACGAAGACTGTGACATTACTCCCCCCTCCCGGTAGGCGTGACCTCACGCCGTGGAACAACAGGGGGGTGGGCGCCCTGAAGGCTGATCAGGGCATAGCAGGAAGCCTCCAGGGCGGAGCCAGCTGTGCAGGCTGCCAGGGCGGAGCAGGGTGAGCAGGCAGCCATGGTGGAGAAGCCCCTTCGGGTGGCCATGGCGGAACCGCCCCTTCGGGTGGCCATGGCGGAACCGCCCCTTCGGGTGGCCATGGCGGAACCGCCCCTTCGGGTGCCCATGGCGGAACCGCCCCTTCGGGTGGCCATGGCGGTGAAGATTTTAAGACGGTGGAGAGGATTTTTCTGATCGCCGTGGACCCTTGTGTGGCCACGGCGAGGGCCTATGTCCAAGTCCTTCTCGTCCAGACTCTGAAAGCTCGGGGCTGGACGGGACCAGCGGAGAAGGCTCGGCAGGATGAGACTCAGGGCTCTCGACGGAGTGAGGGAGGATCCACAAAACCATAAGGTTCGGTCGATGAACTCGATAAAGGAGAGATGAAGATATTCCACCAACAGTATCTGGGCGAGTATATAGTCCATCCCACCCAAGAACTGCGGTTTAAGGGAGTCCTCATCCCGTCTCACGTCCTGATATAGGTCGATGTAAATCTCCACATATTCCTCCAGCGATCGACAGTCCTGAGAAATCCAGCACTCCGCCTTCATGTTAAATTTGGTCTGTAGTTCTGTCACAGCGTGGTGCAGGCAGAAGAAGACGAAAAGGCAAGAGCTCCAATGCAATTACTTTTACTTACAAAGAAACTTCAGGCAGGATAACACACGCTAAATACGACTAACTACAGACAAAGGACTGACTGAACTGAAGGAACTAACTACAAACACTGATGAACACTAACGAGGTGAGGACAGGTGACACAGATGACGATGACAATGAACAGGTGGGTAATGGAGTGAGTTCAGGTGTGGAGACAAGAAGGATTCTGGGAAGTGTAGTGAAGACGAAGACAGACAGGTGCAGACGAAGACTGTGACACAAATAGTATATTACGGACCCTGATGATGGAAAATATATTTCAATGCTTTTGCGTTCTCCTCTGAAACACTGCGTTTGCTCACAAAACTTTTGATTTCTTTTGAGAATGTGAAAGTGTTGAAATATATTTTTTCCATTACCATGTCCCTTTAGGGGCTCTGTAGTTTATCATAAAAAATGGTACAAAAGCTGTCAAGGGTGGTACTAATATGTGTCATGTACCATTTAGGGCTAAATAATGTATAATAATTTACCTTTACTACCCCAGTGACGGATTTTGTACCTTTTTTCTGAGAGTGTAAATATCGGGTTGCACTTTATTTTACAGACGTGCACTTTCAATGTACTTACAGTCTACTTACCAAGAAAGTACTAAATAATATAAGGTGACTACATAGATTAGGTTAAGATTAGGTTTAGGGTTAGGTTCAGAACTCGCATACCTAGTAATTGCCCAGTTACTGTAATTACTACAATATGTATACAGTATGTACATGCGAAATAGGACTGTAAAAGACAAGTTTCTGGCCCATCTCCACCTCACAGCTTGCCCTCATTTCCCGTTGTGTTGCTTGTTACAGCTCCCTAATTAAATACATTTTTGGGACCGTGCTAAATAAACTGATCTAAATTGATTGACAAGTGTAGTCAGTGGTTTTCATTCAACTGGAGTAAAAATTGTCCAGAATTTGAGTTAAAAGTGACAGGCATTGGCATGCAGGATCAGATTTGTACAGATTTGTTCATGCCGAGGGAGATTTATGTGAAGTAGAACATTCCGGTAGACTCTCGTTAGACACACAGCAATCCTATTGTTGTGGTATTGACTGAACATCGTTCACACTGAAAATCACTTTCAGCACATATGGGTTTTACTTGAATGTTTTTCTAGGGCAAAAAGTAATATGTTATCTCCCTCTGGGCTAGTCGGGTCAGTAGTTCAAATTTTACTTGCCCTGCCGATGGTTTCACATTTGATTTTTTAGAAACCTGTATTTATGACTTTACAAAAAGATAAACAGTTTACATCAAATAATTTTTATTGCAGTTACAGGTATAATTCCTAAGCAATTTGGCAGGAAAATAAACAAACCCTTGCTACACTACGGACTTCCAGGACTCCATTCATACCAACAATTGTGCAAAGACAACAGACCTAAGTGGAAATGAATCTTCTCTATTTGAGTCTGAGAAACTGAAATGTTTTCTTTTGTTTCATTGCTGTCATTGATATGCAGATGATACTCAATTGTATCTCTATCCTCTGTTCTGTCTTCACAAATGCAATCTCAAAGAGGATCTCAGCATGCCTCTCTGATATAGCCTATCAAACTGGCTGCCTACTCATCACCTCAAGCCTAATCTTGACAAGACTGAGTTTCTTTTCTTTTTTTCCTCACCAAATCTCTTAATGTCCTAGTTGAAGGTCACATAGCTGTTGCCTCCAGGTGTGCAAAAATGCTTGGTGTCTTACTATAGATGACCTTTGAAAATGTAGCTTGCCACACTACAAACTACTCATATGAAGCACATGCAGGGACTTCTGGAAACTCTTTTAAATGTGAT
Organism: Tiaroga cobitis; assembly: GCA_030578255.1. Lineage (NCBI taxonomy): Eukaryota > Metazoa > Chordata > Actinopteri > Cypriniformes > Leuciscidae > Tiaroga > Tiaroga cobitis. The sequence goes on from CM060598.1 coordinate 25,003,858, forward strand.
GACTTAAACAAAGTGATCATTGTTTTGATCCAGTTCATTGAGGACTGGTTCACTCACTGTAGGGTCAGTGTCTGCTGATATACCTTTCTCTTCTGTGCCTCTCAGATCTCAGTCACTTTGTGTGCTAGTTTGGTTGTTGTCTGTTCACTTAATTATAAGGCACTAAATGTCAAACGAATGTTTCTTTTTTTCTTTGGAATTGCCAGATTTACCTAATTGAGCTTTTTAGAAAAATAGTGCAGTTTTCAAATGTTATTTTGTATACTTTTCAGTTAAATATTTATATATTTTGTAAAACACATTTTACATCCAAATACAAATTCTAAATGTACATTGTGTACATCTAAAAGTTGTTATACATTACAGATATTAAATAAACATTACACATAGGCCTACACTTAATCAATTTGCGTGAAAAGTTCAGGTAATTTAAAAAAATCTAAATTTGAACTTATGATTTCAATTTTGATTTAATTTCACATGTTAGTAGTCGAACCAATCTTTTTTCTTTTATTTTTTTGGTCATACTAACATAAAGCTATTCAAGGGGTGCTTTTCAATTCTTATTTGTGCATCCTCGTTTCCTTTCCTCGCTTCCTTTCCTAGCGTCTCAGCTCCACCCCCTGTAGGATGTGAGGGAAGGCTGCAAGGAAAGAAAATGAGGACGAATCGAATGAAAGTTTTTTTATACATTGGATTGAAATACTTGATCACTCAAGCGTCACTTCATAGGGTCATCAGCTGCGCTCAAAGGATCTGCCCTTATGTTGTAATTAGTTTGGTTATTTAAGAACTTCATAATAAATAATAATAAAGCAAGATACCCTGTTGAAATATGTGAGATTTGTGGTTTATATAAACTGCAAAGGTAAAGTATAAATTAAAATTATGGGGGGGATTTATACGTGCACCACGTTTAGTCAATAAAACTCTTCTGCAAAGGATTGACTCCTCAATCCTCGCCTCCTCGCTGTGCAATTAGAGAATTGAGATGTCCTTCAAGATGGCTGAGCTCGATCGGTTTCCAGGGGTGCTTCTCAATATCCCTCCTCAGTGTTTCCCCTACCATTGTTTTGGGGGGGCGGCCCGCCCCCCCAAAACGACCCCCCCCCCCCCCCCCCCCCCCCCCCCCCCCCCCCGGAATTTACTGTATAACGCAGAATTTCACAGAATTTGTAAAAAAATTTTGAGGAATAAATTTCAGACATGAAAATCACTCACCTTTCGGCGAAATTCGCCGTTTTGAAACCAAAATAGGTGACCAACGTGAATCGTGTAGATTCGATGAGAAAATGTTTGGGGGGGGGGGTATATATAATATAATATATATGTATAATATAATACATATAATATATATGAAGCCATACTATAGTATAATGTGAGATAGAAATTAATATTTAAGTCATTAAATTCAAGTTCACGTAAACTTTTCCCTCAGCTGCGGCTGTCTGTAATTCTCCATTCAGCGTCCAAACAGCGCGTCGTCAGTCATTCTCCATTCAGAATTCAAACAGCACCGCGCGTCGTCAGTCATTCAGTATTCAAACAGCACAGCGCGTCGCGTTCGGCAACGATCAACTCTCTCCAAGATAATTAAATGTAACCCTGTTGAAATATATTCATTAGTATAAGATATACAAGTTTGAATAAATAATTTCATAGTTTAATAAATAGAATGTAAGGTTAAAAAGTTAAGATTCATTGAACAGCAATAAAGTTATGATTTTGCTCTGAGAAAAAAGCATATTCGGTAATGTTCATGGTTTACTGAAAACAGCATTTAAAATGTTAAATATTTGTTGTGTAATAATATATGTGAAAATGCTTTAAAGATGCCTGAAAAAATAGTAAGAACGAGTTACACAAATGTTTTGTGAATTTATTTTATTTCTGAAAGTTTTGTGAATGAGCCAATCACATTTGAGGTCAAAGGATAAGGAAGAAAAAAAAGAGCGTCGAAGAAGTGAGAGAGGAACGCGTGTGGTTTGCGGAAAGAGAAACACGGTTAATATTAATGAAATTCACCAGTTCAGTCAAAGTGTTCAACCAGGACTCTTATACGAAACTTTAATGGTGATAATTCTGTCTGTCTGAGTGACCTATTCTGCACACGAAGACTGAAATAAGTTTACGTTAGCCGCTGATATAGTGGTTAGTGTTTGTGCATGGACTTTTCTATAAGCTAGCGACCAGCGGCCTCGATTAGTTAAGTCTGTGTGGAGCTGTGAGACTGATGATGATCAAAGACCCGGACGGAGCAGGATAGCGTTACCGAGTTGGACTTTGCCTTTGAGAATCCTCTCGTCCTGTCTTCTGCTGCTGACACTTTGATCCGGTGTGTGTGAGATTACGTTCACATTGTGTAAAGGTACCATTTTTTTGTTTGGCCTGTGTGGTGAAGCAGCCATTTGGTTTAAGGCTACGACGTACCCGAGCTGCATTCAGGCCTGCATCAGTTGAACATTTTAAAGGTTATTTCAAATTCAACTAGGGTTTTGCCGGCTATTTTATTTTCTTGGGCCCTTATGTTTTGAATGTGAATTTGAATGCATTTGTGATCTGAAGTGATTTTGACCAGAGATATTTAATTATAATTAGAGTATACTCTTTCTAACTCTTTCAACTTTTTTCTGAGTAAATCTGTTATACTTTTTTCTATATAACAGTTGTGTTCACTGACTCTTTTGATATTTTAAGTTAAGTATTTTTTGGTTTGTTTACGAAAGTGTTTACCGGATAATTCCAATACATTTAATTTACAGTTAAAGTGTGTAAATATTACTGCCTAAATAGTGATTTAAAGGGAAATAGTATTTCATATTTAGTTAGTAATTACACCCACACACCAAGTTAAACACTGATTAGTTTATTAGTGAAACCTCGCTTATTTGATTGTTTAGAATGTTAAAGAACTCAGGATAGCCACCTCTCATTATAGTCCAACACGCTAGAGAGGCGCTACATAAATATTAATATTATTATACTTGATCTGTAGATAAAGCTCTGTGGTTTCGCATAAATTTACTATCTTGCTGTAGTACCTCAATCATGTTCCTTTACCGCGTGTCTAGATCACAACACGAGCACTATCATTGTTCTTCACGCGCACAGTAACTGAAATTTAAAACTGTTAAAAGAAAAGGCTCAATAAACTATTGCATAGATAGATACTGTATAATACACTATGCATCGATATGTATTTCCTTTGTGCTTTGAACTTTTCACTGCGTACTCGAAGAGCTGTGACTCGTGTTGCCTCAAGCGCATCATTCAGCGCTCGGGATGCGCATAAGCGCTGTGTGCAGCACTCTATTGGGTAGTCTCAGCCTCAGACGTCACGCCCACGGAACGTTGGCTAAACGTCTGATGCATATGGTACACTTAACTGGAAACACTTCAGGAATGTCGAAGTCATCATCTGATTGGTTGAATTTTATCGGATTTCCGGGGGGCGCGAGTGTCGCGTTTATTTTCGGTCCGCCGGGAAACAAAGCGCAGACGTGTGATTGCGGAAGAAAAACTGTTGTGTTTACATGAGTGACAATGAACATTTATCAAGATCAGCTAAACGTAGAATTCTCAAAAGTATGCGAGGTTCACGGGAAAGACTCTTGAAGTTTTCTTCTCCTTCTTTGATTTTCTATGCTGACTGACTTGTTGCACGCAGGTCTGTTGTTGTGGGGACATTTCCACGCACCGAAACGTGACGCTGAACGAAACGAACTGTAATTGTTTGTTTTACATGTCGGTCAAACGGCCTTATGGGCGGGCCTTGGCCAAAGAAAGCTGCTATGAATTCCAGACCTTCAGCCGTCAGTCTGAAGGTCTGGCTACGCGAGACTACTCTATTGGAGTCTTTCATAATCATATCATAATACTTTTGCGCAATGAAAGATTATTAATGGTATTTTTTGTTCTGTTCTGCCCTATCTATCATATGTTGCTGCCTCATTAAACAGCTGTGCTATACATTTGTGCTATATATATATTCTTAATTTTATAGTAGACTTTAAAATAATTGATCTTTTTTTATTTTTATCTTGTTTTTCATTAATCTATTTTACAACAATACAAAGAGCAATGTGTAACGTTTTACCAGATTTAGTACTACACTTATTGTCTCTTATTTGTTCCCCACTAAATATTTTTTTTTTCACTAAATGTTCTGATTTTATAAAATTATTGTTTTTCTAGACTAAATTTTACTGAGTTACCCACTAATCTAGTTTATAATATAATTTTTGTCATAGTTTATGATCATATATTTACTTGTTGTTGTTTTTTTTCTTTATAAGGAAGTTGTCTGTATTAAGTAGATTGTGTTTAACACACAAAAGAGTGATTATCAGTTCAACACACAGTTATAGAAATTCTACTTGATTTTTTTTTTTTTAAACTGCGTTGGTAACGGATCGGTATCGGTCTTTTTAAAAAAAAAAAAAGTATTATTATTAGCTAACGCTACGGAGGCCATAATATTTTTGACTAATGGCTGAAGTTAAGTTTCTCCATCTATAAAGTTTCTCCAGCTCTCCCCAGGTTGGCAAAAAATGCATCTTAAAATGCATCAGATTGATGCTTTAAAATATGGAATATTTAAAATTTTCTTAGGTGGGAGCATGCCCCCTGACCCCCCTAGAGGGGTTATATCCTTCTCACCTTTTTTACCCCTGACCCGTTTTCATGCCTGATTAATAGAAAGCAGTTCTTTACACTTGAAATCAAATCGCGATGTAGACTAGTGTGTGTGAATATTAAACCACAAAGAATATTTAAATACGAATCCTGCATGTTCCATGTGAATGAATGGTGCAGACAACTTTACGTGCAGTACCACACACACACACACACACACACACACAAACTGAAGTACGTGTGACGCTTGCGCTGTTTTTTTGCCTATATGAAGACACAAAAACTTCCTCTCGATCCACTCTGAATGTCACTTCGTGATCATTTAACCGCTTCATTTGAGAAAAACTACCATCATGACATAAGCACACAGAAACTCAAAAGGTCTTCACGGCAACCCGTCAAAATAAAAGTTCGGTTTAACTTTACAAAAATATATTACCGTTGTACTGTAGTATTTAGATATGTCCCAATGGAATAATACTAACACTAATCCAAATAAATTATCAAAACTAAATTTTTTACAAAATAATATATTTTTCCTCCATGTTTTAATTTTAACAGTAGCCTAAAGCTCATTGTGCAGCACGTTATTTGACAAAAAGTTTATTTAATTGCATATGATTAAAATTGATGATAAATGATACAATTTGTGTTTTATGTCTTCATTTTATTACCAGAAAAAACACAACACAGAAATAGTGACTTTTCATAGATTTAAAAAAAAAAAAGTTGTATAAGTTTAATGATTCATAATACATGATTTCAATTAATTAGACATGCTTTTTGATTACTAAAAAAATTACACCACGTATACGTAACACGCCCGCTCCGCAACACTAGCAGTCTTTCCCCAATAGCAGAATTGACATCTCAATTCTCTAATTGCACCGCGAGGATCGAGGAGTGAGGAGGCTTCCAGAGGAGTTATGAGCGAGCATGCACAGGTGTATCCTTTGTGTAAGTGTTCTCTTACGAGAGTATCTCTCGTACTGCGTAATAGCTTACGCTATGGGGAAAAACTCTTTTCCGCGAGATATTGAAGCCAAAAATTATCCTTAATTTTTTATTAATGTAAAACGCTTTGCAGCAGCAAGCAAACATAGGCGAAACAGCTCGCGCGCCTATTGGTTGCTCTGCAGCAAATGCAGCAGCCTATCGAGATAGACTCTGCGTGACGTAATGACCAATGGGGGCAATTCGCGCCCATATCGTCACGTCCCGCCAGAAGGGGCGTGGTCTCGCCCTATAAATATGCTCGTTAGGCTGATACAAGCTGATTTTTACCTCTTCAGCGAAGCTCTTGCATCGCTGGATCCGGAGTGAGAAGCCGCGCCGTCGAAGCAAGCTTTTCAGCGGGACGAGCTCTGGAGTCGCTGGCCTCGCCGCCTTCAACTGCCGTACCTGCTGCGCTTTCCGGCGTTATATATCCTTTCAATACTCTGTGTGTATTTCTCTGTTGTGAAGTGTTTGTCGCTTACTTGACGCGACTTGCATTTCCTCACAAAAGAGCAGCGTCTTTTTAAAGATGCCTTCATGTGGCTCGTGCCGCGCCCCGCTCAGCGATGGAGATCGACACGTCATCTGTGTTGCCTGTCTGGGTGAGGATCACGCGGCTATCGCGCTCGCTGATGGCGGATGCCCTCATTGCGAGCTTTTGCCCATGGTGACTCTGAGGACGCGCCTGGCATCATTCTCCGAGCCTTCACCGCAGCCCGCCGTGGTGCCGCGCCGCAAGAAGCGCCGCGCCCAGCGCGCTCCCGAGCTTTCTCCAGCCCGCCAAAGCTCGCCGGTTCGCCCGCCAGCTTCGCCGGCTTCGCTCGAGTCGCTCACTGACGGACAACGGCCGCCGCCTGCCGCCGCGTCCATCCACGAGTTTGACGAACCCACCGAGGCGTGTTCTCTTCTGGCATCCGATAGTGAGGATTGGGCGAGCTCCGTGGATCTCCCCTCCGCTAGCGTTTCCCGCCAGACCACTGGTAAGAGAGCCGGCATTGAGACTGAGCTGATGCGTCTGCTCTTTCAGGCCGTGGAAAGCATCGGCCTCGATTGGGAGGCGCCCGCGCAACAGGCGAGCTCTGTGGACCTCCGCCTTCTGTCCGCGAGTCGTCAAGGAAACGGGCCAGCATCAAGACCGCGAGCCCTAAAACCGCGGCTAGCTTTCTTTACGTTATAAGAAATCTACCCCGCCCCCCATGGGCGTGCGTCACCGGCAAATGAGAAAAGAGTGTGTTTTAGTCCCCGCCGAGGCCGGACTAATCTCCATTTCTTAAACATTTCTCAGCTCCTAGTTTGAGCGGCTGAAAATGTCATTATTGCAGCAATGAGCCTGTTGTATAACACGCACACCTGCATACAAACGCCGACACACACAAAACTGTGATGACGCTCTTTTATCTGCTTGCGCTAGTGTAGTTCTCCCTGTGGCCCAGTGGCGGAACCCGTAGCTTTCACGCGAGAGACCCGTGTTCGACCCCGGCTCTCGCAGCAAATAAAAATTTAGTCTCGCCGCGGCCAGACTTCCACCAAAAACTTTTCGCTCGTTCAGTTCCAGAAAATGCGACTGTTCCAGTGTATTTTGCAGTAAACAAGCTGGTACCACGGCCCGCTTGCCTGCACATAAAGGCCGTTTCCACGGCGACCCAGAAAAATCATGTATTCATTGTATTTCTGGTTTTCCGGCCACAGCCGATGGTGTTATAAGTGTAATAAAATGCTCACAGCCCAGTGTTCATTTCTACACACTAACACAGCCCGCCACGGTACAGGGCTCGCACAAATGAAATCGACGCATGTCAATTGTGCATTAAATGTAGTTAATGTGCCCACAACCCAGTGCCCACAAACACTACCACGGTTTCTGTAAAACGAAACCAACACAAGTCTTCCTAGCCTCCTAGGAAATCGACGGTGTTTCAGTCTCGCCGTGGCCAGACTTCCACTGAAATTTTCGCTCGTTCAGTTCCAGAAAATGTGACTGTTCCAGTGTATTTTGCAGTAAGCAAGCCAGTACCATGCCCGCTTGCCTGCACACAAATGCTGTTCCCACGGCGACCCAGATAAATCACATAAATGGTGTATTTTCTGGTATTCCGGCCACAGCCGATGGTGTTATGAGTGTATTGAAAATGCCTACAACCCAGGGCTCATTTCTACACACAAACACAGCCCGCAAAAATGCAGGGCTCGCACAAACAAAATCGCCTCATGTCGATTGTGCACTAAATGTAGTGAATGTGCCTACGTCTCAGTGCCCACAAACACTACACACCACATGTCCCACGGGTTCTGTGAAAACGAAACCAACACACATTCAGTCAGCTCAGGCCGACGGTGTTTTTCAGTGCAGTAAATGTGCCCGCTGTCCTGCGCCCACATTCACTCACAGACATGTTAAGCCCCACGGGGCTCGCCCCGCTCTCTCTCCCTCAGCAGACTGCTATAAGGGTTTTGAGCGCGGCCAGGCTGCCCGCCGCGATCGGCGCGCCCCCCGCCTCACACACTGTAAACACAGTGTCTGCGTTACAGCACGCCGGAGCTCTCTTGCCGTCACTATGTCTCGGCCAGAGCCCAGATCTCATTCTACCCCTAGCTATTCACGTGAAAGTGTGGACACAGCTTCCTGGGGTATCAGAATGGGTGCTGAACACTATAAATAGAGGCTATTCGCTACAGTTCGCTCGACGTCCCCGCCGTTATATGGCGCGCGTCGTGACGACGGTGGAAAACGAAGTATCTAATCTACTTTGAGCCGAGATAGCGAAACTACTGAGCAAAGGTGCTAGAGAACCTTTATCTCAAGCTCAGAGCAAAGGGGGCCTACACAGCAGATATTTTCTGGTACCGAAAAAAGATGGAGGTCACAGACCCATTTTAGATCTGCGACAGCTGAACAGAGCGCTTGTGAAGCGCCAGTTCAGAATGCTTACGACCAGGAAAATCCTCGCGCAAGTGCGCCACGGGGACTGGTTTATGTAAATAGATCTGAAAGACGCCTATTTCCAAATACAAATGGCGTCCCATCACAGGCGAAACTTGAGATTCGCTTTCGAGGGCCAGGCATATCAATACGCAGTCCTGCCGTTCGGCCTGTCCCTAGCACCTCGTACAATTACGAAGTGCATGGACGTGGCGCTCGCACCCCTGAGACTTCAGGGCATGCGAGTCCTGAACTACTTGGACGATTGGCTGATTCTAGCTCGATCACGATCGGAGCTCATAGAACACAGGGCCGCATTACTCGAGCACCTCGAGGAGCTGGGCCTCACAGTCAATTGGGCGAAGAGCTCACTGTCTCCCAGTCAGAAAATTTCCTTTCTGGGAACCGTGTTGGACTCGCTGTCCATGACAGCACGCCTGTCACCAGAGCGCGGGCTAAATATTCAGCGCGGCGCGAAATCCTTCCGCCACGGCGCGATAGTTCCGCTCAAAAGGTTTCAGAAAATGCTGGGGCTGATGGCCTCAGCAGCCTCTGTACTCCAGTTGGGCCTGCTCCGCGTGCGCCCACTGCAGATGTGGCTGAAGACGCGGGTTCCACCCAGGGCATGGACAGCGGGTCTGTTTCGCCTCAGGGTCGACCTTCAGTGTGTTTCAGCTCTGAAACCTTGGAAAGAGACCGACTGGTATCAGTCAGGTGTAAGTCTGGGGACCGCTTCGAGCGTGAAGGTGGTGTCTACGGACGCCTCCACCTCGGGGTGGGGAGCACTGCTCGAGGGCAGACCGCTAGCTGGCCTGTGGTCAGAACGGGAAAAGCTCCTTCACATAAACTGCTTGGAGATGATAGCAGTCGACAAAGCGCTACGGCGTTTTTGTCCCCAGATAACAGGCCACCACGTCTTGGTCCGGTCGGACAACATGTCGGTGGTGGCATACATAAATCACCAGGGCGGCGTCAGGTCACGAAACCTTTACAGGTTGACGGAAAGCCTCCTGGTCTGGGCTCAGCACAACCTGCTCTCACTGAGAGCAGCGCACGTGCCTGGTCTCCTGAACGTGGGACCAGACAGACTGTCCAGGAACAATGTTCCAGCAGGGGAATGGTCGCTGCACCCGCAGACGGTCCAGCTGCTGTGGAAGACGTTCGGCAGAGCTCAGGTGGACCTATTCGCGTCCCACGAAAACGCTCATTGCCCGGAGTTTTTCTCGAAAAGCAAGGACGCGCTGGCTCATGTTTGGCCACGCTGCCCCCTATATGCTTTTCCCCCTGTCTCGCTCCTGCCTCAGGTGTTGGAACGAATCAGGAAAAACGGATGCCCAGTGCTGCTTGTAGCCCCGCTCTGGACGAACCAGACGTGGTTCCCTGCCCTGATGCAGATGAACAGCACTGCCCCATGGCCTGTACCATTGAGGAGAGACCTCCTCTCTCAGGCGGAGGGCTCGATCTGGCACCCTCGCCCGGAGTTATGGTCCCTGCACGCATGGGCCATCAACGGGTACCCGCTAGCCTCCCAGAGGGAGTGTTAAACACGATCGCGCAGGCTAGAGCTCCGTCTACCAGGCGGCTCTACTCCTCGAAATGGTCTGTTTTCTCTGCATGGTGTCAGGCCCAGAGCCTTTCACCTGTGGAGTGCGGGGTTTCGGAAGTGCTCTCCTTCCTTCAAGAGCTACTGGATAAGGGCAGGACCCCATCCACGCTCAAAGTATATGTGGCGGCCATAGCAACGTTTGCAAAACCGGTGTCTGGCCAGTCGCTTGGGAAAAACGACTTAGTCGTTTCCTTAGGGGAGCTCGGAGGCTGAACCCTCCAAGGCCCCCTTCAGTCCCGACGTGGGACCTTTCCACGGTCCTGGAGGCCATGAAAGGCGCCCCGTTCGAGCCGATCCAGCTGGTGGACATGAAACACCTGTCGTTCAAGACAGTGTTTCTCATGGCTCTCGCTTCAGTGAAGCGCATAGGGGACCTACAGGCGCTTTCAGTAAGCGCGTCGTGTGTGGAGTTTGGGCCTAATGACTCAAAGGTCATTCTCAAACCGAAGCACGGGTACGTCCCGAAATCCCTCAATACGCCGTTCAGGGCCCAGGTCATTTCCCTGTCTGCCCTTCCGGTTCTCAGTGAGGAGGAGGATGCAAGTCTCCTTTGCCCCGTCAGGGCATTGAGAGCTTATGTGGCACGCTCGTCTGTTTTCAGGCAGACGGAGCAGCGTTTTGTTTTGTTCGGCGGGCGTTCCAAGGGACTCGCCGCCTCAAAACAGAGCCTATCCAGATGGATAGTGGATGCCATCGCGCTCACTTACTCTGCGAAGGGCTTACGGTGCCCCTTGGGTGTCAGGGCGCATTCCACGAGAGGCGTGGCCTCTTCGTGGGCATGGTCTAGCGGGGTTTCCCTGCAAGATATCTGTACGGCCGCGGGCTGGGCCTCGCCGTCTACAGTTATAAAATACTATAACCTGGAGGTACCCGCCTTACAAGCTAAGCTTTTGGCGGTCTAAATTCAGTACTATCTGCCCCGCTGTGCGGCCCAGATGCTGAGTTTACTGCAGCCCCATGAGTATTGACTCACGTATGGCCGCCCAGATCAGGCTGAATGATTTCACCCTGGCTGCGCGTTTGATTGTCGTATAATAGCCCCGCTGGGTGCTTTTTTATAGGGAATGACGCTTCCAGCCTCTCTTCCTTTACTCTATGTGAGTTTATGGTGATTATGCACTACATGAGCCCTGGGCTTCGGCCCCTGGGACTTTGGTGTTGGATCCCTGTACGCACGGCGTGTTGCATTGTGTTCCCCATAGCGTAAGCTATTACGCAGTACGAGAGATACTCTCGTAAGAGAACGTACTCGGTTACTAACGTAACCTCGGTTCTCTCTAGAGAGGGAACGAGTACTGCGTATCTTGCCGTGCGTGGAATACGCTCTGGTTCGCTTCAGCGGTAAAAACCAGCTTGTATCAGCCTAACGAGCATATTTATAGGGCGAGACCACGCCCCTTCTGGCGGGACGTGACGATATGGGCGCGAATTGCCCCCATTGGTCATTACGTCACGCAGAGTCTATCTCGATAGGCTGCTGCATTTGCTGCAGAGCAACCAATAGGCGCGCGAGCTGTTTCGCCTATGTTTGCTTGCTGCTGCAAAGCGTTTTACATTAATAAAAAATTAAGGATAATTTTTGGCTTCAATATCTCGCGGAAAAGAGTTTTTCCCCATAGCGTAAGCTATTACGCAGTACTCGTTCCCTCTCTAGAGAGAACCGAGGTTACGTTAGTAACCGAGTACGTTTTATTGACTAAACGTGACGCACGTATGCATACATTCTCCTCCCCATTCACATTGGTCACAATCATTTTAATTTATATTTTACCTTTGCAGTTTAAACCACACATCTCACATATTTCAAAATATTTCACATATCCTTTGCTTTATTATTATTTATTACTAATTTCTTAAATAACCAAACTTAAACAACATAAGGGCAGATCCTTTGAGCACAGTCGATGATGCTATTAAGTGACACTCGAGTGATCAAGTATTCCCATGTATAAAAAAAAACTTTCAATCGATTCCTCCGTCCTCATTTTCTTTCCTTGCTTGCAGCCTTCCCTCACATCCTACAGGGGGTGGAGCTAAGACGTGAGGAAAGGAAATGAGGATGCAAAAGTAAGAATTGAGAAGCACCCCGGGTCATAGGATGGAGGACGGAGGAGCGAGGAGGGATATTGAGAAGCACCCTAGCTCGCCCTCGTCCGCATACTCATGTGTATACAAAGGACCTGGTATACTACTTAATTTTCTGCACTCCTCTCCGTCTTGCGCACAGTTGAGCGCGAGCGCATTAGGACTGTCCAATTTCACGAAGTGGAACGCACTTCAAAATGGCGGCAGGGATTCCCCCGAGGGGAAGTGCTTAGGGAAGTTCGCAAGTGCGTGTCTAAAAGTGGACTGGAAGTTGGGACGCAGCTGGGGTCTGCCGACGTCCGTGGACCCTCCTGATGATGAAAATAACGTCATGCGGAAGGTATTACTTTGGTATAATGCATAGTATAGCCTTAGGCTACAGCCGAAGTATACTTTGGGCTTTATTTGGACAACGGTTGGCCTTGGCGTTGTGCGCAATCTGCGCATGTCCCAAAAAACGCACAGTCTAGAAGAGGCAACGCGAATAATGCAACCCAAGCAAGGTATCTTACCAGTGTGTATCAAATATTTGATTTCGCAGTCTGTAATTATTTGTATTGTGAGCTCGATTATAACTGTGCAGGTTAACATATTTTGTGACTCAAAACTAGCTTTAGGCCTACATTTGGAGAAAACACACTGGTACTTGTTGGAGAAAACATGATGGCACTGAAAAAGCTTCACTATTTTGGAAACAATTTACTTATAATTACTACTACTTACAGCCAGGTCCTACTTAGTACCAACACTAATATAATTCACTTCTCTTCCTAAACTGCTCTCGGAGTCCAAAAAGACTCGTTGGTGGAGTGAATTCCTAATAACAATGCAAAAGAGGTGACTTGCTGTACCACACAAAAGTTTTGAAAAGACAGTATTTTGAAGCCAGTTGTTAAAGATAAGCGTCACGTAACCTATAGGTTAATGTTGACTCAAATGTAATTTTTTAAAGCCTGTTTTGTCTGACAATGCAGGATTGCATAGAAGCACAAACAAACCTTTCATTGTGACAGAAAAGTCGCTATCTTTTATCCATTTGAGTCTCAAATCAATTTAAAGTTTCTAAACTTGGCTCTCAGACGTGGGAGGCTAGAACTAAGAAGTATTCAGTCTGTTCATGCGTTTGAAAAAGAAGCTGTAAAGACAGATGTTTTTTCCTTCAGGCTCAATTTACGTTCAATAAAACAATCTAGATGCTTAGCTACTGCTAACAACAAAATATGGAGCTACAGTTTTATTTAAATATTCGTATAAGCCAAATGTCTTTGTACTTTGTGCTGACAAAAAGCACATTAGGATGTATGGAAAGTTAACATTCGGCATATCCCGAAGTGTCAATCTTCCATGAAGATAAATGAACTATGAGAACCAACAAAAAGTCATTTAACACCCAAAAAACTTTTTTTTAAAATTATTATTATTACATGGAGCCCCTTAAGGAACACGTTGATGGGAAAAATATGAGATGGGAGGATATGTCACTGCTTTTGCGAGAGAACGCCATTTTTTCAATCACCATGTTCCTTTTGGGGCCCCGTAATTATTGCACTGGGGTGCGAAAAGTGAAAATACTTCCTTTTTTAAATTCTTCTTATGTATATTTTTTCATAGAAAATCTATATTGTCACTTGCACAATGAGTGCAAATATAAATACAAATTTTATAATGGAGTATTTAAGATGGTCTATTGTGTAAATAGCATGTCCTGTTATGCTTTTTCTTTTCTTTTTTACCTTTCCTATAGTGTGTAAAATAACTGTTTGTGCTTGTAAACAATCTGCAGCGTTACTGTCAACAGCAAAGGGAGTTAATCTCTCCAACAGAAAACAGCTGCCTTAAATGCCTTGTTTGTAGTCCTGCTATTTTTTTAACAATGTAATACATTGCAAAATGCCACCTGCTGGCTACTTTGGCTCGCCCTCAAAAAAGAGGTAGTTATGAAGCCATGTAGGGACTATCATTATGCCTAGGAAACACTGTTTTTTCTCCCACTGCTAGGCCAAAACATCATTACATGAGGGGCTTTTGTGCCAGGTAGTTAAAGGAACTCAATTATAGGATCTAGCCACCAGTGCGTTCCCCAGAGAATACAATTTTTCCCTAGGGCAATGTTCCTGGTTGCATTCGCATCGCCAGTGGGAACTCCGAAATGACATAAACCATCACTTACGCCTTGCCGCTCTGGTTGTTTTGCAGGACATTTATTTTGCCAGAGCCGATCACACACGGTGCTTCCATTCTCCATTTTCATTAGTTTACGATCTGTTTAGCAGGCCTAAAATGTTATTTGATAGAAAGTAAACAGTATTTGAAAAAGTAGTATAGCGTTTACAGTGTGGTTGATCCCTATTTTCGTGTTTCATGTTTCGCTTGCTCCCTTTAAAGTCGCGTTGGATTTCCTCCTCAGCGTTGTAGTGTATCTGCACTGTGCCAGTTTGGCTCATTCAATTCTACATGTGAGAATGCTCTTCTTAACCCTTTGACTCTTATCCGTAACTCTCTCTTCTGGCACCACCGAGTCTGCGTTAAAATTGCTATTGACACCTTTATGGCATGTAAATGTTTACACACAGCCATGGGTTCGAGCCTCAAAGGGATCAGTATCTCCTCAGAGCAATGCCAGGTGGCCAAGAAAAGCTCACTCCAAAACGCACACACACAAACAGACATTCCTTCATTGAAATCTATAATTTGACTAATTCTGGAAAGAATACGAGTATATTCCTGAATACCCATGTGTTTTATTTTCATTTTAGAAGTCACATTTTAGTATCATGACTTCTATAGATGTGTTAGATAAACTCTGAATGCCTATATTCATGCATGTGAATGTAACCTTGCTTTTCTTTCCTGTTTGCATGCCTCTCTTGGTTTCATTGTAATCCTCTCGGCCTCTAGTCAAAAATGTATCTTAGGGTATGATAAAATGTATTACACTATGCTTTCCATTCGTGAGAGTAGAAATGATGCTCGTCATGATTCTGACCACCCTTGTCATAAACCATGCAAATCGGCTGTCAGAAAGAGACAAAGGAATCCTCTCACGCACAAAGTTCCCGAGTGTGATTGGTCATCACTGGGACGTCTCCAGTTTGTCCTTTCCTTTTTGTTTTCGGTCTTAGTCTTTTTGTTTTCTTTTGTTAAGTTTTGTTTTCCTTTTTTGTGTTCTACTTTGTTCAT
Organism: Tiaroga cobitis; assembly: GCA_030578255.1. NCBI lineage: Eukaryota > Metazoa > Chordata > Actinopteri > Cypriniformes > Leuciscidae > Tiaroga > Tiaroga cobitis. The sequence continues at coordinate 25,019,280 of CM060598.1, forward strand.
TTCTACTTGGGTAGGCATTATAAGCAAGAGCTTCAGCCTACACCTGTTTCAGACTGCTGTAAATATGCTGTTGTTTGTCAGCTCAACTGTGTTGAAACTAAGTTCTCTGTCTGAAATAAACTAAACTAAACTAAAACTTGCGAGTGAAATGAAGTCAGCCTGAATTAGCTGGCAAACTTTACTTTCAAATGGACATTTAAACCTGATGAAGTGCGCTCCGAACCTACAGACCACGTGACGCTCTGACGGAACGACACACCACACGCACTTTCCTTACTCAGCAACACAAGGGAACCAGATGCAAGTATTCGATTATCGAGCTTTCAGAGCATTAAGATTTGTTTTCTTGTTGTCTCTCAAATGTTGCGTGGGTGTTTAGACTGATCACAACGTACAAAAATATCTTCATAAATACAGCTTTTATTATCAAATTCTCTAAAACCAGGTTTAAACATCCATCCTCCTCAAGAAAAGCATAAAGCATGACAACTTCTTTAAAGAAAGAAAACCAAAAAAACTCAAAATAAATCAGCACTACATAACCAAATCATTCCACAAAATAGGACACATTAAATCAAAACCGAGGCAATCTTTAAACCCCTAATTTTATGCTCAGGCCGCTCTGGTTACCGGGGTTCTCGGGAGCGCCTGACATCCCATTCTTTCTCAGCGCCGTGTTTGTGTGGCGCAGTAGCGGAGTGGCAATCGGGAGAGTCGGGAGTTTTCCCGGTGGGCCGGTAGTGTTTCGAGGCCGCGAGGGCCGGTCTGATAAAATGTATTTATTGGAAGCTCGCCATGCGCACTTGGGGCCCAAGTGAGGGGAAGAAAACTTTTTTTTTTTATGAATATTATCTAAAACGAAACGTAGTTTTGCACTAAGCTTTAGTGTCGTAGGGTGTGAGCCTGAGATACTCGAGTGCAGCTTTTGTATAGTGTATCTGCACTGTGCCAGTTTGGCTCATTCAATTCTACATGTGAGAATGCTCTTCTTAACCCTTTGACTCTTATCCGTAACTCTCTCTTCTGGCACCACCGAGTCTGCGTTAAAATTGCTATTGACACCTTTATGGCATGTAAATGTTTAGACACAGCCATGGGTTCGAGCCTCAAAGGGATCAGTATCTCCTCAGAGCAATGCCAGGTGGCCAAGAAAAGCTCACTCCAAAATGCACACACACAAACAGACATTCCTTCATTGAAATCTATAATTTGACTAATTCTGGAAAGAATACGAGTATATTCCTGAATACCCATGTGTTTTATTTTCATTTTAGAAGTCACATTTTAGTATCATGACTTCTATAGATGTGTTAGATAAACTCTGAATGCCTATATTCATGCATGTGAATGTAACCTTGCTTTTCTTTCCTGTTTGCATGCCTCTCTTGGTATCATTGTAATCCTCTCGGCCTCTAGTCAAAAATGTATCTTAGGGTATGATAAAATGTATTACACTATGCTTTCCATTCGTGAGAGTAGAAATGATGCTCGTCATGATTCTGACCACCCTTGTCATAAACCATGCAAATCGGCTGTCAGAAAGAGACAAAGGAATCCTCTCACGCACAAAGTTCCCGAGTGTGATTGGTCATCACTGGGACGTCTCCAGTTTGTCCTTTCCTTTTTGTTTTCTTTTGTTAAGTTTTGTTTTCCTTTTTTGTGTTCTACTTTGTTCATTTCTACTTGGGTAGGCATTATAAGCAAGAGCTTCAGCCTACACCTGTTTCAGACTGCTGTAAATATGCTGTTGTTTGTCAGCTCAACTGTGTTGAAACTAAGTTCTCTGTCTGAAATAAACTAAACTAAACTAAAACTTGCGAGTGAAATGAAGTCAGCCTGAATTAGCTGGCAAACTTTACTTTCAAATGGACATTTAAACCTGATGAAGTGCGCTCCGAACCTACAGACCACGTGACGCTCTGACGGAACGACACACCACACGCACTTTCCTTACTCAGCAACACAAGGGAACCAGATGCAAGTATTCGTTTATCGAGCTTTCAGAGCATTAAGATTTGTTTTCTTGTTGTCTCTCAAATGTTGCGTGGGTGTTTAGACTGATCACAACCTACAAAAATATCTTCATAAATACAGCTTTTATTATCAAATTCTCTAAAACCAGGTTTAAACATCCATCCTCCTCAAGAAAAGCATAAAGCATGACAACTTTAAAGAAAGAAAACCAAAAAAACTCAAAATAAATCAGCACTACATAACCAAATCATTCCACAAAATAGGACACATTAAATCAAAACCGAGGCAATCTTTAAACTCCTAATTTTATGCTCAGGCCGCTCTGGTTACCGGGGTTCTCGGGAGCGCTTGACATCCCATTCTTTCTCAGCGCCGTGTTTGTGTGGCGTCTTCCCCGCATGAGTTTGGTGCATCACTTAAATTAGTCCGTGCTTGTCCCCCTTAAATATATGCAGTTCCTCCCCCCACCCCGTTTAACCAGAGCTCAATGCCAAACAAAGGTTAAATGTCCAGGTAAATTTGCCACTCTATGATCCTTCGTGATCTCTCTCCCTTTTTCTTTTACTTTCATTCTCTGTCAGTGTTTTGTTGCTTTAGTCTGTTGTATATACATTTATTCCGTGCATCTTTAGTTCGCCTGTATACGTAGTTTCATTTTATTAAATACATTATATTTATTTGATTTGACTGTCTTGTGCGCATATTTCAAAGTCCCTTTAATGTTGCGGTCAAGCTATGTGCTTTACAAATTTGTTGATACTTAAATAGTATTGTTATAGAACAGGAAAGTTAATCCTCATGGCCAGAGGAATAGCGTCTCCTGAAAGTCTATCAGAGGGATAATTTTTCATGGGGTGATAAAGATAAGATGATCAGTTTGCTGGACAAAGCAGATTAGTCAGTACTAAACTAATCCCATGGGGAATTGTCCTCAGAATCGATCTATTTTAGACAATTAACATATTAATATTTAATTATAATTCGTTGTGATTGATTATTGATAGTCCAATTGTCCTATCTTTGCCTACCTGTATGGAGAACTGAAGATAATTCGTTGTATTCAGTCGTTCATGCAGAACATTGGCAATTGATTCCCATTACGGGTAATTTTATAATTTTTAGGTGATTCCCGATCATGTTTATGATTCGTTATTAAAATTATATTCCCTGAATCTGAGCTAATAGGAGTATCCCTACAGCGTAAAGGTTGAGAAGTTCCTGGATTTCGCCGTCTGCCCATCCATCACTGTTTTCCATGTTTGTGGAGTAAATGTATACACTCACCTAAAGGATTATTAGGAACACCTGTTCAATTTCTCATTAATGCAATTATCAAATCAACCAATCACATGGCAGTTGCTTCAATGCATTTAGGGGTGTGGTCCTGGTCAAGACAATCTCCTGAACTCCAAACTGAATGTCAGAATGGGAAAGAAAGGTGATTTAAGCAATTTTGAACGTGGCATGGTTGTTGGTGCCAGACGGGCCGGTCTGAGTATTTCACAATCTGCTCAATTACTGGGATTTTCACGCACAACCATTTCTAGGGTTTATAAAGAATGGTGTGAAAAGGGAAAAACATCAAGTATCCGGCAGTCCTGAGGGCGAAAATGCCTTGTTGATAGGGGTAGAGGTCAGAGGAGAATGGGCCGACTGATTCAAGCTGATAGAAGAGCAACTTTGACTGAAATAACCACTCGTTACAACCGAGGTATGCAGCAAAGCATTTGTGAAGCCACAACACGCACAACCTTGAGGCGGATGGGCTACAACAGCAGAAGACCCCACCGGGTACCACTCATCTCCACTACAAATAGGAAAAAGAGGCTACAATTTGGAAGAGCTCACCAAAATTGGACAGTTGAAGCCTGGAAAAATGTTGCCTGGTCTGATGAGTTTCGATTTCTGTTGAGACGTTCAGATGGTAGAGTCAGAATTTGGCGTAAACAGAATGAAAACGTGGATCCATCATGCCTTGTTACCACTGTGCAGGCTGGTGGTGGTGGTGTAATGGTGTGGGGGATGTTTTCTTGGCACACTTTAGGCCCCTTAGTGCCAATTGGGCATCGTTTAAATGCCACGGCCTACCTGAGCATTGTTTCTGATCAAGTCCATCCCTTTATGGCCACCATGTACCCATCCTTTGATGGCTACTTCCAGCAGGATAATGCACCATGTCACAAAGCTCGAATCATTTCAAATTGGTTTCTTGAACATGACATTGAGTTCACTGTACTAAAATGGCCACCACTGTCACCAGATCTCAACCCAATAGAGCATCTTTGGGATGTGGTGGAACGGGAGCTTCGTGCCCTGGATGTGCATCCCACAAATCTCCATCAACTGCAAGATGCTATCCTATCAATATGGGCCAACATTTCTAAAGAATGCTTTCAGCACCTTGTTGAATCAATGCCACGTAGAATTAAGGCAGTTCTGAAGGCGAAAGGGGGTCAATACTAATCATACTTCTAATCACAGTATTAGTATGGTGTTCCTAATCATCCTTTAGGTGAGTGTAGGTTATAAACTGTGGGTTTACAAAGTATTTTACAAATGGCGGGTGTCAGTGTTTTTCATGTTTGGCCAATCAATGTCACTGTTAGTTCCTATTGTGCTGGGTTAGACCCTACGCTTAATTATGAATTGACCTTGACCTTGACACTAGCTGGAGTGTGACGATTTGGTTTAGGGCCGTTACTATAATCTGACACACGCTCTAACTGCTTGACCAATCACAACAGACAAGGGGTCGGCTGACCAATCAGCTGCGGGTTTTAAAGAAACTGAAACTAAAACAAGAGCGTTCAGACAGGATGAAAACAAGCACTGAATATTAAATAATCTAAACCTATTCTAAACATAATAGGGGCCCATTAATGAAGCTAGTAATCAGACATTTTGTGCTCACTTCATCGCAAGTATTGGTGCATGCAAGTCTAAAAGTAAAAAATACACATACTGTATAGTGGTAACGTACTTAACCCTAAAACCGTATTCTGGACAAATGTGGGCAAAATAGTTTTGATTTATTTGCGTTTATAATGCGTTTTCCATTGTATATTCATTTCCTTATGCAGGCATTACCCCAGGCAACGTTACCCCTCTGTCTCTGTTAAGCGTTTTGAGAGTGGGAAAAAATGTTATATTAGTGTTGGCAATCCTTGTGACTGTGGGATTCCACTCACTGTGTACAACTGCTGTTAACATTAAAAGTTGCAATTAGGAGTCTGTGTAATTGTTCTGGATTGAAGTGAAGCAAATGATTGCGCATGTGTTGTTGAACTCGTTGCACATAAGCACAACAATGTGCTTAATCATTTCTGCCTCTTTCCTTTTTGTTATGCACAGCCAGAAGAATTTAGTTATGTGACATGTCTGGAATAGGTCAATACTTTTCATTATCAATGTCTTTGTGCCTTTAGGCTCTCAATGTGTCCATTCATGCCTCCAGCAAAGCGCATTAGCCGCATACTCTGGGACTCCAACTGCATACTAGAGCTATCAGAGATTTCAAATGAATAATTTGTTTGGTTTCATCTCTGAGATGTATTTTGCACTGAATTTTCTTAAATGGATTATGAATAAATAGCTCTAAAGGAACAGTTAATATTATATGTGAAAGGAAAATAGTGCCTGTAAGTGGTCATTATAGTATTTCTGTGAAGCCCTAGATGTTTAAGACTACGGTCTTGCAAAGTTAATTTTAAATTTTATTTTCACTTTGTTTTGAATGTTTAAAGTAACCATTTTTGAGCTCAATCATCAGACAGTGATTTGATTATTCTCTTTGATGTCATTCTGAAACTTCTGAGTCTTTAAACATCGCTGTCAAGAGCTTTCCATATATATGATGTCAGAGTTGAACTGTTCAGCTCAGATTTGATGATTTCTGATTGCAGTCGTGTTTATCTGCACCAGGCGTCCTCCCACCCTTTGATTTGCACACTTTTCAATCACAATCCCGTGATTTCTTTGGGGAATTACACAGCTCCCCTGTGGTTAAGCGATAATGACTCAAGATAGTCACCTATATTATTCTTCTCTCATCAATTAAGACCAGGTGATGCTGCTCTTGATGAGAGACATTTTGACTTTGACATCAGCCTCAGTGATCTGTTGTCTGCACTGTTGGGGCTCAGAAATGTGATGAGGGGATTGTTGGAGCCCAAACATCTCAGCTATAGGTCAACTGAAGGGAATTTCAAAAACTGAAATGGTTTAGCAGGATTCAGTCTTGAATGATAATAATATAAAACTTTATAATAATATACAAAACTATGATTTTTTCTCATAATTGTTTGCTATTTATGTACTTTACTAAAAATACAGTAAACTAAAATTGAGAAATATCAATAACAATTGTATATATATTAAAATGTATTTTGTCCCTGTGATGCAAATCTGAATTTTTTAATGCCATGACTCCTCTTCAGTGTCACATAATCTTTCATAAATCATTCTAATGTGATGATCATGAAATTCAACATATCTTATTAATTTTGAAAACAGTTGTGCTGCTTAATATTTTTGCGGAAACCATGATTCTTTGATTAATAGAAAGTTTTTTTTTTTTTTTTATATATTTTAAAAAGAAATCTTTTCTAACGTTATTAATGTCTTTGTTGTCACTTTTAAATCCATTTGATGCATCCTTGCTGAACAAATGTTCATTTTTGTAACCAATCGAAACTTTTAAACGGCAGTATATCTTACAATAAAATAAATACAATAAATAAAAAAATTTGTTTCTATGAAATCAATGCGGTAACAAATAGTTCTTATTATAGTTAGTTTAATTGTTCATGATCTTGTAAATGTGTTTTATATATTTGTAGGCATTTCTCTTCACCTTACTACAAGCTATTTGGAGTTCTCACTGCTAAAACTCAAAATATCTGTTGCATTTTGTAGGGCAGCCACATGTCCCATCTGCTATCTGGATTTCATCCACTTTTTTAAGTTCCTATAGCACCAAGGTCATAGCATTGGTTGAAAATGCACATGATGAAATGTACAGTATACCTTAAACGTACCCATTTTGTGTAAAGTTGTCTGCCAAATTAATGAATGTAAATGATTTTATGTTGCTTAAATATAATTTTTAATAATAATAATTTTTACCATTCTGTGCAATTGTCTAACAGCAGATGGTAACAGACATTTATCCATATCTCTCCATCGCTTGGACCAGTATTTAATCTCAAGCCATCTTGTTTTTAATTAAACCAAGGACTGGCTGTTACGTAACGTTACCATTTACCCAACCAGAAGTCCTTTACTTTTAATAGAACCTCTTTGGACTGACTCAGTCACTTGAATTATAGCTAATGGTGGCTATTTGATCCCTTCAAAACCTGTGTTAACATTTTAAAGGTGCAATCAGTAAAAATGTTGAGTAACGTTATCTATTAACAGAAATGCAATATGACATCCATAACTATGTGTTCAGTGGTGTATAAAGAACTTACTTAATAAAGCGTAATGTTTTTATTACCTTAGATTGAGGCGTACACTGGTTAGACTACTTTTAATGCAGACCGAGGGGAAAGTTACAGTTGTATTACCATGGCTACCGTCATGACCAAAGTAGAGAGCAGACATTTATATCTACATAGGCGCGGGAATCCCCTTCTATGAAGCTCGACATATTGTGACGTCATATTTCTACCGTAGCCGAACGCGAACAAAAAGCCTACAGAGCGCGTTTCGTCACTAGCCGCAGAAACCTAGAAGCTAGCCATAGACACCGTGAGTAGTGACTTTTCCCTTGTCAGTGGTGTAAAATATGTAGTTGGATTGTTTCATTTAACTTAGTTCTTCTCCCTCGCTGTGTTATGGCTTTGCAATGTGGGGATAAATGTGCTGGTTACGTTCGTGAGACAGCGGATTAATACTCTTGTCATTGACCATAAAACAGTTACGTTACAGGAATCACCAACCCGTCTACCTTGGAAGCATTTTAAGTCGATCGCGAAGAGTTTTCAAAATCAGAGAAAAAAAGCTTATTGTGTGTAGTAAATGGTGTCTAGGGGATGCGGAGGCGCGCGCGCTGTCACAATCATGTCATTTTTGGCGCGCACCTTTGGGCTCATGCGGACGCGTCGAGTATAAACAATGCTTTACGCTTTAACCAGTTCAGCCACAGTAGCAGCTCATATTTAGCTAGCTAAACTTTAACAGAATTTAGCCAGCTAAACTTTTTTCTACCCTGTTAGAAAAAATATATAGTTGCATAGTTTAATGTGGTTCTTCTCCCTCGCTGTATTTTGGGTTTAGACAATCAGCTGATTAATAATTATTATTATATTATGTATTAAGACCCTTGATCCTCACCTGACTATGGCTTTGTAAATGTTATCCATGATGTGGTTTATAATGGACTGTGGTACAGAAACAGTGACAATGTTACACACTCTTGGCCAGGGACGTAGGCTACTGGGACTGAAATTCAGCCCGGGACTTTAAGATGGAGAGGCCTTTTACGCGAGTGCCCTTGGTGCACGAGCAGAAGGATTTTTTGCAGTTATTTTAATTCTAATAGTGTTTTTATGTTATAAAGAGAATCAGATTACACTGAAGACCTTCAAGAAATTTTAGGATGACACTTGCTTCTTCAGGTTGTATAAGCAAGTCACCACTGCACTGAACACAACCAGGTCAGCAAAACCTAATCTCGAACACATAAGTCACAGTATACTGCTAACTACCAGCGTGTCGTGTACAGTCAGTCGGAGTGATAAAATAGTTACAAATACCCACTCAGATACTCAATAACTACAATGCAGTCCCATAAAATAGAGATTTGTTTGTGTGTATGTGAGTGTCCTCACTTTCAACCCTGGCTCAGCTTACTCTGCCTCTGCTTACTGATTGTACAGCTGAGAAGAACATCAGTAATAAATATGACTAAGAATAATACATTTTCTACCTATGCATAATATGATTGCCTTGTACCCAGGCCTGCACTCTGCCCCTGTACCTGTCATTGTTTTTGTACTGGTTCTATTCTCCTCATCCTCCTGCTCTTCTTTCTCTTGCTGCTTTCCTTCCTCCCCCTTCTCTCCCTCCTCATCAATATGACTGCAGGGGTCATCATCAACCTGTCCCTCTCCAACACTATACATTATCCCACTTATTACTTGGCTACCTACCAAATAAATCAATAATTTCACACAAAATGTTGATTTAAAAAACAGTTTATTTATTTAAAAACGATTGTATTGCTTCCACTAAAGAAAATAGTCTGTTCCGTCTCTGAACTGCGTCCATGGCAACGCTCTGTTTTTCATGGCAACGGTGCAGCGGTCTGTTATCAAGAAATAACAGACCACATTCTACATTGGAATTTTCTACCAAGCCATGTAATAAATGCCTATATTTAAATGCAAATATAAACAATTTCAGTGTATAATAAATCACTAATAGGCTATATCCCTAATCGTGCACCTGTCCTGTCCATGCTGCTGGGTCCTTGCTCATCTGCACCTCCGGCTGCCACAGCACTCTTTCCACTACGGAAAAGATCTTTTAATTTGGCGCATTTAGTCAAGTCAAGTCAAGTCAAGTCTGCATTTAGCTGCCTCTTGTGCCAAAATTATTTTCTTTTTAATTCTTATTTTTTCGGCCCAACCCATTTCTTTCTCTTCTTTTCGCCATTTTTACCGTCCATCTCTGTTGCATTGCATTCACACAAACCCGCCAAACATGACCAAAAGTAAACACCTTTGATCGGCGCCTAGTTTGAGCCAATCGGATGTCAGGAAAAACGAGGATCAGTCCAAATTGGGAGGGGCCGCCCGTATCCCCCCTCAGATTGAAAGTATTTTGGCCCGGTCCGAATCACACACACACAGCGTTCTGCTGCAGCTGAGCGGCCGGTTAGGCCGCTCGCGTATCATTAAAAAAAAAAATACTCTTTGACCACCGGCCGGTCTTCGGCCTGAAATGGACCGGCCGTTCGGGATTGTTCCCGGTATTCCCGATAGCCAATCCGCCCCTGCTCTTGGCTTACTCTGGCTATTCTCTGCTGTCTCAGATGACGATATGTTTGTCCCGTTTTAGCCACCGTAGCTTCTTCGAAAGGAAGGGGTGAGCAGTGGGCTGAGCCCTTAGTGCAACCTCACAACCGAACCGCTAGATGTCGCTAAAAATCACACACTGCACCTTTAAAGGAATGTGTATTTTAAAGGAATTGTTCAACCCAGAATGAACATTCTCTCATCATTTATTCATCCTCATGTTTTTCAAAAAACCCTTGTGACTTTATTCTGTGAAACACAAAAGGAAAAATGCTGAATACTGGCTTTTCAGTGCATTACAAAGAATAGGGATTGCTTTAAAAAGTGCACAAAAGGACTATAGAAGTGTCATAAATGTGACCCATATGACTTGTATGCTATGTAATCTACGGTTACTGTAGTCTAATTTATTGAGCCGCGTTTCCACCGCAGGAACTTTCCCAGGAACTAGGGACTTTGGGGTGGTACTCGGTGTGTTTCGGCCACAGCAGGGACCAGGGTCTAAATGAAGTTCTGTGTAAAAATGTCCCTCTCAGAAAGTCCTTGCTCACAAGATAGTACTTTTTCGAAGTTCAAGAACTTTCGGAAGTGGGACTTGGGTGCTGATTGCTGAATACGTTAGGCCTATAACTTCTGCCACTAAAGATTGCTTTATCAATAATCTTCCTAATCAGTTTCATGATCTCAGCATCCCGGATAGCTTAGATATTGCAACAGAAACTTTTAACTCTCTCTTTTCCAGCACTTTAGACGCAGTTGCTCCGTTGCGCTTAAAGAAGATTAAAGAAAATAGTCCAACGCCGTGGTACAGCGAGCACACCCGGGCCCTTAAGAGAGCAGCCAGAAAAATGGAGCGCAACTGGAAGAAAACTAAACTAGAGGTATTTCGGATTTCATGGAAAGAGAGCTCGATTGCTTACAAAGAGGCTTTAAAAGCTGATAGATCTGCTTATTTTTCAACCCTATTAGAAGAAAATAAACATAATCCAAGGTATTTATTTGAAACAGTGGCTAAACTAACAAAAAAGAAAGCTTCAAGCTCAGAAGTGTCCAAGCAAAACAGCAGTGATGACTTTATGAACTTCTTCACTTATAAGATTGATAATATCAGGGACAAAATTATAACTATGCAACCGTCTACTACAGTATCGCATCAGGGGGTGCATTGTAGTCTCCCTCTGGAAAAATTGTTGCTATAGGAGAGGAAGAATTCTGCAAACTCGTTAATTCATCTAAATCGACAACTTGTATGTTAGATCCTATACCGACTAAGCTACTGAAAGAGATGTTTCCAGAGGTCATACAGTATATCCTCTTCTTAATATCATTAATTCATCTTTGTCTCTAGGATACGTACCAAAAACCTTTAAACTGGCTATGATAAAACCGCTTGTTAAAAAACCACAACTTGATCCTACAGAATTAGTCAATTACAGGCCGATCTCGAATCTGCCTTTTCTGTCAAAGATATTAGAAAAAGGCAGTATCTTCACAACTGTTCCTTTCTAGAAAGAAATGATATCTGCGAGGATTTTCAGTCCGGATTTAGACCGTACCATAGCACTGAGACTGCTCTCATTAGAGTCACAAATGATTTGCTCTTATCTATTAGTGTTACTTGATCTTAGTGCTGCATTTGACACAATTGACCACAACATTCTTTTAAATGGACTAGAAAACTATGTTGGCATTAGTGGAGCACTAGCACAGTTTAAATCACGATGGCTGCTCTGTTAAGTCTTCGTCGTCGGTTAGGAACCTGGGTGTGCTCTTTGAAACCTTTCTTTTGAAAGTCACGTGTCTAGTATCTGTAAAACTGCATTTTTCCATCTTAAAAATATCTAAAATACGCTGTAGGAGCCATACACTGGGTTTGTTTGGGCTTTTATTATGTTTTCTCTTTTCTTTGCACTACTTGTGTACATGCACGCGCTTCATGACGTCATCGGTTACTGTGGGCGTGACCGGGGGTGTGGTGTCTGTATTAATGTGTGTGTGTGCTCACCTGTGGGCAAGCTTGGGTTTGGATCATGGCTGCAGGGTGAGCTAGGGAGAAACTTTCTGTTGACCGTTACCACTGTTGTTCCCATCGATACTAACATCTTTCACTGATGTCTCTGAGGTACCTTTGCACTGCTTACAACATGCATCACTCAAAGTAAGTGATTGGTTTTCTATGTATGTGAAATCGCGTAATAAAGAGACTTAATACGTACAATGGTTCAGCGTGACGCGTCTTCAGTGTAAATCCTCATGTTTCAGCCTGCTGCGCCGTTCGAGTTGTTTTGGTTAGGTTTGGTTGGTTTTGGTTTTTGTTTTAGTAATATACGCCGCAATATACGCCATATGCTCTCATTGGGAAATGCGGAACAATTAGTTCATGCGTTCATGACCTCAAGGCTAGATTATTGTAATGCTCTACTGGGTGGTTGCCCTGCACGCTTAATAAATAAACTACAGCTAGTTGAATGTGTATCCTTTTGTGTTCAGAAAAAATTTATACATGTTTTGGAACAACATGACAGTGAGTAAATGATGACAGAATTCCCATTTATGGGGGAATTGTCCCTTTAAGATCTCCCATCACAGCATACGCTCAGTTTCTTATCTTGGACGATAAGGCTGCTGTATTTCTTGTGTCTCAGTTTTCTGGGTTCTTTGACTGAGCCTGACAGTTGCCCTTTGCGTCTCTCCTGCAGCCTCCTGACCCTCGGTTTTGTGTTGGCTTCAAAGAGCACGCAGACCTCAAACTACTGACAAGGCTTTAATTCTTCTATCTAGACGTCTTGAATAACCTCCAACGCATTGCTGATGGGTGATTTCCAGAAATGCTCATGGGCTCACTGCTGAAAGGAAGTCCACTGAGAGCGCTGCTCAACAGGCAAGACGAGAAGAAGGCTTTGTGGAATATACTGCAGTCTGCAGGTGGCATCTCTGCTGCCAAAAACTCAATTTCCTTAACAAGCTGCCATTAGACACGCCATTACTGGATATCAACAGCTTGCGAAATCTGCAGAGTCCTGCAGAAAGGACTCTTCAATTCTGCTTTTCAACATCCATCTTTAATTAAGCTACGTAATCCTTTAGTTTTGGTCATTCTGTGCTCTCACCTACTCATATTGTTCTGGATTTCATTTAAAATGCTTCTCAAAAATGAAGCCAGTGTCCAAAAATGCAATCCAAAATGCCTGCTACACTTCCTACAGCAAGAACAGTTAAATGGGTGACACTGACCACAGTTTGAATTTACAGTGAACAATCACGTTAACATTTTATTAATCTCTTGAGTGCATGTTAATTTTGAAAGCCCTAAATACACACTGTGTGGTCCCCGGTGCACCCTCTTGTGGCCCCCTGCGTGGTACTCCTCGCGACAGCACCTCCTTGGCCGATTCCTCTGAGGAAGGACCTCCTTTCTCAGGGACGGGGCACCCTATGGCACCCTCGTCCCGATCTTTGGAACCTCCACGTGTGGCTCCTGGACGGGACGAGGCAGGTTTGAGTACCCTACCACCAGCGGTGGTGGCTACCATCACTTCCGCTAGAGCGTCGTCCACGAGACACGTCTATGCGTTGAAGTGGAACCTCTTCGTCAACTGGTGCTCTTCTCACCGAGAAGACCCCCGGAGATGTCCGGTCAGTGTCCTGCTTTCCTTTCTTCAAGAGGCGTTGGAGCGAAGGCTGTCTCCCTCCACCCTCAAGGTCTATGTCGCCGCTATTGCCGCACATCATGACCCGATAGAAGGTAAGTCCGTGGGAAAGCATGACCTGATCACCAGGTTCCTGAGGGGAGCGAGGAGACTGAGTCCTCCTCGCCCTCCTCTCGTACCCTCTTGGGACCTCGCAGTGGTCTTAACTGCCCTGCGCAGCGCTCCCTTTGAGCCTTTGCAGTCAGTCGAGCTTAACTTCCTGTCTATGAAGACAGCGCTCCTGACTGCATTGGCCTCCATCAAGAGGGTAGGGGACCTGCACGCATTCTCCGTTGACGAAGCGTGCTTGGAATTCGGGCCGGGTGACTCTCACGTGATCCTGAGACCCCGGCCTGGATATGTGCCCAAGGTTCCCACCACTCCCTTTCGGGACCAGGTGGTGAACCTGCAAGCGCTGCCCCCGGAGGAGGCAGACCCAGCCTTGGCACTGCTCTGTCCAGTACGTGCTCTCCGCACCTATGTAGACAGAACGCAGTGTTTCAGGACCTCAGACCAGCTCTTTGTCTGTTATGGTGGGAAGCTGAAGGGAAAGGCTCTCTCCAAACAAAGGTTGTCTCACTGGATAGTGGACGCCATTGCTTTGGCATACCAGCAGCAAGGCCGACCGTGCCCCCTTGGTGTGACCGCCCACTCCACCCGGAGTGTGGCATCCTCTTGGGCCCTAGCGCATGGCGCCTCGCTAACAGACATCTGCAGAGCTGCAGGCTGGGCGACACCCAACACATTCGCCAGATTTTACAATCTCCGAGTGGAGCCAGTCTCCTCCCATGTACTGTCTTTTTCAAGCTAACATGGGACCCGTTAGGTGTCTTCGCTTGCTCGCCATTCCACTCCACGGACTGGATGCGTGCGATATTTCCTCAGGTGAGCTTCCCCGAAAGCCCTGAGTTCCTCCAGCACTCCTGATGCTGGCGCCAGTGTCTTTTGCCTGCGCGTCGGCTAGGTGCCTCCCGTGTGCATGGTACCTCCTCTGAGCTACCCCCACATGTGTATTTCCACTGTAAGCCTCTTTGAGCATGTGTCTTTCCCTTGGCAAGCCACCTTGCCACCCCTGGGGTTGAAATATTCCACCTGCGGCTGGACACCCCAGTGAATCCCCATATGTATCCCTCGGGTCATATGTGTATTCTCTAAGTCCCCCCCTCTGGGTTGGCAGTAATTGCATACTTCCCTTAAAGACCTTGGGATATGCTCCCCAGTGTACCTTGGTATTCCTGTGCTAATAGGAGTCCTTCGTCCGTGCTATCTCACGACAGGGATCTCAGATTACGCAGGGCACTGGAAGACAGCTGAGAAGGTGGCGTGATTAGACTGGTATCCCCATTCGTCGTCATCCGACGGAACTCGGAGTGACAACGAAAGGGAACGTCTCGGTTACGGATGTAACCCTCGTTCCCTGAGTAGGGAACGGAGACGTTCCGTCTTCCTGCCACTTTCCGCTGTGCCGCGGGGATCGCCTGAGCTCAGCCTTGGCTCCTCAGCGAGAAAAACATGCCTATTTGCTATGAGCGCGCTCCTTAAATACTCACGAGGTGAGGCGGAGTTACGCTATGCAAATTCCGCAGACCCATGGCATTTCTTTGCCATTGGCTCGTTTTGTAGTACTCGTAGTCGATTGGCTTTCTAAGCGAAACCCCCATTCGTCGTCATCCGACGGAACGTCTCCGTTCCCTACTCAGGGAACGAGGGTTACATCCGTAACCGAGACGTTTCTAAGTGTAGGTTTAGATTTGAAAGCAATATTTTCAGGTCCATGTAGGATAGCCTGGATCATTATCACACACCTCATGTGTCTGAGTCTTGTAGAGTGCCAGACGTGTCTATGTGTGCCTTGACTCCACGATGCCTTTTCTAGATGCTGTCTTTCCACTCATAAAGGTGAAATGCAGTTCATGTTTGGTTTGCTTATAAATCTTGAGTAACATTCACATTTATATAATGTCAGAGGGTGGAGGTTCATTTCCTTACAGTTTTATTTTCACTGCCATTTTCAGGTTATCTTGTTATCCTGGTGCAGTCCGAAACAGCTGTTTGGTCTGGACAAATACATTCTATTCTTGAACTGTATGTTCCCCTTCCTACTCATTGTTTGCATGACCATAAATCCACTCAAATAAAAACTCAGGGCGAATGCTTTAAACTTTGTCTTTATTAAGCCTTATTTTACTGTTATTTGTCGTCCTATTATTAGTTTTTACGTGCCATTTTAAGATATGAGTGGTAGAACCGGATAACAAAAAGGGTTTTATGTCTAGCTACCCCCGCATCTGTGAATGCACGCAGTCAGAAAAAAACACTAGTAACTTTAGGGGTTTAGTAAATCAGTACCTTAAAGTGTACCAATTATTAGCTGTTGTGCCCCTTCACAATAATTTGACATTTTAAGTTTGCAATTCTGCCCCCTCAGCCTTTTAGAGGTGTGAGTGGAAAATTAAGTAAAATTGAGTCTGGGAAGTGAATTTTGAGGGGGGGATGGCAAGTTCACATTTTTAGGGAAATGAAAAGAATTGCTGTCTTTTATCCAAGTGCAAATCCACTATATTCTTTGCTCACAATCCACAAATACACAAAAGTATGTGTAATATAATATACAAATAAATACTGAGTCGTACCGGTCTTCTCCTCGAGATGTCTGTCTAAAGTCCCAAGAAAGCAAATTTAGTTTAAATAGATTTTCATACTATTTGATGTCAGGGACCCTCATATCAAAAAAGTAAGTGTAATATTATGAATGAAATAATTACCATTTTATGTTGTCATTGTGCTAAAAAAAATATTTTATCCATAAATATATTAAATAAGATATTTTGAAGAGTATGGGGAACCAAACAGTTGATGGACCCCATTGACTTCCATCTTCTTTTGTGTTCAGCACAAGAAAGAAATGTATACAGGTTTGGAGCAACTTGAGGGTGAGTAAATGATAGAATTTTCATTTTTGGGTGAACTATCCCTTTAAAAGCTGCTTGTATGCAACAAACCATACTTTAAGTACTGAGGTTCAGTTTCTATTCTTTTGATGTGGTAGCAAGCTGTGAAATTGTCTGCCAGGACTACCATAGCTCTTACATGACAAAACGTCATCGAAAAAGAACATCAAGGCCAGATGTGAGACAAATGGCTCTCTGAGTGAAAAACAAATGCCGCCATTGAGCTCCTGAAGAACCGTGCTGACATATTTTAAATGATGTTTATGTTTCATGACTTCAAGTTGATGCCCTCTGACAATCCTCGTACCGCATGGTGAGAGAAACCCAAGTGTAAGAGTCATTAGTAAAGGCACTTAGTCCATCAAGAATTCACCTTCCGTAATATTGTATGAGGAAATATGAAAATTACACTGGAGAAAAATCTAAGTGGAATTAGGATTATGGAAATATTTTTGATGACTGAAGGTAACATTAAAATTGAATGAAGCATGCATGAGCATAACTGACATATTCACATATTTAACAGAGTTGAAGAACAAGCCCGCATGCAACATTAAACTCTTCTTGGGCTCATGCGATCACTCTCTCGGTCAGTCGTTGTGCTGCATTCAGTCACTATATCTTAATTGATTGGTTGTAGCAATATCACATTCAAGGTCAGCTCTCATCCTGGTGCATCCTGGTGCAATTTTCAGTTGGGACATCACAGCATGACAGCAATGTGGCAAGTCTTTATCCTGCCGCATGAGCAATATTTGGCCCTCGGTTACACAAATCAATTATTAATAAGAGTGGGCTGCCAAATACATTTTGTGTTGACTTCCACATATTTCAGAAGATGGAGCAGCACTAACCAAGGTTAGAGAGTTGCAGCCCATCTTTTTGAAGATTTAAGACTCTGTAATGCTCCGTTGGTTGGGATATTAAAAGCTCTGAGTTAATTTCTTCAACGTAGACAACCTATCGATTACTGCTTTGCGCAATCTCATTCTTTTTCCTCTGCATGTTCGGCGGGTCTGATCATCTGGCAGCCCGGGTGTTCTGTCAGTCATTGCTTACCCTCGCCTGCTCTTAATCCAGGTCACATGGTTCTGATCGATCGCACCGCTACATTATGGAGGATGTTGTTCGGAGGACCTTGACATAATGTACTGTGCTTTAACAAAACCCTGTTTGTCAGGTTTATTCCGGGAACGATTTCTAGTAGAGCTGTCGCAATGCACTTGTTGGGTGTCGAGCAAGTTCTCATCACAGACAAATCAATGAATCAACGTTCATTGATTTAATCCCTCACCACTTGAAGTGCTGGGAATAAGTCACTACATCAAGGATTACAGGGCTGTGTTCATTTATACAAGAAGAGACTTGAATCATGGTTCAATTTCCAAGAGAGGATATGGTCTTAATGAATTGATAAATTCTGACCTTCTGGCGAAGTGAAGATACTCAGTTGCTTTTTGAGATCAAAGAATCACTTTATTCATGGTTATATAGTGACAGTAGACCGGTATGATGCAAACATCAGGCAATGTGAAATCGACGTTATCTTTGCTGGTTCTTTGAAATATCAAACTTTTGCAATCTTGGAGATCGCTGCAGGAACTTCTGAAAGTAGCATACATTGATAAAAGAATGGAATGTTTTCAAACACTTAATTGCAAGTTAATTGCAATTAAATGAAAATGCATTATAGTTTAAATTTATATTAAATGCAATCTTCTGAACTTCTGATCCAGTTAAGTAGGACTGAAGCGCATCTTTATATGTAATTGTTGTCTTTAATATAAAGTGCTTTAATATAAATTCTATTGAAGCTTGTAGGTCATGTTTTCAAATAAATAAGTGGTCTTTTATTGTATTAAAATTGTTAACTGCTAGAACCGACTTCTTTCACAAGGGAAGTGGATCTTCACAATTCATTTAGAAACTTATATTATGTAAGTAAGTATATAAGTAATTAGGACATAGTGAGTAAATGTGAACATCTTGGTCTTGAAGCCAGTG
The DNA here is from genome assembly GCA_030578255.1 of Tiaroga cobitis. Classification (NCBI taxonomy): domain Eukaryota; kingdom Metazoa; phylum Chordata; class Actinopteri; order Cypriniformes; family Leuciscidae; genus Tiaroga; species Tiaroga cobitis. The sequence continues at coordinate 25,037,919 of CM060598.1, forward strand.
TTCACATCTGCAGAAACTACTAACCAAAAAAACAAGAATAGCACCCCTTTTTTTTATCAGACTGTGTTGATTTTTACAAGATGGAGAGACTGTGTTCCTGAATGCTGCGATTCAATTGTTGTTCACAATGTCCTGGAGGAGCTATAGATTTTTATTACCTTATGAATCTCTTATTGGATAAAATATGACAACGCATGCAAGATCATAGTAAGTATATAATTTAATAATTATATGTATTAATTTGTATGTATTTCTTGTCAGATAAAATATATCAATAATATCTCTGAATAATGAAGTGTGTGTGTGTGTGCGTGTGTGTGTGCGTGCGTGCGTGTGTGTGCATGCGCGCACGCATGTAGATTTTTCATTACAGTACTGTTTTTATTGTCTTTACATTCTCAACAGGATATTCTGGATGCCTCAAGCTCACAAATTACAAAGCAGAGAGGGAAAACGAAACAATCGGATGTGATTGCAAAGGTATTTTACACAAGCCTAAGAGCCTGAAGAACACCAGATTCACCTCATTTCAGAGAGCAAGAGCAGAAGAACAGGAAATGAAGTCTTAATTCACAAAGCTTAAAATGGATTTTGACACGTCTGTTTACCTTGTGCATGACCAAACATAACGTGCTTTCAGAAGAAGAAAAAAAACATTTAGAAGCAAAAGAAGTGAATTATACCATTTTTGAGGAAGCAGCCAACCGTCTTATGTACATATTAAATATTATTAAAATGCCAGTATTTATGTTGTGCCTATAAGGACAGGCTTATCCAAATGATTGTCTGTGTTAAAGCATTAATTACAGCTCAAAAATACCTCAAAGGTAGCAAAGTGTTTCTTGGAGCTGAAGGATGTTATTTCATTAAATTACTGACTGTGAAGCCTTTTATTGAGCCTTTTTTCAAAGTGCTTTGAGTAGCCTATATATATATATATATTTATTTATTTATTTTTTGCTCTTTCTAAAGCACGGTTCACTCTTTTCTCTTTTGATTTTGACAGGTTTCAAAAGTGAACTATACATTGGGCTCTTTCAGCTCAGGGTGAAGCACTTCATTCTTTCTTTTTTTTTCTTACACCCACAATGTCCTCCCACTGCTCCTTGCTTCTTTTAAATTAAATGTGGTCCTGCTTTACTTTAGTCTTCATATTGGAGTTTAATTACATGAGAACTGAGTAATATTAATAAACAACATGTAATTATCTAACAGCCTATAATTACACCTAATTATTTCCTTTAGTGTTTTAATTAAGTATATTAGTGGGTAGCAAATGAGTAAATCTTGATGATAATTCTAAATTAACTAATATGTGACACCTTAAATGTAGTGGTTTTATGACACATGAACCAAAGAAAGAACATAAGGCTTTAAGCATGCTTTCTAGCACAGTCTGAACATCTGTTTTCTTTATGAGAACAAAAAAAAGATCTAAAAAAATTCTCTCCTACATTAATAACTGAATTGCTTGAATGAAAAATGACTGCATGCATTTGCACTTCCTACTGTTTCATGCTTGGATATTTTTATTCAGAATCAGGCTTATTCTTTAAGCAGAGAGAAATATCATTGGAAGATTTGCATTGACATAAAGGATCTTTTCTCAGTTCTCATACATCTCATATATTCATTTCCCCTCACTGTCAGACTCGTTCTGTCCACTGCCTTCTTTGAGAAACAGCGACCCAGAGTTCCTTACTGTCTGCCACCTTTAAGGCTCCTACTTTTTGAGCTCCTGGCAAAGTAACTCACTAGGGGGATTCATTCCTCTTAAAAGAATCGACTACAAAGAACAAGGGAACAAGGCCCAGTGACTCGGAACAGAGCATGGAAGGGAATAAATGAATGCAAATGGAATCCCAGAGAATCCTGTAATGATCATGGGATTGACTGGGGGTGAAAATTGACTGCTCAAACTGAAAATGTAAATGAACTGTAAATATATGCAGCTCAAACACATCTTTAGCATCACTGTATGACCTTTATCCTGTTCAAGTTATTTTGAGCCAAACTGAATTGTAGAAACAATGATTGTTTCTCAAATACACCAACTGCCTGTAATCTGCAGTTGTCTGCATATTAAACTGGGATACAAACAAGGAAAAAAATATTTTCCATTAAACTCCACACCTTTAAAGCCCAGATTTTACAGAGCCCCTAAAAGGACATAATGATGAAAAAAAAGAGGATTAGAGGAAAAATTTGCTTTTGCGTTTCCCAGAGAATTTGGACTTTTGATTTCTTTGCAAGCAAATGCAAATTTCATCGGAGGAATGCAGTTTTGCGAGGGAACACAAATGTGTTGCAAGGAAGGAAAAGAGCACTGAAATATATTTTATTGTTTCCTTCTATCTTATATTTTTCCATCACCATGTCCCTTTAGGGGCTCTGTACCTGGGAGTAAGTGCACTGTCTCTTCAAATCAGTCAAGTCCTGTGAAGAAATGCTTGTGTTTTTTGCGACGCACTCAAAATGGAGTTTCCCGATAAGATCTGAGGGAATAAAGCCTGCTCTTTAATGTCCTCCTATAGTGCTTTCCACATAGTAAAGCAATCTAAAATCATACAAATAACCTCACCATAATAGGAGACAAACATCATCATTTTGAAATTAGTTTAAGGTTAGTCTTCCAGCTGTGCAATAAACAGTCCTGAAAGTGAATCAGGATGGGAAGTTACTGGACCTCAAAGACTTTCAATTCAATTCAATTCAGTTTAGTTCAATTTATTTTTATAGTGCTTCAAAATACATGTTGTTCCAAAACAGCTTTAGAAAGATAATTAATCAAATTATTTGAACTGATGTGATTCAGCCACAGGTGGTAATGAAATTAAATTACATAAAAAATATTTCAAATCTAAAAATCAGATCTCAAAATGTTTATTTGTCCCTGGCCAAATCAAAATACATGATAACATTATTTAAATGTATAACATTATATGACGTGACAGGTGAATGATGTACAGTTTGCAATTTTCCCGTGAAATTTGTCCCAACGACTTTAAAACGTAAATAATTATGTTTTCATTTGAGACTCGATTTATAAGATGAAATTATTTTTTTTATTAAAAAAGCTGCACAAAGTAGCTTTAATTTAATTAATCAGACATGGTAAATCTAGAGGCCGTGACCTTGAACAGTAAACATGACAATCTTGTCACATAACAAACATAATCCGCTATAAAGTCAGATTCTCATTAATATTTGTTTCATCTGAGCACAAACTTGTTTCTATTTATATATTGTGTTAGTTGGATGTCTCTTTGTTGCCTGTAATCATGGTAATCCTGTGTATGTATAGCAATTTCAGCTTCCAGGTTAATAATGCAGAGGCTTTTACAGATCAAAGACATGTAGGAAAGAGATGATGTGACATTAATCTGTCACATTTTATGCCCAATTATACAAACATTTAAAAGTTCACACTCCATGCACAAAACATCACAGGTTATCTGCCAAATATTTGCAGTCTAAAATCTGCATGAAACTTTTTTCCGGCAAGAAACGTTATGCACATTAGCGAACAGCATTGACTCCTAATGCTCGGCTCGACTAGATTTGTTATCTATTACTTGCAGAACAAAACATCCACTAACAACAACAGGATTATAAGGGAGGCATTTGCATTGTGAAGCAGAGTTAATTATCACTCTTTGTATAACTGCAGGGATGGATACGGGAGGATTACGGTGCGTTGTTGATTTACTGACTGACTCGAGCAGGTCACAGTGGGGGATGAATGTGGGACGTCTGTGTGATCTCGCTTTTTGTAGTAACAAGTAGGACTATGTGCAGTGTGTGCTTGGGGTTTCGTTCTTTGCTTAGGGGTAAAAAGAAGTTCGTAAAACGAGAGCTGCGGTACACTGCGAACATCTGAGAGCAGCCTTTATACACTGCGTTCCAAATTATTATGCAAATGATATTTTACACTGATTTTCCTAAATAGTCGATGCAAATGACAGTCAGTATAATTTTCAAGTCACCCACCGTTAGGGTATAAGTCGAATATCATTGAACAAACCACCCAACGAAAACAGTATTTTTTTTTTCACAAATAAAAAACTCAAAATGCCCTGTTCCAAATTATTATGCACAACAGAGTTTGAAAACATTTTATAGGTTGTAAAGAACTGAAAATGGTCATTTGTTGAATTTGCAGTGTTTGGAGGTCATATTTACTGAAATCAAAAGCTATTTCATTCAAACACATCTTAACTGGCCAAGTTGCATGTTAACATACAAGACCCCTTCTTTGATATCACCTTCACAATTCTTGCGTCCATTGAACTTGTGAGTTTATGGAGAGTTTCTGCTTGAATTTCTTTGCAGGATGTCAGAATAGCCTCCCAGAGCTGCTGTTTTGATGCGAACTGCCTCCCACCCTCATGGATCTTTTGCTTGAGAATGCTCCAAAGGTTCTCAATAGGGTTGAGGTCAGGGGCCACACCATGAGCTTCTCTCCTTTTATCCCCATAGCAGCCAATGACACAGAGGCATTCTTTGCAGCATGAGATGGTGCATTGTCATGCATGAAGATGATTTTGCTATGGAAGGCACAGTTCTTCTTTTTGTACCATGGAAGAAAGTGGTCAGTCAGAAACTCTATCTACTTTGCCGAGGTCATTTTCACACCTTCAGGGACCCTAAAGGGGCCTACCAGCTGTCTCCCCATGATTCCGGCCCAAAACATGACTCCGCCACCTCCTTGCTGGCGTCGCAGCCTTATTGGGACATGGTGGTCATCCACCAACCATCCACTACTCCATCCATCTGGACCATCCAGGGTTGCACGGCACTTCATCACTAAACAAGATTGTTTGAAAATTAGTCTTCATGTATTTCTGGGCCCACTGCAACCGTTTCTGCTTGTGAGCATTGGTTAGGGGTGGCAGAAGAGTAGGTTTATGCACAACTGCAAGCCTCTGGTGGATCCTACACCTTGAGGTCCACGGGACTCCAGAGGCACCAGCAGCTTCAAATACCTGTTTGCTGCTTTGTAATGGCATTTTTGCAGCTGCTCTCTTAATCCGATTAATTTGTCTGGCAGTATAACCTTCCTCATTATGCCTTTATCGGCACGAACCCGTCTGTGCTCTGAATCAGCCACAAATCTCTTCACGGTACGATGATCACGCTTGTTTTCATACCTTGTCCAAGGCATTGCACTATTTGATGTTTTTTCCGCAGCAGAGAGATCCTTTTTCTTTCCCATATTGCTTGAAACCTGTGGCCTGCTTACTTATGTGGAACATCCTACTTGAGTAGTTTTCCTTTAGTGGGGCTCACCTGGCAAACTACTTATCACAGGTCTCAAGGATTGATTTCAGGCCCCGTTTACATGTACATGGTTATTTTGAAAAACGGAGACATTTCCCTTCGTTTACACACAAACGGAGAATTCACCTCTGAAAACGATTCTTTCTAAAAACTCCGGCCAGAGTGGAGATTTTGGAAAACTTTGTTTTCACGTTTGCATGTAAACTGAGAAAAACTGAGTTTTAGGCAGCCGACGTCACAGTATGCGACAGAACTTGCACCTGCGTCAAAACTGCAACCTATGTATACATTTTCATTTGGCTATGGTGATCATGGATGCATTCAGAGTAGCAGTCACATTTATGTTGGTGCAAACGGTTTTCATCTCTTTGCATTTGCAAATACAGTGATACGTTGCTGTTGTTGCTATTTTCGGGATTCTGATTGGGTAACGTGGGCTTGAGCTTCTCGTTACACTGCCACCTACAGATTTGGCATGCTCCTTACGGCATATATACACACAGGTTCGTGTAAACAAACACTTTTCTGAAATGCCAACTGACGTTAAACTCCTGAAAAGAACTCCAAACAAAAGCTGCGTCCCAATTCGCCTACTTATACTACGCCCTAATAGTATGTACTCTTTTTGTGAAGAAAAAGTACATACTTCCCATTACAGTGTGCATCGATCTGCACTTTAGATTCTGACCGGAAGTAGACCATCCGGGTATCTTTGGAATACTCATTTCAACATACTATGATTTGGGACTAGCCTACTAATTCTATTTTGGAATATTATTTAGGATGGACAGTATGCAAATTGGGACGCACCGGAAGTTTGTTTTGTCCTGATTTTGTTCAAAATGATGTCACACCAGTTCAATATCGGGACCTTAAGACCACAGACCTCTCACTTAGTTTAAGAAAGCCATTAGCAGATGTGTCACTGAATAAAATAACGATTTTTTTGGGGGGGTCTATCAATAATTGGCAGAAGAAGAGCAGTCTTGAAGTGAAGAAAGAAAGACATGTTTGGAATGACATGAGGGTGAGTAAATGATGACAGAAGTTTTATTTTTGGGTGAACTGGTTCTTTAAAGTAAGACTTGCAAAGTGTCTTATTAAAAGCAATGAGGTTGACCTAGAGATCAATGAGATCTTTCACCCTTTCATGCTTTATAAATGACTTCTGCACATTTCAGGTCTTCCTTAATGAGGGCAGCACGATATATAGAGCCACTGTACAGAACATTGCCCACTGGAAATATGACTTATACACGATTACCCTGAACGCTGTTTTCACCTTATACAAGGTGAGAGACAACACATTAGCACTGTGTAATAACCAACAATGATGAACTCTGAAGTAGTTCATAGTTTATTAGCCAGTCCATTTGGATCCAAAGTGACTTTTCGTATACTAATTGCAAAGACAGGTCCCACTGGAGCAAAGTGGTGTTAAGATGCCCAGTGACACAATGGTGTTGAGCAAGACTGTGATGTCAGTGACTCAATTACTGGCTCATCCCTGTATACAACTGAACTCATCCTGTGTTAGTAGACCCTTAACCAATAAGATACTACCACACATGATTTTTTCTTCTGCTGCATTCATTTACTGGGAAAAAAAAAACCCCAGTAAAAACAGTGATATTCTATTTGATTATATATTCGAATGTAATTTATAATCCTTCAGAAATCACTCTACTATGCGATTTGGTGCTTAAAATGACTTTTCAAAAATGTATATTTAGCCATAAAAATTGTATTTGAAAGTTATATATTTGTCCTTTTGACAGTTGAATTATTTAGCTGGTTTGTTTTTCTTGTGTATAAGTGACAGACAGCATCATATGTGAGATTAGCCAGTCTTTCTCTCTTGGCGTTTTAGGGGTTATTGTTGTGATGAAAAATTGGTTAAGTGTGTTAAGTTAAGACTGTTTAATTTTGTAATAAAAACAGAACCTCAGATACTTTGATCTCCTGAGATATGGACAACACAAACGCATACTGCCATTTTCCCAGGGGCCTTCATCCAAACTACCTCCTGTTCCTCGACAAGGTGTGAATGTCTATAACTCTAGTCAATGTAAATTCCTATTGTAAGTTCATGTCCTACATTGGGGAATGTTTTGTCTTGGTCTGGGTATTTAAAGAAATGTTTCAAGAGGCTCAAGGCGATTTGTAGCCAGATCAGCCCATAATGCTGAATGTCCTCGGACATTTTTTCTAATGTCAGGTATGCATCTTTTACTCTTTATCTCTGAGCATTTGATGCTATTTTTGATTGTGTAATTGGCATGATGCATTTACCTGGCTAATAATAAATTGTTACATTTGGATTTATTCTGACTTACTCTGAAATGATTTACTCCAGTAGATTACGTTAAGTCCATAACACCACGATTCTACGCTCAGGATAGTAAAGAACTAAAATCCAGCTTAGTTGGAGCAGAGGAGCACAGCGACTGAAGTTTTATAGATCTGACTAACACATTGGCATTAGTCATGTATACTTAGACTGTAGAGGCTAATAATGGGTTTTCCGTTTAGAGTGTTGTTAGACCAATCTAAATAGGGTGAGCCTCAACCTCTGATTATTGTATAGTATTATTCTAACTAAGTGTACGTGGGAAACTATGACGTGATTATACAAAGTTACCATTAGAAGACGTCTAGTTGGTCAGTTTGGTTCTATGGTAATGGTCATGAGTCATGACCTCTGGTTAGATATAGTATTACCTTAATTATAGGGATACTCCACCGTTTTTTCATATTAAACTGTTATTCCCTTAACTAAGACGAGTTGATACATACCTCTCTCGTCTCAGTGCGTGCACTAAATCGCTCTGTCTTGCGGTGAAACTTTGTTAGCACTTAGCTTAGCCCAGTTCATTCATTAGGATCCAAGCAGAGAAGCGACCAAACACCTCCACGTTTTCCCTATTTAAATACAGTTACACGAGTAGTGTAACTCGACCAAGTATGGTGAAACAAAATAAAACATGCTTTTCTAAGTGTGTAAAATGGATAACTATAATGTATGGCGGTATACCATAGCAAGTGCTTGGGAGCACTCCGACTCGGCACAGTAATATCATCACGAGGGAGAGGGAGAGGGAGAGGGAGAGGGGGGAGAGGATTTATCAGGAGTGATGATATTACTGCGCCGAGTCGAAGTGCTCCCAATTTCAAAGAGTTAAATAGAATAATCAAACATTCACCTAAATTTAATGATAAACAAACAAAATTTTCATTTTTTGGAGTTTGGCTGAAATAAAGAGGTAATTAAATCACTTTGCCACGCTGAAAAGACAGTAACGCAGAAATCTTTACCCGCTTATCGGAAACTGTCGTTGGACCTATTGGGCGGATCTTACAGTTCATTGTTACAGTAAGTGATCGCTGATGAAATGAGACGCACTGTTCTCTTCCTTCCAGAACCCTACACAACATATGGCTGTTTCTTAATTTCTTGTTGCATGTCAAAAATTATTGTTGCACTCAGTTAAGCTTGTGCTAAAATTCTAATTGACTAAAGCTGGTTTCACAGACAGGGCTTAGATTAAGCCAGGACTAGGACATTTAAGTAGCTTTTATAAACGTGCCTTAAAAAAAGATTACTAATGTGCACCTTTAGTCAAATCAATGGCAGCAAGTTGCTTTCAGTTAAAACAGTTCAAACAAGATTCAAGACTTGTCTGTGAAACCAGACATAAGTGATTCATTTCAGTTGTTTTCTGACAATTGCCAAATCACCCCCCTGTGTTACACTCGTTCTACCCTTACAAAAAAACGTTATAGTGTTAATAAGTGAACTAAATCGTCGGCCTTCCCGGAATGCTGCAATAATGAGGCATTTCCTTCATTCTCCTTAAGCATAAATGTACTTCCAAGTACATCAAACATTGTTTACTATTAACATTTGATTTGCATCCTGCTGCTGGTCTCTGCTCCGTGGACGTGGAGTGGAAATTTAATGCAAATGAGGGGAATCTTCATACTAATTTGTTTGAAGCCTGTCTGTCCTGCATGCTTCTATTGTTCTACTGAAGGGCTTTGATGTCATCAGGTAATTGCTCCCTTAGAACTGCGGAGGTTCGGCTTTAGAGCATCTCCATGGTGACCAGCACAGCTCTCAACATTGGCAACAAGTTTCCAAATAACTGTGTAATATTGCTTATGAATAGGGATGAATAGGGAGCTTAAGCCACAGACATTTTTGAGCACCACCAGGGGTCCTGTGCCATAGATGGGGTCTAAAGAAGTGCAATACTCATTGCATTTTGAATGTTGATCTGATGGCAATGGCTAGAGAACAGCTCTTTGTGGTACTCATCTGAATGAAATTTTAGCATTGTTCCCAGCATGTGGACAATTTAAATAGATTAGCATGTAATTAAAGACAATCTGCTACCTAACTAAGTCAACATGATACGGGAAGTTGTGATAGGCTATTCTTCTTCATTAGACCGAGGGTACATTTACACAACAACGATGTCCTAAAAACGGAAAAGTTTTTCCTTTGTTCTTGAAAAGTGTCGCGTACAGACAACAATGTTGTCAAAACGATCCCGTTCACATGGATCAGTGAAAACGAATAAAAACGCTGTAGGCCTACATCCAGGCCAGACTGAACACGTATTACGCACGTGCATGACGTAACCGTTTTCACAAATTTGTGTTTTTTTTAGTTTATACAGAGAAACGTGCACTTTGAAACACGTTTTCAATAGTTTGCATTTTCAGGCCACCAAAACGCCGTTATCATGTTAATAAACTGTAAAAAAGTTTTCTGTTTGAAAACTGTTGTGTAAACGGCCGCCTGTGAGACAACAGGATACGCTAGTTGCAACGAAGTTGTGATATTCTGTTTTATTAGACTCTGAGAATTGCACTTTATTAAATACTGTAATAAAACAGAGTATGATTCATATAAATCTAAGCCTAAAAGTCTTTTTAACATTCACAAGGCATGTGAATGAATTATTTAAAATATTAATATTAATATTAACATTAATAATAATACATTTTTATTTTTACATATTTATTGAACATTATATAAATTCTGAATGATTTTTAAGTGTTTTTATTCGTGCTGTCAAAACGATTAGCCTAATCCCGATTAATCAAATCTGATATTTACACACACACACACACACTCAATTTCAATAATAATTGTATAATTTAAACAAAAAAAAAACATATATATATATGGCCTATATCAATTTTAGCGATTGCGATTCGTTGATTTGATAGAACTAGTTTTTAAACATATAGCCTATTGTCAATTTTTATACCTTATCAATTATTTATTAATAAAACGTTTAATAAAACGTTTTTAATTCATTATTTTTCATTATAAAAAAAAAAAAAAAAAAATATATATATATATATATATATATATATACATATAATTTATTTATTTTTGAAATAGGCCTTTATATATCAATTCTATACATTTCATAAATGAAGGCATTGTTAATGTTCAGACGCACTCTCTCTTGGCAAACCATCGGCACTTAGGGAAAGCTGGCTGGAATGTGCTACAGGCCAATAGCAGGGAGACCTTCAGCTGAATCTTAAATGGCTCGGTCAGTGTGTGAAAGAAAGCTAATGGAATTACTCATTTAATGGAGCTGGTAGTAAAGCAATAGAAATTGTGCTGCTCAGTCCACATCGCCCAACACCATGAAGAGAAAGAGCGCAGTGAAGAAAATCGATCTCTCACGTTTTAGTAAAAACTGCCTGTATTCACACATTGTTAAAAAACTACAATAACATGTCAGCTGTGTCGGTACAAACATTAATTGAAGATAAGAATGAAGAGTTTAGCAACTGCATTACACTCTGAGTCTGAAGTAAAAAAAGCGCTCAAAGGCCCCAGAGTCTTCAGTGACGTTTCTGTGTGATGATGATGATGATGATGATGATGATGATGATGATGATGATGATGATGATGATGACTGTAGCCGAAGAGGTGACTCATGACCAATCACACAATGACATTATCGTGCCCCTCGGCTAGTCTCTATTGAGATGCAAAGATGTAAAATTGCTATTTTTTGCTATTGCTAATTTTTCTCTTTTTATTGTCTTCTTGCTTGGTTCATTTCAGCTGAAGGACCAAGGATAGAGAGAGAGCGAGCGCAATAAGGAAAATTTACATTTGACTAAATACAGTTTGCATTCAAATGTAAAACGTCTTTCAGATTCTGTCAAACCACATTACTCAGTCACTGGCTCGTGTGCAACTCATTTTCTGCTGTATCTATTTGATTTCAAACATGAATCAACTTCAGATTTAAACATGCCTACACTATAGCCTTACAATAGCTAAAAAGATTGTTGTGTGCATATATAACAAAAAAACTACACTGAAAAAAAAATGTAGTTCTACTTAGAAAATGTAGCTACTTCATGTGGTAACAGCTACAGTTTTGTTGAAAGATTACTGATCAACTGAATTCAACCAACCTGTAAAAATAAGGTTTTACTGAAGCATAACTGTCAGTAGATGTAACCTGATTTCTCCAGCAACTTAAGGTAAAATTACTTTTTACTTTTTACGTTTTATACAATCTTTTATATATTTTTTTATGTATTTACATCAAGGTGGAAAAGGACTTTCATCATATAAAACAAGAAAGATTATAAAACGTATGAAGTATTTTTACCTTGCTGGAGAAATCAGGTTACATCTACTGACATCTACTATTATAAACTGTAATATTGTGAAATGTCAATACAATTTTAAAATGTCTTTCTTCGTTTTAACATATTTTAAAATGTAATTTATACCTGTTATCAAATCTGAATTGTCAGCATCATTAGTCCAGTCTTACTTAATTTAATTGAAAATAAATCAGTTTAGTTGGGTCAACACAATTTAGTTTGTTTAGATCAAATTAATTTACACTACAAAATTAGAACTGATAGAATCAGGTAGAAATACCTCCATAAAGCAACAACTGAATATTTTTACTTTTTACATCCTGTTTCTTTTTGAATAAATGTTGTCATGAACCCAACAGGGGACTTTTGATCCCTTAAAGCTCTTTGGTTTGACCCTTTTTGACCCTGAAACAGAAACTCAAGTGACTGTGATGATGCGCTGAACATAGTGTGAGCTAACTTCAGAAATACCGTATAATATGATATTTGATAAAACACATTGAAAGTACCATTGGGAGAGATCGATGTATATTTATTACATTTGTTTAAACGGGACATGTCTGTTTTTTTAAATAATATTTTTATACATTTATATTGTTTTTTTTTTTGTTTTGTTTTTTATACATTGCAAATAAATCATATACATTACTGTTTAAAAGTTTGGTGTCAGTAAGATTTAAAAAAGAAGAAAAAAAGAAATTAATAAATAAATTGTGCATTAACTTGCATTAAATGCATTAACTTGATCAAGAGTTTAAACAGTAAATACGGTGTTATGTTCTGAGAGTAATTAGCAAATAAATGCTGTTTTAAAAAAAAAATTATTCATCAAAGAGTTCTGGAAAATGTATCATGGTTGCCACAAAGAAAAGAAGCAGTGCAACTGTTTTCAACATTGATAATAATAAGAATAAAAATGTTTATTGAGTGCGAGATCAGCATATGAGAATGATTTCTGGAGGATCATGTAACACTGAAGACTGGACTAATGATGCTGAAAATTCAGATTTGATAACAGGAATAAATTCAATTTTAAAATATATTAAAACGAAGCAAGACATTTTAAAATTGTAATGACATTTCACAACATTACAGTTTATAATAGTATATAGGCTATGCTGTATATGGCAGTATGCTGTATATTATCAAATATCATGTAAAACTGAGGTAAAATTGTATCAATTCATTAAAATGTTTTACTTTTTAAACAGCTTTGAACAACCCTGAACTGATTTTTTTTATTTTTATTTATTATAGAGTTGTCCTTTTAATACGTACAGGCAACAAGGTCATGTGCAACAATCCAGAGATCCAACAATTATCACACAGATGTAATTTGTAATAATTATTTCCTATATGCTTTTAACATGCAGGGGAAAGATCCATCAGAGCATGCTGTGTAAGAGCAAGGAAGTGATGATTCATAGGTCTTGGGCAATGTATCACTTTTAAAAAAATAAAGAAATGACAAACATGCAGCTTAATCTCTTCTTCCTAATGCTCAGAAACAAAGGTCAGCTGAGTAACTAACAGCCACTATACTGTAGTCTCTAGACTGAGGCTTTCCTCGGAGGATGAGAGTGAGTCCAGGATGTTCTTTTCACTTGTCATTTAGCCTCACAAATAGTTATATCAAGGTTAGAATGACCTTGTGAATGTCCCTCATGGCCATTTCAATTTACTCCAGAGCACAAGGGGGAGGGAATTCATATTGTGCCTTTCCCCTATAGTTTCCAAGCAAGCCAAAGTTGGTGGCTGGTCATTTATAACTTTGACAGGGGGGCATGACACTGTCATCAGCAGTGGTGTGTACATTTAAAAAAAATGTCACAAGTGAAAATGGGTCAAATTAGTTTCTAGACCCATTATGCGCTAAAGGAGTGAGTCAACAAAATTTAAATCCAGCAGAGGATATTACCACGAGTGCTTTGTGTTCACAATATCCTTTGTCAAGTTATCAATGCTGTCATCTCATCCGAACGGCCTCTCCGTCACACGGCAGTGTGTCAGTAAAACAGCACGTTTACAAATGTAGGAGGGAAGGCAAATCATAAACATTACATTGGGTATTTTCCATTTATCTTTTCTGACATTTATATTTTTCCAAGGTTCTATGTGGGCAGAGCCGTAGGATGTTATTTGAATAAGATTTCTGCACCATTGCCTCTCCCATCACTGTGCATGTGGCCACTCGAAAGATACATTGAAAATGTCATTGGACGTGGAGGAGGTTTATAATCTGTAATAGCTTTAAAGAATGAAACATCTGGAGAGACATGTAAAGGATGTCTGGGGTGGCGTAAGCCAATTTGATTTACGAGAGGAGGTTTATATCGATAGCTGAAGTCATGTTATTTGCCTTGGACTTAAATGTATTAGGCTCTTTAAGCCCGTTGAGGGTTGTAATTTTGAATCACTTGAACTGGTTTACAGGTTAGTTTTATCATTATTAATGCAGTGTGTAACGACTGCAGTATTAGAGGAACAAAGGCCGATGCAAACGTATCATTGTGTACGCACTGCATCTCTGATAACTGACATTCAACACATGCTTTACATTCCTTTATAGCTTTATTATCTATGAGCACATATTTAAATTTTATGTCCAAATGCAAATTAAACATCTTTGACTTAAGAGAATCTTCTTTATGTGCCAAACGAAGAAAAAAAAGAGCATAATAATCCTTTTAGCAAATTCCTTTTGTAAGATTGCATTATACCAACTCATTTATGAATATGATATAATATAGATATAATTTATATTTTTGTTCATTACTTTCTCGAATTGTATGTCTGAATGTGGTATGTGTACATTTCCCTTGCAAGCTTTTTCCAACCCTTCCCAACTGCACTGATTCAAATACAGTGATTTTTTTGTGATCTAGATTTATGTTTTTATTTCAAGGTATTTCCAGTCAGTCTATGTCATATAAGAAAACTCTGCTGAAAACAAATAGATGTAAGAGAGAAATGATTTTACATTACATTTTTCTACATTAAGAATCTGCTGGATATTGGTGTATCCGTGTGCTTACAATCCCACCAACAGCTCCTTGCTCGGAGAAAGGTGCCTTTCATCATATACAGTATAAAACAAAAGCATTTTTAGTTTAAGGGCTTTATTGTTTAATGCACGAACGCAGCTGGTCTGAGATTCTTGATCTAATCTGAATCCATCCAGTGGTATATGCACATTGTGTTGTGGTGGAAGCAGATTAACTTCACAGATAAACAAATACACAAAGACAGAGCTCTAACTCTTCTTGTGCTGAAGTACTGTCCATTAATGCCTTTAGAGCAGTCAAACAATCAATATCTGCATATTAGCCTCCATCACATTGCTTCATTTACTGTCTAATACATTTGCATTTCAAGATCTTCTTAAATGCGTTCTGGAAGTCTTTGTTAAAGTACGCATATATGATGGGATTCAAAAGTGAGTTGGAGTATCCGAGCCAGTTAATGACTGCCCTCAGCCACTCGGGCATAAAACAATCTTGACAGAAAGGCAAAACAAGCGCCACGATGAAGAAGGGCAGCCAGCAGAAAATGAACGTGCCCATAATGATTCCCAGAGTCTTGACCGTTTTGCGCTCTCTGGCCAAAGCCACTTTGCGCTTCGCTTCCGTGTTTTTCTCGTTTCTGTTCTCGAAGCACGGCTGAGGGTTGTTGGGCAAGCTCAGGTGGTTTTTGGAGACGGTTTGAACTTCTGTGATCTCGAACGACTCTCCGTCCTCCGCTTGTTTCAGCGCTCCGTTTACGCACGATTGCGGCTCCACGCTTCGCCTCCAAGTTTTGCCCAGCTCGCCGTTCGCTTTCCTCGGGAACAGCGCCGGAGACACCGCGAGGCATTTGTCCGCGATTTTGGCTTTCTCGGGTTTCTTCACCGTTTTCCTTATACGAAACCTCGCCGCTTTGAATATCCGCCCGTAGAGGACCAGCATGAGGATGAGGGGGATGTAGAAAGCTCCAAAAGTTGAGTAGATGGTGTACCCGTGGTCTTGGCTGATTGTGCACGCGTCGGGGTCTGCCCGGTCCTCTGGTTTCCTCCAACCCAACATGGGCGGAATGGAAATGGAAAATCCTATTAGCCAAGTGAGGCTGATCAAGATAGCCGCTCTTCTGGGGGTCCTTTTATTTACATAGTCTATGGGATCGGTGATGGCCCAGAACCTATCCAAAGCGATTGCGCACAGGTGCAGGATGGAAGAGGTGCAGCACAACACGTCAAGAGAGATGAATATATCGCACATCTCCTGTCCCAAAGTCCATTTGTTCAAAACCTGATACAGGGCTGCCATGGGTAGTACCAGAACCGACACCATGAGGTCTGTGACGGCCAGAGAGCCGATAAGATAGTTGGCCACATTCTGAAGCGACCTCTCCAAGGCGATGGCAGCGATGACACACGCGTTTCCCAATATGGCAAACAGAATTAACGCAGCCAGGAAAAGCGAGCCGATTATTTGGTAACACAGAGCAACTTCACTAACTGTCGTCTCGTTCCCACTCCAGTCTTGGCTTTCTGTGGTGTTGTTGTAACTCTCCATGGTGAGAGCGGTCACTCAGAAACAGTCCCTCGCGCCGGTCACCTCGCTGCTCTGAAGACGCATGGCGGGCTCCGGGCTCAGGAAGTGCCGCACGCTCGAGCTGCAATCATTGGCGCCCAGTGACGAAGTGAATTCATTTATACGAGTCGTGCTAAGTGCGTCAGAGATGGTTGAGAGGTTGGCGCGCGCACTTTGCAGAGCTGTCGTGCAAGCTTTAAAGTAGTACAAAGTTGTATTTAGGATATGAGCTGCTATTCTAATATGTTTTGAGATATTCAACAGTTGATGTTATGAAAGTTGAGCACACAAATTCAAGAACGTGCTTGTTAAAATGTTTCTTGGTTGTCAATTAAGGCACAATTATTTTTATTATACATTATTTCATTTTTTTACAGCCCTCTAAAACTTTTATATTTGTTTATTTAACGTTTGCAGTGCTAAACTAATTACACTTTTTCCAACCAATTTGGATTTCCTTACTAATGAAAAATGTCAGCTTGAAATCTATCTGAAATTTTTTTTTGTTGAAAAAACAAAAACAAATGGTAATGTAAGTTAAATGGTTGGAAAGAAAGATGAAAAATACTTTACAGAGCATATAATTCTGTGAACAACTAATGAATTGAAAACGTATACAAATAATATATTCATTATTATATGCTCATTGCAAAACTGCCAGTATAATATGCCAGTAAATGATGATGGCGCTTTCGAATATCATAAACAGTTCGATGATTATTAGAATTATTAGAATATACACGTGTTGTATGACTTGACTTGTAGAGATGCATCAGAAAAAAAGCACGTTCAGCACCATGGACAGTTCCCTGTGTTACCCAGAACGGAAATCTGCTGCCATCTGGTGAGAACATGGCAAAAAATGAAAAAACATTAATGCCGGCGAAGTATCGAACGAGAACCCGTTTCCTAACGACACAGATCACTCTCAACACCATGCAGCATAGATTTTCTCTCAAAGGCGCTAGAATATAAATAATATCAATACATTTATAACTCTGGCTATAGCAAAGCCGACAAACTCGGTTGATTACAACAGAAAAGGGTTTGAGAGCATGGTTTCTAAATTGATTATTAATATTAATAAACATTACATAATATAGTGCCATGACCCATCATTACCTTATGCAATGACATTCAACTTGAATGTCTCTTTGGTTTAAGTTGTCTACATGTTTTAATCTTTTAGCGTTATCTTTTTCTATAATTTAAATCAAAATATTAGAATAGTCTATTAATGTTTAATATTTACAATGTATTTTTTTTAAATTGCATTAAATTGATTTAACATTTATGTTACAAATCAAAAAATCCATTGTTATCCATTGAAATGTACATTAAATTGAAATGTATCATGCATTTTATATTAATACACATTTTACACACATTTCTATATTGATATGTATTATTTTATATTATATTATGTAATATTTAATTAAAAATATTAAAACACACGTCACATATAATTTTGTGAAAATAATTGTTTACTTGCACTTGCAACTTAATCACTATATTAATAAAGCTCCAAGAAGACCACACAAACGGTATGAAATGAGCACATATTTCGCTTCAGTCAGCGCGACTCATATATTCCCATATGCTGCTAATTGTTCAGATAGAAAAAGAGCTGACCGTGTCTGTTGAAAAAGGTTGGTCTAGTTATTTCACCTAATTTTACCACCCTTATAACAATGCATGCATTGTGGGCTGTTTGAATTCTACAGGCCCCTAGAGACAATTGGGTCGCTGAACTGCCACTATTTAGGGGGCTTTACCTTTGTCAACAGTGCAAAATGCCTCAGGGGGCCAGTATGTTCCTGCTCACCTCTGCAACAATGAACTCAAATGTTTCCCGTTCTGCTGCAGGGTTGGGTGCAGTGGGGGGGGGGGGGGGGGACTCGGTTCGCCAGTGAGTTGTCTGATCTCGGAGATGGGCTCACATGGAGGAGAGGATTGTGGGCGTACGGCTGACGCCCTGTGCTTAGAGGTCAGGCCCCTGCAGAGGGCCACACTTGGAGTCAGACTTGCCCACAGGAAGGCGTTCAGTCTGGACTATATGGACACCCATCGAGAGGCTCACTACACAGGGCGATACTCCCCACGAGGATTCTCTCATCTGCTCTTTCCAGACTGTGATGTCCTCACTGGACATTCGCTGAGGTCCACAGGCAGCCAGCAGGCTTCCACTTGCCCATGCCATAGGATAAGCCCTCCTGCTCAGCCTCCCTATAGTAGGGCTATGATGCTTTCGAAGAGGTCCGATCTTGATCCTGTTAGATCGGATGTTATTAGAGGCTCTCGCGAAGATCAGGGAGAAGGCAGCTCCTTCAACCACAGAGCTCCTCTGATGTCTCTCAGCAGCTCTGAGGAGGAACAGGAGGTTGGAGAGCGGGCTGGCAGAGTGACTTCATCCCTGCTCACACCTACTCCCACTGGGGAACGCAGGCTGAGCAAGAGAGAGAGGAAACGACTGAAGAGCCTGAGGAGGAGACAGAGGAGGAGAGAGCGCTGCAGACAGAACCAGCAGCAGGAGAACGCGCAGGTGAAGCATAAACACACACATCTCTTTCAAGAGCAGCTCAAGCTGGGATTGATGTGTGACAGACCAATGCTTTTCTGTCCGAAAATGAGCTTTCTTGACTCAAGAGCTGCAATTCTAGAGAAGTGAGAAGATAAGATTTGCAATTACTGCAAGTCTCCGTCAATCAATTGGGGGGGGGGGGGGGGGGATGAGTGAAATATTTAATTTGTTTATCTGCGTGTCATGTGGTCTTTAACCAATATTAGAGAACCGTGAACATGCAAAAAATTAGTGAAAGTATTAAAATACTAAAATGCTACCTTAATATTTCAGAGTTTGGCTGACAAACGGAAGTATTATCTCTGAGCTCGATAATATATCAGCATCAGAGGTCTACTGTATTACTTTTATGATAAATATGAAACTTTTGACATGTAGTATCTTGAAATGAGTTTTCAGGTAAAACAATGGAAACACATTGGTACAATGGACACACCACCCAGAACAACAACTAACTGATTGCAGATAATAATAACAACAATAATAAGCTTATATATGAATTTTGTGATTTTTGTTTCAGTGTTTGTTTTGTTGCAAGACTGATTATTTTCTGTTGTGCTGGACAACTTTTTCTTAAAATATTTTTCTCAAATTAATATTTCATTTTAGGGTTTATTTTGCAATAATTACTGGCTGGCACATTATCCCTTACATGTGTCCATAATATATTTAAAAATATTATTCAATGCTTTTTTTTTCTAGCACAATATGAAGCTGAATGATCATTAACACAGAATGTATAATTTTCCAGCAGAGGGCACCTTTTAAAAATCAACAGGTTCTGCATTCACAATGCAAAAAACCCATTCACCAGCATTACCGCTCACTGTATCACAGTTGTAAAATTTCAAGTGTATGTTTCTCTTCACAATGATTAATCTTTAAAGCACAACACCCCAAAGTGTCTCAAAAGAGATCACAAACCATAGACAACTGCTCTTAGAAATCACTAGTCCAATAATTCATGGTTTTGGTCTGATTACTATACTCAAATGCACTGATGTCTTTTGCTCCTTCATTTCTCATTGTCCAGTGAATAGAAGAGGGGTGAGTTGTGATTTGGCAGGAGGAGGTAAGGACCCTTACAGGAATAATACAGTGAAGAGAAACATAAATCCTAAATTTTCATTTCAGTGGTATAATAATTCGAGTTGTAGGCCGTTTTTACCCCTTTTGGAGAGCACACAACATCTTTTTCGTACAGTGTGGCATGGCATACCAGTTAAAATACGCTTGTTAATTATTTATTTAACATAAATGCCTGCCTACTGTATGGTCTTCATTGGCTGTGTTGGGGGTAATGCTTTACAAGTAATGTGAGTCACGTAATCAGATTACTTTTTTTCAGGTAGCTAGTAAAGTAACACATTACTTTTAAATTTACAACAAATACCTGAGTTACTTTTTCAAATAAGTTACTTTGTTTCCCCATTTATTGACTGAAAACTTTCCTGTCCTCATGTTGAGGGAAATCGGGAGTAAGTGCAGACGCGTTGTGTGCACTTTGTAAACATGATGGTTATTGTAGTTCTAGACTAAATGTGAGCATGCATTTATTCATCTCACTTGCACAAAAACAGATTCAGTATTCCTCAAAATGAATAAAAACAGTGAAATGCAAACTCAGAATATTACGCAAACCTGCAATAATGGAATATGTTAAATAACACAAATACACAAATATACTTTGTGTATTTAATGTTACTTTAATAACTAATATCTTTGCTGACCTTTAGTTATCCAATTCAACCGTACAATAAGCAAAAATGACTTTTTATTGCTGAAGCTTAAAGATTTGTTTGAGCTGCACCCTATACTGAGGCTTATTCATTTCACTTTTGGTGTGAAAAGGCCATTACATTCGCCAAAAAAAAAAAAAAAATTTTTTTTATTAATAAACAAACAAGCAAGCCCAGCCCACGTGAGAAAAAGTAGCACATTACTTTCCATCAAAAGTAAACAATTAGAAACTTTTTTAGGGATTAACACAATATTGCAACGCATTACTTTTAAAACTAACTCTCCCAAACACTGTTCGATAGCTGCCTGTGAACATCTTACTTTGACACACCTTCAAACATTGTAGTTGTAGCTGAGGCTAACATGCCGAGAAGATGCTGTTTTATGTGCGGCGAAAGCAAATCCACTTTGCATGTAGTTCAATAGGATGAGAATGTGGACTCGGGCTCAAATTGATATGGTAAAACCAACGGCATTGTTACTATTTGTATCACTGTGTATACAGGTGAGGCAGCCTCCAGAGCTGAAATTCAGATATGGTAATGGCATTTTGGTTTCCAACACATGCTGTATGCAATACACCAATCACAACAGACTGGGCCATCTGACCAATCAGACCACAGCAGGTTCTCAGTAAAAAAGATGAACTTAGAATCCTTTATTGAATTGAACCATTTCATACACTGTGAGAAAACAGGTGATACTGCAATGTAAATTGTGAGAAAATTAAAGTGTTTTTTGACCTTGGAAGCATGTAAACCTGAGACATTAACAACAAAATTCCATGTGATATGTTTTCCATGTGATATCCTGGGTTGTCAAGTGGGATGTGGAGACTTTTATGAGATGTGTATTTGGTGTTAATGACACAACTAGGAAAAAAGGAGGTCCCAATGGGAGGGAGAGCTGTAATTATGCTGACAGTCCCTGTGCATCAGAGAAGTCTTGTGTGGGACACACCACTCCTGCTCCAAGCCTGTCTCTTAACACAATCCAAAAGATGCTTCATAGTCCAATAACCAAGTGTGTTAAAGGTCAAGTTAAAACACTGTTTATACGAACCATCAGCATAACACTGAAAGCGATGCTCCCTAGTAAAGGTGAAGCTCACCAGATTGTTGAGTTTAACAGCACTGAGTCATCTCCTCTCTGTTGAAGAGCTCTACAGGGAACCCATCTAGCAGCAGTGAGGATGGGGAGCTGCCCAGCCGGGATCGTGAGGGCTATATTTGTGCAGTGTGTCTGGATGTCTACTTCAGTCCATATATGTGCCATCCCTGCAGCCACGTCTTCTGTGAGCCTTGTCTGCGGACACTGGCCAAGAACTGCCCCACCAACACACCCTGTCCATTGTGCAGAACCACCGTAACACATGTTTTCTTCCAGAAAGGTTTGTTTCTGGAAAAAGGACATCTTGAAATTTCTGGTATCTTTTTATGAATGTGACTTATAATGTTAATAATAATATATAATATGCAAGGAATAATTGTGTGTGCATTATTTTTCAATAATTCAACGGCCCAGTCAATTATTCCGCCTATACTATGGTTACCACACCTCTCAAAACATTCTTCAGATCATGTATTTCAAGACATTTGTCAGGTTTTTGTCCTTAAATTATCTTGTAGCCAGCCTAGGACTAATTTCTTACGCATCTAATCCGAAGCCTCCATTGCTAATTCCAAAAGGTAATTTTATAGTAACGTGGGCTTCAGCCATTGATAGCAGAATTCGGTTATTAACCCACCCTTGTGCGTTGGATATAGACGCTTTGGCAAAGAGCGTGAGAATTGGCTCAATTGCGTGAGTCTCACGCTGAATGCGTGAGAGTTGGCAGCCATGCTTTCACTCAAGTAACACACTCAAGTTGTGTACTTTGTCCACTTCTGATTATTTTACATTTTATATTATTTTATAATAATATATTATTATTATATTATAATAATAT
Source organism: Tiaroga cobitis (assembly GCA_030578255.1). Classification (NCBI taxonomy): domain Eukaryota; kingdom Metazoa; phylum Chordata; class Actinopteri; order Cypriniformes; family Leuciscidae; genus Tiaroga; species Tiaroga cobitis. Next base: position 25,060,690 of record CM060598.1, read on the forward strand.
ATTTTGTTGTTGTTGATATTTTCTGAAATAATGGGTAATTTAGAGGATAGATAGATAAGAAAGGCCAAAATAAGAAAGGCCATAGAGACGACAAATCCATTATAACTTCCCAAGGGAACCCATGGAGCATTAGGCTTCGGAGTCGGCCCTCAAACAGTTCTGTAAGACATAGATTAACAGTGAGAAGAGGAGAAGTACTGTGAGAATAGATCTTAAGATGAGATCTGAGGGGAAAAGTTCATGACAGTGAATAATCTACTCAGCAAAGGAGATGTGAATTAAAGGACCTGAGAGTACTGGTGTATAAGGATGGAAGAGCTGAGAAAGATAGGTAAAAAAAAGTAAACTACTAGATATTTACTGCTGAGCTTTATACTGTAGTCTGCTGTAGTTTTGCAAGGTAGTGCAATGAAAAGTAAGGAAAAATCCTGCATGTTATTGTTAACCCAGTGTGTGCTTTTTGACAGTGATTGACCAGAAAAGGCTCTTATTGATTTTCAAACTAAACGTGACATAAAATATAGCAGACAGGATCTGATCTGAGAGACACCTTATGAGATAGATATGTAGCCTAAATAAATATAAAATGAGTCTGGGCTTTATGAAAGTAATGCACTTTAATGCACATTGCATTGAGAGCATTAATGATTCACAGATAAATAAATTCACACATCCCACTCTTCACAGAACTGAACCATACAGCTCGTACGTTCTTCCCGAAGGAATACCTATCTCGGAAGCAGAATTTCCAGAAAGCGAGCTGTGCAAAATGGCCTCTTCCGAGCTGCCGTAAACTGTTTCGCATTTTCGGAGGTAAAACCATTTCTATCAATTTCACCGAATTCCACCATAAACAAACTCTTCAGATTCAGTTGTTATTCTGGTATAATGTTCATTGTAATAGTCATTGTGTTTTGTCTTGCTCTCTGTCTTTCTTCCTCTCTCCCACTCTTTATCTATATCTGTCTTTCTTAGGCTTTCAAAGGCAGGCAAGTCCAATTGGCAGACGCCAGTTCCCTCACGGGGGCTACAGGCTTGATTCCTTTAACTTTGAGGATGATTCGCATGGCTGGCGATTTGACATGGACATGGTGATCATCTATATATACTCCGTCAACTGGGTCATTGGCTTCATTATCTTCTGCTTCTTCTGCTATTTTTTCTTCCTCTCTTTTTAAAGAGAAGGCGCGAGAAGCTGTCTGCAGTGTTTCTGAACTCTTAGGACAATAGAGAGGTCGGCAAAAAAGGAATCGTACTGCAGCTGCTTCTGGACTATACGTGTAGGAAACGCCAACCGATCACAGAGTGAAATGAATCCATGCAGCTAAAATTCCAAAGCTTGATGATCTGTTTACCACAAAGATGATTCATGATTTTTGAGTTTGTGCTTTGCCTAACATCTGTTTGCTTTCAAACTGAATTTTGGCCAACTGTGTGCAGTTATGCATGGATAATCACATGAGTGGACTCTTCATTTCACCTTAAGTTGTATTCACTTGCTTTATATTTAGTGTGAATATGTTTGTGAAGGGTCTTCTCTTACAGCTAATTTCCAAAGTGCAGTGCTCAGGTTTGCGAACTTAACTATCCATAACTGCCTGTCAGCTTCTAAACTATCCATAGAATATGCTAAGAATTATTACATCTATTTAATTTAATGCTCCTGTTTGTTTTTACAGTAATGTTCAAATGGCCATAACGGCTCGTTGTGTGATCTCAATAACTAGGCTAATGCTCAATTTGTTTTCTTAGATAAGTAATCCGACCACTATTATGTCAAATAACAGACTTTTGCGATCTGAGATAACTTTTTTTTTTGTTTTACTTATTTGTTCCATTAAGTTTGCATTTGACTTAAATAACTATACTTTAATTTGCTGTTAGCATTCATTGTTATTGTCTCCTCCTGGCCCAGAATCTTTCAGAGGAAAATGATTGATGTTATTATTATTTTATATTGAGGATATAGATTTTCAAGTAATACTTTTACATGACATAAGTTGTATGTAGGCTATTTAGGCCACTTAAATTAAAAACATTAAAAACAAAAACATGAAGCAGTAGAGAAATCTTTAATATTGTAAATCTTTTCCTGCACTTAATATTTAACGTTATTTTCCTGCAATAAATATGTAATGTCGAAAGCAAGGGGTATAATCCTTTAGAAGCTTTGTTCAGTCCTTGTTGTCAAGACATGCTATCTTGTTCTATCTCAACCATCTGCATACACACAGATTACATTAGACCATCTCAAATGCAGTGGTTTCTCTATAGTGGTTTGGCAGAGAACAACACAACAACAGGCTGCCATTAGGTCTAATTGTGCTTCTAGCCTTTTACACAATTAGGATTTATTACAATTAACAGTAGCCTATGATTCAACCACTAATAGAACATTTCCTAATAACCAACCGTAAGTAGACACTTTACTTGTATCGTATGAATGTTTAATAAGACTCATTTGAGATGGGTGAATCTGAGTTGGTGAATCTGTTGCATTAGTATTCTCATCCTATGAGAGTGCAGTGTGTTCAACCACGTCATGCCTCAAGCAACTGCACCTATCAAGGTTAGAATAGCGCTCTTAGATCACCTTCTGCTACCTACTCTCAATAAACGCCATATAGAGTGTATCATTTCAACTTGCGGCACATTTTAGTCTATCTCAAGTAGCGAGTATTGTCGCGGGGAGGTGTATTTCTTCGTTGAAGGGCTACACGGGGCATCAAGACATGTTTGCATCTGGTTCTTTGTTATCGCATTTCTCTCTCCTGAAGAAGACGAAACCCTGCAAGGACACTTCAGCTCTCTGCAGGAGTGAATGAAGGTGACTCGGCTTCTGCATGCGATGCGGAGAGAATCCAGGAGCAAGACACGGGCAGATCGATGAATTGAGTAAGACATTTTTTCCAAACGAGTGGCAGTATATAGATCAATCAGCGTTTTATATCAGGGCAGTTTCTTCACTTGATGTGTATGCATGAGTTCTGCACCGAATGGGCGCAAAAACCGCCCCAGAACTGCCGGGACCATTTTCCAGATCGGCAGTAAGCCCCCGTCCAGAGAGCCGGAGCGCCGGGAGAGCAGCGAAGCTCAGCGTGCCGTAGCGGACTGCAGAATGGTGCGTATGTCTGCGTCATGACCCACAGCATTATTCCGCTATGATTCCTGCTGATTGTTCAACCACCATTTCAAATTCACGCAGGGTTCTGCAGAAGTACCAACATCCTAAATGTATAATGCGACACTATAGGGACGTGAAATAAAAAAAATAATGCTTTGAGGTTTGACTTGTCATATGGTGCGTGGGTAGTTCCAGCTTCCTTTTTCTACCTGATTTTCAAGAAACAACGTTTCATTTGACAGATTATGGCGTGGAGTGAGCGATACTCTATTTTGGGCTAAAACTGCAGCACATTTAATTATAAAGCTCGTGTGTTGTGTTTGAGGAGTCTTTGCCCCGTTAACAGGCAGAAAGCTTGTGGCAAGCCGTTTTAACATTGACCATGCAAGTTGCCTTGAATTTTTGACATTGAATTCTATGTCGATCTGTGGTCCAGATGTCAACTGTTCGCTTATGACTAACATGTTTTCCAATTGTTTATTAACTGCTGGCATTATTTCAAATTGACTAACTATCCTGTATAGTTACTAGCATTGCCTACTTGTTGGAAGTGAATAATTGACATCTGAGCAAAAATATGCAAAATGCTTCCAAGAACAATGTAAGTTACTTGTCACTTTTACTCAGTGTTGTAATGTAACGGAGTACAAATACTTCGTTACTGTACTTAAGTAGAAATTTCACGTATCTGTACTTTACTTCACAATTTAAATTTATGTCAACTTTCACTTTTTACTTTATTTCCTAGATAAAATGTATACTTTTACTCCGTTATATTTCCACGAAGAATCTTCGTTACTCGTTACTACAAAATAAAATCAGAAGAAATGTGTGCGACTGGAATAAGGGAGGTTTGGCGAATCACTGCTCCTAGATTGCATTACGCACGCTCTCCACGCTCTATTTCAGCGCTTGTTTGTTGCCAAAGGAGGAGGAAGCACAACTGAAACCGCCATGGAAGCACCTACTGGAGGACCGGGGGGAAACTCCTTTTCCTTGATTTACTGAAGCCTATGTGTAAAACGTATTTGCAGCTGACAGCTAGCACATTGAGCGTCTAGCTCGCTCATCGGCTGTGTTGCGGCAACTGATTTCAAATATGCAATTTACTCATAATAAGCTTGTTGAATAGCTTTGGAGAATTTGATGTTTCCCCATTCAAAGAGTTAGGTGCTCTACTTGCATGACTGAAATAGCTGCCCAAGAGGCGTTTCAGAGATGGCCGCCGAGTGAAATAACTTGCCTTAAAGGGACATTAGTCGTGAGTGAATGAGTGCTAGTTACTAATTGAATAGATACTAGTCAATATTTGAATAAGTAGCCTACTAATATTAAATGAATAATCACTAGTGAAATTAAATAAACATAGTGGTCATTATGGGATTACTTACAAGCAGTGCTCGAAGTGGGCTGGTACGCACTTCTATATTTTAATCTGTAATGTACCCTCACTTTTTCTCTGACCGCCCCGCCCTCAGAGGGCGATTTCATCCGAGATTGAGGAATGTAATTTTTTTCACTTAGAGCACTGATTACAAGTAATTAAAAAATAAGCATTAGTTACATAAAAACAGATACTAGTTAAAGGCATAAATGTTAAAACTGCTTGCCATTGAACGCTTATCCTTTCTACCAAATATTGATAAAAATGACATGAGCATCTGTTGCCTGAGGTGCTACTTTCCAACAAATTGCCAGTTTTTGTGCCATTCTCTGTTCAAAATAAGAAAGTCTTGACAAGTTGGATACATGTCAATTCGTCAATGTTTAGTCATTTTATTTATCTGCTTCATACATTTTCAAGGTTAAAATGGTTTTGTGAGCCCTATATTTTCTTAGTTTGTTTGCTTTTGTTTTTCTCTCTTCCATCAGGTTGTCCAGGAGTTCAATACACTTGTGGCCCTCTATAGGGAGTTGGTTATCTCTATTGGAGAGATTTCAACTGATTGTCCCTCTCTTCGTGTGGAAATGCACAAGACACGCACAAAAGGCTGTGAGATGGCACGGACCGCACATCAAAACCTTTCTGCAATATCAGGGTAAAACATATTTATGTACAATGTCATATTTTTTAATATATTTTATACATTTCATGTTAACATATTGCATTTTAATGTGAGAGGGCCAATGAGACATTTAGCTAAGCTTTGGGTGCTTTAGTTTTGTCAGAAATTAATATATTGTTTTTGATTTACACTTTTTCTTCCTTTTTTTATCAAACAGTAATTGGCATGCAGTACCCATGCGGACCCCCTAGGTGTCATGGACCCCCTTTTGAAAACCTCTAGTCATTATTAACTCACACTTACATCTTATAAGCACGTGAGCTATTATACAATCGTATCACATCAAATTATATTGTAGCTTGTTATTAATTATAAGTCTGAGTAGCCTACTTTGCACAGCACCATTTAGTTAATAAATATCAGCTAGTTCTGCTGGCTCATCATGCAATATGTTTGGCGAGCAGGATAAATGATGATTAAGTTGGAAATGTTGCTTTCAACTGTGCTTCTATCATAAATCACAGGCCCGTAACATGGTTTTATATTTAACACAATAAATTGACACTACTGCTCTTGATTAGCCAACACATATCCATATTAAGTTGTTTTTTTTGTGACAGCCTCCAAAAATGCTCTTTACTAGAAAACATTTGATGTCATATCGGTCAATTAAAGTAAGCTAATCTGAATGTAGTGTCAATTTTAGTCTCATGAATGTGCTGTAATAATGTACCAGAGGTAAAGGCAGTGGATTTATTTTCATCATGGATCATGATATCTTGCTCTTTGAATGAACATGGAGAGAAATTTCCCTCTACACATAATTTTACTACTTTTATAGAAACAATTTTGGTATTTAAATAGATTTAGTACTGTAGTGTGTTACAGTCAATATGACAATTTACCACAGAGAGGAGGGAACAAAGAGCAAACGGTTTGCCTAAAGCCTAGCTCACACTACAGGAGTTTTAAAATCCTAACCGATTTTGAAATCTGGTTGCAGCACACGCTTAAGGAGAATCTTTGCAGATTTTCTTCCCTCAAATCTTAAACATGCTCACACTACAATATTTGAAAATAGTGGCGCATCACACACTACAAGATATTCTTAAGATTATCTTGCCAGATATAGCACCTTACCACTCTCTACGTGCAAGGATACGAACGCTCGCCGCAATTCCACAAGCGTTTCCCCAAAATGCACTTAACATGTAGGCGTGAGAACGCGTTCTGCGTGCTACTTAATAGTCGCTGTCCATTCGCAAAGTGCTGAAATATAACCTTATGGAATCGTATTCAGAACGTTTAACTTAATAATCGTCATATGTTGTGGATTAGCAATCAAGACAAGCAGGGTCGGCGCCACGAGGGGGCCCCAGGGGGCATGGCCTGGCCACCTAGGTCACTGTGCCCCCTCACCTCTGGTCAGCACACCACCCTGCCTCAGAACGCGATTTCTGCCGCTGAGACTCAGCAACAGGCACGCTACCAATTTGTCCTCTAATTCCTGACAATTTATAATTAACTAGATATATATATGTAACTATTTTGTAAATTGATTTAGCATGATTAAATCAGCTTTGCAACTTTGCATTTGCACTCGCGACAGGCGATTAACTAAATAATGTCACTAACAGCTTGTAATTTATTGTAAAAAAATCCCCATGTTTTCGGTGCTGATACTGTGGTGACGCGTTCATGTAACATGTATGGCGCTGCCAATAAAGCACCTACAAGCTGCCACAAAGAACCGGCAAAAGAAAATGATTATGAATATGTCGAATATATAGCAAGGAGATATTTCAATTGTTTATAAACAAGTGTATTCTGTGTCATTGTCGCCGGCAAAGATGAAGTTGATGATACTGATCGTGATCTTCGCAGTAGTGAACGCGCCAGAGAGAAATGCACATTTCACACAGATTACATAAACAAAGAGCAGTCTGAAGTCTGTTTTCTTTCGTTTTGTAATGTTCTGTTTAGAAGTAGACATTTTAGATATATTTCTCAGGTCTGTGAGGCAAGTAGGCTACCTTATGCTAAGTTTTGGTTAATTTATGAGACAAGCTCCAGTTCACGCGCCGGCGCCTCCGTGTCGTGATTATATATCTGCTATATTTACTTCTTATTTATTAAATCCAGGCAATTGGTTTATAAAGCATTGATTAAAATTAAGATACAATTAATACAAAACGAAATTCACTTTAAAGAAAGGCTTTGTGCTTTCTGTTCAAGGTCTGAAAGTTTTAACTCAGTCTTTCAGTGCCGCTTTCAGAGCGCTCACGTCCGTAACGGATTCCCCAGTTTTAAAGAATTTATCCTGAACTAGTTTTGTGGTGTAGGTCTACGTATTATTGTATAATGCTAACTTCAAATAATAGTAATTTAAGGGCGAGGCTTATTCCAACGTAAAACACTGTATAATTGTATATAGTTTTAATCAAATAAGGTTGGATTATTTATATGTTGAGCTGCCTGTTCATGAAGCTGACAGTGCACATAATAAAATAATATGCAATTGATGCAAACCAACAGGAATCCTTTCCTTTTCTGCTCTATGTTTATGTTTTATGTGGGTAGGGCTTTATTTAGCAATAAATAAATAAATAAATAAATGGAGATAATCAGTGGCGGCTCCAGAGATTTTCTATTGCAGGTGCTATGGGGATGCTTAACACACTTGATAGATGGTGCTCTGATCGGTTTTGGTGACGGGTGTGTGTGTGTGTGTGGGGTGGTTGGGTGTCTCTCGCTCTCTCTGTCTTGCGCGCTACACGGTTTGGAGCTCGCGAGCTCTAGATTCCGGGAGATTGGAACTAATTTGCGGCCATCAGGGAGCCGAGCATCAATATAAGGGAGACTTCGGATGTCTGCAAACGTTCGTCGGGCGCTGCGTCCATTGGCCAAAGAATGCCTGTTTGGGCCTCATGTTATTTTTGACCAAATATATATATTAAAATTATTATTATAAAAATTACAGACATTTCTTGGGGGTGCTGGGTGGGTGCTATGGCTATTATAGGGGGAGCACAGCACCACCTAGCTCCCCCCTGGCACCGCCACTGGAGATAATGCCCGCATCGCGCTGTTGAGTCACTCAAAATGAACCTCAATAGAAATTCCTTTACTATGACAGCCCTACTTGTTTCTTATTGGCTATTGTGACAGTACTGACGTAATCACAATCTTGCTCATCCCGATAAATATCAAACATGTTTGATCTGATAGGTGAGCCCGATTTGTGTGAGAGCAGATTGGGAGGGACAAGATTCGATCTGTGAACGCTTCACATTACCAGATAATCTGTGCCGAACATCGGAACCGATCGAGGTCCTCGACAAGATTTTTTCTCAGATTCTCGGGAGGGGAAAATCGGGCATAAATCGGCCTAAAACTCCTGTAGTGTGAGCCAGGCATAATGGACACGTTACATGATTTATCTTACATGAGTTTGGTGCATCTCTCTGTTCCAGGTAATCCAAGAACAGGAAAATAAGTATCCACCATGTTACAGCATTCCACATGGGAATTACAGAGCAGAAATTAGAGGCGTAGCCGCGTAGGATTATGAGAAATGTGATTTTCTGAGAATTGTCACTGGCCACTGAGCTAATGTGTTTAGAGCTCGAGATTGTTTGTACTTCCTTGTAAACATGCTGCTCAGAAATATTCAAACATCCAATGATTTTGCTGGGATCTTGATTATTGCCATGTTTTAATGTTATTTGGGCATCAAGTTTCATAAAGACAGTGTCATTTTAAATAGATCCATGGCACGACAAATTAATTTAAACTGTAGCAAAATTGGTGTTAGAACTGGTAAGTTTGATTCAATTCTGTGAATCAGTTCCGTTTCCATTTCAATGAATCAATTCAAAATTCAATTTGCATTCGATTTGCCTCATCAGTGAGAAATTTTTACAGTAGTCTCCGGGTTCACATTTTAAAAATATTTTTGTATTGTTATATCGGCGCATATAAATGAAAACGATTAAATATAATTTTTCCTTGTGTTAATTTAGTGTTAAAGACATGCCATGATTATTTTTTACTGTATTTTACCTACTGTACATTAAAGATTTAGAATCTACTTGGCAACAATGGCTGTTTAGTTGAAATGATGGTCTTTCAGATGTTTTAAGCAGTTTTAGTGTAAATGATTAATACCAACATATTTAATATCGCCGAAAAACGAAAAAATTCCAAAATATTTGCTTTAGCTATATAGCCCAGAACTGACATCATATGTGTCTGAGACTCATGATTTCTGTCAGTGGTCACTTGTTGTGGACTGTGAGGCGTATGAATGCAAGGACACTGTATGTAACTTGTAAGAAATTAAACATGTTGAAAAGTGCAGGACAGGAGGGGCCAAAACTCTACAGAATCCAGATCTGAGATGCATTATTGGTGCTTTTTTTCACAGCCCAGAAGATGGAGAAATACATCCGGAGATCTGCCGCCTCTTCATCCAGCTGCAGTGCTGTCTGGAAATGTACCTGACGGAGATGCTGAAGTCTGTATGTCTGCTGGGATCCCTGCAGCTCCACAGAAAAGGTAATGCTGTGAGGTCACCCATAGGCTCTCAGCAGGAAACATCCACACCAGTCACAGGAAATTGACGTTAATGGAGCCTGGCTTGTCAAACTAAAGAACCTTCTAGTGGCTTAATGTTTGCAGGAGTTGATACTGCTAGTTTCTGTGATTTCTATCTGATTTGAGCTTATAGGAAACTGAAAATATGGATGTTCTGGGAGCAGGTTGACTGTTGCCAAGGGGTCAAATTTTGACATGACATATTTTGACCATTTCTACAGTCTGCCAGTGATGTCTTACTGTATGTGTTCCAGGGAAACATTATGCAGGAGGTATTAAGGTAGACGGTAAGAAAGAGGACAGCTCTGACATTCCAATCTTGGAAGACACGTCCTCCACTCCAGCGGACTGTTCGCAGACATACGTCCTGGTGGCCACAGACATTGAGAACATTGAGAGGTGAATAGTCTGAGCTGCTTCACTGAAGGGCCGCTTCACACAGAAGGCGTTTTTCCATTCCACTGTGCTACTTTTTTTCAATGTAAACACGACTTTAATGGTTGTGCTCACATCTTTTGCAAGACTTTTTCTCAAGTTAAAATAAGTTCCGCTTTTTGCTCCACTGACCTGCGCCCTTTTTAACCACAAAAAGGTGTTCTGTGTGAATGGCCCCTGACAGGATCTTTATCTCGGAGTTTTCTTCATCAATAACTGATATTGAATCTGAAATGGTTCCTCAATGTTCTAGGGACATGACAGAAATGAAAAATCTGCTAAGCAAACTCAGGGAGACAATGCCTTTACCACTGAAGAACCAAGGTAATATCTCAACACTTTCTCAGTGTCGGCTTTCGGATTACTTTGGATAATATTGCTGATAAATTCATTAAAAACTTGGCCATCAAGAAAACATCTTTCATCAAAATCTTTCAACAATAGCAAAGTCTCAACCTATAACCTTTTGTAACATTATAAATGTATTTACTATCACTTTTAATTTTATTAAGCATACTAGCTGAATAAAATAATGAATTTATTTAAAAAACAAAACAAAAAAAAAAACACTGACCCCAATCTTTTGAACGGTAATTTATTTTAGAAGATTTGCATAGCTATCTTTACTAAGGAGGATAACCTCACTTAATAGGATTATTTGCCATAAAATAATAATTATTGTGATGATACAGTGGTTTCCACAAAAAGCACAATATTTCCATTTTGTGCACATTTACAATTTATTTTTTTTCAATATTCTGATTTTATTCCAAAATTAAATTTGCATCTTAGATAGAATTTTGACACTTTTGGTCAACTTTAACATGTGGAATTATAAATAATGTTTGGTTAAATTAATGTAAAACGGCAGACGATTCTTTAAGGATTGCGGTATTAATCTCTATCTGTCTGTTCTTGTATTGATACAGATGACAGCAGTTTGTTGAATCTGACGCCATACCCGTTGGTCCGGCAGAGAAAGCGGCGTTTCTTTGGCCTCTGTTGTCTGGTGTCCAGCTAAAAGCTCTCTCCCAGAATCCAGTCACAAATGACTGCGTTTTCCTCACAATGTGTGACACTCACCAATCAACAGTACTACTGCCATTTCTCAAACCAGTGCTTTCTTTTGGTGAGTTCTGTCCGATTTCCTACTGCTATGAGAATAAATAGTAATATCTGTGTAACATCAGTAGTCATACACACACTATATAATATTTGATCAGTACAACAGATTTTAATTATTAAATGAATGTTTGTCTACATTATGCTTAGTAAAGAAAATGGTTTTGTAATATGATGACTACAGCTATGTTTATCCATACGATTCATATGCTGTGCTTTTTTGTCAAGGCAGGTGTTGTAATGAGGCGTTCAAGAGTGCTAATTAGAGCAAAGGTTATGATGTTTAACATTTACGATGCTTATTTTTTTTTAATACTGCACAACATGAGTGAATGTGGTATCTGTTGTTTCTTTCGATCTGCTTTTTTTTTTTACTACAGTATTATTTAGTCTTCCATAAACCGAAATCCTGTAACTTTTTTCTTTTTGTTTCAGCCTTTAGGAGTATAAAATACCTGAAGAAGCCTTTGTAAATAAAGAATATATCTATAAATGGACATTTTAGAGATGTACATATACAATGTAAACCTAGCGCTCTGAATTATTTTTCAAAACTGTGATTCCTTTAAAGAGATTGTCAGTAAAGGATGGCATGTCTGTCCATCTGGTGTGATATAAGTCCAGATTGGAGGGGCTCAGCATGGGTCTTGCTTATTAATAACAGTTCTAAATGTGCCAGGCATGGTGAAGATACTGTAGTGTTTATGAAAAGGCACAGTGTCGTTTTACATTGGTAATAAACCTTTTTTTAATGATTTAACAAAACTGGAACTTTGTGTCTCATGTTAAAAATGATATTTTATTCAACATATAATATACCATGATGAGTTAAGAAAAGATTCAGAAATAAAATCAGTGGAATAATAAAAGTCATTATGAATTTAAGTTACCCTCTTTTCAGAGAAATTTAGATAAAAACCACCAGATAGCCATGCTGTTATCCACGATTCTCCGAACAATCTTGTGACAGGTCACAGGCTCTTATTTCAACGCACAAACAATTTCTCTCATTAAAATATAACTTTTGGATCTCAGTCAGTTAGAGGTAATTTGATTTGTTTGCACATTAACATGGAGGCTGTGAAATTCACACCTGGCAAGCAGTGCCTACCCTTTTACTTTCTCAGAGCAATACGAAAGCAGTAATGGAGGATGCAAAACAATAACAACGACAAAAAAAACTTTACAAGAATAGACATGGTTTTCAGCTTAATTATTTGGCTGCAATGCCTTCGCTGGACAAGCTTTTGGCGGGAATCTGGGTTGTCAGGAGTTTGGCAAGACGTCTGGATCTGGCTGAATAGGACGCTGTTCTGAGCCCAGTAGAAGTCCAGAACAGTCGGTTTAAATTGTGCAGTAATGCTTTTTTGGTAACACTTTATAATAAGGTTAATTAGTTAACATTAGTTTAGCTTATTTTTTTTGTCTGAAACTGATAAAAAAAAAAAAAAAACTTAAAGTCTTGGTAAGATCCCCATCTTTAAAAAGAGAAAGCTTCAAAATCAAAATAAGAGGTTAGCCTTAAAGCTAACACTCATAGACTATCTATACACTAGCATACTCCTAAATGTTGACAAATATACTTTTAGCAGATATACGATACTTGTCTTTCGCTTCCGATACAACAGACCAAAAATATTGATGACTCATCCTGCACTACACAGATTTTCAAGGGAGAGCTACAGGTATGATGTTTCATTTTTTTTGTTGGCCAAAACCCAGAAACAAGTTGAACCCTGATTCATCAATGGGTTTTTTGAACGTTTTATTGGTTAAATGTCTAAATTATGGTCTGTGGTGAACACAAGCTCAAGATATTTTCACATTTTATGCTGACATAAAATACATCAGTAATACCCCTTTTGTGATTTTTTAAAGCTGTGATATAGTTCGTTTATAGCCTAGCTTTAGCTTTTTAATTCTGGTGATTGTAGGAGTTTTTTTAAAATTCAAAAATCAGTTTTTATTCAAGTTGTGTTCAAGTTATCATTTAGCTTATAAGATTAGCTCATTTTCTGCATTTATCCAAAAGCCAATAGAAAAATCGTATTGTTTTTTTTGTCGACAGAACCAGTATGATGCTAACTTACAGTCTGGCCTACAAAAACACATCATCACTGCTGTGCTCTATTCTTTTGTCCAGCCCAAACTTCCTGTTTTAATGGAAAATAAGCCTTTTCTTTTAAGAAAGAATGCAGGAATCCTTCTCAGAGTACAGTATATATGGTTACACTATATAATTACTAATTAGTTAGTGAGCCTCTAAGTTTATGACTGACAAGGTTGAATGCTGACAATGTGGACAGCCTCTCCTCTGCATTTCCTCACACCCGCCTCACATTCTGTCACTGTCACTGCAGACGCTCCATCCTGCTGCACACACACATGGATCCAGGCGTCCAGGGATGAACATTCCTCACTTGTCTTGCAACGGCAGCTGTTCGTTTGCTCTACAACGACATGATTGTTACAACATTTTAGTCATTAAAATAGCACTTTCCTGACTAGGTTCAAAAATATATTAGCAAGAGTTTACATTTTCAAGCCATAGGTTCCCTCAGGAAGTTTTTTTTGAAAGGCAGTTTTCAATTTTTGTGGCTAGCATTACTTAAAGTGACTTTCATCATTGTTTTACAGCATAAATTACAGTCAACCCAAAACATGAATTTTTAAAGCATTGTGCATGTTTTAAAAACATACGATGCTATAGTTTCATGTTTGGGTTCATGAGAGTGTGTAATTTATGTTGTAAAACTAAACTTGGAAGTTTTGTCATAAGTCAGGTCGTGTTAACCACAGACTTTATTTTACCCATAAAAAAATAAACACTACCGGTCAAAGGTTTTGTATTATTACGATTTTTCCATTTTTGAAAGAAGTCTCTTATGCTCACCAAGGCCACATTTATTTGATACAGTAAACACAGTCAAAAAAGTGTTAATACAATTACAACTGTTTTTTGTTATTTAAAATATTTTAAATATTTTATTCCTGTGATGGTAAAGCTGAATTTTCAGCATCATTGCTCCGGTCTTCAGTGTCACATGATCCTTCAGAAATAATTGTATTATGCTGATTTGCTGCTCAGGAAACATTTATTATTATCATCAATGTTGAAATGTTGTTCCCTTTCGTTGTCACTCCGAGTTCCGTCGGATGACGACGAATGGGGGTTTCGCTTAGAAGCCTATCCACTTCGAGTAATACAAAACGAGCCAATGGCAAAGAAATGCCATGGGTCTGCAGAATTTGCATGGAGCAGCTCCGCCCCACCTCGTGGGTATAAAGGGTGGAAATTCCAGCAAAGCAGTATGTTTTCGCTTCGGAGCCAACTTCATCCTTCGTTCCACAAGCCATTCCTGATACTGTCAGTTCTACAGACGAGCGAGATTCTCTGGTGTTGGTGTGACGGCGATCTCCGGCGAGCGCGCGCTTCCTGCTTATCTGTCTGTGATTCGACAGCGAGTGTGTGTCTCCCCGGGCGCTTCAACACAGTCAGAGTTTCTTTTCTCTCACAAAAGAGCTTGCACGTGGCACGTCTTTTTAAAGATGCATCGCCCGTGCACTTCTGGTTGCGGTAGACTCGTTGACATCTCTGATGGGCACGAGCGTTGCATAGTGTGTTTGGGCATTGATCACGCTAGAGCAGCGCTCGTGGATGACTCATGTTCTCTCTGTGGGAACATGACCATCGCAACATTACGGTCGAGACTCAGTGATCTCGCAAGAGTGAGAGTCCCCTCATCCACCCCCCGTTCTACTGGTTCTAGAGATAGAGCTGGTAGTTTCGGCTGGTGGCCAGGGTGATCTGAGGATGACGGTTTGGAACAAAGCGCCGACTATCAGTCCGTGCCCAGCCGCACCCTCTCCAGTGTTGCAACCCGCGAGTGTTCAGGGGATTCCCGCGGGACCATCTTCGGATGCCCCGCGAGTTTCCTTTGGCGCTCCAGAGGAGGACGCGATGTCTATCGCAGCATCACGAGGTGGGTCTGAATCTTCTGGAAGTGTAGACTCAGCGCAGCTGCCACCTGCCGGTGTGCATACGGTTGTGCCTGAGTCGGATCCAGAGATGACGGCCATGCTCGCCCGAGCCGCCGCGAGCATCGGTTTAGAGTGGTCCCCGCCACCCTGTCCCGAGCGCTCGCGGCTGGATGATTGGTACTTGGGTAAGGCCGCGGACCCCCGTCCGCGTCAAACCCCAATACCTTTCTTCCCGGACGTGCATGATGAGATCTCGAAGTCCTGGAAGACCCCCGGTTCTTCCCGTGACCGCTCGTTGGTCTCATCCGCCTTTCCTCCCCTCGATGAGGCGGCTGCCCGTGGGTACACTGGGCTCCCCCCGGTTGAACGCTCTGTTGCGATGCAACTGTGTCCTCAGAGCGCTTCTTCTCGTGGTGAGCCTAAGCACCCATCCAAAGCCTGTAGGTACTCGTCTACGCTTGTGGCGAAGTCCTACAGAGCGGCGGGACAGGCAGCCACCTCTTTGCATGCCATGGCCATTCTGTAGGTCTACCAGGCCCAGATGCTCAGGGACATGCACGAGGGTAGGACAGACCCAGGGCTCTTCAATGAGCTGCGCGCCGCCACCGACCTTGCTCTCAGAGCGACGAAGGTGACCGCACGCTCCCTGGGTTTGGTGATGTCCACAGCCGTGGTCCAGGAGAGACACCTGTGGCTGAATCTTGCTGATATGCGGGATGCCGAGCGGTCTCGGCTGCTCGACACCCCCATATCACAAGACGGCCTCTTCGGCGGAGCAGTCGAGGACTTCGCCCAACAGTTCTCGACTGCGCAGAAACAGACTGAGGCGATTAAGCACATTCTGCCCCGACGGCCCGCTGCTGCCTCCACCCAGCCGACCGGGCAGAATACTCAGTCTGTTCGCCGCCGAGGGCGCCCTCCTGCGGCTCCCGCCCCTCCCGCCCGGCCCAAGCAGCAGCCTTCACCCGGGCCCGGTCGTGGAGGAAGCCGCAAGAAGGCGCCCCAGCCCTCTCCTGCCCCGCCCCCCGCTAAACGCTGGGCCAAGCGGCGCTCCTGAGACGGGCTGCTCAGGGATGATGTGCACTTCTCAGGAGATGGTAGCAGGACCACTCCTTCCCCCGGTGGAGGGCCGGGGGAGAATCTTTTGTTCCACCGCTGCTCACCCACGGGTGGGCAGCACCCAATGTGGTTAAAGAAAGAAGTGACACAATTATCCCTGAGCACACAGAGTTCTTGGACGACACGGTGCGCCGCCCCTGGGCCGTGCACCCCTCGTCCTCCTCTGTCCCAGAGCCGGATGACAGTGCGCGCCGTCCCCGGACCGTACCACTCTCATCCTCCTCTGACGCCAGACCCCTGGCAGAGCAGACCCCCGCGGAACGTTCGTCCTTCCCTGGTCTGCTCTGTCAGGACGCGGTCAATGACTGCGCCCCCACACCGGGCCGCTATGCCGTCCACGTCTGGGCCAGTCATTCCGCCTCGCTGCACCACCGGTGGGAAGTCTGTAGTTCGTTTGATCCCGCTGGTACAGTCGTTGGGAGCTTGGCAAGAGCTTCCCAACCTGTCCCGCTGGGTCGCTCGAACAGTCAGGCTCGGCTACGCGATTCAGTTCGCGCGGTCTCCTCCCCGCTTCAGGGGAGTCCGCTCCACTATGGTCGGTGGCAATGCCCCTATCATGAGAGCGGAGGTTGCTACCCTGCTGGCGAAGGGTGCGATCGAGACTGTCCCTCCAGCCGAAATGAGGTCCGGCTTCTACAGCCCGTACTTCATTGTCCCCAAGAAAACTGGTGGTTTACGGCCAATCCTGGATCTGCGCGTACTGAACCGCTCCCTTCACAGGCTGCCGTTCAAGATGCTCACCGCCAAACGCGTTTTCGTATGTGTGCGGCACCAGGATTGGTTTGCAGCGATCGACCTGAAGGACGCCTACTTTCATGTCTCTATTCTCCCTCGACACAGACCGTTTCTTCGGTTTGCTTTCGAGGGGCAGGCATATCAGTACGCAGTTCTCCCTTTCGGGCTAGCCCTGTCTCCTCGCGTCTTCACGAAGGTCGTCGAGGCAGCCCTTGTTCCCCTCCGGGAACACGGGGTTCGCATCCTGAACTATATCGACGACTGGCTGATTCTAGCTCACTCTCGAGATCAGCTCTGCGAACACAGGGACTTGGTGCTCCGCCATGTAGCCCGTCTGGGCCTTCGGGTCAACTGGGAGAAGAGCAAACTTTGCCCCGTGCAGAGGATCTCTTTTCTCGGTATGGAGATCGACTCGGTCGCCATGTCCGCGCAGCTTACGAGCGAGCGCGCACAATCACTGCTGACTTGCCTGAGACAGTTCGAGGGCAAGAGTGCGGTTCCACTGAAACTTTTTCAGAGGCTCCTGGGGCATATGGCATCTGCAGCCGTGGCAACGCCGCTCGGATTGCTTCATATGAGACCGCTTCAGCTGTGGCTTCGCGACCGAGTCCCGAGGTGGGCATGGCATCACGGCACCTTCCGAGTACCAGTTACTCCGACCTGCCGTCAGACCTTCACCCCGTGGTCGAACCTCAGTTTTCTACGGGCCGGAGTGCCTCTGGAACGAGCTTCGCGCCATGTTGTTGTAACGACAGATGCCTCTGCCACGGGCTGGGGCGTCATGTGCAACGGTCGTGCTGCCGCGGGCTCCTGGACAGGACCCCACCGCTTATGGCACGTCAATTGCCTCGAGTTGCTGGCTGTACAGCTCGCCCTGCGCCGCTTCCGAGCCGTGCTCAGGGGCCAGCATGTACTAGTCCGTTCAGACAATACCGCGACTGTAGCGTACATCAACCATCAGGGTGGTCTGCGCTCCCGCCGTATGTCGCAACTCGCCCGCCACCTCCTCCTATGGAGTCAGAAGCATCTGAGGTCGCTTCGTGCCATTTATATCCCCAGAGCTCTGAACTGTGCAGCCGACGAGCTCTCACGGCTTCAGCCCCTCCCTGGAGAATGGCGACTCCATCCCCAGTCGGTTCAGCTGATTTGGGACCAGTTCGGGGACGCACAGATAGATCTGTTTGCCTCTCACGACTCGACCCATTGCGCCCAGTTTTATTCCCTGACCGAGGGCACGCTCGGCACGGATGCTCTGGCGCACAGCTGGCCGCGGGGCCGCAAATATGCGTTTCCCCCAGTGAGCCTTCTCGCGCAGACCCTGCACAAGGTCAGGGAGGACGAGGAGCAGGTCATTTTGGTCGCGCCCTACTGGCCCGCCAGGACCTGGTTCCCCGAACTTGTACTTCTCGCGACAGCACCTCCTTGGCCGATCCCTCTGAGGAAGGACCTCCTTTCTCAGGGACGGGGCACCCTATGGCACCCTCGTCCCGATCTTTGGAACCTCCACGTGTGGCTCCTGGACGGAACGAGGTAGGTTTGAGTACCCTACCACCAGCGGTGGTGGCTACCATCACTTCCGCTAGAGCTTCGTCCACGAGACACCTCTACGCGTTGAAGTGGAACCTCTTCGTCACCTGGTGTTCTTCTCACCGAGAAGACCCGCGGAGATGTTCGATTGGTGTTGTGCTTTCCTTTCTTCAAGATGGGTTGGAGCGAAGGCTGTCTCCCTCCACCCTCAAGGTCTATTGCCGCACAGCACGACCTTATAGAAGGTAAGTCCGTAGGGAAGCATGACCTGATCGTCAGGTTCCTGAGAGGAGCGAGGAGACTGAATCCTCCTCGCTCTCCTCTCGTACCCTCTTGGGACCTCGCAGTGGTGCTAACTGCCCTGCGGAGTGCTCCCTTCGAGCCTTTGCAGTCGGTTGAGCTTAACTTCCTGTCAATGAAGACAGCGCTTCTGACTGCATTGGCCTCCATCAAGAGGGTAGGGGACCTGCACGCATTCTCCGTTGACGAAGCGTGCCTGGAGTTCGGGCCGGCTTACTCTTACGTGATCCTGAGACCCCGGCCTGGATATGTGCCCAAGGTTCCTACCACTCCCTTTCGGGACCAGGTGGTGAACCTGCAAGCGCTGCCCCCGGAGGAGGCAGACCCAGCCTTGGCACTGCTCTGTCCAGTACGTGCTCTCCGCATCTATGTAGACAGAACGCAGTGTTTCAGGACCTCAGACCAGCTCTTTGTCTGTTATGGTGGGAGACTGAAGGGAAAGGCTCTCTCCAAGCAAAGGTTGTCTCACTGGATAGTGGACGCCATTGCTTTGGCTTACCAACAGCAAGGTCGACCGTGCCCCCTTGGTGTGACTGCCCACTCCACCCGGAGTGTGGCGTCCTCTTGGGCTCTAGCGCATGGCGCCTCGCTAACAGACATCTGCAGAGCTGCAGGCTGGGCGACACCTAACACATTCGCCAGATTTTACAATCTCCGAGTGGAGCCAGTCTCCTCCCATGTACTGTCTTTTTCAAGCTAACATGGGACCCGTTAGGTGTCTTCGCTTGCTCGGCGTTCCACTCCACGGACTGGATGCGTGCGATATTCTCCTCAGGTGAGCTTCCCCGAAAGCCCTGAGTTCCCCCAGCACTCCTGATGCTGGCGCCAGTGTCTTTTGCCTGCGCGTCGGCTAGGTGCCTCCCGTGTGCATGGTACCTCCTCTGAGCTACCCCCACATGTGTATTTCCACTGTAAGCCTCTTTGAGCATGTGTCTTTCCCTTGGCAAGCCACCTTGCCACCCCTGGGGTTGAAATATTCCACCTGCAGCTGGACACCCCAGTGATTCCCCATGTGCATCCCTCGGGTCATGTGTATTTTCTAAGCCCCCCCCCCTGGGTTGGCAGTAATTGCGTATTCCCTTAAAAAACCTTGGGATATGCTCCCCAGTGTACCTTGGTATTCTTGTGCTAATAGGAGTCCTTCGTCCGTGCTGTCTCACGACAGGGATCTCAGATTACGCAGGGCACTGGAAGACAGCCGAGAAGGTGGCGTGATTAGACTGATATCCCCATTCGTCGTCATCCGACGGAACTCGGAGTGACAGCGAAAGGGAACGTCTCGGTTACGGATGTAACCCTCGTTCCCTGAGTAGGGAACGGAGACGTTCCGTCTTCCTGCCACTTTCCGCTGTACCGCGGGGATCGCCTGAGCTCAGTCTTGGCTCCTCAGCGAGGAAACATACTGCTTTGCTGGAATTTCCGCCCTTTATACCCACGAGGTGGAGCGGAGCTGCTCCATGCAAATTCTGCAGACCCATGGCATTTCTTTGCCATTGGCTCGTTTTGTATTACTCGAAGTGGATAGGCTTCTAAGCGAAACCCCCATTCGTCGTCATCCGACGGAACGTCTCCGTTCCCTACTCAGGGAACGAGGGTTACATCCGTAACCGAGACGTTTTTGAGGCTAAATATTCTTATTGAAACTGTGATACACTACTATTTAAAAGTTAGGGGGGAAATTCGATAAAAAAATTAATATTCATCATTATTCAGCAAAGATGGATTCAATTGATCAAAAGTGACAGTAAATAGTTATATTTCAAATAAATGCTGCTCTTTAGAACTTTCCATTCATCAAAGAATCCTAAATAGAATGTATCATGATTTGAACAAAAATATTACACAGCAGAAACTGCTTTAAACATTAATGATAATAATAAGAACCATTGTTAATAAATGAGCACCAAAAATAACTGATAATAACTGAGCACCAAACCAGCATTTTGATTTCTGAAGGATGATGTGACTGAAGACTGCAGTTATGCTGCTGACAATTTATTACAGGAATAAATAACATTTGAAAATATATTAAAATAGAAATATTTATATCAGTGCCAGTGTAACCTGACACTCCGATTTCTGTCTGCAATGGTGTAAGAAAGACACAATGTCATATTTACTAAAATTCAGAAATGATGTGCACCATTATTTGATCTTGCATTGTACAACCCCTCACCATCACAAGTCTCCCAGATGGTGCAGTGTGGACAAGCAGTGGAGGAGCGTTGTGTCCACTGGCAGGCACTGTCTTCAGCAAGGGTGTACTGGTGTCCCAGACAGCGCATAGCCTGTACTTTACACAGACTCAGTCTCTGCGACCGACCGCGCTTCACATCAGTGGCACATATCTCCAAGGAAGCCCTGCAAAAACACAACCATTTATTAAACTGAAATTCAGAAAATTTGTGGGTTTTGGTGGATGGTTGTGTAGAAATGCCTTTCTGACATTTGCATGTGTTTTATTGCTATGTGGCAATTGTTTTGTGTAATGCTAATGGTTGTCTGGGAACATACTTGCACTCGTGGGGTACTTTACAGACACATTTATCCTTTGCCAGGTTCTCCCACGGCTGGCATTGCACTGACACAGTGGTCGAATTAAAAACTAGTGAAAACACATCACATACTTTTACTAAAATGTTCAATACATTTCAATTAATCAAATGATATCCTTGTAAGAGTTGTCCCTTCCCATTACAGCTACAGTAAGTAATGTGTTTATCCACATTTTCTTCACTCTGAATTACTGTACAAGACCTGTGAGACAGCTGGTTTCTTTTGGTTGTGGTGACCAGGAGAGGCCAGCGTTGCACTGGATCTCAGCTGGACCCTCTTTGACTTTGCCTTCAGGACAGGAAAGCGAGAGCGCTTCACCGATGTTATAGGCAAGCTTCCATGGGCTTCCGGTGACATCTGGAGGAAGCTGAGGTCGATCACACAGTGTTTCTGCAGACAGCAGGCAATGTTTATTATAAAACATATCCACGGTTTCTTTCTCATATCTTTGAAATGTAAAATATTAAAATGTAAATAAAATTAATTGATCAAATAATAACATTTCATTAAATAATTATAAATAACAATTGCATAATATATAGTTATATATTAAGTATTTATATCATATAGTATTAATGAAACATAGTTCCCTTTCAGTCGGTCAGTCTGATGTACGTCTCCTAAATTCTCTAAAATGTAGGCTATAAAAAAACTTTATACATAATAAAAAATAAGTTCTTATTTTTATATTATTTCATATTTACATGAAACACAAATAGTCTCATATAAGCTCCTCAATAATGAATGAATCATTAAGTATTTATGAAACATGGTTGTTCTAAAATGTATGCATATTGTCAATAATAATTATATACAATACATCACATCAAAATGATCGTTATTTTAAGTAATTATATCATCTAGTATTTATGAAACATGGTTTCCCATTCTCTAAAATGTATATTTAAAATCATTAAAACAATAATAGTTATTATATAAAATACAGCTTTCAAAACTATAGATATCGTATTATGCATTTACAGTATATCATTTAACTTTTACCTAAAATATATAAATAATGACAAAGTACATCAGTAATGCTAAACACACCATCAAAATAAAACTGAAAAGTACACTGAAAATGGATACTAACATCAGCATTCAACAGCTCCAAAAAGTCATATACACTCACTCTTGCACTCTATTTGGTATCGTAACCAGTCTAGGTTTTCTTGGCATTCTGCTATAGGATCTCCAATCAAATGATAACCTTCAATACATGCATACTCAATCTTACTGCCCACTGGATATGCATCTTTGGGGTACTGCAATTGGCAGAAAAGAACAACATTATAACACATCACAAATACATATTCACATATAACACAGTTGAGTGGAGAATACAGGTATTTCATATAATCATTATTACCAAAACAAACCCATCAGCAAGGAAGGGTGGTGTTTTACAACTTTCCCTGGGTGTGACTGAATCATCGAAGCAGTGAGGCTCCATAGTACTGAAAATAGGTCAAAACCAATAAGTCAGGCTTCCACACAGTGGCAGTGTTGTTGCACAGCAGTTTCATTCTCTGGGTCTCTAGCAACTTTCAGAGAACCAGGCTAGTGACCTTCCTCACCGTAGGTAATCTAATTCCTCCGCATCATCACAGGCTGTGGTCTCCACAGCATTCCCAATACAGTCCCTGCCGCCCGAAGGAGCCGGGCGACTGCAGGAACGGCTCCGGCTTTTCTGTCCTTCCCTGCAGGTGCTCCATGAAGACCAACAGGCCCAGTCTCCATGGATCACTCCTAAGATACAAAGATATTAACTGGACACTCAAAAATAAGTATAGTGACCCCAAAAAGTATTTTGGTACTTATGCTACACTTCAAAAGGTAACAATTTATTTCGATGGTCCACTTCAGACATTCTATAGAGTAAATGTGCAACTACATGTCAACCAGCCATTAGAGTATTATAGACTGTCTGCTTAATATCTGCTAACACTTTATTTTATTGGTCCCTCAACAGACATTCTACTGACTATGAGTAACTTTGCAGCTACGTACATGTACAACTTCTTTTAGTAACACGAACCCTAACCTAACAGTCTACTAATACTCTAATGAGAGTTAGTTAACATGTAGTTGCAAATGTACTTCTAGAATGTCTAAAGTGGACCATCCAAATAAAGGGTAAACTTTAAAAATTAAGCATGTTAATTTTTACTGCACATACAACAACATCATGCACCCACTAAAAATCAGAAAAAGTGTGATAATAATAATACCAATTGTTATTATTAAAATAAGGGACAATATAAATGAATAAAAATGAAATGTATAAAATATACATTTATTAAAATATATACAAAGTAATCTAAGCTTTCTAAAGACAACAACTCACAACTAACAACAATTAATCACAATATTTATTTTATTCTATTGAAAGCCATGTTTTTTCTCTCTTCATGTTTATAACATTATACTCTAAAGGTGGGTAAAAAAATATAGTCATTTAGTGTAAAAAGGTCTTTACATATGAAAATATACCTCCCATTAGGGAAGTTGCAACACACACACATGGCAGCTCATAAATATTAAACATTTTTGCCGAATTGGTGTCGAATTTGTATGATTTCGTACAATCTGCTTTAAGGGTGAATCTTTATGCTTACTTTTTCATCTTTTTGTATGACTCAAATTGTACAAATTCATACAAAATCACCAGCTCGTATGAGTATTTGAAAACCGCTGATTTATATCATTTTTATGCAATAATTTCTGTACCTGGCTGTTCCTCTTCTGGAGTCCCATGCTCACACGCCTGGCCTTTGGTGCCTGGTTTACACACACACTTACAGATATCATTGTCAAGCACACGCAGCCCGTTGTTCTGGCATTCTCTGCAGTGACATGGGTGTTTCTCGTTGAGGTAAGTCTCAATTGCACGCTTTAAGTGATGCTTTTTCACCCCTGCACACGGGACCTCTTTCACCAGCTCATGGACAGATCTGAGCTGAACAAATCAGAAATTCACACACATAAGAATGAATGTGCTCCTTTGCAAATAGGTCAGTTTATGGCAGGCTAACAAAGGCTCCAAGCTCAATAATGTTCTATGATTAACATAGCATACACACTCTGTTATGATAACAAACTCATTTGCACACAATAACCATATATTAACAATCGTTTCCAAACAAACCTTGGTTTTGATGACTTTTGGAAAGTTCTTTACTGAACCCGACCACTGCGAGAACATCCTGCCATTCTCCAGGGGTGTGTTTTTGTTTAAAATTGACAATTGTGCAATATATCCAGGAGCTCCGCCAATAATATTTGTGGTCATATAATTTTTTGTTATGCTTGCATCTGAGACATTATGAAAACAGAACTGAGTATTATTGTACAGTACACAAACTAGTGTGAAAGTATTGCAGATGCATGTATCATTTAGTGCCATTTTCTGCCAAAAGTGAAAGAAAGCTTCAGTTAAGCATTTATGGTTTGATTTTGCTTTTATTTTTCCTAAATGACTTACAGACACGTTGGACATGGTTAAGAGTTTCCTCACTGCACTTTTCTGTGGTCCACTTGATGATAAACAGGATCGAATGGGACGTTTTGACACAATGTTTATAGTCTCTTTGCACAGTTACTGTGTAAAAAAGAAAACAACAGACAATCATTAGACAATGCAATGATCTTGAATGACGAATACTCTTCTCAAGTAAAATGAATATGTGACATATCACTTACGCAATTTATGCCTGTCATCTTGGCTGACTGCCATAAATAATCTAAACTGGCCCCCAAGAGTGCCTTCTGAAATATAGTGGGTTCCAAATCTCTCCAGCACTTTGTAGTAGGCAGCATAATCGTATGCGACGGGCAAGGACCGCAGAGCTTTCCAAAACTCTTCTGAAAGTGGCAGATATTCTGGGGCCTGGTTCTGGAACTGGGCCACGTCCACATCACTCTTCATGATCAGCAGATTTTTGGACTGAAGGGTGAACAAAGTCTCATTTTTAAATATTTTGGCATGTGTTCTCATTGACTTCAAACAATTTAAAAGCCACAGCAAATTCAGAGATTTTTAGGCTTAACCTTAAATGAATGTCTAAAACCCCAGATTAACTGATAACACTTATATATATATATATATATATATATATATATATATATATATATATATATATATATATATATATATATATATATATATATATATATATATATATATATATATACATATATATATATATATATATATATATATATATATATATAATTTGTTGACATTTGCTAATGTACAATTAACAATTGGCTAGATTAATAAATGCAAGTATTGTTAGTTTAAGATACCTGTCTGATAACTAATGTTAATTAATCTGACCTTATTGTTAAGAACTACCAAGCCACATTAAGGGTTAAGAAAGACTTTTGGGTAACACTTTACTTGAAGGGGTGTGCATAAAACTGACATGACACCTTCATAATCATGACATGACACATGTCATGAATATGAAGGAGGTTTTATGCATGTTTATGACAATTGTCATTGAGTGTCATTTGCTCAATTATGACATTTTTAATGCAAATATGGCATTGTTTGAGATGTCTTTGTTATGACAACTTGACATAAACTAATAACATAAACTAAGAAACTGGCCTCATGACAGCCAGTGTCAAAACCAACCACCTGACAGTTTAATGTAATGTTAACCCATAAAGCTAAGTGGTTTCTTAAGTTTGATAATTAATCTGTTATGTCATGTTTATGACATATTTATGACAATTTATGTTGTCTTAGTAATGTCAAGTTGTCATGACAAAGACACTGACAGGTTATGATGTATTGGTTTATGTCAAGTTGTCATGACAAAGACATCTCAAACAATGTCATATTTGCATTAAAAATGTCATAATTGAGCGAATGACACTTAATGACAGTTGTCATAAACATGCATAAAACCTCCTTCATATTCATGACATGTATCATGTCATGATTATGAAGGTGTCATGTCAGTTTTATGCGCACCCCTTCAAGTAAAGTGTTACCGACTTTTGTTTTGAAAGGGGTTAACACTGTTTTTAAAGTCACAATGAAACAGAAGTAGTGACAGATCTTTTCTTCCAAATTGTGCATACAAATTTTACATACAAATTGTACATAAAAGTGTATCGAATTATCAAAAAAGAAACATGTTGAGCCAGGACTTGGTCCTACGCATTGGTTGTTGATTGGATTTTGAGATGTGGACGTTGCACTCAATTGGAGGCAGATGAACGTGAGCTGGTAAGGAAAAGGTTTAAGCAGACTGAGGATGCATCTGAAATCGCATACTTCCCTACTATTAGTAGGCGAAAAAAAATATGTGACAAAAGAAGTACAGTATGTCTGAATTCACAGTACTCATAAAAGAGCAGGCAAAAAGTACCTGGATGACCTACTTCTTCCGGCGAGATTCTGAAGTGTGCATACGATGGACACTTTACTATCCCATGAGGCCATGGGAGAGGATTTATGAATGGCAGTGAAGCGACGTAACTGACGCTGGTAGGTCACATGATAATGACAACATGAATGTAGTACGTCCAGATTACTTTCATACTACACACATTCATAACATACTATTTTCATGGTTGTGAAGTAATTACTTATTCAAAATAACTACCTACTCAAGAGAGCATGCAATCGGACGCAGCCTAAATGATTGGAGAAGTTCTGCATATCTCACCAAAGAGAATTCTGTCGTTTCAATACAAGATTGAGTTATGATATTTTGATTAATCATTCAAAAACATTTTTTTAAAATGGAACATATAAACAGATAAATTGTTCACAATAAGATCTGAAACATGCAGTTAGAAAACAGACTTTCCTTTTATGCTGACTTCAACCTTATCATAACTGATCATAACTTGATTATAACTTTTGTTGTGGAAAAGACATGTGAAGTGACATGGTGCTAGAATGTCACATGGATTTGTTTAGCAACAAGCAACCAATCCTAAACCAATGCCTCAGCGCTTACCTGTATTATTCATGAACTTCAGGTGTGAGGGCGGGACAACCTGTCACTCACATGTAGTAAACCACAACAATCCAATCCAATCCAATACCTGATGAGCAAAACCAAGTCCCGCCCTACATTTTTTCTTGTTCAAGAAGCCGTTTCGAAAAGACTATTACAACTTCTGTTTCATACTGACTTCAACATGTCACATGCTCATTGCTGTACTTCGGGCAAGGGTTATTTACTAAAGATAAAGTGCGAAATATGGAACACACCCAAATATTACATTTACCCAGGGTTATGTGAAAGTCTATATTATGTGAATATGTTGTAGCATACGGTACCTGTGACTGAAACAGCTCATCATGAAAGACATAATCATCATGCCCATAATCTGTGCCTGTTGTTTTTGCATGTTTTTCTCTGTGATCGAGGTAGTGCCAAGAACTATTATAGGATTCATCTGTAAAATCACTTTTTGCTGTGACCTGACAAAAACAAATGTAGAAACTGTGACAAAAGATTTGTCCTTTTTTTGTTAGAGATCCCTAGATTTTTTTTTCTTGCATTGGTAACAAGTGTTCTTCTTTTTGTATCTAATCAGTCATGTTTATGTTAGTATAGTAAATTGTGAAATTTCTATTGCCTGGAAAGTGTATCTGAGTACACTTTGGGGAAGTCTATATAGGTCCATATGGTCTCCACTGAAGGTCTTTCTGCACAGTCCTCCAAAGCTCTTAGTGTTGATAACTGTTCCTCTTGCCTCTCTCCTCACTGCATCAAACCTATAGTGCAAACACACACAATCATAGTGGCATTAGAGATTGGGGTGTGTGTCTGTGTTTATGTAAATGCACTGTTGTATTGGATATGGAATCAAGCAGATGACAAATATCATTACATTACCCTTGACCAGTGAGCTCTACGTTTGGTGGAGGTTTTTGCAGGTCACAGGTCTCTTTACTGTCACATTTATGCTCATCTGAGCCATATTCACAGTCATGATCTCCATTGCATACCAGAGAGTGGCTGATACATTTCCCTTAAGAGAAATAAGTAAAAAGAGATGTCTCAAATAACTTTGTAAAGACTTTTAAACAGGAAAAAGTGGAAATGTATCAAAATAATTACCGGACTGGCATCTGAACCGTTCTCCACAGCCCTCCTCTAGGGGACAGACCTTAGTCGATATACAGGATTGTGTGCGACTTGAGCTCCCAGTGCAAGGCCGACCACCAAACTGAGAGTAGACTGCAATGGAACGGATCTGTGTCTGTAATGTCCCCAGAAAGTGCCTCCGATATGTCAGTATAATAATAATAATAATATATCGAGGGAGAGAGAGTTCCATAGGTAAGCGGCCATATGGCTAAAAGTTCTAGCTCCCATGGTAGTTAAGCGTATACGTGGTGACACAAGAGAAAGTGAGAGTGAAGATCTTGAGAGCGTGTGCAGGGGTATAAATATAAAGAAGATCAGTAAGGTAATGAGGAGCAAGATTGTGAAGTACCTTGAATGTGAGAAGCAGAATTTTGAATTCAATGCTATATTTCACTGGAAGCCAGTGTAGTCGCTGCTAAATTCACGAGTTCACACGTACAAATAAGTCAGATAGAATAAATGGTATGTGTATTTGGCGTACTGTCCGAGGAGAGGGCTCAAAGCTCGGTATTTTGGCTCAAAGCTCGGTATTTGGCCCGAACCCAGAGTACTCCCCCCATATTCCTGGCTGTGGTAGGAACAAGCTAAGAGTGAGGAGTCGGGGTGGTGGAGGGATGCACTACAATGTTTTATCACTATTGAGTTTTAAAAAGTTGGCTGAAAGCCAATCCTTAATTCTAACTAAACAGCTGGAGAAAGAAGGTGGAGGAAAAGATCCACAGGGTTTTGAAGACAGTTAGAGCTGGGTGTCATCAGCGTAGCAGTGAAAATGGAGACCATATTTACTGAAAATATGGCTGAGAGGGAGTAAATAGATCAAATAGAAAATAGTGAGACCAGAGAGATATGATATAAACCAAGACAGGGTTTATACAGATACTGCAACTGCATTTCAGCAAATTTATTCAGTGCACAAGACTCCATGCAGTTATTTAGTGTAAGATAAATGTACACTGTTACAATGACACATGTTAGAAAGGTCAAAAACATAAAACTCATCCCACCTGTGTTTTGGAGCAGCCATCGCAGGCTGACCAGCTTCCAGGGGACCAGGGTCCCCACTGGCAGTGCACAGGTTCAGACACAGACCTAATGGACCTCACTGACACTGCACTGATTTAGGAGCAAGCTCATTGAAAGTATGTCTTCAGAAACATCAAATATGGTATACCATGTACAGTGGCCACTAAAGTATTTGGATAATTTAACATTACATATCAAAATATCAAACCAAGTGGCATCTACAAACAAATGACGCTGATGTATTTCTCAGGACTGACTTTGCTTTTCTCAATTGTTTTTGCAATGACTTTTTATCTGGAATACAATGACTTTTAAACTGGTCTCAAGTCAGTTTTCTTCAAAATCACAAGGGTGTATTACAGTAACCACATATGTAGTTCATCACGTTTACTATGTATGTCACAAAACATTCATAGTAAAATTCTAAATCACAAATTCATTTATAATAAAAAAAAAAACTATAGTTTTATCATGTAACAATTTTTAAACCGTGTGCTTGTAAAACTTTCTTTCAATTAAATCTTCAGTTTGACATTTTGTTATGTTGTTATATAATGCAATGAGATTTTTAAGTGTGTCTCCAAAAACTTTTTGGGGCCTCTGTTTATGTACACTGTATGTGGCATACTAACATTAAATCTGTAATGCATTTACTTTTAAAAGAAAATTAAATAATATTGAATAGACAAAATAAATAACTACAAATGAATAAATAACAAATGCAGAAACAATTTGCACGTATGCATATGTTAGACGCCTTTAACTCCAGCGATTTAGATATTTGTTGTAAGGGCAAAGATGTTTTCAGTTAGCCTACTTACTGTGCTGAAGACAACAGAGAGACAAGGAAGACCCCATGCAGGAACACACACTGAGAACAAAGTTAACTGAAGTTTTCCTCCTAATCATTTTGTGTCATACAGTTCAATCAAAATAAAAAATGCATTTGATAAGCTTGACAATTAAAGCTCATCATTTGCGTCAGTATAAACTTAAAGCACCTTTAAAAATATGTTTTTAGTGGTGCACTAAAATGATGCAGGAATGTACCTGTTGAAAAATCAAGAGTGCTTACCTTCATTGTAATACTCTAAAGCAGCATGCGCATTTCTCTCCAAACTGTTCGTCTTTTCTGTGTGCAAGCCGCTTTTTAAGAAATAGTCTCTATCCGTGTCTTATCTCGCTAAAACAAGCCATGAGCGGGAAATGGTCATTTCTCTGCCAATGAATGCTTGTAACAACACAATCCTCATTTCACTGGAATGTGAGCGAGCCCTAGGAGATATAAAGAGCACATAAATCTCTCTACTGACTAGAGGATTTATGGCTTATGCTAGGAATTCAGTTCAGTTATGGTCAGTTATGGATGTCCATTTGAGTACATAGACAGATTAAATCATGTTCGCTCAGGTGGTTGTCACGCTTCTAATGAGAATCAGACATCTGCATTGGATTCTCTATGTCAAGGTATACACAATAAACACTTGATGGATTGCATTTGCATTTTCACATTTAGCTCCGAAGCTCTGGAATAGCCTTCCTGATATTGTTCGTTGCTCAGACTCGCTCTCACAGTTTAAAACTAGACTGAAGACGCATCTATTTAGCCAGGCATTCATATACATTTTTTATCTTACAGTAACTGTAAATTCGGCCTCTAGTTCATAAACGCCAGAGGAGAACTGGCCCCCGACTGAGCCTGGGTTCTCCCAAGGTTTTTTTTTCTCCATTGGGTCATCTGATGGTGTGTTAGGACACCTTTAGGTCACTGGATGGAGTTTTTCGGTTCCTTGCCACTGTTGCCTTTGGCTTGCTCAGTTGGGGATATTCAAATTAATTAACCAATCATACCATTGATTAGCTCTACCAAACTTGGATGTCTTTTTTTTCCCAGTAATAAACAAACATTGTTAAGTTGTTTTGATTGATACTGTGAAGCAGCTTTGATACAATCTGTATTGTGAAAAGTGCTATATAAATATATTTGACTTGACTTGACTTGACTTGATGGAGACAAAGCGCCATTTTACGCCTAATCCTGCTTCAAATGTGGAGTGTGTAATACACACAGGAGCCTCTGTTGGATATTCAGATGTCTTAGCTACTGGAAAGGTCACTGTTTTTAAAAGTCAAATCTCCTGATGTATCTCCTAAGAAAATGACAGTGCTTTCCCAGCACAGATGACTTTGTGAATAATAATGCCTTATATTGTCTCTGGGTCAGGAGTCAATCGGTATGCTTTTCCGCTTCTTAGACCTCAGGATCCACAGTTCCTCGGAGGATCTCATGTCATTTGCATAATTAAAAGGTAATTGGGTTTCTCAGTGAGCCCCTCATCAGCTAGCTGTTATTAGCAACATGTTCGGCGGGCAGGTAATGCATCATAAATTCATGTCAGATTCGTCCGGTCACGGAGTCCTTGTCACTGTTCACACACAGAAATATATGCAGTACATCCAACACTCATTATTGTCGTTCGGTGACATCCAAAGTTATGACTAATGCATTTTTCTAATTTAATTTCCTTTAGATCGAAAGTTTAATTGAAAATTGTAACATTAATTATCACATGAATCAGAATGTCTTAGTACTTTAGTAGTGTCCCTCTTTTGCTTTAATGATGGCAACAAACCTGTAAAACCCGATGATCATGCTCTTTAGCATTTGAGACGATGCAAAGAGCATTTTGAGCTTGAATGAAAGAACATCTGATCTGACCGTCTGTACAAAGAGTCATATTACTGTGCTGGCCTTGAAGTATTCATATTCATGTCATAAAGTTTCTTTTTCTAATTTTTTTAAGATTTCAGTAAAATGTTGGATCCCATTTTAAATGGGGTCTAAGACTTTTGGACCCCAATATTTTGAGTTAGTTGTACGGCATGTGGAAACACTACATGTAGAATACTCTACCATTCAAAAGTTTTAGGTCAGATTTGTTTTGTTTTTAAAGAAAATATTTTTATTCATCAAGTATTCAGCAATTAATTTATTGAAAGTGACAGTAAAAACATTAATAATATTACAAAAGATTTATATTTGAAATAAACGCTGTTCTTTTAAACTTTTTACACATCAAGACTGAAGACTGAAGTAATGATGCTGAAAATTCAGTTTTGCATCACAGGAATAAATTGTATTCCTGGAATAAAAATATATTCAAATAGAAAACAGTTATCCTAAATTGAAAAAATATTTCACAATATTGCAGTTTCTACTGTATTTTGAGCAAATAAATGCAGCCTTGGTGAGCAGAAGAGACTAAAACATTTTTTAAAAACTTACGAACCCCAAGCTTTTGAATGGTAGTGTATAAATACTTTAAAATACATTTAGGATATCATTCAATGCATATATACAACATTATAGCTCTCATATAACTCATTTGAAGAAAAAGTTAAAAATAAAGCTTGGGTTTTGTTTTAGAAACAAGTTTTGTTTTTCATATAATGTAAGAAATAGGTTAGTTTCTGCTACTTTTTTGCCTGCACATGATTATGGTGATGTGGTGTATCAATTTGCTTCTTCTCATCTTCTGTCCTCTTTGGATGCCGTTTATCATAGCACTTTGAGATTTATTTCAGATTGTAAACCTTTAACTTGTATATTTGAACTCGTTGCATATTTTATAACCGAGTAGCCTGGCCCTCTCTGTCCATTAGAAGGAAAATGCACTATTACCTATTTGTTTATAAAACTATTCTGGGGTTGTTGCCTTCGTATCTATGTTGTCTAATTCAAAAGAAAAGTGTTGGGAAATATTCCCTCCGGTCTGAAAATTGTTTTACTCTTTCTGTTCCATTTGTAAGAACTGAACTGGGAAAAAAGGGCTTTTATGTATGCAGCTCCATTTGAATGAAATCTACTCCAAACAAAACTGAAATTACAAACTCTGGTGCCTATGGAACATTTTAAATCTATCATTCGGTCACTTGAAGAAGACTCAATGATGTGCAATTGTTTTTAAGTGTTTTGTTGTTTTGATTTGTAAGTTTGTGATTGTAACTGCTGTCCATTCTTGCCCAGGACACTCCTGTGAAAGAGATTTTTAATCTCAGAGAGATTATCCTGGTTAAATAAAGGTAAAAATAATAATAATAAAATATATTAATAAGTTGTGAATTAGCAAGTATGTTTATGGGTGTCTTTTAAAAACGTATACTGTATATACAGTATGTACTTCTGTCATGACAACTCTCTGAGTAATTGGCATGGTAATGGGTATGACAATGTTGTATGTCTTGGCGGAATAGATGTGCTACGCTGCTGCTGCTGTAGGTTATTGCTGCAGAGCAAGTACGGGACTTGCTACCTCCAATACATACACGACACGCTGCTGTGAGCAAGTAAGACATGTTCCTGCTGTACAATATAGCGTACATGAATTACCCATAGCAGATCTATACAGGTGGAGCTGGGGAAGGTGGAGGGTTTCTGAAGCGCACTGCACTGCTAAGGCAAATGCTACCCAAGTATTTGAAGGTTGAGCAGCGAGCTCATTGGCTACTGATACGGCAGGAACCAATCAGCTGTGCCCTATAGATAACGATGTGATTATGAACAGGTGAGTAAAAGGACCTATTAACCTGCACCATCTAGAGATTCATCCCAGAACTTTGTATAAAAAAGTCAAATCATTTTGTATCTTTATCTACTTTTCTTGAGTGCTTTGTAATTGGACTGGAAAGGAGTATTCGGTTTGGGGTTCTGATGAGACACAACTGAAGAATTAACTATGTGATCCAGCTCAGACTAAATCTCACAGTCAAGATTTGTAATATCTGCCGGTTTGGAGAAACAATTAGATTATATAACAGGCAAAAAAATTCAAGTAAGCTGTGATGCATGCAGCAATGTCTAGTATTTATTTAAATTGATAACATCACTAAAATGTTTGACACTCCATCATTTATACAGGATTTATACAGTTGCCTTTGACTTGTTCGACTCGATACGACTTGTAAATAGATGCTGTCAAACTAGGATGTGCTAGGCTAATATTGTTCAGCTGCCTGTCTGAAAGCACGCTGGCATTAGAGAAACCCTTATCCTGCACCAGTGCCGCTTTCAGAATGGTGCCATGCTGCTCGTAATTACACTGTGGACTGTGAATGTGAGGTTTATGCCCAACCTTTTTTGATAAATTGCTGGCAACTGTCAAACATGAACAGATTCAGTTGGCAGGAGAAAAAGCAAGTCATGTCTACTCTTAATCACAAATCGAAACTTACTAATGATATCATGATTGCCACCCACAACAGATTTTTATTGATGCCCAAGAGAAACATGTATCTCTTTACTGTTATATATCTAGAACTATTGCTGATTCAAAACTCCAGCTTCCTCCAAATTACAGCTGCACTAATATTCTTTATTTTGCATTTTAATAACTAACACTGAGGTGGCCATTAAGATTTTAAGAACATCGATGGCAAATTATCATTATAAATATTATTATCAATATTAATCAATAGCAATTATAGATTCTAAAATATAGATAATTGTAATATAATGTAATAATAATAATAACCCACATAAGTGGTTCAGTGAGATTCATAAATCATATTGCTTGGTTGAGGCTATTTTTTTATTTATGCTTTTTTTTAATCAAATTCTATATTTTGGAATGGAAAATTACAATCATAAAAAAAATCAGCCTATTAAAATTTAAATAAAATAAATTTAATTTTAAAAAAGGGAGCATCCCTCGCTTTTTTAGCCAATCGGAAAACTAACCAATAATAAAGGTTTTCTGTCTGTGAATCATTTTGAAGGTTCAAGTTTGCTGACATTTCTTTAGAGGAGGGGGATTTTAATGGAGGATGTGTGGTTGAAGTTACAGCAAACTGGCTAAAATCACTTGCAACACCTTTAAGCATGCTTGTACTGCATAACATCTCCAAACGTCTCCAAGTGATTTTCAAAAGGTCAGTTGCATACCATGACACCGCTGAACAGCAGCAGTGCTATAAATTATTAGAGAATCACAGTTACACCAACACTTCTGTGTTGCAGTATACAAAATACAATCAGCAGACTAACAGCTTCGACTAGTAAGCTCACAATCAGAAAAGAAAGCACGCAGCACTCCGGATAAGTGAAAGAGAGGTTTTTCACAGCTGCGTAGTGCCATTGTCAAAACAAGCTGAGCGGACCTCTGCCAGCGATGAATAGCTGTAATTGAGAAAGCATGTAATGAGGCCACGGACTCTGCTCTCGGCATCATAGAGAGATAGAATTGGCAAACTGTACATCTCTGAAAATGTTATTTTTTCTATCGTTATTTATTCAAATTAGCTTCTCATCTGCATTTCAATATATTTCAACAATCATGGTTCATTGGATGGGTTCTGAATTAACGAGTAAATTATCTCAGAATTACGAGATAATTTTTCATGGGAAAAAAGTTTTTGCTCTGTTTTTCTGAATTAACGAGTTAATTATCTCAGAATTACGAGATCATTTTTCATGGGAAAAAGTTTTTGCTCTGTTTTTCTGAATTAATGACTTAATTATCTCAAAATTATGAGTAACTCATTAATTCATAAAAACAGAGTGAAAAAAAATGTTTTTCAAGAAAAATGTATCTCAAAATCCCCCCCAACACCCCCCAGCCCCGCATGTCATGGAATAGTCACTGTATGTATAAATGGCATTTTTCATGTATTTTCGAATACAGTAGATCGAGACAAAAAATGAGTGTTATGTCAAAGAAACACACCATGTGGTTTATATGCAGTATTTACATTTATTGTACACCAGTCAGAAATGTTAAGAGTAGGACACATACCCATAGAAAGTTTACGTACAATTTATCGACCTTGACGACTGCATGCGATTTCATACTGTACAAAGGCATAATTAATGCATTTACACAAGTCCATGCTCCAGGTTGGCCATGGGATTGTCACATTAAAGGTAGGGAAGGCAATTTTCAGAGAGGCTAGCAATAGCGAGCTAGCTTTGAAAGCATAAGATCCCACCCTCCCTTCAGAGCGTCTTCAAGGCCACGCCTCCTTCAAAACACATGAATGCATACAGCAGGGAGAAAACAAAAGCGTCTTGAGAGACAGCGTTAAACTACCTCATGTCTGAAAGCACATAACATTATAATAATATTGAACATAAACAACTTAAAGAACACTGACCTGTACTACCTGACTGCTGAAGATTCATTTTGATGTTGATAGTATTGCCATTGAAACGCATAAATTCGAGTCACAAACCGCTCCGAATATAACGTCACGGCCGGGTTTCCATCTCTTACAAATTAAGGTAGTTATGGCGTGAACGTAGCATAAGCTTGTTGTTTTGGTTCATAAGGAACTGTAAAATGGCTGCTATTTTGGTTGTGGTACACGGTGGCTCTGCATAGCATGAAACGCACTGATGACATGTGATGTCTGCGCGAGCAGGGTGCACGGAGGTATGGAAATACATACGTTGACATCGGACTGAATGCAATGATTGGACGAACATTTTATGGTGCTACACCTTCCACAGACGATACATAGTCATATAAATACATTTAGACCACATAACTTAGTGATTGCTATCAGGATGTGAAGAGACTTTCAACCAGCATAACAAAAAATGTTTCTGGAAAAAATCACCTACCCTGCCTTTAATGAACACGATTTAAACACTTTAAAGAACAAATAATGCTGCAAACTTTCTGAGCTGGTTTTCCAGTGTCACATGACCTTAATGTTGCAGCCTATTAGCCTATCTGAACAGGAAAGACAAAGGGACATTGTTCCATAATGTCATATATTGAACCAATTCAATGACTTGGCATCTGTGTGATTAAAACATTAGCATGGCCATTTATTCAATTAGTCTGTCTAATTACAAAATGGTGTCATAATAAGTCTGTTCACACCCATTAAGTGACTCCCCTGTGTTTTTCCCTATGTATGCATGTTTACAACTGAATGCAAATTGTGCATTATTAAGTCATTTTTGGAATGTATTGGGGATTTTTGTCCTGCACTAGCAAACATCATTGGCCACTCTTTAACAGTCCACAGTCAGAGCAGTGCAAATGCAATGAATATTTACATTCATGGATAGCTATATAAAAAAGTCCGTTAGTATGGAAGCTTGTTTCTGCCATGGAATAAAAAAGATTTAAAATATAATTGTGACTTTTTATCTCACAATTCTGATATAAACTCGCAATTTCAAATTATAAAGTCAGAATTGCAGGATACAAACTCACAATTCTGAGTTTTTTCTCACATTCTGACTTTTTTCCTGCAATTGTGAGTTTATATCTAGCAATTCTGACTTCTTTTCTCAGAATTTTGAGAAAAAAACTTGCAATTGTGTGTAATAAAGTCAGAATTGCGAGACATAAACTTTATAACTCACAATAGCAAATTTCTATCACGCAATTCTGAGAAAAAAAGTCAAAATTGCGAGAAAAATATCAGAATTGTGAGATAAAAAGCCGCAATTACCTTTTTCAATTTTTATTCAGTGGAGGAAACAAGCTTCCATACGTTTGATAACGTGAAAGACAACTACAAAAATGTAGATACAAAGCCTCACTTATTAGTGCTTATAATGGCAGAAAGGCAAAAATGCTGTTACATACATTTACAATTTTTGGTTGTGAGTACAAACATCTAATAGTTCACTTCTTCAACATTGTAAGACCAGAGCGAAGCCCCGAACGTAGCCTCTACTCTTGATGTATGTTCGGGAATGACTAATAGTGAGCAAAGTTACAATTCAATAGGTTTACAAGTATTTACAACTCGACAATCTTACAAGTTACTATGACCACTAGAAATAAACCTACTATAGATTCAGCATCACATTCACTGTACAAACAATATTTATTCCCATGAAATGAGTTAATGTTACTGTTACTTTCATCAGAAGCAGAATTTGGGAAACTTATCAAGGTTTCAATCATTTGAATCAGTAACTAGTCCAACAGATAGGAAGCAGAGAAACATGGGAAAAGGCCAGTCACCTTTTTCACCCAGAAAGAAATGAAATCACCTTCTACCCCCATTCATCCTCAGACAACCCTGAATTTATTCCACCTGACTGTGTCTGGTCTCTATGCTCATTCTCATGCTTTCATTGGCCCTACAAATGTCAGACCAACAGAGCTTCTATGATCCATCCCCCAAAATAAATAAATAAATATAACATAAAAATATGGCAAAGAGGAGAGGGAGCAAGTAATTGATACCACAAGTTATGTGGGAAATCTAGAGGTTCAGGTGTCGTTCTCGTCCTCATCATCCAGGTAGTAGTTGAGGGTGATAACAGCGCTGATAAATTCCCCCAGCTCCACAAAATCGGCCGTGATGATGTTTACTCCACTTTCCCCGGGTCGCTGAGAGCGGACCCACTGCATCATGCTAGGAAGAGCCCTGAGAGAACACATATATACAGTCTGTTTCAACATAAGGTGATTGGTTTGGTGATAGCTCAGCTTCAAAACATAGTGAACTGCCTTGCTGCCCGCTGCTTACATAGCCTGGTGCCTTTTAAGGAAGCATCCTGACTGAAATGTTACTTCATAAATTGCCGATTTAGAATGTAGTCA
Source organism: Tiaroga cobitis (assembly GCA_030578255.1). Lineage (NCBI taxonomy): Eukaryota > Metazoa > Chordata > Actinopteri > Cypriniformes > Leuciscidae > Tiaroga > Tiaroga cobitis. Next base: position 25,099,907 of record CM060598.1, read on the forward strand.
GTAACTCTGTGTGCCATAAAAGTAGTGCTTCTCATGCAAAGTACACAACAGACTCACATAGGCTTTGTTGTTCGTCTTGAATCGTGATGCAAAACTTTAATAAGCATGTGCTTTAAGCCTATACATTTGCGTGTACTGCGTTAGACTAAACTGGGAATGGTCACAGCACTTGCATATTGTTGTCCAATTGTAAGTCGTCTGCTAAATGATTAAATGTAAATTTGGATAAAATAGTCTTTAATTAGTTTTAAATGACTACTTTAATTAGTTACTTTAACTAGTTTAAATTACTATGCCTACTATTATATTACTATTAAATTACTATTATTTTAACTAACTAATATTTTTTTCATTATTAAACTATTCTCACAGATACTTTTCAGTACTGAATGAATGTAATAATCAACATTTCTCTCACATCGTCAGCCATCTCACAGTGCATTCTGGGACAGCATTCTCCCTGAAGGATACTTTTTTGTACATTTTGCATTCTCAATGAAAGGATCAAATTTGCCTTCAAATTTGGTCAAAACAAGATATCTTCTTTGGAAGCACATTTCCACCACATAAGGGAAAAATCATGTTTGCTAAATCATAATTATGACATATAAATCATTATTATGGCATAAGAAGTAAAATGTCCAAATTGAAAATAAATGTCACAATTATGACAAACATTCTAACGAATGAGATTCTCAGTCATAGGGGCATAAGTCATAATTATGAGTTAAAGTTGAAATTATGACAGTCAATCATTTTGATATTTTATTTCATAGGACTATTTTTGTTGTAATTATGCTATTTTTAAATAAAAATTTCATGTTTTTAATTATGTCATAATTATAATTTACCAAAGCCAGATTTTTTGTTTTCTTCTGTGACGGAAATGGGCTTCCATAATAATGAGGAAGCATATATTGTGTGATTATGATGCTATCTAGAGAGGCAGCTCACTAGGTTTTGCAACAAAACTAATATGTATTGTTAGCTCCAGTACATGTAGATCTACGAGGGCTATGACTCAGGAGATCTCATGCTCTGCTGCTCACTCCGAGGTGATGCAGGGGCTAAAAGACTTTATCAGCTAATATGCCATGCTTGTCAGATTGCAGTGTGCTGGCAGAGACCGTATCATTTCACTCTCTGTGCCCCACCTCTCCCCTCATCTATAATTAATTTGCCATCAGCAGAGTTGATGCAAAACAAATAATGACACAATCTACCAAAATATCACATTGGCTTTGGTCATAAAATGAACATTTATGACCAATGTGCACATTTTCCTGAGAAAATAGAGATTTGATGCTTAACGTGTTACATGCTGAGATGACACTTCTGAATGAGTCTTCCAGTAACCAGGGTAACATTGGTGTCATCTCTGCCCTTTAGTTAATGCTCCAGTTACACTAAGCAGAAATAATGTGCAGCTCTTCACTAAATACCCAGGAGGTTACGCTACGTATATGGAGCATGAAGGTGGTATCACAGGTATTATTACGGTTCAGAAAAGGTTACACTTTTTTAAATACCATAACTGAATGATGCTTGGTTCTATTAATGGAATCGCTCGAATTCTTCTACCGAGTTTTCTGGACTACTATTCAGTGATGACCCAACACCGCTATTAACTGAAAAACCGTTCAAAAGTTTGGAGTCAGTGAGTCCAATCCCAAACTTTTGAACCGTAGCATATAGTGTGAAACATATAGCAAGATAACTTTCTCAGCCAGTTCTTTTCAGTGAATCAAAACCATACAGCGTGACCAGTGCAGTTAAAATGATTCCCAAACAAATGAACCAGTTCTTTTTAGTGAATCAAGCACATACAGATTTCAAGTTGTATTTAAAGGGGACCTAATATACCCCTTTTCAAGTTTTTTTGTTTTGTTTTTGGGGTCTACTAGAATAAGTTTTCATGCTTGAATGTTCGAAAATCAAAAAAACTAAAAAAATTACATTATTGCAGCACCTCTCTTCCATGTCTGTCAGTAACGCTCTGTTTAGTTCCAGTCTCTATGAAGCTCCTCTTTCTAAAATGCGCAACGTGCTCTGATTGGTCGGCTGGACCATTGTGTTTTGATTGGTCAACCGCTTCGAGCTTGTTTTGAAATGTCAAACCCGTTACCATAACTACAGGTTTTAACACATTATTAACGCAACTCAACCCAGGCCTCGGCCCTTTTTTTTTTTTGTGTATGCCTTGACTGGGAATGATTAAAATGAGAAATATTGTGACGTGTATGTTCTCGTAAGAAAACTCAAGACTATAAAATCCCAAAAATTCTGGGTTGTTTCAACCCATGCATGGGTCAAATATGGACCAACCCATTCAATTCAATTTTAAATCCAACGGCTGGGTTTGTCGTTTGGGTTTTGGTTGAAACAAGCCAGCATTTTTTAGAGTGTACAATCGAGGCGTTAAAAAACAAACGAGATAAAAAAACAGTGCTTACTGATATAGAGAATAACACACACAATAAGTTATACATTTAAAAAAGCATTATAGGACCCCTTTAGGCATTGTTGGACTTTAGTATAGTAACTGACTGTTGTTCATCAGACTATGCTAACATAAACATAATGAGTTTTGTCGGTGGTATTTTATAACAAATAAATAAATGCATTAATAAATATGTTACCACATTTTTTTGTTTATTTAGTATTGTTATATGGCATATTTTTGGATTGGATCTGTAAATCTAAAGACTATGAAGAGTCATTTAAAGGTCTGGTTAAAAACACCTTATTGTTTCAAACATTTTTTTTAATCTAAATTATTTCATCATCTGGAAAAATATTTTTTCTAAACAATTATATCTCAAATATACTAAATTAACATTCTTTTAAGAAACTCCTCTTGGAATCATTAAGAGGAATCAAATTATTAAATTCCTTTACAATTCCAATACCTAGATATTATGGTTGTGCTTAGCTACATCCCTAATGGCACACTATATATCATTCCTGCTGACAGGCGAAAAAGAATAACAGAAGATGAGAGACGCAGAAGCCAATGTATTCAATGCGGGAAGTGGAAAGGCCCCCTCCCAGTCATTTGAATGAGCAGAATATTGGTTCACTCTAGAATTAATGCACTGAATATGTCATTCTGTCATCCAGAGCCATTTCGAAATCTGCTTTCTGCCAAGAGTTTCATGTTTCTAACCAAGCCTGACAAATCCTGATCACTGAAGCCCAAGAGACTCAGAGCACCGGCTAATAACTGTAATGAGATTAAATTGGGATTGTAAAAAATGTGCCTGGTGTTGATTTGAAGATAACGGAGAGCAAGATCTAATGAGTCAACACGTTCTTTGATGCCACACATTTCACAGAATGGATGTTGTAATGGTGTATAGTATCCTACCTCTCTGTGATGGTCTCCCTCAGACCGCTGGTGACACCCTTCATGACGGTGCTTGCTTTGGGAGTGAGAACCACCTGCGACACAAAAAAGGTGCCCTTGCGTCTCCGATCCTTTACTGAGGCTTGAAGGAACTGAATGAGCTTCTCAGGATCTGTGGTATTGGCCCAAGGAGAGGGCATCATCTGACCCGGCCACAGGAAAGGAACCTCCAGAGCCATTGGATTGTGATAGAAGACCAGCACTTGAAACTCTTTCTCCCAGAGGTACTTCAGGCTTACCTCTTGAGCAAACACTACCGGACAGAGACGGTCTCCAAAGATGGTGCGCAACATCTGGACCAGTTTCTCGTGATGGAGGTTCTGTACGCCGTAGAAGTGGTTGAAGTCCAGGAACACGACCTCGCGAGCATGGGAGGCCAGGAAGGTGCTGATCTGCTCCAGGCCTTCACGTACAGTGGCGCTGAACAGGCCGTGTGCAAAGAAGAGCTCGTTGTCGGGGTCTCTTGGTTTGGTGGATATGCGGAGGTCAAAGAAGCGGATGCCTGCCTCCAGCTGGCTGGTGAAGTTCATGGTCTGTGTCGCCAACCACTTCCTCATCAGCTTCTTGGCCACAGTGCCAAACACAGAGACAAAGTTCTGCACTGTCTCCGGCTGCTCCGGTCCAACTGGTGAGGCTTCGTCGATGTAAAAGCTAAAAGAGTCGTGGGAACCTGGATGAGAAGATTTCTGAGTTAGTGATATTCATTAAGAGAGAACATACATATGACGATGACAACTGAGTGATACAATTTTCTGGCTCATATATCTTGATGATTCGAATATGTTAGAATACAATACCGAATATGATTCAGCCGTATGTATTCACAGCGTGCTGATATATAGCCATATCGCATAACTACAAGTGTGATATTGCATTAATACAACAGTTTGACACGACAAGTGACTAAATAAATAAGAAACAACAACGTATTATTTACTATATTTATTTGCTTGGTCGGTGTCATTGTGGGTTAGGGGTCTTTTGTTGTTGTAGGCTGCAAAGACCTTTGAAATAACTGAAATTATTTGGCGAAGTGATATGGAACTGTAAGACCAAGACCTGCCTGGAACTACTTTATTTAGCTGTGTGTTTCCCTGAAAATAATTGCACAAATTAGAACGTTCGCCAACCAATCAGATTCAAGCATTCAACAGCCCCATAGTATAAGGCATAATACTTATGTAAAATAATATTTATTGAACAGTAATATTTAAATTAACAACAATAGCCATTATAAAAGATAATATGAAATAAACACAAGCAAACAATTCAGTAAAAACGTAAAAACACAGTGATCTAATTCAGGATTTAAGTTAAATATAGCATAAAGTTATGAAACTTAATTTTCCCCTGGCCTTAACCCAAATCGATTTGCTCTGGAACAAGTAATAGGTTAATAAGATCAAAGATTGCCTGTTTGATATACCCCAAATTAATTATATCTCATGTTTAACTACTATCTAAAAGCCAGCGGCAAAATCCCGATTGACTGGCCGAGATAAAGCTGTTCTCGGCGGGTACATGAGCGCTGAACGGCCACTGACGGCCGCTTAAATAGTTTAAGTTCAAGTTGAACTATATATTGAATATCCTGAAATTAAGAATCAAAGCTGGTGCTTAATTTATTTAGTAAAAAAAAAAATATATATATATACAATAGCATACAACTGTAGATAGCAGCTTTTCATTAACAAAATATTCTGGTTTGCATGCCCCCGAAAAATATTAAAAATATTAAATTTGGCATCTTAATATTATGGAATAGCCCTCTTGTATGGTCTGGTGGACTTCACAGATATGCACAAGACTACGAATACACATCAACTGTGCCATTTGGTACAGGGCCATCTAAAAATGACGAGAACAATGATTTTAAGGTGACTTGCTCTGAAAAAGACAAAAATCTAATACTGTCTGACAATCCTTGGTACTTTTGTACAGCAGGAACCTAAGAATACATATAATGGCTGCTGTAATGGTTAAATAGAATAATGTAATAATGCAATAGCCAACACTTGCATCCTGACTGCAGCAGTGCAGCACGAGGGAAAAGTGTTGCCAGGGCCTACAGGATAATAACATGGAGTCCACGAGCAGGCTTTCAATTTAAATAGAGCAAAGCCAGGTGCTATGTTTGATCTCAAAAATCAAAACAACTATTAAAATAGATGCATTGCTAATGTAATTAAATGAAAGCATTAAGCAGTCTATAGCCGGTGCGTGTGAGAGAGACTCTCTGAATATTATTTTTAATGAATAAACAATGCGTCTCTGCATTTGAAGGCAGCACTGTATCCATCAACATTCACCATGGAAAAGGGCCATTAGGCAAACAGCTGTCTGCTCGGAAAAGACATCTCAGCAATCACCACGACAACAAATCCAGTGGAAATGATGGAGGCATTAGATGCTGCTTTAACAAGAAAGAAAGAAAGAAAGAAAGAAAGAAAGAAAGAAAGAAAGAAAGAAAGAAAGAAAGAAAGAAAGAAAGAAAGAAAGAAAGAAAGAAAGAAAGAAAGAAAGAAAGAAAGAAAGAAAGAAAGAAAGAAAGAAAGAAAGGAGAATGAGATTTGCTACCATTTCAGTTCAATGACAATCCGTCTCTATTATGACAATAATGTGTCATTTATCTAATGAATGTTCATTAAACAGATTGGCCTGGAAATATACAGACTTTGTTTCTGTATCAATTTCAGATTAATGAGTAACACAGTGAATGTCTCATTTCCCTCCTTGACACAGGTAATGCCATCTGGTTCGTGGAAACGGAGGGAAGTCTCCTCTAACACAATTTCCATGTATGTCTCATTGGATCAGAAACTGTGAAGGAAGGTAAGATGTCAGTGTAAAATACACAGAACAATATGCATTACTATTTTAACATGGTTTTTATTAATTCTCTCCAAACACAACACCTATAATGTATGTTATAAAACATCCTCTTTTATTATATTTTTCAAACAGGAGGGTCATTTTAAAATTGAGTGAATAGCAACTTGTCTTTTCTCCTTAAGATGTACATTGTGCAAACCTTAAAGAAAAGCACATCTAAAACTCTGTATGGTTCTTTAACAGAAGAAAACAAGGTGAATTTATACAGGTCTTAACAACTTCAGCTCCATAAGGACCCAGTGCATTTATTTAGCTTTTTAATAGCTCTTCAGCTAAATGCAAAGGAGTGTCTCCTTGCTACCAGATCCCTGCTTTGAGATGCACTAAGCTGATATTACGATATAAATGATTTCTGGGAAAATGGACCATTTAACTAAATGAAAGTGACTGATTGGTCTCATGTTTCACCTCTGAACTTCAGAGAGGAGGAACATTAGAGCAGATTAAAGACTCTTTTCTGTTTTTGAAACATGCAATCCAGAGATGATTATTGAAACAATAAATCTTGTTGTGTAGAGAGGACACAAACCTATCGACAGTTGTTACTGTTTGAATATAGTGAATTTTAAATGATAAATAAAAAGCAAATTATATAATCACACAAATACAATTATAAAAAGTATCTCAAAATAATATAAAATATAATTATAAAATATAAAACATTCTATATGAAACAGTTCATTCATGGTTCTTGATTACTCAATAAAATACACAATATGACACAGGACATCTGTTGTCAATATCACTGAAGGGCACCAAGATGAAGAAAGTTTTCATCCTAAGCCTTGTTATATTGTCTTTATGTGGATATGGTGAAAGAAGACAAGTTATTTTCCAATTTGATCTTTCAAAATCTCCCTGGATTGACTGCCCTACATCACATATTGCAGCCCAGTGAAATGCTATCATTCTAAAAAAAAAAACAATAAAAAAAAACCCAGCAGCAAATCTTACCGTAGATTCTATTCAAGGGTTTACTGTGAACCTTTAGGCTGCTCTGTGATGATGTAACTACTTATCACAAAAGATTGACATGTCACTGTCAACCACAGTGGACCGCCTCACAGTTCAGCGGGAAATAAAGTCATCATTACAGGGAAAAGTGCCTCTTTTTTCTTAGTGGTGACTGTGCCTTCATGTCTGGTCACTTAATCTTTTCCATTTATCTTGTTTATTGAGACATGGCAGGCTAAAAATCCTCTCTTTTGGGTCTAAAGTGCAGGATTAATGGATGAACAATTGGATGGATAGACAGATTTGAAGATGAATCAGACACAAGTAAACGGTCCCTTCGAGGTTTGAAGCCATTACAACTTTTCATGCACTAGTGCAACTTTTAATAATTGAAATAATTTTGTATGTGCGTCTGTCAGGAATTAAATAAATAAGCCCTACACCTCATCACAGGAAACATTTTGGGTATGCATTTTTGACATCAAAGCAATGCAATGTTCTGCTATGAAAAATGAGAGAGGACAAAAGAAAAAATGGGTAATTAAAATCATTTTCAGAGAATGATTATCTGCAACAAAGATGTGCCTTGAGTTTGATGTTTTTTTTTGGTCTCCAACTGAGCATGTACAATCAGTCAAAGTGAATATACTTAAAGAGCTTTGCCAATAACTGCCTATGGATGCTGTTCATGGACAGGAAAAAGATTGGCATAGCAGACTAGTTTCTAATGACACACTCCTGCTGGCCTCACGGTCAAATGCTAGACCTGTCAGGAACACTTCTAACATACGACTGCAGTTAGATTACAAAGTCTCGGTGAATCTCATTAACAAAAAGCTGTGGTTAGTGATGTAATCCCTTCTTCTATTCCTCATTAGTGAATAGGAGGGATTACACACCATGTATGAAAAATAGGGCAAGATAACTAACGGGGCTCCCACTCCCTTCAAACATTTTTACTGTTCATACAACAACCACAGAAAGTTGTATTTTTAGATATATATTCTGATTTGTAAATATGTGAATAAAGTGAGTGAATAAAGTGAGTGGTATATATATATATATATATATATACATATATATATATATTTAAGCTGCAGTCCGTAGCTTTTTTGGGGTTAAAAAATTATCCAAAATACATATTTGAGAAAATACATAACCAGCCAGTGTTAAAAACTATCTGCTTGCCGTAGCTCGATTCAAAGAGGCAAGCTTGTAATAATGTTTTTAATTCCAGTGGTACTGGTGGATTTACGCGGGAGATTCGAGCATGTCTTTGCGTCACATCTGTACACATAAAGAAGGAGTCTCGGCTAGTAGGCTATATTGCGAGTGAGGATGTTGGAGGTGGAGATTTATAGCCTTTTCTCACAGCACTTGATATAATTAAACTTATCAATTTGATGGCGGATCCAGAAAGGTTCAAACGACAATCACCAGTGACAACAGATTCACCCGCTGTAAAATGTAAAAGACTTCGTTCGGACTTCGGAGTGGCTACAGAAAAAAAGAGACTGCAACCGGACCTACGCGAAAACAAGGATAAATATCGGAAGGACATTACATGTAGTCACGCAATGCTGACGTTGTTAACATTAACAATTTGAGAAAAAAGTATAATTTGCATGGTTTTGCGTGATATGATAAGCGATTGTTAGATTTAATCAGCGTGATTTACTGCAATGTCAGAACCAGAACAAAAGTGGATGTTAGTTACTTATTTTCCGGTGAAAATTCTTATGTTGGTCATACTTTCAAAAAGAATAATCTGTGATTCTGAATGACAGTATCCACACCGGCGCGGTGACTGACAGGCTGCACACTCTCCTCAAACATTGTGTTAATCCGCGCTGTGCCGTGTCGAGGGTGTTGAAGTACAACTCACGTAATTCCGCGAATAACTGCAATTGCAGATTTCGAACAGAGATGGCGACAAAGAGGAAAAACTGCGAACTGCAGCTTTAAAGTGAGTGGTATATATATATAATGAATTACATTGATCAAAAGTGACAGTAAATGTTACAAAAATATTTCACAAAAATTTTGTTCTTTTGAAATTTCAATTCATGAAAGAATCCTGAAAAAGGTTTCCACAAAAATACTAAGCAGTTTTCAACATTGATAAGAAGAAATGTTTCTTAAACACCAAATCCGCATATTATAATAATTTGTGAGGGATCATGAATAATGGAGTAATGAAGCTAAAAGTTTCGCTTTCCCATCAAAGGGATGAACTGCATTGTAAAATATATGAAAATAGAAAAGTTATTTTAAATTGTAATAATATTTCACAATGTTACTGTTTGTATTACTATTACTGAAGATCAACAAATGCCAAACACCGATTTTTCTGTTTCTACAGTGTCTGCCATTGGCTGCCACTCAAAAGCTGATTACATGATTAAGTTGCAGAGATACATGAAAATATGAGAGCCATAGCATGAATATCAATTATGGCTCTCCATAACCATCAATAACACCCAGGTTCCATGCCTATCTCTGAATTGCAAAAATCTGCGTACTGCTCACTAAGCATATAGGTGGCTGATAAAGCAGCGGTGTCCTGCTTATTCTGTGGGCTTGTCACTTTAGCATAGCCTCTCTCAGCACTGACACAATTCCTCTGGCCCGGTTCCTGCCGCTAGTGAAGGTGACAATGGCAATTGTACAGTGTGATGATTTCATCAAGCCAGCCATCCAGAAGAGCACAGTAGTTTAAGAGCCACTCAAAAGAATTTTGAGTAAGCAGGTTCATTTTGTACCTAAAACTCTGTTCAATGTCTACAACAAAAGGATAAATGCATTCCCTGGTGACAAAAATCCCCACTGGCATTTACAATATGCGGGCAGAATATCTATTCTGTTCAGTAAGAGACTTGTTTGCCAATAGAAGAATGATTCATGTTTTTGCAAGTGTGTTCAGTATGTGGAGGACGACTAGCTGACCTCCAAAATACTGCCAAAACCGATGCAATGTTAAACAATGTTGAGTTGCAACAGGAGGATCAGTCAAATGTTTAATCTGAGGAGAGCTTTGAGAGGCTACAATTATTTCTTGAACCTCTTCATTTGGACCGACTATAAAAAGAGTTCCGATAGAGGAAATAAAAGACACACTAGATTGTCTTAGCACAAGCACTGACCTTCACGCCGCAGGAGGTGACAGAGACCGTTTTTGAGTGGCAGTGCTTAAAAATATCAGGCTCATGGATGTCCTTACAATATGTCCACATGCTGACTTTGATGACGTTTGAAGCAGAATCTTTCAAAAGCGATTGTGAAAGGAATTGATATTAGAAATACATTTTGGCTGAGAGTTGGCTGAGATTTACTGATAAAGATTCAAGTCAACATGAATGGCTATTTGTAATCCATTTTTCTATCCATTGAGAATTGATTGGATTGTGGAAAGTGGTAGTTACCAGAATGGAGCCAGACCAAACAAGTTTGGTAGAAGGAAATTGATTTTAACGATAACTTCTAACTGTTAAAAACAGTCTGCATTATTTCAACCAAAAAAAGTAATTATTGATTAATTAATTAAACAGTGAAATTCCAGGTGAAAAACTACATTACACATTATTCTGCAAAGAACTCTCCACCAATCACAGAACTGCAGCAAGGAAATTACACCAAAATGTCTCCTCCCACTCCCAGTAAAGCATTGCGAATGATGTAGCAGAGTCAAATTACTACACTCTTAAATTCAGTTTAGGGTCCAATTCTCACTATAAACTATTTATTAACTACAACTTTTGCCTTAATAAACTACTAATTACTGTTTATTAATAGTAAGGTAGTTGTTAAGTTAGGGTATTGGGTATGATTAAGAGATGTAGAATATGTTAATGCAGAATAAGGCATTAATATGTGCGTTATAAGTACCAATTAAAGTTCTATATCCTAGTAATATGCATGCTTATATATATATATATATATATATATATATATATATATATATATATATATATATATATATTAAATCAGTAGGTATGGTTATATATAGTTATATTTCTTTATCGGTTTTAATTTATGTCATTCATAATGCTTCTTGGCTAGTTCGTTAAGTACACAGTCTTGTACCTTTGTTTTTTTTTTGGTCTGATTTTCAAATACTTTTATGCTTTTTATACTTTTAAACAAGACCGCTAATATAGGTGGGCACTGTTGCACTCAATTGATTAATATTTTTAAACTGCCAGACTCACAATGGCATAATGATATCAGAGGGGAAAAATATTCGAAATAACATGCACTAAAATAACACGAGAATAACACAGAAGACCAGGAACATGCATTAACAAAGTAAATAGGTCGATTTTAGTTTCATGTTGCCTGTAATATACAGGCATTATGCAAGTTTCAAAAAAACTAAAATACTATTTTTTTCTGAATCATGCAAACCTCATAGCCTGACAATATGACAGCATGAAAGCAAAAGTGCCTCAGGCTGAAATAAAACACTACTGAAATATTCATGAGACAAAGGCGAAGGATCAGTGATTATATGTTTTAGGAATTGATCCTGATGAGCTAAAATGACCTTTGCTTTCTTTAATTATAAAACTGAAAAACATGATCTATATTTTGTTTTGAATGCGAGTTAAGCAAAATCAAGCTTGACTAACATTATGTCAGAGAACAATTGATGAATGAATGGACGGACAAAAGCTTTTATTGTGGTGTTAAATGATAGACAGACAGACAGATTAGATATAGAGATAGATTGATTGATTGATTGATTGATTGATTGATTGAATACAAGCCCCTGCAGGGTTTCAATGGATATCTTATTCATGTCTTCACGAGTTAATCTTAAATGTGCATTGTGAGATCAACTTAAAAGCTCACAGATTTGCAAGATATCTGTGTGGGAGTGGTACGTGTTCAGAATTCTTACTCAAGACATAATTCGTTTAGAGCCTTTTGATAAACGGCTGCTACACTACAACTTTCCATCACCCACCCACAGTCTTGCCGACAACACTGTTTCACAAAAGTTTTACAAAAGAGTGATGGGACAAGTTGTCCTTAAGTAGGAAATACTGCTTCAGTGCTAGTTCTGGAATGATGAATCCAGACCAGACCAGTATCAGTGGCATGAGGTCTCCACTGCAGCGGTCCATACAAATGATGCAGTTTAGTTTGCTTTCATACAGTAGAAGTCAGAACACTTACTGTACAGTATGATCAAGAAAGCATGATCCCTGTAGCACATGGTGGAAATCAGTGACATAGACGTTAATCAGGGTTTTGATCAGAGCTTTCTGGGCTAAATACTCCAGCCTTTAGTGCTGTTCAACAACCCATATACCACTATATAGGCCGTGACACCAGTCCCTTACAACAGCAAAATATTCAAACTTGTTCCGTGTTTTAAAATGCCTTTGTATGGTGTGAAAAGCCTCATTAAGGTTCAAACAGATGCCTGCAAATATTGAGAATTCAATCACGATTAGTCTCAACAGAAAATATTGACATACACTCAACAAGTGATGAATCATTATTGGTTGTACCATGAACATGGGCAATGCCTGTATGCAAACACATCTTGCATACTCTGATTCCAACATTCCTTCCATCATCTTTTTATTACTCTACTACACTTCAAGAGAGTGTCCACAATCACAGTTCCTAGTCATAACATACATGCCATCTAGAAGTTACTCACAATTGCAAGTTACGCACAATAAAGTGTATTATGGAGAGTATGGAGAGTATGTGAGAAAGGTTTTATGGGGTATGATGGAGAGTATACTGCCATTGAATAAGGTGTTTTATCTTCTTAAAAATAAAGGTGGGTGGGGGGGGGGGGGGGTTTCGCAGCGAAGCCATAGAAGAACATTTTTGGTTCCCCAAAAACCTTTCAGTGAACAGTAAAAAAAAAAAGAATACCAAAAACATTATTTATAATTTTCCATAGTTCCCAAGGTTCTTCATGGAACCACAAATGGCAAAAAATAACCTATTTTTAAAGAGTGTATGGTGTTTCATGGTATTATGGAAATTAATGCTAATGAATAAGGTGTTTAGTTTTTTTTAGACTATTGCCTGTCATTAAGATGTTGAGTAGTGAAAACAAGAACAAAATAGTGACAAAGCTATTTCCTGCAATTTATTTTGTTGATCTTTTAACTACAGTATGGGTCTATATATAATACGTGTTATTTCGTAATATTGTATCAAAGGAAGCTGTGGCACACGTGTAATGTGTCTCTTAATCCGTCGCAGAGACGGATTTCGAGCCTCGAGCAACAAGTGTCCTATTTAATTTATGCCACACGTTTTATCATTATTATAAACTCGCTAGATTGAAGCAATATTAATGTCGACAACCTATTAGTCACACAATCGCTTATGTCATAAGCAGAACCCATTTTATGTAATGAGCAGAACACTCTCACTGCGATGTGTGTTTTGAGCAAGAGTTAACGACAATAACCTACTAAAAAAAACTTTTTTAAAGGGTCAGTTAAGTCATTCAAGAACCTGACCCCAAGCGTCATATTTTCATTCATATATATAATCTGCTGCAATTTATCACTGTTCACAGTTACTATACGCGCATTAAAAGGCATAACGAGGCTTACCCGGTATGGCGAGGTTGGTAAGAGGAATACCGTGCAAGGTATCCGGTAAACTTGACATCCAGTCCGCATAACGGTGCTCGCTCTTCCCCTGAGACGAAGCCATGTCGTCGGTTCTCCGGTGCTCAGTGTCCGTGCGTCGCTCGGAGTGCTCTAGTATTCAGCGCCCGCGCTCGCGTGAGTTCACAGCACGAGCATCACCACACCCCCGAGACGGCGCGCGCCGCACATGCATCACAATTTCCCCAGATTTCTGGATTTAAAGATCGTCTTTACAAACACATATAAGCTCGTTGCATGTAACGGGTCTAAATGATTCCCTCCCGTGTGTCTGCTGGCTGGGTGTGGGCGCAATTAGATAGCATGTGGCGCGCGCAAGGCTCGTGCGGATTTCATTAATTCATTTGATGTTGTTGAACAACTATTGTTTGTATGGAGGAACAGGGCGGGCGAATCCTCCATCCGTGCATCACACATATTCACTCTTTCAAGTTGAATATTAACACAGTCGATGTAGCCTACATGTTTGCAAGTCTGATTTGTGAAGCAGTTCAAGTCGCGTTAGAAACAAACCGTTGTGCAACAAGTGTAAACAGATGCGTCATGCAAATGACAAAACAAGCTTAAATTTCAGAGCTTCAATAAATAGATGATACAACTATTCAAATAGGCTATCCAATTATAAGGAGAAGTTAGAAAGACAGTCTCGGTCACCTTTCACTTTCATTAGGCTACATTTAGAAAAGATGCAATGAAAGCAGGGCCATAACCACCACAGGGTGACAAGTAAGGGGACTTGTCACCCTGTGGTGGTTTAATGCGAACTGACAGAGAAACTTGATTATGATGAGATAATCTGTGGTTAACCAGGAGTTCCGTTGTCTCAGACTAATATTGCAGGAGGACATGTAAAGCAGGCTAATTCAATAAATAGGAATATACATTTTATTGTTTGTCATGCACTGTTGCATTATAATGCAGTAATGTTTTTACATTACTTTAAAATAAGTTAAGCAATTTCAACTTTCTTTTTTAAGTTATATGATATTCAACTTGATTTCTTAAGTCAGTTTAAATATCATTTAAGTTGAAATGACTTCATGTATACTTAAAGCAACACCATAACTTTCATAAACTTAAGTGTAGTTCTTCTTTAGTGAAGTTTTTTTTTTATCGGTTGTGTTCGGTTGTTGTTTTGAAACTGGATAATATTGGCTTTTCCTTCAGACCACTTGCATTAATGGATGTGAAATTTAACAATTAGTAGAGAAAACTGACATAAGAGGATACTTGATATTAAATATGACTCCTTTCCATATAATTTTTCCCATTGTACAAAAAAACCCTCACATCATTGTTTTTCTTTTTCTTTTTATTGCAGGACAAGAACGTCACAAACACAAAATATACAGAGAATTTACACAGTAGTCTCACTGTTACAGAATAAATTATCCAAATAAATTATCTAGGAAATAACATTAAATGAAAAAAAGTATTTTATACTTTCTTACATATTTTATAATCTCAACATATTGCATCAGCTCAGTTAAAAATGGTATGATGTAATGATCTAAAATATTTACACCATTAATTCTCCAGAGTATTATACTGTATGTGGATGTAATACTACTCTAAAATAACTCACCAGTTTTTAAACACAGATTTGTTTTTAAACACAATATTCTTGTTATTCCAAATAACAGATTTTGTGGAAATGTAATCGTTGTTATACAACTCGGACAGCATTTCAAAGACAATAGACAATAACATTGGTGTTAAAGTTGCTGCCAGCTAGCCTACTTCCCTAAGCATCTGCAGTTACAGAATGGAAATAATCAATAACGTTACCAAAAGAACTCGACCGTGTAAATAAATAATCATCATTAGGCTTACTCTTAACTTATAACTTTCCTATTTCAAGTTGTTACAACAATTTCACGTGAAGTCTCCGGTGCGAAGGTAATAGGGAAGAATAGAAACACTGTTTTGAGGATAGGTGGAAGTTAACTGGCGTCATTGTGTAAAGAGCCTATTCTCCTTAACATATTTTGTGTACTACTAAATAAATTAAGTAATAACGTTAAAACAATATGAGGGTTTAACAATAAACTGCAGTACATTAATATAAAAACACAAGATGTTTTTTTTGCCCAGGTCACTAATAGACATTTATTGCTTAGTTCAAATATGTACATACTGTGAACAGAACATTAGACCTGTAAAGTTGAATTTAATAGCAAACCGGTTTTAATTATGAATTGCAGATGGATTGTTTTGTGTGATTAAACACAATACTTATTGTTTAACCTATTGACAATATTCTGTATTCAATATTCTAACAAAACGTTTGTTTTTACTAAATAAATTGATGTTTGCTAAAACAACCATTCAGGCTATTGCACATTCATGGACTTTATTTGAACAGATGAAGTTACTGTGATGGCTCGATGGCCTTTTTAAATATAAGTTTTGTATACGTTTCAGTGAAATTTCCTAGCAAATCTTCAGTTGAAGACCTAAAAGTAGTTGAGTTGGGGATTTAACAAGTGTTTGGTTTCCGTCAGCTGTCCGAACTAAATTAAGCATTTTTCCTAAATGTGTTAAATTTGCTGCATTGCTTTCAAATTAGGAGAGACCTGTTTGAAAAAAAAAGAAGAAGTCAAAGTTATGAACTTGTATTCTGGATGATGATTCATTAAAGCATTAAAGGGCTTTATTTGTTGTTAAATGTCATTTTTGGCTATGGATACTACATAAAGTATGGTGCAAAGTGTTCAATTTTATGAACTGTTTGTGTCATTCATTAGTTGTGTCATTCACCTCAAAGTCTGTCCCTGTGCATTTCTTAATGTCATCTGGTGTCAGACCCTCCCAAACCTCAATCAGGGTTAAACCTTCGTTCTTGTCTACATCGAATACCGCCTGGAGAAGAAAGGACAACAATGTGACCATGACAGAAGTGCCATCAAATGTGCAGCCATGTGTAAGTGAACTCTTCTGACCTTGAGGATGTGGTTAGACAGGGAAGAGAAATGCAATGTAGTGAAGAAAAAAAAAAAAAAACACAGAAAAGGCACTTTGTGATGTAATGAAATAAAAACATGTTTCTGTCTGGGAACACATTGAAAACCTGGGGATTTAAACCTGGAAATAGTTATGATGAAAAAAAAATCAATAAGAAATATTTCCAACTTTACACTACTTCTTGGTCACTATTCAAATAAGTCATCTTGAGAACTCCTTCATACAGATGGTCAGATGTTCTTGCTTTCACTGAACCTCTAGATGCTCTTTGGATCAAATCATGCTTGAGAAAATGGTCAGAGAGTTCAATATAAAAACTTGTTATAAAAGTTGCTCATTAAAAGAAAAGAGTCATACCAAATACTTGACCATTCAGAAAGTCATGTTATTTTTTCCTATTTAACTTTACACTCAAATTGTTATGCTGACAACATAAAGATGTAATATATTACATTTTTAATATGTTTGTAAGATACAAACATATTAACTAGTGGTCTTAGACTTTTCTACCCCTGTATATTAAAAACATTTAAACTAAATAATTATTCAATTCAACCACTGTCTTTATTACAGTATATCACATGCGCTGCAGATCTGTACTGAGATGAAATAGTGCTTTATTCATAATAATTCTGCTCTGTTAAATCAGCATCGTTTATCTTTTGATCTTTCATTCAAAAAATTTGCAAAAATCGAACCTTTCATTGAAGTTAAATAATTGAAAGTGGTGGGAAAATCACATTATGAAATAAATGTTTTTCATAATGTGCATGTTTTTCTCCATCAAGCCATCATTAATATAATAACAACACTTTATTGTCCTAATAATGCAATACACAATGTTGTTTGTAGAGGGATAAAAGCACATTTCTCTGCGTCACAATGACTTGCAAGATGTCAAGTGAATGCATTGCGCATGCTAAAGGCTATTACTGAACCAAATCATGTATGTTTGCATGTGACCCAGATCTAATTTTCCTGTAGTCTCATTACACCCTGTACCTGTGGAGCACAACCTGCCATGGGCAGCACGCTTGCTGTCGCTTCGCCTTGAGCCTGCTGTCTCTGTATCCTCTCTTCCACCTGAATGAGAGGCTCTAATTGCTGGAGGATTTGCTTGGGTGTGTAACAATGCAGGCGATAGCATTAATCTGCCTGCCAGTGTCCCAGCCGTAAACTCTGACAGTCCAAAAAAATGTTTCTCTCCTCAGAGATATTGTGCTGCATGCTTGTTAATTTTTTTCAACAATCAGGGGAAGGCAAATTGAACAGTCAAATATGGCAAGATGGATGGCGTAATCACATCACAGCTTGCCAGCAATGTTTCTATAAAAACTTTCATTGCTGGAGATATGCATGCTGCTGAGATGACAAGTGGCAAATTGGCCCAGAAAGCCACTTTTAGATTAATATTCATTCTAGGAAACAATGTTTGCCCTGTATTAGTTAAATTTCTAGGACAACACATGAATATAATAAAAAATAAGTCCTTTAACTTACACATGAATCACATACCGTACGTTAAGTTTCATTCATTGGCTCGAACAGTTGCTCTTTCTTTGTAATATTTTTGTGGGAGGTTCCAGAAGACAGCTTAACCCCTCATGTTCTTCTGAGAGTGACTTTACAGTCTTTATGTTTGGGGTCAACAGTAATATTGAAATGTAGGGTACAATGGGGTTAAAGGCTCCATGGGTAAAAGTCTCCTTTGATTTTATTTTCCTCTAAACCACTAGACGGCACAAAAACTTGCCGTAGCACTTTCCAAAACATCTGCTTTTCCAGATGCACGTGGAAATGATCTGAATCTTAACTGAAAAAAAAAAGATTTTTGCTGCTTTTTCAAATTGCTTAGTTAAAAGGAGCTTAAGGAACACAATTGCTATACATTTTGTCCTAACTTAATTTGATTGTGTTCAATCTGCTTAAACATCTGTAAAATTTAAGTTTACTTAATCCGTTTGTGTTGGATTTGATTAATGATTTGTTGCATTAACTGGGCGGTGCTTGTTAGTTCCCAGCATGCTTTGCATATGGCTGAATTAAGAGAGAATAAATGTTGAAATTAAGTGTTATTTTATGTGTTTTTGAGAAAAGGGGAAGACTTGATAGTGTGTAATTGTGTTTAATGTTCAATTACATTGGAATTATTAGAACCATTTAAATTACAGTGGGTTAGCATTGTGGAGAAGAGTGGAGCATTTGCTTAGGCTGCAGACTGATTCAACTATGTTTAACTGCTTTGGCTGAAGGAGCATGTAACTCTTAGAATTTAAGATGCTAATAAGTGCAACTGCTATTTTTTTCCAGTGTTGACGCGATCGCGGTAAGCAGCGCAAAGTGTATTCTGTGCTAATTTGATCTAATATGTAATGTTTATTTTAAATGTTAAAGATTTAAGTAGCAAACGAGATTCACTAAAAATTATTTAAAATATTTTGAGACAAATGTATTCTTAAGGATTTTCAGTTTTGTTCAAAGTAATTTAATAACGGAAGAATATGTAAAAGTATGGTATTTGGGGTAAAAGGTGCCCCTGCTGTTAGCATGATAATGCTGACTTTTCCATTTCAGATAGTAAATATCATATATTAAGTTGGGTGTCCACCTTAGAGATAATCACCATATTTATTATAATGAAACCATCATATATACAAAATATTATATTATTCATATCATATAATAAAATATGATTTTATGTTACTACTGTAAATCTATATTAAATTATTATGAGATCTCATTCAATGCTTTCAGAATATTTACTTTTAAAAAAATTGTTAATGTATTTTCATATATATATTTTTATATTAACATTTTAATGACAGTATATTTATTGAACAAAATTAATTATTTTATTTATCAAAATAAACAGAAAATAGTGCAAACTTTGCTAAAGTGATTATTTTGAACAAGTATTAACTTAGACATGATTAAAAACATTATTTTAGCTAAAGTATTTGTATAAATACTGTTTGCCTGTTACCCGTGTGTGGGTTAAAAGGTCCACCTTTCCACCTCGTATACATTTATACGATTTTTAAAAACATTTTTTTTTTCACACAAAATCTGTTGCTCCATAAATGTTCAATACAAACATATATGTTTTTCTTCAGTCATTCACTATTGGAAAAGCACATTTTTCTTAAGGTTTGCCTTTAGCCCGTTGTACCCTACTTCTTATTTTCCCTTAAAATTATTATGTTAAAATAATTAATTATTAATTTCTGCAAATACAAAAAATGTTTATGTATTGTTTTAATATTTCAATTAGTCAATGTATTGTGAATAAATATGAATTAACATCCACAATGAACAATAATATACTTTATATAATAATATCATTAATAAAAAGCTGTATTTTATTGTTAGGTCATTGCATCAAAGAAAGCATGATTTTTTTCAATTTATTATTACCATTATTCAGAAAACTATTTATTCAGAAGAATAATAATATTGTTTCTGCAGAAAAATATACATAACCTTTCAAAATCTTGAGGTCAGTAAGATTTTTGAAAGAAATTAACACTTTAATTCAGCAAGGATGCATTCAATTAAAAAAATTCTAATAAAATGTTCTTTTGAACTTTCTATTAGTCAAAGAACCATTTAAAAATCACAGCACATGGTGTTCAACACTGATAATGATAAGACATATTTCTTGAGCACCAAAGCAGCATATTATAATGATTTCTGAAGGATCATGTGACACTGCAGACTTTGCCAGCTTTACCGTCACAAGAATGTGTTACATTTTAAAATATATATTTAAAATAAGCTATTTTAAATTCTAATAATATTTAATGATATTATTGTTTTTACTGTATTTTTTTTATCAAACAAATACAGCCTTGGTGAACATGAGACATTTTTTCAAAAACATAAAAAAAATTTGTAAGTGTTATTCAACAAAAAATAACCAACACCAGGATGTTAATTACCAAATGAAGATAATAACTAAATAAGTAATATCATAACTAAACTATATGATAACTAAAATAAACAACTATATTACAGTTGTTGTATAAAACAGCCATCAGAAAATGTTAACAAGTGCAAATTAATCTGTAATATCCGAGACCCCAAGCAGACAAAATATAACATTTTGTTTTTATGATACTTGGTGGCTTTTTCTAATCTTATGAGGACTGATTACAAAGACTGAACTGATTATAATTTCAACTTGATAACATTCTTCTGTTATCAAGTTGAAATTATAATCAGTTCTTTGCAATCAGTCCTCGTAAGATTAGAAACAGCCACCAAGTTTCAAGCAGATACTTCATGTTTCTTGACCTACTACAATGGCCTTGGGGTCTCGCCGAACATGAAGGTTAAACATCCGAGCGGTTCTTATTATTACCAGAGCTGAAGCTCAGCTTGTTAGGCTGACAGACAGGGGCTGTGTTAAACAGCAGGGTGCCATGACAAACACAGGCTGAATAGAAGATGGTGGCAGTGTAGCTGGAGAGCTCTAACCTTTATAAATGTTGACAGAATCCTTTCATTGGAAACCACGTTGTGTGATTGTTACAAAAGCAAACGCTGGCAAAGCATATAAAGAGGAAGTAGGGGACAGGGAGAAGACTAAAAGGTAAGGAGGGGAGGAAGGCAGGTAAGACTGCTGTTCTACAGTTCGGTGATAACACTGGTGAGACGAGAGGCCGGCTCAACTAGTGCCAGCAGCAGTCCATAAAAACCAGCAGCTCTGAGCAGCTGAGATAGCCTATAAACAGCTGCATCATTCAAGAGCCCCTGGACCATCTCCCAAGGCTTTTTTGATGAGATGAGAGGACAACAAATCCTTACTCTCCACAATCCAGCTGGGATTTTCCCAGCTCTCCGATCCTTGGCCATGTGGCAGGGCTGATAATATTATTAAGTAACTTTCACATTAAAGAGCTCTGCGTTTGAAAAAAATATGTCGATGTGTAATGTCGCTCCGATCAGGAGATTTGATTAGGGTTGGTCCGATAATTAGATTTCCATTTTCTACTGCCTATGTGCAGTGTCATAACAATTGGTCATGTCCCTTTATGTCTTTGCACATGCGTTAAGAGAAAGCCATTTTCAAAGCTTTTCACTGTGGTGACTGAAGTTTAATCCGAGGCTGATTCGGTATATTGATGAAGTGATAAGATGCTGAATAGATGGCATTTATTCTGTACCAGAAGAGACTGGTGTGGGCTGTTGATTAAAGCAGTCTCCTAATGCTAAATATTAATCTTTTAATATCAAAACCCACCTTTTCTGTGATGATACGGTCCACACACTGTTTTCCGGTCAGAGGCAGATTGCATTTCTCCATGATCTTGTGTTTACCACCCTACGAAATACATCAAATAACAAAAAAAAAAAAGACTATAAAATATACTGTAGAATAAATCCAAAAATAAAATGTCTTTCAATCCATATAAATAAATATATTTATTTATTTATAAACATATCTTTATTACGAGGATTAACCCCTTGAGATGAAGCATCTCGTTTTCGAGGGGGTCCTCCAATACATCAAAGCAAAAAGAAAACGAAAAAAAAAAAACGAACCAAAACAGCAGAGCAAATATCACGGTCAAAAACAGCACAACAAAACACAACAACACACACCAGCTCACAATGCTCAACCCCACCCCAACCAATACGAACCCCATAGATAACATGACAGAAAAAACCCCACATGACTAGCATTGCACAATCATCATTTGCTATATTCATCAAAGTAAACCAGGTGATTCTCACAAAACTGTATTTTCTGCTTTCTGCTTTCAAGGTAAATTTAGGTGTCTTTCCAAAAGGACAGCAAATAACCAAATTATGCATATACCTACTACAGTACACGGATCCATTTAGAATTACTAAACACAGCAACATTCTCATGACAAATCTAAACATTATCCTGAATGTGTGTGGAAACAACGTGAATGTACTGAAATGTGCTTGTGCATAAATGCAATGTGCGATCAGTGCTTCAAGAGTGCACATACGAGGTTTGTTTGTGCATCCATATAACGGACTCACTGTAAAGCGGCGGTCACACTGCACTTTTCGTTCCATTGACTTCTATTCAAACGCATGCGAATGCGTCAGACTGGAAACGCAAGCTCATGCGAAAAGTTTTGCATTTCGCTGCGTTCCAAAGTTCAAGTTTGGTGAACTCTGTGCTGCGAATTCATCCTCGTCCATCAAAACTTTCCTAGCGAGACGCTGGTTTGCTTTATCCAGCCAAGAAATGTAATTTGCATATGCAGCGGTGGGATGTTTTGATGTACCGTTCAGTCTGTATTTCACACATTGCAATGCCTGAGGGCTCGCGCTCTTCAGAACAAAACAGAATATGACAGAAAGAAATTTCCACCTAACAGGGTTACAGATGCTTGCGCCATTAGATGCTCAGTGATAAACTCCTTACTCCAGACTTCTAATATCATCTAACTGCGTGACGTAAATTACGCTAATGATGCAATTTCCCACGCTTAAGAATTTTTTTTTTGCGTTAAACTATTTTAAGGATTTTGAATTAATCGCATGCGTTAACTTTGACTGCCCTAATATTATTACATAATAATGAGGACTGTCGATCACCAGGGTCAGCTAAAATTCAAGATTTAAGAATTCACTGCCTTTCAGTTCATTAAATGGAATTGTCAAGATAGATAAGATGTCACTTTTTAGTAGTTTAGTAATATAATAGTAGAAAAATACTATGGTAATACTAAAGTTAATTTACACTACATTCCATTTTGATTTTAAATTTCAATTTCAATTCTCCATGGTCAATTTAGAATTTAGGAATGAAAAGTAAAAAAGGAATTCTCAATTGAATCCTGAAATTAAATTCATCCTCCACTCAGCCCATGGGTAGGGTACAGAAAACACTCTAAGCTAGCTGTGTTCATCATCAACCGTAATGGATACACTGGCCCTGCCGACTCCATGTTCTTTTGGATCTGGAGATAATTATTAGATAGCTGATGGTGGTTCATTCTACTCATGTCCAGAGAGCTCATCCCACCAGGGGAAGGCAGCTGGCCCTGTTAGCCTTCCCACAGGGCAGCCACTGCCAGCATGAACAAAGCAAGGGCAGCATGTGAACAGCAGACATATCTTTCTATGCTCATCCCTCTTGTCTTTCACTCCATCTCTGCCTGGGCCAATACGATCTGAGTGGTGTGAAGGGAATTATGTCACCACTGTCATAAACGAGACTATTCGCGACCCTTGAACAAATTTAAGCACATTTCACAGATGGGAACACTGAACTCTGACAGATTATTGAGCAACGGGGTCATTTATGTTCAATAGGGTGTTTTGATGATGGACATAGCAAAGCATCCAAATCTATGTTTTTTTTTTCCAGTGCAAACCACAAATTTAATTAAAACAGACAGCATGAAGATTTCATTTGAGGCAGCTTCTTTACAGCATGTGAGTTCAATTGAAAAACTGCAAATGCACTGCATATACTACTAAAGCTGTATCTAAAGAACTGTTTAACGGGATAGTAAAGAGCACCCTCACGTCGTTCCAAACCGCATGCTGTCAAAGGTTTTTGAAGAGTCTTTACAGAGCTCATTCCATTCAATCACAGTTCATAAGGCTGTCAAGCTACAAAAAGGCACCATAAAAGCATCAGAAAATGTAGTCCATGTGACTCATGCAGTATATTACAAATCTTCTAAAGCCATACAAAGCTATTGAACGGCTTCAAAAAATGTGAAATATAAAGCATGACACCATGTCTACACCGGACACCACAGTTGGCACGCTACAACAGCTAGAGGCTGTCTACACTAGACGCGAAAAAGCGGCCGTCCATTGCAAATCTATTTGTTCTTCGTGTCAGAAGTAGCGCAAGCACTTTAAGTACGTCTGAAATATAACAGGGCATCAGTTTACTGTCAAGAATTGGTGGCATCCAGTGTAGACAGGATCGCAGATTATAATGGAATCCATTTGCTTTTATCGCATCGCACCGCTTGCGTCTGGTGACAATGTGTAAGCCAATTTTATGATACTTTCGTGATGCTTTCTTGTAGGGATGCACCAATATTAAAACTGTGGTCAACACCTTTAAAACTATAATTATTTTCATGTCATGGCCAGAAATTTTGAAAATACCAATATTAAAATTCTATACTATTTTGTCTAAATACATTCAAAATTATTTTTTTAGATGTTATTTATACTTAGTGCAAACAGTGGCAGATACCATTTGTGCCAACCACCGGATTTCTTTTCTAATTTTGTCTGGCTCAATTAGACAATGGTGGGCGGAGTTAGTGTATATACCCTTTTCCAACAAGAAGGGCTATTTATTTGCACTTGATGTAAATAGACACTCAGAAAAATAAAACCCTAAAAATAAAATCAATTATTTTAAATGCTAAAGGTGAATTTAGGCATTATTACATTATGAATTATATGCAGTATCGAAAATGGATATTCATTTTTTAAATTTGCTAAAGATTATGGTGTATTGTGTAAAACATTGTTTAAAGATTTAATCTAAACGTAAAAACAGAGGAAATGAGAATGCAAATATCCAATATCTTAAGTCTCTAAATCAGGCTAAATGTGTTGTGCGTCCCTAGTTTGTCTGTTTTTGTTGTTGTTGTTTTTTGTGCTGTTTGGAGCCCCTGGTAAATATAAACTGTATGGCAAAAATTATATTTTGTAAGTAAATAATGATATAATATTCATTTTTGGATAACTATCAGGTTGCAAACCTACGAGGCATATACCATTGACACTGTCTGCACAGCTGAAAGCTTCTCAGAATAATGACGCCTCTCCAACTGTCTGCTTAGGGAAAAGAGATTCTGTCACTCACGGGAAATAATGATGCCCTTCTCACAGGAAATACGTGTCATGCAATGTGACTCAATAAGAATCTGTTCATTAAAACTGATTGATGCAATCAATTCCTTCTACATTTAAAACAAACTACTTATAGGAATTACAACAAATACCACATTGTATCTTCGTAAAATTATGTTCAATGCAACATATTTTGGTCTTATATCTTTAATCTTAAAGAGCTGATTTGCCATCCTCTCAAGGGAAAGAGACATCACTTATTTTACCTTTCTAAGCAGTGTTCCAAAAGTGCTGACATTTTTTAAAAACTAGGGTTTAAATTGGGATTTCCGAGGTGGGGAAAGAGTTCCAATTTAATGGTGATTCTGGTGACCTAGAAAGGTATTACATGACATGGATAAATATACAAATATGACTAATACCTATATGATGTTGGTCCAGTGGTATGATCCTTACTTCGACACAAAAGGATACCGGGTTCTAAACTAGACTTCTAAACAAGTCTTCTAAAGTTCTAAATGGGTTAGACCGTATACAGTCTATAACTTTGAATATAGGAGGCAAAATTGCTAACATACACTGCCATTTAAAAGTTTGGGGTCAGTAAGATTTTTTTTAATGTTTTTTGAAAGAAATCTCTTATGCTCACCAAGGCTGCATTTATTTGATCAAAAATACAGTAAAAACAATAATATTGTGAAGTATTATTATTACAATTAAAAATGACTGTTTTACATTTTAATATATTCTAAAATGTAATTTTACTCCTGTGATGCAAAGTAATAAATACTTTGCTCAATAATTTTGTGGAGACCGTGATACACTTTTTTTAGGATACTTTGATGAATAGAAAGCATTTTTAATCAGCAGTTTGCATTTCAACAATCTAAAAGTCTTTACTGTCTTCTGATCAATTGAATGCGTCTAATAATTTCTTTCAAAAAGAAAAAAAAAACAACATTTGAAGGAAAGTGGAAACGGCACACTTTTAGCAGTTTTATACTTTTTCAATTTGCTACTGCTACGAGGAAAGCATAAATATGTAATGAATTTTTGTAATGAATGGTCTTCTGAAGTCATCACTAAGTCACTGGAAATGGAATGTGTGTACTGCATCAAAAAAAAAAAAAATCCATTCCATGGTCCCGGAATGTCATCATTTCCGGATCATTTCCTGGATCATTTCCGCCAAATTGAACCCCGGCTTATAACAGCACCAGAACACTTTATTGTTTGTTGTTACGCTTGTCTTAATTAGAAACATTCCAGAACGGCTTTCAGTTGCTCTGTGACATGCAAAGCTTGATAATTTGGCTTCTTTTGGAACAAATTTCATTAGCAGAGCACAAATAGGCATCCTCATTGTGTCTGAAATGCAAATTACACTATTATTTACGAACTCCTAACAAATTCAAATGTAATATAGAAAGCCAGCATAACGCGGTCACATGATTACACCTACCTTAGCAGAGTGCTCCATTGTAACAACCACTTTAGTTCCAGCACTGGCCACTAGATCCATTGCCCCTCCCATGCCTTTCACCATCTTACCCTGAAGGGAACATACAAAAAAGATACATGTACTTCAAAATACATTGTTACGTTACAAACACAGATTATTTCAGGTTGTATGAAACAAATGAGAAAATTAAACAATTAAAATGAAATCCTACAGTGGTCTATGTGTTTTAGTTCAATTCAAGGTGGACAAAAAAGCTTGGTCAAGTTTGTTCTGGAGGAGATTTGAAAGGGCATTGTTGCTAGGAAACCATAAACCTGATTACCTATGGCTGGAGTCACTTAACAAAAGGGCCTTTTCAGTGACGTCGATTTTATTGTTTTTTCACAAACATGCATGAATGCAGGCACATGCACAAACACAAACTGGGCACACGGATGCTAAGAAATCCATGAGGAGTATATGTGTTAACACAACGTCTGATAATGACACTTGTTTTGTGCCATGTAGATTTTGCTTCGGCTTTGAATGCATCAACACAACATTTCCTGCCGTCCCTGAAGCAACACATTAAGTCAATGCCTAAATATTCTGCCATTCCTCTACGAAAAATGAATCTTTTCCAGTGCCTTGACCGTTCATGCTTGCTGATCCCCTGTAGTGTCATTTTACAGCAATTTCCAAACTCTATTTTAAAGGATGTGGGACTTCATTTAAGAAAATGTCTTCTGCTGTTTCTCTAAGTATTCGGCTTGAGCTCAACCAGCATGATCTCCTTCAGTCTCCAAAAGAGACAGACACACTTGAAATGCTTGAGTAGAATCTCAATAAAGAGAGGTGAATATAAATGTAACACCAAGTCTTGATGGGTTTTTCCTAATACAGGTGTCAGATACAGTGGAATGCCTCATAAAAATAAATATTATGAAAAATATTTATATAATTATTTTTCATTATAAGTCTCTTTATCTTAATGGCAAGATATCACAGGATCCTAATATGTGGCAAAATTATGATTTTAATAGTCCTTAATAGACCTAAATACAGGTTTATGAAAAGTCATTCCTGTTTATGTGCTGGGCAAATCTTATGGAGTTTTTACACTGCATGGTACGGCTCGGTTTGCTTTTCCAGCCACTGCAGTTAGTACCGCTTGGGGTGGGTGGGATTATAGACTGATCGTTATAGTTGCGCCACCTATTGCGTGACATCATCCACTCCTCGGTTACCACGAGAGGAACGTCTGCACCTCGTCTACTGACCACGACTCAGCCATTTCTATTTTTCAAGTTGTGTGTGACGGTCGTTTAAAGCAAGTCGTTTAAAAAAGTTGTGTGAACAAATGATACTGCGGTGGTTGTTGCTGCTAGCGGGTTTGGTGTCTTGTTTCGCAAATCCAATGACGCTGGTAGTGACGATTCTCTCTGACCAATCAGTGATCTGCAGTGTTTACAAAGTATTGGAAAGGAAAACAAGTTGATCAACATTTCCGGGGTCCAGAGCGGAGCGTTTTTTTATTCACTATATGTCCAGCTGTTGAGAAGACGTGCTCCGACAGCACTGATGTCCCAGGGACACTCAGGTACTTCATTGCCAGCTTCGCAAGGTGGGGGTATTTCGTACTTCCAATCTTCCACCACAAAAGCGGGTCGCTGTCAGCTGGAAATTTTCTTTTTAGCTTTCGCAACGCCTACTGCACTTTTGGAATTCTTTATTTTCTTTTTCTGCTTGTTTGTGAGTTTTGTTACATCTATCTTTTTTATTTGTTTAATTCGTTAAAATTAATAGTGTACATATTCGGCTAAAATCGATTCCCTATTTTCGCTTTCGAAACTTGTGTTGGTTGGTCCGATCGATTTGTGCAATCGATTTTCGAACGTAAAGTGACCGCCCTACTTGGAACCTCAAACAAGGTGGTACTATTTAAGCGAGCCGTACCATGCCGTGGAAAAGCACCAAATAGTGAGCCATACCGAGCCGTACCATGCAGTGGAAAAGCGCCATTAGGGGATTTTCACACTGGGCACGTTTGCCACGGTCCGAATCTGAGTGTATTTGTTTTAGGCACCCCTACAGCGATGGTCTGATTTCACACTCCCAAGATTCTATCGAACCCTGGTGTATTTGCATTCATCTCACAAAGTCATCACAAACATGCATGGTGATGAAAACAGAACTCTGGTGAATGACACTTTTGTACTGTATGTGCATTGCATGGAGGCAGCTTTCTGCTGCTTGCAAACAAACTCTTTTGTGGAGAAAGCTGACTGCGAACCATTAATTTGCAGCTCAGATTGCGCTCACTCTGCACGAATACACTGCACGCTCACTCTTGCTTGTATCCGGGGTAAATCATCACCACTGTCATTCCTAACATGTGTTTTGTTGAACTAATGACATCGTCATCAGCTAAAACGAATGGACATGTTAAGGCTGGCCCACACTAAAAGATTTTTTAAATCTTATCGGATTTTCATAGGTGAGAGACCACAAACATGACGATAAAAAAATCATAGATTTAAGAGTTTTGTTCCTATAGTGAGTAGAGTACATGTTACACACTAACAGATTCCATTCACAAACAACCAAATTTTTCGACTGTGAACAAGGGAAATCTTGAAAGATCTCTTGCGGTCAAACGTGACTTTACAGAGTAAACAAACATGATGGACGATGGGCAAGGAGAAATGGCGATAGTGTTTGGACTGCTTTTTACAGAAAGTTTGCAGGAAAAAAGAAAAAGGCTTGGATGAAGTCTTCCGTCAGCACGCTTTCTGATTTGGTATCATTTCGTTCGACATGACAATCTACAGAGTGTGTCCGTGTTTGTCCTCGGGGTTCTTCCCACACAACATGATTTCAGATCCAAAATATTTAACATGTTGGATATCTACGATTTGAGATCGGCGCAACCCTGACGTTCTTCCAAGCAGATTCAATCACTCTTAACACACCCCACACCACAGGAAAATCTGATAAGATAATAGAACCATGCAGATACACGGGGCTTTGCCTTGGATAGTCAGAAGGGGAGAATTGGGCCCCAAATCGGCCCGAGTACCTTGTAGAGTGTGGGTGCATTTATTTTACTTTCTGAAAAAAATGCATACCCAAGTTCGAGTTGCTTTCACATTCTCCTGCAAGTAGTCTCGGGTTCGGTACCCTTCCAGGTCCGCATGACAGCTTTCACATTACCAAATTTACATGCGAACCGTGATCTGTTTCGAACTAGACTGCCAGTGTAAAAGCCCCCTTATATAGCTTAATCAAAGCGCTACATAGACAATAACGATGAGTGCAGCCATTTCATGACTATACATCACTTACTACATTAAAGAATTATAAAGTGCAAAAAATATTTTCAGCACATTTAAAGGTTCCAGATTTGGCTCAATTGTTCATTGACAGATAAGTTGCAGATCTTCAGTGTAGTTCTTCAAAATCTTTTACATGCATGCGGCTTACATTAAAGTCGGCATGAAATCAAATTTGACAAATCTTCTTTTTATATGTAATATTGTAGTGTTTATTATAAATGATTTATCCGTGCACTTCATTATTTTTTTTTAACATTCATGTACCCTTGAAATCTTTAATCAAATACATTACCCTTCCCTCCCCCATTGAAACGACCTCTCTCTCTTTTGGTCACGTGGAATGGCAAAAGGGTGCGGCCAGATCCAATGAGGGTGCGGCTATCGATGCACCGCCTCTCAGAGAATCGCATTCAAATTGTTTGCAACACTCAACCTCCAACGATCCAATCAATTCCCGAAGGATAAAATCAAGCCCTGCCCTACATTTTTTTCTAATTTCAGAAGCCGTTTCATTTGGATATATGTCACGACAAGGAAAAAATGACAATCTCAACTTCCGTTTCACGCCGACTTTAAAAGCTCAGTGTAGTCTTTAAAGTTCAATGTTTCTTTTGAACTGGCATCATTTTGTTTCAATTAATTAATTTTTGTGAGGTATTCATTGAAATGTATCTTGATGTAGTTGCTGATACCCCGCCCTACATGTGGCTTTCCTACAACTTAATAACAATAGAAAATAAGTGGTGCCATATGGTTCACAAATTACATCAAATGACGTAAATGGATATGAAATTTGAACTGTAATTTGTCAGATGATGAATCATATGCATTAACCAGTTAAAAATGGTCCAAGAGTCTATCTCAAAACCACAAAGTGCAAATCAATTAATCAACCATCAAGCTCTTATCATCACTGTTGGCTGTTAACACAGAGAGCTTGACAAGCATGCAAATAAATAACTGGGAGCAAAGTGGAAAGGAAGAGGTCCATGTGCAAACACCTGCATGGGCTTTTTTTTCTTCATTTATGCAGGCTTTGAAGGAGGCACATTCTGGAAGGAGAGCGGTTTACACGGTGGGAAAGTGCCACATGGAAGTGCTGTGTGGGTATGCGTGTGTGTGTATATATGTGTTGAGGGGATATTTCACATGAAAAAAACCCGCAACTTTAGTGGACAGCAGACTGAGAGTTTCCATGACAACTTATCAAATATTTCCCCTGTAAATCACACTATCCTTGCATTTCATGCCTACTGATGAAGACAAGAAATTATGCCCTACACTTCAGGCAATTTCCTTTTGTCGGCTTGCGTCCTTATCCGCTCCTCTAAACTCAATCTCTCCTACACAAACTGGCTGGACATTTAAATGTGTGGTGATTCAACGGTGGCTGGCGTTAATGCCGTTTCCTAGACAACAATTGAAGCGCCAGTGACAGTGTGACAAAAGGCTGTGTAGTTTAACAGAGCTGAACATCTGCAGACAATTGAATAAGTCTTCACATCTTGAAGGACCTGTGAACTTTATGGTATAACATTTCATGTTCTTTCTTTTTTTTAAACTATTAACCAGAAACGTAACCTTTTGGCAAGGTGGCTTGCCTCTGTGCAGCATATAACCCGCTGTCACTTCCTAATTATATATCAAGAAGTCCAAAAAAACAGTAGTTAAAGGCATAGTTCATCCAAAAAATAAAATTCCATCATCATTAACTGGTAACGCTTCCTTTTACAGTACAGTACTTACAGTGTACTTACCTAGAAAGTACTGGCTAATATAAAGTAAGTACATGGAACAGGGGTAGGTTTAAGGGTAGGTTCAGGGTTAGTACTAGTTATTACCCAGTAATTGTAGTTACTAAAATAAGTACATAGTATTTACATGGGTAACTGGACTTTAAAAGGAAGCGTTACCCATTAACCTCATCATGCTCCAAACTTGACATTTCCAAAACAGCTCTGATGCGGACTCCACAAGACTCTTGAATTTGCCCTGTGGTATCTAGCACCAAGACATTAAGGGGCCATCAAGGGGTGTATCTGGTCTGACAGTGGAACATGTCAAAGTAACATCCACATTACACACCCAGCCATCCACTTGATCTAAAAGAAAACTTGATTCATCAGACCAGGCAACCTTTGTTTATTCAGCGTTTATTCATTGCTAAACACATTGCTCTCGTGCCCATTGTAGGCGCTTTCGGCAGTGGACAGAGGTCATCATGGGCACTGTGACCAGTCTGCAGCTATGGAGCCCCAAACGCAGCAGAGAGTGATGCACTGGGTGTTCTGACACCTTTTTTAGTTAGTTCATGCGTTCATGACCTCAAGGCTAGATTATTGTAATGCTCTACTGGGTGGTTGCCCTGCACGCTGAATAAACAAACTCCAACTGGTACAAAACGCAGCAGTTAAGAGACTACTAACACTTACTAGAACCAGGAAGTATGACCATATTAGCACGGTTCAGTCAACACTGCATTAGCTCCCTATTAAACACTGCATACATTTTAAAATCTTTTGCTAATTATTTACAAAGCACTAAATGGTTTAGCCCCCAGTATTTGAGCGAGCTCTTAACGCATTATAGTCCTTCACGTCTATTGCGATCTCAAAATTCTGGCCAGTTGATAATACCTAGAATATCAAAAATCAACCGCAGACGGCAGATCCTTTTTCTATTTAGCACCTAAACTTCCTAGAATTGTTCGGGAAGCAGAAACACATCTTTTTAACCTTACATACACATAATACATAATCAATTTCTATTATTCAAATCAGTTAAATGATGGTTAGGCTGCATATACTAGGTCAGCCGGAACCAGGAACACTTCCTGTGATACCCGATGTACTCGTTATATCATAAGAAGAATGGTATCAACGCTAATATTAGTCTCTCTGTTTATCTAGAGGTTTTCAGCCGGTAGTCATCCAGATCCGGGCCGGAGGACCTGTGCCTAGACACAACGCATCCCTGAAGTGTCAGCAGAGATTGTGTCAACTAGACTAGACAACTAGACCCTGTGAAGGCTTCATCGACACGACAGGCAGTGGCACTGGTCCTCAACAAATCCGTCTCCATACCAGCATGATGAATCAGATCTTCAACCAGATGGAACTCGATTAAGTATTTTGAATGTTCCGATCCAATTTTAATTCTGACCTGTAAAGCTGCTTGAATCATAATCATGTACTGTTCGTTTGTTGGCCAGAGAAGAACTGGCCCCCCCACTGAGCCTTGTTTCTCCCAAGTCTTTTTTTTCTCCATTCTGTCACCTGATGGAGTTTGGGTTCCTTGCCACTGTCGCCTCTGGCTTGCATAGTTGGGGACACCTAATATTCAACAATTTAATTGATCTTCCTGCATTGAACTGAACTGAGCTGGACGATGACATCACTGTTTTCTCTAGAGCTGCTATATAGATAAATTAACTAAATTAATAACTAATGATTTTTATAATGGAAATGAATCAACACTGAACTTACTTAAGCTGGAAAATGACACTATTTTCTTTTACAGCATCTGTACAGCCAAAACAAACTTTGTTGCATTATTTATTTAAAAGCGAAAGTGAAAACCGAGCACATTCAAAAGCGAAACTGACTCTCTTTGTAAAAAGAGAGAATAAGCTCTTTGACAGCAAAGACTTTTAATAAAATAAATAAACAAATACGAAAACGAAAGTAAAGACAGCAGCCCCTCACGGTCGACTGCCGCCAGACAATAAAACAAAACAGCAAATAAAATAGTCCAGGCCTGGTCCTCTCTCGTCCTTCACGATCGTCCCTCCTCCTTTTATTTCTCCGCTCCTCTGTGAGAGATACGAGACCGGTGCGTTGCGCAGGTGTCGCTCATCAGCAATGACGCCAACGGCCCCGCGCCGTTCTCCCGCGGCCCTCGGCCTCGTCCTGCTGAATCCTGGTGCCATCACTTCCCCAGGTAAACGGCGAGCTAGTACACAGCTGTCCACGTGTAAAACAATACGGGACTAATCAGACCATACAACTTCTTCCACTGCTCCAAGGTCCCATTTAGACACTCGCGTGCCCATTGTAGGCGCTTTCGACGGTGTTCAGGGGTCATCATAGGCGCTTTGATTGGTCTGGGGCTACACAGCCCCATAGACAGGATAGCCTTTGTTGCCCTCGTGCATCGATGAGCCTTGGGCGCCCAAAACCCTGTAACTGGTTTGTAGTTTGTCCCTCTCAGACCACTTTTGGTAAATTCTCACCACTGCTGACCAGGAGCAACACACAAGCCTCGCCGTTTCAGAAATACAGTGACCCAGTCGCCCTGCCATAACAATTTGGCCCTTGTTAGAGTCAGATCTTCATTCTTGCCAATTTCTTCAGTATCAAACATGTTGATTATGAGAACTTATTGTTTATATATATATATATATATATTCAAATAACATGAATAGAATTTCATTAATTTAATATAAAAAAATTGCCATAAAAACAGTTTAAAATAATAGGTTTTTATTCAAACAGAGCTAAGTGATGTTTGGTGTGGAGCAGGGTACTTCAACCTTGATGGTAGGAACATTCCTTAGTACAAAATGTACATATTGGTCAAGGGGCATGATTAAATTTAAAAAAATTTAGCGTGATATTCCTATGTAATTACCTGTACTAAATAACGCATTAAATTGAAAGCCATGAAACATATAAAAGAGAACAAGATGCAGAGACTGAGCAGCTTCTGTGGCCTTTAAGTTCTGTCAGGTAATGGGTAATTTGAAGTGTACTATAATTTTGCGTCTGGGTTTGCTGAAAGGCTGTATGAGAGCCATTTCTGAATGAGGGTCAAGAGTTAGAGAGTCCCAACTCAGGTTTGTGCACATGAATCACATCTTTTTACAAGAGAGTGTGTGGGTGTTGGGATGTGGAAGCAAGCAGGATTATTTCATCTAGTTCAGAACATGTTCGACCCCCATTTTTTGCATCAGTGTGGTACATTATAATTAAAGGCACATCGTGACTATAAAGCGAGGAATTTTCCCTTTTTCTTGTCTATAAAAAAAAAAGAAATAGCTTCACCATAAAAAGCAACCAAAATCCTTCCTTTACCAATGAATGCCAACGAGTTCTTCTGAGAGCTCAAGGCTGATGTACATTTGTTTTTTGGATTAAGCTGCCCTGGAACATTATGAATGCTAATTCATAATCCCCTTTACCAATGCTTTAGGGGCATTTTCCAAGGACGCAATAGAGGCAGTGCGTCCTCCACAATCAACAGCACAAAAATAAAAATGAAATTTGATAGGTCAAAGCGGCAATTCACACTGCATGTGTTTTTGCATTGAAAAACATGAGACGCTGGCAGTGGAATGAGAAAAAACAAAGCATGTTTTTTAAAAGTTGAACTTCTTTTAACTTTAGTGCTGCGTCTTTAGAACTCTGTGTCAAGCGCAAGATGCTGCACAAGATGCAAGATGAATTCTGCTGTTAACGTTCAAATTAATGCATGCATGCGTCACAGTTGACTCTCTATGTTCAGAACATTACCACAGGTATTCTGGTGGTGGTTTGGAAAGTGAGTAATGCATTGGTGATCTGTGTTTTAGCAACATGTCAGCTTGGTTAAATTAAATATTAACCTTCATACCTGTCGCCATCATAATACCTGTGGTGTTTACCGAAGATTTGCTGACTAATGGTCTGAAAAGTGACAATTAATAATAACAGCTGAACAACAGTTACCCCCAAAAATCTCCCCAAAATAATAGCTCAATCTGCCACACCCTGCCACAACTCTTCTTCTTTTACTGGTACTGGCCCCCTGTCGAAAATGTTATGACTATTTGATGTAGCATGTCTTTATCATCATTTTTGGGATGCTGAAGAAAAGGAGAGCTGCTATCGGTCAATGAGCAGATGGAAGAGGAGGGGTTGAGTAATGTCCCAGTTCTTCTCTTGATAATATGAGTCTTCCAGCTCCAGGCCCTCTGGCTACATTACAGTCTGTTGTCCTTTTAGTCTTGAGAGGTGGCCGGGGAGCCCACAGTAATTGGAGGGATTATTGTGATTAGTCTGCCAGGCTTGTCTGATTCATTAAGAGTTTAAAGGCTAAAGACAGCTTAGAACAGCACACTCTGTAGCACTGCATGCAAATCAATTTATCTTTGATAATGCATCCTGATGTCCCCACAGATAGCGGATGGATGGACGGACGGACGGACGGAAGGAATTTTATCATACAATGGAATGCACAATATAATATACCAAAGCCTATTCTGCCCAGCACTCGTTGAAGCTCTATTATAGGGGCAGGGGCGCAACTACCCAGTGTCAGAGGGGTATGCAGCAACAATTTTTGCGGCAATTGGAACAGCAATACCAGTGTTTCTCACAGTGTTCTTTAATGTTAAATTCAGCAGTCTGGTGCACTTTGAGAGTTCAAAATTAAAAGCTTCAATCCATATTCAGGGTGCAAATTAAACAAAGAAAAATTCAAACCTCTTTTAGTTAGTGTCTGTCTACATTACAGCACTACTACATAATAATAGTTATAATATTAATCCCATGATAGTAATAGCCATATATTGTAAAACAAATGCACTGAAAAATAAAGGAAACTTTCATAATTAGTTTTGTACTCATTTCTATAAGCACATGATGACATGTTTCATGGGCCGGTGTGTCAGAAAAAAAAAACTAACGCTGACTTTTTTTGACCAATGCATTACACCGGCACTAACCCAGCTCCGCCAATTTTTCCGCAAAAAAAAAAAAAACATGAATGGGCCACCGATGTACGAGTTTTATGGGCCGTTAAGACAAAAAAAAAAAGATGTATCGGCCGAAAAAGCACGTCGGTCCACCGGGAATCTCCTATATCTCCTATATATCCTATACACCGGGATGTCACACTTTAAATCCTACCTGTTGGCTTTCAGCATGCACTTATTTAGCTGCTGTCGCATCAATTGACATGCCATCTCCTTTTCCCTCCTTTTCCTCTCCTTTTCCCTCTCCTTTTCCCTCTTGTGAGATATGGAGCTCACAAATCCATATCTTCGCCATCTCAGACACATTAAGTAGCACATGTTTCATGAGTGTAATCTCTGCATATCAGCGTATGCTTCACATTTTGGCCTGGTCAAAGTGCAAGTGAGGAGACTTGAAAAAAAGCAAGGGACACAAAAAAAGAGACAGGGAGGGGGAAAACAACACTGAAAGCAGAGTGCAGCTCATGGTCCATGTGTGCCAGTTTGCGAGAAATAACCTTCAAGCAAACTCGATAAGCGAGACGCGCAGAGGGCCGGGAGGCTGGGAGGCATCAGTCAGTGACAGGGCGAGGGCCCTGGAGAACTATAAATAACCCTGCAGAGGTGTCTGTATGCAGGGCAGCTGTGTATCGACAGCCCCTCAACTGAGCACAGGACCAGGCGCCACAGGCGACAGCCAGCTGAAGAATGGCTCCAAAAAACCACAGCCAACATTGACTCTCATTAAGCCTTGGAAACCCTTTTAATAACCTAAAGGGAAGCAATGACTTTGGATTCAGGCCAATATAACAGGCTAACAGACATGCAGACAATACTTGGATGACTGTAAGGAGTAGTACTGAACAATGTGAAGTTGTGAACGCAAGTAAACTAATAATGGAAAGGAAACTGCTTTGACATGCAGTGAGTCTGATTAACTGGAGCTTATGTTAGCGCACACTATACTGTGCAATTCATTTGTTGAGTTTTACTAGTTTTATGTATTGTGGTTCTTTTAGTGGTCAAAGTAGTAGTTCTCAACTGGTGGATTGTGTCCCAAAAAGAGCCTAAATAAATACAAAAATACCCACACACACTAGATAAATACATCTATGCTCAACAAGGCAGCATTTATTTGATCAAAAATATTATATATGTATGTGTGTGTGCGTTTGTATTTTTTTATAGGAAAACACATTATATTAAAGAAAGTGTAATAATAGTAATAATAATAATAATAATAATAATAATAATATATTTCTATTTTAAACAAATATAGTTTATTTATTTGAAAAAAAAAACTGTACCTTGTTGGGTCATCACTAGTAAAATCTAAATGTAAAATCTGGATCCTGAAGTAAAAAAAAGTTGAGCATCTTGTTCTAGCTAATATTCTAACCAAAATTGTTATGCAATTGTTATCCCAAATGTTACAGTATAAATTAAACTCTTCATGGGTTTGTACAAGTGCTACCTCAGTGACAACTTCTTTTTTTACGCTTGAAAGGAGAGGATAAAAGCTGTAAAATTAGACCATAAATCTGTATTTATGCTCCTCAGAGAACATCATCTTTTGCATAAATCACTTCTGATTTCATGCTGTGAGTTCTGTCATTAGCTGCTCATTGATTTCCATAAAACAAAAGGAAAGCTCTCGAGATAATTTCAGCAGGAGGCTGGAAAATAGATACAGATGGAAAGAAGGGAAAGAATTAGAGCTGTTCTATGATAGTCTTGAAGTTTGGTTTGATTTAGCAATGAATGATGAAACTATGAATGAGCCTTTACCTTTTACACAAGTCTCTATTATAAAATACTTGAGGACAGACAAAAATGTAATTACAAACATATTGTACCTACAAAACAACATGCAGTAGCCAAAATGTTTTGTGTGTGTGACAAAAATGGCTGGACTGATGCAAGTAACATTTCAGCTTCACTCTGCCTGGTCAGTCTGACATATTGTACCAATAAGTGAATAAAATTGTGAACTTGCCGGAATCATCCAGTTGGCCAAATCTCCATATTTGGATACCTGCATGGCTCCTAACATGGTCAAGTTGATATGACCCCTAGAGGAAAGAGAAAAAAGACATCAATGCAAAAATTCAGGTGCGGTCACATTTCGGCAAAATTTCACTGGCAAAAAAGGCCCATTGTCTATTGTCAATAGAGTAGCAATGTGAAGCACAGCACAGAATGTCAAACGAAGCAGCTTTCTATTGGTCAACGCAGCAAAATCGAGTGAACAACTGAACCTTTCACGAAATCTGGGAAATCTTTGCTTCGTGACTGCACCTTTACTCAGGAGTATCATGGCTAATACACGGAGAAATTTCAATAGGGTCCTCACACCATCGGTGCTCAGGCCCTAAATATTTAGACAGATGTAGTCAGAGTTAGGGACTTGAACTAATCTGTTTGGTCTCACTAATTTAATATAATAGAATTATAAAATTATATATGTTTTAATGTGGAACAAAAGAATTTGGTTTCAAAGCTGTAAAATCTGCAATAAAACACTGAGAACAGGGACATCCTCATTTGAATAAGAACAATAAGCCACTATTTTAGGTCAATGCTGACAAACAATTGAAATAAATAGTTCACCAGTTTATGTTAGGGTGAACATCAGTACTTCCTTTATAACTAGTAATTCATGCTCAATACACACTTGATTTAGGCAAAATTGTCATTTTCAAAAGGCCATTAAAAAAACAAAACAAAAAAAACCTTAACACGTCCTTGAAAAGACTAGACTAAATAATTTGAGTAGTAAGGACCTGTGTGCCGAAAAGTCAAGCCTATTGGCTTGAAATAGTGCACCACTAAACCACTGGATTGTGATGGCCTTATTCATGAATGTACAGACAGACTGTAAGTGGGTGGAAGTGCTTTATTCTTAATGTATGTGCTGTCATGACTCCCCTTGTGCCGGGTACAGCAAAGACCCCATGACCATTCACTGTGCTCCCTATTGCACCACACAATTAAGGCCTAAATATACGACCGCTGCTGGATTCGCAGACGGCGAACACAGAAATAATTCTGCGGCTTGTGGGAGGGCGGCGTTAGCTGCCTGTGGAAAAATCGATAAGGCTCATAAAACATCAACGGGGAGTTTTCTAAACGACATGGGACTAATGCTTAACATACAGCTATGCATTATTAAAGATAAATTTAATCTTGTGACTTCACTAAATAGCTGGAATAAAGAAACAAACAAATAAACATACAAGTACATACAAATAAACATACATATACAGTATATACATATATATATATATATATATATATATATATATATATATATATATATATATATATATATACACATAAATACATACACACACATGCATTCATACATATTTTTTATTTAATAAAAATTATGTATAAAATGTAAAAAATATGAATGTATACATACAGTCTGTATATATACAGTGTGTATATATACACATACATATTTTTTATTTAACTCATCCTGAAATTAAAATAAATAAATAAAGTTGTTATGCTGCTAATAACATTGTTTTCAAATTATTCATTTTAATAATAAATAAATACACTTTTATATTGTTTTTAATTAAATTAGACAAAAAGAGAAGTATTTTCTCAGTGGTCTCAGACTCAGTAGCTTTTGGACGCCTTTGTGTTAATACAGTACACTGGAAAAATCAACACATGAACACTTGGTGTCGTCAGGAAATTGATATTCACATACACAGGATGCAGAATTACACACTCCCGCACTTAAGACCAGCAAGAGTCAAGTGCTTTATTGACAGCACCGCAGGTTTCTCCGTGAAGCCCAGAAGGCACCGGGAGAGACAAAGCACCTTCATTCCGGCCGTCTCGCCCTACTGAGCAGTACAAGAAGCATCCAATTAAAGTAGCCACCTGTTTTGACAGAGCTGAAAATGTCAGCCAACGTGCCCAAAGGCGCAGTCAGCGTCATGGCCGACTCATTGCATATTCTGCCTCCGCTCCATTCCACACATTCACCATTAACACTCAGAAAACAACCCTTTACCAGCTGCAAATCAAGCCCTTATGCCCCAAAACAGTCACGGCACTTCATTCAACACAGAAAGTCACATTTATTATCGGAATGTCTAAGAGAGCTCTTCCACCCACAGCTGGTTTCTTTAAAAGTTTTATCATCTGGGTCAAAGTACTCAGCCTGTCTGAGGACCAAACAACTAAAAATAAAGTCAACTTGTGAAAAATGTTTTGTGGAAATGGTTACAAAACACTGTTCAAATTAAAAAAAAGCCCTTATGAGGACTAAAATGTGATTTGTACTTACCCTCTGATCATGGCAAAGGAATCGTCGCTAGAGAAATAGGCTGCTCCAGGAAGAACTGTGACAGTTTCTTTACCTGAAAGGGTAAGGGTGAAATGGAAAGAGCTTTCATTAAGTGCTCTGAATGGACAAATTAGGTTATTAAAAGGCAATTTATGCAATGCAATAACTGTCTACAAAAATGAAAGTGAGGGATAATTATTACCAGCATTGATAAGATCTGCATCAACCTCTTCCACTGTTGGGTAGGGGCCCTGAATTATATTTAAAAAAAGAAGTACTCATTAATGCTTTTATGATGAGTGCAAAAATCACTCGGCTCATATTAAAAAAAGAAATATACAACAAACAACAACAACATTTATAGTTTAATGGAGACAAGAATTTAACTCCTGCTTCATGTAGACAAAAGACATTGGTTTTATGTCTACACTCATCATTTTTAATTTGATATATGATAGCATAACAGTATATCGGATAATGGTAATATTTGCCATTAATATTTTTCTCATATAAACTACAGTAATTAAAGTGCACACTTAAAAACAACTAGATTCAAACAACTCTCTCATTAAGTGAGTGTTTTTCTCTCATTAACATAATAATTAAAATCATAACAGATGGTTTTTCAATAATGTTTCTAACTGCATTTAGCAAATTCAATACAAATCTGTTAAAGAAGAGCTTACCAGCCCCAGAATGCCATTTTCACTCTGCAGGTGGACGGTAATATCTGGTTTAATGAAATTACTTGCCAGCATGGGGATTCCAATGCCCAGGTTAGCTAAAAAGGTTATCAAACTGCATTAAAAGATTATCATGAGAGACACCCAGGAAATGTCATTTTAGTAAACAATAAATCCATTGTTGCTTCCAATAATCTGTTAAAATGAAAGGAAAAGCTCACCCTATTTCAGTATGTTTTTCACACAAAGCTACCATATGGCTCCAAAAGACTTGAAATATATCACACAAGATGTGTGAATCGGTTTTATGGTACTTTGAAAGCTTCAGTCCTTATTCATTGTAATTGCATGGCAAATAGAGGCCAGTAAAATTCTTTAAAAATCCTTTTTTTTTGTTTAAAAAAAAAAGAAGTAATATAGTGCAACAGTCAGGTAAAACCTCCATTCATATTCTCCAAAGGGAAACTGATTTTAAACGATAAGTTATAAACATTTAAAGAAGACTCTGAAGAAGTCAGCTCGCATTATTTCAGTTTAGTTTTAAAATAATTGTTTAACAGCTGAATTTCTGGTGAAGCACTACATTACATTTGATGATGTACAGAAAATCACATCAATCAGAGAATACAAAAAAGCAACACGTGCTAAAAGATCTCATCAGCTCCGCCCACCCCCATGAATGACAAAACCGAATCCATCTCTCTCTATGCTCTCAAAATACTTAAATGTGTGTGTGTATATATATATATATATATATAATTGTTTTTATATCAACATTTGTAAATTAGTAGTTTTATATTTCTCCAGCAATTTTTATTTAATTATGCTGTTGGAAATAGAGTGAAGCAGGAATGACGTAGCATGATGTAGCAAAGACTTATAGCATTTTAGCACCTACGGTTCCATCGCCCCGAAATCAATGTTTTTTTATTTATGATTTTTTGTTAAATGGCTGAAATAAGGTATGTGGTGAAAAGAAGCACATAATACTTTCACGTTTTATTCTTCGACATAAAATACATCAATATTACACCACTCGTGATTTCTTTAAGCTGTTACTTGTCTTGAAAAGGCGGTTGCTAGCAAGTGGCTAAATGGGACTACAGAGGCTGTGGAGGAGATTAAACACGACGGTCATCACGGCGAAAAGGTAAGCTCAGTCCGCTTTTACAGCATCATTATGCTTATAATTGTGCTCTTACAAACTATACATCCATCCATCCATCCATCCATCCATCCATCTTC
This sequence comes from Tiaroga cobitis, assembly GCA_030578255.1. Lineage (NCBI taxonomy): Eukaryota > Metazoa > Chordata > Actinopteri > Cypriniformes > Leuciscidae > Tiaroga > Tiaroga cobitis. The sequence continues at coordinate 25,143,306 of CM060598.1, forward strand.
TTCCGCTTATCCGGGGCCGGGTCACGGGGGCAGCAGTCTAAGCAGAGATGCCCTTCCCTCTCCCTAGACACTTCCTCCAGCTCTCCGGGGGGACCCCCGAGGCGTTCCCAGGCCAACCGGGAGACATAGTCCCTCCAGCGTGTCCAAGGTCTTCCCCGGGGTCTCCTTCCGGTGGGACGCGCCCGGAATACCTTCCCAGGAAGGCGTCCAGGAGGCATCTGGAACAGATGCCCGAGCCACCTCAGCTGGCCCCAAAACCTGACACCCCCCGACCCCTGGCTGCGCCTAGAAATTCTGTCCATAAAAGTTATGAACAGAACCGGCGACAAAGGGCAGCCCTGCCAGAGTCCAACATGCACCGGGAATGCGAACCAATTACTGCCGGCAATGCGAACCAAGCTCCTGCTCCGGTCGTACAGGGACCGGACAGCCCTTAGCAAAGGGCCCCGGACCCCATACTCCCAGAGCACCCTTCACAGGACGCCGCGAAGGACACAGTCGAATGCCTTCTCCAAATCCACAAAGCACATGTGGATTGGTTGGACAAACTCCCATGAACCCTCCAGCACCCTGGAGAGGGTATAGAGCTGGTCCAGTGATCCACGACTTGGACGAAAACCGCACTGTTCCTCCTGAATCCGAGGTTCTACTATCGGCCATATTCTCCTCTCCAGTACCCTGGAATAGACTTTCCCAGGGAGGCTGAGAAGTGTGATCCCCCTGTAGTTGGAACACACCCTCCGGTCCCCCTTCTTAAGAAGAGGGACCACCACCCCGGTCTGCCAGCCCAAAGGTCCTGTCCCCGACTGCCACGTGATGTTGCAGAGGCGTGTCAGCCAAGACAGCCCCACAACATCCAGAGACTTGAGGTACTCAGGGCGGATCTCATCTACCCCCGATGCCTTGCCACCGAGGAGTTTCTTGACTACCTCAAGAAAATCAACAAATAATCGTGATAATTAATCGTGATCTCAATGTTGATCAAAATAATCGTGATTTCATTTTGGCCATAATCGTGCAGCTATATTACAATTATTGGCATCAGGATCATTTCAAACAGTCATAGCATCAGCAGTGAGAGGAGGAGGCCAATTCAATTGCGCGTTTAAATACGCGCAATTTACGGTATAGTGGGTGGGGACAGGCGCTGATTACCTGATGAACTGCAGGTTTGGTACATAACACGCACACTGCGGTTTCACATCAAGCGCTTTCTGCATCTTGGCCATGACGCTATTAACGCTGCGTTCGCAAATGTACGTACATCTGACCCTTGGTCTCTCTTGCGCACTTTCGAGCGCGCTCTTGGACACACTCGGTCTCTCTCGCCCAGTGTCGCTCATCCGCGGAGTTCGCTTCGCTTTTGACCAGTCCGGCACCAGGGCCCAGGGGTCATAGTCTACATCTAGAAACTAAGCTGTGCGGTGCAGGGAACAACTCTGATTGGCTCATGGAGGCACATGATCAGACTAGATTGACTTTGCAAAAAAAAAAAAAAAAAACTTTGATACGGAGTGACACATTTTTAAATATCGCTTGATTACGCGAATTTGATCGTGGGAAGCCAAAATCGTAATCGTGATAAAATTTTTATTAACCCTTTAGGCGCCAGAGGTTTTTTCCTAAAACATTCGATTTTGACATCTTAATTTCAAAAGGCTATATCTTAAAAGTGATAAAAGATAGAGACTTTCTGTAAATTAGAGAAATATTAAGGATGACCCAAAGTTTATGTAGGGATTACATTTTCCCATCTAATTTGCATATTAAACGTCATATGGTGGTGGCAATCTTGGATTATAGAATTTTCATGAAAAGTCACATGTTTAAATGATAAAATGCAGCACTTATTTCCCCCCAAAATGTCCATTACCTTCTGTATGCTATATTACACAATACTGAATGCTCAGGTATATAGTAAGTAGTAAACAAACTGTGTAAATCATTACTAATAAATGGTAGAAACAAACCGAATGCATGTAGTGGTAGAGATTTTCCATTTACTAAATACAGTAGCCACTCTTATTCCATGTATGGGGCACATATATATTATTCATATGACATACAAACACAAATAGACAAGACCTGTTTAGTTCAAACGCTCACTCGCACAGATCATGAGTGACATGATATGAGCAGCGCGGCCAGATCTGCCTCGCGCGCGCGCGCCGAGTGTGCACAGCTCGGACTACTGTCGTTGTCATTGCGACTCCTCACCCTGCCTCCACGTTGCCTCCTAACTGTCCTATGAATACTTCGACCTCGTCTAATATAGCCAGTGGCATTAGACAAAGTCTCCACCACAATACTGTCGCCGCGATTGCGGAGAGGCTCTGATAACATGGCTCACTCGCACACTAGCTCCGATTTTGATCGCACTGATTCAATGCGCTCTAACTCGAACATTTTGTATAGAAACATGACGTTTTTTTGATTCGGGGATGAAGTATGACATGTCTGCCATCCAGTGGACGGGAGGTCGAATGAAATTTGACACCCAATTTGACAAAATCGGCCGTTTTATTCAGTGCCGCATCTTGTCGAGTAAACTCGACCGTGGCGCCTAGAGGGTTAACTGTGGAGCCCTATTTTGTTATGTTACAGCCTTATTCCAAAACGGATTAAATTCCTTGTTTTCCTCAAAATTCTACAAACAATACCCCACAATGACAAAGTGAAAGAAGTTTGTTTCAACCTTTGAAAATGTATTAAAAATAATAAACAAAAAAAATCACATGTACATAAGTATTCAAATCCTTTGCCATGACACACAAAATTGAGCTCAGGTGCATCCTGTTTCTACTGATCATCCTTGAGATGTTTCTACAACTTGATTGGAGTCCACCTGTGGTAAATTCAGTTGATTGGACATGATTTGGAAAGGCACACACCTGTCTATATAAGGACCTAGTCACAGTGCATGTCAAAGCACAAACCAAGCCATGAAGTCCAAGGAATTGTCTGTAGACCTCCGAGACAGGATTGTATTGAGGCACAGATCTAGGGAAGGGTACAGAAAAATGTCTGCAGCATTGAAGGTCCCAATGAGCAGAGTGGCCTCCATCATCCGTAAATGGAAGAAGTTTGGAACCACCAGGACTCTTCCTAAAGCTAGGAACGACAAGAAACCAAGCGATCAGGGGAGAAAGGCCTTAGTCAGGGAGGTGACCGAGAACTAGAGCTTAGATTCTCTGCCCGAGCCCGAGCCCGACCCGACCCGACCCGCGGGCCGGGCCGGGCCGATATTTCACGCCACTATGCTCGGGTCGGGTCGGGTCGGGCCCTTGATCAAGCACGTCACGTGTCACGCGCAGCGTCTCCTCCACTCGCGCGCTGTGCTGTATTGTGTTGTGTACTGTAGGCCTAGCTTAAGTGCAATATGGATTTTGTTTAAAAAAGATTCTATGTTCTAAAACATTGTTAAATTATATTAAAGTAGCCTACTCCTAGCTAGGCCCTCCAAAGTTAATTATTTTTCATTTTCTGTGTTCGTTTTTTTACGTTACTTCATTCGGATCCATTTGCGATCCATTCCATTCTGAATAAATAAACAACGCAGTTTACATGCTTTGTCCTTGTTACTTTATTCATAAAGATAATAATTAATAAATGCACGCAATAAAGTCAATAGGCCTACATGCCTTTCAATTTATGTGTGCAAAATTCAGAATTAAATGAATGTGCAGCAATTTGTACAAATAGAGAGTCTGTAGTATGTGTTGTAGCCATTAAATAAACGCATTTATTTTCATATTTATTCAAATATTATAATGTTATTTTTTCCCATCTATGTTGATTATGAAAGTGAACATAGATAGGAGGGTGCGCAATATCGGGAGACATTGAGTGGTTCAGGCATGACCACTTCATTATGTTCTGTTTTGTAGAAAGCCTTTCTTTAAAGTGAATTTCGTTTTGTATAAATTGTATCTTAATTTTAATACATTTTTCATTAACCAATTACCTGGAATAATAAGAAGCAAATATAGCAAACTATAATCATGACATGGAAGCGCCGGCGAGCCGCGGTTACCATAGCACGTGAACTGAAGCCATCTCATCATAAATTAAATCAATTTTTGGCACGCTTGTCACCGAATTTACAAATGCACATCTTGCTTGTTGCACGCGCACACATATGTCGAAATAACATTATAAATAATAATGAATCTTTAAGAATATTTGATTGAATCCTGAATGTTGTGCTTGTTCAATTTAATAAAATTAAAACTTTCATTGTGATAATTGAAATAATTTAATATTAAATATTAAGTGGGCAATTTTTGCACATTTATTAATAGTATTTATAATATATGTATATAACATTGCGCAGCTCCCCCCTGTCAATGGTCTAGCACCCAATCAGCACCTGCATGATCTGGCGTCGCCCCTGGTTATAACGGCCCAAAATGTTCGGGTTTAAATCGGGCTCGGGCTGATAATTACAGTTAATGTCTCGGGCCGGGCCGGGCTCGGACACAACGTGCACGGGCTTGGGTCGGGTCGGGCTTGATTTTTTGGGCCCGATCTAAGCTCTACCGAGAACCCGATGGTCACTCTGACAGAGCTCCAGAATTTCTGTGGAGAGAGGAGAACCTTCCAGAAGAACAACCATCTCTGCAGCACTCCACCAATCAGGCCTGTATGATAGAGTGCCCAGACGGAAGCCAGTAAAAGGCACATGACAGCCCCTCTGGAGTTTGCCAAAAGGCACCTGAAGGACTCTCAGACCATGAGAAACAAACTTGAACTTTTTGGCCTAAATGGCAAGCGTCATGTCTGGAGGAAAGAAGGCACCGCTCATGACCTGGCCAATACCATCCCTACAGTGAAGCAATGTGGTGGCAGCATCATGCTGTGGGGATGTTTATCAGTGGTAGGAACTGGGAGACTAGTCAGGATCAAGGGAAAGCTGAATGCAGCAATGTACAGAGACATCCTTGATGAAAACCTGCTCCAGAGCGCTCTGGACCTCAGACTGGGGCGACGGTTCATCTTCCAACAGGACAACGACCCTAAGCACACAGCCAAGGTAACAAAGGAGTGGCTACGGGACAACTCCGTGAATGTGCTTGAGTGGCCCAGCCAGAGCCCAGACTTGAACCCGATGGATCATCTCTGGAGAAATCTGAAAATGGCTGTGCACCGACGCTCCCCATTCATCCTGATGGAGCTTGATAGGTTCTCCAAAGGAGAATGGGAGAAACTGCCCTAAAATAGGCGTGCCAAGCTTGGTGCATCATACTCAAAAAGACTTGAGGCTGTTATTGGTGCCAAAGGTGCTTCAACAAAGTATTGCGCAAAGGCTGTGAATACTTATGTATTTATTTTTTAACACATTTGCAAAGATTTCTAAAAAACTTCTTTCACGTTGTCATTATGGGGTATTGTTAGTAGAATTTTGAGGAAAATAATGAATTTAATCCCTTTTGGAATAAGGCTGTAACATAACAAAATGTGGAAAAAGTGAAGCACTGTAAATTCATAAAAGTTGTGTTCATCTGTGATAATTATCTCGATGGACAAATTAGTATCATAAACTTTTGTTGGTCACAGAGCATGTTTTTTGCTATAATCCAAAAACCTATGAAAAAATCCTATTGGGTTTTTGTCAAGAGAACTAGCGTGATGCTAACTGCCAGTTGACCTACAAAGTGACGTCATACCTGCACCACTCAATTCTTTATTGAATTGTAGTTTTCTTTCCCTCACTAAAACCGTTAAGTACACAGTCTTGTACTTCTGTCTTTTTGTCGGATTTTCAAAACTTTTTGCTTCAAATAAAAGTTTGTAGTGTTGTGATTCACCTCGTAGCTGGTTGGCTTGGTTCATGGCTTATAACTCTTTAATGAAAACTTTTTTTTAAATTCCTATTGGAAAAATGAATGGAAAAATATTTTTGGCGGCGGGTGCTAATGCACTCTATACAGGTTGAGATCAACGTGAGGGTGAGTAAATGATGACAGAATTTTCATCTTTGGGTGAACTATCTCTTTAAAGGATAAAACAATGGTCCAGTGAGATTAAAACGATAAATGTACGTGATATGGTCGGAAACACTGTACATACCGTACATCCCGTCCTCAAACTCCAGCGCAGCTCTGCGAATAATCCTCTCTCTCACAATATCAGAGTCTTTTGTGGGTTTGGGATTTTCAGCCTGGCCTTTCTTTACTGTACGCCTCTGCAAAATGTCAGAGAGAGGGGCGGCAAAAAGATGACAGAGGATAAATAGATAAAGGAAAACTGATAGAAACGAGTCAGACAAGTCGCGCCACCTTACCTCGATCCGTTTCTCGTAGAGATCTCCCTTGACGATCCTGTGGACGTAGACGCTGGGGATGTGGATGTCCTCTGCTGCAAACGTGCCCACGTCTACAATCTCCTCTACCTGAAGACAGAACATAGACCAGCTGAAGGTGACAAGGAGTTCTTTGTAATACAGATTGGCAGAACTGTTGACTAGCCATCTAACAACTGCCAGTTGTTTAGTGGGGTAGATAAGTTTATTGAGATTTTTAAGTTTATTTCAATCTTTTGTGCAATGGCTAAAGGGGATGCTGCAACCTCTCAGAGACAGTTTTGCATTGTTGACAGCATGTAGTGCACTAAGAGTCTATCAGTACTGTCAGCATGGCAAACTGTCAGAGAAGTTGCTTCTCTGAATTCATCCCCTTTCACTCCTGGACAAATCACCTGCCATGAATAATGTTACTGTTATTTTGCATAATCCATAGGGCTCCTTTTTTTGTGAGGACTATAATATTGTGCAGTAAAATAATGTTGATATTTAACATTTATTTGCTGAATATCGCTCAGTTACCCAAATATAGCATTAAATGTCTGTACGATTAATACTTGTATTCAACAAGGCTGCATTAAATAGGCTTTATGCACAGCTTCACTACTTCCTGAACTTCAGCCAGCCCTTTGTTTCCTGTCTGCCATTATTGGACAAACTGATTCATCCAGGTGTGCCTGATTATTGTTACTGAGGCCAGGCACACTTGCATTAATCAGTTTGTCCAATAATGGCAGACAGGAAACAAAGGGCTGGCTGAAGTTCAGGAAGTAGTGAAGCTGTGCTTAAAGCCAATTGATCAAAAGCGACAGTCAAGACATTGTTAGAAAATATTTTCATTTAAAAAAAAGCTGTTCAAGTGGTTTTAACTTTCAATTTATCAAATAATACTGAAAAAAAGTGCATCTCAGTTTCCACAAAAATATTACGCAGCACAACTGTTTTCAACATTGATAAAAATAAGAAATATTTTAAAAAACATAAAAAAATCTTCCAGACCCCAAACTTTTGAACGATAGCGCAGTTTCACACATCCAACTAGGAACGCTCGAAATACACATACACTGTTTCAAGAAAATTGATGAAAGAAGTCTGGTAATGGACACCGGGCCAGATGACAGTTCAGTGTCAGGCATTTCTTTACTGCTCTGTATCAACATCTATCATCAGCTCTCTGTCTGCCATCCATTACAGCTGAAAAACATACTATGTGTAGGTGAAACTGCCCTTGAAAATGTAGGGGGGGGGGGGGGGGGGTTCAGTTTCAGTCAATCTCGTGTTAATCTTGAGTACCTATAGACGCTTTCAGCAGTAACAACATAAACAAACGGTACTGCGCATGTGCATTACTCTGGCCCAAACTTAACTTCAGGCAGACTTCCGCTGACAATCCATAACAAGTAAATAACCTTAGTATTAGCTGGTATTTCTTGCCAGTCAAAGAAAAGAAATGTTACTTGGCCAAACTGAAATGTGACACTACCAGACCCGTTGAACAAAAATTGGAGACAAGAATGTTTTTCTACCGACATGTCTGATTTACCGCAGTGTTAAAAAACTGGAGAGCGCGGCGGCAGGGTTTTATAAGGTTAACATAGCTCTCCTTATTAGCTAGGCTTCTTACATGCTTGCTAATAACCTTTTTTCAAGGTGGTTCTCCACATTGACAGCATGTTGGATGGATCTGTGCAGCGTTGTTTATGATACTAACCATTCGATACACAGACTGGTCCGCTGTCAATGTGTTTGCGAGAGAGAGAGAGAGAGAGAGAGAGAGAGAGAGAGGGAGCGAGCGAGCGAATATGCGCTACATACAACTCTGCAGTCAAATTGCTACAACTTTTCCCCGTCTTAAATAGTAAAAAACACGGAAATCAATATGTGGCGGTCAGCGCTGATAATGTGGTGGGCTGCCACTAATAAATGTATGGGACACACTGTACCGGATATCACTCAGATAAAAATAGCTATTTTAATACCGCCGTCTCCCTCTTTGTTAGGCAACCTTAACGTTTTTATTTTTAAAAATTCCGTCAGATCTCAAAATGTCAGATTGCACCCCACAGCTCAACAACCTGCTCACCACCTTAACTTTCACTGCATTTGTAGTCAATGCCATATTGTCCAGTAAACACTAATAAACAAACAGAACGGAAGTTAACTTTGGGCCAGCTCATCACCATGGCAACGCGTCTGATGAAAGCGTGAGTGGTATTGCATCCTTCATAGCTCCAAAAAGTATTTAGTTTTATTATATTTATAAAAGAAAGATAGGCTGTACACCGAGTCTTTCGGAAAAACCCGAGCGGGTGGAGGCGTGCCGTGTGGGCGGAGCTAAATAAATCACGAATAATAATTTTTGATGCCGAATCAGATCCCGAGGTCGGCTGAAATTGAAGACGAGCACGCAGCAGCAGCAACGACTACAGCAGGACGTCTCTATGTGGTGTGTAACGTTACTGGAACTGTATAACTTATATTTGCTTAGCGGTTTTTGTAAATGACTAATTATCACTTTATGTCGTCGTATTTTTTTTTCTTTAAAGGTGTACATGTGGGAAGTGTAGTTTGATGCCAAATGAGGCGGGAGTTTTTTTAAAGTAGAAATGATTTGAACTTGAGCGCAGTGTTTTTATGTGCGCGGTCTCGCTCTCGTCTGGTCGACGTGTGCGCGGGCGCGCTTTTCCGAGAGAAATGCTCATATAAGGAGTTCCACTCTCGTCTACGTCATTAGATCCACGAAAAAAAACAGCCTAAACTTGTACCAACCCGGAAGTAAGATTTTCGGCACAGATATTCTCCCGTTATTCGTCCAAAATATATTTTTTTAAACTTTGGCCATGTTTAGCATGATAATCCATCTATTTAACACTGTAAACAACCCTGAATACATGAAACACCATTGAATACTTGAATACATGAATACATGAAACACCCCCCCCCCCCCCCTCCCCCTAAAAATGTCTTCCATTGTGTCAGAGATGTAAGAAAAAGCTTTTATTCTGAATTCAGAGATATAGATATTGCCTTTTCAGTTGCTTTTCCACACAGCATTGATATGGACAGCTTTAAGGACCCTTCAGGGAACAATAAACCTGTCACATATAAGCAGCCTGATTGAGGAGGGTTTGCCCTGCAAATGGGAAAATGTTAACCTATCTCTCTTTGGAGACTAGAGGATATGAGCAAAGGGAATGAAGTGCTGACAGCTACTCGAGACTTAAACTTTCACAAACTTTCCAAAACCACTAATCTTGAAGTCAAGAAGTTTATAAAACTGGCTGAAGGGACAGTTTTGCATAGGCTATAAGTCGGGATTTATCCTCAAAAGGAGATGTCTAGCAGAATGTTTACTTTGCTCTTTTTATTTACCATTTTAAATAAAAATTATTTACCATTTTGCTCATTTACCATTTTATAATCATCACCAAAATCGTCATCAATCAACAGAAACTCCAAAAAGCACGATAAAGGTAGTCTATACTAATGATTAATATTAATTTTGTGCATATTATAATATTTGTATATTCAAATTTGCCACTTGTAACCAGTTACAAGAAACACAAGAGCTAATAGCATACTCGTGATTAATATTTAATGTGTGCAATTTAAATATTTGCATATTCAAATTTTGCATTTGTAACCAATAACTTATAATAATATCATTATACCAAACCTAGTGATTAATTGCTAATACTCCATACTAGTAATTCATGTTTCAGTTGCACAATTTTAATATTTGCAAATTCAAATTTGGCACTTGTAACGAGTTACAATCTACAGAAGAAACAATAGCATTCACCATTAATAACAAACATAGGGCCAGATTTACTAAACAGGGAAAATTCCAAAAAAGCGCAGGTGGGAGTGGAATGTTCTGCGGGTGATTTACTGATGATGCTCAAATTAAAGAACACAGATGCAGCCGGATCATTTCCATAATGACTAAGGCAATCTACAGAGAGCAGCGCAAAGTAGCATCTGGTTTAAGACATGCTTTTTTGGGGGAGGTAAATAATGGCGCAAATACCAGTAAATTGACTAGCGCAAACCTTAGTAAATCACCTTGCGTGATTCATTTAAATACTCTCCTCCCATAAATTTTGCATCTGAAAGGGAAAGTCCTACAAATGCATCTGCAATGAGGTCAGCCGCAAAATAACCCTGTCCACGCCTTTTCAGCGCTAATTTTTCACTGCGTGTCTTTAGTGAATCCTGACAGTAGATTTTAACACCAAAATAGGGTTTGAGCAGGCGGGTCTAGTATGGAGCTTCTAATTCTCCATACTATTGATTAAATGTAAATTTTTGTTATTTGCATATTGAGATCTCTCAATTGAACCAATGGCATTTACCATTATTAATAACAAATCTGGTGTGGGAACACCTTTCACTTTCATTAAGGACTAGATAACTTTGTTTGTTCAACATTGTTTGTTTCATAGAACAGAGAAAATCATTTTAATTTCGATTTTTGGATGAACTTTGTGATCAGTAATTGTCAAGTATGTCTCATTTTGCAAAAACACGTTTTCCTCCACATCCTCCCGTGTTGAATTTCGCTGTCGTACCTTTTGTGGTGTTGTGTGTGATAACAGCACAAAGCCCCACACGCAGATTCACTGGCAGCGCCGCTGCGATCTAAGCGGCTTAGCACTCCTTTAAAGAGCAAAAATAAGCTCTTAAAATACTGAATAAAAATCTGAGACTCAGAATAAGGGCTCAGGGGACAAAACAATTTGCCAAGAACCAAATCGATGCGCCCAAAGCACGTTTAAGCCCTGCAGATGTGCACAAACAGACAACGAAAGCCAGGCATCCCAAGTGTCCGACAGACCAGCGTAACTTTAGCTGTCCGGTCCAATACGCTTGTGCATCGTACATAGAGAAAAATTTCCTGAAATTGGTGCATTTTACAACTGTGTCCTCTACATGGGGCATCATTAGAGAGGGCAAAACGATGAGCCTAGATTGAGCGGTGTTGTTGTCATGGTTACCGCTGGTGGCATTTGGCGTTTTATCACTAGCCCGGGCTGTGCAGTGCAGAGAGTGATTGAAGGGCTCAGGCTTCCAGACGGCGTAAGGGTTTAATGCGGAGCACAAAATTAAATCTGTAAGAGTTAACAACACTTTCTCTGGAGAGTTCTGAGCCTCATTAACCCTTCACATACACAGTTACCATATACAGTAGGATTCAAAACAGACCATATTGGTTAAAGCAGGGGTGCCCAATCCTGCTCCTGGCGATCGACTGTCCTGCACAGTTCATCTCCAACCCTAATCAAACACACCTGAAGCAACCAATTAAGGTCTTTAGGATGCGTGATTTTTTCCCCCAAACCACTTCAGTGGAAATCCCGCCCTGCAGCTGATTCTAAAGTTTTCATTGGTCATGTCAATCACTGTACTGATTGCCTACACCAAACACTGATCCCTAAACCTACCCGTCACTGTAACCTAAACCAATGAAATTGGCTGCAGGGCGGGATTTCCGCTGAAGTGGTTTGGGGGAAAAAAATCACGCCTTTAGGATCGCTTGAAAATTAAAGGCAGGTGTGTTTGCTTAGGGTTGGAGATGAACTGTGCAGGACAGCCGATCGGCAGGAGCAGGATTGGGCACCCCTGGGTTAAAGGAACAGTGCATCCAAAAAAAATTAAATCTGCCATAATTTGTTTAACTTCAAACCAGTCCAAATCTGTATGCTGTTATTACTTAAAATTATCATTCGTTTAAAGATTTCAATTTTTGGGGTGAACTGATCGATTAAAGTGACAATAAGAGAGGTGAATAGTGCTTTGCATTGCTGTATATTATATTATGTTAAAGGGTTAGTTCACCCAAAATTATTCCATAATACTCACTCTTAAGCCATCCTAGGCGTATATGACTTTCTTCTTTCAGCCAAACACAATCTGAGTTGTATTCAAAAATATCCTGGCTCTTCCATGTTTTTAATGGGAGTAAATAGTAACTGAGATTTTGAAGCCGAAAAATATGCATCCATCCAACATAAAAGTACTCCATACGGCTCCAGGGGTTAATAAAGGCCTTCTGAAGCAAAGTGATGTATTTTCTAAGAAAAATATCCATATTTATAACTTTATAACCTATAATCCCTTTCTTCCGGTAACAGCCGTACGCGAGTATCTTCCGGCCGAAGAGTAACGCATTGATAAACGCGGAAACGCAGAGGATAGAGCAAAACTAAACGAAATTTTTAAAGAGAAATGTCGCAGGAGCTTGAGTTTGTTGCCCTTACGCTACTCCAACATCCGACGTCATATGCCGGAACTCGACTCTCTCAGGAATGCGCAGACAGATGTTACCGGAAGCTAGTGATTACAGTTTATAAAGTTATAATTATGGATATTTTTCTTACAAAAATGCATCGCTTTGCTTCAGAAGGCCTGTATTAACCCCCTGGAGCCATATGAATTACTTTTATGTTGGATGGATGCACTTTTTTGGGCTTCAAAATCTCAGTTACTACTCACTCCCATTATAAAGCTTGGAAGAGCCAGGATATTTTTCAAAATAAAATTGGCTGAAAGAAGAAAGTCATATATGGCTTGAGGGTGAGTAAATAATTTTTGGGTGCACTAACCCTTTAATATTAATAATATGAATTAGTTTATATTATATAGTACTGTAAATGAGGAATATGCAGGGTTTTTTTAACGATAACTATATGATTACATATCATATGACATGATACTATACACCACATATCTATATGTATACACAAGCAGCCCTCAGGAAAAAACTCTAATGCAGCGTTTGGTCTTCAATGGAAATGAAAATAAGCTTGATGTCACATAGAAAGAAGGAAAAAAGGGATACAAAATCCTTGAGGGATACAGAGGAACCTTTTTTTCTAAGGGTTTGTTCTTTTTTTGGACTGTGAGCCTTCTCAAAGCCGGTTAAATCTGCAGAAGCTGATAGGCACATGTTGTTATGAAACAGTTAGTGTGTCTCGATCAGAAACATGAAGTGAGTGTATGCTACATATCGCTAATCTGGCAGGTAGCTAAAAATGATTACGTGCTTATTTTTGCACGTCTCACTTTATTTCAAGAGCCAAGCATAAGCAACAAACGGCACACGAATAAACGGTAATCTTCAAAAATAGTTGAGACATGATGAGACAAATCCAAAAATCCAATGAAGGCATGAACAGCACTAAGCTAACAATGTGATAAACACAAAAAAAGGTATGTTTGAATATACTGAGGATACATTTTGTGTAGTAGTTACAGTCTTGTCTATTTTCTAAATGTTAAAAAAAACATATCCCTTCTCCAGATGTTTCAGCTCAGTATGAGTATGTTAGAGGAAACCCAGCCTATCAGCACCATGCTATCAGCAGGGGCCGCCGACCCGAGGCTAAATACAATTACCACTTCACTCAAATGGCCCTTAAGGGGAATATGCACCAACTAAAGAGAAGGGGACCTCTAAATATACAGGTACGTTTTAAAAAGTTTTTTATCGACATGTAGCACATTTGTACGGAAGCGTATTGCACTCACTTGAGGAAAAAAAATCTACTCTGTTTTTCTGAATTAACGAGTTAATTATCTCAGAATTACGAGATAATTTTTCATGGGAAAAAGTTTTTGCACTGTTTTTCTGAATTAACGAGTTAATTTTCATGGGAAAAAATTTTTTGCTCTGTTTTTCTGAATTAACGAGTTAATTATCTCAGAATTACGAGATAATTTTTCATGGAAAAAAAAGTTCCCTTTCGTCCTGGGAACTCCGACGTGTCGTCGGGGGAGTTCCCTGACGAATTGGGATCACGCTAGGGAGCCTATTGCCTTTGAGAGAATTAAAACGAGCCAATGGAATTGGCATGCAAAATTTGCATTCCGCAGCCCGCCTACCAGCGCGGGTATAAAAAGCGGAAGTAAATATTGCGTAATGCTTTTAGCTTCGGAGCCTCCAGTGTGTCTCTCTGAGCTGCTGTGTCCTCTGAAAAAGCTTTTGAAGAAGAGAAGAACAGAACGAGCGTCTTTTGGAGAAGAGAGGAATCCTCTGCTGCTGGCGTCACGGCACTCGAGCGACCATCGCTTCCCGCGGCTGGATTGAAACAGAAACAAAAAGCTGTTTTAACGGCTGGTATTGGAGTGCAGCATTCGGGCTTGCAGTTTCCCCGTTTGTCTGCCGCGGTGGTCCCTCTGTGCCTCGGCACATTTAAAGAGTTTTTTTCCTTTCTCTAAAAGAGCATCACGGGTGTTTCGCGTCCTTTTCAGGATGACGTTTCACCCGTGCGTTTCTGGATGCGGTCGATCTCTCCCTCGGGATGATGGCCACAAATACTGCCTCTCGTGCTTGGGCTTAGCGCACGCTGAGGCAGCGTTTGTGGACGAGTCATGTTCTCACTGTGGGAATATGACTCTCGCGACGCTGCGTTCGAGACTGAGAACCCTGAAACATGGGGGAGTCCCTTCAGAAAATCCCAGATCTAGTTCACCTGTCGATTCAGTTCGGCAGGCGGCTACTTCTGTGATTCCTGTTGGTGAGCGTATGAGGATTACTGTGAGCAATGTTTCGACTGGTGAAAGATCCTATCGGCATCCTCACACCTCTAGTAGCTCGCGGCCATCGGCGCTTCCGTTGGAGCGGCCGGAGCCCCCTCGGGCGGTTCCGGTTGTCTCCTTCGGAGCACCACCTGAGGATCAGATGTCGATCGCGGCATCGGAGGAGGAGCGGTCATCTTCTGGTGATGACTCGGCAGGACTGCCCCCTTCGGGTGTGGTGGTTCAGCCTGAGCCGGATCCAGAAATGGCTGCTATGCTCGAACGGGCGGCTGCGAATGTCGGGCTTGTGTGGAACCCTCCGCCGGGTCCCGAACCTTCGCGGCTGGATGATTGGTGTATTGGGGCGGGCCGTTCTGTTGCCCCACGGCCTGCTCCAGTCCCATTCTTCCCTGAAGTGCATGAGGAGTTGAGGAAGTCTTGGCTGGCACCTTTTGCGTCCAGGCGTGGACATCCTCGCTCCTCCCTCCTCACCACCCTGGACAGTGGAGCGGCGCACGGGTACGAGGGAATCCCCCCAGTGGAGCGGTCGGTAGCGATGCTATTGTGTCCTAAGACCGCTTCCGCTTGGCGGGGTGCCCCTTCACTCCCCTCCCGCGCCTGTAGGTTTTCCTCCGGTCTGACCAAGGATGCCTACGTGGCGTGTGGAGACACCGCTTCCACCCTGCATGCCATGGCGCTTTTGCAAGTACATCAAGCAAAGGCGCTCCATGACTTGCAGGCGGGTGGTTCTGACCCGGCTCTGCTGCAGGAGCTGCGTGTGGCGACGGACTTCGCCCTCCGGGCGACGAAAGTCGCCGCACGTTCGCTGGGTCGGGCGATGTCCACTCTAGTGGTCCAGGAACGCCACCTATGGCTGACCCTGGCTGAGATGCGGGAAGCGGAGAAGAACAGACTTCTCAACTTCCCCATTTCCCAGGGCGGCCTCTTCGGCGACGCGGTGGAGACCTTAGCCCAAGAGTTCTCCGCCGCCCAGAAGCAGTCGGAGGCGATACGGCACGTCCTGCACAGGAGACGGGCTGCTGCGGGTCCGTCTTCTGCTCCTGTTGAACCTCCAGCTGCTTCCCGTCGCCGAGGCCGTCCTCCTGCGCCAGCTCCCCCTCCAGCGCAGCCTTCCAACCCTGGAGTGAGGAAGTCTGGTCGTAAGAGGTCGGCCAAACCCGCTCAGACGCCCCCGGCCCCTTCCCGTAAAAGGAAGGGAGGGAAGCGCTCCTGAGACGGGCGACCTGAAGGAGGACCAGATGACTGCTCTTCAGGAGGGTGCCCCTGCACGCCTCCTTCCCCCGGGGGAGGGCCGGGCGGAGAATTTTTTGTTTTGTATGAAAAAACTTTCTGTTCCGCCGCTGGCCACTCGGTCAGCGGTACCCAAAAATTCATTAAAAGAGCAGTTTCTCCTTCCTCCTTCAGGTCATCCTCGGTCGAGACTGGTGGGCACGCAGTCTCCTCCGTCCAAGAGGGTCAGAATGGCAGTGGATGCTGTCACCGAGCAGCATCGCTCCCGTTCCCCTCTTCCCAGTCTGCAGAGAGCGGCAACGCTTCCTCGGTTGCGTCGCTCCTCTCGGCGGCTGGGCCCAGAGGGGCAGAGACCAGCTCACGAGGAGGCAGGGCCTCGTACCTCGTCTCTTCCCCTCCTCTCGCCAAGGGGCAGCCCGCAGCAGAAAGCCCACGCGCTCTCTCTGCCGTCTGCCCCTCGGTGGAAGCAGGTCTCTGGCAAACTCCACGCCCAGACCCCGCTTCCAGTGGCCACATCGCCACTGCAGCCGGGTCCCTGCCTTCCACCTCGCTGCCCCTCCGCGGGTACGCCGGTGGTTCGGGTGGGCTTGTTGGCTCGGTACCTGGAAGCCTGGCTAGAGCTTCCGGGTCCGTCTCGATGGCTCATCCGCACCATCCGGTTCGGCTATGCAATTCAGTTTGCACGCCGGCCTCCCAGGTTCAGGGGCGTCCACTTCACCCGTGTGCGGTCAGTGGATGCCCCTGTCCTGCGGAAAGAGATCGATGTCCTGCTGGCGAAGGACGCGATCGAGCCGGTCCCTCCTGCCGAGATGAGGTCCGGGTTCTACAGCCCCTACTTCATTGTACCCAAGAAAGGCGGTGGGTTACGGCCAATCCTGGACCTGCGAGTTTTGAATCGGGCCCTGCACAAACTCCCGTTCAAGATGCTCACGCAGAAGCGCATTTTCGAGTGCATCCGTCCCCAGGATTGGTTTGCAGCGATCGACCTGAAGGACGCGTACTTTCACGTCTCGATTCTTCCTCGTCACAGACCGTTTCTTCGGTTTGCTTTCGAGGGTCGAGCGTATCAGTACAAAGTCCTACCCTTCGGGCTGGCCCTGTCACCCCGCGTCTTCACGAAGGTCGCGGAGGCGGCCATTGTTCCCATGAGAGAACAAGGCGTTCGCATTCTCAACTATCTCGACGACTGGCTCATTCTGGCTCACTCGCGAGATGTGTTGTGCGAGCACAGGGACATGGTGCTACGGCATCTCAGCCGGTTGGGGCTTCAGGTCAACTGGGACAAGAGCAAACTCTGCCCCGTGCAGAGGATCTCTTATCTCGGTATGGAGTTGGACTCGGTCGCCCAGACAGCGCGCCTCACGGAGGAGCGCGTCCAGTCAGTGCTCACCTGCCTCAGGTCTTTTCGAGGCAGGACAGCGGTCCCACTGAAACAATTTCAGAGGCTCCTGGGGCATATGGCAGCCGCAGCCGCAGTAACGCCGCTCGGCCTGTTACATATGAGACCGCTCCAGCACTGGCTTCACGATCGAGTCCCGAGGTGGGCGTGGCAGAGCGGCACGTTCCGGGTCAAAGTGACCCCGCACTGTCGCCAAACCTTCTCCCCGTGGTCGAATCCTGCGTTTCTACGGGCCGGAGTGCCCCTAGTCCAGGTTTCCAGGCATGCTGTGGTTTTCACAGATGCCTCTGCCATGGGGTGGGGGGCCACGTACAAAGGGCATGCAGTCTCGGGTCTGTGGACGGGGCCCCAGCTGCATTGGCATATCAACTGCCTAGAGTTGCAAGCAGTACGCTTGGCTTTGTGCCGCCTCAAGGGGCTCCTCAAAGACAAGCACGTACTGGTCCGTACGGACAGCACTGCGACCGTTGCGTACATCAACCGACAAGGTGGTCTACGCTCCCGCCGCATGTCGCGACTCGCCTCCCACCTCCTCCTGTGGAGTCAGAAGCATCTGAGGTCGCTTCGCGCCACTCATGTTCCAGGGGAGCTCAACTGTGTGGCAGACGAGCTTTCACGGTTGCCTCCCCTGCCAGGAGAATGGCGACTCCATCCCCAGGCGGTTCAGCTGATCTGGAGTGTTTTCGGACTCGCACAGGTAGACCTGTTTGCCTCTCCGGACACGACCCATTGCCAGTGGTTTTACTCCCTGTCCGAGGGGACCCTCGGCACGGACGCCCTGGCTCACAGCTGGCCCCGGGACCTGCGCAAGTATGCGTTTCCCCCAGTGAGCCTTCTTGCACAGACTCTGTGCAAGGTCAGGGAGGACGAGGAGCAGGTCTTGTTAGTGGCGCCTTATTGGCCCACCAGGACTTGGTTCACGGAACTCATGCTCCTCACGACAGCCCCTCCTTGGCCGATTCCTCTGAGGAAGGACCTCCTTTCTCAGAGACGGGGCACTCTATGGCACCCGCGTCCAGACCTCTGGAAACTCCATGTCTGGTCCCTGGACGGGACGCGGAGGTTCTAGGTGGTCTACCACAGGCAGTGGTAAACACCATCTCTTCTGCTAGAGCCCCCTCTACGAGGCG
Organism: Tiaroga cobitis; assembly: GCA_030578255.1. NCBI lineage: Eukaryota > Metazoa > Chordata > Actinopteri > Cypriniformes > Leuciscidae > Tiaroga > Tiaroga cobitis. The sequence goes on from CM060598.1 coordinate 25,161,907, forward strand.
CCTCTATGCATTGAAATGGAACCTATTCGTCGAATGGTGTTCCTCCCACCGGGAGGACCCCCGAACTTGCCCGATCAGAGTCGTGCTTTCCTTCCTACAAGATGGGTTGGAGCGAAGGCTGTCTCCCTCCACCCTCAAAGTGTATGTTGCCGCAATAGCCGCACATCACGATGTAGTAGAAGGTAAGTCCGTGGGGAAGCACGACCTGATCATCAGATTCCTCAAGGGTGCTAGGAGGTTAAATCCACCTCGTGTTTTACACTCTGTACCCTCTTGGGACCTAGCTCTGGTACTGAGAGCTCTTCAAAGTCCTCCCTTTGAGCCTTTGCTGACAGTCGAGCTGAATATCCTGTCCATTAAGACAGCGCTCCTGTTGGCATTGGCCTCTTTTAAGAGGGTCGGGGATCTGCAAGCTTTTTCGGTCGACGAATCGTGCCTAGAGTTCGGGCCGGGCCTTTCTCGCGTTATATTGAGACCCCGGCCCGGATATGTGCCCAAGGTTCCTACCACTCCCTTCGTGGATCAGGTAGTGAACCTGCAAGCGCTGCCCCAGGAGGAGGCAGACCCAGCCCTAGCTTTTCTCTGTCCAGTCCGCGCCCTGCGGGTTTACACTGACAGAACGCAAAGCTTCAGGACCTCAGACCAGCTCTTTGTCTGTTACGGAGGCCGGCAGAAGGGGAAGGCCGTCTCCAAGCAGAGGTTAGCTCACTGGTTAGTGGATGCTATCACCCAAGCGTATGAAGCTTCGGGTGAGCCTTGTCCTCCCAGGTTGCGTGCTCACTCTACAAGAGGTGTTGCCGCCTCCTGGGCGTTGGCTCAAGGCGCCTCGCTGACAGACATTTGTAGAGCTGCGGGCTGGGCGACACCGAACACGTTCGCTAGATTCTATAGCCTACGTGTGGAACCTATTTCCTCCCGAGTACTCGCTACGGCCAGTGGTGCGAGGGAATAGGTTGTGTCGGCTTGCTACGCCACTCCGTGCCTCAGCCGGATACGTGCGTCTTTCGCTCCGTTGGCGCCATACGTTGGTTAGCCTCGTGAGTTCCTCCATCACCCCTTCGGTGCCAGGCGTGGCGGACCGCCGGCGCCAGGTCTACTACCTCTATGGGAGTTGTTGTGTAGACTGGGTGTTATGTCCAGTGGTCTCTTCGGTGACCCATTATGCCACGTGCAGTCTAGCCGTGTCTTCCCCTTGACAGACTCGTTCTGTCGTCCCTGTTGAGTACGCTCCCACTCCCCTTGGAGGGGACTACCTCAGGGACTGCCATATGTTTCACTATCCCCCTGGGCTAGTACATATGTGTATTCCAGGCCTTCTTCAGGCATCTGGCTTCCGCAGCGTTCCCTTCCCCTGTTTACGGGTTGGGCACGCTTTCCCAGTGTTATCCTATCCACTGTGCGGGTCTTGCGGAACAGCAGTGCGATTCCCTTGCTAGCTCCCGTAATTTGTAAAACTGCTTGGGTAGCTTAGCTGGGCGCTGGAAGGGGCCAGCACCATGGCGTTTTGTTAGGGATCCCAATTCGTCAGGGAACTCCCCCGACGACACGTCGGAGTTCCCAGGACGAAAGGGAACGTCTCGGTTACGTATGTAACCCTCGTTCCCTGAGTACAGGGAACGGAGACGTGTCGTCCCTTCGCCATGTTGCTGTACCTTCGCGGAGGACTGGACACTGTTCGGCTCCTCAGCGAAAAGCATTACGCAATATTTACTTCCGCTTTTTATACCCGCGCTGGTAGGCGGGCTGCGGAATGCAAATTTTGCATGCCAATTCCATTGGCTCGTTTTAATTCTCTCAAAGGCAATAGGCTCCCTAGCGTGATCCCAATTCGTCAGGGAACTCCCCCGACGACACGTCTCCGTTCCCTGTACTCAGGGAACGAGGGTTACATACGTAACCGAGACGTTTTTGCTCTGTTTTTCTGAATTAACGAGATCCTTCAAAATCCTGCCAGGAGCTATTTTAGCTGGATTGCATGGAAGTAAACATGTCCCGCCTTTCAAATTTAATCCGGTTTTATTTTACTTTGGGTTTGAGACATTGGGAGATACTGCTGTCTTTAAGTAATATAAATGGCATTGTTATCATGGCATCGAAAATTGATGGCCGGCCGCGGGAGCGCGCGCAGCGTGTTAAAGATCGCCCATTCTCTTTACGAATGCAGTTGCTTCTATGTGGATCAAACAGACATAACGTGCAAATAAACATCACTCACCCAATACTTTTTACCTATTAAAACACCTGTAAATGGCCAATACAACCATTATACTGGAGTATTTCAGCTGCCAAAAAGTTATTGAAGCCTCTACTTATTTATTGAAAGGTTATTTCTGCCCTGAAATTAGTTGATTATATTCATGAGGGTTAAATCTGACTGATTATAACTCACCTACTACTTTTTCCCTTTTAAAATACCTGTAAAGGGCCAATACAACCATTATAATGCAGTATTTCACCTGCCAAAAAGTGATTGAAGTCTCTACTTATTGATTGAAAGGTTTTTTCTGCCCTGAAATTAGTTGATTATATTCATGAGGGTTAAATCTGACTGATTATGTATAATCTTATCTGATTATACATACCTTTACAGGTATTTTAATAGGTAAAAAGTACTGGGTGAGTTATAATCAGTCAGATTTAACCCTCATGAATATAATCAACTAATTTCAGGGCAGAAATAACCTTTCAATAAATAAATAGGCTTCAATCACTTTTTGGCAGCTGAAATACTCCAGTATAATGGTTGTATTGGCCATTTACAGGTGTTTTAATAGGTAAAAAGTACTGGGTGAGTGATGTTTATTTGCATGTTATGTCTGTTTGATCCACATAGAAGCAACTGCATTCGTAAAGAGAATGGGCGATCTTTAACACGCTGCGCGCGCTCCCGCGGCCGGCCATCAATTTTCGATGCCATGATAACAATGCCATTTATATTACTTAAAGACAGCAGTATCTCCCAATGTCTCAAACTCAAACCCAACGTAAAATAAAACCGGATTAAATTTGAAAGGCGGGACATGTTTACTTCCATGCAATCCAGCTAAAATAGCTCCTGGCAGGATTTTGAAGGATCTCGTTAATTCAGAAAAACAGAGCAAAAACTTTTTTTTCCATGAAAAATGATCTCGTAATTCTGAGATAATTAACTCGTTAATTCAGAAAAACAGAGCAAAAACTTTTTTTTCCATGAAAAATTAACTCGTTAATTCAGAAAAACAGAGCAAAAACTTTTTTCCCATGAAAAGTTATCTCGTAATTCTGAGATAATTAACTCGTTAATTCAGAAAAACAGAGTAGATTTTTTTTCCTCAAGTGAATGCAATACGCTTCCGTACATTTTCATAAAATTGCTGTAATCTATGCCAAGGGCCGTGATAAACCAGAAATCAGCCTTTAAATAAACTAACATAGCAATCTACAATAAACACAGTTGATTATCATACAGTATATGTACAAACATACGTACACACACACACACACACATTATATATATATATATATATATATATATATATATATATATACTGTATTTATAATTATTTTTTTTGTCATAAACCATCACCCTCATACAGTATATGTATGCATACATACATACATACATACATATGAAGGCCATTGTGTAATTCGCACCCTTGTCCTGTCCAGTAAATGTGCAGAATAATAACAGAAAATCTTTGCATAAAGAAATACTCAAATATTCTACTAGGAGGTTATTTGATTGAAATAGGACTGAAATAAATCAACACTATGACCTACTGGCTTCGCATTTAGCAGTACCCCTGATCTCGCTCACAACGCCCCAGCTGTCGTACTCTCACTGGCAATTTATGTGCAACAAACCAAAAGCATAATCAGCGTTTGGAAATTGGACAGAGGGAGGAGGAGAGATAATACCTTTGAGCACGAATTTCATCAATAACCAATTAGCCCCACCCTGAAAAACTAATTTCATGCAACCTGTCGTTTCAACAAAATTTGAAAAAGAACAGATCGGTACCTTTACAGCCAATGTGAATAGCAAATATGGCCTTGTTTGAACTAACTGCCCTCAAATCCCACAATGCTCTGGGCCTCATTGTACCTGCGATAACAGGATAACTGGAATATGCCACGGATCTGCTGTGCAGGCTTCTGTCGCCTGGCAACCAGCTGGCCGAATCGATTTCGCCTGCTTTATTATTATTATTTTTTAGCAATCTGCATTTCCTTTGGTTAATGCTAGTGATCCGTTCTTTTTAATTCATTAGGAAAATGGCAGCTTTATAGACACACAGCTATCGGATATCCTGTTAATTAGGACGCAGTCTGTTTTATAACAAGAGGAAATAAGGTGTCCGTTTCCTCCAGTGGCATCAGTATTTCCAGCGCCTGGCTCTGACAGGCAACAGGAACACTTCTCTCGAAACGCTAACCCATTGGCAAGCCTCATCAGCCAGCCAATTGAGAGGAAATAATTCAACGTGGCTGCTGCGTTTTGGCAGATTATAACTGGATGATCATAAAACACTGCCTTCCTTCCAAGCAGCTAAATATGGCCTCAGCTACTTTGGAGTGAAAATCAGATGTCAGAAAGTAAAGGAAATGCTGAAGCTATAAAATATAGTGCACTCCACAGACAAATAACATATGAAAACACACACAAAAAAAGGGAAGGGGGATACAGGTAAAGGGCTGAACCAAATGACAGTCTATTTGAAGTAAAACATGGGACAGATTTTAAGCTGGCTACAATCAAGCACTCCGTAATAAGCTTATCAAGGACTGTAAGGATGATTTTCATATGCAGGTACAGGATGGTTCTGTATGGGAAATAGATGTACTTGCAAAAACTGGGTCACAACCACTTTACTCTCAAAATGCATTTGCACAAGATTTCCACTATATTAAACTAGTATAGTCTTCAATTGACTACTTAATTGATTTTTAAATCACATTAATTACATAGTTTACTAATAAATGATAACTGATATAAATATTTGCTGAGAAAAGCTCTAAATTAATATAATTCAACGACACTTTTGCAGACAAGTAAAGCATTAAAAAGACATGGAAGAACATTAATAATGTTAATGCTGCCTGTAATAAATCAATTAATGCTAATTAATATGATTCTAATTGCATGAAAGTTATTTTTAATAAAAACTATTTACAAAATTAAATGTGTGAATCATAATAGGATTATAATATATTAATAAACAGTAGTAGCTGATTCCATTCATCTGACTCGTACCAACTGTATTTTATTCATACTAATTAATATAATTTCCAATTGCAAATTAATATTTGTTAATATGTACAATTAAAAATATATATTACAATCATAACAGGGTTATAATATATTATATAACTGGGGTCTTAATAATTATTGTAAATAAACATGTTAAATCAACAACCCTAGTGCAAAATGCAATCAATGCAATGCAATCGACAGATATGACTGCACATCCTAAAGTGCAATTCAAGAACTATTTGGAGTTGATGTTGATGCCTCTTCCCCCTTCTGGTAATTTTACAGGACGATTTTGTGATGAATGGAGTTGTGCTGCCTAATATTTTTCTGAGGAGCTTTTTTTCTCTCTCCATGATTTTTTTATTAGAAACAATGAGGAAAGAGTGGTATGTTTAAAAGAGCAGCATTTATTTGAAATAGAAATCTTTTGTAACATTATAAATATTTTACTGTCATTTTGGATCAATTTAATGTGTCCTTGCCGAAAAACCCTTTAAAACAGATGAGACAGACACGACACCTGCAGTAACACAAATGACTGTTTTCTTTTCTCATCCCCAGACAACAGGGATGGCAGTGAGTCAATCTTTATTCTGAGTAAGTTGGCACCAAACTACATTTTAACCAGTCAAACAGAGGCAGAATGCAAGATACACACTGTTGCTCAGCACTCAGCCAACTGATTCATTCTCCTAGCAGGATGACTTTCATCACCAGATGCACAAACATTGAAAAAGGTCTTTAACCATTACTGTGTTCAGAGAACTGATAAGCTTATCTTTAGTGGGACCGCAATAACCGTATTGTCAGAAGATACTGGCCACTAATAACTGCTCATATTGCTGTGCAGCCACAATAAAGATTGAAAACCAGACAAATAAAAGCTCTAATGCGCTGCTAGCATCCGACACAATTGTAGCAGAAGACAATTAAAGAATCTGAGTGAGCTAAAAGTCTTCCTTCCTGATGATAATACTAGGTAGTACTGGTAGACAGATAGTGAAGTGTGAAGACTCACTAGTTAGAGAAATATCTGCTCAAATGGTTCAAATTCAGTAGTTATTGTTTCACATTGTAAACCATTTCAAACCAAGGCTGCTAGAGAAAGAACAGTGCTGATGGAAGATCAGATTCATTAATGGAGTTTGTTCATGGCGACTGAACATTCCTTTTGATAAGTCTTTTGTTCGTAGCTGCACGTTTTGAACAAAGGCTTAGATAAAAGCATATTTGATATGCAGGCAAGTGTTTGAGAAGCGCTCTTGATAGAAAGGAAATGAAAAAAGAGTGAATGGGGGAAAAAAACTTCAAAGATCTAGATGAAACCAACAATTTATTTTGTTAATGTGAAAAACAATGATAAAATGAAATGCAGGAGGGGGAATTGAATTTACCAACATGGTAACGCTTCCTTTTACAGTCCTGTTACCCATGTACATACTATGTACTTATAATAGTAATTACAATTACTGGGTAATAACCTGGTACTAACCCTGAACCTACCCCTAACCCATGTACTTCCCTTATATTAGCCAGTACTTTCTAGGTAAGTACACGTAAGTACTGTACTGTAAAAGGAAGCGTTACCGACAACATGATATATTGTCACGGCCTTGCCTGGCTCCTCCTCCTGGCTGTGTGCTGTGTCTGTCTCCTACAGGTGAGCTGGGCACAGGTGTTTGGAGTTGTGCTAATTAGTTCCTGGTCTGGGCCTTTAAAGACGCTTCAGATGAGACCGGGAGGAGAACCAGCCTCCGTTTGCATCTCTCCCGCTTATTCATTTCATTGCACTACACTGATTGCTTACATGTTTATTTTTGTCAAAGCCAATTTCATTACTGGCTGTACAAAGTTTATTCTGTTAAAATTCTATTAATTTAATAAATCTAGTATATTTCTTTTCCATGTGTGACCTTTCCCTACTCTGTTGCTTGCTTTGAGCCAGGCTCGTAACAATATGCACAAGCTTTTAAACCTAAATAAGAAGTCATGCGCGTCACACGTGGCTGCAGTAACATAGCACAGCGCACGAAAATATAATAATTTAACGTCTTTAATATTATAATCCACAAAAGTATACAGGAGAGGCTCTGGGAAACCACAACCACATAAGGTAGATGACACAGAACTGAGTAAACTGAGGGCTTAAATAAACACAGAGATTGTTAATGTAACACAACACCTGGGTAACTCAATTAATGACTATGGTAACAGACAAGGTAAGGAGAAACTGGCAAACAGAAAACAATGAGGTCTGAACCAAACTAAACAACTGCATAACCCTGACAATGTGGTATTCACCTACCTCCACAATTGTGATCTTGGCGGCCTTGCACATGGGCTGGTTGAAGTTCCGCGCTGTTTTCCTGTTAAAAAAGTACATGCTAAGCATTAAAATTTTTAAAACCAACTTCAGACATGTAGAGCTGAGGTGGAACTGTATTGATACAAGTATCAATGTGTGGCATGTTCTTTCCTCTATTTAAAGGTGCTCTAAGCGATGTCAAGCGTTTTTTAGGCCAAAACATTTTTTTGTCACATACAGCATCTCCTCACTATCCACTAGCTGCCTGTCCCCTGAACACACTGTAAAAAAAACACGGTCTCTGCAGACACCCCAGGCTCCACAAACGGCAACAAAAACAAACTCCGGCAACCCGCTCCACGAAACATGACAAACAGTTCCAGCCAATAACCGACAAGAAGGACTTGGGGGCGGGGTTTGGGGGGCTAGTGCGCGGATGAGGAGGAGGGAGGGTCTAGCTAGCCTCCGTTTTGTTTATACAATACTTTAAACGTCAACAAGAAGTGACGTCACCCGACATCGCTTAGAGCACCTTTAAGAGCCACTGATAATTTAATATGGTGAAATGAGCCAGAATGACAAGCTATTAAAAATCAGTCCAGAACCATTGACAAAAACAATAGTACCGCTTTATTTCAATAGTCCACTTCAGAGATTCCATTAACTACAAGATCTGTGTAACTACATGTCAACTACCAGTCATTAGAAACTTTCTGCTTAACATCTGCTAACTCTTTATTTTTATTGTCCAAAACAGACATCCTTCTGACTAAGTAACTTTGCAAGTACATGTCAACTTATTCTAAACGTATTAACCCTAATAGTCTACTAAAACTCTAATGAGAATTAGTTGATATGTAGTTATTGAGAGTTAGTTGACATGTAGTCGTTACTTAAAGTTAATATAATGTCTATAGTGGACTTTTGAAATGAAGTGTAACAAAAACAACTTAGTCATCATCCATATTGGTGCCATCTTCCTAAAACTGTCAACCAAAGCAGAACAAGTATAAAATTTAATGGTAAAGGAAACAGTGCGCCCTTGTGGTAAAACAAAATACTACACTTACATTTATGTAACGTTGCAAATGGAAATGAGCAATAATAATGTCCTCTCTGTTCAAATCTTTATTGTTTTCAAATCAAATATAACACCATTTTTACCATACACAGCTATTTTATAACACTATTTATAACCCTTTTTATATGGCAACATACCTTTTTTTTACTTTCTATTCATCAAAGAATCATAAAAAAAGGCATGACGATTTCCACAAAAACATCAAGCAGCTTTAACTGTGTATAATACAGAGCCACTAAACGGACATGGTGAAGGAAAAAATATCTGAGATGGAGGAAAAAATCTTTGTCAATACTTTTGCTTTCATTCAAAAATATTTTTCGTTCCCCCGAGAAATTTTGTGTTCGCTCGCAAGAGCTCAAAAGGTTTTGCGAGCGAATGCAAAGTTTTTTGGGGGAATGCCAACGTTTTGGGGAGGGAACGCAAAAGCATTGACTTATTATTTTCCCTCCCATCTCAGATTTTTTTCCACCACCATGTCCCTTTAGGGGCTCTGTGGTTTTTAGCATTGATAATAATAATAATAAGAAGAAGAAGAAGAAGAAATGTTTCTTGAGCACCAAATCAGCATCTCAGAATGATTTCTGAAGGATTATGTGACACTTAAGACTAAAGAAAGGATGCTGAAATGAATACATTTAAGAATAAATTACATTTTAAAATATATTAAAATAGAAAAGAGAAATTTCAAAGAGTAACAATACTGATATTACAGTAATAATATTATTGGTAATATTTGCAATAATTTGTCCTATAATATTTCAGTAAATATATTTAATGTACATAAGACACTTTTAAAAATCTTACTGACCCTAAATATCTGCATGGTAGTGCATTTAAAACTAATATTTTAAAATTGTACTATTTTCTTTTTTTCTTCTTCTTTAAAGGGATACTTCACCTCTGGAAAGATGAATGTGTATTTAAAATGGGTCATTTATGTGGAAGAAATGTGAAATTATTTTTGAATTTGGAGCTTTCTAGACTGAGAAAAGCCAGAAAATGTATTTTTGGCTTATGTGGATGAAAGACAACTCCCAGAATGCACTTGAATCTGTCCGGGATTTCGAGATCGCCCAAAATGTCCGGGATTCGGCTTTTGCGTTCTACAGTCGCCATTCATTATGTTTACTGTGGCGAGCAGGACGAGGCTAGAGCCGCGGGAGAACGGCGCGAGGCCGGTGGCGTTTAATGATGAGCGACACCTGTGAGACGCACCGGTCTCGTATCTCTCAAGGAGGAGCGGGAATTTTCTTAGCAATGTAAAACGCACATCAACCTTGTTTACCGTTCATGTAAACACTACATTCAGATTCACCAATCGGAATGAATTCAGTTAGATTGAAACAAAAGGTGTGCATGCAAACAATGAATGGCGACTGCAGAAAGCAAAAGCTGAAACCCGGACAATTTGTACGATCTCGACGGCCGGACATGTCAAGGAAAAAGAGGATGAATGGTAACCCCTACTATTCAGCTTTCTCCAACTAAGTTACTCAGCTTTCTCCACAGAACAAGAGCCTGCTAGCTTAGCAAAAAAAGATGTCTGACACTGTGTACATTCTGTGAGTGAGATCCCACCCTCTATGGGCGGGTTGAGAACATGCGGAACAGCTCCTTCTACTGACTGTAGTCTTTAGCCTCCGGCCAAAAAATCCTCCGATGACGCAAAATGACGATTTTTGCGTCATCGGAGGATTTTTTCCAGACAAAAAATACATAAATCTCTCGTCTCAGGGGGATATGAGGGTGGAAAGCACGGTAATTTGAAAATACTACAGGTTTTCTACTAATACAAAGCTTAATGCTAAATCCTGAAGTATCCCCTTTAAAGTCCCTGTACAGTCAAAATTAAGTATGTGTTCTGAGTTTGTCACACCACAGAAAAATGTGTTAGTAGCCACCCAGCCAAATTTGAATGATAAAAAAAGCCGGCAAGTACATCAAATAAGCTATCAAAATCTTGAAAAAGTGAGCATTATTCTCTGCTCTCAAACGCTGGGGGCGTGTCCGCTGGCTGCGCTGAAACCACGCCCACTCGCGGGAAAGCTGCCGACAGTGATATTAGCTGATACTGCTTTCGGGACGGGGAGATGAATCGAGGCCGAGGCAGGAGATAGTCGGTTCGGCCCCTTTCACCAGTAACAGCAGATTATCAGTGAATCCCAGTTGTCTCAGACGACAGTTTATAAAACGCTCCTGTGTAAAATGATCACTACAGAGGCGGGTATTGGCGGTGATCCTCAGCTCTCCATCAAGGTTGGCTCTTCACAAAATTAATCCACCTCTTCTTGATGTGATCGTTTTTAGGAAATTTAAATAAAGACACCGATCTGTTTTGTACATGATCGCATCCAGGTAGTATCCTACGCATTTCTGTGTCGAAGGCATAGCTAGCTAGCATACTGTAGCTCGCGATTGAGCGGTAAACTGATGCGAATGTGCTCTATTGTTAGGGGAGGGGCCAGCCTCAGTGGCCTCAGTGTGTCATCAAGTAGGGGCGTGTCCACGAGCTCAGGGGCTCCAGTGCGTCATCGAGCCCCGTTTTAGCCCTGCCCAAAAAATCCGGAAAATAGCAATGGTGAAAAACTGTTTAACGGTCTAACTCCACAATTTAGTACTTCACAGTTCACAGTCGTTGTAATATGTTTTAGCAATACATTTATAACATTTATAATGGGTTTAGAATTTTTTTTTAGAATTGCCTTTACAGGGACTTTAAAGGGACACTAAGTAACTTTTTAGTTAATTTATAATCTAAAATCAATATTTTTATTCATAAATATGTCCTCAATGGTGCACAAATACCTCTGCCAATTATCTGATTTATCCTCGTAAACAAAGAATTTATTATATTTATATACATGGGACGGGTAAGTCCACGGAGGCTTCCATGTAGTTCCGCCATCTTGAAAAACTATAATAGCAGAGAGGGACAAAAAGTACTAGGTCAACGCGTTTCCACAACACGTTTTCATTCAGAGCCGGCGTGACGTGACTGAACGCAGCAGAAGCGGAGGAGCAGAGCAGTGAGAGGCGCTTGTCACTGCCAAGTTTAAAAGGCTGCATTGCAAATCCTCGTCGCCAGAAAAGTCCAAAATAGATCGTAAAAGGAAACGTGACCGGAGATTACAAAAAACACAAGTTAATGTCGGGATAGCTTTTTCCAGGTGGATAGAGCTAATGCAGGAGAAAGATTTCAAAAGAGACGCTGAAGTCCTGCTTTCTTCTCGACAGGCAAGTCAGTGTTGCAGTCTTAATTACAAGCTTTTTTCATTGTTTGCTTGTGTACTTTATTTTATAGACAGATGAACATGTATAGTTAAAAGTTGATGATGATATCTAACAATGCACGTAGGCTACTTCAGAAAATATAACGAATAAAGAAGGCATAACTACTAATTACAATAGTTCATGTTTTTGACACTCATTATTTCATACTGTAACATTCATTTGTTCGTTGTGTCAATTTGAAGTTTGTTTGAAATAACAAACCTGTTCACCCGAAGGAAAACTCGACGAAGTGCTATTAGAAGACATCCTGTCATAGCTTTTTGGTACATAACGGCTACCGTAGATGCAACACGCATTTGAAAACGCGAGGCGCTGGAGAGCACAATTCGTTTGAATGCAAAATACAATTTCACCGCTAGATGGGAGTAATTCTTACTTAGTGTCCCTTTAAGTATTTTACCACTATTTTATATCATTATTTTCTGTGGGTTGTATAATGAATAAAAAAGACTGGGTTTGAAATTACAGCTATTTTAACAGTTTGCCTTGTCTACTGTGTTAAAATTTTTCTCTAAAATAAGGTACTGTTTCAAAAAGTGTCTCATGTGGCCTTGCCTTCAGTGTGGGTATGTGCTAAATGGAAACAGTAAGGTGAGAGAAAGGAACTATTTTCAGGTTTGGGCAAAACACCAACCACACCAGTGAACATGTGATACTGTTGGGTTAAGGAAAACAACTTCTTGTCCGTCTACAGTAGAGCTGAACAACCTCAGAAGAACAAGCATTTGTACCTGAAGATGACATTTCCTGCCCTGTCCGCTTTCCAGGCTTTGATCAGGGCAAAGTCACCCGTGATGGCTTTTTCCATGATGAAGTGTCGGCCATTAAATTCACGCACCTGAAACACGACAGTGGCAGAACATAATAGATCCTATGTCTATTTTTACTGATCATCACACTTCAGATATTAATAGCAATCAAACCTCATCTGAATCTGATACATGAGCTGTATGACTGCATCACTCAATAAAACTGGAAGATAAGCGACAACTTACCTCTCTGGGTTCACTAGCGATGGCAATGGTTCCGTCCTTGTTGTATTTAATAGGAGATCCTCCCTCTTGGATGAGTGTGCCATAGCCTGTGGCAGTGAAGAAGGCAGGCACACCTGCGCCACCGGCCCTGATCCGCTCCGCGAGCGTGCCCTGCCGTCAACACAGTACAATGGATAAACAAAACCTTCCTGATTGGATTTTTTTTAGAAGAATGGTACTATAAAATCTTTAGCATACATATACTGGGCAATAAACTTGCCACTGAGAACAAAGGTAAAGTGTTTATTCTAAAGTTACGGGTAAAGGATGGTCTCACCTGTGGGGTCAACTCCACCTCCAGCTCGCCACAGAGATACTGCCTCTCAAACTCCACATTCTCCCCCACATATGATGAGATCATACGCTTGATCTGTTTGGTCCGAAGGAGCAGGCCCAGGCCAAAGTCATCCACCCTGTTTAAAACATACAGAAGATGAAAAACTATAGCTAAATATGTCCTTCTTCAATATACATTTCAACCAATTCGGTGCATACACAACTAAATTATTTTATTATCACTTTATTCAAAAACATACTTTTCCTTATCTGCTACTATTGACATCACAGATCAGGACAGTCACTAGAGGTGAGACTGTGTGCGTACTTGGTGACATTGGCAACATCAAGAATTCCCAATGTCATTGTCTCACAGCTCTTGAATGAGTAACCACATGGCATTTACAGCTCAAGTTGATTGGCTCAATTCAACCTGGCTGGGAAACTGACCGCCCATGAACAAAGATGCTAGATTTCAAATTGTATTCCTAGGGTCCTGCACCGTTCAAAAGTTTGGGGTCGGTAAGATTTTTTTTTATATTTTTGAAAGAAGTCTCTTAGGTTCACCAAGGCTGCATTTATTTGGTTAAAAATACAGTAAAAACTTAAACTTTTAAAACATTTTGAAATGTAATTTATTCCTGTGATGGCAAAGCTGAGTTTTCAGCATCATTACTCCAGTCTTCAGTGTCATGTGATCCTTCAGAAATCATTCTAATATGCTGATTTGATTATTATAAATGTTGAAAACAGTTATGCTGCTTAATATTTTTGTGGATACTGTGAAGCAGTTGTTCAGGATTCTTTGATGAATAGAAAGTTCAAAAGAACATTTATTTAAAAATAGAATTTATTTGTGACATAAAATTTCATTAGTCACTTTTGAACAATTTTCTGAATAAAAGTATAAATTCTTTCAAAAAAGAAAAGAAAAAAAGTTGGTTTGAATCTACAAACTTTATGCTCCAAATCTTGATTGTTAACCACTAGGCAGTGGCGGTTTTAGGCACGGGCGAACCGGGCAGTCGCCCGGGGCGGCATTTCTTCATGTCACATGGGGGGCGGCACAAGCAGTTTAAAAAATCCTCTGTGCCGCGAAGGTTTTCTATTTTTTATCATTTCGATTCAATTATTGGCAATGGCGCCTCTCTTGCTGAGAAGGTGCCGTGCACAGAAGCGATGTCAAGGGGGTCTCCTGATTAGTTCACGTATCGCGTCTTTTGCGCGCTCGAGGTCGTTATTTCAAATAGGCGCACGGGAAGCGCGCTCATTATGCGCTCACGGGAAGCGCGCTCATAAACTTTTCAGTATGGGAGTGCACGTGCACCCAAACACCTGGGTGTTTTTTCTCTTCTCCGCAAATAAATCTTTTAGCAGAGCTACAGCAAGCGTTTTTCTGTGGTGGAAATACATTAGCTACTAAAACGTATTTGTTGTTGTGGAGAGCGCAGTGCATGGTTGTATAGCAACAACAGCCATGGGAAAATCGGTCCGAATTTTACTATTAATAATAAAATATAAGCCACTGTGCATTATAAATGTCAGGAATGTATCTTTAATAACTCATTCTTTTTATAGAGATGATTTAAATGCTGAAATATGAGGTTTATCTTTTTATAAAACCCTTTTTGTGTTAACCTTTTTTAAGTAGGTAACATAAAAGACACTCCTTTAAAACAAATCTTTAATTAACTTGGTGAATTGATTTTATTGTGTATTAGGCTTTTGAACAAGATTCTGTGTATGTGATCATTTTGGTCACTATATTCATGAAATGAAAATAATTTTCATAATGATCAACTAAAATCAACTTTAATTATGTGTTTTTACAGTAGCCTATATGCAAAGTACAATTTTCTATTTTCTAAATAATCTCTGGTTCTGTCCTTTTCTCTGACATTTTAAGAGTGACATAGGGCTACAAAAGCTATTTTAGGTCAATAACAGTTTGGGTTAATATGAGAGCTGTTCGAAATTATTTAAGAGATAGCCTAAGTATTGTGTTACTAAATAAGTATCTCTCTGACCCTTTCACTTTTAAAAACTCCATTTCATGACAAAGAAAATAGTTTAACAAGTCATAACTAAAAGTGTGCCATGCATATAATTCAAGGCATTAACCAATGCGCTAATGGTTCCTCCCTTGAAAGTTAGATTAATCTAGCAAAATAACTGGATTCTATTAACTGTGTTTTTCAAATGAACGGTATGTGATTTTGAACGGTATGTGATTTTATTGTTGGGTTGTTGTTTTTTGGGGGTCTCGCCCTGGGTGTAATTCAAAGTAGAACCGCCACTGCCACTAGGCACACCACCTCAGATAATGCCTAACTGCAAACAAACATATACATTTCCAGAAAACCAATGTCCAATTTAGGTTGAACTATTGTTGGAAAAGTAGCACTTATTCCCTAAATTGGTCTAAATTCAGTGTCCAATGAGCATTCTGTAGCAAACAGGTCATTAAAATTCCGAACACGCAAGAATACAGAGACAAAGGACACAAAACTCCTTTTTACTGCAAGAAACATATGAAACGTCTTACAGCTCTCTCAGACCTCCTCAATTCGGTGTGTGCGGTGGCTTGGCACAGTTACAGAAGCAGTGACTCAAAACTGATTTTGTCATTCATTAACAAATAGCATGACTTATTGAGACTTGAAAGGCACTGAGGTATGAAAATGTTGGCTAGCTATCCAATTTTTAAAGGCAATCAGTGCAGTAGTGCAGATCTGGACATTTTTAACACTGTTAAAACCAAAGACTTTCAGGTGAAACATGAGGGGGAAATGTTTGATGAAAGTTAAAAGAGACATTTTATAAGTTTAAGTATATTTTCTAGGTTAATTCGATCAACAGGGAGCACAGACTCTTCATGTCACGACTCATTCACTGGACCGAGAAAGGTTGCAATTAGATGCATACTGTGTCGTGTCATGTTCTCATTAACTCTTCTAATGTGTCTTTTTCACTTTTTCTCCCGCCAGATAAGTGACAAAGGCTTTTTTTTAGAGACTAGTTTTAAGAGAAGTTATCAAGGCCATATACTGTATATCAGGGTTCCCCAAACTTGGTCCTGGAGGGCCACTGTCCCTGCAAAGTTTAGCTCCAACCCTGATCAAACACACCTGAGCAAGCTAATCAAGGTCTTCAGGATCAGTAGAAACTCACAGGCAGGTGTGTTTGATCAGGGTTGGAGCTAAACTCTGCAGGGACAGTGGCCCTCCAGGACCGAGTTTGGGGAACCCTGCTGTATATGCTTAGAATTAACTGAGGTAAAACAAACTGATTCCAATTTTTCATAAAAAGCACAAAAACATAAGTGATATTACTCAACAGTCAACACAAGTTATAGTGAGTCACCTAAATTTTAGACAGTGTTGTCAGTTACTTGGTCTATTTTTGCTCTGCCGATGACAAACCAAAAAAAAAAAAAACGTTGTCTATTTCCAAGCAACATACAGCAGTGTTTTGTTCTTGAATTAATTTATTTGAGAAAATTGTTAAAATGAATGATTAACTGATTTACTCATAAAAACAGGCTGCATAGAAATAAGCATAATTCTCTACTAGTAAGCCAAAAACAGTATAGAGACAGAGCGTCAAAAGTCAACAAGTCAGCACACCATTTCTAAGTAATGAGCAACATGTTAAAAGTATCAGCAGGGTTGTTGATGGAAAAATATATAATATAGTAGTATATAATATTGTCGTGATAAGATGAAATATAACTTTTTAACACTATTATAAAGCCGCAAAGTGTAAGTGCTTTTTGCGTGCCTGTGGTTTCACTTGTGGTTTCACCTATATTTTTTTCATAAATTTATAATAAATTTTAGGGATGCACTGATACAGCTTTTTCCAGAACGAGTCCGATACCGATACTTTCATTTTTGGTACTCACCGATACCGATACCTGTATTCTCAATGCATTTGTAATTTTTAAATATATTGGGTAGAGAAACCTAAAGAATATAAATCATATTAGTTGGCTTAATTTGTTCATCAAATATATATTTCCTTCAGTTATTTTCATGCTTAATTAAGCCTGCTAAAATGTATTGTATGAGCTTCTGTTACTTTTACTGTTCATTCTATTGCTCTATCATATTTTATCTGTCATTTAATTGCACAGCACATATTTAGAGCAACTCCTGCAGGGCTCAGAGCTGTGGATTGGGTTTGGGATTTGATGTTAATTTGTTTGATTAAGCAGCCATATCACCCTGTAGCCCAAGACTAGTTGCCCACTGAAGCTGAGCAGGGCTGAGCCTGGTTAGTACCTGGATGGGAGACCTCCTGAGAAAACGTCTCGGGTTACGACTGTAACCTATGTTCCCTGAGAACAGGCAACGAGACAATACGTCATTGACACTATGGGGGAATGCCTCAGGCGTGACCGGTGTCTGAAATCAAGTATTAACTCACAGCAATCATGTTGACCGGCGACAACCCGTGCATCATCAGCTTGAATGATGAGCACGCAACCTGGATGTATAAAAACCGTGACAATATCCTATCGTCTGAAGGGACTGTCCCTTTTGAAGGGAACTCAACAATACGTCATTGAAGCTATGGGGAACGAAATACCCATGACGCCATACTGAGGGGAGTGCATGCCCAAGGGCAGTGACAACGGTCAGAACCAGTAATAGAACACTAAAACCACTCACCCTTAGGTCACGTTGGGCTGTCAGTGACAGCACTCCCTACCGGTCATAGCCCAAGCTAATGAACCAAGAAAACTGCCAGAACATAGTTCATGGGAGGTATATCTGGGCCAGCTCAACTTAGGACCACAACTTCCTAATAGAAGGGGTCCCTTCTAGGGAGTGTGGCTAGGGGACCCTCATATCAGGAAGGCCGGTGAGGCCTGAAACCTGACGACCACAGCATGTGGGAGCTAACATTCAGGAAGGCCGGGTGAGGCCTGTAACCTGGCGACCACAGTATGTACGAGCTCATATCAGGAAGGCCGGTGAGGCCTGAAACCTGACGACCACAGCATGTGGAAGCTCATACTCAGGAAGGCCAGGTAAAGCCTGTAACCTGGCGACCACAGTATCTGGGAGCTCATATCAGGAAGGCCGGTGAGGCCTGTAACCTGGTGACAACAGCATATGGGAGCTCATAACCAGGAAGGCCTGGCGAGGCCTGTAACCTGGCGACCACCGTGTGTGGGAGCTCATATTCAGGAAGCCCTAGTAAGGCCTGTAACCTGATACCCAGCATGTGGGAGCTCATATCAGGAAGGCCGGATAAGGCCTGTAATCTGACATCCACACCATGTGGGGGCTACTTTCAGAAAGGCCATAAATATGGATTTTAGAAAGTACATGAAACAAAAGTGCGTGTACTTAGCCATTCCGAATCCAGGAAGGCCTGGATCAGAATGTGGAAGTTAGCTAGAGAAAGGCGTCTGTCGTAGCATAATTCGACGACAGGACGCATCTAGAGTGGGACCCGAGGTGAAAGACCTGGGTCTGAGCCACATAGGAAGGGACCGAAGTGTACAGCGCATGACCCTTACCATAAAAATGGATTTTAGAAAGTACACAAGACGTTCAATCGTGTGACTTACCATAAGTATGGGTTTAACATGATCAGGAAGGTCAGATGAGGCCTGTAACCTGTTAGTCATAATGTGTGGGAGCTCACATTCAGGAATGCCTGATGAGGCCTGCAACCTGATATGTGAAAGTTTACAACCACACCCTAGCGACCACAGTGAGTGGGATTTCACATTCAGGAAGGCCTGGTGAGGCCTGCAACCTGACATGTGACAACTCATTACCAGGAAGGCCGAGGAGGCCTGAAGCCTGGTAACCACTGAATGTGGGAGCTTAATACTCAGGAAGGTGGTGAGGCCTGTAACCTGGCGACCTCAGCGTGTGGGAGCTCACACTCAGGAAGGCCTAAAAGGCCTGAAACCTGGTGACCACAGTATGTGGGGGCTCACATTCAGGAAGGCCGGATGAGGCCTGTAACCTGGTGAACACAGTATGTGGGAGCTCATATCAGGAAGGCCGGTGAGGCCTGTAACCTGGCGACCACAGCATGTGGGAGCTCATAACCAGAAGGCCTGGTGAGGCCTGTAACCTGGCGACCACCGTGTGCGGGAGCTCATATTCAGGAAGGCCTAGTAAGGCCTGTAACCTGATACCCAGTATGTGGGAGCTCACATTCAGGAAGGCCGGATGAGGCCTGTAACCTGGTGACCACAGTATGTGGGAGCTCATATCAGGAAGGCCGGTGAGGCCAGTAACCTGGCGACCAACGAGTGTGGGAGCTCATATTCAGGAAGGCCTAGTAAGGCCTGTAACCTGATACCCAGTATGTGGGAGCTCATAACCAGGAAGGCCGGTGAGGCCTGTGACCTTGCGACCACAGTATGTGTGAGCTCATAACCAGGAAGGCCGGTGAGGCCTGTAACCTGGCGACCACAGTATGTGGGAGTTCATTTCAGGGAGGCTGGTGAGGCCTGTAACCTGGCGACCACAGTATGTGGGAGCTCATATCAGGAAGGCCGGTGAGGCCTGTAACCTGGCGACCACAGTAGGTGGGAGCTCATGTCAGGAAGGCCGGTGGGGTCTGTCACCTGGCGACCACAGTGTGTGGGAGCTCATAACCAGGAAGGCCGGATGAGGCCTGTAACCTGATAACCACAGTATGTGGGAGCTCACATTCAGGAAGGCCGGGTAAGGCCTGTGACCTGACATGTGGAAGCTCATAGCCCGGAAGGCCTGGTGAGACCTGTAACCTGGCGACCACAATATGTGGTAGCTCAGCTCACTTACAATACATTACCTTGCTTACCACCATAGCCGCCATCGCACGACCGATGGAAACAGCGGACTGTTTGGTGGCCCGGAGAGCCAAATCCGTGGTGCAGCGCAACTCTGCAACCGCGTCAGGGGACAGGCCGGCCCCCATGATCGGGGTCCCTGTTGGTGGCGCGCCCCATAACGTCCACCAACTCAGCGTACACTGGGCAGGAGGGCTGAGATGGTTCAGTCCTAACCGGACTGATATCATCGGCAGCCGACTCCTGCCCGGGCCGAAGAGAACCAGTTACAGACCCATCAGAAAGAGAAAGAACCTCCTCTACGTCGACCTGTAACTCACCCTCGTCAGATGGCAGATCATCCGGCGAGGTTAACGCCCCTCTCCAGCTGATCTGCCAGCTCCATCTGAGAGCCCCACGAGCTCAAGCGCCGCTGAGCCTCAGCCCGAGCGGGACCGGCACCGCGGGGTTCAGATGCCGCGCCCACTTTCCTCGAGAAGTGGGACAGACAAGAGCGGAGAGTTCTGATAGAAAAACTCTCACAGTTTGCGCAGGAATCTCCCTCGAGAGCGCGTGCTCTTCTCCCAGGCAAAAAACCCACAGATCGTCTGAATCCTCCCTCAGATATCTGGGACACAGGTTGGCACACTTGTGGAAGGAATTTCTCCTCTTCTCTGTACGCTTCATCGTTGATAACTTTCAAACAGACAAAACAGTCCCTGAAGACGAAAGGATTTTGTCACGGTTTCAAGGCGCCCTTTTTATACATCCAGGTTGCGTGCTCATCATCCGAGCTGATGATGCACGGGCTGTCGCCGGTCAACATGATTGCTGTGAGTTGATACTTGATTTCAGACACCGGTCACGCCTGAGGCGTTCCCCCATCGCGTCACTGACGTATTGTTGAGTTCCCTTCGAAAGGGAACCAGGATGTTACTGGAAGATGTGTTTGTGAGGCCAACAGGGGGCGCTTACCCTGTGGTCTGTGTGGGTCCTAACACCTCAGTATAGTGACGGTCGGGGACACTATACTGTCAAAAGAGCACCGTCCTTCGGATGAGACGTAAAACCGAGGGATCCCTGATATGATTGTAAAGCACTTTGGGTGTACAGTAGTACATATGAAAGCGCTATAAATGCCTCATTCATTCAATTTGTTTGATTAACATTAAAACACAGAAGCAGGTTTATTAGACTGCTCTCCCTTCAAGACTGAATGTATGGATTCCATTTTGAATATACTGTCTACATTCACTTGAGATAACCGACTTTGTTTACTAGGATACTCGCCAAGACTGGTGTTTCACATAATTTTGTCTGAATTCGTCCGTACAAGCACAAGACGTGAAAGAGAATTAAATTCACTATTCACGCGCTGTCTGAGACGATTCTGTGCGTACGCATGCTTAGACCCAGTGTCCTCCTTCTGTGCAAGCAACGCATGCTAATGCCAAACACGGCTGTGACGCAGGTTTCACATTACAGTCTCACTGAGCAGCCTCTCTGTGGTAGACCAGAAGTTTTTTACCACAGAGATTCAGAACTCACAGAACAAGTTATAATAAACAATGCATTCAAGAACAGCGGGCTTCAAACAGTCAAGATGGAAGGGAAACAAATTTCCTGTGAATCAGTGGGGAAATTACTATCTAAAAAAACGTAAAAATTTCCTCTGAGGTTTTCCAAAAAACTAACTCTGGAAAAAAGCCAGATGTATTGAATTAAAAAGGGCACTTTTATGAGTTTGCTATGCAGGTCTGGTTTAAAGGAGTAGACATAAACAAATGGTGTAAAAAAAAAAAAAAACTTTATTTTGTTGGCATATTTAACATACACAGTATCCTATTTAAGCCTAACTAAAACGATTAGAATGAACTTCATCGCTTTCTTCAACCATCTTCAGCAGCAACCTACACTGGCTTCACTCACTGGTCACGATGGAAATACAAAAAACTCAAAATAACATAACTGGCCCACTCTCAGAGATTACGCAAAGATATAGTCATAGACAACCAAACTGGGGCAATGCCAGCACAGAAAGACCTATACATAGATCAGCGTCAAGTCACATGTTCAGAGCAGCTGCGACATAGCAGCAATAAACCAAACGTCAACATCCAATAAGATAGCAAATTAGACTGTATAACTAGACATTTAGAAAACATTTACTCTTTCTAAGAAGGAATCTTTATCATTGATCTCCTTGTGCACGCTGTGTTCTGTATTTACCAGTAGGTCTAGACCAACTTGCAGGTTAGACTTGGTCAAACTGGTAATCTCTTTCTATTTGTGGTCAGTTGCGCACACATTCTCATTGTCGTTTAAGTGATAAATTCTTGTAATGACATCTAGGGGACAATTGATGTTATGGAGCTGTACTTAGTGACCTTAGAAGAGGTTTATCAAGAGTGACTGCGATTGTTTTTGTTATTCTGCCATCTTTCAAATTTCTCCAAATGGATTTTAAATCTCAAATCACAGTAGTATCCTTTCTGATTATGCTCAGACTTTTACACAATCATGCCGTTTGTTGTATGCTGTTTCTGTTGTTTGAATGTGTCAGGAAGTACAGAAGTTCAATATTAGGCTTATTGGTGGGGTACGATAATAAAGATGGTCGAGTTTAATCCAGTTACTGGTTTTGGCTGGGTTTAAGCTGTTGTTTACTTCTGAAAAGACTTACCCTGCATTATTGCTGACTGCTGTCAGGCTCTTCACTCCAGTCTTCAGCAAACTGTTTATCAGGTTCTCTGGAATACCACATAGGCCAAAACCTGTGAATGAAGGAAAAGGATAGTAAAGAAATAAAAAAATACTTGTTGGCATGAGCTCCTCAGCCATTTATCAGGGAGATCTCAATAAATGTTGTTCTGTACAGATTTAATATAATAATTAAAAATAGTATTAATAATATAATATAATACAGTATTCAAAGGTGTGGGGTCAGTAAGATTTTTTTTTTTTTTTTTTTTTGGAAGGAAATTAAAGCTTTTATTCAGCAAGGATGCATTAAATTGATCAAAAGCAAAGTAAAGACATTTCTGTTACAAAAGATTTATATTTTCAAACAAAACTTTCTATTCATCAAAGTATCCTGAAGAAAATGTATCATGATTTGAACAAAAACATCAAGTAGCACAGCTGTTTTCAACATTGATAATAATAAGAAATGTTTCTTGAGCACCAAATCAGCATATTAGAATGATTTCTGAAGGATCATGTGACACTGAAGACTGAAGAAATGATGCTGAAAATTCAACTTTGCCAACAGAGAAATAAATTACATTTTAAAATATATTAAAGTCCCTGTAAAGTAATTTCTAAAAAAAAAAATCTAAACCCATTATAAATGTTATAAATGTATTGCTAAAACATATTACAAAGACTGTGAACTGTGAATTACTGAATTGTGGAGTTAGACCGTTAAACAGTTTTTCACCATTGCTATTTTCCGGATTTTTTGGGCGGGGCTAAAACGGGGCTCGATGACGCACTGGAGCCCCTGAGCTCGTGGACACGCCCCTACTTGATGACACACTGAGGCCACTGAGGCTGGTCCCTCCCCTAACAATAGAGCACATTCGCATCAGTTTACCGCTCAATCGCGAGCTACAGTTTGCTAGCTAGCTATGCCTTCGACACGGAAATGCGTAGGATACTACCTGGATGCGATCATGTACAAAACAGATCGGTGTCTTTATTTAAATTTCCTAAAAACGATCACATCAAGAAGAGGTGGATTAATTTTGTGAAGAGCCAACCTTGATGGAGAGCTGAGGATCACCGCCAATACCCGCCTCTGTAGTGATCATTTTACACAGGATAGTTTTATAAACTGTCGTCGGAGACAACTGGGATTCACTGATAATCCGCTGTTACTGGTGAATGGGGCCGAACCGACTATCTCCTGCCTCGGGCTTCATCTCCCCGTCCCGAAAGCAGTATAAGCTAATATCACTGACGGCAGCTTTCCCGCGAGTGGGCGTGGTTTCAGCGCAGCCAGCGGACACGCCCCCAGCGTTTGAGAGCAGAGAATAATGCTCACTTTTTCAAGATTTTGATAGCTTATTTGATGTACTTGCCGGCTTTTTTTATCATTCAAATTTGGCTGGGTGGCTGACACATTTTTCTGTGGTGTGACTAACTCAGAACACATACTTAATTTTGACTTTACAGGGACTTTAACATAGAAAAATGTTCTTTTGAATTGTCATAATATTTCAAAATATTACTGTTTTTACTGTATTTTTTATCAAATAAATACAGCCTTGGTGAGCAGAAGACACATCTTTTAATAATGTTAAAAACTCACAGACCCCAAACTTTTGAACGGTAGTCTAAATAATAACTAATCAGACAGTTACTGATTAAGATTGAGTTTATGATAAATCATAACCCTTAAGTTACCTCCCACAAGAATGGTTGATCCGTTAGGAATATCTTTGACGGCATCTAGGGGGTCCGAATAAAATCGTCCGGACCGTTGACTTGATGTGGAAAAGTAACAGCCGCACGTCTGCCAACCAGAAACATAGAGTAGAATGAATGAAACAGGCTGGACATTCAGAAGCACTTAAAAGCATGAATGAAACAGATTTCCACACTTGAATGTTAGCTATTTACAGTGGATTCCTAAATAATGCATAGAAAAGTGAATTGTCAAATAAGATTCATTTCTACTGTCAACTAAAGCAGTTTGATTTTCCCATGCTGACATTCACGTGATAAATAAACCTTGAGAGTCCAGCCAAGCAATCCATTTCATCTTTATTTGTTTATACAACAGTGCGTGTTTGACCTCACAATTGCTCCAAAGGACGTGGAGAGGAAACAGCTGACCACTTATCACTCTGTCTCAATAAATAATATCTGTTATTATGTATATATAGAAGACTTGAGCAGTATTACCAAACAATAATCGACAAAAATAATGAGTTAGGAGAAACCATTATGACCAGTGTTATTCCTTGAAACAGTGATTCAAAGGTTTCTGCTATGTCTGTATACAGAACAACTCCGTGAACCTCACAGCCACATGACACTAGCATGAGACTGTCATATATATGACTTCAAAACTAATGCTATCTTATTGGTCAGGGCCTGGAGAATTATTATCCTTGTTCTGAGAACTAGTTATAATAGCAGTCTAGTTCACCTGTTATGTGATGTAATGCGCCAAATGGTGAGGGGGGTTGGGATGAGAGTTGGGTTACTATTAACCAATGAGTAGTGTTTGGAGTGTTGTCAAGGTAGTTGTCCAAATAACAAAATAACAAAATAAAAAAACAATAGAATTTCCATTAAAGTTTTTGAAACTCTGTGGTAGATTATGCCTCAAGCCAGAATTGCATAATGACCTTGTTTTCCAGTCCAACAATAATACAAATATATGAAACGAAGTGACTCAAGATCTTGTGCTGATTGTATTTAATGGCTTGCTAAAATAAAAACACAATGCAGCACAAAATGACCACTTTTAGAAGACTAGCTATATGCAATCATTTTTGACTTCAAGAATATGTTAGTTTTGCCACACATCATTGAAACACAAGCAAACACATCATGTATAGAATTATGTATAGCTTCCTTATACTATCTGAACGTCTCTCTTTGCCCTGCAATGGGTAGTAGGGTTAAAAAAAAGACAAACATAGAAGCACCGATACGTTCAACATCATGCAAAATTTCGGATGCACCATCTTTTGCTTCTAAACACTGACCTTGCCAACGGAGAATCGCATAAGGTTCGTCTTGATCGTCGCTGTCACGTTCCTGAGGATCACATTCTCCGCTCTAGTTAGCGCTTTAAGAGTCGCCATGTCTGAAAATTACAGGCCTAATTTTGTGAATAGTGAATGATGGTGACAGTAATGCCCTCGTTGATCTCAGACAGGCGGGGGGGATGAGGTAAACGAAGGAGTGTCGGGGGCTCGATTTGCTTATTTGCATTTAACTCTCTCACTGCCATCTAACGATTTCCGATTCATTCTAATGAGTCGGATCTTTTTTTTTATGTGTCGGTAGACATGTCTGGATGATTCATTTCCGAATCGCACTGAATCTTTCGGAGTGGTTCCAGATTCAACAACGCATTTGAATCACCAAGAATTGTTTTTAGTAAATGAGTCATGACCGACTCTCAGTGGTCCAGATAAAGCAAGTCAGTGAACAGAGCAACAGTATTTGCTTTAAGCGTACCACATAAATGTTCCACATAAACCATGCTGAAAAATATCTTAATTACAACAGTTTTACACACACACGACAGTGTAGCTTTAAACATGCAAAAACACATTTTCAGTCAAGCAGTCAAGTAAATGAATTGTAGTATTTTTTATGTAAATGGAAAATTAGTTTAGACTCTAAATGTGTTTACACTACTCATCCTTTTATTTCAAAGAGTAGGTTTTAATTCAAACAAATATAGTTCCAATATAACAGAATAACAATCAATAACAGGGAGAAGAAAGAAAAATGTCAACAATAACAACAGCCAGGCCTAAAAAAGACTTACAAAAATACAATAAAAACAAATAAAATAATACAAAATACATACATCAATAAAATGATAAATACCATAAAAAGTAACCGTGAAATAAAATAAATAGACGCAAATGGAGGATCATGAAATAAGCACAACGGCACGTGGTGCATAATTACGTCATAACCTAAAATAATTGATGAATCTATATTTGAACTGGTTCTTTTAACTGAACTGTTCAAAAGAACCGATTCGCGGAAATGAATCGTACTTCCCATCATCACTACTGCCAACATTAATTTCAATTCACTGTTATCAAACACCGAGTATTGTGGGGGTAATTTGGATAAGGGTGGAAAAAGTAAGCTTCTGTTTGGATGTAAGTGCCAGGCGTGCCATTTATGAATGAAACGAAAGAACAAAACATCCCAGTAATCCTCCACACGTGAGCAATCGCGCGCTCGTCACGTGACTGTCGTTTGCAGTCATGGCCGACGACTACAGACGAAGCGTCGAGCTGGAGAGGAGGATTTTTGAGTTAGATAACAAGTGTGTCACACTTCGAACCGAGAAACCAGGTAACCGGGAATCGTGGCGTCAAATGCGTAAAACCAGACTCTCGTTATTAAAGAAAGTGAGGTTAGTTGGGCGAATCAGCCCGTTGTTGTCATCGTTAGCTAGTTAGCTTAGCCGCTCTGCGTTAGCATTCCTGCGAACCACAACAAATATTTCCATTCCATTCAATAACCCTGTTTATACGGGACATGTTTGACTAACTAGTTTACAAGAACGTCGTACTAGTCATTCTAAACCGTGCGGGAGTTTAAAAGGCAAAGCACGTTTGTTGTGTTCTGTAAATATTCAAATGTTTGACTAGCTACTTAGATGCAGCTTGCATGAAGTGAATTCGCATGTGGTCGTGCAGTTTACAGAACACAATGATACATACATAGCTTTAGTTATTTTACAACGTGATATTATAGGTGTAACGTTAGCCATAACTAGCATATCTTTCCAACGACCTTATATTACAAATTGTGAAAGACAAAAAGGAATGTAACGGACAATCAATCTCTTTTTAGCAGTACTTTGCCTACTATAGGCAGGTCAAAATTCATTTTAATATAAAAATAGTCACCCAACAGTCATACTTATAGTCTGAACATCTGAAATGTTGCTGATTGCTGCACTATTTCTGTAAAGGCATTGGCGTTTTAGAACCTGTCAGTCATACGTAGTTTACACACATACTAATGCGTTCTTGTCTTTTTAAGTCACCATGAAATCAAATTTTTTAAATGTCATTTTATGTATTACATTTATCATTTATTATAAATGATTTATCTGTGCACATCATTATTTTTTATATATAAATGAATGTGCACTCGTAATCTTTAATTAAAATAACTCCCCCTTCCTTTTGCAATAACATCTCTTCCCTTCTCTGATGACGTGTTTACTGACATGAAAGCGGGACAACCTGTCACTCACATGAGATCACAGCAATAGCAAACCACAACCATCCAATCAAGGAAGCCTTTTCACTTGTATATATGTCACTATAGGGAAGAAAAGACTATCGCAGCTTCCGTTTCATGCCGACTTTTCTTCCCATTACGTATATCTAGGTGAAAAGGGTTTTTGAACGAGAAAAAAAATGTAGGGTGGGACTTGATTCATAATTGTAAACCATTTATAAATCATTCATAATATAATAAATACTGCAATATTCCATGAAAATAAGAAAGTTTTGATTTCATGGTGACTTTAAATGATTCTATTGAAGTAACATGATTCTCGGCAGGCTAGGTGTAATGAGTATAAAACTGAGCGAATTACCCATGACATTTAAAACAAGCTCTTTTCAGGCAGAGTGCAGAGTTGTTTTTACAGAGCTAGTTTCCTCTTTGTCATTGTGACATTAAATGTTGCTATTTGTTGTTTTGTACCAAAAGCTGTTCTTCAGGTATCTGATTACAGATTTACATTCATTAAAATGGCTAATAAGTATAATATTTTCTTTTTATGGACAATGTTATGAAGCCTGATTCCACAGTCATTTAGGACCGAAGCTTTGCCAGAACAATATAACCTCAGCTCTTTTTCTTATACATCCAACTGTAAACTATGTTGTTGTATGCCCTCTATTATATATTAACGTTTTTATTTTCTTCCTAGATGATGACTACTTACAGAATGCCTCTTCCATACTAGACAAGTTGAAAACCTATTATAGACATGGAGGAGAGAGCAGCAGCCTCCCTAAACTGCTGCAGGATTATACACAGGTACTTCACATAACACACATCTCACCCTGCAGAATTTCCATAAGCATATCCTAATCATATATTAATATGTTCAATGTATGAATAATACAGTTAATAACATGGACATATTGTTTTAATTAGTATTTGAATGTCATTTAAATATAATTGAATATCATTCGTCTTTGCTATATTGTATGGCACTTTTAAACTGCAACCTTTATATTGTCAGCCTGCCCCAATCAAAAATGCACAGTTCTTGGTAATCACTTTGCTTTTATTATTACTAACAGCTCTTTTTAGGTGTAGCTAGGTAACAAAGTAGTCAATTATTATTTTAGCATATTTAACGGTTTATCCTGAATCAGATTTTTCACAGATTAACCTTCATGTTAGTTAATTTATTTAAAAAGATATGTTTAATAAGTTTTTCTTTTTTATCAACTTTAACAGTAGCTTCCCAGATTTGACAGGGGCTTTGCAGGTCCTTAAATCAGTTTGATTAAAAGTCTTAAATGTGACCTTGTGACCTAATGTGACTATTAAACCGTAAAAGTTAAATAAATGGCAAAACATGGCACTGTTGCACATTCTACAGGCCCGCGGTTTCAAAGTAGTTCACAATCATTGAATGCCACCCATTTATGCCAAGTGATTGCACATTACTGCTGAATTATGACAGTGTTTACATTATGATGTTTATATTTTAATATGGTGTAGATTATAGTAAGTGCATATTATCTCATCTTTTTGAATGAGCAGCTGGAAGTACTAAAGCATAGACATTTCAAAATAAGAGTCCCAGTGTTTTGGGGCTTGTTTATAGTTAAAAAGTTCCACATTATGCATAACTTTTTTTCTTCTGGATATTATTTGTATTTTGCTTATGCAATAAAGTTCATCTGGCATTTCATTTCACCCTGTCACAGAAAGGAAAGACTAGAAGAATTATTTAATATTCATTAAATATAGAGTTTTTCCTAGTATCGGTACAACAATCTGTTTGTCTTTCTTTAAACATATGGTCTAATGTTCCTTGACAGATGAATCTGCTATAAGATGTAACACTACATACAATCAAATGTACAGATAAAATGGATGTTCAGTGACTTAATGTACGATACAGTTGTGTAGTTGTTTGTCATGTAAAAGATCTACATGTAGATATGTTAGTTTGTCTTTCTCATGTGTCTTGTATACTTATTTCTACCTGCAAAAATTGTAATATGTTATGGTCATGTACAATATAGGTGTCTGTCATATGTATACAGATCAATTTGCAGGTCTGTCTGTTTGTGTCATGTGTAGTGTATCCTTCAGTCATTCTGAAAAAAAACTGTTATTATATCATGAACCTTGACATTAACTACGACATTTAATTTATATGTAATCATATGTTAGTGCATAAACTTATATATATATTGAATAAAACAAGTATTTTAAATGTGCACTTACCATGTTTTGCCCAAGCCTGTTAAATTGAAAAAAATATATATTAATTTAATTTGTGGAGGCCTTAAATGGTCACATTTCATTTTAAAAACTCTGCAGATACCCTGATTTTGATGCAATGGCCCACTGTTTTACCCACATTTCTACAGGTTGTCTTGGACATTACATTCTACGAGGAAAACAAGCTTGTAGATCAGGAGTTTCCTGAGGACACTTCTCCTTTCAAAATCCAGCAGTTACTACAGGACTTGACAGAGCCAGAGGTGTTAGCAGGGCGACTGGTACCTGCTCAAGAGGTGTTGTTTCTCTATCTGTAAAAGACCTTTTCTTAGAACAATTGGTTTTATTATTTGCTGATGATTTCCTGAGCAATACATTTTTTTTGCGTTTTGACTATACAAGTGGGTGTTCAGAATAAATATTCTTTACTTTAAACACACACAGCATACGTAATTGATCGCCCACAGGTATCTATTTTCAGAGCTTAATTGGCATAGACTGAAGAAGCAGAGCAAACTCTTCTGTGAGTAACTAGTGTGATGCTCTGAATTGTCTCAGGTGCAGTCTGTGCTTGGACTGGAGCTGCTGGAATGCCTATACTGGAGGCGTGGGGCATTATTATATATGTACTGCCACACACTACACCAGCGCAAGCAGTGG
Source organism: Tiaroga cobitis (assembly GCA_030578255.1). Lineage (NCBI taxonomy): Eukaryota > Metazoa > Chordata > Actinopteri > Cypriniformes > Leuciscidae > Tiaroga > Tiaroga cobitis. The sequence continues at coordinate 25,192,771 of CM060598.1, forward strand.
ATCAAGAAGAACAAAGCTACATTCCTTAAGGTTCTTTCCCCAACTTCTCACTCCACAGTGCCAGTTTTAGTGGCCATGAATTGAGTAAGTGTTGCAATGCTCCGTGTCTTCACAGTGTCTTCAAGAAGGTGTGCGTTACCTTATGAGAATGTTGCAAGTGAGGAACTCAGTCAAGCTGAACGATGGTGTGGTTTTTCATGACTCTGCAACCGCCAATTTTCTGGCAGAAGGTACATCTTCGCAAATGTACTTTCTGTTCTAGAACTGAAAATCGATTGATTGATTGATTTCTGTGGCATTTTTTTTGGAATTTGGGAACCGAAAACTGCAGACATGCCAGTTATTGCGTATGCACTGACTTCAAAATCTGTCTCTGCAGGGGCGGATTTTCAAAGCACGTAAAGATACTGGGTTATCAGTATCTTCAAATATTTGTTTAATTACGAAGAGATTTTCTATCGGAAAGATGTGTAGCTATATAAGAATAAATTACACAGTTCTTGAAGTCATAGTAACAGAAGTTAATTGGAAAGATGTATTGAGATTTTTTCATTAGTTCATCTTATAGTTTTGTCAGGTGTCATTTTTAGAGAATATAATTTTTATTAATCAAAATTAAAAGAATGTTATAAGTGTGTGTTTATATTCTTGACTAATTCCATTTTTTACCCTTTTCCCCCAATAGGTATCTTTTCTGATACTCACTTGCTTACAATGATGTACATTGGTGAGATGTGTTTCTGGGCAGTGAAATATGAGGACTGCAGCATGGACACCACAGAGCGCAAAGAGGACAGGCTTCATTTCCGAGATATTGGCACACAAATCCTCCATAAGTACGTGCTGGCATGCGAGGGGCCACTTCAGGGTCAGGGCTGGAACACAGAGAATGCCAAGGAGATCCTTAGTATTTTACAGTAAACCTGGAGAGAGCTTTTAGGAGAGGAGGTTCACAAAATGTCATTGTTCTGAAGCTAGCAAAAAAAAAAAAAAATTTAAACAAACAAAAAAGATTAAAAAAGAAAAATACTGAATACAAAAAAGGCACTTATCTTCCGGTCCAGATTTGCTTTCTGGATGTGTGTTTTCGCTGAGAATGTGGAATAATACTTCTAATGTAAAATATAAACAAATAACTATTTGTTTAAGGAAACAGTTATTCCAGCTGAGAAGCATCACACAACTTTTTATTTATTTTAATTTTAATTTATTTATTTTTAGTTCATTACATTTATATATGTCATTTATATATGTTAAAAGAAATGGTACAAAGGAGGGGGAGATGCAGATATATGTTGCATATTTAAGTATTCGTGACCATTTTTAAGTATGGACCTTTTCTTTTTAATAACATCTTTGTATATGACACCTCTTCTGCTCACTTATTCAAAGTTACATCTTTACTGCTTTCGTTGACCAGATGTAATGTTCAGAGATGGGAATTTGGATATTTTGATAGTATACTTTTAAAAAGCTAAACTTTTTGGTCATTATTCTTTTTAAAAGGAAGTTCATTTTTTGTTTTTGTCTTCATTGAAATAAATTTTGGGTTAAGAAATGTTGAAATGTGAATGTGCGAGTGATATTTTGGTTTCACGTGCATTGGATGTTGTTACACCAGAAAAGTTATTTGGAGTGTTAATAGATAAAGGTTGCTGATTGCCTTCATGTCTCCAGTGATTATCAAAAGGTTTCCAGACAAATCTCAAGTTGTATCTGTATTTTATAACCCTCATTGCTAATCTTGTAATGTTAACATAGTAACAAATAACATTCATAAAGCTTCAAGGTGAGGCAATTAAAAAAGCATTATGGTTTAATTAACAGTCCAGCTTGAGAGTTCTGAGAAGTGCAAACACTTGGTGCTGGTGTAATATTCATAAGAAAATATTTATTTTCAAAACCAAGACATGTGCTTAATGTGATCTCAAGCTTACATTGCTATCAGTTTTGGGGTAATTAGCAACCCTACATAATGTTAGTGCCTTTTACTGGTTAATATGATTTTGTTGAATGTGTACACTTGTTTGAAGTAAACACACAAAAGATGACTAATGGGTGGCTGTGATTAACAAATATTTTGGGGGTCTTTTTTCTCCATGCGCATTTTCCAAAAACATCAGACATACAGTAGTTGCTCTGTAGAGGTATCCTTAGTCAGATCCATTCAAACTTTATTTCTAAAGCATTTTCAACACCACAATGTGGAACCTAAATGTGGTACAGAAAGAATACCTAAATAAAATAATAAAAACAAACATAGAACCAATGAGATATGTTATACCACACAACAACTTGCAAAATATGTTCGAATGCTAAAGAAAACATGAGTTTATAGCGCACTCTAAAATACACTAAGTGTTGGAGATGGTTTTACAGACAGGAAGGTCATTCCAAAGCCTTGGAGCTGCAACAGAAAAGGCCCGGTCACCATTACATTTAAAGCGAGTTTGAGGAACCATAAGATGCAATTGTTCTTTGAATGCAAAGACATTTTAGATACAGAATGATTAAATCAGAACATACTCTGGTATGCTTTGAAAGCATAAAGCAGCACTTTGTAATGAATTCTGCATCATACAGGAAGCCAATGTAGTTTTATATGCACAGGAGTAATGTCCTCTTGTGATCTACACAAGTCATTAATAACTAAATCTGCAACATTGTGACTAATTGCAATCTTTGGGTAACGGGCACAAGATGGACAATATTTAAGAAGCTTGAGTGACACTTAAAAATTAAGGGATAAGTTATCAATTTAATAATTCAAACATTAAAATGGAAATAAATAAATACATTTATTTTAAATAGACAAATTAATAGACATTTGAATATTTTAAAATGTGTTCAAATGAATCATTTTCGAATTGAAAAAATAAATGTACATTTAGAAAAATAACATTGTAAATAAAAAATCGAACTTGTTTATTTGTTACATTTTTATGTTTGAATTTTTAAATTGATAACTTGTTTTCAAAACTACAATTCCCACAATGCACTATGTACTTGACGTTGCATACACGCCTATGAAAACATGAGAGACGTGTAACCAGTGTAACTTTGACAGTTCCGGGAAAAGCCAAAGGAATACTTCAGATTGCACAGCTGAAATTGAAATACCATGTACTGAAATAAAGCAAATTACTCTATTAAAAAGGTTACATATAGAAATCCGTCTTAGAAATTGTTCACAAATAAGTGTCAGTATGCTGAGCCGATCTATAGTCGTACAAAGTCTTAGGAGTATTAGAGATAGGTTTTTTGATACAAGACGACAAAAAGACGATGTTCAGGGGACAAGTGATGACGTCACGGGCCCCTCTCTGGATAATCTGTCGGTAAGGCACGATTCTTTGAATTTCAGAAGTATTTATTTACCTGACGCTTTATTAAAAGTAGATACTACGGCTAACTATGTTCGAAATGTAATACTAGCTTACTACTACGTGATTACTGAAAGTACACTGTATGCATGTGCATGTGTACATTACCACATCACCTCATCACTTTGCTTAATTCAACAAATGTCAACAACAAAAGTTTACCTCAATATTTTCTAAAAAACAAAAAACAATTTGGTAGTCTGATCAAATAATGCGAGGAAAAAGAGATCACAGATATTATTTCTAGTTCATTTATCACATTTGAGATGGATGGTCAAATCAAGTGCATTTGTCTGTAGAGAATTTGCATACTGTGCACAACATGCATATATACTGCAGAGAAAGTAAGAGCAGTATGGTAGTATGTATACTGTATGTAGACTAGACCGGAGCATGTCTCTAAATAACCCAGTAGAGTGTTATTTAAACTACAGTTCAAAAGATAATTAATACTTCAGCAAGATTGCATTAAATCGATCAAAAGTGACAGTAAAGACATTTGTAATGTTACAAAAGATTTGTATTTCATATTAATGCTGAACTTTATACTTTTAAAAAACTTTTTAAAAAGTGTATCACAGTGTTCACAACATTTTCAACATTGATAATAATAAGAAATGTTTCTTGAGCACCAAATCAGCATATTAGAATGATTTCTGAAGGTAAAGTAATGATGCAAAAAAAAAATCTGTTTGACAATTACCAGAATAAATTACATTTTAAAATATATTCAAATAGAAGTCAGTTATTTTAAATTGTAATAATATTTCACAATATAGCTGTATTTTTGATCAAATAAATGCAGCCTTGGTCCAGCCTTCTTTTAAAAACAAAAAAAATCTTACCAATTCAAAACTTATGACCGGTCTAATTCTTTAAACATTTATCCAAAACACGTTGTTTTTTGTCTTTCTTATTTAAACACACAGGTTGACATGCAGTTTCTCATTATGACCTTCCTGTCTCCGCAAGACCTCTGCAGACTGGGAGGCACCAGTACCTACTGGCGGTCAATGGTTCGAGACCCTGTACTGTGGAAGTACTTCCTGTTGTGTGATATGCCGCTCTGGCGGTCAGTCGACCATTTATCAGTGCCTCATGTCGTAGAGCTCACTGGCTCAGCTGTGCTGGATGGCTCTCAGATGCAGTTTGATTATATGGCAGAGTAAGTGCTTAACGCTGAGGCAGATGGCACTTTGATATCACAAATAGTTAGCTCTGGGAGCAGCCCTGTTTATGTTGTGTTGGGAGATTACAGAATATTGGAAATATATTGATAAAATATAAGAAAATAAAAATATTAATAAAAGTGGTTTATATTAATATCAATACAAGTGGTCTTGTACTTATAAAAGTTGTTTTCAAAAACCCATAATTTTTACTAATATATTATCTTTGGCATGGCACACACACAGGTATCTACGCATCTGCCCGGCCTGTCGAAACCAGTGGCGACACCAACCCAGGGCAACATTTGAGTCTGTGACTTCCTTCTTCCAGTCCTTCGTAGCGGTTGCAGAGCCACAGTTCGCCATGTTCGGCCCGGGGCTTGAGCAGTTAGAGATTTCCCTCATGACCACGATCATGAATTCCCCTGATGTACTGCCTATAGCAGGAATACCTCAACGTCAGATTGATGGTACCCTGCAATTACTTATAGTTTATTCAAGTTGGTTATTTAACTGAATAAATGAATGTTGCGTGCTGTGGTTGCTTTTTCTGCTCTTTTTTCAGGCATTGGATCAGGAATCAGTTTTCTGGACAAAGATCAGCACAGATTCAATATTGTGACTTTATATTCGACTAACAGGTAAGGAAGAGGATAGATTATTCTCATTCAGAAGTGTTAGAAATATACACATTATCGGGGACTCAGTATGATTTCTTTTAAATCTTTATTTTTGAAATAAATCTCTTATGTTCACCAAGGCTGCATTTATCTGATCAATAATATAGTAAAAACAGTAATACTGTGACATATTATTACTTTATTACTTTGAAGTAATACAGTATTACTTTATTTTATTTTTTATTCTAAACTGTTTTAATTATTCTTATTTGTTTTGATTATTTTAATTTCTTCTATGTAAAGCACTTTGAATTACCATTGTGTATGAAATGTGCTATATAAATAAACTTGCCTTGCCTATTGCAATTTAAAATAACGGTCTACTAATATATTTTAGAATGTAATTTATTCCCAATGCAAAGCTAAATTTTTTGTAGCCAGTCTTTAGTGTCACATGATCCTTCAGAAATCATTCTAATATCCTGATTTGGTCCTCGAGAAACATTTCTTATTATTATCAATGTTGAAAACAGTTGTGCTGCTAAATATGTTTGTGGAAACATTTTTTCAGGATTCTTTAATGAATTGGAAGTTCTAAAGAACAGCATTTATTTGAGATACAAATCTTAACATTTTAAATGGTAGTTTATGTTGCTCATGTTTTTATTTGCGTGAACTTTTAAATCATTATCATTCTGAGCTAATGTGTAAATATGTCAGATAATCCAGTTTGTATGAATGAGAGTCTGTGTCTGGTGATTTAGGACGGAGCGAGAAAGAGCTCGCCTGGAGCACCTCAGTCTGCGCAGTAAACTCTTTGTCTATCAGGAGGACAGCGAGTCCAACATGCCCTTAAGCCTCATCCCCACGTTTAATCAAGTTTGCCAAGCCATGAATGGATTCATCTTTGTTGCAAATGCTGAGACTGAAAGAGGTATGATTGTTGTGTACACTTTTCATTTAAAAGCTTATTCTTCAATGCATTAAATTAGTTATGTTGACAAATATAAATTTTGCCTGAAGCACTGTAAGCATATGTAGTGATATTGCAGTTTATACTGTATATCTTTCGTTCATTTATTGGAGTAGCCGACAGAGGGTGGGAGGAGGAAAGTGCCCAGATCAGGGTTATGTTAGGCCCTGTGATGGGTGCTGTGTCCCGCCCTATCCTGGTGCTCTCTTGTGTGTCTAGAGAGACAGCAGACAGACGCAGGATACCTTGTGTGACTGTTGCCCACCAGCTTCAGCTCAGCTCACTGCCCAACCCCTGGATGGTAAGACATCAGACAGCACCTAGAAAAGAATATCTGACATGCATAAGAAATGAATGTTGTGTTCTATAAGGCTTCAATATGTTTTGTGATGCTATAGGTTCAGGACACGACTGCAGAAACACTGGCAGGACTGCTGGATGGCATTGATTGGCTGCTGAGGCAGTCTGGAGTCAAGCTGTAACTACCAAGATTGACATGATACTGCTGGATGTACTATAGAGACCTTTCAAACATCTTCTCATCCAAAAGATACAACATACAAGTCACACCATTATTGGTGATTGTACTTTTGGTGGTGGCCACAGTCATACCGTGGAAGTTATCTACATAATTAATTGAACTGATCTGATATTCATTGCACTTTTCAACAATTGACCTTTTGTTTTGTCTTAATGTTGTCTTTTAATTGACTTTTTTTTTATTAAGAAATGACATTTTTTAATATTTGTTTTTTAAACAGGGGAATTATATTTATGTAGCTCGGGATTATGATTAAGCAATATTACACAAGCAAGCGTGTAATTGTACTGAATATCAACACGTCTGTGATAGGACTGATGTGGCAGCTGATAATCAGAATCCGAACAACAGGAAGGTTATGAATGTGATATAGATTTTATGAAACATGCAGTTCAAATAAAGAAGAAGTTAATAAGCAACTTACATTTTATACAGAATTTTGCCTGATACTCAGGCCAAAGCAGAACCAACTGAATCATGAATCAGTGTTTTTAAAAGAATCACTTATGTGAGTGATTCATTGACTCACTTGTCCCAGTCCAAGTGCTATATGACTAAATATTCTGATATTTGCTTGCAGAATGCCTCTCGGCCAATCAAAATTGAGTTCTTGAACTAACTGTTGTATAAATATGGTTGTACAACATAAAGGTTTCCTCTCCTTTTGAAGCTATCTTAGGTAGTTAGTGCCTTATAAATGTGTAACACTGAAATAATGATGTACTTTAGTTCTCATATGTTGTTTTTACTTATTTTGTATGAATGATTTTTCTCATGAATGGTGTTTTCCCTCTTTTGTCCACAAAGAGGCAGCAGCCCCAGCTTTATTAAGAGATTTGATGACAACAATAGGAACATTGACCTGGTATAACCTCATCATCCTGCTGGCCAGTTTTATTCAGGGTGGAGGTCATCCATTGGGCAGTGTTCCAGAGATATTTAGGAATTGCTTTGTCTCTGTCTTCTCTTTGTCACCGACTCCCAGCCCTGCTCTCTTCCTCTGTTTAATTAAAGTGAAAGTCAGCCTATGCTTTCGGCATTTTCCAGAGGTAATATGATGAACTGAGTAATTAAGAGACTTCAGCCTTACTAAAGGCCACGCTGCCACTAAGCATGCTTAAACTGTCAAACTAAGTCACTTGAAGTAGAGAAAAATGGGACACGGTAGCAGGATAAAGGTTGCCTTGAAGTTCCTTGAAGAAAAGATTCAGCAGTCATTGACTTTTTATATTTCCAACATATTTTAAAGGTTGAGTGCTTGATCGATTAGACAGGTAAGTTTTAAATGACAAGTGACTCATTTCTAAGTGCATGTAAAGATTTTTTTTTTCTCTAATCCATTCCGAAAGGAAGAAAAACTATTAAAATATATTTAGTCCTTTTGTATCTCCCTAGAGGAAGAACAGAATTGTTTCCCTTGCAATCTCTTCTCTTACTCATAAAATGATTATGTGTAGCAATAATCATTGTCTTGAAAAAAGTCTGTTTTAAAATGAAATCGTAATTGCTGCAATTTGGATGCATTAAATCTAACCTGAATGGTAGAGATGGCTGCCTGCTCTGTAATGAAATTTGACATAATGGAGAAAGTGTTGACCTTTCCGCATTAAAATGTTCCCTTTCATCTCTCCAGAAGCTCTTGCAAACAGTTTTCCTCCACACGTCCCTCTCCAACTCATTCATGCCATGATTTCATGTATAGCAAGACAGACTGTGCATTCTTCACAGCCATAAAAGACAGGCCTGAAATATTTTTTTGGAAGACATTATCTGCTAATTTTCATGGATTATTATGAAATTGCATTGATCACAATTGCTGCCTATTTTAAGTGTAACTCAAAGATATATTTCCAAATCTAGTTGGGTTTTTTTCTTTTCTTTGTACACTCAAGATATAACAAACATTAGATATAACAAACATTAGTAGATAGATGGTGAAAAACAGTATGTGACAAAAGAAGTCCGAATTCACAGTACTCATAAAAGTGTAGAAAAAAACCCCGGATGACCCTATGCTATTTCCGTTGAGATTCAAAAGTGTACGATGGACACTTTACTATCCCATGAGGCCACATGAGAGGATTTATGAATGGCAGTGAAGAGATGCAACTGATGCTGGTAGCAGGTCACATGATAATGATGACAACATAGCAAATGTAGCACGTCCAGATTGCATTCATACTACACACTCATATATAGAACCTTCTTTTACTGTCTTTGTTTAGAATTTACTTATAGCGGTTGTGAAGTAATTCAAAATAAGTACTCAAGAGATTATGCGATTTCACATAGGCCTACTATTTAACTGACAGTCAAGTAGGCTATACATAAAGTATACAATTACGATAAAGGGGTTTGAGTGACTGATAATAATCAACATTTAAGCTGATAAAACTGGCAGATCAACGTGCAACTGCATTTCTCTCCCAGGGATGTGCGGTCAGGGTAGGCAGGGTAGGCAGTGCCTCACCAAAGGAAATGTTAACATTACATTTATTAATTCCAAGAGCTTTATTAATTCACCTCATTAATTGCATTTATTTTATTCAAAATATTAATTTTTGTAACAAAAAAAAAATCAGGAATACTCATTTAATACTCCTTTTGCCATAGTTTGCTCCTAAAAACCATTGTTTCATGCAGGAAATTCAAGGCCATGGCCATTGAGGCAGAGTTTCGCAGTGCCTCTTTGGTCCATAGAACGTAGTTTACGGAGTTTTTCCTTTGAGTTTTCCGCATACAGACGATCCCCATTCACACTGGCAAAAGGACAACAACAACAAAAAAACGCTGTATTCTGCTGCCAAGCTATTAGATGGAGATGAAACACTTAGATTGTACAGGTAATAGCCTAGGTTATGCATGTGCATGACGTCATCATTTTCAGACATTCGCGTTTTTGTTGTTTACACAGAGACCTTTTTCAAAAACTTGCATTTTAAAACCAGTTTTCAAAACTTTGCGTTTTCAGGCACCCAAAACACCGTTGTCGTGTAAATGAACAACCAAACGCATACAAAGTTTTACGTTTTTAGTTGAAAACAGTGTTGTGTAAACAGTCCCTTAAGTGTGAAAGAGCCTTTACATTTACAAAAAAAAATTGGTAAACTTATTTATTTGGTTATTAAAATTTACACAAGCAAGCCCAGCCCAGGTTAGAAAATGTAACATAACACATTACTTTTCATAAAATGTTACTTATTTTTATTTTATTTTTTAGGGAGTAACACAATATTGTAATGCATTATTTTTAAAGTAATTTTCAGAATACGACTTCCTTTTGTATGTCATTTGAGGCAATTTGTCCTTATTCTTGACCAGATTAGAGGCCGGAGTGTGCTTTAAATGATTTACTTCTGCAAAAACATTTTATGTCCTCATGTCTGGATCAGAAATAGACCACCTGATTATATTCCAGCCAAGTTATGCAGAAAAAATAACCAAATATGTTATAACCAATCAAATAACCAATCAAAACACAAACTTATTTTGCAAGTAGCAAAGTAATGGCTATGAAAGCCATGCATTTAATATGTTTTGGCAATATCTGTAACGTTTTTTGGGCTTATCACAAAGTGAAATCCAGAACCACATACTGACTGGTGATGTTGACATTATATTTATGGGTTGAATTCCATATAGGTCGCTTTAATGTGATTCAGCTCTGCCAAACACTTCAGCTGCATGAATATCTGTGGCATAGACCCGACTCATTTTGGAAACAGAGCTACAGAGATAAAGAGGTGGGTCATGGACAACGTGACTAACATATCAGTTCGTATGTTAGCATGAGAGTTGTTTACTCAGATTTTACCTTAATGATGACACAGTGGGTCAGAAACTACATGTCGTCGTTGTTTTTTTCCCGATAAGAATCTTTTTTTGATAATGTATCATTTTTATGGACTCGTATTTTTCTGTAAAAGCATATAATGCAGTTGTTTTCTGTCTGTGAAAATAATTAATCCTATTTCCTCTTCAAATGATACCTGACATATCCACCAGAGTTGTTACGGTTACCATTCCCCTCACACAAGATAAGCAACAGGCTATATTTTTGTATCAAAACTTGTCCACCTTTTAGGTCTTTAGTTTCAGTGTTGTTTTTTTTGTTTGTTGGACAAATGGCTATATTTCACACATGGCTCCATGTTACTTTCCTTCCCCTCATACACACCAATTTTTCACTTCCAATTAGATTTAAATGTCTTATTTGTATTCCTCAACGTTAACCTCCATTAGGATCATCCATGCGCAATAAAATATGAGGAAAACATTTCATTTGCATACTATAAAACAATGACTGGGATGCTGATTGCTTTGTTTTTACTCTCCCACTGAGACTGTCAGTGGGTGGGAAAAACATATCTTTTGAGTTCATGGCCTCTTGCTGACAAACATTTGCACTAGTGCTCATTAAATTGTCCTGATTCATTGTTCATATCTGATATTATTAAGTTCTCTGAGAGTTAAGTTCTCTTAATCTTCTCTAAGAAACACAATGGTGGTGTTTTGAGTTCATCAATTTTTTTAATGAGTGAATGATTCAATGAGTTGCTCATAAAGTGCCTTGATTTGTGTTCCTGAACTGTTTTGTTTGTTTGAATGAATTATGTACTGGTTAGTCGATGTGTTTGAAACTCTTGAAACATATGTTCAGCCAATCACTTTCAATGGCTCTGGATTTCAGAATTTTAACTGTTGATTTGCCTGTCTATGCTATATAAAATTTCTTAGAAGAGATTTTTACATCTAAAAAAGTGCCTTTGGGGCATTTGTCAGATACCTAAAAAAAGGGTAACAGCCGATTTGCTGAATGTGGATGGAGGTCGGTTTGTGTCTTATTCCTGTCCAATAATTCCTTTTCCTTTTGTCGTTATCTCAATGCCGCAGGGAACTTAAAACCAGTGCTGTGTCCAACAAGCCAACAGGCTGCACAACAGCCCTTCTAATCCAATTCAGGTTTAGCTAGTGACACTGAGGTAAATACGTTAGCTTGGTGTCACACAAACAAAGTGAATTACGCTTCATTTGGAGCCTGAAAAGGCCATGTTTTGTGAGACAAGGAAGGTGTTTACAAGTATTTCTTTCTTATACCACTTTTCGAGGTCCATCTGAGGGCCATTTTCCTCCCAGCTGTTCATTTTGCAACTTTTCACAACCATGGACCTAGAGAAACAAGCGCGCAGCCATCTTTCGAATTTTGAGTTTGAACTGTTTTTGCGCTAGCTCTGTATATTTCTATAGCATCGCTGTGGAAGAGTAATTAGCTGGTGAAGTGGATTTAACAAAAGTTATCATGAGCATTGTAATGTTTGAAGCGGACACGAATGTCCGGAAGATTTTAAAATGAGAAGTTCATCCATTTAAGATCTTACCTTCATGCTGTGAAAAACAAGCTCCAAAACAAGGATTATTATGTGTATGCACAATATATGTGTATATTCAACGGGTTGGTATATTATTGTATTCAGTATTTGAGAATGTGAGATGAACAATAAGGGCAAGGAATGTTTAAAGAATTCTATAAGAGTGAAGTTGGACACTCAGCATCTCGTCCAAGAGCTTTTGTTCACATGCCACATTCATTTAATGTGAAGTTGCTGTTTTTTTCCCACTCTCATTCACTGAGACACTATAGGGAGCTAGGAATGGGCCCCTTTCAATGGACCAAATCTGATCTAAATTCACTACAGGGCTATCACACCTCACATGTTAAGGTTTATTTTTTTAAATATTGATATAAAAACCTTGATATATTTTTAAGACACCTGTGGAGAACTGATATATATATATATATATATATATATATATATATATATATATATATATATATATATATATATATATATATATACATATATATTAAAATCACAACCATATTATGCAGACAGACAAGATTCAGCAAGAAGATACAGCTCTTAAATTGTATAGCATTCCTTTTCATGAGATCATGCATGATGAAACAAAATTAAGGTTGATGAGGAAACTTTACTGAGGAGGTCTAATTTGATTCGAGCATTTAAGGTTTCAAAGACATGTCCGAGTGGATGTCAAGCTACACCATTAGAGAGAAATCCAGTAAATAATTAAAAGGCTGGCACACATAATGAACAGTGAACTAATGTAAAGATGAGGTCATTTCATCTGGCATATATTTATGGTGGTTTGGATTCTGTTAACCCCCCCCCCCCCCCACACACACACACACACACACTCCCCCATCCCCTAAACGTAGAAAAGATGAATGAAAGGAAAATATTCTCCGCCCTACACAAATTTTACACTATGATCTTTCCACTGCTCTACAATTACTCTCTTGTTGGCAGTGGTATTGTTATCATGATAATCTAGAAATAAGACATTTGTCCACACCATTGATTTGCAATTCATTAACACAGGGATAACCAACAAACAAGATTTGTCATATTACTGAAATCTATATGAGCAAATAGCCTATATGAGTCTATATGATCAAATAGTGAGTATGGTCAAAGGCATCCACTGTAAAAAAAATTATTTTACACGATTTGCTATAACAATTTCTTTTTCCTTTGTCAAACCAACTTAGATAGTTAATGTGGTTCAGATAACCTACTATTTTGGGTTTCTGTTGAATAAAACAATCTCCTTCATTGTACTAAAACAAAATTTTAAGGCAACCAAGCTAACTTACTTTTTTTTTAAGTTAAACCAACAATATTTTTTTTACAGTGCAGTATGAAGTGTGACCAAAGTTACAGAAAAGTGTGGCCAATGAATGTGCTCTCTTTCCCAAGTGACCCAAAAGAGTGACCGCGTTGCTGCCAGTTCTGGCTCTCTCAGAAACATGTCAAATTGAATGACCAGAAAAGAGCATTAGAGTCCTTTCTCCCTATTGAGTGACCAAAATGAATGTCCTGAGTTGTCTGAAAAGCGGGCTCTCCCAAATAAGTCACCAAAAGAGCGATTCTCCCTCAAAAACCCTGGATAGAGCTGTCTCTCTCTCTGGCCAAAATACGTAAACAAAAGGGGTGACCAGTGCTGACTTTCCCAAACAACAAAAAGAAAATTAGTTTCCGCGAGTAATCTGTTAACTTAACTAAATTCACTCGATTCTATGCGGCCCGAGTGTTTTGGATGTTGCGCGCGCTCAGCGCTATATTTCGCAGCTCGGGCCAAGACTTGAATATTTGTCGGCAGGGGGCGCGAGCCAGTGACATTGCCAGATACCAGTTAATGTGAATCTGCTGGAGACTTGAAGTATTACGCAGTCAACGTGAGACCCTTCAGGATCCGCGCTGTGCCCCCCACTCCCTCTTAACATATCCCTGTCAACACTTTTCAGCGCGTTTTACCCGAATACCCTACAACGCATTGTTCCCGAAAATATGTTCGAGTGATTTTTGAGTGTCATCTCATCACGTTTTTGCATCGTTTTGGAGGGGAACAATATCGGGAGACCCACAACACTCAAGTCTGTTGATCCGGATGAACGAACTGGTGAAAAAGTAACAACTCGCAACCGATTTTGCTCGCGGACAACTTCTCTGGGGCTGAGTGAGTTTCGCTTTCTTCTTATCAAGTGCTCTCGCATGATATGCATTTATAAATCTCGTTTTTAAGTGTTTTAGTTGGGCTACACGTTGGTTTAAAGGGGTGTGCAGAGCTCGTGGAGCACAGGGCGGTAAACAGTTTGCGAAATCAAGCTCTGTTTGCGGGCTTCGTGTGCAGTTTAAAAGTCCTTGGATAATATGAACGTTAATAATAATCTTTGGATGATAATCGTTTTTCTTCTTGCTCGTCTGATGTTCTGTCGTCTAAACTTTGCTCAGCGCAAGTGGAAATAAATCAGAAATCTAGTTTACCCACGTCTCAGTATGTTTATAAGGGGCCTCAGATTGCTTATCAGCTGCGAAAAGTGTTTGAAAATATTTATTACCCTTGTTAAACCAAACCCAGAGTAACAAATTAAACAGAATGGGACACATTCGCTGTTTATCCCTGTTATGAATTTCTGTGACAGCAGGATGTATGCATACTCGGCGGCTGTCATGCAGGTGTTTTCCTCAGGTTTAAATCACTTTAGGGCACTTCGGGTGTTGTCAAGTATACACTTGGGCTATTAGAATATATAAGCAGCTGGCATTTCTTCCCTTTTGAAGTATGTATTATATGGATAGTTTTGCATAATTATTATTATTATTTGTACGTTGTTTATCTAATGTATAATGCAGTGGAGAATTTTGAGCACTTTGATAACACTAAATTATTTTCAAATAATTATTGCTCACATTTATAATTTGCTCATATAGTTAGAAATGCCTTTAAATATCTAGAAGTTTTACTTTTACTGTATTCATATATTCATGTTCATATTTAAATGTAAAAAAAATCCTGCAGTGATATAACTCTTTTGATCACTTTGTTTGAATTGTAATACTGATAAAGAAATTTACGCTTGAAAGACTAAACGTTCAAACAATGGTTGAGAAATCATAGAAATTATTCTGAGAACCTATAGCACCTTTTTCCAGACAGAAATGCCATTGAAATGAGACTGCAAATCCAATACTCCTTGCATTTTATATTTCCAAGCAGCCATGATTACCTGTGCATTTCTACAGGTAAAAGTGCTGCAATCACAATTTCTTCAAAGATTCTTAAACAGAAAGGGCATGAGTTCGAGTTTTAAACGAGTCTGAATGCTTTATTCACAGACTTGTTACAAGCAGCTTGTTATGAACAGAGAGGTCTTAAGATGATAGGGTGAGAAGAGTGCAGATTTGTGCATATTCCTAAAACACTTGTTAGTTTTACCCAAAAATGAATATTCTGTCATCAATTAATCACTCTCACGTCGTTCTAATGACTGTTGTTCATCTTTGAAAAACAACTAAAGAGATATTTAATGAAATCTAAAAGAGAAAGTACTACGAAAACTCTGGCGCTGCGAAACGTTCATATAGAGATTGTAAAAGAAATCCATATTTTAAACAAATCCAGTTTTGGGTGAATAGATGAACGGCGAATAGATGTTCCAAAGATGCACGAAAGTCTTAAGGGTTTGGAACAACACAAGGATGAGTGATTGATGACACAATTGTCATTTTTGGGTGAACTAACCCTTTAAATATATTGAAAGATTTCCCAGTTTTCAAAGACTGTTTCTGGCTTGTTTCATTGTAGTCAAAAAGGTTACAGGTTGTACAGGTTTCCCACTCAAAGCATGACATGTACAGACCAGCTTGTGTTAAACTCTATATTTTTGTTCAGTGCTTTCCTAATGCTGATGAAATTCAGCTGTAGATTCTCACATGCTAATTGCAAAATGCTATGTTATTGATCCTGAAATCCATTATTATTCATTTAAACTCATTAGGCTATACATTATCAAATTGTCACCATCCACCAGTAAGTTGAATTACTTGTTTCAGCTTAATGTTTGTCTGTAATTAAATGTTTTTTCTGTGTCGATTGTAATTGCTTTTTGTGTAGCAGGCTCGCAGGAACATTTTGTGTTGACTGAATGGACTGTGCACACAGAGACAAGCTCAAAGTGCTGGTAATCAGAAAAGTGTTACCATATACGTTAGATAGTATTTGTACACTTTTTAAGGGTGTGTTCACACTTGTCAGGTTTGGTTTGATTAAAATGAACTCTGGTGCGATTGCTCTGTTAGTGCGGATCATTTGAATAAGTGTGAACGCTTCCAGTCTCGGTCTGCTTTCAAACAAACTCTGGTGCGGTTCGACTGAAATATGAACGCAACACGGACCAAAGACATGTAAATGAACCAAAAACAGGACATAATGACACAAGATGCGACCCTAAAAAGGAAAGAATGCTCAAGCATACCTGTTTTTTCTCCTCATAGTCGCAATTTTATTGCCCATTACAGTTCGGCACAGGCAGTACAGACATCTCCTCGCAGCAGATCTTTGTTTGTCTGTGAAACGGAGGGATTTCTGCTGTTGTTTTGACTAATTTACACATTTTATAAGCTCATCACAAGTTGTCAGCTCCACACCTGCCAATGGCCGGTGACTACAGCAAAAATTTTAGCATAAATAAAGCATAAATGTTTTTTTTTTACCAGCCATGAAACTGTTTTTGCAAAAACAGGCAGTATTGACACCAAAATTTTAGATACCAGTGAAAATTCTCAATTCTATATTACAATACCACAGCTAAAACTACTAGCCTTATATACATTTAAAATATTATTAAAGACAAATAGGTCAGTAAAGTCAGCAAAAAGTCAGTAATAAAATAATAAAAAGCAAAACCACAAATAAATACAATATAACAAATATACAAATGTAATAAACAGTGGTTTTCAGGGTTTTCAGGGTTTTCAGGTAGGTCTAACAGTAGTTTTCGGGTACAGAAATTTAAGCAAGCAAATGTAAAATAACACTGCATAGTCTTCACTGTATAAAGATCCTTATTAATTCATCCTTATTAGAGTTTTTTTAGTAAACAGGAATATTAGTGTGGCGAGCTGGACAAGGCAGAGGGTCGTGAGAGATACGAGACCGGTGTTTCGCGCAGGTGTCGCTCGTTATTAATCACGCCACCGGCCTCGCGCCGTCCTCCCACGGCCCTCGACCTCGTCCTGCTCGCCACAATTAGGCTGCTGTCACTTTAACAATTTATGACCTGCCATACAAAATTCCGCCAGAGTATATCTTAGTATTTTTACATGCTGTGCTGTCATTCTTTTGAGCATTTGCATATGCCATACATCAAAACAATCCTTACACCCCCCAATTTGAAGGCTATGTATGTAATAAATCAATAGTAATTAGATAAATAGCTCAAAAGTGCAATAAACAAAAAACTAAAAAATTTAAATCGTTTTTTTTCTACATATTTTTTATTAAATACAGAAATATCACAAATGTCAACCTCAAACTTGTCAATGTAAAAAACTTGCATAAAACACTTTAAAACTACACACAATTGATTTGAACTGTTTACATAAATTAATTTGTAAGATGCACGCATTTTTATAAACAGTGCATTGTGGAGTCAAAATGATGAAGCAATGATAAAAAGAGACAATAACGAAAGTAGAACGCAGTAGAGTAGCATATACAGCAAATGGGAGTCAAATGCCGCAGCTTGTGACGTCACAACATGCGACAAACTCTGGGGTCATGGTGCACAGAACGTTTTATGAGCCAACGGAAGACGTAACTCAATCGCAGATCTATAGAACGCGTGCAAAGACGTGCAATGCATTTTAGTGTTTTTGTTGTAAACGCATATTACACAATTTGTACAGACTCATTAGAGGGTGAAAACAACGCAACAGGAGCATGTTAGAGGCTTGATCTGAACGTGTAACGTCTATGGTTTTGTATGCAAAAAGAATTATTGAGCTAGCTATTTGGTTTCAGTTTCTATCGGCTCTTAAACGGAGACACACAAACCGACAAAGACCGACTTTTTAACCGTCTGTCTTAAAGGGTTAATGAATGCACAAATCTAATACAGATACTGTTACACATTTGTTTACTTTCTCAACTAAGTTTACTTAAGACATAAGTGATTATGTTTACTAGGATACTATTTTGTGACATAATTTGTTGTTTGATTAAAGGGTTAGTTCACCCAAAAATGAAAATGAAGTCATTAATTACTCACCCCCATGCTGTACCAACCCCATAAGGCCTTCGTTCGTCTTCGGAACACAAATGAAGATATTTATGATTAAATCTGAGAGGTGCATGACTGCTACATAGGCTCCCTAAGGGAATGACACTTGGCAGCCCAGAAAGTCATTAAAGAAAATGTTTAAATATTCCATGTCGCAACAGTGGCTCGAGAATACTTTTTGTGCGAAAAAACAAACAAAAATAACGACTTTATTCGACTATTCCTTTTCTTCCTTGTAGGCCTGACACGAGACTTCAAGAGATTTCCACGACGCATGCGCGCGAAGTGCGATCTCCTTCAACTACTTCAGTTAAGTTCTCGTGGAAATCTCTTGAAGTCTCGTTTCAGGCCCACAAGGAAGAAAAGGAATAGTCGAATAAAGTCGTTATTTTTGTTTGTTTTTTCACACAAAAAGTATTCTCGTCGCTTGATAAACTTATAGTTGAGCCACTGTTGCGACATGGAATATTTAAACATTTTCTTTAATGACTTTCTGGGCCGTCAAGTGTCATTCCCTTAGGGAGCCTATGTAGCAGTCATGAACCTCTCAGATTTAATCATAAATATCTTCATTTGTGTTCCGAAGACGAACGAAGGCCTTACGGCAGGGGTGGGCAAACTACGGCCCGTTAGGCTGTTTAATCCGGCCCGTCGAATATTTAAAAAAAATGTCTTAAAAATTGCATTGGGTGGCGAGGGGGGCGTGGTTCAGCGAGGTCTGTAGCGGGAGAGCGAGGGCGGAGCCGAGCGGTAAGCGGGCGTGCTGACAGAGTGGGGAGAGAGAGACTGCTGGGAGCTCGTGCACGCTGTCGAGAGAGAAAACGCTGGCCTGCAAGCTGTATTCAGTGGTAAGTGTTGCTGCATTTGTGACCTGAGAAGCTGTATACAGCGGGAAGAGTACTTTTTTATATGTGATTTATTTTTGAAATATTCTGAATTAATTGTGTGAGCGAGTAAGCGCTGTGGGGAGAGAAAGTAACTTAATAAAGTGCACGAGCCCCAGTATTCGCCGACCCTGTGTCTCCTTCCATCACCCATTCACCGAACCAACATCCCTGTCACACATTCATTTTGCCTTTTTCCTGCAATACTTGAATAAAGCAGATCATCATTCATTCAGAGCTGTTGTGGCTGTGCTGCGGTGTGTCACGTGACAAGCAATGACGCGTCACCATGGAAACCATTCAGTGACTAAATAACGGTTGCATGCAAAGCTCACGCTGCAGAGTCAGACCATTTTTTGTAATTTGTCATATGTAATTTATAACTAATATCCCAGGAAACAGAACGTTGGCACGATTGAATCATTGACATTTCAGCACTCCTTGAACAGACAGCGACTTAAGACTTTAATGTTTTTTCCTTTTTTGGAAACTCAGAGGAGAAAAAAAAATGTTTGTAACCACTTGTACGCCTGATTAGTTTTCATTTGATTTTTTAGTTTTTCATTTGATATTTAGTTTCTTTGCTCCTCTGTATTTGTAGATGTATGGAAGTAAAATAATGTCAAATGTTTTTGAAACAAAAAGCATGTTGAATTGCACCAATTGAAAAAAAATATGCATTGCCTTAACCATGCTTGTATTTTAATCCATTGTATTTTTAAGGCTTGCATTTTTATGGGCTGAAATTCAACATGGTTGAATATTTAAGCTGTGAATATTTCAATTAAAAACATTTCAAACACATTTTCAATATTAAAAATTCAATAATCCATATTCACCTTTCATATTTCACTTCCAAAATTTTCAAACTGTTTAAAAATACAACCTATAATATTCAACAGGCAATTTTCGGTCGATTTTATTTCGCCTTGAAAATTCGCTTCCACAAATTCAGTGGTTCAAATTCGACAGTAAATTCAACGTCGACATCCAGGAACTGCAGGAAAAGCAGTAGATTACCGATCATAATCTCCATCTGCTGTAGTCGGCTTTACCAGCAGGGGGTGCACGCGCGTGTTGACAAGCACCAAAGCAACAGGAGAGGCCTTCACAAAACGTCATTTGCTGAAATGGACAGAACGATGAGTACGAGTTATAATTTATGTGTGTGGAAAAGGTTGATTTAGACACAAACCACACGAGCGTTTACTCAAGTGTCTTATGAGACTTATTTTTACCCCCGTGGAAAGTAAGGTGATTTGTCCACTGCAAAACTAAATTCTCTCGCCGTTGGCATTGATATTAAGTTTTAGTAAAACAACTGTAATACACTGAGACAGAGTGAATTGTTTGTTTTAGTCACTATGACGGAATACTAAATTGATGGCTGGGTTTTACATGATGGCAAAGGCAATTTTATTTAAATATAGCATCATTAAATACAACCAAATTACAATACGATTACTCTTACGAGACAAACAGTCCACCATGTCCCGGAACGGGCGGTGGACCAGCCTCTCCCGTTCAGCCAGAGGAGGAAATTTTGGAAGTGAAATATGAAAGGTGAATATGGATTATTGAATTTTTAATATTGAAAATGTGTTTGAAATGTTTTTAATTGAAATATTCACAGCTTAAATATTCAACCATGTTGAATTTCAGCCCATAAAAATGCAAGCCTTAAAAATACAATGGATTAAAATGCAAGCATGGTTAACGCAATGCATATTTTTTTTTAATTGGTGCAATTCAACATGCTTTTTGTTTCAAAAACATTTGACATTATTTTACTTCCATATAGATGTCTCTTGGACTGCTTCCGGTTACCGAACTTTATCGCCCGGCTTTCGACTACGCTCCCGTCTCTGCCATGTGCAGAAACCGGTTTTGTTCATTAAATGTTCTTATCTGCTTTTGTTTTTTACGTTTTATTTATCATATTTAAAATAAATTGGTATATTTGTTTATTTTATTTTTTCACAAATGTATGACGTTTGTGTATTAAGTGCAATTTGATTACGATATGGAGTTTTAATAAAGTTGACGTAACTTTTTTACTCTTCTAAGTGTACACTTGCTGGTGTTTTGTTTCTAATTTACTGTTAGGCCCATTAAATAATACTAAGGATAAACAATATTTAAAAAGAATATAAATATATATATATATATATATAAAATTAAAATAAATATAAAAAATAAATAAATAAATAGCCCCAAAATATAACAATGCTAAATCGGGATATCTATAGCATATAAATTAATTTACCACGTAAATTACGTAATCCACGTATCCACGTAAATGTGTTTGCTGATATAATCTGCCACTGGGCCGGCCCTCTGTCAAATTTTAAAACCTAGTGTGACCCTTGAGCCAAAAAGTTTGCCCACCCCTGCCTTACGGGGTTGGTACAGCATGGGGGTGAGTAATTAATGACTTAATTTTCATTTTTGGGTGAACTAACCCTTTAACATTAAAAACACAGACAGCAGCAGGAATATTAGGCTGCTGTCACTGTGAATGCATGGATCTAAAATAATGATACTGTTACATACATTTGTTTACTTTCTCAACTAAGTTTACTTAAGATGTAACTGACTATGTTTACTAGGATACTGTTTTTTGACATAATTTTGTGTGAATTGTTCCTCTCAAGTGCAAGAAGACATGAAAGAGATCTCAGTTTGGTGAACAGCGTGCGCTTCGGATGTTTGTGCACACAAAACTTTCCACATCGTGTGAGTAACGAAACGAGCTCCCTTTCGCATCTTCTTGTCAAGGCTTATGAGCGAACGTCATAAAAGCCGTTTTTGTTTGTTATATTTAGGTTCGGTGTTAAAAATGACTTTGTGAACTGTGAACGCTATAAGCGAACCAGGACTAAATGTATCATTTTCTTTTTTGGTCTGGAAGAAAAGAACAAAGAGAACCGAATTACATGTGTGAACGCCCTAAGACACTCTTAAAGCAACACCAAGGAACTTTTCCTCAGCGGTCGCCCTACAGGTTGGAAGCGGAATTGTCCATTACCGCGGTCGTAAATAATTTAGCCTACCGCAGCCTACTGTCACACGCGCACGCTCGCTGTTTATCCAGCACCGGCTTTGGAATCAACAATGGCAGACATCCCAACCTGCAAGAAGTCATTTCAGGGAGGTATATCTTGGTGACTGGATTGTTGACGGGGGGGTGGCGGGTTGGTTGACTAGCTTTCGTGAGGCACACTCGCAAGGGTCTCTCACGCTCTACCTCTCTGCCGTGCTCGCGCTATGTATGTTATGCGTGCAGTATGTTCTCTCTCGCTTGCGCGCTCTAGATTCTGGCAGATTTTAACTAAATTGCGGTCATCAGGGAGACGCTATAGACTTGGGATATCTGCAATGGCCATAGACAATTTGAGGAAGTGGTGGGGGAAGTGACGTATGCCGTAAAGCAGTCGAGTTTTGTAGTTCTTTTTGTGCTCGGGTTACTACCCGAAGTTACATAGTGCGAGTAAAAGCGATACAGACCACGTCAGGCTATGGCAGACGTGTCATTTAACCTATTGTAAGTCGATGTACCATCACAAGGGTCTTGGAAATATATTATGAAGGTTGAAAAGTGACATAGTGTTGCTTTAAAATGTCTGCACGGGTGTAAAATATCAAACAATTGATCCATTTTATCAGGTATAACTTTTGTAATTACTTAAGAACAAACTTCCACTAAAATGTGACTTTGGAAGAGGTTAGTTCTCAAGTCGACACAGGTGTTCAAACAGAATAACAGCTGTAATTCAACACACTACCAAAGAACATACTTATCTGTATTGTTATATTAATAAACTGCTTTGTGTGAATTATTTTTCTAAAAAGGAGTGTTTGTACTACATTACATCAAAATAAATGCCATTTGGTATTTTGTTATACATCTTTCAAAAGTTTGGGGTCGGTAAGATTTTTAAATTATTTTTGAAAGAGGTCACTTATGCTCATCAAGGGTGCAGTACTATTGTGATATATTATTTAATATTTGCTATTTAAAATAACTGTTTTTTTTATTTTTATATATTTTAAATATAATATTTTTTTAAATAATTCCAAAATCATTCTAATATGCTGTTTTGGTACTCAAGACATATTTCTTATTATTATCAATGTTGAAAACAGTTGTGTTTAGTATTTTGGTGGAAACCGTGGTACATGTTTTCAGGATACTTTGATTAATAGAAAGTTCAAATGAAGAGCTTTATGTGAAATAGAAATCTTTTGTAAGAAAAGTAATCATTTAAAAAAAATCCTACTGACCTCAACCTTTTGAACGGTATTGTATAAGGCAAAGACAATCATACATTTTTAAATGTAGATTCTTAAGTGTCAGACTCTATGGTCTGGTTTCACAGACAGGGCTTAGACTAAGCCGCAGTCTTAGTTCAATTTGGACATTTAAGTAGCTTTTATAAACGTGCCCTATAAAAAAAAACATTACCAGTGTGCATCGTAAGTCAAAACAATTGCACTGACATATTTTAATATGTGCTTTCAGTTAAAACAGCTCAAACATTCCTTTTAATCTAGGACTAGCTTAAGCTTTGTCTGTGAAACAGGGGGTATAACAGAGTAGAGTATGAAGGGGTCAAGCGTTACAATGCGCCAGCTTTTGGCTCTCAATGAAAAACGTCTAGACGATTGAAGACCCTCACAACACAAACAGGTTTGCAAGCACTCTCTGCACGAACTTGATTGACCTCAGTTTACCACGGGTGTTGGAAGCATGATATCTCACTCTCCTTCTTGTTTAGAGTCAGCATCGTAAAACTCAGTTCTCGCCACACACACATACGCGCACACATGCTCTGTTTGGCAGAATCTAGCTCCGTCCCCCTCCTGCAGCCTGCTCTGCTGACCCAAACTTTTCCACTGCCCTTGTGAAATAAGAGCGGCAGAGACGATCGGGTCTCACCAGCCAGAACTGAATGCCATCACAAAGCGAAAAGATTCTCATATGCTGTAGCTGGCAGAAGCCCACTTTAATCTCTATTTGAAAAGTCCAATGAAGTGTTAAACCCCCGTCTAACCTAGTTAAAATCCCCTTTCCACCATCATAACCGCAGCACATGTACTTTCCATGGATTTTTTTCTGTGCACATGCAAATCCATCTGTAATAGTTTACACAAGGTTTTGGGCTTGTTTCACCATAGCACATTATTTGCTTGCTTGTGCAACTGGGGTAACTGAATTTCACCTTTGAACCTTGCATATCGTCTTTTGACTAAATCAATCAGAATAGGAAAGGTTGAATCCTTTCTGAGATCATCTTTCTGCAGTAGCCAAACGCTCTGTAGACTGAGACCTGTGCTACAGTATTTCACTAATAACATTTAAAGATTATGCTAGAATTAGATTACAACTGTAAATGCAGAGATCCTTGTGCGATGTTGCAAGCGTACATATGGACTGAATGCTAATGATCTTGCTAAAATAGGGGATAAATTGTTACTTTTAAAAGAATTACAATATTGCATTTCTCATAAATAGTAATTCATAATGTTACATTATCAGCTGACTGAGACTTTGACATTAGAAATGTTATTTTGCATTTACATTTACATTTATTCATTTAGCAGACTCTTTTATCCAAAGCGACTTGCAAATGAGGAATACAACAAGAGATACTTAGAGGCAATAAACAGAAGTTCTAGTAATACAACGTTTCAGGCATAAATCAGAATAGTACAAGCTAGAACGTCTCGGTTACGTATGGTAACCCTCGTTCCCTGAGTAGGGAACGGAGACGTCTCGTCGGAGGAGTTTCCAACGAATTGAGATCACGCTAGGAAGACCAATTGCCTTCGAGTGAATTAAAACGAGCCAATGAATATTGGCATGCAGGACTTGCATTCCGCATCCCGCCTACCAGTGCGGGTATAAAGCGGAAGCGAGCGCACACACATTTGCTTTATGCTGAGGAGCCGGACGGTGTCCAGTCCTCCGCGAAGGTACAGCAAGCATGGCGACGGGACGAGACGTCTCCGTTCCCTACTCAGGGAACGAGGGTTCCCTTTCGTATGGGAACTCCTACGTCTCGTCGGAGGAGTTTCCAATGAATTGGGATCCCAAATAAAACGCCATGGTGCTGGCCCCTTCCAGCGCCCAGCTGAGCTCCCCGCCAAGCAGTTTCTTAGTTTCTTTAGGGCGGGGGCTAGCTAGGAAGAAATCACACTGCTGTTCCGCAAGACCCGCTCAGTGGATTTGGATAACACTGGGGAAACGTGCCCATGTGGAAACTTTGCGGAGCCCCCGGCCAGCCCGAAGGGAGGCACTGAATACACATATGACTAGCCCGTAGGGTAGTAAAACATATGGGAGTCCTCGAGGTAGTCCCTGCCAGTAGGGTGGGGAGCATACTCGGCAAGGACGACAGAGTGAGTCTGTCGAGGGGAAGACACGGAGCTAGCCCGTAAATGATCACGAGGAAGTCATCGTGAAGGTCACCCAGTCTACTAGCAACCTCTTAAGAGAGGTAATAGACCTAGCGTCAGGCGGTCCGCCACGCCTGATGCCGAGGGGTGATGGAGGAGCTCAGAAGGTTAGCCGTTTGTTGGGGAACCAAGGAGCAAAAAGGCACACAGATCCAGCTCATAAGGCGGAATGGCGCAGCAAGCCGACAGAACCTATTCCCTCGCGCCACTGACCGTAGCGAGTAAACGGTAGGAAACCGGTTCAACACGTAAGCTATTAAACCTGGCAAACGTGTTAGGTGTCGCCCAGCCCGCAGCTCTGCAGATATCTGCCAGCGAGGCGCCTTGCGATGTGCCCAGGAGGAAGCAACACTCCTAGTGGAGTGAGCCGTCAACCTGGGAGGGCAAGGCATGTCCTGGGATTCATAAGCCCGGACTATAGCATCCAAAGAGCTGCTCTGAGGTCCTGAAGCTTTGCGTTCTGTCCACATAACGGCGTAGTGTACATACGGGACAGAGCAAAGCCAGGGCTGGGTCTGCCTCCTCCACGGGCAGCGCTTGCAGATTCACTACCTGATCTACAAATGGAGTGGTAGGAACCTTGGGCACATATCCGAACCGGGGTCTCAGAACCACGTGAGAAAGGCCCGGTCCGAACTCTAGGCACGATTCGTCGACCAAAAAAGCCTGCAGATTCCCAACCCTCTTGAAGGAAGCTAGAGCCAATAGAAGAGCAGTTTTTTCAGACAAAACTTTTAGCTCTATATAATTTAAGGGCTCAAATGGGGGCCTTTTGAAGCGCTCTTAGCACCAGGGCTAAGTCCCAAGAGGGTACAGGGTGCAAATTTCGAGGGGATTTAACCTCCTAGCACCCTTAAGGAATCTGATGATCAGGTCGTGCTTCGCTAACGACTTCCTGTCGATCACATCATGATGAGCAGCTATTGCGGCCACATATACTTTGAGGACAGCCTTCGCTCCAACCCGTCTTGTAAAAAGGAAAGCACGACACTGATCGGGCAAGTTCGGGGGTCTTCCCGGCGGGAAGAGCACCAAACGACGAACAGGTTCCACTTCAACGTATAGAGGCGCCTCGTAGAGGGGGCTCTAGCGGAAGCGATGGTATCTACCACAGCCTGTGGTAGGCCACCTAGAACCTCCGTGTCCCGTCCAGGGACCAGACATGAAGTCTCCACAGGTCTGGACGTGGGTGCCAAAGAGTGCCCCGTCTCTGCGAAAGCAGGTCCTTCCTCAGAGGAATGGGCCAAGGAGGTGCTGTCGCGAGGAGCATGAGTTCCGGGAACCAGGTACGGTTGGGCCAGTACGGCACAACTAGCAAGACCTGCTCCTCGTCCTCCCTGGCTTTGCACAGTGTCTGTGCGAGAAGGCTCACTTGGGGAAACGCATACTTGCGTGGGCCCCGGGGCCAGCTGTGTGCCAGTGCATCCGTGCCGAGGGACCCTCCGGTCAGGGAATAAAACAACTGGCAATGGGTCGTGTCCGGAGAGGCAAACAGATCTATCTGAGCGGCTCCGAAGATTCGCCATATCAGCTGGACCGCCTTGGGATGGAGTCGCCATTCTCCCGGAAGGGGTGGTTGCCGTGAGAGCTCGTCTGCCACACGGTTGAGCGCACCCGGGATGTGAACAGCACGAAGCGACCTCAGAAACTTCTGACTCCATAGGAGGAGATGGCGGGCGAGTCGCGACATACGGCGGGAGCGTAGACCACCTTGATGATTGATGTACGCAACGGCCGCAGTGCTGTCCAAACGGACCAGTACGTGCTTGTGACGAAGCAAACCTTTGAGGCGGCACAAGGCTAAGCGTACTGCTTGCAACTCTAGGCAGTTGATGTGCCAATGCAGCTGAGGCCCCGTCCACAGACCTGAGACTGCCTGCCCGTTGTACGTGGCCCCCTATCCGATGAATGAGGCATCCGTCCTGGACACCTGGACTAGGGGCACTCCGGCCCGTAGACACACAGGGTTCGACCAAGGGATAAAGGTTTGGCGACAGTGCGGGGTGACTTTGACCCGGAACGTGCCGCTCTGCCACGCCCATCTCGGGACTCGATTGTGAAGCCAGCGCTAAAGCGGTCTCATATGCAACAGGCCGAGCGGCGTTACTGCGGCTGCCATATGCCCCAGGAGCCTCTGAAATTGCTTCAGTGGGACCGCTGACCTGCCTCGAACCTAAAGCAGTTGAGCACTGACTGGACGCGCACCTCGGTGAGGCGGGCAGTCTGGTTGACCGAGTCCAGCTCCATACCGAGATAAGAGATTCTCTGCGCAGGGCAAAGTTTGCTCTTGTCCCGGTTGACCTGAAGCCCCAAACGGCTGAGGTGCCGGAGCACCAGGTCTCTGTGATCGCACAAAAGATCTCGAGAGTGAGCCATTGTCAGCCAGTCGTCGAGATAGTTGAGAATGCAAACGCCATGTTCTCTCATGGGAACAATGGCCGCCTCCACGACCTTCGTAAAGACGCGGGGCGACAGGGCCAGGCCGAAGGGTAGGACCTTGTACTGACATGCCAGACCCTCGAACGCAAACCGAAGAAATGGTCTGTGTCCAGGCAGAATCGAGACATGAAAGTACGCATCCTTCAGGTCGATCGCTGCAAACCAATCCTGGGGACGGATGCACTCGAAGATGCACTTCTGCGTAAGCATTTTGAACGGGAGCTTGTGAAGGGCCCGATTCAAAACACGCAGATCCAGAATTGGTCGTAACCCACCGCCTTTCTTGGGTACAATGAAGTAAGGGCTGTAGAACCCAGACCTCATCTCGGCTGGAGGGACCGGCTCGATCGCGCCCTTCGCCAGTAGGGCAACGATCTCTTTTCTCAAGACAGGGGCGTCGCCACTCCGCACTTGGGTGAATAGGACGCCCCTGAACCTGGGAGGCCGGCAGGCAAACTGAATTGCATAGCCAAACCGGATGGCGCGGATGAGCCACCTGGACGGCCTCGGAAGCGCTATCCAGGCTTCGAGAGACCATACCAACGAGCCCACCCGGACAACCGGTGTACCCGTGGAGGGGCAGCGAGGTGGAAGGCAGGGACCCGCCTCCGGAGGCATTACTGCGGCCGAAGGAGGGGTCTGGGTGTGTGGTGCAACACTTACCTGCTTCCACCGGGGGCAAGCAGCAGGGAAGGCCCATCTTTCTCTGGGGCGTTCGATTGCTGACTGTCCCGAGGCAAAGGTAGGAGGGGAAACGAGGAGCGAGGTGGGGAGGCGTCGAGTCCTTGGTTCCGCGCCTCCTTGCCCGGTGACAGATGAAAGTGACGAGGCCGTAGCGGCGACACTGGCATCTGAGCGCTTTGGCCAGCGACAGACGAGAGCGACGAGGCCGTAGCGGCGTCACTGCCATCTGAGCGCTGGGGCGAGGGGAATGAGAGCGGCGAGGCAACGTGGCGGCGCGCACTGTCATTCTCACCCTCTAGGAGGGGAAACAATGAGTGAGGCCCGGGGGCGTCGAGTCCTGGCTTACGCGCCTCCTTGGCCAGTGACAGACGAGAGTGACGAGGCCGTAGCGGCGTCACTGCCATCTGTGAGCTGGAAGAGGGGGAAAGGAGTGGCGAGGCATGGGAGCATCACTCACTGCAGTCCGCACCTCTTGTGACCCAGAGATGGAAGAAATTGCTCTATTGAAAATGTGGGTACCACTGGACTCCGGGAGCCAGCAGCGGAACAGGAACTGAACAAATTCTCCACCCGGCCCTCCTCCGGGGGCGGGAGAGGTGAGGACACCATCTCCCTGAGAGCAACTTCCTCCAACCCTGTGTCAACCGTCTCAGAGCTGCTGAGACAGGTGGCGCCGTCCTCCTGCGAAAGCTAGACATCACCATAAAGCTGGCTGACATCTTTTTCACAGGGGGCTGACACCCTTGGCGACAAACAGACCGAGGAGAAACCAGGAGTGAGTCGACAGCATATCGGGTCAGCTCCTGGTCTCCTCAACCTGCTTCTGAACTGTGGAGAGCCGCTGGGCACAGTCTCCAACAGTGTCGCCGAAAACGGCAAACCCTGTGAGATAGGAGCACAGAGAAAGCGAACTTTGGCGATGTCTCGTACCCCACAAGGCTTAGCCGTGGGATGCTTCTGGACCACCAGTGTGGACATCATCTGACCGAGGGCCAGTGCTATAACTTGCACAGCTCAACCCCGACTCAGAACTACCCTTGTGTAGTCAAAGCCACCCCACCACTAAGGGTAGTGAGAGAGGAAAAAACTTTCTGCAGATTTTGGCATGTCTGGCTTTCCACAGCACCAAAATGCTTCCATACTGCTAAAAGCCTTTTCACACGCATCCGGGCAGGTACGGGGGCGGGGCAAGGCGATTACGCGTTGCACTGCGCCCCCAGAGTAGCCCAGGAAGTGTGGCTGTCAAGTCTGAATCCGATTCAGCACGAGCACACACACCATTACAGTGGGAACTCAGCGTCATCATTTCCAGAGTGTAACAGCCCTCTCTCCGATGCAGCGATCGACGTCTGATCCTCCCCTGGAGCCCTGAATGAAATAGCTGGTCCCTCATGAGAAGAACCAGAGATTCCACCCGAAAGCTGCCAGGCATGCAAAACAGTGAACGTGGCCATACCTGATGGCACATGGCACGCTGAGCGCTCAACCCCTCGAGAAAGGCAAGACGAACAACGTGCTGACGTGGTCATGCTCTCGTAAGAGAGCATAAACCACCCACGAACACAGTCTCAGCATGTTTGCGATGCGCTAGAGGAGTGAGGGTTCTGAGGAGGTGGTCTCGTCAGAGAACACTCACTGTAATCCTCTAATCACCAATGCTATTAGCCAAAATAGCCCTCCACCGTTGGCCACCAGAAGAGGAACTAGATCGGGGAACAGTCAAAGACGCGCATCTAGAGCGCCGAATGACGCACGCTGGGTTGCCGTGACAACCCGCGCTGTCAGCCGGCAGCTCGACGGCACACGGCACGCTGAGCGGCTCAAGCCTTTACGAGAAAGGGGAGACGAACAACGTGCCGACGTGGTCAAGCTCTCACGAGAGAACATAAACCACCCACGAACGCAGTCTCATCATGCTTAAGCCCAGGCACGTGAAACAGTGATCGTGGCCGTCAAATGAGGACAGGAAACGACCGCATCCAGAAACACACGGGTGAAACGTCATCCTGAAAAGGACGCGATCTTCACCCGTGTTGCTCTTTTCACAGAAAACGCTCTTATTGTGCTGAAGCACACAGGGATAAACGCGGCAACACAGCGGGGAAACTGCAAGCCCGCTGTGCGCACTCAACCGAATACCAGCTGTGACAACAGCTCTTTGAAAAAACAGCAGATCGCGTGAAGCAGCAGCTGGTACCCGGGAGATCGCGAAGATCGCTGAAGCGCCGTCACACCAACACAGAGAGGTCTCGGAGAAAACAGCAGACTCGTTGAGCGTGAAGATAAATTATTAATCTTGAAGCTCATCCACTCAGAGGACACAACCGTTCGGCTCCGAAGCTAAAAGCAAATGTGTGTGCGCTCGCTTCCGCTTTATACCCGCACTAGTAGGCGGGATGCGGAATGCAAGTCCTGCATGCCAATATTCATTGGCTCGTTTTAATTCACTCGAAGGCAATTGGTCTCCCTAGCGTGATCCCAATTCGTTGGAAACTCCCCCGACGAGACGTAGGAGTTCCCATACGAAAGGGAACAGGGAGGGATTAAGGAATAGTGAAAGCATAGACGAAGAAATATTGATAGCATATAGGCGAAGATTTTTTCCCCCCAGCATGATACAGTTTAGTGCTTGATGAAGAGATGAGTTTTGTTTAATTTTATGAACAGTGTTCATACTCCAAACGTTATTTGCATATAAAAATTTGGTTAACCAATGTAATTTTTGGTGAATGGGATTTATTATAAACATCTTAAGACTAGCCACCAACCTATATATATCCACATTTTTGCCATTTTTTTTTCGATATCAGCTGTAGCTGATAGTATCGGAAGCTGGACTTTTTACATTTGCACCGGAAACTATGGAAAATTGTTTCCGCCACTGAATGAAACAAACTCGCAATTGCGAGAAATAAACTCACAATTCTCACTTTAAATCTCGCAATTCTGACTTTTTTACTCGCAGTTGCAAGTTTATATCTCGCAATTGCAAGTTTATATCTTTTAATTATGAACTATTTTCTAATACTATGTCTTCTTTATGCTCCTATTCAGTATTGAACGTTATTATTTTGTTGTTGATGTGATTATTATTGTGTTTGTAATAACATTATGGCTGAATAAAGAACTTGAACTGAAATATAAACTTGCAATTGCTAGTTTTAAAGTCCAATTTTGAGGGAAAGAGTTTTTTCCTCACATTTGCTAGTTTATATCTCACAATTACATATAAACTTATAAACTCGCAATTCTGAGAAATCAAACTCTGACTTTGTAACACAATTGAGACTTTATATCACATTATTCTGACTTCTAACTAGCAGTTGTGACTATATCACGCAATTCTGAGACAAAGTCATAATTGTGAGATAAAAAGTCGCAATTACCTTTTTTATTTTTTATTCTGTGGCGAAAATAAGCTTCCATAAGAAACACATTGGTGGGAATCTCGAAACAAATATATCGCAACCCAAATTACATTTTTGATGAAAAAAAAAGTTTTTTTTACATACCCTTAAACATATCCAGATTTCTCCCAACATGGGAAAGCAGAGTTTTTCAATTTTTATTTGCAACTAAATGAAGTACCTAAATCAGTCCTTCCAGAAAAACGCGAGAAAAAGAGTTTTTTTGTGATTGTTGCGGTCAAAAATCCTTGATAGGCCATATTTATGCAATTTTATGCGATGAAATTGCGGGAACTTGTAAAAACTGCGGGAACTTGCAAAAACTGCGGTTTGATGAAAAAGAGAAAAAAAAGTGATTGCCCCAACACCATGTTCTCACTAGGCTACTACCTTAATGTAAAGAGTCATTTCTTATTACTTCCTATGATAAGCAAGGATACTACATCACAGAAAGTGCTGGGAATATTTAAATTCTCATCTTGTTTTATTTCAGTTTAAACACATCAAACTTACAAAACATTGATGAGTCAAACAAGTTCTGTAGCTTTACAAAAGGAATATGCTACAACTTCTGTAAAAATTAATAAATAAAATATAAAAAAATAAAGTGTGCTCCTGTTTTACAGCTTTTCAAAGATGTTCAAGTCGCGTAATTACGTCACTTCATAACGTTCCCATGGCAACAGGGGGAAATGGCTGCTCTTGTGTGAAGCAAACGCAACATTTTTCAACTTTCTGCTAAGATATACTGTATGTGACTTTTTTGCAACGAAAATGCGAGGATTATGAAATCATGCAAGCCCCGCATATTTTGCACAGAAAATCGGCAATTTATGCAGCGAAAGTGCGCCGTATTTGAAAAAATGCGGCCCCCGCATAAATAGAGGGTATGCGCATGACGTCACCGTCGGCCGGAGTGAATGCGGTCACGCCCACAAGTGGCAAAAAGGCTGAGCGGCAGCATTTGTTTTCAGCGTGAAAAACACACAAAACACATTTAAAACGGGAAAGAGCTTTGCGATTGACTGTACAACTAGATTTGACCAGAAATCTGAGATACTGTATATTTTTACAGACTGCAAAAAGCTACAGAACAGACTATAGGCTATTCTGCATAATTGGATGTTTTTAAATAAACACTGACAAAAAACTATACAAGTTTTAGGGCTGGGCGATATGATGATATACCGTATAACATTAATGTAAGTGATCACTCGGATTTAGACCTATCTATATTGTATTTATATAAAACGTTTACAGGCAAGTTTTCTTAATTTATCTCCCCGGCGTCGAAATCAGGCACATATAAATGTCAGGAAACACGATTCCTGGCTGCATGTCAATGTCCATGGATCACTGGATCTTTGATAAGTTGTAAGGAACACTATATTGAGTCCAACTTTTAGTTTAAACTGATAATAGTTTGTTTTACTCGCGTTTTCGCAGTTTCCCCTATTAACTCCAGCCACGCAGCAGATCTTCTGCCACTCAGTCCGGCTGAGGGGGGCGTGTTGCGGCGGGAAAGTGACGTTAATGCATTCCTTCTATATAGTAGGGAGGTTAAGCCCAAATAATAGGCCTTTCACTTCGAGTCATGATGCAAAGGTCGCCCTTGGTATGGAAGTACCTTAGGGTCATACAAATAAATTTAGCCTAAGACACAAGTGAGATCAAACTTTGTATCAGAAATAAACATGTTTTTTCAAAAATGGCCGCCAATGCGCCGAAAATACTCTAGAGCCCATATCTTTGCTTCTGTTATCGCTATAATGACAAATTTGGTGTCAAAGTGTACATTTGTGGGGTCAAGGAATCCACTAAAATTGGTTTCAAGTTTAAAAAAATAATAATTTTCCCCATACCATGACAATTGGGGGTAAATATGCACATTTCACACAAAAATTGTGTCATCAGAGTGACTTTACTCTTTTCGTTCAAAAACTTTAATTTTGTATTTAAGCAGTGCAGCTACTTCTGTACTTTACATTTGTCCTAAATAGCATGAGATTTCGACCAGTCAGGAGTAGCCTATAGCAAATTAGTTCCTGCAGCAACACATCCCATCTGCACCAGGAGCTGTGACAGCTGTTGAAGGTCAGAGGTGACAGGTTAACACTGAGGTTCGTATGACTTTCTCATTAAATAGAAGAATGTTTTTAATGTTAGATAACTAATAACTAGCTAGCTAGTTGACTAAAAAACTTTTCTCGAGAATACTGAAGCCAAAAATTATCCTTATAATTTGTATTAATTTTTAAAACGCACTTGCTGCAGCTAGCAGACCTAGGCGAGGCAGCTCGCGCGCCTATTGGCTGCTCTGCGGCAACTGCTGCAACCTATCGAGGGACTGCTCGTGACTTAAGCACCAATGAGGGCGCCGGCTCCCTCAGTCTTCACGTCCCGCGCGAATGGGCGTGGCTTATGCCTATATAAGCCAGAGCTCGATAGGATGCTCTTTGGTTTTCATCGACTGTAGCGAAACCAGATGGTAGCACAAGCACGGCAGGGTTACGCAACACTCGTTCCCTCTTCTAGAGAGAACCGAGGTTACGTTAGTAACCGAGACATTCTCTTACGAGAGTACTCTCGTGTTGCGAAAGCAAGCTTACGCTACGGGAACCCAATTTAAAACGCAGTGCAAGCTAAATCTACCACAACACTGACCCAAGGGCGAGCGCCCTGAGCTCATATGATATGGGGATATAAAAAGCCGACATTGGGAATGGGCTTAATAAGAATGATATAAGGCAAACGTGGTTACCTTAAATGCATAGAGGGTGCTTAACACTGTATAACAGTCAGGGGAGGCTATAGCCTGCCTGAACTGAAAACTTTGCAGTCCGCGGAAGCGTGTCCGGCAGAACTGAGGGGATAAACTAAACTGACAACAGTCTAGCTTGGAGTGCGGGAACTTCCAGGTTATAGAACCTTATAAATGTAAGGTTCTATAAATGTATAAGGCCGCCATACAGATATCGTGAAGGGAAATCCCACTGGACCAGGCCCTCTAGTGGAATGAGCTCTGACGCCCAGAGGGCAACGAAGGCCCTTAGATGTATAAGCCAGTGAGATAGCCTCCACTATCCACCTGGAAAGGTTATGTTTCGAGGCAGCTAGACCTTTAGATCGGCCACCACAGCCAAGCAGCCAAGCGTTCCACGTAAATTCTCAGGGCCCTAACCGGGCAAAGGAGATTCACGTCAGACTCGCTGTCAGATCCGAAGAGGGCTGACAGGGAGATGACTTGCGCTCTGACTGATAAATGGAAAAGTAATGTGTGCTACTTTTATTTGAAAAAGTGACTTGGATAATATGGTGTATCTATATAGTATGATTACTTAACAACACTCGTTGTAATGGATTGATATCATCAATCCATTAGTTTCAGCACAGTTTGCTAAAGGTGATGTCCATGTGTTTGTTTTACATCATGCTGACAGCAGGTTTGAGCTCATAAGAACTCGAAAATGGTACAGTGGTTTTAGTCTCAGTGCATATAGATTTAATCTCTGCTTGATTGTATGATTGCTGATATAAAGTTGCTAAATAGGTACCATTAAAAGCTATTTTTATGACCGAGTACATCACCACACGCAGATTTAGTATTACTTCCTGTTTGGAGTGTACCATCATAACAAGAGAATGACTCAGTGGACATTTTATTATATGTTACAGAGATCAACAGGTTTGAAACGGTAAACTACATGTCAGTGCTAATTTTGGATGTTATTAATTCAGTCTTGGATTTTGGCCAAACAGGAATGATACTCTACTCTTGCTTGTTAGCCTGAGCTCTAGACCTGTTAGCTTACACTGTTAAAAAAAAAGCTATAAATAAAACAGTCAGTGTTCAGAAATGTTGTGTTTGCAAATGTGCCCAGAATTGTAAAGATGTGAAAATTGTGCTTTCTGACCTTTCTTCGGTTCAAAAGGTCATCCATTTAAGCAGAAATGCAACCCAGCACCAGATCCATTTATTAAGGTTGTAGCAGCCAATCATTAAAATTCTGACAGAACACTGATAGCAAAAAAATCTTATTTATATCAAGTTTTGCCCTGAATGCTTCAAGCAGCAAATTAATCGGAAACAAACTGTGGGCTGTCATCCACTCAACCGCACATTCCGACTGATGCAAAACAGACCTGTTTATTTGCACAACCTACCGTGCAGCGTTGTTCATATATATAATGAGGGATTTAAAAGAGAAACATTACAGTAACATTTGTTTCAAAGACATGGCCCTCAAATGACAAAAATGTAAATGTTGGGTCATGTTATCAACAGCAGAGATATTTTGGAGGTTAAATGGTGAGAAGCATTGCCCAATATGCATGCAGTGCTGAAGCAATCTGTGAAACACTCAAGAAGCGGGAAATTCCTTCAGCCAATCAGATTCAAGGGAGGTTCCACCCTCCACCCTCTCATGGCTATCCAGACAATCAGGCCCTCTGTGCAGACTGCCGTGCCCCTTTAACTCCCTCATGGGGTCGGATCCTACCGGCCCTCCCAGTAAATCCAAGCACTCCACATGGCGGAAATGCGACTGCAAACAGAGAACAGTGTTTGGATATGTCTCAAAATTGCCAAAATAATATAATATAATATAATAGTTTGGATTCAGTAAGATTTTTTAAAGAAACTAATATTGTTAAATTACATTGATCAAAGGTGACAGTAAAGAGCTTAATAATGTTACTAAAGATTTCTATTTCAAATAAATGTGTTTTTTTTAGCTTTCTATTCATCAAAGAATCCTGAAAGAAATGTATCACTGTTTACTCAAAAATACTATGCAACACAACTGTTTTTAACACGGATAATAATAAGAAATATAATTTTCTTGAGCATCAAATCAGCATATTAGAATGATTTCTGAAGGATCATGTGACACGAGTAATGATGCTGAAAAATTCCGCTTTTCAATCACATGAATATTTTACATGTTATTTCAAATTGTAATGAAATTTCACAATACAGTATGGATTAGAAACAACATGGAAAATTTATGACTTTTTTGGGCAAGTCGCTATTAAATCAAAATTGGCGATTTTCATTTTTTATGGAATATTGCAGTGTTTATTATAAATGATTTATCCGTGCACATAATTTTTTTCATATTAATTTACTATTTTAGCCTATTAATAATTAGACATAATAATAATTTGCTAAATGTTATATAGTCACATAGACCAGCTAATAAGCATTGGACCAGCTGGCAAACTGGGTGTGTAGAGTTTGTTGACTCTGTAAGCACCAGACATGTGACCAAAGCACATATACATCATTTTGTATAATATTTGGCTTTAATATATCTTAAGCCTTTTCAATGAGTTTAACTAGCTTTTATTTTACTCAGCTTTGTGAATGTGAATACAAAATACAGAAGTATTTTACAATTCAAGTATCAAAATAAACAGAGACCGGGTTCTGAAACCTGCATGTTGTTATTCTAGCATTGTTAGATGATGAGATGGGGTGAAGCTATAGGTCAAATGCAACAAAGCCAGTTATTTGCTGACTGTGTATTTTTCCACATTTGGAAATTATAGCCTGGTGCTGTTTTCAACAATCCACTGCCAAGTGCATAATAAAAATAGCTCTGAAGCCAAGTTTTAGGCCAGAACTCATCATCAATCGGACCGGATTCAGAAACATCAGGGCGCGGCAAGTCTAAACAACGTTTGTTGGCCAATTGTATTTATTAATTGTCCACACGATTTTATTTAATATAACTTATTTGACACATTTAAACCACATCACTAGTGTTTTCTCTATTTTTATCAGGCTGTCTACATAATGTTTAGTTGGACTTTTAAGATCAGAATCACCAGTCCCAAAGTGCCTCTGACTTTTTTGTGGTGACCAAACAAATATAGTGTACTTATTTTTAGCCTAACTCATGGGCTAGCTGGATACAACCTGTACCCCCTATATGCTTGTGACAGTAATTTCTCACTATGTCACAATGTCATCACCATTTCAGACAAACCTTTATCTCTTTTATTGAATTATACTGTAATAAGTCCCAAATGTGGTGAGGGCGAAGGAACATTGACAGAATCAACCAAGTACAAAGTGCAAATCACAAAGCGCCCCCACATACATAAATCACAAAATGAATGATGGCAACTTGTCAACAGTATTTCTGTCACACATCTAGCACTAATATAAGTCGAAGCTGGTTTAAATTCTTTATGCTTCATTCCATATGAGATTATGTTTCACCAGGACCTTTAGCGGCGATAGCATGAACGTTTGACATTTTGAAAGGTTTTCTGTCGCCCTAGCATAATTTTATAATGTAAATTCTAGTTTAACACAGTAAATGTGGAGTATTAGCTTGTGAAAACATCCCCCGCACAGCCTGCATGCTTAAAAGACCCCATGTAACCCACAGATAATGATAAACCCACGTATGGCTGGAAGTGCTGAGTGTTGCAGAGGTTGCGTCTGGTTGTTAATTGTCTGGTTTCCTCATATAGGGTTTCACACAGACCAGCTAAGTATTATGGTGGTAACAGCCAGTGCGCTTTGGTGTGAAGGAGTAGGGAAATTAATTGGAGATGCTGAGGAGATGGCCCCGGGGCTCTCTAGGGGTTTCAGCTAAGTATTTGTCAGAGGGGTGTCATCCGGGAGCACCACTAATAATGATTTTTCTTTTCTTATTTTACCGCACAGGGAGACAGCAGAAGCTATGGCTTACTCTCTCTCTCTCAGTCTGCTGTACCTGGGCTTGCTGTGTGGAACTGGACTGGTGTCCGCACGAGGATCCGAGCTGTTCGCTCCAGGTACTTCACAACGTCAAAAACATGTGTTATTTATTTCACTTTAACACAGTAGTCTGATTTGCAATCAAGTTGGTCAGTCTATACAAGGTAGAATGATTCAGTCTACACTTTTTTAAATGTTAGCTTATGTAAATATGCATCAGATGAATGTCTTTGGCTGCTTTGTCAGCTGTGCTTACTGCAGCATTTGCAAAATTGCTTCATGGATTGTTATTTTGCGTTATTTGTTTATTTTATTTTTTGCTTTATTTTGTTGTAAATTAAAAATGTAAGAAATCATTAAATAAATTATAAAATTAACAACAAATACGGTAATTAATATTAATTAATAATAATTAATAAATAATACATTTAATATCATAATTTTTATATAGTTACATGGTAAAATGTTGTAATAGGGATTTCATCAGTCAAAGAATTAAAGTCCCCATGAAATCAAATTCAAATTATTTTGGCTTTTTGTATGAATATTTTAGCCTTAAGGTTATCTATGAGCTAGTGTGCTCCAAAACAATGACAAAATTCTAATTTAGAAGATATAAGCATTCAAATCTTAGACTCTCACTTCCGCAAATATGGATCAACAATTTTGATGACATGGTGATGACCACTCTGACTTGATGACATCACACTTCAGATTTTCTATCCAATAAAATGCTCTCTAGAATCTAAAGCATCCTGCCCCTGCACTATAAATAGACGTTGAAGCTGCGGCCGTAATCGGTCAATTGTTCACACTATTGCTATTTTTTTACATGGTGAATGGCACGTAGTGCACTATAAAGGGGATAGGAAACGATTCACACGGTGTAAATATGCTTTTAATTGGGGCGAATGAAGTCTGGTTTCGCTTTAGTGTCACGCAAACTGCCACAGCGTGCACACAGTTAGCTCCAGTCCAGAGACACGATAGGACAGAGTGGATCATATGCGTGAGTCGTTGCAGACCACAAAACATATCGGATCCATCTGAATTCTACACAGAATGCTATATTTTGAAGCGATATGGAGGACTGTACACTAGAAACAGTACTGACTAGTGAAAGAGATAACACCGGTGCCATGCATGCACCAACATAAATTTCAAAACCACACATCTACACAAACTACACTTTTCAAACTATGCATCCTCAGTAGGGCTGGGTATTGACACAAATTTCACTGCAATTTCACGAATTCGATTCGATTTCGATTCACAAGCTTGCAATTCGATTTGATTTCGATTACGAATCGATTCGATTCAATATTGATTATTTTAGATATCAGGTACAATACATGGCAAATTTTTTCAAGGAAAACAAATCTCTTAACTAATGTTGTAAACTATGGGAGTCAGTTGTAGCCTACTAGGCTTCATTAGCCTACTATAAATTTGAAGGTAAAAATTAACTGATTTGAAGCTATACAAACACTTAAATTAGTCAAGTCAAGTCATCTTCATTTATATAGCGCTTTTAACAATGGATTGTTTCAAAGCAGCTTTACAGAGATAAACATATAATTTAAGGTAACAGATTGTTTTGGCATTATAGCGGTTCTTGAATAATGTTATTTCCAGCTAAAGTTCATTAATAAATAATTTACACTTATTTATTTTTATAATAAGAAAGTTATATGAAATATAAACATTTAAATGGTGGCTGTCATAAAAACTTGCCAGATTTATTCAAACATGCATTAAATATTGAAGAACATTAAACATTATAATGAATATGTAATATGGTGCATATATTTAGCAAAATTCTCCACTCTAGAGTTATTTTTTCTAACTGACTAAGTTACTAAGTTTAATGTTTTTTTCTGAGGTAAATGTGACGTTACATGCCATTGTTTACTTGCTGTTTAACTGACGTCTTTCCACGGATGAAACACTGATTGAGCGATACCACGTTACATGATACGGATTTCGAAGTTGTACTCTATCTTTTAACACACTTTCAGATGCTCATTGATGTTTATTTGTCGCTGTAACTGGTATTATTAAGGCGGAGTAACTGGTATTATTAAGGCGGAAGAGGAGAATGAGATCATGTGCGCTCCGTGCTGCTGCTTCTCTTGAGCTGAGCCAGAGCGATCTCGCGTCACAGCGCCAAAACGGTATTTATGTTTTTGAATTTCGTAAGAAAATGGATGTAATTCGAAATTTGAGACTTTATTTCATAATAATAGTCACAAAGCACAAAGATTATTTCAATTTATTGGATGGGATGCACAATACAATGTTCTACGCGATCATCAAATGAAAACAGGATGACTAATCGATTCTTGAGATTTAAGAATCGATATCGGTTCGTAAAAATGAGAATCGATTAATATCGAGAAATCGATATTTTTTACCCAGCCCTAATCCTCAGCAGATTATGATCACTGTTTTGCTTTATCAACAGTTTAATATTAAATCTAAAGGGGGAATCTATTAGACCCTGGCTGTCATAAGCTGTCAAATGCAGCTTTGCCGAGCTCAACGGCTGTGGCCGAGGTGTGATAGAAGTGAAACGCTATTGGCTATTTTAAAAAGGGTGAGGAGCTGCTCAATATGTCCCGCCCTGTCTTCCTGTTTCAGTGGAAATTACCTCACCACATTGAAAAGCGCTGTGCATTTCAAGGCACTTTAGTGGGCCTTTAAACTGTAGATGTCTGTGCCAAGTCATTATTGAAAACCATTGGGCTTGTGTCAAGATTATTCACCTTTGAGCACACAGAACATTTTACTTTGGTCTAGTCAAACAATCCTTCAATAAATAGGTTTTGTTTGAAAGTAAACACATTGACTGTGGTCATCCAAAGTCCAGGGACAGGATACAGTGGCGCTTATGGGATGATGAACCAATTGGGATGTCAACACTGCACATAGCTTATCATTGAGACAGTGATATGTTATGGTGAATAACATTTGTGTAATAGGCTTTCAGATGCAGTGAATGACTTGGGTTAATGACCCAGTCACTGCACACATGTTGGAGCACAGACTTTAGCACTTGGATTAAAGTTTGTTTTTCTTGGTTTTTTGTTTGAAAATATTCTCTTTTAATGTTTATAAAGTTATTATTGAACTACTATGGACAAAAATATTGCCTTATCACCTGAGCTTTGGAGCGCATGAAAAAGAAGTCCAAATATCGTTTCTTTCTTCTTTATAACATTTTAACCTAATGAAAGGGCTATCAATGCATTAGCAATATGTTTTAGCAGTTTTTATTTATTCCAATATGTTGCCTTGTGAAATGCATTAGCATTTAGCGTCATTCTGGTTCTAAATTAGCCTGGTAATACCAAACTCTGATACTTCGCTTTGCTTCGTAGACAGAGTCTGGAGTGACATAATTGAAAAGTGTTTTCTTTCTCGCGGTATAAAATGAAGTATAAAATCATTGTTTACCCGTAAGCCAATCACATATCGCAATCACCTCTCTCTCCAACTTAAACATCACTTCCATTCAAAATGTTTAACAAACACTCTTCTTGTTCGGGCTTCAGTTTGCAAATGCCGGGAATATTCTCCACAACAGAGCGAATTGCATCCCGTATCTCCATATCCGCGGTCGTTTTCAATTTCCCTAACCTAAAATACAATCTTAAACTCGCCGCTTAGCGACTACGTCACGGCTCTCAGCCCGCCCTCTGTTCGTTGATTGACCGGCTGTTTTCAGGCCGGAGGAAAACTGAGAGATAGGTCGCTGTCTCAGACTGAGTACAGAAGCGAACTGAAATTGAGCGGAAGTACGAAGTCTGGCGTAGTCAGGCTAGTTCTAAATGCCAAGATCTTCTAACAAAGATGTACTAGAACTAATTGTGACATAAAATACATCTATTTTCATCAGACTATGTGCAAATAATCCTTTTTTTACTTATTATGTCATGTTGCCTTCTGAAATCTGGCCTGTCTGAACCAACCTGGTCTCGCGACAAAAACAAAAAAAAGCGTCTCGGTTACGTATGGTAACCCTCGTTCCCTGAGTAGGGAACGGAGACGTCTCGTCGGAGGAGTTTACAATGAATTGGGATCACGCTAGGGAGACCAATTGCCTTTGAGTGAATTAAAACGAGCCAATAAATATTGGCATGCGGGATTTGCATTCCGGGTCCCGCTTATCAATGCGGGTATAAAAGCGGAAGCGAACGCACATACCATTGCTTTACGCTGAGGAGCCGGACGGTGTCCAGTCCCCCGCGAAGGTACAGCAAACATGGCGACGGGACGAGACGTCTCCGTTCCCTACTCAGGGAACGATGGTTACCATACGTAACCGAGACGTTCCCTTTCATATGGGAACTCCTACGTCTCGTCGGAGGAGTTTCCAACGAATTGGGATCCCAAATAAAACGCCATGGTGCTGGCCCCTTCCAGCGCCCAGCTGAGCTACCCGCCAAGCAGTTTCTCAGTTTCATTAGGGCTGGAGCTAGCTAGGAAAAAATCACACTGCTGTTCCGCAAGACCCGCTCAGTGGACTTGGATAACACTGGGGAAACGTGCCCAACCTGTAGGAGGGAACGTTGCGGAGCCCCTGGCCTGCCCGAGGGGAGGCACTGGAATACACGCATGTACTAGCTCGTAGGGTAGTGAAACATACGGGAGTCCTTGAGGTAGCCCCAGCCCGTACTCAGCAAGGACGACAGAATGAATCTGTCGAGGGGAAGACACGGAGCTAGCCCGGAGGGTAGCTGAAACGTAGAGAGTGGTGACGTAGAAACCACTGTGAAGGTCACCCAGTCAATTAACAACTTCTTATGAGAGGTAATAGACCTGGCGCCGGGCGATCCGCCTCGCCTGGTGATGGAGGAACTCACGAGGTTAGCCGTTTATTGGGG
This sequence comes from Tiaroga cobitis, assembly GCA_030578255.1. Classification (NCBI taxonomy): domain Eukaryota; kingdom Metazoa; phylum Chordata; class Actinopteri; order Cypriniformes; family Leuciscidae; genus Tiaroga; species Tiaroga cobitis. Next base: position 25,236,572 of record CM060598.1, read on the forward strand.
AACCAACGGAGCAAAAAAGCGCACGGATCCGGCTCATAAGGCGGGAGTGGTGCAGCAAGCCGACAGAACCTATTCCCTCGCGCCACTGGCCGTAGCGAGTAAACGGGAGGAAACCGGTTCAACACGTAAGCTATAAAACCTGGCAAACATGTTAGGTGTCGCCCAGCCCGCAGCTCTGCAGATATCTGCCAGCGAGGCGCCTTGTGCCAACGCCCAGGAGGAAGCAATGCTCCTAGTGGAGTGAACCGTCAACCTGGGAGGGCAAGGCACGTCCTGGGATTCATAAGCCCGGACCATAGCATCCACTAGCCAGTGGGCTAACCTCTGCTTGGAGACAGCCTTCCCCTTCTGCTGGCCTCCGTAACAGACGAAGAGCTGCTCTGAGGTCCTGAAGCTTTGCGTTCTGTCCACATAACAACGTAGTGTACGTACGGGACAGAGCAAAGCCAGGGCTGGGTCTGCCTCCTCCACGGGCAGCGCTTGCAGGTTCACTACCTGATCTACAAATGGAGTGGTAGGAACCTTTGGGCACATATCCGAACCGGGGTCTCAGAACCACGTGAGAAAGGCCCGGTCCGAACTCTAGGCACGATTCGTCGACCGAAAAAGCCTGCAGATCCCCGACCCTCTTGAAGGAAGCTAGAGTCAATAGAAGAGCAGTTTTTTCAGACAAAACTTTTAGCTCTATATCATTTAAGGACTCAAATGGGGGCCTTTGAAGCGGTCTCAGCACCAGGGCTAAGTCCCAAGAGGGTACAGGGTGCAAATTACGAGGGGGATTTAACCTCCTAGCACCCTCAAGGAATCTGATGATCAGGTCGTGCTTCCCTAATGACTTCCTGTCGATCACATCATGATGGGCAGCTATTGCAGCCACATATGCTTTGAGGGTGGAGGGAGACAGCCTTCGCTCCAACCCGTCTTGTACAAAGGAAAGCACGACACTGATCGAAGCAGTATGGAAGCAGTATGCTTCACGACACTGAAGCAGTATGGAAGCCAATATGCTTTCATACTGCTTAAGTTTTTTCACACACATCCGGGCAGGCACGGGGGCGGGACGAGGCGATTACGCGTCGCACTGCGCCCCCAGAGTAGCCCGGGAAGTGTGGCTGTCAAGTCTGAATCTGATTCAGCATGAGCACACACACCATTACAGTGGGAACTCAGCATCATCATTTCCAGAGTGTAACAGCCCTCTCTCCGATGCAGCGATCGACATCTGATCCTCCCCTGGAGCCCCGAATGAAATAGCTGGTCCCTCATGAGAAGGACCAGAAATTCCACCCGAAAGCTGCCAGGCATGCAAAACAGTGAACGTGGCCGTAACCTTGATGGCACACGCCACGCTGAGCGCTCAACCCTTTCGTGAGAAAGGCAAGACGAACAACTTGCCGATGGGGTCATGCTCTCATAAGAGAGCATAAACCACCCATGAACAGACTCAGCATGTTTGCGATGCGCTAGAGGAGTGAGGGGTCCGAGGAGGTGGTCTCGTCAGAGAACTCTCACTGTAATCCTCAGATCACCAATGCTATTAACCAAAGTAGCCCTTTTCTGGTGGCCACCAGAAGAGGAACTAGATCGGGGAATAGGCAAAGGGACTCCACCTCGTTTGAGGCACTTGAGTCTTGACCGCGCATCTAGAGCGCCGAATGACGCGCGCTGGGTTGCCGTGACAACCCGCGCTGTCAGCCGGCAGCTCGACGGCACACCGCACGCTGAGCGGCTCAAGCCTTTACGAGAAAGGGGAGACGAACAACGTGCCGACGTGGTCATGCTCTCATGAGAGAACATAAACCACCCACGAACGCAGTCTCAACATGCTTAAGCCCAGGCACGTGAAACAGTGATCGTGGCCATCAAATGAGGACAGGAAACGACCGCATCCAGAAACACACGAGTGAAACGTCATCCTGAAAAGGACGCGATCTTCACCCGTGTTGCTCTTTTCACAGAAAACGCTCTCTTATAGTGCTGAAGCACACAGGGATAAACATGGCAACACAGCAGGGAAACTGCAAGCCCGATGTGCGCACTCAACCGAATACCAGCTGTGACAACAGCTCTTTGAAAAAAAGACAGATCACGTGAAGCAGCAGCCGGTACCCGGGAGATCGCGAAGATCGCTGAGGCGCCGTCACACCAGCACAGAGAGGTCTCGGAGAAAACAGCAGACTCGTTGAGCGGGGAGATAACATACCAATCTTGAAGCTCATCCACTCAGAGGACACAGCTGGTCGGCTCCGAAGCAAAAAGCATATGTGTGTGCGCGCGCTTCCGCTTTATACCCGCACTGGCAGGCGGGGCGCGGAATGCAAGTCCTGCATGCCAATATTCATTGGCTCGTTTTAATTCACTCGAAGGCAATTGGAGTCCCTAGCGTGATCCCAATTCGTTGGAAACTCCTCCGACGAGACGTAGGAGTTCCCGAACGAAAGGGAACTCCAGTTATCAGCTTAGACAACACACTCTTATGGAAATATTACAATCTGCTTATGCCACACTGAGGATTAGGTTTAGGAATGGACCTTTATGCTTATTTTTTTTCTAAAAAACTTGTGAATTCACCCACAAGTCACAGAAAGCAATTTTAGTTCCCTTTCGTATGGGAACTCCTACGTCTCGTTGGAGGAGTTTCCAACGAATTGGGATGACGCTAGGGAGACCAATTGCCTTCGAGTGAATTAAAACGAGCCAATAAATATTGGCATGCGGGATTTGCATTCCGCGTCCCGCCTATCAATGTGGGTATAAAAGCGGAAGCGAACGAACATACCATTGCTTTTAGCTTCGGAGCCGAACTAAGTGTCCTCTGAGTGATGAGCTTCAAGATTACATTTTTCTTCACGCTCAACGAGTCTGGTGTTTCCTTGAAGACCTCTCTGTGTTGGTGTGACGGTGCTTCAGCGATCTTCGCGATCTCCCGGTTGCCAGCTGTTGCTGCACGCGATCTGCCTTTTCAAAAGAGCTGTTGTCACAGCTGGTAATCGGTTGAGTGCACGCAGCGGGCTTGCAGTTTCCCCGCTGTGTTGCCGTGTTTGATCCCTGTGTGCTTCAGCACAATAAAAAGAGAGCGTTTTTTTCTTTGAAAGAGCAACACGAGTGAAGTTCGCGTCCTTTTCAGGATGACGTTTCACCCGTGTGTTTCTGGATGCGGTCAACTTCTGCCTCCGGCTGATGGTCACGATCGCTGTCTCACGTGCTTGGGCCTCGCGCACGCTGAGGCAGCGCTCGTGGATGAGTCATGTTCTCACTGCGGGAACATGACCGTTGCGGTGTTGAGACTAAGACTGCGATCCCTCACAAGAGGGGGAGTCCCTTTGGAGATTCCCCAATCTAGTTCTTCTGGTTCACTCCAGAAGAAGGCTACTTCGGCTAACTGGTGGTCTGAGGGTTACAGTGCGGAATGATCTGCCGGGTGAAAGACCCCCTCGGACATCCCACTCCTCTTCAGCCGTACCACTGGGGTCTTCGGAGGAGCGCGCTGGGTCATCATGTGTGGCTCCGGTCGTTTCCTTCAGGGCCCCTCCGGAGGACCAGATGTCGATCGTGGCATCGGAGGGAGATGAGTCGGGCTCTGGGAATGGCGACTCGGCTGCGTTGCCCCCTTCGGGTGTGGTAATGTTGTCCGAGCCGGACCCGGAGATGACGCTTATGCTCGCCCGGGCGGCCGAGAGGGTCGGGCTCGTGTGGAACCCTCCACCGCGTCCCGAGCCTTCCCGGCTCGACGATTGGTTTCTTGGAGCGGCCCGTGCTGGTCCTCAGCGCCCCGCTCCGGTGCCTTTCTTCCCGGAGGTGCATGAGGAGGTGACGAAGTCTTGGTCGAACCCCCTGGCGGCTAGACTGAGATTGACTCCCTCTTCCTCCCTCACCACCCTCGATGGCAGGGCAGCTTTGGGATACGAAGGCATCCCCCCAGTGGAGCGCGCGGTGGCGATGCAGCTGTCACCCACCTCCGATTCCTCCTGGCGGGGTAACCCTTCGCTCCCCTCCCGCGCTTGTAGGTTCTCTTCCAGTCTGACTAGAAAGGCCTACACTGCGTGTGGAGAGGCTGCCTCTGCCCTGCATGCCATGGCGCTCCTGCAGGTCCACCAGGCCCAGGCGCTCTGTGACATGAAGGAGGGTGGTACTGACCCAGGGGTGCTTCAAGAGCTGCGCACGGCGACGGACCTTGCCCTATGGGCGATAAAAGTCACCGCGCGCTCCCTGGGTCGGGCGATGTCCACTCTCGTGGTCCAGGAGCGACATCTCTGGCTTGCCCTGTCGGATATGAAGGACTCGGACAAGAACAAGTTCCTTGCTTCTCCCATATCCCAGGGTGGCGTCTTCGGCGATGTGGTGGAGAACTTTGCCCAACAGTTTTCCGCTGCCCAGAAGCAGTCGGAGATTATAAAGCACATCATGCCTCGGAAGCGGGCTATGGCTGCCCCGCCCCCCGTCGGTCGCGCCTCCGGCTGCTCGTCGCCGAGGGCGCCCTCCTGCCTCCGCCTCCGCTTAGCCCAAGCAGCAGCCAGCTAAGCGACAGGGTGCCGGCCGCAAGAAGGATGCCCACCCCGCTCAGGCCTCGACCAAACCCCCCGGCAAGAGGAGAGGTAAGCGACCCTGAGACGGGCCACCCAGAGGATGCGGTTTCTTCTCGTCAGGAGGGTGCCTCTGCACCTCTCCTTCCCCCGGAGGAGGGCCAGGTGGAGAATCTTCTTTTTCCTTTTCGCCTCGGGACAGTCAGCAGTCGAACGCCCCAGAGAAAGATGGGCCTTCCCTACTGTTTGCCCCCCGGTGGAGGCAGGTAAGTGTTGCACCACACACACAAGACCCCACCTTCGGCCGCAGCAATGCCTCCGAGGGCAGGTCCCTGCCTTCCACCTCGCTGCCCCTCCGCGGGTACGCCGGTGGTCCGAGTGGACTCGTTGGTTCAGTCTCTCAAAGCCTGGCTAGCGCTTCCGAGACCGTCCAGGTGGCTCGTTCGCACCATTCTGTTCGGCTATGCAATTCAGTTTGCCCGCCAGCCTCCCAGGTACAGGGGTGTCCTCTTCACCCAAGTGCGGTGTGGCGACGCCCCTGTCCTGAGGAAAGAGATCGTTGCCCTGCTGGCGAAGGACGCGATCAAGCCGGTCCCTCCAGCCGAGATGAGGTCTGGGTTCTACAGCCCTTACTTCATTGTACCCAAGAAGAGCGGTGGATTACGACCAATCCTGGATCTGCGTGTTTTGAATCGGGCCCTTCACAAGCTCCTGTTCAAGATGCTTATGCAGAAACGCATCTTCGAGTGCATCCGTCCCCAGGATTCGTTTGCAGCGATCAACCTGAAGGACGCGTACTTTCATGTCTCGATTCTGCCTCGACATAGACCGTTTCTTCGGTTTGCGTTCGAGGGTCGGGCATATCAGTACAAGGTCCTACCCTTCGGCTTGGCCCTGTCGCCCCGCGTCTTCACGAAAGTCGTGGAGGGGCCATTGTTCCCTTGAGAGAACATGGCGTTCGCATTCTCAACTAACTCGACGACTGGCTGACAATGGCTCACTCGCGAGATCTGTTGTGCGATCACAGGGACCTGGTGCTCCGGCACCTCAGCCGGTTGGGACTTCAGGTCAACCGGGACAAGAGCAAACTCTGCCCCATGCAGAGGATCTCTTATCTCGGTATAGAGCTGGACTCGGTCAGTCAGACTGCGCTTCTCACCGAGGTGCGCGTCCAGTCAGTGCTCAACTGCCTCAGGTCTTTTCGAGGCAGGTCAGCGGTCCCACTGAAGCAATTTCAGAGGCTCCTGGGGCATATGGCAGCCGCAGTAACGCCGCTCGGCCTGTTGCATATGAGACCGCTTCAGCGCTGGCTTCACGATCGAGTCCCGAGATGGGCGTGGCTCGTAATGTTGACGTTCCGGGTCAACATTACCCCGCACTGTCGCCAAACCTTCAGTCCTTGGTCGGACCCTGCCTTTCTACGGAGTGCCCTTAGTCCAGGTGTCCAGGCATGCTGGGGTTTTCACGGATGCCTCTGCCAACGGATGGGGGTCCACGTACAACGGGCGTGCAGTCTCTGGTCTGTGGACGGGGCCTCAGCTGCATTGGCACATCAATTGCCTAGAGTTGCAAGCAGTACGCTTAGCCTTGTGCCGCCTCAAGGGGCTCCTTCTGCACAGGCATGTACTGGTCCGTACGGACAGCACTGCGACCGTGGCGTACATCAACCATCAAGGTGGTCTACGCTCCCGTCGTATGTCGCGACTCGCCCACCATCTCCTCTTATGGAGTCAGAAGCATCTGAGGTCGCTTCGGGCCATTCATATCCCTGGTGTGCTCAACCGTGTAGCCGACGAGCTCTCACGGCAGCCGCCCCTTCCGGGAGAACGGTGACTCCATCCCCAGGTGGTTCAGCTGATATGGGGAATCTTCCGAGCCGCTCAGATAGATCTGTTTGCCTCTCTGGACACGACTCATTGCCAGTTGTTCTATTCCCTGACCGGAGGATCTCTCGGCACGGATGCACTGGCGCACAGCTTGCCCCAGGGCCGCAAATATGCGTTTCCCCCAGTGAGACTTCTCGCACAGACACTGTGCACAGTCAGGGAGGATGAGGAGCAGGTCTTGCTCGTTGCGCCGTATTGGCCCAACCGGACCTGGTTCCCAGAACTTATGCTCCTCACGACAGCACCTCCTTGGCCCATTCCTCTAAGGAAGGACCTGCTTTCTCAGAGACGGGGCACTCTATGGCACCCGCGTCCAGACCTCTGGAGACTCCATGTCTGGTCCCTGGACGGGACGCAGAGGTTCTAGGTGGCCTACCACAGGCTGTGGTAGACACCATCACTTCCGCTAAAACCCCCTCTACGAGGCGCCTCTATACGTTGAAGTGGAACCTGTTCGCCGTTTGGTGCTCTTCCCGCCGGGAAGCCCCCCGAATTTGCCCGATTCCTGCAAGATGAGTTGGAGCGAAGGCTGTCTCCCTCCACCCTCAAAGTGTATGTTGCTGCAATAGCCTCTCATCACGATGCAGTAGATGGTAAGTCATTAGGGAAGCACGACCTGGTCATCAGATTCCTTAAGGGTGCTAGGAGGCTAAATCCGCCTCATAACCCGGACCCTTTACCGTCTTGGGACTTAACTCTAGTGCTCAGAGCACTCCAGAGCCCCCCTTTTGAGCCCTTACCGACGGTTGAGTTAAATATCCTGTCTATGAAGACAGCTCTCCTGTTGGCTTTGGCTTCTTTTAAAAGGGTAGGGGATCTGCAGGCATTTTCAGTCGACGAATCGTGCCTGGAGTTCGGACCGGGTCTTTCTCACGTTTTTCTGAGACCGCGGTTCGGATATGTGCCCAAGGGTCCTACCACTCCGTTTGTAGATCAGGTAGTGAACCTGCAAGCGCTGCCCCGGGGGAGGCAGACCCAGCCCTAGCTTTCCTCTGTCCCGTCCGCGCTCTGCATTGTTACGTGGACAGAACGCAAAGCTTCAGGACCTCAGATCAGCTTTTTGTCTGTTACGGAGGCCAGGGGAAGGGGAAGGCTGTCTCCAAGCAGAGGTTAGCCCACTGGTTAGTGGATGCTATCGTCTGGGCTTATGAGTCCCAGGACGAGCCTTGCCCACCTAGTTTGACGGCACACTCCACTAGGAGTGTCGCCTCCTCCTGGGCGCTGGCGTAGGGCGCCTCGCTGACAGACATCTGTAGAGCTGCAGGCTGGGCGACGCCTAACACGTTCGCTAGATTCTATAGCTTACGTGTTGAACCTGTTTCCTCCTGTGTACTCGCTACGGACAGTAGTGCGAGGAACTAGGTAGTGTCGGCTTGCTACGCCATTCCCGCCCCATGGGCCGGATACGTGCGTCTTTTTGCTCCGTTGGTTCCCCAACAAACGGTTAACCTCGTGAGTTCCTCCATCACCCCTCCGGCACCAGGCGAGGCGGATTGCCCGGCGCCAGGTCTATTACCTCTCGTAGGAGTTGTTATTAGACTGGGTGACCTTAACAGTGGTCCCTACGGTGACCCATTTCTTACACGTTCCAGCTACCCTCCGGGCTAGCACGGTTTCTTCCCCTCGACAGGCCCGTTCTGTCATCCCTGCTGAGTACACTCCCACCCCTCGGGCTGGGACTACCTCAGGGACTGCCATATGTTTCACTAGCCCACGGGTTAGTACATATGTGTATTCCAGTGTATCCCTTTGGGCGAGCAGGGGCTCCACAGCGTTCCCTCCTACAGGTTGGGCACGCTTCCCCAGTGTTATCCAAATCCACTGAGCGGGTCTTGCGGAACAGCAGTGTGATTCTTCCTAGCTAGCTTCCTACCTTCGCGGAGGACTGGACACCGTCCTGCTCCTCAGCGTAAAGCATATGTGTGTGCGCTCGCTTCCGCTTTATACCCACACTGGCAGGCGGGGCGCGGAATGCAAGTCCTGCATGCCAATATTCATTGGCTCGTTTTTAATTCACTCGAAGGCAATTGGTCTCCCTAGCGTGATCCCAATTCGTTGGAAACTCTCTCTTCCCTCCTCAGGAAACGAGGGTTACCATACGTAACCGAGACGTTTTTAACACCATATAAATTTACAGATAAGGATAATGCACATCACCATGATAACCGACTGCTAAAACCGCTTGTTAATGTCAAAGTGTTTGAAATGACTAATCAAATCAAAGTAGGCGGGCTTTATGTTCACAGAAGTTTTGAGCCCGAGCGTGAATTCCAGCGCGACACTTCACGCTTCAGTTAATGGTCATAAAGTGCGATAAGATGTAAGTAGTTAAACTAAACAGCTGTTTTAAGATAGAAGTTTTAAACGACCAACAGAAATAATCAGTTTGTAAAGACCGTTTCAATCAAAGCTCAGCTTTGGGAATGGAATATATACAGGTCAAGATAAAGAGACTGAGAGAAGAAGAAAGAGAGAAGGTGATGGAGATGAGAGAGGAAGAGCAGGTATTGCATACTGTGCCCAGGATGAGATTAACATTATTACAGTGTATTCCTGTTTAACACAGATATATGTTCTTTGCTAACTACAGTGGAAACCTTTAAGCTCAATTTAACAACACAACCACCTATTATAAATATATTGCCATAATAGTATTATTGTATAAAGAGCTTTTAGTGTACAGTAGTACTTAAGTAAAGCTCTATATAAATAACTAATTCATTCATATGTATATTTGTATATCTGGTCCTCGAATGTGTTCAAATATTTCACCAGTATCAACACTGGGATCTTTCACTGTTTGTATCACTCCGCTTGTCTGTGTTTGCACATTCCATACAGACTGGGGGCCAGATGTACGTACATTTGCGAACGCAGCGTTAATAGCGCCATGGCCAAGACGCGCTTGATGTGAAACCGCTGTGTGCGTGTTATGTACCAAACCTGCAGTTCATCAGGTAATCAGCGCTTGTCCCCACCCACTATACCGTAAATTGCGCGTATTTATACGTGCAATTGAATGGGCCTCCTCCTCTCACTGCTGATGCTATGACTGTTTGAAATGATCCTGATGCCAATAATTGTAATGTAGCGAGGAGTTCAACAACTGCTGGAATGGAATGTGAAGTGAACGCTGAGTCGGAGATTCGATGTCATCTTTGATTTCTTCCAGTAACTGTAATATTGGATAGCTGCTTAATCTGTATGGCCTAATGATTTAGTTTTCACTCAACTGAAAAAGTGTGATTCTTGTGGCAAAAATATGTTCAGCTCGTCTCCTTAGCCTATGTCTTCGTCTTGCTCGGATTACTGCTGCCATTTCACCAGGAGGCATATGGCAGGAAACCCGCTTCCTAAGTTACACCTGCTTTTAAAAGGCGGAGAATTTTAAGCGCAAAATAAAGGCGCGCTTTCACCGGCTTTTCTGTACATAACGCGGAATACATAATTAGGCGCAGTTTACGCTTCCCCTCCCATCTCTTTATGTGACACTCCCACTTCCCCCTTGACCATCCCATGAATGCATGCATGACACGACAGGCAGTCTGCACTTTCATCTCGGTGCGTCCCGTTCATACATACCTCGCCATGCTTTTATGCGCACTTTGCGAAACAAATACGCCTGAAGTGGGCGCAAAAGCGTTTGTACATTTGGCCCTGAAAGTCTAAATAATGGAGACTTTAGTGCAACTTCCATCATTAAGCCAGTAAGTGGCAACAAGCAGGGCTCGACATTAAGGCTTGTCCGCTTGTCCGGGACAAGTGGATTTTTTGTAGGACAAGTAGAAGAGAAAATAAGTTGTCCGACCGGACAAGTTAAATTTCAAACAAAATAAAATGCCATGTTACTTCACGTTATGTGCCACCCATTACGTCTATTTTACAGATTTAATTTAATCGATTTGAAATGAACACATTTTTGAATAAACACAAGATTTTGACGCATATCCAAGATTTTGTGCGGAGTGTGGAGCGCGCACTGCATGGAACAGAGGTGCGGGCGTGAACACTTGTGTTTTCCTATCAACAGTGGAAACAACTTAAAATACTCTTATCATTTCTGGTCATACTGAAAATAATAATACATAATTTGCAACAACTTTTATTTGTGTAAACCATAGGGTGTAAACTCACAATAACAAGAAAACGTGCTTTTGTAAAATAAAATAAAATAAAACAATCAGGCGCGCTTTCTCCGTGAACTGGATCGCGTCTCAAAACTGAACTGAAACAAAATATAGCCTTTGTAGGCTAAAGCTTGAAATGTCCACTTTTAACCCCTTGATCGTCATGGGATCACCGGTGATCCCAAATTATGGTTGTTAAAAATGCATTACTTGTAAAAACCCACACTTGATCTGGACAAACTCAGCATCATAAGAAAGGTTTAAGTCTCCAGCTTCGATATTTGACCACTTTATGATTAAACTGGTTTGCAGTGATATTAATTTCTGGATTTATGCCAGCACTGCAAAATAATTAATCTGTAACGTTCGTCATTTTGAATAGAAATCATCACTCATAAAACATTAATTCTCGTCTTCTCCGGTTTATTTGTGTTCAAATGCATGATATACAACAACCGCCAGGGCTATTAGTCCAATAGTCCGCATATTTGTAGAAATTATTAATAATTATCACATGCTAGTAAAATATTTCGTCATCAAGAATAACATCAAACAGCGAACGGAGCGAGATATGTGTCTCTCTTCCTGATTTGCCGTAATATTTGACGTGTTCCAGCGTGACCTCTTCTGCATGACACGTCGTGTGTACATTTCCTCATACTGGACATCCGTGATAACAAAGCGAACGCGACATCTCTTCACCTGAAACAAGAAGCTAATAAATACACGATTGAAATATGATGTGTTTTGTTTGTGATTTCCGTGCGATTTGGGGTTTTCATATGAATAAAGAATGTTTACAGAATGCAAATGCTAGGTAAGGCTAGCCCATAGCTTCATCTAAAATGCTAAATATAACACATTTCAAAATCTTTTCATGACTTGAAACCATTTTAATCCGCGACCGGAATATGATACAAATACTCGATGTTGTTTTAAAGTGATCTTTGAATAAAAGTATAATATTAATAAATTAAATTGTGTCATGTAGCTTGAGGCTACTTGCTGTGCTATGCACCTGCTTGTATTTCATACAATCATTTTTTAAAATAATTCGCATTTGACGTTCCAAGAATAGTTTTTTATTGTTTGTTTTCTAACTAGACTTAATATAATAGGTGGATTATTCATGTAGGGTGGGATTCAGAGAGGTTTAGATGGCCAAGCCATAATGCCAGAATACAGGCTTTAATGGCTGTGTTTGAATTAACAAAAGAATAAGGATAAAAGAATGATGAAGATAAGTCTCAAAGGTGTGAATGTTTGGTCAATTTAAATGAAAAGAACACGAATGGGGCCAATTCTCCTCGCCAGACATTATTCAGAGACTGTAAATGGGTGTTTACAGGGCAATAAAATATTTGATAAGAATCGTATTAGCCTTCTCTAAAACTTCCCCAAAGTCTCCCCTTACATGGTGTCACATTAGGCTTTATGAAATGCATAATTTTAGAGATATCATCCTCAGATTTGAAATGAAGCATGAGCACAGTTGTGGCTACACTTGAGTTGTGGTTATAAGTTGCTATCCTAAATTCACATCATATTTTTATACATTTAATAAATATGTTCTTAATATTTGTTGTTTTTGGTTTTATGCTTGAGCTTATATATCTCAATATTAATAACAGTCTGGTAAATTTTGAGTCTTGAAATGTAAACTCTCAAGTGTTGGCTTACTAAATATATGTTGGTTATGTGTCATTCTGCATTAGCAAAACTACACATATCTAATCATTTCTGTAATGCATTTTCATTTTCATTTTGCAACTTATAAAGCGTTTCAATATGCATATTAAAACTAGTGTATGAAATGGCAAATGTAAATTATGTAATTTCATTTTCATTTTGCACCAAACGTTGCTAGAATGGTAATGTAACATTACAATTTAAATACAGAATGCAATGCCAGTTTACATATTGCATTGTCATTTTGCACATTACATTTCAAATTGAATATTGCTACCCATATGCTTCCATACAAGTGCCTCAAAAAGTTTATGTCAAGCCCTGACAAGTGACTGTCGTTATGAGTGAGTAATTAATTAATCATTAATCGAACTGATTAGTTCAAAATCATTGATCAATTCAGGAAAGAAACAAGTTGCTGAAACAAGCAATCTTTGATGCTCATACAAATTGCTGATATGCCTCTGGATTAAAATGTAACATATGCAAAATAATCCTTGAAAAATTTCATTAGTTTGGAATATGTGATTGCATATTGTGTGAATTTGGGTGCCTTTCTGTGCATGGGCTTTGGGGGTGTGTCTGACAGTGCGTGTACACCAATGAGTTGTTTTCCGCAGCATTTTGCGCTTAATAACTAATTTTAACTTCACACGGAAGTACCAGTCTAGTACCCAGTCTATTCTCTGCTATATGCGTCGACCTAAAACTTTGACTTGTCGCAGCTTTTTGAAGTAGCCTATTAAAATCATTCAGATACCGCAAGCCGTTGCTATATGCATATCGTGATATGCACATTTGCGGTATTTCGATAATATCTATATAACGTGCAGCCGTAGTTGTTGTGTTGTTTATAATTTATTACATTTTTACATTTATATAGTGCTTTTCTCGGCACTCAAAGCGCTTTACATAGAAGGGGGAATCTCCTCAACCACCACCAATGAGCAGCATCCACCTGGATGATGCGACGGGAGCCATATTGCGCCAGAACGTCCACCACACACCAGCTTACTGGTGGAGAGGAGACAGAGTGAGTAAGCCAATTAGTATATATATATATATATGGTGATGATTAGGAGGCCATGATGGACAGAGGCCACTGGGTCAGGATGCCAGGATTACACCCCTACTCTTTCGAAAGAGATGCTGGGATTTTTTGTGACCACAGAGTGTCAGGACCTCGGTTTAATGTCTCATCCGAAGGACAGTGCTCTTTTGACAGTATAGTGTCCCCATCACTATAGTGGGGCGTTAGAACCCACACAGACCACAGGGTGAGCGCCCCCTGCTGGCCTCACTAACACCACTTGCATTGATATCTTGGTGTTCATTAACCCTCTGGGGTCGGCAATCACGCTGGTGTGATCTGCTCGCTTTTTTTCTTATCAGTGCAAAAGAGACTCAAAATACTCGGTTGATTTTGATCTTACATATAAGTGTTATATTTCATTAGATCCTGTTAAGTTTCTTTTTTTTTTGTGGATACTCACAATCAAAACAAAGTGTTGTGCTTTTCACCAAATAAAGAAAAACAAACATGATGCGAGTTCTGCCTTCTCTCTGTCAGTGAAGTCCATTCTGAAACGCGTCCTAAGATTAACTGTAACTCCGCGATTACTTGTCACACAGGCACGAGAGATTTTTCTTTATGAAGCTTGAATTCTCTTCTTTTAAATGAAGTAATTTATATAAAAATCAAATATTCTCAGTTCATGCAATCCGTTTGAAACCAAGGAGAGGTCCAGTTTTTTCTTTCTCCCCTCATTATTTTTAATGAGTTGAGGCCGCCACGCCCCCAGCGCTGTTCACATGTAAATAGTTTAGGTGATCGCACACACGCCCCCGATCAATGCCATAAAAACACAAAGATTCTTCATGAGATTCACTGATAGTTCATCGCGTTTTGAGGATGGCATGCTACTCCGGTGAAGAAGCCCTTCAGATGATTCTGGACAGCGAGGAAGAATTAACCTTTTCCTCAGAGGAAGATTGTAACTCGGACGAGGAACGGCTGCATTTTGAAGAGCGAATTGACCCCGCCGAGGATACAAGTTGAGAGTAAGTTGTTTAGTGTTATATACTTCTTTTTCTGATAATATAGAACTCATATGAATTTTCAGACTATTTTTTGCCTAGCTTTTGACATCTTACAGAAAAGATTGCCTCACAATATCCCTAACATTCGTGTATACGCTCGTGTAAACTTTTTAAATGTGATATTACTCTCTAAGCATATTTGTATATTAAATACAAACATTCTGACATCTTACAGAAAAGTTTGCCTCACAATATCCCTAACATTTGTGTATACGCTCGTGTAAACTTTTTAAATGTGATAGTACTCTCTAAACATATTTGTGTATTAAATATACATAGTTTTGATTAGCTTATGACACTGATTATCATGCTAAAATACTGCCTTATGCGTTATGTATTTTGTTTGCGAATAACTGCATGTTTAGGTTATATAGCCTATTGATTTAGTTAAATATATTTCAGCCTCCGGTAAAATATGTGATACTGTCTAAATACAATATATTTTTTATATATAAATGTTGAGTTTTGGTTAGCCTATGACACTACTTATGCTAAAATAGTGCCTTATGCGTAATGTGTTTTTTTTGCGAATAACTGCTTAGGTTATATAACGAGAAATATATTTCAGGCTCCGGTAAAAGAGGTCTAAATACAATTTTTTTTTATATAATTAAATGTTCAGTTTTGGTTAGCCTATGACACTATATCATGCGTAAATAACTGAATATAGGTGTAAATGTTTGAAATGTAGTGATGTCGTTCGCGAACGATCCGTTCATTGAGTGTATCACTAAATGTGTGCGGGCCATCAAAAGATATTTCTCCATCCCATGGCCCAGATATATACATACATTGTGCATCCATACCCATTAATTGTCCATCAGTTTACTTTGGATAATGTATGCTGATAATGTATGCAATTAGTGATTGATAATGATAATAATACAGTTTATTTGATTGTGTTATCAGCATGCTCACTTTTTTCTTTTTATAATACAAGTTTGGTCTTTTTTTTCTTGTGATGTGTTAAGTGATAGTAATGACTTTGTCTTTACATTGTTAGGACATATTTCTATTTTGAATAAATGCTGTTCTTTTTATTCATCAGTGAATCATTCTTAGTTCATCATTCTTTGTTCAGGCTGCCTTCACGGCACCTTGATGGGGCATAAGCCATTGGGGGAGTGTCTTTTGTCTCCCCTGGTGTGAATCTCATTAATATTCATAGCCATTAACACTCCCACGCATACAGCAGTGCTGACCCCAAAACTAACTTGCAACATTTAAATTGTTATATTGTTGTTTGTGAAAGTGTGGTCAGGATGATTTTCACATCATTTTGTAGTAAAAATTCTAGCCTACAAGAATAGTAACTCAAAAGTCTTGTGGACAACTATTCAGTATTTGTTAAATGGCCTTATTGCGGTGAATTTTTTTTCCCCAAAACGTACTAACCACGCATAATATTTTTTTTCTATAAAATGCAAACATGTACATCCATTTTGCTCACATATTATTGTAGCAGAGTTTGTGCTGAATACAGCATAATTATATGTTGGCCAATGGTATGTTGTAAGTAACTGAAATAAGCACAAATGTTAGGGCACGTCAAAACATCTCAAGGGCCCCACAAACACCTCAGACCCCAGAGGGTTAAAAGTGTCTTTTTTCATTCTGCGTCACGCATCTCGTCTTTATTGGATTTACTACACAGCCACCCATAAAACTGTTATGGCTGCAAATTAGTTTTTTCTTACTTTTATTGCCTAATTGTTAAGTTTAAAGCATTATGCATTTCTTACATATGCATGGTTGTTGATGCAAACAATACAACACAATAATAAATACATTACTTTAACATTTACCTCACCATTAATCTATTTATGCCATTTATCTGTAGACCTAATGTTGAAAAATCAATGACCCCATCAGATTTCACAATATGTGCATGATGGTTAAACTATTTACTGTAGTCCCAAGAAACTTCTTAGCACAAACTTGATGTATAACCATTGTGTCCTTGACCAAGACCAGGTTGTTTTAAGGGGATTGTCCTCTAAATAAATAAATAATTAAACTACCAGAAGTGCCGAAGACTTAAGAGCAATCTGTGCATACACAGGAAACATTCAGAAGCACGATTAGATTCTTGGAAGTCAGTCTATTTTTCCTCCACTAACAATATGTTCACTAAGGAAGCAAGCCAGTCTACCACTGGAGGAGTGTTTTCTGTTGAGCATGCGTTTTTGCGTTTAAAGGCCTAGTGATTATGTTGCCGTGTTGATTCCTTAATTCTCCCTGCGCCGTGCTGTCTTGCCATAACCCTCGCACGACACAGGGTCCGCTGTGAGCGCTGAGCAACATGAGAGTCTACTGCTGTGACTCAGGGAGTTTCAGATGCAGGCGGAGCCCTTTTTGGACTGTAGTTTATTTACGCTAGGCAGCGGGGTGAAGTCAGGGAGAGAGCTGGGTTTGCTCGCTTTGAGACATGTGGAGAAAGAAGAACAGCAGAGGACAGCAATGTTTGCCATTACATAAGGCAGTAGTTGGCTCTTTATGTGCAGAAAACCCAGATGGACTGCAAGACCACAGGGCCGTTCACATGAAACCTTTTCCACAAGGGGCGTGTGGCCATAAACCAATTCCCCTTCATCTGAAGGCATATTTAAACCTTCTGTGGTAAACTCGCCAGCAGATTCAGAATATTGGTTTGCAGAAATATGAGAGAAAAATGTTAAATGTTTGGTTGATAGATTAGATTTTGAGGGACAGAAAAACTGTAAGCAAAAAACAGTAAGCAATTTAACAAGAACTTTAATGACTGTACTTTATTTATTTATTCATTTATTAAAGTGGCAAAAATCCCAACAAAGAAATGATTTGGTAGATTTACTCAAGTAATGTCCTCATTATTACAGTATTAGGGAGGATTACGGTCATTATCGCAGATCCACTTGACATAAATCTGCTGTAATTCAGCTTGCGGGTGTGGAATTGTGTTCACTAATCATCAAAGAGAGGGTCTGTTAATGATGGGCTTACACAGGGCAATTGGAGGCGGCTGTGTGTTTATGTAGCTTTGCACTACATTTGGAATAACGATCATTTGCATGTTAGCAAATGGCTAAAGAAACATCATTATCGGACATTGACTCCTTTTCCTGTGGTGAATTTCATCCCCTAAATCCTCCATTATATTCTGTATAATGTGGTTTCTACTAGTACTTTCCACTATACATCTAAGCACTGGAGGTTTAGTGAACACTTGCAACGTATTGAGTTTCTCATCCCCCTTTCTGTACAGTCTGTATGTGTGTGTGTGTTTGCAGTTATTTTTAACACCAGTTTACATTCTGTTGGAAGTGTCTTCTGTCTTCGACCTTTTTGTTTATCCTCATGAATGTTTTACTGTGACCAAAACTATCTATCTATCTATCTATCTATCTATCTATCTATCTATCTATCTATCTATCTATCTATCTATCTATCTATCTATCTATCTATCTATCTATCTATCTATCTATCTATAATATTGTTAAATAACAACATGGGACAAGTGTATCTATCTAATGCATAAATAATATAATTTAAAATTTTGGGTGAAATATTGCTTTATCAGAAGTGTGTGTCCCTAACATAGGATCGTCTCTCTCTCTCTCTCTCTCTCTCTCTCTCTCTCTCTCTCTCTCTCTCTCTCTCTCTCTCTCTCTCTCTCTCTCTCTCTCCTCCACCACCATTACCCCTGTCCGCCCTCCTTGCCCCCATTCAGCATAATGCTTTTTTAAAGGACAAAGAGCAGCAGGTGGTGCACGTGCTGGACTGTCAGTGAGTATTTTTATGTTCTGACCGATGGCAGTCTTACCCAGCCACTGACACAAATTCTTATGCTCAGCACAGTGCTGAAAACACCTCCTGCACATTTGGCATGTGAACACAAAAGTGTTTTCATAATGTCTGAGTGTCCCTCAACCTTTTTTCTTGTGTGTATAGGTGGAATTTGAGGGGTTCCATCCACAGCCAAAATCACTTAATTGATATTTGAGGGTACAAACTAATATCTGATTCTCCTTTAAAATTATTCATATATATTTGCCAGCACAAAACAAACTTGAAATACCTGTAAGCTTGTAGTATTACAATCTGTTATAAACAGAAAATTACTGTAGTTTTAGAGCACTGAAATGGTCAGCGGATAACCCTTAAGGAATAGATCTTTCTGAGATACTTTCTTCCCGTGGGACTTTAATCAGGCATAATTTGGAAAGCACTTCCTTTGCATGGTTTCCGAGGAAAAGTCTGGCCCCATCGGACTGTACAGACAGGGAAATCATGACACCCTTTAACATTTTACAAGACATACATACAGACACAAACCCCTTTTTATTCCAATTTCTACATGTGGGGTGGCTTCATTTTGCATTTTTAATGCTAGAAAATTTGCCATAAAGATTATTTACTTGCTGCTGTACTTCTTGCTCTCTTGAAATTTAATTTATTTATGTTAAATATTGAACCACTTAGATGTGGTTATGCCGTGGGTCACAGGCTTTTTAAATATGTGCTCATTAGTCACTGTGTGTGTGTGTGTGTGTGTGTGTGTGATTGGTAATTAGTTTGAGGGGCTGAGAGAATGAAAATTATGTAATCACTGCTGTCATATTTTGTGCTCATTACTTGGCTTGTTTATTGACCAAGTTGACCCCTTTGTTGCTTAGGTCAGAAAAAATACGCAAGTCAAAAACATATTTTATAAGTGTTTCTGGTAACAACAGCAAAATGAAAACATAGGCTTGTTTTTACTTCACCCTTTACTTTAACTCAAAAATGTAAATTGAATACCTAAAGCAAAAAAAGTTAAGCTTTTAACCTAATTGTGTTTGAAATGATGAGCAATCTGTGTAGCTCTTTACCCATTAACAGCCCATTGACGTAATAAATTATACAATCACAACAACCATTTCATTTTAATGAATCGCAACAGCTTTCTGTGTTCTTTCATAATTCAGGCTTCCGGAGCAAATGAATGTAAAAGGAGCATTAAATTAGATATCTGAGCTTCTTTTATGTGTTTCTCAAGTGAGTGAAGACAATCATGAGCTCTGTATTTATGTTAAGCCATTGCGGTTTGCTTATTCATTATTTAGTTCTAATTAAGTTGTAAAGCATATTGGTCAGAATGCTTGCAGAAACAATTATGCAGAACAAATAAAAAACAACAAGCTTTCTGTGGATGGTACATGGCAATGAAGCTCATTATGGTTCTGATCTTCTGGTGATAAACATAATGTTCGGTTTCGCCATAATAAAGACTTGGAATCCCTGTCTGTTAACACGTTCATATGCTAATGGAACATAATGTTCTCATGCTGTTTTTCTCACAGAGGCTGGGTTTTTTATTTACCTACTTTGTGATATTTCCACATTGCTTGAGGTGTCCAAGAGACCTCCTCACACTAAACATGCACGTAAAAATAACAAACAGCATTTTAAGCTCCTTTGAAGGGCACTCTGGGCAGATGATGCTACTTGAAGTATCACATATTTTTTACAACCTTACCTGGATTTAAATCCATCACCATGCACCCAAGGACTTTCAAGGAAATATTCCTTGCATGTTTTCATGTATGGGTGCTTTTACCTCCATAAAATTGTACATAATATAACACCAAACTGGGTGAGAACCTGCAGCATGCCGTTTTTACAGAATTAACCTATGCTTTAGTTTATTAAAAAATTTATTTCAAATTTGTCCATCAAAATCAAAATATGTTCTGACCTCAAGCAGTCTTACAGTTCTATTCTGTGTAAACAGCAAAACATGTTTAATGTAGTTTAATGTTTAATAGTGTAATGTTTAATATAGTTTACAGTACAGTTATATACAGTAATATACTATGTATATATATATATATATATATATATATATATATATATATATATATATATATATATATACTTGTCTGGCCTGCATAATACATAATTTGTAGTCGCTTCAGCGTATTCATGCAGGAATCATTTTGATAACGTTTTTTATTACCAAGCAATGCTTAATTTTGTTCAGTCTGTGGTGTAAAAAGGTTGCATTAGCAATTAAAGAAAAAAACACATAAGCATAACATGGTCAGGTCAAAGTGTCTGAATAATTTTTGGTCCCCAATTATATATATATATATATATATATATATATATATATATATATATATATATATATATATATATATATACATATATATGTATATATATATATACATATAAATATAAAATATATTCACATGTATATTACAAAAAAAACTTTATATTAGAAGATGCGATTAATTGCGTTTAATTGATTTGACGCACAAATTCAAAAAAAACTTTATATTAGAAGATGCGATTAATTGCGTTTAATTGATTTGACGCACAAATAAACTTTTGAATGATAGTGTATGTATATGCTACATCTTGATTATATGTTTGGTTTATCATCTTATGTTGTAATTTGTGAATTATATAAACATTTTCTCTATGGTTCTAAGTTTGAAATGTTCTGTTTGAATTTTTTCATAAAAACACAATCATAAGGAATGGGATTCAAATTTGTCTTTCAATCTGTAAGGAATTTGTATTTAAGGTAAGACAATCACAGTATAGAAATTTCCGTTTTTAGAATGTTTGTTATTTCAAAACATTGGTAACTAGCCGTTTCTCTAATAAAAGATTATGAATGTACCATTCGGATTCAGATTAAAGGGCCACAAATGTACAGCTTTGTGAAGTACAGCTTTTGAGTACTTCAGGTGCTGTGTCCTTCAGTGTCAGTATAGGCACAGTGATGCTCACTGTCAAATGGATTTCACATGGGTACTGAATGACGCACAACTGTAACCGCATACACACAGAAGCACACAAGACGTTATGTAAGTGCTGTGAAAAGTACTCCTGTGTAACAGACACATGCTACTTTCTTCTGTTGATTAGATTCACTGAAGTAAGCCCTTCTGATTCTGCTATTAAACTGTCGTCTTTGCAGCAAATGAGTTGGAAAAGATGGAGCATCTGCTCAGCAGCTCATAACCCTGAGCTAATCAAGACATTTGCTGGACAGCCAGTGATAAAGGTGCTTTTTTAAGTGATTGCAATCCATCAAGATGGTTTAATTGGCAAATGTGGCAAATTTATTTAGAAGTTTGCAGTTAGCCGAAGTGGAAACCATTTGTCCTGGCTTTCGAGTCTGAACCGGTATCCTAGTTACCGGTGGTCTCTCTTTGCGGGGAGCTGAGTGAACATCATGTTTTTCATTCGTGGGAAATCTTCACCCACACAAGCAGTAGCTTTATTTACGTTTCCAAGCAGTAGGTGTGTGCATAAGCGACATGTTCATTTATTATTCATGAGTAACGGACATGAAGCGGAAAAAAATCGAACACACAAATCGCACAAATTATTTTGGCTTCACGTCTTTCAAAATCAGTATCAAAGTTCTAACTGGAAAAAAACGAATTGGATGCTTTTGTCATTTTTATTTAGTTGCTACATTTCAAACTGGAACAAGTATTGCATTTCATCAATGATTTGTAATGTCTCTTGTGTAAGAATTATTGGTCAGTCCAAAATATTCACGCCCGCACAACCACATACACCGAGTAGTATTCCACAACACTGCCAAGCCAACACATCAGAATGATAGATGAGCTCTTTTTGCGCAAGTACTTTGGCTCAAAAGCTCTGACTTGGAGATCACAGTTCCAACAGCATATACTCAAAAACGGCATAACTCACTGTTTGTATAATTGTCAGAAAAGAGATTGTGGTGAAACGTCCCAGAAAGAGCTTGCGTGCTCTGCTTATTGTGAATATGATGGGAGATTGTATTGTAAAAAGAAAGCTTCAAGCTCAGAAGTGTCCAAGCAACACAGCAGTGATGACTTTATGAACTTCTTCACTTATAAGATTGATAATATCAGGGACAAAATTATAACTATGCAACCGTCTACCACAGTATCGCATCAGGAAGTGCATTGTAGTCTCCCTGAGGAAAAATTTGATTCATTTGTTGCTATAGGAGAGGAAGAATTCTGCAAACTCGTTAATTCATCTAAATCGACAACTTGTATGTTAGATCCTATACCGACTAAGCTACTGAAAGAGATGTTTCCAGAGGTCATATATCCTCTTCTTAATATCATTAATTCATCTTTGTCTCTAGGATACGTACCAAAAACCTTTAAACTGGCTATGATAAAACCGCTTGTTAAAAAACCACAACTTGATCCTACAGAATTAGTCAATTACAGGCCGATCTCGAATCTGCCTTTTCTGTCAAAGATATTAGAAAAAGCAGTTTCTTCACAACTGTGTTCCTTTCTAGAAAGAAATGATATCTGCGAGGATTTTCAGTCCGGATTTAGACCGTACCATAGCACTGAGACCGCTCTCATTAGAGTCACAAATGATTTGCTCTTATCATCCGATCGTGGTTGTATCTCTCTATTAGTGTTACTCGATCTTAGTGCTGCATTTGACACAATTGACCACAACATTCTTTTAAATAGACTAGAAAACTATGTGGGCATTAGTGGAATTGCACTAGCATGGTTTAAATCATACTTAACTGACCGTTATCAGTTTGTAGCAGTAAATGAAGAGATGTCTTATCGATCACAAGTTCAGTATGGCTTACCACAAGGCTCAGTACTAGGACCGCTGCTGTTCACTCTGTACATGCTACCATTAGGAGATATCATTAGGAAACATGGAGTTAGCTTTCACTGTTATGCCGATGATACTCAGCTGTATATTTCTTCAAAACCCAACGAAACTTACCAATTCACAAAATTAACGGAATGCATAGCTGATATAAAAAATTGGATGACTAGTAATTTCCTACTACTAAATTCTGAAAAGACAGAGATTCTAATTATTGGACAAAAAACTTCCACACGTAATAACCCAGAATACTGTCTAACACTTGATGGCTGCTCTGTCAAGTCTTCGTCGTCAGTTAGGAACCTGGGTGTGCTCTTTGATACCAACCTTTCTTTTGAAAGCCACGTGTCTAGTATCTGTAAAACTGCATTTTTCCATCTTAAAAATATATCTAAAATACGCCATATGCTCTCATTGGGAAATGCGGAACAATTAGTCCATGCGTTCATGACCTCAAGGCTAGATCATTGTAATGCTCTACTGGGTGGTTGCCCTGCACGCTTAATAAATAAACTACAGCTAGTTCAAAACGCCGCAGCTCGAGTTCTTACCAGAACCAGGAAATATGACCATATTAGCCCGGTTCTGTCAACACTGCATTGGCTCCCTATTAAACATCGTATAAATTTTAAAATATTGTTGATTACCTACAAAGCACTAAATGGTTTAGCTCCGCAGTACTTGAGCGAGCTCTTAACGTATTATAGTCCTTCACGTCTATTGCGATCTCAAAATTCCGGCCAGTTAATAATACCTAGAATATCTAAATCGACTGCTGGTGGTAGATCCTTTTCCTATTTAGCACCAAAACTTTGGAACAGTCTTCCTACCATTGTCCGGGAAGCAGACACACTCTGTCAGTTCAAAGCTAGACTAAAAACGCATCTCTTTGACCTAGCATACACATAACACACTATAGACTTCTATAAATTCAATGTTAGGCTGCATAGATTAGGTCAGCCAGAACTGGGAACACTTCCCTTAAATCTTGATGTACTCGCTACATCATAAGAAGAATGGCATCTACGCTAATATTAGTGTCTTTGTTTATCCCGAGGTTTTCCTGCAGCCTGCCGGATCTAGGCCGTGTCCAGATCTGACGAAGGAGATCCGCCTGGACCCGATGACAATGCAGTGCTGAAGTGTCCACTATCCTCTCCCTATGGAGGATCCCTTTCCCACTCTACAGATGAAGCGTTGTGAATTCTGGCTCGCGTACCCCGAAGTGATAAAATAAAACAAAATTCTGTATCAAAATTTATAGGCAAGAAAAGTAGTTTGTTTAGGCTGGGTTGTATGAATTATAAACCTGCGCACATATTTTAAAAAGCACATAACTATAGAATCAATTCTGAATGAGCATGTGAACGCCGTCAGCGTTAATCACAGGTTCGCGTTTAAAAGTCTGATCATTTCGACGGAGGTGAATTAATCAAAGTTAACTTTAGCTGGAAATAACATTATTCAAGAACCGCTATAATGCCAAAACAATCTGTTACCTTAAATTATATGTTTATCTCTGTAAAGCTGCTTTGAAACAATCCATTGTTAAAAGCGCTATATAAATGAAGATGACTTGACTTGACTTGACTTGTAGCAAAGGATAAGAAAATATAGCCAAAGCACATTTTTTATGTATCCTCTTGTACCACATCTGATTTGTCAGTGAATTTAAAAGTCTCCCACACTGACATCTAACACAGTTGAAACTGTTCCCAAATCTAAATATTTGGCCTTTTTACAGCTGCTTTTGCAACGTTTGTTAGAGGGCAATTTGTGTGTGCTCGACCGCTAGGCTGATTTTTGCCCCCTTTGCACCACCAAACCAAATATTGACCAGGAACAATTTAGTAGTGATAATGTCTATCTGTTCTGTCCCCATCCTTTCCGCAGTGGCCCACAAATCATCTGTTCATCTCAGACCTAATCTCTTCTATATAGCAGGCTCTTTTATTGCACATGTCGGAATTTCGAGGGGGAGGGAGCAGCAATAACAGAGTTTTGGGAGTCAGAAAGGGGGAGAGGGGGAGTTCTAGATAATGAGAAGAGACAGACTAAAGCTTTTGTCTTTATTAGTGATTATTTATAGCGAGACACTGACACTGTGTTTCATGTTTAACACGGTAAAGCCGCTTAAAATCAAGCAATTTATTGTTACAAGCAAGTTGTTGTTGTTCATATTGAGCATTATAAAGGAGTGCGGAATTGCAGAGCTTGTGCAAACATATCCACGTTGCTATTATCAGATGCTTTTCTAATGCTTTTTTACAAATTCTTTCTTACAAATGCTTTCTGTTTTCTCATTGTTGTTGCATTTATTTTGTTATTGAGAGGAAAGTGCACAGGACATATTTACATCTAATCATCATCTAAATGATCGGCGGCGTCAGATGTTCGCTAACAGTATATCGCTGCTCACGTCTTTCGAGCTTCGTTTTACCCCTAAGTGAAGAATGAAAAAGAACTTCGCCGTGAGTATATCGGGGCCTTAATGGTACAAATATATTTTGTTGGTAAAAATATTACCCAAGTTGTTGTTGTTCATATTGAGCATTATAAAGTAGTTTTAAAATACCTCTGCTTTTACTGTAAAATCACAAGAATATGTTTTTCTCATTTTAGTAATTCAGCAAACCCTCACAAGCAAGGTTTGGGTTTACATTAGATGTGGATGTGGATGTGTGTTAGTGAACTCACTTAAGCCACTGAAAATCCCTTCCCCACACAATCAGTCCTAACCAGCGTCGCTGTGAGGGCTGTTTTGCCGTGCTCAGCAGCTGTGGGATGGAGGGAAATATATCTTGTTGTCACTAGAAGAGGGCTGGACGAAGGAGAATGGGAAAAATGGTTGTGCTGGGGATCCTCAGCAGAAACGTTTCTTCAGAGAAAATTTTATATTTTAACGTCCCTCTCCATTCCCAAAGCCACTATTAATTTAAGCTAGATTTACTCTTACAGGGACAATTTAGAAATGGATCAAATAAAAACACGGTGTCATAGAAAATCTTGATACCTAGCGGATTTGGTGCCACGTGCTAGGTCTGCTGATTTATACTGAAGTTAGAGGGCGAAAAATCAATTGCATCCTCCAAGTCTTATTTATGGCTGCGCAAAAGCAGAGAGAGGACTGCTAGTGAACTTGGCACCAGAGGAGCTCAACTGCAGAGGACAGAGTTCACAATGTGCCAAAACATAACATGCATACAGTACATATATAATAAGATTTAATAAAATAATAATTTATTCCTTCGTTTTATCTTCCCTTCCTGCATCAGATCCCAACAGAGGACCTCATTTAACGGGCTGCCGCTCCAGAGAGCAGGAGACCTTTCGTTGCTGGTGGAGCGCTGGGACCTTCCAGAACCTCACTGAGCCTGGAGCACTCAGGGTCTTCTATCAGACCAAAAAGTAAGAGACAAATCAATTTCAGTATTCAATTTCGGCCACAATGTTGTCCATGAAAAGGCAACTGAAACCAAAAGGGAACGTGACATAAATATAATATAATATAATTTATTAATATATATATATAATGTATATAAAATATTCAATATTGTCATGCTTAAATTGTGTGTTATTTGGCAGAATATTTATGACTATAAGCAAAAGTGAATATTTTAAGTGCTGTGGCTTCTCACCAAGTTTTCCATCGTTTTAAGTCAACTTTTTAGTACCTTTTTTGTTTTACATACGGTTTTAACAAATGAATGATTAAAAGTGCTAGTAAAATATGTTTGAATTAATATTTTATAAAAGTTTATAAAATCTGCATGCATAATAATTATAAAATAATCATCAAACGCTGTTTTCATTATGTCATTTGTAAGTATTTCAAATCAACTACCATACATTTACTGATAAATCCATGCAGTGCAAATTACTGAGATGTCTAATATTCGTATACATCTAATATTATGGTTTTCATTATTATTTGATATTTAGTGCCATCCCTAGTGAGTGGCAGGAGTGTCCAGACTACACACGTACTGTGGAAAACGAATGCTACTTCAACAAGACCTTCACACACATCTGGATCTCGTACTGCGTCCGTCTGCGCTCGGTTCCTCAGAACATAACCTATGATGAGGTCTGCTTTACAGTGGAGAACATTGGTAAGTTAATATCTGTGAAAGTGCTTCATTAAGGTTTTGACACAGTAACAGAAAATCTATGTTGGAGGCCTGACTTAAATGTTTTGTGACTTCCTAGTTCATCCTGACCCCCCAATTGGGCTGAACTGGACTCTACTGAACGTGAGTCGCTCAGGGCTGCACTTTGACATCCTTGTGCGCTGGGCTCCCCCTCCGTCAGCAGATGTGCAGATGGGCTGGATGAATCTGGCGTACCAGGTTCAGTACCGGGTCAGGAACACCTCCCAATGGGAGATGGTAGGTCTCTAGCGCCAGAAAAATTAAATATTGCCGTTTACAAGGAATTATTGAAGTACCAACATTGTGTGTGGGAGAAACTCGTTTGATTCTTAGCCATACATGCGACTTATAGTCACATGCATCATTTATTTTCAGCCTATACCCGGATGATGAAATTGCCGTGCATTCAATATATATTAAAAGCGTTTTATGAAAAAAAGTCAAAAAAGTTTGTATTATTTGGGGTAAATAAAAATAATAATAACAATAATAATTCTCTTATTCAGATAGGCTGCATTAAATTGATCAAAAGTGACAGTAAAGATATTTATAATGTTACAAAAGATTTCTATTTCAAATAAATGCTGTCCTCTTGAACTTTATTCATCAAATAATCCTGAAAATCATGGTTTCCACAACAATATAGAAGCAAAAACCAGAATCATTATTAATAATTGAGTACAAGTAATAATTGATAATAATTTTGCACTAAATCAGCATATTAGAATGATTTCTGGAGGATCATGTGACACTGAAGACTGGAGTAATGATGCTGAAAATTCAGCTTTGCCATCACAGGAATAAATTATATTTTAATATATATTCAAAAAGAAAACAGTTATTTTGTAATAATATTTCACAATATTACAGTTTTGGTCTTGGTGAGCATACGAGACTTATTTCAAAACCATTACAAATCATAATTATTCCAAACTTTTGACTGGTAGTGTATAATTATATTTATACTAGTGCTGTCAAATCAATTCATCGTGATTAATCGCATGTAACAAAGTTTCCCTTTCGTTGTCACTTCGAGTTCCGTCGGATGACGACCAATGGGGGTTTCGCTTAGAAAGCCTATCCGCTTCGAGTAATACAAAACGAGCCAATGGCAAAGAAATGCCATGGGTCTGCAGAATTTGTATGGAGCAGCTCCGCCCCACCTCGTGGGTATAAAGGGCGGAAATTCCAGCAAACCAGTATGTTTTTGCTTCGGAGCCAAGAGTATCTCTTCACTCCACAGCCATTTCTGACTTCACTCTACGAGACGAGCCACTCTCTCCGGTGTTGGTGTGACGGCGATCTGCAGCGAGTTCACATTGCCTGCTGATCTGTGCAGTGATCTGCCAATGAGTGTGTTTCTCCCTGCTCACTTCAACATCGCGGAGTTTCTTCCTCCTCTCACAAAAGAGCTCGCACGCGGCATGTCTTTTTAAAGACGGCTCGCCCGTGCATTTCTGGTTGCGGTCGACTCATTTCCGATTTTGATGGGCACATTCTCTGCTCTGCGTGCTTGGGCTTCATGACGCTAGAGCAGCGTTTGTGGATGACTCACGTTCTCCCCTCGGGAACGTGATCATCGAGTCATTACGGTCGAGACTCAATGATCTCGTTAGAGAGAGAGTCCCCTCATCCACACCCCGATCTAACACTCTCCACGTGAGGTGCTACTTCGGCTGGTGGCCAGGGTGACCTGAGGGTGTGTGTGTGGAACAAATCCGCCGACTGTTTGTCCGTGGACCACGCCCCCCTCTTCAGTGACGCAACCCGCGAGTGTTCAGGGGATTCCCCGGGTCTATTTTCGGATGCCCCGCGGGTTTCCCTTGACGCTCCAGAATCGGAACTGTTGTCCATCGCAGCATCACAGGGTGGGCTAGAATTTTCAGGAAGTGAAGATTTGACAGTGCTGCCACTTTCGGGTGTGCATATGGCATTTGTCGAGTCAGATCCTGAGATGACGGCCATGCTTTCCCGGGCGATTGGTTTTTGGGTGTGGCCGCTGACTCCTGTCAGCGTCCACTCCAATACCTTTTTTCCCGGATGTGCATCAGGAGATCTCGAAATCCTCGAAGACCCCCATGTCTTCCAGCGATCCCTCGTTGATCTCCTTCGCCCTTCCTTCCCTCGACGGGGCCGCTGCCCATGGGTACACTGGGGTCCCCCGGTTAAACGCTCTGTTGCGATGCTACTGTGCCCTAAGCACCCGTCCTAAGCCTGTAGTTTTTCGTCTACACTTGTGGCGAATTCCTATAGCGCTACAGGACAGGCAGCCGCCTCACTGCATGCCATGGCCATTCTGCTGGTCTACCAGACCCAGATGCTCACGGACATGCACGAGGGCGGGACTGACCCAGGGCTCTTCAATGAGCTGCGCACCGCCACTGACCTTGCCCTCTGAGCGACGAAAGTGGCCGTACGTTCCCTGGGTCAGGTGATGTACACCATTCTGTGGCTGAACCTGTCCGATGTGCAGGATGTCGGGCGGACCCATCTGTTTGACACCCCCATATCCCAGGTCGGCCTCTTCGGCGGTGTGGTTGAGGGCTTTGCCCAACAGTTCTCAACCGCCCACGAGCAGACTGAGGCTTATCGTCCAAGCTGATCCCTCAGTCTGCCCACCGCCGAAGGCGCCCTCCTGCGGCTCCCACCCCGCCCGTTCACCCGGGCTGGCTCTGGAAGCCGCAGGGGGACGCCACAGCCCTCTCCAGCCCGCCCCCCGCTATACGCCGGGTTAAGCGGCACTCTTGAGATAGGCCCCTCAGAGATGGGACTCAGTTCTTTCCAGGAGCTGGTAGCAGGGCCACTCTTTTCCCTGGTGGAGGGCCGGGGAAGAATCCTTATTCAGAAAGAACTGACTCTCCCATTTCTGAGCACACAGAGTTCTCGGACGATACGGTGCGCCGCCCCCGGGCCGTGCACCCCTCGTCCTCCTCTGTCCTAGAGCCGGATGACAGTGCGCGCCGTCCCCGAACCGTGCCGCTCTCATCCTCCTCTGTCGCCAGACCCCTGGCAGAGCAGACCCCCGTGGAACGTTCGTCCTTCCCTGGTCTCCTCTGTCAGGACGCGGTCTATGACTGTGCCCCCACACCGGGCCGCTATGCCGTCCACGTCCGGGCCAGTCATACCGCCTCGCTGCCCCACCAACAGGAAGTCTGTGGTTCGCGTGACCCCGCTGGTACAGTTCTTGGGAGCCTGGCTAGTGCTTCCCAACCTGTCCCGCTGGGTCGCACGAACGATCAGGCTCGGCTACGCGATTCAGTTCGCGCGGTCTCCTCCCCGCGCAGGCTCCACTATGGTCGGTGGCAATGCCCCTATCATGAGAGCGGAGGTTGCTACCCTGCTGGCGAAGGGTGCGATCGAGACTGTCCCTCCAGCCGAAATGAGGTCCGGCTTCTACAGCCCGTACTTCATTGTCCCCAAGAAAACTGGTGGGTTACGGCCAATCCTGGATCTGCGCGTGCTGAACCGCTCCCTTCACAGGCTGCCGTTCAAGATGCTCACCGCCAAACGCATTTTCGAATGTGTGCGGCACCAGGATTGGTTTGCAGCGGTCGACCTGAAGGACGCCTACTCTCATGTCTCCATTCTCCCTCGACACAGACCGTTTTTTCGGTTTGCTTTCGAGGGGCAGGCATATCAGTACGCAGTTCTCCCTTTCGGGCTAGCCCTGTCTCGCGTCTTCACGAAGGTCGTCGAGGCAGCCCTTGTTCCCCTCCGGGAACACGGGGTTCGCATCCTGAACTATATCGACGACTGGCTGATCCTAGCTCACTCTCGAGACCAGGTTTGCGAACACAGGGACTTAGTGCTCCGGCACTTAGCCCGTCTGGGCCTTCGGGTCAACTGGGAGAAGAGTAACTTTGCCCTGTGCAGAGGATCTCTTTTCTCGGTATGAACATCGACTCGGTCGCCATGTCCGCGCAGCTTACGAGCGAGCGCGCACAATCACTGCTGACTTGCCTGAGACAGTTCGAGGGCAAGAGTGCGGTTCCACTGAAACTTTTTCAGAGGCTCCTGGGGCATATGGCATCTGCAGCCGCGGCAACGCCGCTCGGATTGCTTCATATGAGACCGCTTCAGCTGTGGCTTCGCGACCGTGTCCCGAGGTGGGCATGGCATCACGGCACCTTCCGAGTACCAGTTACTCCGACCTGCCGTCAGACCTTCACCCCGTGGTCGAACCTCAGTTTTCTACGGGCCGGAGTGCCTCTGGAACGAGCTTCGCGGCATGTTGTTGTAATGACAGATGCCTCTGCCACGGGCTGGGGCGCCATGTGCAACGGACGTGCTGCCGCGGGCTCCTGGACAGGACCCCACCGCTTATGGCACGTCAATTGCCTCGAGTTGCTGGCGGTACAGCTCGCCCTGCGCCGCTTCCGAGCCGTGCTCAGGGGCCAGCATGTACTAGTCCGTTCAGACAATACCACGACTGTAGCGTACATCAACCATCAGGGTGGTCTGCGCTCCCGCCGTATGTCGCAACTCGCCTGCCACCTCCTCTTATGGAGTCAGAAGCATCTGAGGTCGCTTCGTGCCATTTATATTCCTGGAGCCATGAACTGTGCAGACGAGCTCTCACGGTTTCAGCCCCTCCCTGGAGAATGGTGACTCCATCCCCAGTCGGTTCAGCTGATTTGGGACCAGTTCGGGGACGCACAGATAGATCTGTTTGCCTCTCACAACTCGACCCATTGCGCCCAGTTTTATTCCCTGACTGAGGGCACGCTTGGCACGGATGCACTGGCGCACAGCTGGCCGCGGGGCCGCAAATATGCGTTTCCCCCAGTGCGCCTTCTTGCGCAGACTCTGCGCAAGATCAGGGTGAACGAGGAGCAGGTCATTTTGGTCGCGCCTTACTGGCCCGCCAGGACCTGGTTCCCCGAACTTGTACTCCTCACGACAGCACCTCCTTGGCCGATTCCTCTGAGGAAGGACCTCCTTTCTCAGGGACGGGGCACCCTATGGCACCCTCGTCCTGATCTTTGGAACCTCCACGTGTGGCTCCTGGACGGGACGAGGCAGGGTTGAGTACCCTACCACCAGCGGTGGTGGCTACCATCACTTCCGCTAGAGCTTCGTCCACGAGACATGTCTACGCGTTGAAGTGGAACCTCTTCGTCAGCTGGTGTTCTTCTCACCGAGAAGACCCCCGGAGATGTTCGATCAGTGTCGTGCTTTCCTTTCTTCAAGATGGGTTGGAGCGAAGGCTGTCTCCCTCCACCCTCAAGGTCTATGTCGCCGCTATTGCCGCACAGCACGACCTTATAGAAGGTAAGTCCGTAGGGAAGCACGACCTGATCGTCAGGTTCCTGAGAGGAGCGAGGAGTGAATCCTCCTCGTCCTCCTCTCGTACCCTCTTGGGACCTCGCAGTGGTGCTAACTGCCCTGCGGAGTGCTCCCTTCGAGCCTTTGCAGTCGGTCGAGCTTAACTTCCTGTCAATGAAGACAGCGCTTCTGACTGCATTGGCCTCCATTAAAAGGGTAGGGGACCTGCACGCATTCTCCGTTGACGAAGCGTGCCTGGAATTCGGGCCGGCTTACTCTCACGTGATCCTGAGACCCCGGCCTGGATATGTGCCCAAAGTTCCTACCACTCCCTTCTGGGACCAGGTGGTGAACCTGCAAGCGCTCCCCCCGGAGGAGGCAGACCCAGCCTTGGCACTGCTCTGTCCAGTACGTGCTCTCCGCATCTATGTAGACAGAATGCAGTGTTTCAGGACCTCAGACCAGCTCTTGTCTGTTATGGTGGGAGACTGAAGGGAAGGGCTCTCTCCAAGCAAAGGTCGTCTCACTGGATAGTGGACGCCATTGCTTTGGCTTACCAACAGCAAGGTCGACCGTGCCCCCTTAGTGTGACTGCCCACTCCACCCGGAGTGTGGCGTCCTCTTGGGCTCTAGCGCATGGCGCCTCGCTAACAGACATCTGCAGAGCTGCAGGCTGGGCGACACCCAACACATTCACCAGATTCTACAATCTCCG
Organism: Tiaroga cobitis; assembly: GCA_030578255.1. Lineage (NCBI taxonomy): Eukaryota > Metazoa > Chordata > Actinopteri > Cypriniformes > Leuciscidae > Tiaroga > Tiaroga cobitis. Next base: position 25,269,653 of record CM060598.1, read on the forward strand.
AGTGGAGCCAGTGTCCTCTCATGTACTCGCTACAACCAGCTAGTACCGGACCCGCTCAGGTGTCTTCGCTTGCTCGCCATTCCACTCCACGGACTGGATACGTGCGATATTCTCCTCAGGTGAGCTTCCCCGAAAGCCCTGAGTTCCTCCAGCACTTCTGACGTCGGCGCCAGTGTCTGTTGCCTGCGCGTCGGCTAGGTGCCTCCCGTGTGCATGGTACCTCCTCCGAGCTACCCCCACATGTGTATTTCCGCTGTCAGCCTCTGTTGAGCATGTGTCTTCCCCCCCCCCCCCCCCCCCCCCCGCTACCCCCCCCCCCCCTCTGGGTTGGCAGTAATTGCATATTCCCTTAAAAACCTTGGGATATGCTCCCCAGTGTACCTTGGTATTCCTGTGCTAATAGGAGTCCTTCGTCCGTGCTGTCCACGACAGGGATCTCAGATTACGCAGGGCACTAGAAGACAGCCGAGAAGGTGGCGTGATTAGACTGGTATCCCCATTCGTCGTCATCCGATGGAACTCGGAGTGACAAGGAAAGGGAACGTCTCGGTTACGGATGTAACCCTCGTTCCCTGAGTAGGGAACAGAGACGTTCCGTCTTCCTGCCACTTTCCGCTGTACCGCGGGGATCGCCTGAGCTCAGTCTTGGCTCCTCAGCGAGGAAACATACTGCTTTGCTGGAATTTCCGCCCTTTATACCCACGAAGTGGGGCGGAGCTGCTCCATGCAAATTCTGCAGACCCATGGCATTTCTTTGCCATTGGCTCGTTTTGTATTACGCGAAGCGGATAGGCTTTCTAAGCGAAACCCCCATTCGTCGTCATCCGATGGAACGTCTCCGTTCCCTACTCAGGGAACGAGGGTTACATCCGTAACCGATAGTGTTGTTTTTAGCGGCCTGTTTTAATTTTAGTTTTAGTCTAGTCTTTGTGTCAAGCTGTCATTTTAGTTTTTATTAGTTTTAGTCACGTTCATACTCTTTTTAGTCTAGTCTAGTTTTAGTCGACGAAAACTGATGACATTTTAGTCTAGTTTTAGTCGACGAAAACTGATGACATTTTAGTCTAGTTTTAGTCGACGAAAGACATAGTCTAGTTTTAGTCAATGAAAATTGTATTTTAGTCTCTTTTTAGTAATGCAATTCTATTTAACCCAGTCAATATAGTATACGTACCTAGTAGTATAGACGAAACCAATATTTTCTTTTAGCCAAACCCATTTCAAACAATCTTATCTTCTTATAGTTATCTTATTATATTATTGTTACCTTATAGACTCAAGAATAACATCCTTACATCCTTACCAGACACGGAAGACGCTGTTTTGAATTTACAACATATTTATTTTACCAACCAAACATGTTAGAAGTAGCCTACACACATGATGAAATGAAAGTTTTTCCAAATGTCATTTCTTCTTTTTCTCCCAAAGACGAACCCCTTTCTCGGTGTCAGACTTAACTTTGTTTGTTGTCGTTTATGCTGACGCCTGTTTCACACATACTTCGTTTGCACTGCGTATTTTACCCCGCACCCATGTTAATAGGTTAGAGCCTATGGTTAGAGCGCTCACACCGCACGCGGATGCGGTCCGGCAATGCGCTCCAGGAGCGTGCATGCATAAAAATATATTGATTTGAAATAAAAAATAGAGAATGTTGTGATTGTGGTACAGCCGTAGATCAGTTGCGCACTGCAAGCGCAGCACATGTGAAAGCACAATAGCGCGTGCTGCTACTGCATACACACCGCAACACGCACCGCATACGGAGTATGTGTGAAACAGCCCTAACTCACGCAGCTGGATCTTCTAAATAATGCCGCGAGTGGGGCTTGAGGACGTGAAGGCGCCTGCGTCTACGCAGTGCGATCTGATGCAGCCCCTGAAGTGACACAGGAAACAGAAATGCTGCATAATAATAATAACGCAAGTAAACGAGACAAAACAACGTTAAATAACATTTCGTCTCGTCTCGTCTCGTTTTGGTCAACGAAAATGAAGAGACATTTAAGCATAGTTTTTATTTTGTAAACCACATTTAGTCTCGTTTTTATTCGTCAACAATATTGCATTATACATTTAATTATAGTCATCGTCACATGACCAGCATTTACGTTGCGTCTCGTCTCGTTTTCGTCACGTGATAAAGGTTCGTTGACGACGATATTTAGTCATAATTTTTGTTGACGAAAGCAACACTAGTAACCGAGACGTTTGTATGTGTGTGTGTGTGTGTGTGTGTATAAATATGCATAGTACATACACACGCACGCACATACAGTATATATTTATATGTATTAATACTACTATGTAGTATCTTAATTAAAAGGATTGTCATGTCATGCATATTTGTACAAATGCTGTTTAAATAATATATTTTTCATATTAATATATTAAAATGAACCTTTAACATTTCATATCTGCCTGCCAGAATCAAGCATTCAGCAGTGCTGTGGCATGAAATCATATAAACCTAGAGAATCCATTTAGCAAAGCAAGGCAGAGTTCATCAGACCATCACAGAACATTCTGCTCTAGCTGTTTTGATCTTCCTCTCTCTTGGTGGACTCTCAGCCATTGCGGTGGAGGAAAATGGTTGTACCATCCTATTGTATTCTGAGAAATACAATTTTGTGTCGGAGACGCAACATAAGCCAGTATCCATCTACTCTTTCTAAAAGAGTCACCACTGGTCCAGAGCAGTCCTGTGTGCTCTGTAATTCAGGCACGTGTTGGGAGATCTTTGCGTCTGGCAGGATCTTTAAGAACCTCTCTCTCGGTTTACACTCCTTGACAGCCACGTTCCCCCGACCTGCCCAGATGCACGAAAAACCACATTCAGCCACATGTTAAATTACTGCCGTATGCTGCCAGGCCTGAATGGATGAGAGGGGAATGATTCACTGTTATAGTTATTTCTGTAGGTCTTCTGCTGAGGTCACACACACAAGTACTTTATATTTTAGTTTCCCCAAGGGAGTTTCACAGTTATAAACTTACGGATTTTTTTTAGTGAGGTTCTTGACAGTGATTCTCTTTGTGGGTTAAAATACGGTGCTAAAATGCCATTTTACAAATCTTGGCTTGGAAAAAACGTGGCTGGACGGACGGACGGACGGACAGCGAGATATATAGATAGATAGATAGACAGACAGACAGACAGATATTAAATTGACAGACTCGGAGAAAACATTATTTTCATATATCCATGTCACATATCTAATTGCTCACAAATGCCACTTTTTTTCTCAATCCCTTGATTTCTTATTTACTTTTTCATCCTCTTTTATTGCAGCTGGTCCTGGAGAGTGGCACACAGCAGTCCATCTACGGTCTGCTCACTGACAAAGAGTATGAAGTCCGTGTGCGCTGCAAGATGTCATCCTTTGACAACTTTGGCGAATTCAGCAACAGCATCATTGTCCATGTGGCACAGATACCAAGCAAAGGTTAGTCAACATCAAGAGCTTAACTTATTTTTTGCAGAAAGTGAATCCAGATGTGCAGCTGAACCATCATGAATCATTTAAGCAAATTGCTTCAGGGTAAGGAAAGACCATTTCTCTTTACGCAGAATCAACATTCCCGATGGTGTTGGTGTTGATTTTTGGAGTGATTGGAGTGGTGATTCTTCTTGTCCTCCTCATCTTCTCCCAGCAGCAGAAGTGAGAGAAATTTGTTTATAACACCTATAAGGTGTATCTCACAAAGAAATATTCATATAGTCATATTGGTCATATTTCATCATCAAATCAATTTACATTTTTTTTATTAAAAATTATATTAAACAAAAAAAAGGAATCCTTTTTTAAACCATTAAGGTTATTTATGACAATTAAACATAATTTAGCCCCAAAGTTTTATTATTGTAATGTGAAAAATAAACAAAATCTAACACACATATTACAAAAAGAAAAAAAACGGCATAAATAACATTCAATATACCAAATACCACTGTGATATACAAATTTGTATTTTTTTTTGTGCAAATGTACTTTAAATGTATTATTTAATATTATATTTTTTTATATAATAGCAATAATAATACTAATTTATTATTATATTCATAATAATTCATAAAATACATATATATTATTTGTTTTTTATCAATTTGTTTTGCATTTATTTTGGGGTGAAATATGACCTGAACGTAATTTGTTTCATGTTAAGCTGTAAGCAGGGAGTTGCTTTGACTATACACAATTACAAAATCATGAAATGGTTTGCATTTACAACATTCTGCTAAATTTTTTCCCACAGGTTGATGGTAATCTTTTTACCACCTATTCCTGCACCTAAAATTAAAGGTATCGACCCAGAGCTGCTAAAGGTAATTTTGCATAAAACATAAGACTTTGCATTTCAATCTTCATGTATGTTTATCATTTTGTTAATCTTTTTCATACAAATTATATTTGTTTTGGTTTTGCAACTGCAATTAATTATAACCATGTGTAATACAGTATGTATAGAATGGAGAATGTAATGCCTGGTGCTTTTCTGTTTATAACTATGATAGGAAGAAAGATTTAAAGGGATAGTTCACCCACAAATCTGTATGAATTTCTTTCTTCTGCTGAACACAAAAGAAGATATTTTGAATATGAGTAAAACAGTTGATGGACCCCATTGACTGCCATAGTATGGGAAAAAAAATACTATTGAAGTCAATGGGGTCCATCAACTGTCTGTTTTCCGACATTCTTCAAAATATCTTCTTTTTTGTTCAGCAGAAGAAAGAAACTCATACAGGTTTGGAAAAACTTTAGGGTGAGTAAATGATGACAGAATTTCCGGGTCAACTATCCCTTTAAGTATTTTTGTCTTAAATTTCATGTGTTGCACATTATAAAATGAATTACAACAATTATCATCAGAACAATGAGAGTTGAATACATGAATAAGTACATAACGCAAAGTCTTTCATTAGAATTGTTCAAATTGCAGCATTATAAATTTGAGCCTGTTTACGAATCTGCCATGAGTTGCAAAATGGCAGGAATCGCTGCAGAGCGAGATTGTTTTGAAAAGGTCATAATTGTTAATTTTCTACTTCCAGAAAGCACTGGGACTTAGTTTAACAACCCTTAAACTCCATTTTTAGAGTGCATTGTAAGCATTAAACAATTACACCCCAGAACAAACACACGAATGCCCACATGGAAATGAGTGTATTTGTTTTATAACATTTTTTGTATACAGGACTTTTGTAGGTCCTGTCTAATAACACTATATATTCTCTCCTTCACCAACAGAATGGAAAGCTTGACCAGCTCAATTCTTTGCTGAGCAGTCAAGATATGTACAAGCCGGACTTCTATCATGAAGACCCATGGGTGGAGTTCATCCAGCTGGACCTTGACGACCCTGCAGAGAAAAACGATGGCTCTGATACACAACACCTGCTGGGCCTGTCCCGCTCGGGCTCTTCTCGCGTCCTTCATTTCAAAAGCGACGACGATTCGGGTCGTGCTAGCTGCTACGACCCAGAAATCCCAGATCCTGAGGACATGGCTTCCCTTCTCCCTGGCCATTCTGGACGGGGAGAGCAGCACCCGCTGGTTTCCAGAAGCAGCTCGCCTATCCCTGACCTCAGCGTCCAGCAGACATCAGAAGTGGTGGAGACGCCCGTTCAAACACAACCTGCTGTGCCAAGCTGGGTTAACATGAACTTTTATGCCCAAGTAAGTGATTTCACACCAGCGGGAGGAGTGGTGCTCTCACCTGGACAGCTGAACGGCTCTCCAGAAAAAAAGAAAGAGGAAGAAAACGAGAAGAAGAAGATACAATTCCAGCTGCTTTCCGACGGAGCCTACACCTCGGAGAACACACCCAGGCAGCTTTCCGCCGACGTGCCACCCAGCCCTGGTCCTGAGCCGGGGTACCAATCATTCCCAACCCTGGCTGTTGAGGGGAACCTCTGGAATGGAGAGTACCTGGTGTCCGCCAGCGATTCCCAAACACCGTACCTACTTCCCGAAGCTCCTCCAGTCCCCATACTGCCACCAGTGTCAGACTATACTGTAGTGCAGGAAGTGGACGCTCAGCACAGCCTCCTCCTGAATCCTCCTTCCTCGCAGCCCACGGTCTGTTCGCACAGCCCAAACAAACACCTCCCTGCGATGCCAACCATGCCTATGGGGTACCTCACCCCAGACCTTCTGGGAAACCTGACTCCATGAAGACACTAAAGATTGAAGACACGCAAAGTTGATGGTCTTGTTGTACAATCTCACTGCTGGAAACCAAAGTTGCAAGAACAACACAGGACGGATATAGCATTTTGTTTGGGAATTCTGCACATGGATTTACTCTGCTGTACGCTACAAAATGGACTACCCTGAAAACGTTTCTTCTCTTTTCTGCTGTTGCAGTTGTGCTACGCTAGCTCGCCGAGAGAGTTATAATGCGTTATCGATTTACAATCAGAAACGTCAGCTGGTTACATGCAAAAACGAAAAGTCACTACAGAAATATGCTCACTTGCTGTGTCAGAGAACCATTTTGAAAACGTGTTTATATTATTACAAAGTTACAGGTGTAGAGCTGAAGTGGCATTGGGATGAAAAATATCTGATGAGATCAATTCAAACATCTTTATACAAAATTGTTTACACACAGATAAAAGAAGTATCACTTTACTGCAATTCATCAACCCACGTTTGCTCGTAGATGGAATATTATATATATTTCATCATATCACAGTACCAGAAACATTTCGTTTTGTGGACGAACGAGACTCATTATTTTTTTTATTTTTTTTTTAGGAGAAAAATGAATGAGAGCCATTTTGTGCGCTGCATCCATCCTGCACATGTTATCCTTTGCCATAGCCAGATAGATAAACTTTTTTCAATATGCTAAAACGCTAAGAAATGGGGTTGTGTGCCGATGTGTATTTTGGCATCACTATATATGACTGTAATATTTGCGATCATTGCTAGAAAATGTCGAGACAAGTTACCTTGCCTTGTTCAAAGAGAAAGAAATGAACTTGTCTTTGTTTGTATTAATATATCCAGGGGAAATGTCAAAAATTAAATGTTTGTAGTCTTTGCTGTGCAATGCAAAACCGAATGGCAGGTTTTCTTATATTTTACCTTTGTACATGTAGCAGTTTTATATTGACGGAGACACTATAAGTGTATACATGCATTTACAATGGGAGTTACATTATGGAATAGCTGGGAAAGAAGTGCCAATTTTTGAACTTCTGACTGGCAATCAAATGAAGCTAAATCGTTCTTGCCAGGATAATGACGGGACAAAGCTGCTTTTAACTAGAGCTATTTTATGAAATAATGCATTATAAAATAAGAAATAATAACTGGAGATTTTTTATTTGCAATCATAGACTGTTAAGAGTTCTCAAGCCACATGTTGAAAACCTAGTCGGTGGATTTCTCACAGATGTAATTGTATGCTGTTGAAAAGTTTGTACAGAAAAAGTGTTGCTTGTTAAGTTGTATAGATGAGCTTATTTTGAGCGCTTTGTCACTCTTACCTGTTCTCTGTTTTTAGAGAAACACAGTGGAGGTATATGATGGTGAAGAAGGAGCTTAATTGGCCCTGGGTTTGCCTATGATGCTTGAATACTAGGTCCTAACTTGTTTTAGGTGTCTGTTGTGGTTGCAGTGCCTTCCAAAAGCGTTTGACTTTCTTCTGATTTTGTGTTCAATTTAATTGTGACCCAACTGTTTTTAAGACTCCAGAGGTATTCAGACAGTCTCACAAACCGTTTCTTTTGTTTTCTTCTACATAATGAATTGCTCTTAATACTTCATATTGCATATGCCAACAGAAGCTAAAGAAATAGATGACCCGAAAATGATAATTCTGTCTATATTTGGCAGATTTTAGTCTCATCGTTTGTAAAAACAGTAGTGACCGAAAAACCCATAAAAAAGTAAGACCCATAAAAGTGGCCAGTATGCTCTATATTCCAAGTGCGTGAAGAACAGACCAAATTTGAAGCCGTTATTCACTGATACTTTAGCTCTATTCAGACTGGGTCATGAAGTCAGTGAGTTGATCCATGAACGAATTAATTGAAAAGAACAAACTCAAAAGAACAATTCAATCACATTTCCGGTTCGCTGATTCAGCAAGATTTCGAAAGATTTCCATTGAATAACGGCTTCAGGGAATATAGGGCAGGACACCTACGGATCATTTTTTGGTTTTATTTTCAGAGCCGGTCACTATGAAGTGTCGTAGTATAGAAAAAAGCCACAAGGAAGATTCTTCACAGTTCTGTTTTAATGCTCTACAGTAAAAAAATGACAGCATACAGGTTACTGTGAACGGCGTTACTGTGAACACAAAAATGACAGAATGTTAATTTTTGGGTGAGCTGAGCTTCATAAATGACATCACATAACACGACTGATCTTCCCTCTTGATGTTCTGCCAGGTCTGACAGACTTTGTGGGCAGTTTTTTCTCCTTAGTATGTGAAAGGTCTAAAATCTGCTGTTATTCACAGTCCACACGTAAATTCTGGAGTTATTCTATTGTCTTAGACCCACAGTATTACTGTGGGTCTAAGTTTTTTATTTTAAATTGCTTTTGGAGGGCAGTGTATGTGTTTTCATAATAACAGCTTGGGCTAATCAAATTGTTGATTTAATCATTTATTTTGTACAGCTCAAGTGTCTATTGTTCCGCAGTAGAATGAAGTGGCATAATTATGATGCTGAGCCTTTGTTATTTTGCAAACACACAGGTACGCCTGAGACAAATGGAGCCAAAAACTCTTGAACAATGAGCCAGAGGGGAGGGCTTGATGCTGAAGCTCATATCAGAGATATATGTAGTGTAGATATAGGTGTAGTAAAAAAATACTGTATGGTACAGGAGAAAGTATTGTTTTTTTATATTGAACTTGAGTTAGGGAAAAAACAGTTCAGATATTTACTTTTATATTATGACATGCAGAAATTTACTTGCACATAATAGATATTTTAATAGTAACCCAGCCCACACTTTATGTGCCTCCATACACATAGAGCGGGACATAAGCTAAATCCGTAATAGTAAAGCATAGATAAGAGGTAATGATTTCACTTCCTGCACAATGTTTATTATTTTATATATATATATAGTATAGTGGGCCTATACATAATGTAGTCAATCTTTACACTGTGCTAAGCAACGTGCCATTCTTTTAAATGTAAAGATATTGCCTTATTGAGAAATGTCAAGTATTATACACCTCTGCTGCTGCCATTGCTGTGAAGCATGTTCATGTTTTATTGGAAATGTCTTAAGCTCCCATGATATGTGGTGTACGATGTGCATTTTAGCTTTTGCTGCTCCTCTCTCTTTCCTCCTCATGTAGCATTTTCTTATAAATCTCTGTCTTTTGCATAAATTCTTAAAATGCATAGGTCTGTCTGAACACACAAGTTGACAAATGCACATGATATATAGACATGCTATATAGTACATTTTATCTTCTGTAGGCCTATGTTTAGTCCTGTATGTGGCTATATATTTTTGGAGAAGATTTATGGCAATTTTTCTTCAAATTATGTGTTTGCCTCATGGATGCACGCCGCTGAGCATTATTAGAGACATTATAAAGAACTCGATTCAGGTTTGTACTGAAACATTTGTACGGTTTGCTTTTGGAATTGGTTGAATTCGTCATACCTCAAATGAACGTAATTTGCAGCAGTTGCTTTTGTTATGTTTTCTTCAATTTAATAAAGATAGCTTAAAACTATTTGATTATCTGTGGCCGTATGCTGTTGGTTGTTTGGTGTTTTATTTAATGACATGTCACATGGACCGTTAATTTAATCTCGGTGTGCTGTACTGGATGAATGTGTGTAGCGTTTGACTGTGAAAATATACGTTTCAGCTATACAAGCATCATTTCCCTCAAGCTGAGAGCAGACAGGTAAAAATTAACTGAAATGGCACTGGACATAAGATTGATTGTGAACAACAAACGGAAAACCCTCCAGCATGTTAAAAGAATCATTTTTTTACCAAGCAATATAAGGAAAAAGTGTTATACTTGCATTATGGGCTCCCAAGAGTCTGCATTTGTATAGAAATAAACCTTTAAAAGTTGTCCATAATAAATATACTTTGGAAACATTAAGTTTTTTTCTCACAATCTCACAAAGGCTGAATTTATTTGATCAAAAATACAGTAAAAACAGTCAAATGTGAAATATTATTACAATTTAAATGAACTGGTTTTTGTTGTAAAATATTTTAAAATGTAAATTTATTACTGTGATGAAAAGCTGAATTTTCATCAGCCATTACTCCAGTCTTCAGTCACATGATCCTTCAGAAATGATTCCAATATGCTGATTTGTTGCTGAAAAAACATTTCTTAATAGATGTTAAACACAGTTATGCTGCTTAATATTTTTGAGGAAACTGTGATTTTTTTTTTTCAGGATTCTTTGATAAATAGAAAGTTCAACAACAGAATTTATTATAAATATAACTTTTTTTGTAATATTTATTATTTTCACAAATGTCTTAACTGTCATTTTTAATCAACTTAATGTCCCTTTGCTAAATAGGAGTATTCATTTATTTTTATTTTTTTAAAAATCTTAACTACCCCAAACTTTTGAATGGCAGTGTATTATGATTTCCAACAAAAAGCGCGGGCGCGGCTGACAAGGAGTGTGTTTCGTGTGCATGTGAGTGTATTGCCCTCCCTCCCTGTTAATTAGTTTGGTCTACTACTCCATTGCGTATCTTAAAACACGCCCTCTTTCACGTTCTGGAAACACACCAAGCCAACGCCGATGAACTAGCGCAGATGAAAGCTTGTGTTGTCGCCTGTGTCGCGGGGGGAAAAGCTGCACTTGAACACACCGAGAGAACGTCTCCGGTTACTATCGTAACCTCGGTTCCCTGAGAGGCGGGAACGAGACATTACGTCATACTGACGTATATGGGAACTCCTCCCTTCTCCATTTTCACTGAAATCTTATAGGATAACGCCAGCTGGAGACAGCTGGCCAATTGACGCAAAACATGCAAATGCTGACCGGTCCGCGGGCAGTATAAATAGCATGGACGCGACAATTACATCAGAATCAAGACTGAACGCTAGCACAGCTGATCAAACGGCGAGCACGGCGGTTGACGTAATGTCTCGTTCCCGCCTCTCAGGGAACCGAGGTTACGATAGTAACCGGAGACGTTCCCTTTCAAGGCGGTCACTTCGACATTACGTCATACTGACGTATATGGGAACTGTATAGAATCCCGCCGTGAGCGCAGTGAAGATAAGCCCTGAACGGGGTCAAGCTACACTCCCACAGGAAACACAGTTCTAAGCCAGCAGCGCCGCTAGGAGCACTCAAAACTGATAGGCGAAACTAGACCAACGTCTGCTCCGGGTTTACCAAGTTGCGCATCCACTGCAATGAGGCGAAGGCTGCACTGGACAGGGCAGCACAACACCATAAGCACTCGAGCACAAGAGCTAACACAGTGTCGACGGCATAGCGGTGACAGCTGCATAACCTTAAGCCACACGCAGTTAACAGTACATTGGAAACTACTGCGTAATGTGGAAACAGCTATGGAAACTACTGCGTAATGTGGAAACAGCTATGTAACCTTATAGTCATAACACAGAGTTAGCAGCAATGGAAACTCTGCAATACAGACTACTGCACAGCTGGTGGTAACAGTTTCATGAGTACATTGATAAAACTCACCGAACCCACGACGCTAAGGTGGTGCATCAAACTTGGAACCATGGCGAATGTGTTCTGAGAAGACAGCCAGCATCCCTAAATCCCGTAGGCATTAAGCAATCATTTAAAGCGTCGAATTCAGAGAGAAAGTCTCTGTATAAAACATCACGTCCCTAGTACCATCCACCAAGCACACAAACAGCTGGAAGACTGCTGCCTAGTGATCCACGTACATCCACAAATCCCTTACAGGGCCAACATCACTCTGAGCATCGGCATCATGCGAGGCTGAACTCAGCAGATAAGGCGGTCAGGGATCAACCTGTGCTCTGAACGGTGTAAGCGACTTCGGAACGTAGCTTGGTATCGGACTGAGAGTGACGCTGCAGTCATCAGGTCCGAGACAATGCGACACTATTCACTAGAATGAGCGTAAGTCTCCAAGTGCTTCGCTGGGGCGAGAGCCGGCGGTAAGGCCATCTCAGGGAGAGCTCCGTCTCAGCACTTGTCAGTGTGAAGTGTCTTGCTCAACTAAGGACCCAGCAGCGGACACACAAGAAGGTTCCACAGCTTGGGGCTGGGGTGCCACCTTGTAGAACATAGCCGATGTTCTATAGCCAATGTACAGAAGTGCACATCAACACATAACTGAATGTACATAAACACAGTGCCAGTGGCCGTAGCGACAACAACTGTGAATATACGCAGTTAGAAAATAGCCCCATAATAGCATAGCACCTCAGTAAGCACACAAACACAGTCGTAACTGTAGCTACAACTGTGAATATATGAGTTAGCACAGAAAAACCAGTTGCCCTGATAGGAACGGGGCAATATAACAGCGCAGCACATGCACGTACAGCATAGGTCGCTGTAGCGCCAACTTAATACACGCAGTTAGCTCAGTATTTAGGCACTGAAGGATACGGGGCAACACCGCTGCATGAACACATCCATTTGTAAATAAATGCAGCGCATGTCGCCGTATCGACGGAGACTGTGAATATGCACAGTTTGACTGGGATAGCTAGTTTCACTGAAGATACAGGGCAACATGGCAGCATAACACAAGTAAGGAATAGCGCATCCTTGCATGTACATAACGCAGCGTAAGACGCTGTAGCAACAGAAACTGTGTAGAGACAGAAACTAAGATGCATAGTTAGATTAGGATGGCTAGCAGCACTGAAGGAAACAGGGCAGCATTACAGCATAACACATCCGTTTACGTACATACATCCAGAACTGCGAATATGCACGGTTAGATTAGGATAGCTAGTTTTGCACTGAAGGAAACAGGGCAACAAAATAGCAAAAACACGTCCTTGTACGTGCCGTGTAGTCGCCATAGCGACAGAACAGAATATGCAGTTAGATAGGATAGCTGGATGTTGCACTGAAGGATAGAGGGCAACATAACAGCATTACCCATCAGTGTGCACATTTCAAACATCTGAGTGTATAATGCGGTGCAAGTCGACGAAGCGACCGAAACTGCATGAATATGCACAGTTCACATAATGGTCAGTTACGTTAGCAACATAACTGCATAACGCTTCAGTGTGGACACAGATGCAGCGCAAGTCGCCGTAGCGACAAACTGTGACTATGCACAGTTAGATAGGATAGCTAGGTGCACTGAAGGATACAGGGCAACGCGATAGCATAGTCACATTAGTATGTACAAAAACACAGCGTCAGAGGCATCGCGACATCGACTGTGAATACATAGTAAGTCAGAATAGCCGGTTGCACTGATGATACAGGGCAATATTTAGCGGCGTAAACATAGCACATCAGTGCGTAGCGTGTACACGGCGTCAGTTGCACCGCACAACAACTGTGTACTCAATCAGAATAGCCATTTGCACTGAAGGATACAGGGCAATATACAACGGCAAAATTCATAACACAGTGTGTAGTGTGTACATAAACACAGCGTCAGCTGCATCGCAAAACAACTGTGAATACGTACTGCATAGTAATCAGAATAGCCATTTGCACTGAAAATTACAGGGCAATATATAATGGCATAAATCCCAACGCATAACGCTGTGTAGTATGTACGTAACAGCGCCAGTTGCATCGCACAACAACTGAATACGTAGTAATCAGAATAGCCATTTGCACTGAAGGATACAGGAACAGGGCAATATATAATGGCATAAATCATACACATAACAGTGCGTAGTGTGTACGTAACACAGCGTCCGTTGCATCGCAACAACTGTGAATACGTAGTAATCAGAATAGCCAGTTGCACTGAAGGGTACAGGACAATATCGTGGCATAAGCATAACACACACACATATCAGTGTACATAAACACAGCGTCAGTGGCATCGCACAACTGTGAATCAGAATAGCCAGTTGGACTGAAGGATACAGGGCAATTTTTAGCGGCATGAATCATGAACACATAACGGTTTGTAGAGTGCACGTAAACACAGCGTCATTTCATCGTACAACAACTGTGAATACGTGGTAATCAGAATAGCCATTTGCACTGAGGGATACAGGGCAACATATAAGGGCATAACAGTTAAATCATAGCACATATCAGTGTGCAGTGTGTACATAAACACAGCGTCAGTGGCGTAGCGACAACTGTGAATACGTCGTTAATAGAATGGCCAGTTGCACTGAGGGATACAGGGCAATATATAAGGATATAACAATATATAACGGCACAAATTATAGCACATATCAGTGAGCAGTGTGAACATAAACACAGCGTCAGTGGCGTAGCGACAACAACTGTGGATACGTGGTTAAATCAGAATGGCCAGTTGCACTGAAGGATACAGGGCAGCCTGACGACATAAGCTGTAGCTGTGCACCTCCATTACCAGAGCGGGGCGTCCTGGCGCGGCGCTCTCCGTGGCCTGTGTCGCCACATTACCGGTCCCGCCCTCTGCCAACGGTGAAGATCCGGTTCGTTCGGGTTCGAACCGTTTTGGCGGCTGTAGCCGAATTAGGGGGGACGAGGTGCCGACGAAGAGAGACATCGAGGAAGCCTGGACCGTATAGAGATCAAAAGTTTCGGTGTAAAGTCTGGCCGCGGCGAGACTAAATTTTATATGCTGCGAGAGCTGGGATCGAACACGTGTTTCCCGTGCGACGGCTTTGGGTTTCGCCACTGAGCCACAGGGGGAAATGCCCACTTTCGCCTTTAGACACAGAGCCATGGCCTTGCCTCGTCTCTGTGGATGCGTCTTTCGCATGACTTACCATAGGACGTCGTGAAGACGGAATCTTTCTTGAAGTAGCCTGGTTGTTTTTAGATACCAGGCTATTCAACTCTTCTTTGGGCGTGAGAGGGCTCACCAGCGGCCGCTGGCGGCAGTGGGCCTCATCCCAGCTGATGCCCGGGTTTATGAGGGCGCGCACTGGTAGACCGGCACATGCCTGTCGTCCGTGAGTGCGGCCTCGGTAGATCCTTGTTTGGGTAGAGCGAGTCAATACCGCACATATCTGGCATGTAGCAGCCATCGGATGCGGGGAGGAAACGTGGTGAGTAACCTCGATTGCAACTTCCACGATGACTTCAGATAAGACTTCTAGCGTGAAGAAAGAGATTCTGACGTAATTGTCGCGTCCATGCTATTTATACTGCCCGCGGACCGGTCAGCATTTGCATGTTTTGCGTCAATTGGCCAGCTGTCTCCAGCTGGCGTTATCCTATAAGATTTCAGTGAAAATGGAGAAGGGAGGAGTTCCCATATACGTCAGTATGACGTAATGTCGAAGTGACCGCCTTGAAAGGGAACTACAGCCGATTGTCAGCTAGAATGCGCGTTCTGCGCCTGCGTGTAAATGAGACAACTGTCTATTTCTGCAGATATATTCGTCTATATTCGTCATTCAAAAAGAGAAACTGACGCTGCAGATACACAAACTGTAAACAAAGCAGTGCGTGCTTACCGTTTGAATATTAATCCTGCTAAACACTTTCTTCATTCCACTCCGCTCATGTTAATATTGAAATATTCGCCAAGGAACAGTACTCAGGTAAGATAACATTAGAACAGCCTTATCTGTGCTGTTTTGACTTCTTTGCTCGCTGTTTTGCTAATATTTATCGTGCAGTGCACTGACTCGTTCACTAAGCTGAACAGCCAATCAGAGTTCCCTCTTTCACCGGTATGTCGAATAGGCCAAAAAAAGCTGACGAGGACCAATTTCAGCCGACGGTGCGGAACAAACTGAGAAAAGTCGGCCGACGCACAAAAACCGGCCGACGGCTTGGTGTGTTCCAGGCTTAATTTAGAGAGATTGATATTAATTAATATTAATCTCATTAATATTCTGCACATTAATATTCTGCACATTAATGGGCCAATGTGTTATGATGTGAGATGTGGTGGGCTGCTGTGGGCCAGAAAGTCCAGGGCCACTTTTTGGGCCTAGTCCGCCCCTGCTTCCCATCACTCTCCTCTGTTCCCACCTGCACGTCATTCCTGATCACACACCTGCACCTCATCATCACTATCATCACCAGCACTATAAAGACACACTCTTCGCCTCTTTTCACTGTCCGGCCTGGTTCATACAAAGAGGACTACTTACCCTGCTATTGCTAACCTTGATTCTCCAATGACCGGTCTCCACTCCAGCGTCTTCAGTGTTCTTCGTTCCAGCCGTCCGTCTCAACCATACCTGTAAGAAGAACCATTCCACTCATCGCCTGCACAGTGCACACCGCTCTCCAAAGTATCATTGTTCATATCACTTACCATTCTGTCTCTGCTCAGTGTTGTCAATAAACTCCTGTTAACTTCATTATCCATCTCTCGAGTCTGCTTGCTTCCGTAACAATTATATACGGTATACTATTCAAACGTGTGGGGTCAGCACAACAGTATTCAATAAAGGGTTCCCGCGGGGTCTTAAAAAGCCTTAAAAGCATTGAATTTATGAATTTGGAAATAATACCTTAAAAAAGTCTTGAATTTTGATGTCTAGGTCTTAAAAATTGTGTTGGATGTCAGTGTTCATTTCATTGACTAAAATAATAACTTTTCTTCAACAACATTTTTCACATGGCATCTACGCTAATATTAGTGTCTTTGTTTATCCCGAGGTTTTCCCGCAGCCTGCCGGATCCAGGCCTTGTCCAGATCTGACGAAGGAGATCCGCCTGGACCCGATGACAATGCAGTGCTGAAGTATCCACTATCCTCTCCCTATGGAGGATCCCTTTCCCACTCTACACATAAAGCGTTGTGAATTCCGGCTCGGGTACCCCAAAGTGATAAAATAAAACAAAATTCTGTATCAAAATTTATAGGCAAGAAAAGTAGTTTGTTTAGGCTGGGTTGTATGAATTACAAACCTGCGCACATATTTTAAAAGCACATAACTATAGAATCAATTTTGAATGAGCATGTGAACGCCGTCAGCGTTAATCACAGGTTCGCGTTTGAAGTCTGATCATTTCAATGGAGGTGAATCAATCAAAGTTAACTTTAGCTGGAAGTAATATTATTCAAGAACCGCTATAAAGCCAAAACAATCTGTTACCTTAAATTATATGTTTATATCTGTAAAGCTGCTTTGAAACAATCCATTGTTAAAAGCGCTATAAATGAAGATGACTTGACTTGACTTGAATGACGAAAACGAGACGCTACCTAAATAAAACGAATCGGTTACCTAACGTAACCTCGGTTCTCTCTAGAAGAGGGAACGAGTATTGCGTAAGCTAGCTTACGCTACGGGAAAGATTCATCTTTGCTGAGATATTGAAGCCAAAAATTATTTCATAATTTGTATCCATACACAACGCAGTTCCTCTGCGGCAGACCTAGAGCGGGCTAGCTAGCAGCTCATTGGTTCGCTCAGAGAGAACTGCTTAAGCCTATGGGAGAGCGGGGCTGAACCCGCTTCCAATGAGAGGCGCCCGCGCGCTCATTGCGTCATGGCCCGCCAGAATGGGCGTGGCCATGGTGTATATAACAGTCTCTCCCAGGCTTATATGTTGATTTATTTCAGCGTGAAGCGAAAACGCTAGTAGCGCAAGCACGGCCGGGAACGCAATACTCGTTCCCTCTTCTAGAGAGAACCGAGGTTACGTTAGGTAACCGATTCGTTCTCTTACGAGAGGTTCTCTCGTATTGCGTAAGCTAGCTTACGCTACGGGAACACCTGGTCAACGCCGTGCGCGCTATGAATCCACTCATGAATCCCAGGGATATACCGGGGGATTTTTAACGTGGAGTGAATGTATTATGAGGCCGGCAGAGCGGGCACATGAAGTGTACACATAAGCATGTATGGGGCCAGCAGAGCGGGCACATGAAGTGTATAAGCATTTAAGGAGAGCACAAGGGGCGAACCGGTTGTGAGGGACTCCCAGTAATGCAGCTTCTTAGAGAGCTGGTCGTTAGACAGCTAGTAATTTTGCCTGCAAGGCGGGGACTTCCAAGTTGTATAATCTGACAAAAGTGGACGGGGAGGCCCATCCCGCGGCCACACAAATGTCATGAATGGAAATTCCACAGGACCATGCCCACGATGAGGCCATGCCTCTAGTGGAGTGCGCCCTGATGCCCAGAGGGCAGGGCAGGCATTTAGATGCGTAAGCAGAGGCAATAGCGTCCACTATCCATCTAGACAGTGTCTGTTTAGAGGCGGCCAGACCTTTGGTGCGCCCCCCAAACGACACGAAAAGCTGCTCAGCGCGTCTGAACGCGGCAGCGCGCGTAGTGTACAATCTCAGAGCCCGCACCGGGCAGAGGAGATTGGCGTCGCGCTCACTATCGGATGAAGGCAGAGCCGATAGGGAAATAATCTGAGCCCTGAACGGGGTACCAATCGCTTTCGGGACATAGCCATGCCTAGGTTTGAGAATGACAACAGAATCATTCGACCCAAACTCAAGACACGCGGCGCTGGATGAGAGCGCGTGAAGATCCCCTACGCGTTTTACTGAGGACAGAGCCGTCAGGAAAACGGTTTTGAGCGAGAGGTATTTTAGGTCCATAGACTCGAGCGGTTCGAACGGGGGTGCTTTCATAGCTTCGAGGACTATAGAAAGATCCCAAATAGGAACCGACGGGGGCCGCGGAGGGTTCATCCTCTTAGCTCCCCTGAGGAAGCGGATGACTAACTCGTCTTTGCCCAGGGACTGAGCGCGTCGGGGTTCAGCGAACGCCACGACGGCTGCCACATAAACCTTGAGAGTGGAGGGGGCCCTGCCCTTGTCCAACATCTCTTGAAGGGAAACAAGCAAAGACGGCACCTCGCACGACCATGGGTCCAGCTGTTTGTCGGTGCACCATTTTGAGAACACAGACCATTTATACGCATAGAGCCTTCTCGTGGAAGGTGCTCTAGCCTGTATGATAGTGTTTCTTACTCCCTCTGGCAAATCGACGAATAGTCGTTGATCACCCATGCATGTAGCGCCCAGCGCCGTGGATGGGGGTGCCAGATCGTGCCGCGAGCTTGAGAGAGGAGATCTGCTCTGACTGGGATGGGCCACGGGGCTGTCTGTGACAGCTGCGTGAGCTCCGGAACCCAATTCTGACTCTCCCAACGCGGGGCTATGAGGAGCACCGAGTGGCGTGTGTCCCTGATCCTCTGAATTGCCTGTGGTAACAGAGCGATCGGAGGGAATGCATAGAGCGGGCGGCGAGGCCATTCCTGGGCTAGCGCGTCCTCGCTCCTCGAAAAATATATTGGGCAGTGAGCGTTCTCTTCTGACACGAAGAGGTCTACTTCTGCTCTGCCGAATAGCCGCCACAGTACTTGGACCGTTTGTGCGTTCAGGGACCATTCTCCTGTGGAGATGAGGTTCCTGGACAGCATGTCTGGACCGTCGTTCAGATGGCCCGGCACATGCGTCGCTCTGAGCGAGAGCAGGCGGCTCTGAGACCAAACTAGAATGCGGTGTGTCAGTAGACAGAGATTTCTGGATCTGACACCGCCCTGACGGTTGAGATAGGAGACCACAGCCATGTTGTCCGAACGGATCAGGACGTGGTGTCCCCGAATGAGCGAGAGAAAGCGCGAAAGCGCGTTCTCGACCGCAAGCATTTCCAGACAGTTTATGTGTAAGGGGCTTTCCTGAGTCGACCAATGGCCGAAGGCCGGTGAGCCCTCGCAGACTGCACCCCAACCCGTGTTGGATGCATCTGTCGAGATGACTTTTCGGCAGGAAAAGGTCCCCATCGTGACGCCCTGTCGAAACCATTCTGCTACTGTCCATGGCTGCAGCGCCGTGAGACATGTCTGCGTAACCCTGATCAGCTGGCGGCCCGTGTTCCACGCGCGGTGGGGTACACGGCTGTTTAACCAGAGCTGAAGCGGGCGCATGTGCAGAAGGCCCAGCTGAAGTACAGCGGAGGCTGAGGCCATGTAACCCAGCATCCTCTGAAAAGTTTTCAGAGGAGTGCGGGCGTCCATCTGAAACGAGGCGGCTAGACGCTGAAACCTGCGCGCGCGCCGTGTAGACAGGCGAGCCGTCATCGTGACCGAGTTCAAATCTATTCCTAGGAAGGAAATCGATTGACTGGGAAGAAGGGAGCTCTTTGTCCAGTTGACAGAGAGGCCCAGCGTTTCCAGATGGTCGAGGAGAACTGCCCGGTGCGACAGAAGCTCCGTCTGTGATTGGGCCAAAATCAGCCAGTCGTCCAGATAATTCAGAATGCGCAGCCCCTGGCTTCGCAGGGGGGCGAGCGCCGCATCCATGCACTTCGTGAATGTACGGGGCGCCAGAGATAAGCCGAACGGGAGAACGGAGTATTGATAAACAAGACCCTCGAAGGCGAAACGTAAGAATGGCCTGTGACGGGGATTTATCTGGATCTGAAAATAGGCGTCTTTCAGGTCTAGAGAGATGAACCAGTCCCCCTGGCGCACTTGCGCGAGGAGTTTCCTGGTAGTGAGCATCTTGAACGGTCTCTTCATGAGCACTTTGTTCAAAGACCTGAGATCTAACATCGGTCTGAGGCCGCCGTCTTTCTTGGGAACCAGAAAATAACGGCCGTAAAACCCCGACTCGGTCATAGATGGCGGGACTCTCTCTATAGCGCCCCTTTTGCAACAGCGTCGCAATTTCTGAGCGGAGCGTGCCGGCGGCCAGCGGGCTGACAGTAGATTCGAGCTGCGCGCACGAGGCAGGCGGCGGTGAAACTGTAGCAGATAGCCGCTCTTTATAATGCTTAACACCCACGGGGAAAAGCCTGGAATGGCTTCCCACGCTTTGGAGCATGCGGCTAACGGCCGAATGGCTATATTGCCCTGATTGCTGCACATAGCGGGCTGGACACAGTGTGTGGGCGCGCTTTGAATGTGTGTGGCAACGGGATTTGCACTCAGAGAGGAGTCTATGGGCCGTGAAACAGAGCGAGCAGAGAGGGGACACGCGCACAAGCTCGTGGGCGTGTTTATGTTCTCTGATATTAGAGCGGGCTGTGCCCGTTTCATGTGATGGGGCTCTGATAGAGACACGGGATATGTTATGCTTGTGTGTATGGGTGAGCACATGATTGTGGGCACATTTTCTACACAACTGGCAAATTTTCTCTTTTTGAGATTTCTCTGGGTAGCCGCAAAAACGGCTTATTGTCGCTCGCAAGCGGGCTGGGACACCGGCTTGTTTGTGGCGGTCAACACTACAGCAGTCGGCGAAATAACGGGGACTGGCAGAGGGCGAAGCTTTGACGGCGGTCCGGCCACAGCGGGAGATTTTTCTACCCGTGAGGCTCTTATGCTCTTTTTGAGATATCTCTGGGTCGCCGTGAAAACGGTGTTTGTGCACCTGCAGTGTTTTGTGTATGAGTGAACACAGTGTTGTGGGCACATTTTCTACACAAGAGGCTTTTATGCACTTCTGGGACGCGGTGAAAACGGCGTTTGTGCACATGCAAGCGGGAAAAAAGAGACCGGCTTGTTGATGGCGGTGTACACTGCTGCAGTAGCCGTGTGAACGGGGACTGACAGAGGGCGAAACCTTGATGGCGGTTCAGCCATGGTGAGAAATAGCCGTCCTTTTCTCAGCTGAGGCTGGTCACGTGAGCGGCCTGCAGCGGGATATACATATAGCTTGAAATCGGCTGCACTTGTGACGCGCGTCGCGTGCAAGTGCGTGTTAGAAACGTGAGCGCTGCAAGCGGGCACGAGACTATTTTTAGCCTGCAGAGGCTGGACTTGTGACGGCATAAAAATTATCTGCGAGAGCCGGAATCGAACGCGGGTCTCTGGCGCGAAAAGCTTTGTGATACACCACTCACAGGGGTAATGACACAAGCACAGTAGCGCGAGCAGATAAGAGGGCGTGATAGCAGTAACAGGTTCGGCCTCAGCGGAACTAACACACTATAACCCATTTGTCCAGCTTTATGCTCGGAAATGAGAACGTTTCTCATGAGCGCGGGAGAGCGCGGCCGCTTTCTGTCACGTAAGAGAGCTGGGCGCGAGCTCAGAGCTGCATAAAGATTATCTGCGAGAGCCGGAATCGACACTTTATGTAGCGCTATATGCAGGCGGGAGAGCGCGGCCGCTTTCTGTAACGTAAGAAAGCTAGCCGAGAGCTCAGAGCTGCATAAAAAATTATCTGCGAGAGCCGGAATCGAACACGGGTCTCTGGCGCGAGAGGCTTTGTGTTCCACCACTGAGCTAGGGGGGAGACACAGGCTTAATAGCGCGAGCAGATAAGAGGGTGTGATAGCAGTGACTAGTTCGGCCTCGACGGAACTTAACGCACTATAAACCCATTTGCCGGTGACGGCCGGGCTAGCTCTCTTGTAAAGTAAAGAAAGCTAGCCGCGGTTGGCACAGCTGTAAGCGGCTCGTCCCCCATTCAGCGCTCGTAGGCGGTGAGAGGGGGAGGCGGCTTAACGCTTCGAGTCGAGCCCGCAGGGTCAACAACAGAAGCCCAATCGCAGAGGAAACATCCGCCGTTGGCGAGAGAAAGCTCTGCGTGTCCCAGTCCCAGGCAGAGAGCGCAGAAGAAGGCGGGCTCTGGCGCTGAGAGGGACGCGGCATGAGCCGCAGGTGTGCGAGGCATCTTAAAAAAGACGCTCGCTGCTCTTTTAGATACACACACACACAATACAAGAAGATTTTTGGTAAGGATATGAATCCGTCGGATGGCGCTAGCTTGCAGGACGGCTGAAGGTGGCGAAGACGGCCGGCTTCCTCAGACTCCCAGATGCTCGCTAGAAGGTGCCTTTTCCACGACGGCGGCTTTTCTCAGGACAGCAGAAGCGTGTAGCTCGCTGAAGATGAAATGAATCAACATATAAGCCTGGGAGAGACTGTTATATACACCATGGCCACGCCGATTCTGGCGGGCCATGACGCAATGAGCGCGCGGGCGCCTCTCATTGGAAGCGGGTTCAGCCCCGCTCTCCCATAGGCTTAAGCAGTTCTCTCTGAGCGAACCAATGAGCTGCTAGCTAGCCCGCTCTAGGTCTGCCGCAGAGGAACTGCGTTGTGTATGGATACAAATTATGAAATAATTTTTGGCTTCAATATCTCAGCAAAGATGAATCTTTCCCGTAGCGTAAGCTAGCTTACGCAATACGAGAGAACCTCTCGTAAGAGAACCTAGTTTTGAATGACAAAAACTGACGAAAAACTATTGACATTTTCGTCAACGAATAAAAACTAGACGAAAATGTTAGATAGTGTCGATCTGGGAAGCGATCCAGTCAGAACTGATGTCCTGCGTGTGTGGTAGATACACACATTTGTAGGCTACTGTAACGTGCTGATCTACCCCGCGGTCTCATAAAAGGTTAAAAATGTAAACCAACCCGAAGCGTGGAGCCATGCACATATACACCTATACAGCGCGCGGGTACTGCACTGAGCTCTCTTTCGTGTCTGAATGGACAAATACACACAACATTATGTCTAAATGTCCAGTTTGGAGAGTATTCATGTTTAACAGTTGTATCGGGTGTGCATCAGTGGAATCGTATCCGCATGTCATTGGACATGAGCCGACAGTGGCGTAGGAACCGGGGGGACGGGGGGGACGTGTCCCCCTCAATATTGGAAAATGCTGCATGTGTCCCACCCAAAAATTAGCCTATACTGCAGGGACAAAAACTGTACATTTTGAACTTTTATTTTAAAAGTGCGACAAAGAAGATATTCGGTTTTGCTAGCAAGTCAAACATTCCCATTTTTGCTATGTTTGAATAATCACCATTCGCCAATCACCAGCTTCATATTCCTCACTCGGTGCATCTGATTGGTAGAGAGAAGTTAACGTTACACTAGGAACATATTGACTAAATTACCGGTGCGCACCAGCATTGAACTGGAATAAGACTCGACTTTGTAGGTAAATTAGTCTCAGTCAAGCGGTTGAAACTAGCATGCTTTTTAAAATTGAATTGTGGATACGAGGCATATGACGATTAAAGATGCATAAAGATGTTTATTTTATTACATTTTGTTTACTTGCGGCAGTAAGTTTCTCCCGAATTTACCAAGAAGTTAGCATTCCAACGCGTAACTTAATGCCGAGTTCTGTCTGTTTACTGAAGTCAGTCATGACCGGTATCGCGCTGTAAAGCTCTGAGTCTCCTGCACAACGCTATGTAACCCAAATTTGGACATTTCCTTCCTATCAGTAACCAATCGTGAATGTCCAAAGGGGGATTTAAAGCTAATGACAAAATCTCATTGTCTACTGCTGGTTTCTGCTAACGTGATTCGCTCAGACGCATCACTTGGTGTACTCTGCCAATATTAATTCATTGAGTTACTGCAGTTGTAGGCCTTAATGTGCCTGCCATGTTATTAAATAATCAGTTTTCATGAGCTTGAAATAAATATTATATATTATTATTAATAAGGGCCTGAGCATTTATTTTGTTTTTGAGATTTTTTTTCTCCAATAGAAATGTATTAAATTCCCAATTTAAATCTTTAAATGCTGTTTTCTCAAAATGAGTTTTTTGTCATTCTTCAGTACAAACATCTCCGCCTATGTAGCATCCATGTACACCAAACTTTCCGTTTATACACTTAGCAGTATTCTGAAGATATTTTCTGAGGGATTTGTTAATAAATCATTCCTGGCCTGATTTATGTGACATTTAAATAATTTTTTTTTGAAAATCGCTTTTTTAAGGCTATGCACAGTATGTTTTGAATTCCTAGGTAATGGAAGCATTTATCCTGAAATCCCTCTGAAATTATTGTTTCATCTTGTGTGTAAAAAACAAACAAACAAAAAAAAAACAATTTTGCACCTGGCATTATCATATGTTCAGATCTATCTACAGAAAATGTATGCAAAATTGAGCATATTTAATGAGGTAATGCATAATTTGCCATATTGCTGTCTGTCATATCCATCAGGATAAACTGGACTGTTGGACAAAAAGTCCATTTGCAAGCAATTTATTGCTTTGAATGACAAGAGAAAAAAACATTTTGGCGTTCTAGCCTAGGCAATAGGGCATGCCTAAGGGTAAGGCACCATTTACCTCACCCCCTAAAGAGCAGAACAGGAAGATCTCAAAAGAGTAAGAGAATGACAGACAAATTTTACTATCATACTTTACTATGAGATTGTAGTATTCAGGATATCTCTATGGAGCTTTGAGGACAAAATGCTGATACTGAGCTAAAGTGGGACACTGTCTAGGGGAAGGAGCATGGGGAGCAGGTTGGGCTCTGGCATTAGAGGATAGTATACTCATCTGTAGACTTAAGCATCAATTTCTACACCATTACAACACCCACACGATTGATCTAATCTGACAATGTTATTTTTGTTATTATTTATCTATTATTGTTAGCTCCTTGTTACTTATTATATCACATACCTACCTTAGAGACCCTGCCTGTTTCCAAAGCCGTATGTGACTATGTTGTATTTTTAAATTTTTTTGGGTTACAAATCAAATATTTGCCTTGTAAAGTGCCACTCTCCTTTCTTTTTTAGGAGGGGCTTGTACACTTTTATGTTTCCCAACTCCAATATTTGTCTAATAATAAACAGAATGGATGATTTATTTGCTGTTTGTGATTCCATACGTTGTACACGTCACCATACTATATGTTACTATTATGGTGGTGAGATGGACATTGATAGTGGCCAATATGTCCCCCCCAATGTCAAAGTCATTCCTACGCCCTTGTGAGCCGATGTCTTAAAGTGACAGTGGCGATAAACATAATGTGGTCTGTGTCATTAATTTTGATCAAGCAACAAAAGAAAAAGAGAAAAGCATTTACTGTTTGTTAATAGCTTTAATAAGGATTAATTATATTTAATTCATACAAATACTTGTCTGCTTGAAAGAATAAAGAATTATGTATGTAAGTTGTTATAAAGAATGCATATATCATTCATTGAAAAGACTGTGTTTTACTTTAGGATACAATTGACCTAAACCCATTATATTTTAGTCAACTAAATCTACTGTAGATTTAGTTCACAGTAGATTTCGAAAATCTAAAAAAAAACTCGAATCTAAAATCACAAAAATCTTATTGTATTTCGTCAACTAAAACTAGACTAAAACTAAAACAATTCAGATGACTAAAATATGACTAAAATTAGTTTGTCATATTTTTAGTCAAAAGACAGACTAAAACTAAATCAAAATTTGCTGTCAAAATTAACACTGCTGTATGTAACTTCTCTGTATTTTTTTGTATTTTTCCTCAAAAGTTTAATTTGTCAACCACAATGTTTATTGTTCAGGGGTCTCTCAGTTCCCCATATTCCCAGCATAGAATAAGTAGCTAGCTAATGTTAAAACACAACTTAACATTGTTCGGCAAACTTTCTTGTGGCCTACTGAAATGTTTTTATTTTTCACACCTGCTTGGCTTATCATCTTTTACCCATTCCACATTTGAAAAATAAATGAACACAAGTTGAACGATTTTGTTTTTCTTTGCTGGTAGGGACGTGAATAGGTATTAATTTTTTATATAAATGGTCTTAAAAAGACTTGAATTTAAAGGGTTAGTTCACCCAAAAATGAAAATTAAGAAAAAAAAATAGAAATCTCTTGAAGTCTCGTTTCAGGCCTACAAGGAAGAAAAGGAATAGTCGAAAAAAGTCGTTATTTTTGTTTGTTTTTTCGCACAAAAAGTATTCTCGTCGCTTGATAAACTTATAGTTGAGCCACTGTTGCGACATGGAATATTTAAACATTTTCTTTAATGACTTTCTGGGCTGTCAAGTTTCATTCCCTTAGGCAGCCTATGGAGGAGTGATCAACCTCTCAGATTTAATCATAAATATTTGTGTTCCGAAGACGAACGAAGGCCTTACGGGGTTGGTACAGCATGGGGGTGAGTAATTAATGACTTAATTTTCATTTTTGGGTGAACTAACCCTTTAACTTGAAGAAACCTGTAGGAACCCTGCAACAAAGATAATAAGAAATGTTTCTTGAGCACCAATCAGCATATTATATCTGAAGAATCATGTGACACTCGCATGTGAGTAATGATGCTGAAGACTTCAGCCTTGCATCACAGGAATAAATTACGTTTTGAAATGTATTCAAATAGAAAACCATTATTTTAAAATGTAACTTTTGGTGAGTCTTTCGAGAACAGTAGAAAATCTTACCGATCCCAAACTTTTGAACTGTAGGCTACTGCATAAACAAAAAAATATTGTATAAAAATTCTTGCATTATGTTTTTCTATTTCTCGGAAGTATTCAATTTCCAGGTATTTCTTTGTTAATAACGGCTCCCAACAATACAAAAAATTATAAATACTTCACTATTACTGTGGTCCTGACATGTTTATGAAATGAATAAATGAATCATCTCCCTTAGGCATAGGTAATATCCAGTTTATAAAACACAACAGGAAGCTGTCTTCACTCTCATTTCAGAATGGAAAACGGGAACAAACCGTAACCTGCAGCTCAAGGGGTCCATTAGTATGAGGTTGGTGTGATGTTTATGACAGACTAGCT
The DNA here is from genome assembly GCA_030578255.1 of Tiaroga cobitis. Classification (NCBI taxonomy): domain Eukaryota; kingdom Metazoa; phylum Chordata; class Actinopteri; order Cypriniformes; family Leuciscidae; genus Tiaroga; species Tiaroga cobitis. The sequence continues at coordinate 25,297,251 of CM060598.1, forward strand.
TAACCACATCATTGAGAGCCATGCTGTGGAGAAGGCTTGATGCATTATGAAGGTCATGGTCAACACACCGAAGCCTTAATGTACTGGGAAAGAAGGAAAGCGCAGGCGTCCAGCAAGCACCAGATAGAACCTCTCCGGTCTCTGCTAAGTGGATACAGAAGCAGCAGGACCTCGGCTGATGGGGAAAGCAAATCAGGCAATTTGGCGAGCGGTGCGTACTTAGCAACACTGCGTGAGGCTGATTGAATCTGTGTAGCCCACTCTCACAGTCCGCCTCTGAGGACATGTAAGTAATTGCCCATGAGTCTCTGCTCCCCAGCACTGGATCTTCAGGACAATTAGGCCTATCAAAGCCACCCTCCCTGATCATTTACCGCCTCGATACTTGCTTGTTGACCTTTTGCATTGCGTACTCTGGAGAAGAGGTTTGAGATGTGCTTAAAGGAGTTGGCGTTCACATGGTATCTCGTGGGCTGTTAAAGGGTTAGTTCACCCAAAAATGAAAATTAAGTCATTAATTACTCACCCCCATGCTGTACCAACCCCGTAAGGCCTTCGTTCGTCTTCGGAACACAAATGAAGATATTTATGATTAAATCTGAGAGGTTCATGACTGCTACATGGGCTCCCTAAGGGAATGAAACTTGACGGCCCAGAAAGTCATTAAAGAAAATGTTTAAATATTCCATGTCGCAACAGTGGCTCAACTATAAGTTTATCAAGCGACGAGAATACTTTTTGTGCGAAAAAACAAACAAAAATAACGACTTTATTCGACTATTCCTTTTCTTCCTTGTAGGCCTGAAACGAGACTTCAAGAGATTTCCACAACGCATGCGCAAGAATTGCGATCTCCTTCAACTACTTCAGTTAAGTTCTCGCGCGTGCGCGTCGTGGAAATCTCTTGAAGTCTCGTTTCAGGCCTACAAGGAAGAAAAGGAATAGTCGAATAAAGTCGTTATTTTTGTTTGTTTTTTCGCACAAAAAGTATTCTCGTCGCTTGATAAACTTATTTTGAGCCACTGTTGCGACGAAGGTCTTACGGGGTTGGTACAGCATGGGGGTGAGTAATTAATTACTTAATTTTCATTTTTGGGTGAACTAACCCTTTAAAACAAGGAAATGTGATTGATCTTCTACAAATGTTACAGGGTCAAATGATTGTCCACACAACCCAGACCACCCTCGTAGATTTGAACACAATGAAATAGATAGGTTGGGTTACTATCCTGAATGAATTGAGGCCATCTATTTAGTGCAAATTTTCACTATAGCAAATAAACAAAGGTAGAGCTACAGTTGTATCCAGGAAGATCCATAAATTTCTTTGCTAAGCGATGATGAAAACCTCACTGATGAATAGGGTTGCCACCTATGTCTGATAAAAAACCGGGACATACCGATGACCCGCCACTGGAGGGGGGTCTTACATTCGCCTCTTTACATATCGATGACCCGCCCAATGGGGGGATGCGATTACATGCGTTTTTTACATGCGCTTTTTAAGGCACACTAGCAAACACACGCAAGGTATCTCGCAGTCTCGCTCTCTCCCTCTCTGTGTGCGCGCGCTACACAGTTTGAACACATATTCACGTAGCCTTTCGAAAACCGGGACATTCAGTGTCCCGGGAGAGTGCATAAATTTCCGGGGACAGGTTATTAAAAAGAAGGACAATCCCGGTAAAACAGGGACAGGTGGCAACCCTACTGATGAACCTCACAGTGCAACAACATTATACATTTGTATGTGCTGCTTTAGATTTATATGTGGGATCCTGCATAGAAACCCATAGTCTGCAACCGAGAGGCTCATATGTTGCAAGTATAGGCTAAAGTTATTGTAGAAAATCTCCATTTTCTTTTTACCTGTTTTCTGCTTGGAGAAAGTCACGCACATGCATAGAGATTTCATTTCATTGTGTCTAGAAGGAAACACTGCAGACAGCTCGTGAGTCCAGGTCTGGGGGAAAAAAATGTTAGAGAGGCTCTCAAAGGGAGAGAGCAGTGTGGACGAAAGATTATTCAAGGCGCGCGCCCCATCTGTAGGTGAATTTCAGAATGACACATTTTATACACGCGTGGACAGACTAACTTCTGAATTGTATCACTTCTGTCTAACTATGTTCATTGTTTATTTCAATGAATTATTTTAATAAATAAATAACAATAAAATATTTATTTAAATTATAAAACACTAATAATTGCATATTAATTACATTTATAATAAGATGTATTTATAGGTTAGAAATCATATAGCCTACATATTTCATAAAATGTTTAAAGAAATGTAAAATAATTTAAATATAGCCTAAATATACATTTAAATGATAAAACAAATAATAATAAATTATTATAATAATAATAATAGCCTATGTATTTATAAGTCATTAATTAAATGAAATTAATGAAATCCATTTATTAATGATTTAAATTTCTAATTTATATATATATATATATATATATATATATATATATATATATATATATATATATATATATATTATAAAATATCAAATGTTTATTTAAAATTGATTATATCAAAATATTTCAATCGTATATTTAAATAATATTTAGATAATAGTAATATATAACAAAATTTGTACAATTTAATAATTCATTGTATAATGTAAATGTATGTATAATACTGATTTATAAGTAATCATACAATTAAAATAAATTATTTTAATTGAAAAAATATATAAATTAATTTATCAAGGTTATCATTAAAAATGTAGAATTTTAAATTCCTGTTAAGACGTTTTGAGGCAGAGTGACTAAACTATATATGGTTTCTCATGTGTCGTAAGTTGTGTTTTATGTTCTGCAGAACAGGAACCTGCAGTTTTTAAACTGAGTCAGGCCCGTTTAAATTGTACCTTAATGTTACTTTTAACCTTTCCTGTATAATAAATGAAATGAAATTGTTGGTAAGTATAAAAATCTAATTACAGTGACCAAGTAAGTGGATGAACAACAATTTTTCTTATTTTTTTTTTATTTTTTTATTTGAGTTTATCTGAGTAACATGTTTTTTTTCCTCTTACATTCCACTTGCTTTTCACATTCATATGACATTGGCACCATCACAAACATTGTTTTCATACAATTTCTCGGGTCTTCCAGGTGATTCTAGATTTTCCAGAAAACCTTCATTAAGTATGTAAAATGTTTCAAACAGTCCTTCCCAAGATAACAACGACAACCTTTTTCCAGTTACTCCCTCCCAAACTCCTCTCTAATAAATGTGAAGTAAAAGTTATGTTTTGTAAATTTCCCTATGATCCATTAACATTGTTGTAATGCAGAGCATATACATTTTACAACCCGCTTACAACATTTGTGTTAACTAAAAGAAAACAGATATAAATCATAAAGTGGTCCATTACCTTTAAATGAAGTATCTCAACAGTGTTTAAAAGTCTCATGATCAGAATCTCTCCGCCTACTTTACCACCTCTATCTCATCTCTATCTCCACACAGCAAAACTAAAACATCTTTTTGAATACCAGAATGATGACAAAATAGATTTTAATATTCCAGATTTTCATAGCTTAGATTGGGTATAGCAAAGGTTACAGGATGTTATGTGATCTTTGCCTCTGCTCTGTATGGCCTAACATCGGACAGGCACCACTAGAGCATAGTTTCCGCACCTGCCTTCATAAATGCCACATAAAGCATCTAGAGGTGAAAAGACACTAACATGATGAACCTGACACACACTCTCAGAAGAAAACAGACACTGGACCCATTAAAGTCAGATCGTTTTGTTTGTTATATAACAGATTTAACCAGAAAAATATCAAAAATAGATTATTTAGATAGAAATTGTTTAGCTTCCATAAGTAAGCAATTTGCGAATCGTTCAAAATGGGATGCGAAGGTCCAGTGCTGCCACACGCTGAGGTGTAAATACTAGTTGGTAGATAAAACGAGAGCGCTGACCAGCAGTGCCGGGCTCACTGATGTTTCCGTGAAGCTATAAATGATCAGACAATTTTGCAACCAAGGCAACGGCCCTGTTTACTTCTCTTGTCATACTCAACTAGCGTCCCCTGCTGGTCAGGCTCAGGTTGATTGCGACGGCTCTCATTCAGTGGGGTGGGCGGGACGTCACTGTCAGGTCTCCCTGATGTTGTTGTCCTCCACCTTCAGGCCCTGTCAGTGTCAGGAGGCTGGAAGAGTCTCCTCACAGTGTCAGAGGCCTGCCACGTGCCCACTGCCCTCCCCACCAAAGAGCTGTCGTCAGTGTCAGCATCAGCTGGCCACAGGAGAGTCTGCCCCCTGCTGTCAGCTGAACTGGACTTTTCACCTAGTGTGCTTGGCTCAAGGTCGTTTCATCACTGGTTGTTTAACGGCTACCTGACCAAAGTCAACCTGGGCCAGGATCTGCTGACCCACATCGACCTGTTGTTGGCCGTGGTGGTGGTGATGGTGAGGATGGTGATGGTGGGAGCCACCATGCCTATGCCTCTCCGCGCTACCGTGGTGATGACCGTGATGACCGTGTTCATGATGATCGGGATGGTGAGGCCTTTCTTCCTCTGCTGGTGTATTTACATCTGTGGATTTCTTGCATTCTTCAAGTTGCAGTGAACTCTAATGACCAGAGGAAAAGGACATATTGAAAATACTGGATGCCCTCTTAAAAATAAAGTTTTGTTTTTTACAGCATTGCCATAGAAGAGCTATTTTGGGTTCCCCAAAGATCCCTTTAGTGAACAATTCTTTAAAGAACCATTTTTATTTTTCTTAGTGTGATTTTAATAATCGGAAGAACCTTTTCCACTATGAAGAATTTTATTTATTTTTGCAATGGAAAGGTTCCATTGATATTTAAGGTTCTTCATGGAGATACCATGTAAAGAACCCTTTTTAATGCTTTTATTCATGTTTCTATGAAATTGTATCACTTCCATGAAATTTGCATTTATGTATAATAAAGTTAAAAATGAGAATTTGTGTTGTTGTAATGAAAAAAATAAAAAAATATGATAGTGTGATACTCAGTATGACACTCAGATTTTTTTTCTAAACAAACATTATTTTTGAGATGATGTTTTTAGTGGTTATCAAATGGGCGAAAGGAAGTATTGTGACCCTTTCCCGAGCATTCGCTTGCACATATTCAAATCTAATTTTGTAACATTACAAGAGCACTTTTTGTCAAATTAAAATGTTTGTAATGCTTTTTTATGCAACACAGTAAGAAAATCACAATGTAGGCCCACCTACAAAAAATTATTGAGTGTAACATGAATAAAGAAGATTGATACTCATGCATTTTTCATTGATTATTCAATGTTTGCTCATTATTTATCATATATATATATATATATATATATATATATATATATATATATATATATATATATATAAATGCAGAAAAGTACTGTTCATGGCGGTTTTTCAATAAAAAAAATGGTAATGTGGGGGGTCATCACATTTATTGTTAAATCACAGTTGTACCTCTATGTTGCACTCTCCACAAATACCATCACAATAGGTTTTTCTTATAGCCTCCTCCACATGTGGGTGGCTCAGGATGGTGTATGGAAGAGACAGATGGTAAGTGAGTCGGCCACACCTGGTAGAAAAGGGTATTTAGTGGTGTATTGATAAAGTAATATGGTAATCATGTTCATTGGGTGAATTAAGCTGAATAAGTTGTGAGCTAAACCTGTCATAGACCAAAATGTCATCCTTCTCAGCATTCACGGTCTGCCAGACATCCGGCTGGCTGAGGTCTTGGGCGTAAAGGGTGATGTTTAACAGTCTTTCTTCGAGCAAGTGGTGCAGATTTTGGGACCGTTCTTCTCGGTTGTTTACCACCATGTAGGTTATATTTAAATAACCTTGGTTCTCCAACTTCAGGAGCAAGTCATTAAGCCTTGAAGAACATTCAACAAGTTGGATTAGATAAATAAATACACCTTGTGTAAACAGTACAGAGAAAACACTATCAAGAATGTGACCAGATATGGTTTTGAAAAACAAGGTTTCATCAAACTTGTTATTTCTCAAACATTGCTATTTTAAAGTTTTAGTATACCTAATCACTGCGATAAAAAGTCTGGACTCACTTTGATGCTTGCTCCAAGCAGAACAGTCAGCTGGCCTGTAAGTAAGCCACCACTGTCACATGTCCATGAGCGTTCTTCATGGGCTCCACCTCCCCAACCTTCCACACAGGAGGAAGTTTACAGCGGGCTCTATCCGTCTCGCTCTCTGCACTGCAGCCCGCCAGGACGCAGAGAGCTAGGGTGAGGCTGAGCGCCTTCCACATGACTCCAAACAACAAGCCCACTACACACAAAGATCAACAGTTTATGCCTCACATTCATAAAAAAGAAACAAAAGAAAAATACTTTGGTCTTTTGGTGTTCTCTAGAGCAGACATTTGAACTGTAAAATGCAGATACAATTCAAACCTTACAATCACCAACAAACATTTAAGATGCATATTTTATTTTGTATATGATTGTTTATGTTATTAATTATGTTATATTTTATTCATTTTTATATTAAAATGTCAAACTTACATATAACGATAACACATATTTGTATTTGTCTATATTTTATTATTTTTTATATTTTATTTATTAGATTAAAATGTTACATCAAAATAAAATATAAAATAGATATACTGATATATAATGTATAATTTCTTTTGGTACACTTATAATAAAATTTCTGCCCACTCAGCAATTGCATATCTAATCGTATATCGTTCTTATGTTAGCCAAATAAGATTCATGTACCTGTATTTATGGTAATTATGGTAATTATATGGTAAAGGATAGTTCACAAATGAAAATTCTGTCATCATTTACTCACCCTCAATTTGTTCCAAACCTGTATGAATTATTTTTTTTCTGCTGAACACTAGAGAAGATATTTTGAAGAATATGGGTAACCAAACAGTTGATGACATGCCCATATTCTTCAAAATATCTTCTTTAGTGTTCAGCAGAAAAAAAAAATTCATACAGATTTGGAACAACTTGAGGGTGAGTAAATGATGACAACATTTTCATTTTTGGGTGAACTACCATAGTATAATTTACGGTCCATAGTAGTCCATCCAGATCATATTGGAGGACATTGCAAATTTATAACATGTAGTTGTCAGAGCTAAACTAATGTGCACGAACTGGTGCGCAAATAATGCATTCATAACTAATAAAACCTCAAGCATCTAACTTTTAAGCATATTTGAAGTTTAAAAGATGCATAAGTAATGCAAAGATGTTGTTCTACAAAAGAACTAAAAAGAGCAAAAATAATAAGATATCTCATAACTTATTGTTGGAGTGCACACTTACTTATTTTACTTGAGAGTCTTCAGCAGCGACGCTTTCTGAGCTGATTCATACAAAAACAACACGCTCCCAAACGGCTCCTCCTATTTATACTCCTCTTGTTTTTCCTGACTAAAAGCAGGGCAAAGGTCCCTCTGTCTCTGTTTCAAAAACTTTAATAGCTCACTTATTCACCCAGGGTTTAAACGCATCAGCAAGAATATATATTTTTTCATTTCTTCATGTCTCTGTTGTTAAAAGTTAACTTTTGTTTTTGCTAAAAATGTCCAGAGAGGAAACAGTTAAAGAACTGCATTCCAGACTTCTGTTTTCCCTAAGGCCTGAAAGAGGGGGCTGGGTGCAACACTGAAAAGAAAATACAACCAATTGAGTATCAGAGGACTGTGGAGTGGACAACGTGATTTTTAAAGCATTCATTTGGAGAGAATCAATGATCAATGTGGATTTATTTGCATGGTTCTCTTAACATCCTGTAATTTTTGTTTGTGCAGCAGTGCACAGCTGGGTTAGTGTCAGCACTTTTCCTGCTGAGATAAAACTTTGAAACTTCCTGTCTCTTTGCTGATCTTTGATAAAAATGCAGCAGAAATTATGTAAGACAGGAGAAACAATGATAAAACACATTTGCTTGGAAAACCTTACATACACATTCAAAATCTGTTTCAAACATTCGAGGAAAGGTTGACATTGTCTGTGATCCTTGTGTCTGGACCGGTTTATAATCTATTTCATTTAGTTAATCTTCATCAGGGACGTGCACAGACATTTTGAGGGGCAGGGGCTCAAGTGGAAAAAAAGGGCACTTCTCATAATTAGGTTTTTTTTTATTTTTTTTTTACAAAAAAGTAGGCTATATATATTAACACAACTCTTGACTTTTTAAAAAATGTATTAAAAAGTTAATTTTATCTTCCTCAAACTCACGCAATTGTTTCATTTTCAAAAGATGTCTACAAAATAATCAGTTCACACAGAAACCATGGTCTCCTTAGTATTCAGAGCAGCAAAGGAAACCATGCCACAATGTGCATGTTTTATGCTAGTTTCAATCAAGTATACACCTGATGGTGACATGGACTTAGTTTCACATTTGAGGGACGACTGTATCATCATCATCAAATAAAACCTTCAAAATCCACATTTCGATGGAGTTTGTTTTAAACCTACTATCCTCCATCTGTTGATTTCTTCTAAATTCACCAATTTAGATTTCTACATTTCAGGGGGAAAGACTATTGATGTATGTAAGTCATTAACTTTAATAAGAAGAATTTTAGGCCATAAAAAGTCATAAAAACGCCCGGATTTTTCATACAAGGTCATAAATTACATTTAGCCACGTCTTAAATTGATATGCTTTAGAGTCTAGGTCATTCATTCATTATCACGATATAATTTTTCTCGATAAAACGATATCAAGTTCGAGTCAATATCGTCAATACTCGATATCAATATCGAGTTTGATAAATGTTCGATAATGTTTATGTGCCATAAGCGGAACGAAACTCATTTGAACCGCGCGCGCCTCACGGACTGTTTATTCGCTCGGCTCAAAGTCCAAACGGCAGCGCAGCGCGAGCTCACTAGAGCAGACGCGTTTACTCTGATCGGTGCTTCAGAGAGGGAGCGCTTCAGAACTTCTGACCTGATATTTAGATACACTATTCAATAAATATTTGTTTGACAGGGAAGCTGTGCGCAAACAGGAATATATATTATTTTTTAAAAATTAAAAAAAAAAGCACTCCAGAAAAAAGGGCACTTTCTCTCCAGGAATAAAAAGGGCAGGTGCTCAAGCCCCCTTTGATGTCTATGTGTGCACGTGCCTGATCTTCATTATCAGGTCTCATGATTTGGAAGACAGTTTGACCGTGATGCACTTTAGATGCAGTTAACACAGATTTACTGATTACTGACAGTTAATAGTTAACTTGAAAAAAGTATTATGAAATAATTGAATAAGATGAACTGATTCTCAGACAACAATATAAGTCAATTCTTAATAAAGAATAAACCAAATCAATGGATGGTGCGACAACTGACCATTAAATATAGGCCTAAGGCATCTTCAGAAATCGTCTTATTTATTTGATTTTAGGTATGTAGGGGAATTACAGTTAAGCCACATGAAGAGACCATTATGCTCAATGAAGACATGAGTCAACGTTGAAGTTCAATCAGTTGACAGAGAGTTTATTGAAGACAAAGTTCTCCCCACTTCCAAAGGCCATAGAAAATGAGAAAGAGGATTTAACCTCAAACTTGAAACAGAAACAATACTTATAGTCAAATGGACAATCGGTTGATTTCATTTCTACGGGTTTTGATAGGTTAAGATAACTTTAGCAACATCCGATTCCGAACATGGAATTCTGTTCTTTAACTTTAACTTCAACTTTTATTTATTTATATAGCACATTTAATAGCAACGTTGTTGCCCAAAGTGCTTCACAGTTAACTAAAAACAATACATACATGTATAAAAACATTTATCAAGCCTAACAGATGAAGGCACAACTGTTTAAGCAAATGAAGTTATTCCAAGACATTATCTTTTGACACTCTATGTCCTATACGTAAGCAACTTTGGTTAGGGTCACAGGGAAGTCATAGCTTTGTTTGGTTCATATTTGAAAGTGGAAATGAAGCCGTCAGTTAAGTTAACATTATTTAGTAAATGGATTTCCACTCTAATCATAAATTATATAACAAGCATGATAAACCATTTCAAAGAAAACAAAACTATGTAAAACACAGAAGCGCTACGCTATTACACTACATGAACTCACTCTGAGGCCCAAACAGAAGGAAATTAATAGTTGAGTAAAGTCGTTTTTTGGGGGGGTTTTGCGCACAAAAAGCATTCTCATCGCTTGATAAACTTAAGTTTGAGCCACTGTAGTCACTGTAGTTTTAACGATGTCTTTAATAACTTTTCTGGGCCGGCAAGTTTCAATCCCTTAGAAGCCTATAGGACTGATCCAGCTCTCAGATTTAAACAAAAATATCTTAATTTGTGCTCCGAAGATGAACGAAAGTCTTACGGGGCTGGAACAACATGAGGGTGAGTAATTACTGACATAATTTTCATTTTTGGGTGAACTATCCCTTTAAAACGTTTGTAGCAAGGGTGCTGCCATACTGCAGTACAACCTGTGCTAGAACCTTTTTCTTTTTCTTTTAAATGTTTTTTTGTTTAAATCAATTTACTAAATAATGTTACATTGAATTAATTTCCACTTTAAGATATTAGATATGAATTAAGATTATGCTGTATTTAATTTGACAGTTTTTTTGCTTCAATGCTTCCAGCAATCAAAGCTATAGCTTCTTGCTAGACCTTTTACATTAAAAAATATCAGTTTTAATATCATATGCTTAAGAAACCCACTCTAAATCTAGCACTTTTAGAAAATTAAAGTCCAGGCGGTCTCCCTTCTTCCATTTATTGCAAAAACACTTGTGTTTAACCAAGTCTCTGCCTTTCTCACAGAACAGCCTACTGGACAACAACCAGTCTGGTTTCAAAAGCGGCCACTCAACTAGGACTGCCCTGCTCTCGGTTATTGAAGCTCTGAGACTGGCAAGAGCAGCTTTTAAATCCTCAGTACTTATCCTGCTGGATCTGTCTGCTGCTGCTTTTGACACAGTTAACCACCAGATCCGCCTGTCAACCCTCATGAAGAAGGGCATCTCAGGAACCACAATACAAAGTCTTACCTCTTAGGTCCTTCAGGGTGTCATGGAGGGGTGAAGTGTTTAAGTCGCAACATCTAGCTACCGGGGTATCAGGGCTCAGTGCTTGGACCACTTCTCTTCTCCATCTTCATGTCATCACTAGGATCTGTCATTCAGAAACATGTTTTTTTTCCAATCACTGCTTTACTAAAGACATACAACTCATTCCAGCCGGATGATCTGACGGTATTTGCTCGCATCTCGGCCTGCCTGACAGACATTTCTTGCTGGATGAAGGACAACCACCTTCAACTCAACTTTGCAAAGACAGAACTGGTTGTGGTCTCAGCCAGCCCAACACTTCATCACAACTTCTCCATTCAGTTTGTCAACCATAACTCCATCCAGGACAGCCAGGATCCTTGGAGTTAAGATTGATGATCAGTTAAACTTCACAGACCACATTGCTAGAACTGCCTGGTCCTGCAGATTTGCCTTACAACATTAGGAGGATCAGGCCATTCCTATCGAAGCATGCTACACAACTCCTTGTCCAAGCTCTTATTCTTATGCTGCATATTTATACCTGAGAATGCTTTGACGCGTTTGCACAGCGCATGATGAGGGAATGTCTGCCAATTCCACCAACTGCGTTAAACGTAGCCTATAATTTGTATTATTTAAAAATACTTTTCAAATTCCAAAGCTTGTAGAAGGTTCCTATTGACAATAATATACTGACCTGGTAGCCTTGAGTAAATTAACTTGTTTAAGAAAATGATTCATAAAACATATAAATATCAGTTAAGCCTATGTTTACTTTCTTCACTGACACAGATGAAAATGAAAATACTATCAGTCAAAGTTCAGCTTTAGGAGGGGAAGAAATAGACCAGGATAAGGAGACTGAGAGAAAAATAAAGATGTAGATGAGGAGAGAGAATGTATTGACAAAATAACCACTGAAATGGTTTTAAAGCTATTTATTATCAATTTATTTGGGCCTTCAAAAGTCTTAAATTGCACATTTGTAGGTCAGAGAAATCAAAAAATTTCTCGGGGGAGCATGCCCCCGAACATCCCTAACTACCTCACATTTTAATGCACATGTCTGTGGGTGGGGCTGTGGAGGATAATTACCGGTATACCAAAAAGTATTGCTATACCACGACACTCAATATGTTGTCTCAGCCATTTTTCCCTGTTGCACCTAAACAAAATTTGAGGGTTCCCCCACCTGCCAAATCCCACTTTAACCTGTCAATTCAGGCTTGTAATTGATGCCGATGCAAATCATTACAGGGTGAGTATACGTTGGTTTGGCGATCAGATGTAATAAAATTCCTTGTTGTGTTATACAATTACAAACATTCGGACTCTGACTTTTATTTTATTTTGATTAAAAAATGTGTGCATGCGCCAACACAAAAAGTCCCACAGCTGTCCCCCCCAATGTGTGATTGACAATTTCGCCCTTGTATTCTATCCAGATTGGAATATTGTAATGCTCTCTTGGCAGGCCTTCCAGCATGCACTGCCAAACCTCTGCATCTGATCCAGAAATGCTGCAGCGAGAGTGGTCTTTAACGAGCTGAAGAGAGCGCACGTCACACCTCTCCTCAAACTTGCTTTGGTTGCCAATTGGTGCTCGCATCAAATTCAAGGCACTGATGTTTACCTATACAGAACAACCACGGGCTCTGCACCCCATACCTAAACTCACGACTTTAGACTTATGTGCACTCCAGAAGCTTGCGGTTTGCAAGTGAACAGCGCCTTGTGGTGCCATTCCAAAGAGTCACAAAATTACTTTCACGGACCTTTACCTTGACAGTTACCTGCTGGTGGAATGACCTGCCTAACTCAACCCGAGCTGCTGAGTCTTTAGCTCCTTTCAAGAAATGGCTCAACACTTGACTCATTAATACTACACTTATTATATCTACTAAAATTTTTCATATATGTTATGGATGTGAAGGTGATTGTGGAGTTGGGCTGCAACAACTTTTTCCAGGACTTTGGACAAAAAAGGCAGGTTTGAAATGGGTCTGTAATGAGCCAGGATGTTGCTTCTATTGCTTTCCTAATTTGTACGTCACTTTGGATAAAGTGTCTGCTAAATGATTAAATGTAAAACGATTTTTCCAATGCAAATATTACACTGAATTATTGATTGACAGACAAAGCTCTCCACTGCCCTCCTGAGGCACGCTTGAGATAACCCCTATAATATATATTACAGGTGTTATCTCAAGCGTGCCTCAGGGGGGCAGTGGAGAGCTTTGTCTGTCAATCAATAATTCAGTGTAATAAATGCATTGGAAAAAATCTCTCAGAAATTACATTACAATATATAGCTACAATTAATTTTCAACAATTAAGTGATCAGAATAAATATTTTCATTTCAATAAATTCTGATTGAATTAAATTCTGATAATTTGTGTATTTGTATTATTATAATTATTGTGCTTTTAAACAGAAGCAACTATATTGGATGACAATCAAACTCCAACAAAAGTGCCTATTTGTGATATGGTTTCACTGCTAAATAAGAAGGGATATTTCTCCATTATTAATATCTGTTTCATGGCATAAGTGAAGTCTTTACTTTACCCATGGCATTGAATGTTGCAAGCATAGCAAAAAAAGTATCTTTAAATCAAGATACATTTACTTGAGATGCAAATGTAAACTAATGAAAAATTTAACAAAACAAAGTTAGTTTATGCTTCAAACAAGAACAAATACCTGTTAATGATTTTATGAAAACTTCCCTTTGAATTAAGTAGATTTCTGAAACCATTGGCAGATATTTGTTCTTGTTTTAATAAACTCACTTTAGTTTCACAGAAAAAAAAAGATTTTATATTTGATGTCATTTATCAATCTTGATTTAAGAATCTGAAGACATTTTTTAATGTCATTTATAAATCTTAATTTAAGAATCTGTAAACATTTGCACTGGAAAACCAGACAAAAATTCTGTGGAAAAACTGTTCTAGTGGTTGAAAGCTGAGCTATTCAGGCTTTTAATTTTGGTCCAATGAATTAAAATATTATATATTTTGGAAGTTGTATATTCAAACTCTGAATCGTTGCTAACAGAACTCGTTGTGTTTCTCCCTAAACTTGGCATAGGGTCTTGGTTGTTCCCTGTCTTGTGTTGTAGCCTACAATTAACAATAAACAAATAAATAAAATTTGAGGCTGAAAGAGTAGCCGTACAAGGCTTTGATTGGCTTTCGAATGATGCTTAACTAGTTTGTAAAATGTAAATATAGAGCACATTATAGCCTAAATAACTTTTCTTTTTCTTTTTTTTTAGCATTTGTGTTTTGTTTTAACCCAAATCAAATTGCCAGCCAATATTATTTACTTATTTACCATCTACCATCACATCACAGACATGCATAGGCGCTGTCAACAGAGACTATTTGTCATACGTAAAACTCAGTACTTTCTCAGTCAAAACCACACCAAGATTTTTTCTTATCATTGAACCCATCCTCCTGTATTGTGCCACTGTGGCACTGCCACCTGCTATTTCACTATGCTTTCTCTCACTAATAGAAACGAGCTCATTAAAATCACTAACACTTCCTCAAAAATAATTGGTCTTCCCACACCCAACTTGTCAGCTCTCATTGACACTGCTAAGTTACCATTCGTAGAGCAAACACCATTATACAAAATCCCAGCCACCCTCTTAACTCATGTTTTACCCTTTGTCCCTCAGGCCGCAGATAGACAGTGAGCTACCCCATAAAAAATCACGGCTAGGGAAAAGTTTTGTACTCTTTGTATAAGAGCGTTGAATTCACAGAATGCCTAATTTATTTACTGTAACGATAAATGTTATTTTTTGTTTTTTTTTGTTAAATTATGTGTGGTATGTGCATGTTATGCGTGTTGAATGTTGCTTCTGGTACAGTCTGTGAAAACTAATTTCCTCTATCGTGGACAGTAAAGAATGAATCTGAATCTGAATCTTATTTATCCTTTATAAATCCTTTTCCATACTTGAATATAACGGGTCGTTGTTGTCGGGCACCTTTGCTTTGGTAACCGCCACCTATCAGCCTCGCGCGATAAAACCCATCCGCAAGGGCTTATGGGAACTCGAGGCCAGAGTAGAACGACCGCCCTTTTTCGACGAGCGGAGGAAAAACAGCACATTGATCGCTTCAGGCCTCCAACGCGTATAAACTACCGTAATAAGCATCAGAGCGTCACCCGGGGTAAGTTCTCCGGAGCGTTAGACGCCCGGCGTCACTCATTATTTAGCCGAGAGGGAATTTGTCTGATTAAAATAGCATTTTAATGCGCGATTTGATGACGTAACGACAATGGTCAAGAAAACAAATGGCGAATGCGTTAGCAGCCACAGGCCCAGCGTGCGAGTAACATGAAGCTGACCTGCACACAGTGCTTCTTCTGCCGTTTGTATATTTCTGTTGGATCTCTATACGGTTGGGCTGTTGAAGTACGTGGCTTTTGCAGCAGTAAAGCCGCTGGGTGTAAAGCTGCCAGTCTTGCGTAGAGAAGCTCCCTGTAAAAATTCGCGCTTATTCGGCATACTGCTTAGATATGCCCGCTAATCTATGGATCTGTTGGTATTGGGGCCATTACAAAGTATGTGCCTAATTTATTTAAAAGCATTATCTGTGTTGAATGAAAGAATTATGTTAAAGATTGCTGATTAATAGCCTTGTATTAAAAATGCTTTGACATTTAACAGTTGGATCTTGTAGCCAAAAAAAAAAAACACACACCTAATTTTAACTACTTTTTATTACCAAGAGGTCGCATGCATCTTCATTTCTTTATTATCATTATAACATAAATTCTATACATCAATAATTATCTTATTCCATCATGTTTTTTTCCCCTTCTTCATAGTACTTGCATGCGCAGGGCAAGGGCTGAACCATGTCAGTTGATGGAGATGTTGACTATGGGCATGAGTTTCCAGCCCATTATAAAGTGATGCTTGACAAACTGAATGAGCAGCGTCAGCTGGATCAGTTCACAGACATCACTCTCATTGTGGATGGTAAGGTTTCCAGTCTCTGTTCCTCTCAACCTAATGCCTTTCTGAATTATGCTAAATGTTATACAGTTAAATGAAAAGTTGCACATATTCGGTGGTGCTGATGATTTCTGGTTATTTAACAGGACATCAGTTTAGGGCCCACAAAGCTGTTTTGGCTGCATGCAGTCAGTTTTTCCACAAATTCTTCCAGGACTTCACTCAAGAGCCTCTAGTGGAGATTGAAGGTACCTAACAATACATACAATTGTATGTAACCAAAAATGGTTATATATTCTTGTCATAATGAAGAGTATATTATTACCTTGTGGCCTTTTTTTTCCTGGATAATGGCAGTTTTAATCAGCAAAGCTAAACTGGAATGCCTTTCTGCAACACAGTATAGTTTTCTGCTTGTTGGCAGAATTTTTTTAATTGAAGACAGATATACTTCAGTAGAGGTCTTCTTGGGTCCTAAGAGCCGCCTCAAATCAATTCTTAACCAAACACAACATGCTTAAATAATTTTTATGAAAGAAAAACCAGAGTCTGACCCAGGACTAGAGATGCACTGGTCGACCGGCCGTAAATAGGAACTGGCTGGTTTTTGCTCCAAACACACGGTTTTTAGTTTCATTTTGACCAAACTCTATTACGTACCTGCGCACAAACTGCATTGCAATAATTTCCCAAAATAATTTGTTTGGAAATTAGCGGTGTACGCATAAATAGTCGAATATTTGATCTGTAATTGTTATTTGCATAATAAAAATACTATTCGAATTTTGCTACATATGTTGCTTTGCTGGCCGTAAATGCAGTGAAATCCTAAGCATGCAAACTAAAACTCACAGTTATAACTAAATGCACTGGGTGGCGCTGTGGAGCTTGTTAAGTTGTATTCACAGAATGTCATCGTCTGCCTCTAGGCGCAGAGAAATTTGCAATTACTTTTGATCAAAATTATCAAGTGGATCAACATGGAAACGATAACCAAATGCTGACTTGAGTGTATAAGTACATTCTGCAAGATAACGCTAATAAATCACAGTCTGATTTATTAGCATTTTTTCCATTTGCTCTGCTTCAGCTTAAATGCTTTTTTGTTTATTTAATGTTTTCAACTAAAAGAGTATCTCAATATATTATCTGTATATTAAATAATTAGATAATTATATTATCTCAAGAAGTATATTTGCTAATCCTGTAAACAGCACATTAACACTGGCTAGAGACGCTGTAAAGACGAACGTAAAGAAGAGCAAAAATGGGAAGAAAAATAAATATTGAATTGGGGGTGGGGGTTTATGTGAATGTATCGTTGAAGGGAACTGACTGTCTTCAGAAAAGTAGCGTTTATAAGTGCAGCGCTGCTTTATGTACAGCAGTAACCAATGTAACCAACTGCTGTTCCATAAGCGCCACCTACTGTCAGAGAGTGAATTTGCATTTTCATTCAGTTTGTCTGCTGTTTTCTAAAACAACTGCTCATGCTACATGTGTGCAACATCTTTTTTTGGATTGTGATTAAAATGCAGTGGTTGCCTCTAATTTCAAATGGCTACAGAAATGTTTTGTTTAAGGCCAGTTGTCCTGTTATAGAGCAAATAAACAACAAAAGAATTTGCTTAAAGAAAAAAATCGGCAACTGCTATCAGAATCCGCTAATTTGCTCTGAAAAAGTCTGAATCGGCCATGAAAAATCATGATCGTGCATCACTACCTAGGACAGACCTGATAAAATTAGACCATAGTCTGACCCGACAACAATTATTTTTTTTTACATGCTAGACCCGAATGCAAAAAACTGTGACCTCTACACAGCCTGAAGCCTGAAGCCCTGCACACCAGTGGCGAGTGAGGACTTTTTCAATTGGCTATGACCAAAATAAAGACGACAAATAAGAAACACCATGGGAGGTGTAGTTTTAAATGTATGCCTATCTTCCTACCTTATTTGTAGATAAATTCATTTTCTTCTTTTCTGCTGGTTTTAATAACTTGAGAAACTTTTTTTTATTCAGTTAACATTTTGGAAGATTTTTTTTTTAACAAAGTTAAATCAAATATATATATATATATATATATATATATATATATATATATATATATATATATATATATATTTGATTTAACTTTGTTAAAAAAATCTAAAAAAATAAATAAAAATTATATATATATATATATATATATATATATATATATATATATATATATATATATATATATATACCAGGGTGTCCGCGGGTCCTTAAAGTCTTAAAAAGTCTTAAATTAGATTTTGAAAATTTATGGCCTTAAAAAGTCTTATTTTTACTTATGCAAGGTCTTAAATTTTCGATGGCAATTTGAGTTAGACATATCTAAATGTTTTCCAAATTAAAACTATCTAATTAGCGTACTTTTTTATTTATTATTCGTTCTTTGTGGATTAGCTCGTTCACGTGACATTTCGCGTCACATTCGCGCCAGCATTACGTCTGTCTCCTGCACGCGAAATAGCAGGAGAGGAGAAGAAAGCTGGTTAATTTCAGTTTAATTGTAAGTTCATTCTTTATGTGCGTAGTGGTGTGTGATGTGTATTGTCTATTATGATATTGTAATCATTGTTTTACTTTAACGTTAACTATGTACGAGGGCGCACTGCGAGCTGACATCGCTTTTGTCTCTCATGCTTGCTTTCACTGCGTGATGTGTCAGTACAGTTATAGGTATTTTCCCTAATAGACGTATAAAGTTTTTGTATTTTATATATCATATGTTGTTATCATACAATATTACATCAGCAAGAGGGCTGTTTTCCCGTGCACAATAGCAAATATGATATTTATTTTATATAACAGTTAAATTAACATTGTTACATTTTATAAACAATATTGTTTGCTTTCCCTTTATTTCGCTGACGAGAATTTCAAAATGAAACCGTAGCAGAGTCTCAATGCAAAAGACAGCGATGATTTCTTGACTGAAATCCGCGTTTTGAACGAATCATTTTAGCGATTCAATGAACAATCACTTGCAGTTCCTGAATGAATCAGCCGTTTGAACAAATCGGTTGAATGAATGACTCCCTAAAACAGTGACTTGCCGCCACCTACTGGCAGTTTTAGTTTCACATTTAAACCCTGTAATTAAAATGTTACAATTAGAAATCAGTTCATATTTAAATATTGAATTAAGAATTGAAAGATTTGAATATATCATAGCTTTATTCATGCAATTGTAAATGGAGTATAAATATATTAGTGCCAGTTCTGATGCTGCTTCTGTGTCTCCTCTGCACTGCAAAGATGGATTTTGATTTAATGATTTAATTTAACTGGTAACAGTGGTATTGTGTTATTATTCTAATATAATTTAATTTGAATGTTAGAATTTGACATAAAAGGTGATGCATACCTCTAAGTAAAAAAAATAAATAAATAAAAAAGTCCATATATGGGTGAAAATGCCCCTGGAACTCAATTTAAGGTTGCAAATATTGCCCTTTAATAAAAAATGTTAATTTCTTTTACTGCTGTGAACTGACCACTGCATAGAATATGAAAAATATGAATATCTTCGTGAGTCAGCTGTCAACAACAGGCCTAAACCAGCCATGGTACCAGTACACAAACACAATCAGTAAAATATCATCTAATTATCAACAAAACTTTGAAAATATTGAGACATATTTTTGTCAATATTGCGCACCCCTAATGTAAGGTATTAATTTTGATTTCTTCAGGTCTTAAAAAGCTTTAAATTTGACTTTAAAAAGTGTGCAGATACCCTGATGTACTTTTTTTTATTTTAGTTTTTTAGTTTTAGCAAAAATAGATTTTAAAAACCGATTTAGTTTACTATAGATTTTTCTTGCCATGAAAATAGCCACAGAAGCTGAGATGTTGGCATGGTGTTAAAAATAACAAAACAAATACAGGCATAGAACCACAGATTGACTGAGAAGAAAGGGGATTAACATTATCACAGAATTATTTATTTTAATTATATTTTGTTAAACGCCCAAAATAAATAATGGAAAGTTGGCATATTTTAATAAGATTTTCAGATATTATTGGGACCATTGTGTAAAAGCACATTTGTTTTACCAGAAACCAGAGGCTACTAATATCAGACCTGAATCCGCTCGGGTTGGACCTCATGTTTTTGGTTCCAAGTGGACCAGTTGACAAAACATGCACATTTCTGCCGTTGCACGTTACGTACCCCCAGTCCCGATAGTGAAAATAAAAAAAATTACTCCAGAATGTTATATGCTCAAATAATAAACATTAATTCAATATTTCTGTTGCAATGAACAGGTGTTGGCAACATTGCCTTCCGCCACCTAATGGAGTTCACTTATACGGCTACATTAGCTGTGGATGGTGAGGAAGAAGTCAGTGATGTCTGGAGAGCAGCAGAGTACCTTCAAATGCAGGAGGCAATTAAAGCCTTGAACAACAGGTTACTCACCTATTCTACTTCTCAAAACATTTTCTTCTGCTTGATTTGATCTTGTAGTTGATTAAACTATTATTTTTCTTCTCCCACCTAGAAGGAATGGTACCACCTCATTAAACCCCCCCCAGGTCTTGACTGGAAAGAGCAAGGCTAAGAAGAGGAAGATCGCAGAGACCTTCAATGTGATCACTGAGACTCTTCCTTCAGTGGAGACTGAATCTGTTGAAATCGAGGTGGAGGTTGATGAGGAACATATCGAGGTAGAGGAAAGCGGTCTGGTGGAGGTAGTGGATGCTGCCAGGAGTTCCACCGAGCCGTCTTCGGATGACTCCGCGTTGGCTTTGCTGGCTGATATCACTAGCAAGTACCAACAGGAAGAGCAGATAGTCCATGTGATGAAAAAGGAGGATGAGACGGTAGTCGTGCCGGAAGAGGCTGTGATTGCCTCCAAAACGCTGGAGAATATTGAAGTGGTGGAGGTCCAGATCTCTCAGCTGGACAATCTTTTCCGTTGTGACAAGTGTGAGCGCTGCTTCAAACTCTACTACCACCTCAAACAGCACTTGAAGACTCACACCGCTACCCCGGATAGGGGCTTTGTTTGCAGGCACTGTGGCAAAGTATATGCTCGGGAAGGAGCCCTTAAACAGCACCTGAATAATTCTCATTTTGATGCAGAGGAACAGTCCAAACGGCAGAAAAAGAAAGTGCATGTTTGCGAGTACTGTGAAAAGCAGTTCGATCATTTTGGACATTTCAAAGAGCATTTAAGGAAGCACACAGGTGTGTGAGTGAGTTATTATGAGGTTAAATGTATCTTAATAAATGTATTGAAGTTTAACATCTAATCAGTTTTTCACTTATCCATATGTGTGTAGGTGAGAAACCTTTTGAGTGTCCAGAATGCCATGAACGTTTTGCCAGGAATAGTACGCTGAAGTGCCACATGTCAGCGTGTCAAAATGGCTCTGGAGCAAAAAAAGGGCGAAAGAAGCTCTATGAATGCCAGGTTGGTTTTAACCAATAACATATTGTCCAAACATGTATAACATATTGTCACAACATATTGTCCAAACATATACCAAACTTTCTGAAAATCTCACTTATGATAAAAATGGCAATTTATGATTTAAACTCTGGGTTTGCTGTCCTTGTACTGTAAAATGTGTAATATTACACTAAAATATAAGAAAATATAATTTAGTTGAGAGTACAGCTGTAAAATCACAATGCTAATATTAATGGTTATCTTAACATCTTCAGTTTTGAATGTCAAAGTTTAAGGTTATTAAATGTTATCTATTGTTGACAACTGATTTATAAGCGCTTTGGGTTTATAGTTGGTGCGTGTTGCCTTCCCAAATGCACGTTATAAGTGACCAAAACTCACAGAACATGCCGAGATGAGTTTGTGTAGACTGTAGAGCAGCATTTGTGATCTGAGCCTCTATCAGACACTAAAAACACCAGAGCTAGAGCTGTTAGGGTGCAAGAACTGTTCAGTGCTTCACTCAGAAATGCGATGTATGCATTTTATATAATGGCACTACGCTATGTCGCGTATTTTTCATGCAGACCTATTCACTTATATTTCTATTCCCTCATCTTTTTTTTCGCACCTCAGGTCTGTAGCAGTGTTTTCAATAGTTGGGAGCAGTTCAAGGACCATTTGGTGACCCACACGGGTGAGAAACCTAATCATTGCACCCTCTGCGATCAGTGGTTCACACAACCCAGAGACCTGCATACTCATCTGCAAGAACACCACGACTTACAGGAGAAGGTTATCGTCACAGAGGAAGTCATGATTTCAGACCCAACCACAGTCTTGACTATGGCAGAGTATGAGGAGGGAGAGGAGGGGGTTATATTGGAGGATGGCATACGGGTGGAGCATGTTACTGTGGAGCCGGTGGATGTTGTTGCTGTTGAGGAGACTCTAGTGGCGGAGGAAGAGAAGCCTCAGACGGAAGGTGGGGTGGAAGAGACAGTGGTTTTACAAGTAGACGGTGAGAGATTGAAAGAGCAAGCAATGGACATCCAAATAGCACAGGTGACTGTTGCAGAACCAGCAGACTGTGACGTTAAACAAGAGGCCGTGGACCGTTTGAAAGAAGAAAAGATTGCAAATGTATGAAAGGCTTCTGCTGTGCATGGACACTTTAAGAATGAAATGGGGAGATTAACCAGGCCTTTTCTCCTTTCCCACCCCTTAAAATTATACAGTAATGCTCATTCTAGTGTCATCCAACAAAGCTGGATCACCTGCTTAATTTCTTTCAGCTTTGTGTATCAATTCTCTGAAAGCAGTGTCTCTATAAATCTGATCACAGGTTCAGTCATGCTTTTAATGTATGTTGTGGATAAGAATAGTAAGAGATGTAATTGACTTCAAGAATAGTGCACGTCGCCAAGACTGTTTCTGGGGTGGAAGAAATGTTTTTTTGTTTTTGGATGTATGTTTATAGTGTGTGTAAGAAGCTTATTTTCATAAAATAAAAAAAAAGTGCAAAATGTGTTCCCAAATAATCCAGAGAAACATAAATGCAGTCCTGGGTTGTTTCTAATCTTTTTTTTTCTCATTCAGTCAATGCTGAATTACAGTGATCATGCAGATGCCAGAGGAGGGAGAAATCTGAATGTCTGCAACCTTGTGAAAAGTTTGTCACAGATTAAAACCCTGAGCCTATTTTGAGTAATGACATTAATAATTGGGACATGAAGCAACTCTTTACTGCTGAAGAAGACATGGTTTAAACTGAGGTGCGTTGGCCCGGCCGCTAGGGAACATCAAGATCGCTGGTTTTCAACCAGGGGGTCATCGGGAAACTTCTAAGAGGGCTGCAGGAAGACCTATTTTTTATTTGAATAGCGTGTTGGACAGTGGGGAGCCTAAAAAATATGATTGTTAAAAAATGTTTTATTAAATATGTTTTATGCATTAATTGTATTGTTTTTTATAATCCGTGCTTCTTGCAGAAGCCAACATGGAAGCATTTTGTTTTATCTCACAACTTTTACTGTTTTTCGCACATAGGAAGCATTTTGTTTTATCTCACAACTTTTACTGTTTTTCGCACATAGTTTAACTGGTTATTTATAAATAAATGATACAAATATATAGCTGTCTTTATATTTTGAAAGGGGATTTTTATATTGACTTGCAAGTGGGATGAAAAAGTTTGAATACCGCTGGTTTATAGGACCACCATCAGTAATTTTCAATTGTTACTTTATAAACGTTGATTAGGATAGTGCCAAATTGCACTAAAAGGTAAGTGACTGTTTTTGTTGTTTTTTTAGTAAACTATAGCCGTCCATTTTTAACTATTTTTACATATTGTATGTTTTTAGCCAATTTCAAAAGACCCACATTTTTTGGTCTGTCTAAGAAATGTCCTAATAGCCTATTGGTTTAAGGCACCCCTTAATCCCGCCCTGAGATGCGATTGGTTAACGAAGCTGTCCGTCACTTGGCCTGTGATGGTGCCTGGAGTCCTCACGCATCACATTCAGGCCAATGACACGCACCGAGATAAGACACTGAATGATCTCGCAACGCCCAAGAAAGGTAATGATATTTACCCTAATCCATTATTATTATTATACGAGAGATTAGTACATTCATAAAAGCACGATCAGTTAATGTGTGTTACAAATTGTTTACAAGGCTTCTAGATATCAATTGTGTAGCTATCAATCGACAAATCTTGATGTTGATGTACTGTTACTACCCAACAGCATTTGTAGCGTGTAAACTAAAAAAATCGTCTTTGGCGAACATCATCTCATTTAAAAAATAAATAAATAAAATTATATATATATATTATTATTATTAGTCATATTTTATGATCATATTGCAGTTCAAGTAGTCACCAAAATCTGACACTAACATGCGTGGTGTCAACAGTAAGTGTCTTGAAAGTGTCTTATCTTTGAAGAGCAATTTTGTTGCCAGTAATATTATTTTATATTTAATTCATTTAAATAATATGTCATATTATATTTACTCTTTTTATTATTATTAGTGTAAAAAATGTCATAATATTTTACATTTTTACCATTTAGCTTGACAAACTGGTTTAAAATCTTCTAATCCAATGCCATTTGTGATTAACATGATTTAGTCTTGCTTTAGGGAATTTGTGGGGGTCTACAGAGGGTCTCAGGTGTAAATAATAAAACGGCATTAGTGTTTGAACAGTACAGGTGTGTGAATCTCCAGGCCTGAATGAACAAAGCTGATCCCATATAGGTATTGAATAGAAGTATTAATTTACTGAGAATATTGTAATTTATTATATCGAATGATCCTTTCTAGTTTCTCACGGATTGATGTCAACTTTTGTTCAGGCCCCTTTGATGATTCCTTAGTTGGATGACATGAAACATGGTTTTAGGTCTGAGATTAAAGCTGCTTTGATGTGTTGGGAATACATTGACAGGGCACAATGCAACGGAAACAGCCTTGTGGTTTGGTCGCATAATCTGCATGTTTTTCCCTCAAAGGTCTAAACATCAATTGAACTCCTTTATTATGTTCCTTATTTAAGGCCTCATTAAAATGGACATATTCAGATATGTATCAAAATCTGTTTACATGTTCTGAAGCATGTGTGATGCTTGTGGTTTTATGCATTTTAATGCAGTTAGAATTAATAGCATTATTTAGAACGAGACGTAGCAAGTTCATTTCGTCATGTATAGCAGTGCCTCCTCAAAATATGTACTTGAAAGTCAACTCTCTGGTTACCAACATTCTTTAAAATATATTATTTTGTGTTCAACAGAAGAAACAAACTCATACATGTTTGGAACGACATGAGGGTGAGTAAATGAAGACAGTACATTTTAATTTTTGTGTGAACTATCCCTTTAAATGCCCTCTTCTCGTGTGATATGACATACAGTGCTTGGCTTTGGGTTTGACATCAGGTCCAAAATAGGTTTTAAGTGCTTTATTCCTCAATAAATGATTTGCCATTCGGTAGTTGTAGCTACGTGATGGAAATTCCAGATTGGCACCTCTGGCCCCCTATTGTTCCTGATCTTTTCACTACTGAGCTCTTTTTTCCCCCCTCTCTGGCCATGTGTCTCAATCAAAACACACACAGGGGGGCTTTGTGTAGCAGTGCCTATGAGTGTGTACACGAAAGCTGCTAATGAAATCGCATACTGAGTAGGTACTACATTTGATTTGGAACTTACAAGGATGTTTCTTGAAGTAAGAATGTACTACGTTTGCTATATCATCGCTATATTGTCAGTGTCATGTGACTTACGGTGTTCGTTGCATCGCTTTACTGCCATTCCAAAATCCTTCCCCATGGCCTTGTGGGATAGTAACGTATCAAAAAGATGTGCACTTCAGAATCGACTTTTTGAAGAAAAAAAAAATTCAAAGACTTTTTGCCTACTATTTAATGAATAATGTGAATTTGGTATATTCGGATGCGGTGAGGAAAGTCATAGAGTGAATGGGCAATAATAAGAATGTTACTTTCTGTAGAATGAGTGCCTGCATTTGAGCGAAAGATTTTGCTAGCTGAGCCCTGTTCATGCAACAAGGCTCAGGGGCCACTGATATCCCATTTGGGGAGTGTTTATCTTGTGTGTAGATCAGAGCCGTATTGGTAGAAATGGCCCCTGTGGACAATGCTTCACGCTTAGTCAGTGCAAAGGGAGTCACACAGTTGATGTAAGTACCACATTCTAAATCCTGCCTGTGAGACTCACGCTAATGGTGTCGTGTACCAGAGAAGAGCTAAATGATGAGCTTTTTGCTGTTTTTGACTAATTGATACGGGATTTGGGTTTTAGAAATTAGACAAAAAAAGAGTTTCAATAGAAAATATACACTTTGAAAGGGATATTTCATCTAAAAAATAAAAATTCTGTTATCATTTACTCATGCTTATGTTGTTCCAAATGTGTGACATGTAATTAAATTATATACATTTAAAAAAAAAAAATATTTAGGGGTGAAGCAGGTTGATATTGCACCCGAAGGTAAACTCATAACCAAGCACTGTTTGTCATTTCACATGACGAGAGCATTTACATGTCACACCCAATCTTTACCCTCATGTTGTTCCAAACCCATAAGACTTTCGTTCATCTTCTGAACACAAATAAAGATCTTTTTTATGAAATCTGAGAGCTTTTCTGTCCCTCCATTGACAGCTACGTAACTACCACTTTGACGCTTCAAAAAGATCATAAAGAGATCGCAAAACTAATCCACATGAATTGAGCAGTTTAGTCCAAATTTTCTGAAGAGACACGTTCGCTTTATATGATGAGATTGAATTTAGGCTTTTATTCACAAATAAACATTCATCAACTTACATTGTGGTGAATGGAAGCTCAAGCATGTTTGCTTGACGTGTGAGAAGTGAACCAATGAGGTTTATTCTTATGTGTTATGCAGCATGTTTGAGCTTCAGCAAGAACCAATGAGGTTCTTTCTCGTGTTTGCAGCACGCTTGAGCTTCCGTAAGAGGTTTGTTCTCGCGCGTCAAGCAGGTTCGGATTTGCTTCTGTTTATATTCACTGGTAAATTTTTAAATGTGAATAAAAGCCTAAATTAAATCTGCTCATTATATAAAATCATCGAGTCTCTTCAGAAAATTTGGACTAAACCACTCAATTCAAATGGATTAGTTTTACGATCAATTTAAAAAACTTTTTGAAGCGTCAAAGTGGTAGTCGCGTAGCTGTCAATGGAGGGACAGAAAGTTCTCAGATTTCATCAAAAAGATCTTCATTTGTGCTTCGAAGATGAATGAAAAGTCTTAGGGGTTTGGAGCCTAACCCTTTAAAAGCACATCAGCAAAAAAATAAATAACAAATAAAAAAGCTGGTTTAATTCTATGGGTAAGATAGAGGGTGGAAAAGGTGGGGAGAGAGAGAGAAGATCATAATGCAGACACATGCACATCCATTCACTTGAATGGATCGTTTTAGGATTCCTGCTTGGTTTACACTTTAAAAGAGAATTTTGTCAGCAGTTGAATCTTTGCAGCCCCTTCAGCAATCAGCAGCACACACACATACAGCACAGCGTTTGAAGCCTGAGGATTTGAGTATTCATGAGAAACATCACTTTGATTTTGTGTGCTTTGCCGTGGTATAGAGTGTGTGAAGTAGGGCAATCAGAATGATAGAAAATATAAGGAAGGTCAAATATCTACATCAGATAGATGTAGATTTGATTTTCAGCCCTATGTTTATCTGTATGCTACCATCCCACTGTTTATATAATGATCAGTTTATCAATCAGTACACTAAAGGTACACTGATGACATTTTTATTCATATACTTTCAAAGATTAAAGGCATTTACATTGTTACAAAAAATATTTAAAATAAATGCTGTTCTTATGAGCTTTCTATTCATCAAAGAATCCTGAAAAAGTCACAGTTTACTCAAAAATATTAAGCATCATAACCGGTTTCAACATTGATTATAAGAAATATTTCTTGAGCACCAAAAAGGATCATGTGACACTGAAGACTGGAGTAATGGTGCAGCTTTGCCATCACAGTAATAAATGACATTTTAAAATATATTTAAAAATAATTTCACAATATTACTGTTTTTACTGTATTTTTTATCAAATAAATGCAGCTGTTTTTCAAAAACATAAAAAAAAAATACCCAAAACTTTTAAAAAGCAGAGTATTTCTCTCTCAGGATTGTTGAAATCAACAAAATGTTGTTGTGCGAATCTTATATAATCTTATTCTTTGAATGCTCAGTGCTGACGCCAGTGGATTTAATGAAGAAAAAGACCTCTCAGAAAGACCTGCTGGTTGCGTATAAGACTGTTTGGGTTCTTATTCGGTTTTCAAATCACTTATCTTTTATGGTAGTAACACAAACAAGTTAGAGAGATATACAATACACACGTAAAGATACATGACTGTAACACCTGATCAGCTTCAAAGCACTTTCTACACATCTGGTTGGTTTGGATATAATCCTAAAATGCTGATGCTCAGGGAGTTAGAACAAAAGAATACAGTTTGGGTCTATTGCGTCAAAGAACCCTGTTGAAAACCAAGCTCAGCAGCTTATATCAGCATCACTGCTTGTCTCCACCTGCAAAGAACACATCGTCACACTTAAAGGTGTCTGTGCAGGTGGAATGCTCAATAGTCCTGTGAGGAGAAACTGCCTCAATTTAACACACCTGGTGTCCTTTGATCAAAGAGCATGTGCAAAAAAAATATATATATATATTGTAACCATTGTAACATCATCTATCAAGTGAAAATAATGTTCAATCGCATATCAACATTATGAATGATTCAATACTTAAATTACCATTCAAAAGTTTGGGGTCAGTTACATAGGTGCCCATCTATTTTAAAACATTTCAAACTATAATGTATTACTGTGATTTATAAAGCTGACTTTTTCAGCATCATTACTCCAGTCTTCAGTGTCACATCAGTGTCTTTAGAAATCATTTTAATATGCTGATTTGCTGCTCAACAAACATTTCTTAATATAATCAATTTTGAACAGTTGTTTGTGGGAATTGATACATTTTTTTTCAGGATCCTTTGATGAATATAGTTCAAAAGAACAGCATTTATTTGAAATATAATTTTATAATATTAAGAATGACTTTACTGTCATTTTTGGTCAATTTAATGCATCCTTGCTGAATTAAAAGTTTTAAAAAAAATTAACAGTGGTGTTTACTTTTGTAATTGTTTTACAGTCAATACAGTCAGATAAAGCGTAATCTGAATTGATATTCTGTTATTGCTTCATACATCATGATATTTGTGGCGTAATGGTGTGTAGCGCTTTTTTATATGTGTGCTGTTAGTGCTCAGTGGCTCTAGGGCACTCTGTGTACTTCTATTTTGCTCTTTAGGGACTTTGTTAAAGAAACTACATCAGCAAGCTCACCCTAATTGCATCCTGAAACACACACTGATCTCAGTCACATTTGTAGTAAGACATTTAATTTATTTCAAATTTAATTATAAATACGCGTTTCTTTTTGTTTTCTTAAATTTTTAAATAATTCAATTGTAAAAACAAATTGTGTAAAAGCTTCAAAAACTTTGCCACAAAATAACTCCACACAGGTTTAGACAAACTAAATTGAAAGAAAATAACCCTTAAACTAAGGGTTTAGCTTAAAAGGAAAGTTGAGCTAAGGACAGGGTTGTTACGGGGTGTGTAGGCAGGAAGCACGAGGAGATCAGGATTTCCAAAAACAATATACTTTACTAATAAAACAAACTGGCACAAGCAGAAAAACAGGCAGAGGATACACACATCTTACATAAACGAGAACCGACAAGGAGTGAGGGAGAACACAGGGTTTACATGCACAGAGAACAGATTAGGGAAACAAGGCACAGCTGGGGCAAATGAACTAGACAGGTGAATAAACTAAACACTAACGAGGAGCGGGAAACTGGACTGAACCAAATACACAAAGAACGGGGGAAACACAGGACATACATGTAACATTAGCTCCCCCTCCTGCAAGGCGCGTCCTCGCGCCGAGTAACATCAATAAGGGTGGGGGGTGGGCGCCCTGGAGGCTGACGAGGGAGTGGCCTACCCGGAGCAGGACGTGCAGGAGGCCAGGGCGGAGCAGGACGTGCAGGAGGCCAGGGCGGAGCAGGACGTGCAGGAGGCCAGGGCGGAGCAGGACGTGCAGGAGGCCAGGGCGGAGCAGGACGTGCAGGAGGCCAGGGCGGAGCAGGACGTGCAGGAGGCCAGGGCGGAGCAGGACGTGCAGGAGGCCAGGGCGGAGCAGGACGTGCAGGAGGCCAGGGCGGAGCAGGACGTGCAGGAGGCCAGGGCGGAGCAGGACGTGCAGGAGGCCAGGGCGGAGCAGGACGTGCAGGAGGCCAGGGCGGAGCAGGACGTGCAGGAGGCCAGGGCGGAGCAGGACGTGCAGGAGGCCAGGGCGGAGCAGGACGTGCAGGAGGCCAGGGCGGAGCAGGACGTGCAGGAGGCCAGGGCGGAGACGGACGTGCAGGAGGCCAGGGCGGAGACTTTCCCTCGGGTGGCCAGGGTGGAGAGGCCACTTCAGGTGGCCAGGGTGGAGCAAGCTGGTCAGGGGGCCATGGCGGAGTAGGTGACCACCCCTCGGGCGGCCATGGCGGAGACGCACCTTCGGGCGGCCATGGCGGAGACGCACCTTCGGGCGGCCATGGCGGAGACGCACCTTCGGGCGGCCATGGCGGAGACGCACCTTCGGGCGGCCATGGCGGAGACGCACCTTCGGGCGGCCATGGCGGAGACGCACCTTCGGGCGGCCATGGCGGAGACGCACCTTCGGGCGGCCATGGCGGAGACGCACCTTCGGGCGGCCATGGCGGAGACGCACCTTCGGGCGGCCATGGCGGAGACGCACCTTCGGGCGGCCATGGCGGAGACGCACCTTCGGGCGGCCATGGCGGAGAACGCACCTTCGGGCGGCCATGGCGGAGACGCACCTTCGGGCGGCCATGGCGGAGACGCACCTTCGGGCGGCCATGGCGGAGACGCACCTTCGGGCGGCCATGGCGGAGACGCACCTTCGGGCGGCCATGGCGGAGACGCACCTTCGGGCGGCCTATATCCCCCCCCCCAAAACTTTCTTGGGGGGAATCACAGGCTCTGGGACGTGGACAGTCTCTGGGTGGGCAGAAGGGACATGGAAAGTCTCTGGCTGGGCTAGCGGTGAAGGCCCGGCTATGCTGGATGGAACCAGCGGTGAAGGCTCAGAAGGGCTAAACGGGACCAGCGGAGAGGGCTCAGAAGGGCTAAACGGGACCAGCGGAGAGGGCTCTGAAGGGCTGGACCAGCGGAGAAGGCTCTGAAGGGCTGGACGGGACCAACGGAGAAGGCTCTGGCTCGGCGTGACGCGAAGCTCCGGCAGGCGTGCAGGTAAGCCCAGGCTCGGCAGGCGTGCAGGTAAGCCCAGGCTCGGCAGGCGTGCAGGTAAGCCCAGGCTCGGCAGGCGTGCAGGTAAGCCCAGGCTCGGCAGGCGTGCAGGTAAGCCCAGGCTCGGCAGGCGTGCAGGTAAGCCCAGGCTCGGCAGGCGTGCAGGGAAGCCCAGGCTCGGCAGGCGTGCAGGGAAGCCCAGGCTCGGCAGGCGTGCAGGGAAGCCCAGGCTCGGCAGGCGTGCAGGGAAGCCCAGGCTCGGCAGGCGTGCAGGGAAGCCCAGGCTCGGCAGGCGTGCAGGGAAGCCCAGGCTCGGCAGGCGTGCAGGGAAGCCCAGGCTCGGCAGGCGTGCAGGGAAGCCCAGGCTCGGCAGGCGTGCAGGGAAGCCCAGGCTCGGCAGGCGTGCAGGGAAGCCCAGGCTCGGCAGGCGTGCAGGGAAGCTCAGGCTCTGGCGGGCAGGCGACGGGCTCAGGCGGGCAGGCGACGTGAAGCTGCGGTGCAGGCTGGGCTGGACGGAACCAGCGGCGGAAGCTCTGGCTCGGGCATCTCGGGTGCAGCAAGGGACACGGAGTTCTTGGAGAGGGTTCCGGATCGAGGTGAACTGGGGCGCCTACATACTTCCGGATAGGAACTGAACGATGATTTTGACTATCTTCTGCATAGTCAACGAGGAAATCAGAACCATGTAATTCAAGGACATAATTAATAAAGTCCAGGACGGACTTATAACAATTCTCCACGGAGGTGAAATGGAATAAATTATCATCGTCCAGTCCCAACCGGAAGCAGCCGTTAATAGTGGAATCACCCCAGTTCACTAGATGGGAAACCTCCAGGAACTCCTCTACATACCTCTCCAACGAACGGCCATTCTGCTGCAAGTTGAAGAGTCTGTCTTCAGCCAAGTCCATCTCTGTTTTGGGTCGGTTCTTCTGTTACGGGGTGTGTAGGCAGGAAGCACGAGGAGATCAGGATTTCCAAAGACAATATACTTTACTAATAAAACAAACTGGCACAAGCAGAAAAACAGGCAGAGGATACACACATCTTACATAAACGAGAACCGACAAGGAGTGAGGGAGAACACAGGGTTTACATACACAGAGAACAGATTAGGAAACAAGGCACAGCTGGGGCAAATGAACTAGACACAGGTGAATAAACTAAACACTAACGAGGAGCGGGAAACTGGAAACAGGACTGAACCAAATACACAAAGAACGGGGGAAACACAGGACATACATGTAACAAGGATAAAGGCAGTGTCATGATCTCTCTCTCTCTCTCTCTCTCTCTCTCTCTCTCTCTCTCTCTCTCTCTCTCTCTCTCTCTCTCTCTCTCTCTCTCTCTCTCTCTCTCTCTCTCTCTCTCTCTCTCTCTCTCTCTCTCTCTCTCTCTCTCCCCAGGTAAACAGGAACTCAGGTTTAGTTTAGTCCCTAGAGTTTACATTGGATATTTAAGGACCACTAAAAAAGGCACGGATTAGGATCTCTGTACGCGCTAATCCCAGAAAGAAGACTGTCGAGTGAGTCAGAAGCTCAGAAAAAGCACTCACAGACATGAACAAATCAGAGGGAGTGGCTGTTTTTCATGTGCTTTCCCCATTTCTGAATGACCAACCAGCCAAAGATGTTAAATGAGAGGAAGCGCCATACAAGAAACCAGGACTGCCGATAGCAGCGTGCAGCCTTGTTATAGCAGCCAGGCAACAATCACAGCCCTCATCGTTCTCAACGCTGATCCCCAGTCTATTTTTATCGCTGAGGCAACGCACCAATTAAATCGGGCATATCTGATGAGGTTCAGGGAGACACAGGACTAAGGGGAAGGAACAGCATTGTGCACCTGGCCGCTTGGGTGAAGCAGACGACCCTAAACATCTACTCCTTTATACTTGGATATGTGTATAACCTTGAGATGGGGCGATAATGAGCTAATTTTGGAAATTGAAAAAAACATTCAGGACAACATGTGAAGGTGAGAAAGGACTATTCATGAATGTGCAATGATGCTTTGTAATGAAAAAATCCTTAAATTGTTCATTTATTTTATTAAAATGTATTTATATACATATATTATTAGTTTATGTACATTTTTATATTTATTTATTATACTTATATATTTACTATTACTATACATATTACCCCTATATTTAGGCTATAGTAGTGTCCAGAATATATGCTACACTGTAAAATGATATGATCAATAAGTTATGACAACATATGTTTTTACATTGGTTTAACTCATCAAAATAAGTTAAGCAATTTTCAAAAAAATATACAAGAATCAGTCAGTTTAATGTAATTTAAGTTGGGATGACTTAAACATCCAAGTTGATTGTACTTACAAAATGTAAGGCAACTTTTGTTTATAGTGTACAATAATATTTAAAATATTTATATTATGTTATTTGCTCTAAAATAAGCTCCTTGAGTTTATATGTAGAGGTCAAGGGGTAAATCTTCCTCCTTGTGTATCATTTTATACCTTCAGGTGGTGCTTTAGTTCCAGGTCTCCTGCCATGAGCTAAGCCCCCCAGTGGCCTGTGGCAGGATGACTGCCGTCTATCCGTCTGGGGGGGGCTCCGTCGGGGTCTCGGTTGTGGGTCCCCAGCGTTATGCACGATGGAGCCGACAAGACAGCTCCGACATCTGCACGGACGACGAGGGGACCCAGCCGCGCCGCCTCACCCCGCTGGAGAAGCTCAATCTGGACATGTGCCAAGATGAGAAGATGGTGCGAGAGCTCACCTTGGGTCGCCGCATCGGCTTCTACAAGATACGTGGCGAGATCGGGTGCGGAAACTTTTCTCACGTCAAGCTGGGTATCCACGCCCTAACGAAAGGTAAGCAATTGTATGTAATGGTTCATTTGACTTTCTTGAGAAGTTTTCCCGCAAGTGCCTGAATATCCATACTTAGAGCCCTGTTTTTTAGTTGCATTGACCTCTATAAAAGTCTTTCCAGTAAATTATAGAAGGTTGAAACTGATCGCAGTCTGGGGCAAATGCAGACATGCAAAGACTCAATGAATATTTTCTACAGATAACCAAAATAGAATAGCACAAATAAATGCAATAGAACAGAGACAAATGAATAAATCAGTGCTTTTCAGGTTCAGAAATTTAAATGGAGTTAACATTTTACATTTACTTAAGACATGAACGACTGTGTTTACTAGGATATTCGCCAAGACGGGCATTCTGACATAATTGTGTCCGTTCAAGCACAAAAGCGAAAGAAAACTTCACACTGTGCTCGAGTACCGAAATATTTTCTTTTTTGCGTCTGTTTGTGCTGGAATCCTTAAATTGGCAAGGCTTAACACACGTGCTACTGATAATGCATAGACAGACATTGCGTGAAGATGTGGTAATAAAGGTCTCTTGAAAAAAATATAGGTATCGATATTTTACACGTTGCATCGATACATCGTATTGTTAGTCATTTGATCGATATATCGATGACCCCAAATGTTTGTGTAAAATTTTTTTATATTTAGACTCAAGTCGTTTTTAAGTACTAAATATTTTTTAATACAATTAATATTAGAATAATTCATCTCATTGTTGCAACATCACTAAACATGTTGAGAATTGTGAAATTGTGAAAAGTCAAATATTCACTTAGAAGATTGCTACACTACCGTTCAAAGGTTTAGTGTCGGTAAAATGTTTAAATGTTTTTGAAAGAAGTATCTTCTGCTCAGCAAGTTTGCATTTATTTGAAATACAGTAAAAACTGTAATATTGGGAAATATCATTACAATTTAAAATAACTCTTTTTTAATATATATATATATATATATATATATATATATGTATATGTATATGTATATATATATATATATATATATATATATATATATATATATATATATATATATATATATATATATATATATATATATATATATTTATTTTTTTTAAATGCATTTCTGTGATGGCAAAGCTGAATTTTCATCAGCCATTACTCAAGTTCAAAAGAACAGCATTTGTTTTGTGAAGAGAAGTAAGTTAAGTTTTTGAGAAAGAACAGTAAGTTTTTGTAACAATGTAAAAGTTTTTACTTTCACTTTTATTCAATTGAATCCGTCCTTGCTAAAAAAATATTAAGTTAAAGAAATGAATAATACAAATTATTTAAAAAAATCTTACTGACTGACCCCAAACTTTTGATCAGCAGTGTATTCAGAGAATTAAGAAAGAAAAGAGATCATTTCGGCTGTAAAGCAGCCTATAAAAAGAGAACTGTGTCATTGTTCAGCTAAAGTCAGTTCAGTGTTGATTCAGTTCCGTTGTAAAAATCATCAATTATTAAATTAGTTAATGTCATCTAATATCTATAAAGCAGTTCTGCAAAAAACAGTGATGTCATCGTCCAGCTCATTTCAGGTCTCATCCAATAGTGCCAGTGCAGTCAAATCAATAATAGTGTTGAATATTAAGTGTCCCCAACTAATGTAGTTATATATAATATATTAATACAATATATACATTCAAATGATATTTTCCTGCCAAACTTGTTGCCGTGATACAGTGCTGTTATATGTAGTTTTAACCCATATAACCCAGTAAGTGTGCTTTATGGTCAGTGTTACATTGATAATGTGGGAAGCATGCCCTCGGTCAAAGTCAAGCTGAGACAATTTGTCTGGTTCAGACGGATGGATCGGTTTGAGGAGTCACATTTCTGTCGAGACCTTTAGAATTGCTGTAGGTCTCATCAAAGATTGGTGTGTGTAAGGGATAGGAGGTCGTGGTGTGCCGTTACGAAGCGATGTGAATTACATGCACAGTGTATTTGTTGTGTTGCAGCAGATCTTGAAGAAAGGGTGTAGAATGACATTCCATATCGCATGGCACACCATATCTGATATCAAAACTGCTCAAAGGTCTTTCCTTTATTACAGTGGACGTTTACTGCTGTTTTGACTAAGCACTTCTTTGATACTTAATGCATTCTAATGCAATTTTGTATATAAGACAAATGAATATGAATGTTTTCTGAATGAGAAGCTCCTGTAGCTGAAACTTTATGTTGTCATTCACAGACAAAGTAGCCATCAAGATCTTGGACAAGACCAAGCTCGATCAAAAGACCCAAAGACTGCTCTCCCGGGAGATATCAAGCATGGAAAAGCTGCACCATCCAAATATCATCCGTCTGTACGAGGTGGTGGAGACTCTGACCCGTCTGCACCTGGTCATGGAGTACGCAAGCGGAGGAGAGCTCTACACCAAGATCAGCACAGAGGGAAAGCTCGTCGACATCGACAGCAAGATTGTCTTCTCTCAAGTTCTCTCAGCCGTGAAGCATATGGTGAGATGTACATCAAGCATGGAATAGAATTCAAGGAGGCAATTCAATTACTTTTCTCTCTTTTTCCTGGCCTTTTAAATTTGGCAGATTTAAAGGGGCACTTGGCAACTCTAGTAATTTCTTTGCTGATTTTCACTTTTGTTGTCACATGTTTTCTCATCGAGCTCCCCCTACAGCTGTGCGGCATATATCTTCACAACACTGTCAAAAAAACCTCACTTGCTCCCTCACTTGCTCCCGCTTTTCTACCGCTGCTCATGTGCATTTGTTATAATTGGAGCCGGCCAACTTTATCATGTGGAGCTATGTCTACCGAGGTGGGTAATACATCATACACAGTATCATAGAATTATGTCGAATTGCCATAAAGCAGTTCGTGTTTCTCGTTCGTTCTCGCTCGTTCTCGCTTCTCACGAGACTTCCTATTTCCAACTTACCCATGTTGCAAGGTTGGTTTTCCGCCTGGGAACGGTGGGGGGAGCGGGGAAAGTCACCATTCTCTCCAGAACAGGGGTGCGTTTCCCAAAGCCAACTATGGTCGCAAGTTCCGTCGTTACCAATTGAGTTCAATGGAAATTGCGATCATAGTTGGATAACGATGCTTTCGGGAAACGCACTCCAGGTTAATAAAACCGTTTAGAAATCATTTGGATGGTTTAATAAGTTGAAATAGTTGCCTAGTGCCCCTTTTAAGTATTTTCATGCTAGTTAACGTTTTCAGATGCAATACAATACAATAAAAATGCAATTCATACATAAAATTACCTGAATACACCTCTTCTATGATAAACATGAATGTACATTTTAATTCATATATTGATCTTAGACTATACCAGATCTAAGATGAACATATCAATACTATCACCTCACTGACACCCTGTAAAGTGCCTGGAAATGTGTATTTAGAGCCCTGTTTTGCATTAACCTCTATAAAAGTTGTCCCAGGTTAAATTGGAGACAATTAAGAGGCCACTTTTTCTAATCCATTCCCATAAATGCCGCATGTCCAAGACTTTTGGGCAAAAAGCGTCCTTGTGTCTTTATTGCTTCGTGCAGGTAAACTCAAGGCAATTATAAGAGAAGTCACAGAGAATTTTGTCTTTATTTCTTTTTTTCTTTTTTTTTTAATGGTACAGTGATCACAAACAGTGATTGATTGTCATAAAGCCAAAAGCAATACGATAGTTCAGAATCAGATTTAATAATAAATAGGCTATATTTAAATCTAAGCTCTGGTTTATTTCTGATGATTTTGTTTTGGCTAGTAGAAGTTCTGAATGGC
Organism: Tiaroga cobitis; assembly: GCA_030578255.1. NCBI lineage: Eukaryota > Metazoa > Chordata > Actinopteri > Cypriniformes > Leuciscidae > Tiaroga > Tiaroga cobitis. The sequence continues at coordinate 25,335,239 of CM060598.1, forward strand.
CGGTAACTTAATCAAACCCTGTATATAGATTGCTACATTTGATCCAAAACAATTACTAATGAAATATTCTTACATAAAATGTATTCTATGATAAACATGTTTTAATCTCTAAATTTTAATTCATTTTGATAATTTTGGGAGGCATAAAATAAAAACATTATTAAATATTGTGACATTATCTTTTATTATTATTTCTTAAAAAAGAATAATAAAAAAACATTTAAGTGTATAAATATACAGTGTGTGTGTATATATATATATATATACAGTTAAATTAATGTATCAACATTGTTATTCAAAATATCTATGCATTTAGTTGTTAATAGTAATTTCTCTTTGTCGTTTTGCAGCATGACAATAACATCATTCACAGAGACCTGAAAGCAGAGAATGTTTTTTACACCTGTAGCACCTGTGTTAAAGTGGGAGACTTTGGCTTTAGCACCGTCAGCCGTCGCGACGAGACCCTCAACACCTTCTGCGGTTCTCCCCCTTATGCCGCCCCTGAGCTCTTCCGAGACGAACACTACATAGGTGTTTGCGTGGACATCTGGGCCCTGGGGGTCATGCTCTTCTTCATGGTGACCGGTTCCATGCCCTTCCGCGCCGAAACGGTGGCCAAGCTGAAGCGCTCCATCCTGGATGGGGCGTACACAGTGCCTACCTGGGTTCCGGAAGCTTGTCAGAAACTGATCCGGGGCATCCTGCAATCCCAGCCATCTGACCGCTACAGTGTAGAACAGATGATGGGCTGTGAGTGGCTGCTGCCGGTGGAGTTTCCCAAGGCCATGGAGCCCTTCAAAATGGACCCGCTCCATCTGGCTGAGTCGAAGTTAGGTGAGCTTGAAGAGCACGAGATAGAGGTGAGAAACGCCCTGGAGGCTCTTGGCATCACCGCAGACCACATTCGTAACAACCAGGGCAAAGACTGCAGGAGCTCCATCACTGGAGTCTATCGAATCCTCTTACACCGCTCACATAAACGACAAGCAGTGGACAGCATGCCAGTAGTTACTCATGTAGTAAACGGATCTGATGCTAAAAAGGAGCGTCTGAAGACATACAGGAGCCTGAGGCATACGTCCAAACTCTGCATCATTCTGTGATGCTCAGAAAGCTTATATAGAAATGAGGGACAGATATAGTTCAGCTAGTTATATTTGATATACCTCTTTTGTTATCTTTTTTTCATTGAAAAGGAGATCAGTGAATGTCTCTAATGAAGTAGTCTACACGAATGAATGGAAAGTATGAGTGTTTGCAGGTGAGTGAGGCAAGACTTTTGTCTTAATGTCATGTCATAAATGTAATAAAGTGCTTTAGACTGCATTGTTTCGAGCATTCTCTTTGCAAATATATTCAGATACACAATATATTTTATATATTTACAATATTTTACCACAAATGTTAGAAAAATTAAAGGTAAAATAAGAGTCCCCTGAAAAATGAACATCATATATGGTTTAAAATATAGAAAATACAGAAATTATAGTGAAAACAAAATATTTGTATGCGTGCACCTGTACAACTATCTTTGTGAGGAGTTTTAGACCATGGGATTAAGGACAAAGAGAGAAAAGTGAGGACATTTTGTCTGGTCCTCACTTTCTGAGACTTGTTTGAGGGCCAAGAGTTGGTTTTAGGGATAAGATTATAATTAAGGCTTGGTTTAGGGTCAATTCCTTAAGGGTTTGGGTTATGCACTTAAGTTGTGATGGGTTTTGCAAGCAGTGTTGGGAGTAACGCGTTACAAAAGTAATGCATTACAGTAACATATTACTTTTAGCTGTAACGCAGTAGTGTAAGGCATTACTAATCAATTTTCAGTAATATTTTACTATATTACATGTTCAGTTACGCTTGCGTTACAACACACTTTTAGTTTTAATTGTAAAAAACAACAGCAAAAAAACACCAAGACCGCGAGACATTAATGAATGAAAAATGCAAGTAGGCTAAGTTACCTGTTCGTGGTCAGTCAATAGCCGAGTGTGATGTCCAAGTTTGTAAATAAAGACTAAATGGCAGCATCTGATATATTTTTTTATAGCGATTTATTTTTTACAGGAGTGCCGTGAGGCATGATTTCGGCCTCTGTGCTCGCGCTGGCCAGTGGAAAAGCGGATAATGGGTGAAGATGGCATGAAGAAGACTACATTTGCGAGATGGACGTATGCGTATTAGGCTACTCCATTTGTTCTGTGTTTTCTTTATAAACAGTTAGGCTATGTGTAGGTGGTATTTTTCTTGTTTTCATCACATAATCATTTTTGATGCGGTGGTGACGCGTTCACGTAACATGATGTAAGGAAAGCAACTAAAAGCTGTCACAAAGAACCGGCAAAAGCAATGATTATGAATATGTCAAATATAGCAAGGAGACATTTTAATTGTTTATTAATAAAGATGAAGTTGACGTTGCTGACTCGCGATCTTCGCAGTAGTGAATGCGCCAGAGAGAAATGCACATTTCATACAGATAAGCAGAGAGCAGTCCGTTTTCTTTCGTTTTGAATTGTTCTGTTTACAAGTAGACATTTCAATATTTTTCAGGTCTGTGAAGTAGGCTAGGCTACCTTATAGCCTACGCTGAGTTTCGGTTAATTTGAGAAGCGCTCCAGTTCACGCGCAGGCGCCTCCGTGTCGTGATTATCTGTTGTCTGCTATATTTACTTCTTATTTATTAAATCCAGGCAATTGGTTGATGAAACATGGATTAAAATTAAGATATAATTAGTACAAATTATTCTGTTTGAGGTCTCTAGCTGTGAAAGTTTTAAAACAGTCTTTTAGTGCCGCTTCAGAGCGGTCGCGTCCGTAATGGAGAACTGTCACATACATTGTTTTTTCCTCATAAATGCGAACACGAAAAATAAAATAAAATGAATATTTTATGTTCTGTGGAGAGCCAACCCTTCTTCATCCGGTGGGTAGTATTACTGTTGATTTGGGCAGTGTAATTCACAGAATTACAAAAAAATATTTTTCCTCCTAAAAGTTAAATATTTTTTTTGTCACGCATGAATGCATTCGTATTTCCCTCATATTAAATATAAAACGCATGTGTAGACTGATATTTTTCTAATGTCTGGACTCTTTTAAGGGGGTATCCTATGGATAAACAGACATTTCAATATATTGGTATTAAATGCATTTTCTGAGAATTTATATTTTAAGTTTTGACTGCAAATGTCACGTCCAAAACGCTGGAATTCCCCAATTTTAAATAATTTATCCTCAACTAGTTTTGTGGTGTAGGTCTACGTATTTTATAATGTTAACTTCAAAATTCAAATAATACTAATATTAATTTAAAGATGTGGTAGCATTGGATCTGGACGGGAAGGATAACTCTTGAAGGGGTGTGTCGCGATTTTGCAGGTTCGTGGATCTGAGTGTTGCGATTTCGGTTTCATATCGCATATCGTTACAGCCTTAGAATGTTAAGTTCTACTACTGTATAGCTATTTTGGTGAAAGTAACTCAAAAGTAATACAGGAGTAATGTAACGGATTACAATTCTGAGACAGTAATATTGTAAGGTAATGAATTACTTTTAAATTACAGTAACAAGTAATGTATAATGTATTACAGCTTGGAAGTAACTTGCACAGCACTGTTTGCAAATGAATGTCCTCACAAAGATAGATGTACAAGAATAGGTGTGTCTTTGTGTGTGTTTAGTCCAGGTAAGGTATCCTTGCAAGGATAGTAAAACCTGGAATTTTTTTTAGATTTTGGTCCCCATGGTATGAGGAAAACAGCTTATAAATAATACCAAATTATTGATATTATTATTATTATTATTATGAGAATTAAAAAATGCTGAATGTTTCCTGTAAGTGTTAAAATGCATTTTTACAGTATAAAAAGAATTGATTAAGAGTCCTCAAAAAACATAAAACGTGTGCATACAAAAATACACGATTTATAAATATGCAATACTTATATGCATAGGCTAGAATGCACACTTTGCACATTTAAGTTTCTAATTTTTGTTTTTATAATCAAATAATGTATTGTACGTTTTTAGGATTTGTCGATTTAAACTTACAATAACATTTTTTCACATTTAAAGTACAGACTCATTAGCGACTTATTTGAGGCATCAGTTATTACACTGCAACTCCCAGAAAGCCTTTGAGTGAAGACGTGCACGTACTGATGCACCCTTACGTGATGACGCAATTTTTGCCTCGTTGGAGGGTGATTTCATCAGGAACAGCATTTCAAGACAAAGAGAGAAGGCACTTCCTATTTGTTGTATATGTCAACGTATCTTGTATCGGTACAAGATCATCAGAGGTAAGAGTTTTTTTCACAGCTTTTTTCAGATGGAAATGTCAGCAAAATGGCATTTCCTCACAATTCAGTTATTGTAAAGCTGTCAAATGTCAGACCTGTCAGATGCGTAAACATGATACTTTACAAGATATTTTTTTACATGATGTAATGCATCATAACATTTATCACAATAAGCATTCTATTGTTATATTATATTATATTCTGTTCTGTTCTATTATTAGTAGTATTGTTAACAATAAATTTGTAAATGCTGCTTCACATATTGCAATGTGTTGAACATATAGGAAATCGGATCATAACCAAATCAGATCAAAATCATACCTGTATCGTCGTGGCACTAGTAACAGTTATTGTTAGTGAATTAAACGAGCTGTCATCGTGTTACAGTAATGTTCCCAGTCATTTTAATTGGGTTTAAAACTATTTGTCAGGAATTATCACACACAACCGTTTTATGTTTGCGATTGTGACTTTTAGCCATAGACTGTGCTTTTAGCATGCGCTGGACTAACAGTTATCAACCACATGTAAAGTGGTTAGATGTCATTTGTGTTGTTCCGTTTAAAACGGAATTACAGTCACATGATGAGAGTGGGCGGGGTCTGAACTTGATCGCGCTGTCAGTGCGCAGCGTCACTGCGGATCTACCCTGTTTTATATGCTCTCATTTGATTTCTGCTATCAGTTGTCAGTAAGCGAAGATGTCAGTAAGCGAAGATATGGAGAATACAGACCTGCTTGGTCTAATCTTCCCAGATGAAGACCCGGGATCCGGTGATCTGTTCCTCACAGAGGGGAATGACTTCCTGGATGATTTGCTTTTAGGGCATAATGTACGTAACCTTCATGTGTTGTGATCTAAATCTAAAAACAATTTATATTTTCATGGTTTTCTCGTGTAGATGCTATAATAAATGCAATCATAGAGCTAGTCTATGATATGAAACTGATAAAAAGAGAATTTTATGTATAGTGCAGTCAAATCTGTATTTAATTCTCTTTTTATCAGTTTCATATCATAGACTAGCTCTATGATTGCATCTTTCTATGCATTAATCGATTTGACTGCACTAATATACTGTATATTAGTGCTGTCAAATAATATAATACTTTTTATATTTGGTAATTTGATTAATGCTTTTATTGTTGCAGATGCTGGATGGAATGGATACAGAGGACTTTCTCAGCAGTCTTCTGGGTGAGGAAGAGGATGGTCTGTCTGTCAACTGCTTGTCTCAGTCTCCTCATGGCAGTGACAGCGGCATCTCTGAGGATACCACCCCCCAAAGTCCACATGATGGCAGTGAGACAGACACCATCCCCAGTCCAGGCCTCGAACCCCTGCTTTATTCCGAGTGTGTGATGGAGAGCTACGAGGCCCAGGTGGTACAGACAGACCACTGTTACACACTCCCACAGGACACAGACGCCCTGCTCAGTGTCCGCTCGGAGAATCCTGAGTCCGATGTCTTCATAGATGTTGGTAAGGTAATGTTGTGGTGGGCTGTGGTGTGAAGGGGTAGCATAACATATTCTTGTTTTGTTCAAATGGCTTATTTAAGTGCCCCATCTTAAGTTTATTTTCTTCCTGTCAGATGATTTTGATGTCAGTATGGACGATGACTTCTCCCCTGAGCCACCCTGCTCACTTACGATTGAAGACTCCACACAGAATAGCAAACCAGACAACCAGGTACATTAAAAAAAAAAAAAAAAATAGACAAATGCTGTGTCCAAATCTGATTATATGTGTATCCGATTGGAATCTGATCTAAATTATTGGTATCAAAATTCAACATGTCTCCCTTATATAGGGACGTCCCGCCATTTGGAGCAGCAATCTTGACGGAATAGAAAATGCTAAACCGCCGGTGATAATACAGCTCGTCGCTAAATATTCCTATCATGCCCCAGCGATGCTGTGCATTTGGATGCGATCAGATACGTGATCATACAAAGGGAATATCTTTATACCATATCCCAAAAGAAAAAAAACGGAGAAAAGTGGTTGGCGGCAATAAACAGGCAAAACGCATCCATGCATTCCTAGATCAGTTAATTCGTTAGGCGTATTATCACATTACATTCTTTCGTTTTCAAATACCAAAAGCTGATCTTGTATTTTATTTGACACTTCTTATAAATCGTTAGAAACACAGGTTGAGACAACAGTCTCAATGACAGTTTATCATACTACAGTGACGGTCAGTGATAGGTATAAAAAAGTATATAAGCTATTTAGTTTTTCTTGGATCAAACTAGATTAAACAAATTCATTAAAGATACACTTAATCTTGTTGGTGATTTTGTTTAATGTGTTTTTCCCTGTAAACTCAGTTTAAAAATTATTACAGGTACAGGCCTACTATAATTTGATGAAAAAAATACATTGACCAACCTTTGCGGTGATGATTGAAAAATCATTTTCTTTTAATGAAACTCTGGTGTAGCGTGATGGGAAGTGAATAAGGTAGCTGTAATGTCACCAAACTCAATGTCAGGAAGTTTTTCTACACATTTAATGCCTGTAAAAGAACTTTGCTTCATATGGATATATGATTCCTAATTCCTTTATCTTCCTCTTGTATATTTATTTTTGTGATGCTAATAATAAGTGCGATGACATGACGTGGTGGGGGAAAACATCGATTCTGTTCAGTATCGAGATATTTTGCACCATGATTTTGCGCATGCAATTATATCAATTCTGTAGCGCAAAATATTGCAATATTTAGGCTAATTATACTAATAATTATATTATTAGTATAATAATATACTAATAATTATATTATTAGTATAATATACTAAAAATAAATATTACCCACGGCAATGGATCTATGAGTAGCCGACGGATGTATTCCGTCAAAATGGCTGACACGCGGCTAGGGGTCACGTGACTGGGAGATCCCTATTGTAATTTTTTGCTCGACCGGCAACAACATAACCTTGTTTCGGCCGCGACTTTCAGCATGTTTCCTATAACAACGTCTGACCTGTTTACGCTTTATGTGGTGTGAGAAAGTCACATAAAATCCTATAAGAGCGGTCAGGCTGAAATGGATTTCCAGAAATACAATTTGAATAGGATTTGTTTTTAGCTGAAAACGGATTTGTAAAAATCGCATTTTATATGTTTTTTGCTAAATGTGATCAGATTCCAATCAGATACACACAAAAAATCGGCGAGGCTATAATGTGCATATTCTGTCTCCAGTTCCAATTCAAGGAGATTGTTTTGACCGATGAAGAGAGGAGACTTCTGGCAAAAGAAGGTGCAAGTATTCCAAGTCAGATGCCTCTTACAAAGGTAAGAGAAATGGATTCTGATTTATGATGGTTTCATATTAAAGTTTAAATGAAAAACGAAATTAAATATAATATGATAGTGTTAGTTAAAAGGCTGTGTTTCTTTAGGCCGAGGAACGGACCCTGAAGAGGGTGAGGAGAAAGATCCGGAACAAGCAGTCTGCTCAGGAGAGTCGCAAAAAGAAGAAAGTTTATGTTGATGGCCTAGAAAACAGGTTTGTGTGGAGAGACAGACACCATGACACTTATAATGTCTCTCAAAATAGAGGCAGCACTTAACACCTAACTATAAAGGTATTGCATAATATAATGTATATTGAATGTTTGTAATTGTTATAGTTCAGTTAATCATGATCTATAATTAATTCCATTAATAAGGTTTCAGGAATGAATGATATATATTGTGCATTGAAAGGATTTATTTATTACAATTATTACTTATGCTCACCAAGGCTGCATTTATTTGATCAAAAATACATAAAAAACTGTAATATTGTGAAATATTATTACAATTTTAAATAACTGATTTCCATTTGAATGTATTTTAAAATATAATTTATTCATGTGATGGCAGAGCTGAATTTCTTCAGTGTCACATGATCCTTCACAAATTATTCTGATATTCTGGTTTGCTGCTCAAGGATTCTTTTAAAAAATAGAGTTCAAAAGAACAAATGTTAAATATTTGAATAAATTACTTTGTGTTTTTTATTGAAATACATGTTTTGTGTGTTCATAGGGTGGCGATCTGCACTGCTCACAACCAGGAATTACAAAAGAAAGTTCAGATGCTGCAGAAACAAAACATGTAAGTGTACATCATGTGTCAGCACAACATTATTTTCTATTTAATTCATCTTAGTATTGGTTGTAATAATACCTACATGCTATTAACTAGAATTTTTGTCTTTAGGTCCCTGATTGAACAGCTAAGAAAATTGCAAGCTATGGTGAAAATGTCCACAATGAAAACCACCACGACTAGCACTTGTATCATGGTGAGTTTTCCCCCATGTGGCATTTTAATCTCTCAGTAGGGTTGAATTGGTGAATTGAATTGGTTCTTGAATGAAATATGATGTATGAGTTTAAACTTTCACCAGCATGTAATCGGAACATTCTGTCTTGCATGAATACAATAGCAGTGTGATGCGTTTCTTGACCTTCTCTGTTGTTGTTTTTCTAGGTGTTCCTGCTTTCTTTTTGTCTGATCATTTTCCCCTCAGTCAATCCTTTTGGCAGCAGCAATCAGAAAGATCTCTATACATCATCTACAGGTGAGCACAACGTTTGTCATTGTTCCTGTAGGGTAGTGAGGAATGTTGTCCTGCTTGTTGTTGTGCTATGTTTTGTTCTACTTATACAATAATGCTATTTCAGTAATCATTGGTGTACCAGTGAAATTCCACTATTCTCAATACCAATTTTAACATCACAGCAAGAATAAATAATTTATAAGAAATACTGCAATATTCCATAAAAGGCTAGGTTTAGCCATTTCATGGTGACTTTAAACATTTATTTAAAAATAAGTTAAATAGTTCATATAAATATGAACAAATTACATTAAAATGAATAGCATATACCTACAAAAATAAACTGATTAAAGTTTTTAAAAATCAATATTCTAGTAATTCTAAATAATAAAATGAAATGAATATGCAAATTAATTGAACAGCTTCATGTTTCTTAGATATCTGGGTGCAAAATAAAGTTCTAAAATAAAATCTTAATCAAAAACTATTTACATTATAATATTATAAAAAGTGCAGAAAGAGAATGTTTTTATTTTAGCATCAATTTTGTAACCAAGTCATTTAAGAATGTCGTTTTCCACTGCTTTCTAGGGATGTCCCGAGCCCTGCGGTCTTATCCAGCTATCATGAAAGAGGACATTATATCCACCTCAGCTAAAGAAGTGCCGGAGCAGGATGTCCTCCTAGTGGCCACCATAGAGAATAAGCAGGTGCTGCTATCCGGTGGTCAGAACCACACACCTGACTACCAGCGGGTCGAGCAGTCTGACTCCGAGTCTGGTGTCAACAGCAACTCATCCGCTGACTTCCCCACTGCTGCCCAGTCAGATCTCAAAGCAGACGGAGCTCTCTCAGAGTCTCACAGGAACTCCGCGGCGCCTCCGGGGATCTACGACGGGCAGAGCAAAACCAAGGAGAGCTGGATGGAGCAGAAACCCACGTCAGTTATAATACAACAGCACCGATCGGATGAAATGTAGGAAAGCATCTAAAACAAACATTGCTTTGTTTTAGGTAAAAGATTCAGTATAGCCATTTCTCTTAATTGTAGCATCACAGTCTGACCATTTTTCCCTTTATTTTTTTATATGGATCTATTGTCATGCTATAATAGCACTTTTTATGAAACCCAGCCATTATTGTTCATTTTCTTCTGCACAAATGATGGTTCTTTTTTAATGGAAACGTGAAGGAGTTATATCGTATTCAACTCTGCATTGCATCCCTATTGAGTTTTAGTACATTTAAGAAATGCATTTATTTGTCTGTATTACTTGAGACATTGTAGGTGTTTGGGCATCTAGTAAAATATTAGTTCCCTTTTTTAGTAAGGGAGCCACATGCTTAAAGAGATTCCACTACTGAAATATCAGTCATAGTGACATGGGAGTGTATTTAGAAAAGGGAAAAGCGAATTATTTTGTAAAGGTTGTTTTCTGCTTGTGCATTATTTGTGGCTTAGAACCCCTTCTGTTAAACTGCTGTAAATTTAGCTTTAAATGTACCTTTTAGAGGGGGTATAGTGTTGCACATATATCAACACACACAAAAAAAGTGTTTATGTCTATATTTGTGTATATATACATATAAAACAAATGTCATAATCTGCTGTGTCAGTGACGCATTTTTATGTCATTTTTGATGTAGATATTTTGTTTCGTCTCTTAAAAGACTTATTTTATTGCAGTCTTTTTTTATTGATTTTTTTCAATCTTTGGTCATATGATGCACTGATGTCTACAAACTTGGAATGTTGATAAACTCTTCATATCTGTCTTGATCATGTAATTATCAATTAAAAAGGATCAGTTTACTATAAAGAAATGCTTTTTTGTCATTCATTGCAATGAAAACTGATACCAAGAAATTACAACTAATGAACAACAAAGGATTGTTTTCTTTACTTAATAAACATTAAGGCTAATGTTTTATGTATTTGAGGAGCGGAGAAGAGTGTATTGGTCTAGCATTTGCCAATAATACTGTCTTAAATAGCCTGTGCGAAACAATTGAGATTTTGGCTAAATGACAGAAAAAATGAGTGTGCCCACAAAGCTACAATAAACCAAATAACCTGTAAGTTGGAAAAAAAAACGTAATGCGATGCACTTACTGCCTCAAAATCTATGTCACAATATTTAGGCTACATTTATGCATTTAGCATTTATGAGGTAAATCCGGCCCTGCATATGATGCAACTAATTTCAAAACACTACTGGGATTCTTAGAAAGTGATCTATAAAGGTCTTACACTGAAACTAGGTCAATCTTCTGTGCATGTCCAAGCATGTTACAACTAGACATCTCCTCTTTTGCCTGCTAAAAGAAAATGCAAATCAACCCAAATTAACCTAACGAAACCAATTATCCTGTCTCATATGCACTAACCAAAACTGAGATGCAAATCTGTACCTTGGCCATCATCTCACACACACACACACACACACACACACACACACACACACACACACACACACACACACAGACACACACACAGTCATAACCTTAAAAGAAGCTCATATATAAAGTACAAAATATTGTTTACAAATATTGTCAATATCGCTCAAATATCCACGAGCAAGAGTAAATTAGAAGAGTTGAAAGGAAATGTAAATATCTTTGGAACGCTGATAAATCGGTGATGTAACTTCCTTGTTGTTCCTGCAGGTGGCGCCAGAACATCTCCCAGCACTGTGCTATCATTAGTTCTGCACTGGTGGTTTAGAAGAGGAGTAACAATAAATCTATTGCTATTATTCCACGTTCGACCATCAGCTGTACAGTTTAACCGTAGTATCATCTATCATACCCTGCAGGTTTAATTTCAGATGCATGAATTCGTGGAGTGTTAACATGTGCAAATACTCATCCCTGAGCATTGAGAAAATGTGTATCTTGCATCTGTATAGCGCGTGACCCACTTGGCCACACTGCGTGAAAGGTCGCGCTTATACGCACAACCGCTAGATGCCGCCTTAGGCCCGATTCACATATCGCGTCTTTTGCGCGCTCAAGTTCATTATTTCAAATGTAGGCGCGCGGTATGCGCGCTCATAATGGAAGCGACGCGGTCGCGGTGCGACGCGCTCGTTTTTTCCAAGCGCGTCCGCGCCGCATCGAGATAAAAACATCTCAACTTTTCAGAATGCCGCAAGCGCACCATAAGCGCACAGTGGGTCACGTGACAAGAACCAACCGGAACGCAACCGCCCTAGCGCTTTAGAAAAAGGAGAATGTGGCGCGCCCAGCGTTTTCTACGCGTTTTTAGGCGCTATATGTGAATCCGGCCTTACACACGTTGCATGGTTCAAATATGCACGAAATAACAGTCATTATAGCCCAAAAAACTCAATGCTATAATGAAAGATATATTAGTAATCACAGCGTTTGGTGTATTTGATGTTTGGAGAAAAGTCCTTAAAAGTAGCAAACAGATGCTCTTCCCTGTTGCAGTTTAAAAGTGGTCTTCAACTAGTCTACAATCTCACAAGTGCCTATAACCTCTCTAAAACTAACCAGCGTACTGCATACAGAATTACAAAGAGCTTCCAATAGTCTACATCGGTTTGAAAAAGTCTTGGTTTTGTAGTCTGAAATGTGCAGCATGTTGTTTCGAGATTTTGCTGAATGATTGATCAATTAATGAACGTATAACGTGTTAAGGGTTGAGTGATAGTTACTGGCTATTTATATGTATGCACTGAACTCACTTCCAAAATGTAGGAACAAAAGTTTTGGCTTTTGATCTCACTTGGACACACTTTTTGCAGGGTGTAACAAAGACAGGGGCAAGTGGGACATCGGGCTATTATTCCTGCTTTAGGGCAGGCTAAGCAGTCACGTGACAACGACACGTAAGGATGACTCCTTTACTAATGCAAAAGAGTGGCGTGTGCCTCGATCACTCACCGGGGGGGGGGGGGGGGTTGCTTACATTGTGGGGGGCAAATGTCCCCACCACAAGGACCCTACCGAATACATAGAAGCTGGTTTAAGCTGGAGCAACATCAACAATCCAACACATGAATTCACCTACATTGAAAAGACCAGCCCTAGGCTACTACAGTATTATTAATACAATAAAGTATTAATGAAAATCTAAATATGTTTGCGGTGAGGGTTAGGCTTATGATTATGGAGTAATACAATATGATAAAATAATATAAATCCATGTAAAAACAAATGTGCGTGAGGGATTTGAGATTCGCCACAACAATTCTGCTATAGCCTATCTGAGATGGAGGATTAAAGAATAAAAAAATTAACTCAACAACTTGCACCTAAGCAGTAAGAAAGAGTACGAGCCGTGCTCGCTTTGTGTTGTTGATGAAGTGATATTTGAACACCCACGTGGGTTGTTTACAGGCAAAGCACTTGCATCAGAGCGATTTACATGTACCCGTGCCGCCAGCCAATCAGAACCGGGTATGAGCGGACAGTCCGCCCACTGCCGAGAAACTCCGCTGATCCCGTATAAAAACACAGCCAGCGTTTAACAAGGCATCACAAACTCACAGCTCACAGAAGAGAAAAAACACGCGAAACGCGACTTTACGTGGATTTAAACAATGACTTTTGAAGAATTTAGTGGACAAGATAACGCAGCTACTACTGGCGATAGGTAAGTGCCTTGTTCAGTTTATGTTGTTTTCGTTATTTGCGTTGTATCAATCAAATGCTGAGTAAAGTAAATGGACTAACAAGCCGGTTGTGTTCTCCAGAATGCAGAGTGCAGGAACAGCACTAGAGGAGCTCCTGGTCTCCGCTAAAAAGCAGGACTGTCTTACAGTTGGGGTATACGAGTCTGCACAAGTCATGAATGTGTAAGTATCTGTTCTTATTTGCATTAGGTCCATAACATATAGAATACCAAACCTTATGGGTTTTTCAATTGCCTAGTCTTCCCTATGCATAGAAGCAAGCAGAACATGTTGAACCATTCCCTAATCAATATTTCTCCTTTGTGCAACCTCAGTGACCCAGACAGTGTGGCTTTCTGTGTCCTGGCTACGGATGAGGAGTACGAATGTGACATCGCCTTGCAGATCCACTTCACTCTCATTCAAGCCTTCTGCTTTGACAACGACATCAACATTGTTCGTGTGAATGACATTGAACGTCTTGCTGACATCGTGGGCAGCGATCAGGATGAGGAACCTAAGGACGCACACTGCTTACTTGTAACGGTGAGTAGATCACCTCCTTTCCATTGCATACACCTACAATTTGCCAACACCTTACATTTGCATTTGATATTAATATTGCTTCTTTTTTTCTCTTCCAAAGAGCCCCAATTCTGACTCTTGGAAAGACTCTGCGCTTGAGAAATTGGGTCTGTTCTGTGAGGAGAGCCGCAATGTTTACGAATGGGTGCCTACTATTACTCTGCCGGAACGCTGATGGGAGATGCCTTTGGCATGTTCACGTGAATGAAACAAGTTGAATACATCCATCCTGAAGGGTACACCAGTGCAAAGCTAAAAAGCTTTGAGATGTAGTCTGGATTATCCACACAACAGGAAGCTAAGTGGACTGACCCAGCGTAAGGTTGGCCGTCCTGGAAAAGCGGAGGTTTGGATTTTTTTTTGGGACGAGCATGGAAAAGTCAAGGCTCCTGTGCCACTCAAGTCTATTGTGGTGGAATCATGGAGACAATAGAAGAGAAAAGGACAGGTGGACTGTGAGAGCCCGTTTACAAGATTGTCAGAGGTGAAGAGACCATGGAATTGGTGTGATGTGGATTTTAAAGAGGAACTAAGTTTAAGTGATATTTTGAAGAATTTGAAGAATGGGCACTTGGGATCTTATCTGAAAAATATTACATGGACACTAGTGAAACCTGTCTTTTGTCATATCCTGTATGATGGGGGGGGGGGGGGGGGGGGGGGGGGGGGTTATTATGAAGTTGTGCTTTATTTTGTCAAATGTACACAATGCAATGTCAAATTGTGGTGACGAAGCCACCTTTTTTTTTTAAATAAATTTTTTAATAAATACCTTTTAAAATGCAATCATGGTATGTTTCATTTCAAAGCTGTGGGCTTGCAGCACTGTGTTTTATTTTCACCCAGTTACATCATAGGGGGGATTTCAGGGCAGTTCAGTCTACATGAGGGAAAGAGAGGTTATGATTGCACTAGAGGAACTGGCATCTCTCCAAGCGCTGCCTGACCTTTCACCACCCATGCACCAGCTGCTTTCTTTAAACCGCTTGCTCAACTGAAGGGCCCCCTTTGAAATGGGGGACTGACTTCTGTCATGTGTAGGTTTTGCACCATCCATTTGGAGAAGAGGCAGGGCCAGATCTGTTAGATGACTAATTGAACTGAACTCCCCAAACAACAGTAGAAATCCAGCTATTTTTACAGTAAAGGTTTTAAAATGAACAGTGTCAGTATTTTAAAATGGAAACAAAGGATTTGAAATCGAATATGCTGTTTTTGCATTAAATTAGAAAAAAATAAAAATAAAAATGTAAATAAAAAATTTAATAAATTAAAGAATAATTTGCATAAATCTTATTTCATTAGTATCAAAAAGTTAATGGAAATCCTATTTCTTTGCTGACTATCCTTACCAACTGAATTTTTGTACATATGGTTTGTGGTTTACTAGAGAAAGGGTGCTAAACTACCAGTAAGACAGATACTCATTTGTGGTCTTTTTGATCTCACGCTGTCCTGTCAGCTTCTCAGCTTGCAGACTCTGAAAGAAGTTACATCACTGGAAATTTTCTGGAAAGAGCTGCATGTGTTTAACAGCAAATACTTGCACCAGGTGTTGTGTAATGGCAAATGCCCGAAGCAACGTGTATCAAAACATAAAAGAGCATTTCAGGTGGCTGAAAAGTCTTTGTGCACTTGAAAGTCAACTGACAAGAAAGCTAAGCACATGCATGCACAAAGCAACACACACCTGCTTTTGAAAACAAACAAAAAAACTGCAGACAGCCCCTTTGCAAAAAAATCTTACACTCCCTTTGCAAGTTAATTAATTCAGCTAATGCATTGAAATCAGGAAACTGGGTCAATTACAATGGAGGTACCATGGAGATCCCCGTAAGGTCATTCTAGTAACACACACCCACAGACATTTTCTTTGAAAGGAGTATTCATACATGCCTAAAACAACTTTAGATCAGTTGTGACCAATGAGAATATTAAATATCAGTTGACATTCACTCTCAGTTCACTGTATACTGTGATTGCTAGAACCGCTCCCCGGGTTTCACACTCCCTCTGCATGTGTAATTGCGCGTCAACGACGCAGATATATAATGAAAACCAACGCGTAGTCTATAGCGTAGAGGCTCCGGCGTTGGTCCGACGCAGAATTATAAATCAGCCTTGAGTGAGGTGAAGTGGTCGAGCACAGGTGCAGCGACAAGCGGGTGCGTTCCTGTGAAACTGTTGCGGTCATGCTCGCCTCACGCACGCGCCCGCGCGTTGCCGAAGTTGAATTGTCTAACTTTTTGTACACGACGCGCAGCACAAATCATTGGAAGAGAGACTGATCCTCGGCTCGCTGTTTGTGAGTTTCCAGAATCTAAATAGTTATCAGGACATCAACAGGAGGGAATTCACATGGCAGAGCATCCCCGCCAAACTAAACGCAGGCCTATCAGGTAAAGTTATGTATAATTTTAAGTTAAAAAGACTACAGCTGCGTAGCGCACAGAAGCCGTTTCCATGGTTACTATCCATAGAGTGCCTGTCATTCACTCGCGGAGCGCTGTCTCCCTTTCTGTTCACCTGAGAGAACCTGCCAAAGCCCCTCTACTGCTTGTTTGGGTGGGTTATTTGCTGGCTGACCAACATCCCACCCCTCCTGTGATCATGGTTTGACTGTAGGCCTATGTGTATTCAGAGCCAGTGAGCAACGGACTTTCAAAATAATAATAAAAAAAAAAAACTGCGTTAACGCGCGATAAAAAAATTGTCGGCATTAATGAATAAATGCGTTAACGCGATAATAACGCGTTAACTTGCCCAGCACTACTGTATATGTATATATGAACCAGAGAGCAATTAAAAACCAATTAGACATGGCAGACAGACAGTTCACTCCACAAGCAGAACACAAGGATTAGACAAACAGACACAATGGTTTGCACAATGGCTTCCAGACAACCATTTCAAGAAAAATGTCTATATCTGTTTCAAAGACGCAGTTAATGCTTTTTCTCAACAGCTTTTATAGTGAGTGGGGAAGGGACGGTGTATCTACACTTCACATTTACACATTTCACACTTAAAAAACAAAACAAAAAAATATATATAATATATCTGCCCTCCACTGTTTGGTCATTTATTTTCCCCTGCAGTGGGACTGCATTCACTGAATGACTTAAGCAACTCACACATCTGTCACCTGCTCAGTGGAGAGTGCGATTCATGTGACTAGCGACGGTCCCTCACATGCTCTCAATACGAATCACATTTCTCATCATATTTCCGCCCGAAGCTTGGTGTTTTTCTCAGAGACCAAGAGGCCTTCTGTGAAAACCACACACTGAAGTTCCACACAGTACTTTTCAGGAAACGTGAGTGAAAAGGTCACCAAACTTCCCCGTGCACAAAGTGCGTTTCAAAGTTTCAGCATTATACTACTCACCACTTTATAAACTGCACTGACTTGTTACTCCCCTCCGATTAAAACATTATGTGTGTTCACAGGTGCACAAGGCTTCAAAACACCAAGAAAAATACACATTACCATGAAAACCACTTCGCAGCTGGCTTGATGTCTGCAATGCACACATGTGCCCCTCCTTTGTAAGCCCTGCAGCTAGTGACTCAACCCGGACAGTAGTACTGGCATCTGTTAGCACTAAGGCTTGCTCTGATCACCAGCCATAGACAGTGTTCTCTGGGTCTAATGAGCATGTGAGATGTGCAGATATGAGAGTAGATTATGGGTTTGACACTGAAAGTGCCGTTTTAAACTAATTGGACTGTATAGATGCTCTTCAGTGTTATATTTCACACATATGGTCATGATGGTAGACTGAAGGTGCAGTCACATTAGCGGAATTTTGTTGGCAAATAAGGTCAGTTGTCTATTGTCAATAGTGTAGATGTTGCATATTGTTGCCCAATTGTTGGTTTCATTGCTATTGTTCTCCTCATTTGTAAGTCGCTGGATAAATCTGCAAAATGATTTCATGTAAATACGTCCAGATATAAAGTTGATAGTCAAGTTTAGAGTTCAACTTGGCTGTGCAAATCAATCTTTACCTTTTTAAAGGTCACGCAAAAATTAAAATGAAAAATTCATTGTGTGGACAAAAAAAGATGAAACATTGAAACTTCAACATTTCTTCTTTTGTTAGAAGAAAGTTTTTTGCTAAACTATCTCTTTAAAGTTTGTAATATTGAAGAAAGAAGCAAATCTTGCATGGTTAAACAGTATCGTGGAACAGATAAACAAACTCAATGTACTTTTTGAACAAGCAGTACCTTTTTTCATTCCAAAGAAGTCTGTGATCTTCTGGATTATGATTGGCTGCTCTTTATGTAACCAGTTCTGATCTGAGAGTACATGAACTAACAGGCCCAGAATAGCATTGCAGCACCTGGGTACAGACACTACATACAGGCCAGAACTGTGTGGTATGAGTGCAGTGCAGTGCCAGGATATTTATGGGTCACATGCTGCTCAGATTGTTCTGCATTCCTTCCCATTGATCTACTATTAAGGCAGTACTGCAGGGTGGAAGACAACGTCAGCATTTCTGACATTTTTAGGTTATCTTTTTTAGTCATGTGTCTGTGCAATGCTGTCATTGTGGGAAAAGCATGGTGACAAATTTGGCGATGTGTAAATATGATGCCTAACTATGTCAGTATAAGTATGTATGTGAGTTATTTCAGAATGCAGAGCGGGCATTCGTGAAATATCAGTATAAAATGCGGAACTGTACAGACATGATTTGTCCGTACAGACGTGAAATGCAATAGGTATGTTGCGATATCGGCACTATGTGCTTCTCCACATGCCTGAGATATCTGAAAGTCTGTGCCAGATGCCACTGCAGGTACAGCAGATTGCCAAATGTGAGCTGCATATGGAGTTTAAATAAAAGAACTCTCACAAAGATTTCATACAGAAATGCAAGAAATGTTTTCAGAATAATTCAGAGGCCAATAAAGAGAAGTATGAGGTGAAATTCTTGAGGTGTTTTTAGAGTGACAAAATTGTTTTGTCATCTGGCACAATGTTTTTGTATAATCAATAAAGGTGCAGTCACATTAGTGACAATTGGGTGAAATGTCACAGGCCAATAAAAATCAAATTTCCAATGTAAATAATGTTGCGATGTATGAAGCAGAGCTCACACACAAGTCATTAAAGGGTTCGTTCACCAAAAAATAAAAATTCTGTTAGTAATTACTCACCCTCATGTTGTTCCAGCCCCGTAAGACTTTTGTTCATCTTCGGAACACAAATTAAGATATTTTTGATGAAATCTGAGAGCTGGATCACTCCTCCATAGGCTGCTATTGATATCTGCCAGTTAAGAAAAGTTAGTAAAGACATTGTTAAAATAGTCCAAGTGACTACAGTGGCTCAACATTAAGTTTATCAAGCGACGAGAATACTTTTTGTGTGCAAAAAACAACAAAAAATAACGACTTTATTCAACTATTCATTCTTTTGTGTGGGCCTCTGAGTGAGCTCACTATTGGCCGACGCTGGTCATGTGTGTGATGTGTGTGATGCTGGCCAATAGTGAGCCTACGTTCTGACGTACAACCCAGAAGCGCTGCGCTGTTACACAACGTGAACTCACTCAGAGGCCCACACAAAAGAATGAATAGTTGAATAAAGTCGTTATTTTTGGGGGGTTTTGCACACAAAAAGCATTCTCATCACTTGATAAACTTAAGCTTGAGCCACTGTAGTCACTTGGACTATTTTAATGATGTCTTTATTAACTTTTCTGGGCTGGCAGATATCAAGTACATGATAGCAGCCTATGAAGGATTGAGCCAGCTCTCAGATTTTATCAAAAATATCTTAATATGTGTTCCGAAGATGAACGAAAGTCTTACGGGGTTGGAATAACATGAGGGTGAGTAATTACTGACAGAATTTTCATTTTTGAGTGAACTATCCCTTTATAAGCAGCTTTCTGTCTGTCAATGTGCCAAATTCACATGACCAACTTGAACAAGCAAAATCTGCATCAGGGAACGTTTTCGCCCTCATGCGAAAACTCCAGAATGAGCAGTTGTTTTTAATACATATTTTTTTATTTTTTGTAGTATTATTTTAATTCATGTGCCTTAATCTTTAACCAAACTAATATTTAACCAAAATAACAACCCCTCCCTCTTGCAGCGTTCACCGACGCGCTGGATAAAATCAAGTCCTGCCCTATACATTTTCTTTCTTGTTCGAGAAGCCGTTTCACTCAGTAGCCTGCAAAATTTCTTGAACAACGGTAAGTGTGACTGCACCTTGATATTTGCATTGCAAGATGGTTGATAAATTATAGCAATAGCTTCTTTACTATCGTTTGGCAGAAGCTTTGCTTTATGAGATTTTGAGATCATCTCAATATGAAATGACAATAGAGAGTAAGTTCACACAGTAGGCCTAGTACGTGTGATTTTTTTTTTTAAATGCGAGACGCAGCACTTAATGAAAAATGATCTAGGTTTTTTTTGAGTTCCGTTTTTAAAAGTATATTTGACATGGCGTTATAAAAATGCTGTGCGCGTGCGTGAGACGTTAGTTTAGCGCCTAACGCGAAATGCAAAAACGTGATTGAAAGTCTTTTATGGCTGCGCTGGTTTTTCAGCGTCATCAGTTTTATCCACCATGTAAAGTCTAAAGAAGATCAACTTTTAAAAACATTTCTCAACACCCTGCGAGAGAAAGTGTCAGGATTTAGGCCAGGAGTTTTAAGCAGCACATGCGTAATCCAAAGCAGTCTGAATTATTTGGATCATAGCAGTAGTACACTAAAAAAGAAGGAACCCTCTGGAGAACCTCTAGACATCCTTTAAAATTGACAGTTCTTTGAGGAACTTACAAGTTTGGGCTCATAAGATCCAGCAAAAAATTGTCAATGTATATCCATCCAGCATGACTGAAGCACTGTATTTATTGTCATTGATTGTTCCACTGTACTTAGACAAATAATGTCAACATGCCCAGTTTGTCTGTTAAAGGGTTAGTTCACCCAAAAATGAAAATTAAGTCATTAATTTCTCACCCCCATGCTGTACCAACCCCGTAAGGCCTTCGTTCGTCTTCGGAACACAAATGAAGATATTTATGATTAAATCTGAGAGGTTTATGACTGCTACATAGGCTCCCTAAGGGAATGACACCGGACGGCCCAGAAAGTCATTAAAGAAAATGTTTAAATATTCCATGTCACAACAGTGGCTCAACTATAAGTTTATCAAGCGACGAGAATACTTTTTGTGTGAAAAAACAAACAAAAATAACGACTTTATTCGACTATTCCTTTTCTTCCTTGTAGGCCTGAAACGAGACTTCAAGAGATTTCCACAACGCATGCGCAAGAATTGCGATCTCCTTCAACTACTTCAGTTAAGTTCTCGCGCGTGCGTCGTGGAAATCTCTTGAAGTCTCGTTTCAGGCCTACAAGGAAGAAAAGGAATAGTCGAATAAAGTCGTTATTTTGTTTTGTTTTTTCGCACAAAAAGTATTCTCGTCGCTTGATAATCTTATAGTTGAGCCACTGTTGCGACATGGAATATTTAAACATGTTCTTTAATGACTTTCTGGGCCGTCAAGTTTCATTCCCTTAGGAAGCCTATGTAGCAGTCATGCCCCTTTCAGATTTAATCATAAATATCTTCATTTGTGTTCTGAAGACGAACGAAGGCCTTACGGGGTTGGTACAGCATGGGGGTGAGTAATTAAAGACTTAATTTTCATTTTTGGGTGAACTAACCCTTTAAGGGGAATGTTTAAAGTTATCAATATTAATTACAGTATCACTAACTGATTTCTAGTCTGCTTGATTTAGCGAAACAGATTAAAGGGCCTTTCCAATTCACTAGGGATATTTCCCTAATCCAAAAGGATATGATAGAACTGTCTCGGTGTAAGAAGCCCTAGAGTTTAACAGGATTACACAAGGGTATCAAAGAGTCTAGAAGCCTCACTGACTCCAGAGATCTTTATGATGGTCTAAGCTCCATAAATGAACCTGCTTGTCATCAAAGACATTTGCCACATAACAAAGAGACAATAGAAAGACAAACACGGAGAAACATTTTAACAGCTTGGCCATTACAGTGATCAACCAAATGACGTGATCAATAGATCAAAACGAACAGACGACTTACAGTTGAGTTAGATTCTCTTGATTTTATTCTGTACATTTAGCACACAGGCAGGTGTACAGAGCAAACAAATGAGCTAAAAACAGGTTGCAGAGAAAATAAAAAGTGAAAATGACATTTTGAAGCTATTCAGTGTGGGATGGAAAAAGTTTTGTTTTCCTGACAGATGGATCTGAAAGGTCAGGGTCACCAACTGATGCCCTTGACATGTCAAAACAAGCAGTAGTAAACAGCGAGACACTCAAAGCATGTCTCTTCCTCTCTCCCTCTCTCTCTCTCTCTCTCCCTCTCTCCCTCCCTCTCTCTCTCTCTCTCTCTCTCTCTCTCTCTCTCGAATGCCTTCCCAACAACATCAGTCTGATATTGACATTGATCCAGTGTGGAGAGGTTCCCCACCCTTCAGTTAGTATATTATATTTTACATACTTTGACTAGGGTCACAAAAAAAAATGCCTTTTAGTTTTAAAAAGTAATCCTTGCCAAAATATCCTGTACAGGTTTAAAGATAATACACAAAAATAATGCTATGCATGTTGTGTGCATATACAGTATTATAGGCTACACATGATTAGCAATTTATTAAGATTTATTAAGTAACTTTTTTTTAAATGAGCATTTCACCATAGCCATTTTGATTAGCTGTACCCAACTGGTTCAAATAGTATTATAGAAAAATAAAAACAATAAATGAATAAAATAAAAATGCATTTTAAATAATAATAATAATAAAAAACGTACTAATGATATGTGTTTAAATTTAAAATAAAATAAATATATAATAAATAAATAAATATTGCACCATCAAGTGCACAGGATGAAATATTCACGCGATTTACACAACTATAATATACACTCGCAGGCAGAGGCTTTTTTCCAGTATGATTGAATCATAATGTATCTGATGCAACACCTTGCCTTCAGTAGTACATGTTATATTTCACCCGATCTCATCATTCCTGCTTCCTCAAAGAACGCTGTAACCCTGGCAACAAGGATTCTCCCTATTACTGTCCTCTTCCCTTTACACAAGAATCTCTTTCCATCAAATAGCAAAACACAGCCCACTGTTGTTGTGCGGAGCCATGCTACAGGAAAACAAAACTAAGCTTGCCTTGTTTTGATGATGTTGCTTAATCTGTGTGGATGTGAACGAGTAGAGGGAGAGGCTGCCAGCGCAGTGCTTGTGGAGTTTTAACCAATCAGAAGCCTGGATCCATTGCCTTGCTGGTGTAGGGGTTGTTGCTGGTGGTAACAGAGCTCTGATTGGCTATTGGAGGATTGCTCAACTGTGTCAAAGAGACGGAGTTTTGAACAGAGTTATTATTGTTTTGATCAAAGAGGTGTTTTTATTAAGCTTGTTTTTATTTGGCTCAAAAAGGGTGAGCGGAGTTTACAACCCCCGGTGATGATGTCATTTGTGTTTATCATCTACCTTTTGCATGCCAGTGATCTGGTCTACATCCCACATGGCCACATCAGATGAATCACCTTTGATATCCTGGATAAACAGGGTCGTGTGCTACAGGTCAAATTGCAATATTGATTTTGGATATCTTTCTCATTCTCGGTCTTCAAAGGTGTCTCTAAAATTCTCACTTTAAAAATATTTAACTTAGATTAATGCGTAACTGATTGTCTCTTTAGGGCACAAAACATACAAATGACAACAGTCCTGTCAGGGTTCAACACAGTTTCTCTGGCTGCCAAAGTTCAAGGGCGTTCAATACATAGACTTGTTTTCTCTGAGACGATGCACACTGAAGATGCTTGAATGGGATGTCTTTGTCCTGAGATACACTGTTGCTTTGGAGACAGGCTAAGCTGTTAGCCAATCAGAGACTGACTGTAGAACTGTTGCAACTTTTATTGTACCCCTCCGAGTCCAAGAACAGATCCTGCAGTACTGTAGTAAACATATTTATCTGTGTTCTAAAAATAAAACAAAAATTCTGAGATAAGTAGAGGAAATTATACAGTTTAATAGTCAATAAGCCAATAAGGAGGGGTAATCTTTACTTCTTGTTTAGCCTCTGTAGTTTATATATAAACAGTTTAATATATATATATATATATATCTGTGTGTGTGTGTGTGTGTGTGTGTGTGTGTGTGTTTGTTTCTACATATATAAACAGTTTTATTAGCATAGTATTTGAATTTGTATTGTAAAATAATATATAAATCATTATTCTATTTAGTCTATATAGAATACATTTTTTTTATTTAATGTATATACAATCAACATCATTTACTGATATACAAATATATATTAATTAATGTATAAATATAACATATTAATATGTAATTAATATAATATATTAGTATATTGTATACAAAAGTAAATATATATAGTTTTGTCAATTATAAATGTCTAATTGGAACAGGTATTTTTTTTCCGGCATCTGCTACATTAGCTTCAGCTTTACAGCATGTTTACAAACAGGCATTATGAAAGCCTTACAGGAAAAGTGCCATGTGACTCACAGAGTCCACAAGTGGGAAATCATTTTAGAACTTTCCTTACACTTACACTTAGGTAATGTAACTTGACACTGAATAAACTACATGCTGTCATAAAAACAGCAACAACAACAACAACAAAGAAGCTGCAAAAAATATATCATATTCCTTCAGTATCTGTCAAGATTACAAAACAGTGTTGTAAACACCCTCCAGCTGCTCTGCAGTGCAAGATGTTGTGCAGGCGCAGGTGCTGCCATGTGTGTGTGAACGGGGATGTGTGGCCGCACACGCTGCTTGCGTAAACAACGACGAGATGGCTAAAAGCACCAGGCATTCAGACACACAGGATGCAGCTGGTAAAACTTGTGCAACACCGTGCAACTTAATGCAACAGATAGAGACAAAAGAGAATGAATGCAGACAGAATGAAAAAAAAATGTTTAAGAGGAAGTGGAAAGGTGAACTAGCTGCACTGTGGTAATAAGATAGCCACGGTTGCCGGGTAGAACTGAAACGGTTTCATCAGCAGCACACACACAGCTTGTAGTGGGGGATATGCTCTTGAAGCAGAGATGGGTGGGTCAGGCTTCCCCTGGTCCTTCATCCAAACCTAATGGAAGGAGCACAAAGGCTTTGCCTGTGCCTGAGGGTCTGCAGTGGGCTGTAATGTCTTCCAAATTAAAGAGCCTCTAGTGCCTCTGTGATGGAGGGGTGGGCTGAGAGGAATCCATAGACCACAGTCTCTCATTTTGTGCAGAGGCTCTATCCGTTGGAACTGAACAAAAACAAGAGCCAGTTTTGTTACTATTATCTCTTCATTATTCCCACTATTTGAAACCACAGGAATTTTTTTTAACTGCCTTCCCACAACATATTCTTGTATGATGACATTTTGCATAGCAGGTCCATACAGTATTCAGTGATATGCACCCATTATTATTATTTTTTTATTCTAATAATGTTTATATATATATATCAAATTATAAAAAATAATATATATTTGATTTTATATGCAGCCATAATGCACCCATATCTTCTGTTCTGCACAACTCTATTCATCTCAGGCTTAAAGGACCCTCCTCCCTTTGCACTCATTCACCTTCATCCCTTCCCTCCCTCCCTTCGTGACATTTGGGGGTCCCTGGGAGAAGCAGATGGGAATGCTGTTCCACTAACGTTAGTCTGGAGCCCGAGGGAGAGAATCCCCATTCAGACCCACACAGACAGTCTCCACTGAACAAGGGCTCTTCAAAAAAAACATAGCTTTTTGTTCTCCTGGAGGCACATCCAAAGCAGAATATATCTCTATATCGCTACCCACTTACATTTCACCTGTTTTCACGCTAAACACACACACACACACACACACATACAGACACGCATGCACACATGCACACACTTGAAAGCTGTGTTTTGGTTGTTGGGTCCATGAATGACATCAAGACATGCACAATGACTGATTTTACACTTGTATTTAATTTAATTGTTTTCTATCATTTTTTTAAAACCTAAAACTTGATGAATGAACTTGAGAGCAGTACAGCATAAGATGTTGAGTCATTAACTAAGATACTGACTTTTCAAACATATCTTGAAAATAAGTTTATTTTGTCTTACTGCACTAGGAGTATTTCTGCCAATGCAGCAAAATGCACTCGTATTGAAGATACATTGTCAGACGACAAGGAACTGTTAATATCTTGCAGTGTTGCTTCTCGAAAACATTGATCTTGTTTCATGTATTTCTTATTTAAACTGGAAAATAAAACATAAATACTCATTTAGACTTTTTTCACGATGTAGAGATCTAAATGAGGACAAACCGTACACTTCTTTTGTTTTAATATAAAGCTAATCATAATAGCTATGGACTAACCCAAACCAAAACATTTTCAGTGGCCCAAAAACTGTTTTTCCCCCAGATTTAAGTTCATTTTAAGACAATTTTGTACCCAACTATAGTTTAGACACTTTAGTGTCAATGTTTGTTTCTCCTTGCAGATAAAGTCCATTCAGTCAGACATCTTAAAAGACGTTTATCTCACTTGACAGCCGAGACATGTCCAGTCTTTCTTTCTTTCTTTCTTTCTTTCTTTCTTTCTTTCTTTCTTTCTTTCTTTCTTTCTTTCTTTCTTTCTTTCTTTCTTTCTTTCTTTCTTTCTGTTTTTGTGATTGCTCAGTGTTTTATGAAAACACTTGCACATAGTTGTCATGTAATATACAATAGCCACATTGCCCATCATTGTAGTGAATAGCAAGTTGATCTTATGCAGAAAGGACAGTCATACAATAGCATCATTACATGGATAAAGTGGTCCAATTTGCCAACCACACATGCCCCACTGTACTCTTTAACCCAGCAGCAGTGTCTATCAGTGGTCTGCTTAATGGATGCATTTGAAGGTGTATTGTGTGTTGCAAACTGTTGCTGAAAAAGTGGACATTAAAGAGAGTTTGGCTCCAGTGAGGAGCCTCTTGAACCTCCAGCTCTATTGTTTCAAATGAGTGGCAGATTGATGAAACTGACAGCTGTGCTCTCTCTCTTTTTCTCTGATTCCCTCCTCCTTTCTCCTTTTCCTCGACAGCTGCCCTTGCCTCAGGCCTCGGTGGCTTTGGCTCGGAAAGATTACAGAGATGTTAGCACGTGTGCAGTGGCTCCAGAGACAATGTCACAGGCCTATTTATCATCAATAGGCCTAAATCCAATTAGTTTCAATCTCATACATTTAACCAATTAAATATTGCCTGTTGCAAGTTCATACTTTTTTAACTAAATAAATGTAATTGTTTTCACAATGAACAGATTTATGATGGATCTAAGCAATTTGAATAAATGAATTCTGAAAATATTATTATTTAATTGAAATCAAATAGTGATGCAAAAGGGATGCACGATATATCGACTATATATTGGTATCATTTTGATCTATGATCTTTGATGATGATCATTTTTAATGTTATCGTTATCGGCATGATTTGAAAATTTGGCCGACATATTAAAGCCAATAAATAATGGATTATTTCCTTCAGCCGAGACACTTCAGATGCGCAGTTTGCACCATGATGGTTTTGAATTGCTTAAAATATGATTGCAATCACTTCTAAAAAGGAAAATACAGTTTGGCACAACATGCACAGCACAAATCTATCATATAGGGGTCATAAAATTATAATGAGAACAAATGTGTATAATGAGAAAAATGTTATAATTGTGTAATCAGGCTTTCAAAATTTATTTAAAAATTTGGATTAGATTTATCGGCCAATATTTCGATTATCGGCTTTAAAATATAAAGAATTATCGGTTATCGGAATCGGCCAAAATTGCGACATTGGTCAACCCCAGCAAATAGTTAATAATAAATGATGGCATGATTTTTGTTGACTGACAAATATGCAGCACCACATTAAGTTTATTAGTTTGTTTATGTTAAAACTGCATAATTCAAATGGATATACATTTTATATGCAATTCAACTACATAAGTCTTAAAGTTAGGTCTAATTTGTTGTTGTTTTTTTTTGTTGTTTTTTGAGCGCACCAGAACAAGAAAGACAGGCAGCCAGGCTCATCCAGAGCAATGCTCCAGCCAGAGACACATTACAGGAAGGACAAAAGGAGCAAAATCAGCAGCAGTCAGGGACATTCAGAGAGAGAGAGAGACGGGCTGATGCTGTACGTGTGCTGAAAGCTCTGGTGTGTGGCACAGTGGCAGCTGCTGCTCCTGCACAGGAAATCTGACTCTGCTTTCTTTCACTAACACATGGCTGGCTGGAGAAACAGGAGTGGATACAGTGGTTTGGGAGGGGGAGAGAAGTGTGCGTGGGTCTGCACCGGGAAGAAAGGGCACGCTTTGGCCCAAATAGCTGCTTTGCAAATGAATAGAATGAGTTGGAGCACAGAATGAGACACTTTCACCCCTCAAAGAGAGGAGGGAGGGGGGAGGGGCAGTCATGTGACATCCATCTCCATTGACACAACACAAAAGAGGCTCAGTTGAGGGGTCTATATCTGACATATTGATGTGACATACAGTTGTGCTGATTTACCATAACAGGGCAAATACAAATCAGTCCTAATTCACATATAATGTACAGTCAGCTGGTCATTATTGCAATATAATGATAAAAACATACATTTAAATATTAAAATTTTTGACAATTATATATATATATATATATATATATATTATAGTAGTATTGCCGGAGAGTCATGGAATAAATGCCATTATCAAAGAGCCATTTACTCCTGCTAAATGAATAAATATAAATATAAACTAAGTGGCATTATGTACAAAACCCTTCATAGTTTGTTGGGGTTAATATGGGGTTCGTAAACTGTAGAGTCAAATGACAATCTACTTGGCTTAATTTGATCTGACTATTAAAACTAAATTTGCAATAACGGCCACATGCAGTGCTTGACTCTGTGCACTCAGTTGCTTTCTGCTTTGTGTAGTAATTAGAGGAGTTTACATTGTCAGACTGCGCAGTGATTAAATTACAATCACACCCTCTGTGGGGGCGTGTGCTGGGGCAGATGGTTTTGCATGACCCAGAATGATGGGGCCGTTGTGTGAGCTTCTGGGTCAGCCGTCATCTCAACAAAAGATTCATTTGGATGAAAACGAACACGCATCAGTCTTGCAAAATGTTGCCTATACTCTCTTTTGTTACAAAGTGTGTCCGTTTTCACTCGGCGCCTTAATGAGCTGAAGGCCAATATGGCCTAAAGTGTGATTAAACAATTATTAAGAATAGTGTCTGACACAAATCTATGCATTGGGCCATTTTGATTGTGCTGGTTTTGTGCAGTTTTATTAGTTATTTTGTTAATGGTTTCTTATGCAAATAACTGTTAATTTTCAGACCTTTTCTTTGTTCCGAATCGGTACCATGTCTTTTTGCTCTGAGGGCATGATGTTGGTGTAAGTCCAGTCATGATGAGATCACTGCCTAACCTACAGTGACACAATCTGTCAGTCTGCCACATTTTACAATGAATGACTCACTGCCTCAGTTAAACGCTCCAGTAATTATAATGACAGTTGATTGTGGACTCCTGAAAAGCTTTCTTATATTCAGTCAGGACAAGAAGGGGGAGAGGTGCATTTTAATGTTTGAATGTCATTTTTAATGACATCACGGTTTTAATTTCTTCAGTATTACAGTGCAATTTTGAGGCTATGATGAGGCAAAGTGACGATGCTTCTAGTAGACAGCTTTATTATGCAGCTCTCTGCATACTTGATTTTGATCGGTCAATAGTGGCATTCTGTGGCCAAATAGTCATAAATAAATAAATACAAATATATTATACGGCTACTAATAATTGAATTTTTTTTAATAATGGTAATAATGAATAATAATTGTTTTTAAATAGTTTTTTAAAATAATATAATTATTAAAATAATTGCCATAACCAGTGTTGGGGGAAATGACAATATTGCGTTACTGGTTACTTTTTCATGGAAAGTGATGCGTCATGTTACTTCTGCCATCGAATGCACACTTCAAAATCTCGTCAGAAGGAATAGGTCATCCAGGGACTTTTCGCCATTCTGTTTTTTAGTGTTTTAGTCATTTTTGCTTATTCGAATGGATGAATTAGAAAATCAAAGTCAACAGCAAAGACTTTGGTTAATAAAGTGAGATTAAATACATAAAGTATATTTGTATTATTTCACATATTTAATTTGTGCAGGATTGCATATTATTCTTAGTTTGCATTTCACTGGTTTCATTAATTTTGAGGAATACTGATTGTGATTTTGTGCATGATTACACCTTACTCCCGATTTCTCTCAATATGTGGACAGGAGAAATGTCAGGAAAACAAAGTAACTTGCATTACTTATTTGAAAAAACTAGCTAAGATATTTTGTTGTAAATGTAAAAGTTATGCACTTTACTACTTGAAAAAAGTAATCTGATTACGTAACTCACGTTACTTGTAATGTGTTAGTTCCAACACTGGTCTCATGACTAGTGTGCCTATATACTTAAAGTATACTAAGTATACTTGAAGTTGTTCCAATTTAGCACTCAAAAGTACACTAAATACACTTAAAGTTATGCTTTACTACAATTTAATTACAACTAAAATATACTTAAAATTAGTTGTTCCAAAATAGCTCACTTCAGGTTAACTAATAAACACACTTGAAGTACAGTATACTGAATCAGTCTGGCTGCAAGTATACTTAGCATATATATATATATATATTTTTTTTTTTACCAGGGTAATAATATGTCATTACTAATAATTGTATAATTGTATAACTTATAACAGGCAATTTATTTTATCCAATCAAGTCAAAAATGTTTGTCCGTTAATTTATATATTTGGCAAAGAGTCATATAATTGGTGCATAGTCAGCTGTTCATTATCACAAAATAATGACTCGGTGACTACACTATTCACATATACTTTTTAAATTTGATCTCAGTAGGACCACAAACCCTATGAACCCTATGACTCAAACCTGATAAGCGAATTGGTCCAGTCTTCATGTTGACATGAGCTCATTTCAATTAATAAGGGGAACTCTCTCAAGTTCCTCAAGAAGTATATCAAAGCACGAATTAGAAAAGTTAAGCTTATAGGAAATATTCAAGTGTTTGATGTTACTCCAGAGTTTGAAGCTCCCTCAAGTAATATAAGTGGTAATTTCCTTCCTTGCTCTTCAGAGAAAACCTGTTTAGTTTTACGCCCAGCACCTGCATGGGGCTGTACAGAGCTCAAGCACACTGCGGTTACTCGCTGTGAGAAGGACTTCACTGCCAAGTTTCGCCAGAAACAGTCATGTATTCGCTACACCTGTGAACGGTGTCATAAAACGCTGAGATCTTCAGAAAAAAAAATCTGCAGGTTGCAGCAGTGACAAACAGGGGCTGTTTGGTGAATACTATCACTGGGAATTTTCTGCTATCAAATCAGAGATAAGCAGGTCTAGTTTCTGCTCATCAGTGAGTGTAAATGATTACATCATCTTTTGTGTCTCTCTTTATACTAGAGCTGAATGTGACTAAAGGTCCTCAGGTGACCCTAAGATCATCAAGATGGGATGGGATACAGATAGAAATACTAAAGGACCACTCACTTACTGCTATGTTCCTTAATCAGGATTGTTCATTTAATCAATTTGCAATTTAGCCAGAAACAATTATTTACAATATTACATGCTTCTCACAAAAGTGACTTAAATGAAAATAATGCAAAACATTGTGTGCAAAAAAATGCACACAAAAGAGTTTTATAAGAAAATTATTTTTATTATTTTATTGGAATAGGTTTATTAAAATAATAATAGTAATAATGTATTATATTCTTATATTTGTATTATTATTATACATAACATACATTGTATTAAAATAATAACAATGTATGATGAATATTTTATTGCAATAAATGTATGTAATAGTAAATAATTATAATAATAATATTTAATTAACGTTATTAATATTATCATTAATATTATTGCAATACCTTTACGCTGGAGACAAGGTCACTCGCCTGAAAGACTTACACCGACTTTCCATGCTGGTGGACCAGCATAGCTGTGCTTTTTACCAACAAAAAGGTCAACCTGTCTATCTGCTGAAACTGGTGGAGCAAGAAGGTCTTGGTTAAACTAAAAAGCCTAGTTAGGTCACCAGCATTAAAGCAGAAGATAGGATTATTGTTGTACTGGGGCTGTGTTATGCTGGTCTGTTCAATCAAGCATGCATGTGCACATGCAACAGCACTTCTCATTCTACATCAGGACAGTTTGTCCTCTAGCAGCTGTCGGAGACGGAGATAAGTACAGATGGACTGTGACCTGTCAAAAAAACACGAAGGTGTTTCATTGATCTCCATGCGCAGCAACCTGCTGTTTACCTGTGACACATGCTGCAGATTTTTATCAGTGCTCCATGACAGATGCATTAAGCTGGAGACAAAGGGCACACTTCTGACATCCCAAAGAAAGACAATTTGTTGAACTGAGTGACTGTTGATTGTCTGCTGTTTGCACTCATAACAGCAAACAGCGCTCTGTGATTGATTGAGATCAGAACGAGTATCTACCTGCCTGTCGTATCTGATGAAGTCTGGAAGGCTACCGCTTTCATCTAGCGCAGTGAAAACACAATGGTGCTGTGTGTGCATATACACTGCAGAACATGCAGTGCCTGCTTTAAAAACCTTCTGTCCCACCCAATTTGTGTTTGAGATGGCGATCAGAACACACATTTGAAAGAACTGTCTATAATAAATAACAGAACAAAAAAATAAATATAAAGAAGGTTTATTTAAGAGTTTTTAAAGTCCAATTATTTTAACTCCATTTGACAACTTTATATATATATATATATATATATATATATATATATATATATATATATATATATATATATATATATATATATATATATGTGTGTGTGTATGTAATTATTGTAGATTTGTTTAAAAATTCAAAAATATAAATACAAAAGTGTGACATGGAGATAATAGTAAACGTAAATATACATCCTAATTTTTTATTTATTTAATGATATAATTATGTTGTTTATCATCAATGTTTAGTCCAATTAACTGGTTCAATTCATTTTTATGTTTTTTTTCTTTTCAGATTATATTATATACACACACACACACGCACTTTTATATATTTTTAAAATGGTTATTTTTACATTTCAGCAACCAACACTTTAACTTTATAAACCTTTCATTAATGTAAATATTACATCTAATATTAATGGTGCTCGCATTGTCAGAAGATATTGGAAAATCTGAGAAAAAAAAATTTAAGTAAAAAATGGTAGAAGAAAGGATTTTCTATTAATTAATTTAAAAAACGGTCATACTGTACACCATCAGAAGGTATGTCACATGAGTCATATTAGAATACTTTTTTTGTTTATTTTTGTTTTAGCTTGACAGTCTGAAAGAATTGATATCTGCTAAATATCTACATTTGTGGTCCACGTAAGATAAAAATCCTACGGGTTAACAGAAAAGATAGGTTAGTAAATGATGACAATTTCATTGTAGGGTGAAATGTCTCTTTAAGAGGGACAATTTTGGTAATCCAAACATTAAAGGAGTCAATGACCAGCCCATGTAACCTGTTCTGTTTATCTGTCTTTCATCCTTGTTCCTTGGCAGCAACCTGTGAATAATGTTTCAAACAATATCTACTTTTCTCATACAGTTATCAGTCCATCCAGAGACACTTATCTCTTCTGCGAGCATAAACCCTCGGATTGTGGCATACCTGAATATTTAGCTCTAAAAGTGCAGGTCGACCTTCTTTCCACATCTACCAGCTCACAAGTGCACGTGAAAGACAGTGAGACCCCGGTGTGGCATAATCTCTCAGTGGGCTGATAACACACGCACCTCTCCGCTCAGTGTTTGGACTGCTCGGCATGGCACGAGGTGAATTCAGAGAGAGGTGTGAGGCAGAGCGAGGCAGGGACAGAGAAAAGTTGCCCCTGTGTGTGAACAGTGAGGTGCAGGTGAGGGTTAATGAGTGATCGGTGCTTGACGGGAAGTGCTGCCTGTTTCGGCTCAGCGCTCGGGTATCACAGCAGTGCTAGGAAAGTCCAGCGCTCTGAGCGGGAGCTGACTCACCATGCTGTCATGGCATTACACAAAGAGAGAGTGAGCGATAAAGAGAGGGAGAGAAAAGAGAAATAAAGGAAGATGGTGGGTAGAAAGATAAAAAGAGCAGAAACTAAGCATGAATGAGGCTACTACTAGTCTCGTCTTTCTTGTGTTTGTCCACGGCGTTGAATGTCTATACATCAGTCCTTTATTTTCTGCCTAAACCGTTGTAAGACATCACTCTTTGAAGTCTTTGGAGAAGAAAAGACAACTTAAGATCCACCGAAATCTCTTTGATCTCACTTTTGAAGAACTTTTCTTTGTGATGAGATGATTGAGGTGCTTGAATCACCGATCCAATGTAATTATTGTCAATGGTAAAGCTTTGTTTAAAAGCTCTTGTGGCTGTAAGAGGGACGTTTCAATCAGTAACGTGTACGAGTGTCAGTTTCAAATGCAACAAGCCTCTTTTTGATATCAGTGGTTGTAGAATATGACTCAGTTTGCAGATTATTAAATGGTCTTGACTCATATGAAGATCACAAACATACACAAAAGACTTTTATATGATATTATATATTTTGTGTGTACTAAATAAAAAGGATATACAAAATTGGTCACCGTTAATTGGTTTGCTGTTACTATACTAAATATTAAGCATTATCTGTAAAATAAATAATTGATTAAATACTATATTTGAGTACAAATAGAAAAAAAGTTTGAATTATCTTCGAATTTACATTATTTTTTCAGGAAATGTGTATAATTTTATGGTAAAATGTTGTTAAAATTAGTAAGCGTAGCGTCAGTTCTGGCAGGTCACGCTAGTCAAGCTCGAATTAGCTGACTCTCAGCTGATCCACGTCTACATAGAAATATGACGCCTATCACTGTGTAGCCTACATATCTAAGCTCCTTTAGTTTTATCAAAAGCTATCGCGTTTCTCAGCTACCCTCCTCCCTCCCCAGCTCCTCCTCTCGCCCAGTCAGCATTCTGATTGCCCTTTGAATCAGAATAAATTCTCGAATGTTGTACTTTCACATCTTGGATTAAATGATATCTGCAATACATTCATGTTGGTTCTGTTCTGTTTCCCCTAAGGGGGGTTATTGCTGCTCTCCCTGCTCTTATCCATGCTAGGCTGCATGGATGCGCAGGGAGTTCTTGCCCAGAACAGAGCCATACCGCCAATCCAAACTGTATGCTAATTGTCAATCGTATTTGACGATAGTGGTCCTGACAGAAATGCTATTTTTTATAAGTAAAAGGTATAAAAATAAAACAGTTTGTTATATTAACCTCATTTATATATTATATTCTTCATCATTTATACAGTTAGGAACTATAAAACATGGTCACCAAAATGCCATTGCATAAAGCCTTAAAATTGTCACTTTACAAGACCAGTCAAAAGTTTTGACATACCTCATTTTTCACATAAATAATATTAACGTAATTAAAATCTGAAATAATGTAGGCTACAGGAATTATGTAGTAGCCAAAAATGTTAACAAAAAGGCTAAACTAATTTTAGCTTCATTAAAGCCACCCTCCTCCTAATCCATTTTTTAATTCATATAATTTATGGATAATTTCAATCAGCTACAAAAAATATTTCATGATTTGTTATCACAACTTTTTATCTTTTGTCAAATAAACTTAGATAATGTGGTTCAGATAACATAATATTTTGAGTTTCTATTTATTAAAGCAATCTCCTTCATTGTATTAACAAGTTGTTAATTTCAATGTACTAAAAATTTTAATGCAACCAGGTAACTTACTTTAAGTTAAACCAACAATATTTTTTTACAGTGTAAATAGAGTGAATTTCAATCATTTAAGCATATGCCTTCAGATTAAAAGCTTTAATTTCATGAAAAACAAATTCAGTCAAGTGTGTCTAAACTTTTGACTGGTATATTATTTAGGGCCCAATTTGAACGATCTAAGCGCATGGTCTTAAGCGCAGGGTGCAAGTGCACTTAGGGCGTGTCCGAATCCACTCTGCTAGTTTAATGAGGGGTAAAATAGTCGGCGCGCGCAGTGCATGGTCTAAAAGGGTTGTCCCTATTCTCTTAATGAGTAATGGGTGTGTTTTGGGAGTAACGTGAAACGAGTCTTATCTCCCATTCCCTTTAAAAGCCAGTTGCGCTCGCGCCATGGTGGATTGCTATTTACATGGTGGAATTTGCAAGCGGAAAGACTGAACGCGTCTCCAGAGCGCAAACGAATCTGCTCGTGCACAAGGTTAAAGCTCGCAAGCAGATCGTTTATGGGACAAGCCGGATTCCACCATATCTTTATGTACACAATATTAATCTTTTACATTGTAATCCTTTTATTTGTAATATTTGGCATGTTTGTGTGCTTCTGCGCATCCCTGTGTGTAATAAGCAGAGTGTACGCACGTTGTAAATGTGGCGCAGGACGTGAAAATGATAACTGCGTTAGGCTAAAACTAGCAAAAAACACGCATTACGCCGGGTGTTTATGATAGGGCCCTTAATGATTAAAATCTGTCCTCTCTCTGCAGACATGCCGTGGCATGTTATGTGACCACTGACCCACTGTAAGCGTCAGTGCCTCTGTCCATCCTCAGCCAGCTTGATGTGATTAGACATATGTTAACCATCCCAGAGGACTGTTAGTGTGGCTGATAACCGTTTCTTTTACAGTCTGCCCTTGCCCGTATCTTCGGCTTTAAGAGCCCTGGCAGCTGCCTTGTGTGCATGAAATTTGAAATGGACAGGTAGCGCCACATGTTTGGGTCTGGAGTCAGATCTCCTGTTACCAGCTGCACGCGACAGCTGCTGTAAAAGTGCTCCAGTTTCATGTGGGTTTATCACAGTTTATGATGAACGTGCTGGACTCCACACTTGGACCCTGTTCTGGATATTTACGAAAGACTATTCGCCAACAACCAAGGCCACAGGACAGAACAGCGACTGTTGAGCATAAAAGTTCGAGTTTATGTAAAAAAAAAAAATGTTTTTGTCGACTCAAAGTTAAGAACATAACAGTAAACAAAATACAAAGAGTCTTTTACTTTTTGAAAAGAGTCAGACTTGACTAGAGTTTGTTGCAGGTAAAGATAGACATCTTATCAAATGCTTAAATATCTTATAGGGATCTTTTGGAGGAATGTAGCCTATTTACAGTGGTTTATTCATGCACACTAAACAATACAAGCGATAGAGCCAGAGGACCAGAAATAATGAATAAAGCACAGTTGTTACATACTGTAACTGTACAGCTAAACAATGGACTACATACATAAACCAAGATCTAGCCGATTTGGTATATTGCTTATATCTACAAGACTTTTACCTAGCGTACAATGCCTTTTCTAAATGAATAACATCTTTGTTGATCCTGGCACAACATTCCAATCAACCAATCATGTTTGAAGGACAAGTTTATCGTTTCTTTTAAGATTAAGCTTACAACCAGGGTTAGGTGCTTCTACATCAGTGTTATTCACCTATCATTTCCCTCTGATTTTAGAGATGATTTACCGTTAGGGTTAGGTTTAGGGGTATGGGGTATGGTTAGAATTCAAATTTTTTTGGACAGGAATGTTGTTCTAGGATCAACAAAAATGTGT
This sequence comes from Tiaroga cobitis, assembly GCA_030578255.1. Lineage (NCBI taxonomy): Eukaryota > Metazoa > Chordata > Actinopteri > Cypriniformes > Leuciscidae > Tiaroga > Tiaroga cobitis. The sequence goes on from CM060598.1 coordinate 25,373,094, forward strand.
TGGTCCAGGAACATATCGTCATACTTGGCAAAATTACCATGACCAAAATTTGATTACATTATTATTAAAATAACCGTTTTCTATTAAAAAAAAATATTTTAAAACAATTTATTCCCACGATGGCAAAGCTGAATTTTATGTATTTTTAGTGTCTTTAGTGTCACGTGATCCTTCAGAAACCATTCTAATATGCATATTCTAATATGCTATTTTATATAAAATAGAAATCTTTTGGAACATTATGAATGTATTTACTGTCACTTTTGATGTGCCCTTGCTGTGTAAAGGTATTAATTTCGTTTTTCCTGAAAAACAATGAATACAGGTAAAGAGAGACATTTGTCACTGGGTTTTAAAATTGATCCCAAATGCAAATTTAACAAAATATCTCCACTACACTATATGAACAACAATAAAAGTAATAAAACAAAGTGTCCCACTTCACCAATTGTCCTACTATATTCGCCTATAATGGTGCACTAAATCTCTTTTTGGGGCTTTGAAAGTCTGTTTACTTTCCACCCCCTCAGCGTCTTTTATGTCATGACCTCTGTGCTCTCCCCACCTGACCTGATGGCCGTCTGAAGTATGTTGTATAAGCAGTTACAAAAGTGGTGCAGGCAGCAGTTCCTGAACAGGTCCTCTGCCGCTTCGCTGAGCCGGAAATATGATCCATCACATGTTGTTTACACTTGAGAAAGTTAAAGGAGAATGATGGTAAAGGAAGACGCAATTAATGATGCCTAAAAATAAATCCTCTATAACCAGCTCAGTCTTTTACACAGGTGAATGAGTATATACTTCAGTATACACTAGAGTACAATAATGTTTTAAATAAGCTCCTGTTACTAGTTTTAGACGTATTACTTATACTATTTTTTACATCATATGGGCTTGCAGAAGTATCCATGGCTTTCACACAATACTTCCCTTACAAAAAATAAGTTTATTCAAGTGTGATATTCGTATACTTCTTTTAAACTAAAAATAAGAAAGTATACTTTCAGTCTACTTTTTTATGTACTTCTCAGAAATATACTTAAAATTACACTTAAGTATACTTGACTTATACTGACAGAAAAGTCTAAGTATATCTGCCCTATACTTGTACTCAATCTTTTGATCATATCCTTTAAAGTATAATTAGTATTCTATATAGGCTACTTGTAGTTACTTAGTTATAGGCTTGTAGTTGTGTTTACTCTTTTGATTAAGTAGCATATTATATACTTTTTTCCACATATTTTTACATACTGTCTTATAAACATACATTTAAAAAAAAAATATTGATTGTTAAAGAAAACCGATATGCTCCCTAGTATGTGAATTTTTGTGTAGTCCAGTAGTAGTGTACATAGGAATTTACTTCAGATCTACTTGAAGTACAGTTAAGGTATATTTCACGTATAAAAATTAATACCTAGGAACATAGTTGTATACTTAAAGTGCAAAACTAATATATGTTAGTAAACTACAAGTACGATGTTATGTTCACTTTAAGAAAACTTACAAGTATGCAGTATAAACTACAAAACTAGTAGTTAACTGAGAATATACTTCAAAGTGTACTTTCATAACTATAAAATGTGCTACAAGTATTTAACTAGTAAACTAATGCCTCGTTTCTACCGAGCAGTACAGGACAGTACAGTACAGTTCAGTACAGTTCAGTACGATTCGGGACTTCATGGGTGTGGTCAACACAGTCTCATCCCAAGGCGTCATCTAACTGACGCTTTTGACCATGCGTCAACATGCCGACGCACATGGCACCCTTTAAGCGTCAATATGAGACGCTCATCCTCGGGCGTCATCTAACTGACGCTTTTGACCATGCGTCTAAATCCGACGCACATGGCACCCTTTAGCGTCAGTTAGATGACGCTTCTGTTATGGGTAGGTTTAGGTCTGGGGTAGGGTTAGGGTTAGACCACTAGGAGGCGCGTCTCATATTGACGCGTAAAGGGTCTCATGTGCGTCCGCATGTTGACGCATGGTCAAACATGGTCAAAAGCGTCAGTTAGATGACGCCTTGGGATGAGACTGGGCTGGTGTGGTGTATGCTGGAAATTAGCGATCAACATCATTCTCCCATGAAGAAGAAAGAGACACAGTAAACAACAATGTAAGACATCGGATCTTGTTCTTGCTTCTCGGCATGTGGCTGTTTGTCACAAGAAGAAACGGTATTGTGTTTCAACTGTAGCACGCGCGCTTCTCTGTCAAACCAATTAATGTTCTGTAGTGAGTCTAGCTCCACCCTAGGTACCGGACTACTGTGCTAGGTACCCCAACGGACGGGTCCCAAAAAAGTGGTACGGTACAGTTCGGAAATAGAGTACCATTCACAACTTCTGACAATGGAAACGGCAAAAATTGCGTACCACACTGAACTGTTCTGCACAGTACCACTCGGTGGAAACGAGGCATATCAGTATATAAGGTTAATTGTTGGATAGTTGCAGTACAAACGAAAAGCGGTTGTAAACAAGCTATGTACTCAAAGTGTACTACTGTTACACTTGAAGTATACTTAAAAAGTATACTTTTATACACTAAAAAGTTAGTTCAATTTAGTTCCAAGTAATATTGAAATAGTAAACTTACGAGTATACTAGTACATTGACAGCAGTATACTCGTAAGTTTACTATTTCAGAAGTTGACTATAAATACACATAAATATTGAACTTTACTTATGTATACTTAATAAAATGAACTTGAAATATACTTATTTTTTGTCAGTGTTTTTCTTCCTATATTTGACAGCTGAGTGCCTTAGTCACGATGAATAACAAGATGCATCTCAATTATCAACTAGAGTAATCATTCCCACACAAATATCTCAATACCTCTAACAGTCTGCATTACCTCACAACATCAATTATGATTTTTTTTAAAGCTCCATTTGTAGACCGAACAATGATTTTTGAGAGTTTGATGCACCATGGTTGAATCATGTATCAAGCTATTTATTTATATCTGCTCATAAAGCTCCTTGGCCTTGCTCTGGTTATGGTTGAGTTAGAGAAGTTTTAGCAAGATTGGGAAGCAAACTATTTCAAGATTTCAATAAATATATTACCTTGGTAATGGAACCTCATTATTCTTTGGAACCTTGATGGGAAAAAGAAAGATGACAGCAAGGAACAATACAGTCTTTATTTTAGGAAGGAAAATGAGTTTTCATAATGTAAATGTCCAATTTATTTCTCAAATTATGATTTAATGTTCTATCAGCAAGCACTTTGAACAGAAAAACATTACAGTGGCTTCATTACGAGGGTGGTAGATATTGCATCTACTTTTAGATTCTCACTCACAGTTACATGGAGTCCAAAAAGATTCAGCTAAACAATAGAGAACATGTTTAAAGATTTCACAAAATTGTACTCTATAATCCCGGAGGAAGACTCATTTTTCAGGATGTTAAACATAAGTGGAATTTGAACAGAGTGAACTTTATGAATAAGTATCTGACATTCAGTCTATATATAAAAATGTCTTTATCAGTACTTATATCTTTTAATTCAGTAAAATATATCTAAACAAATAGAGACTTTAAAGGGACATATTAACCAGTGTTAACCAGTGTGTGTCACAGTCTTCGTCTGCACCTGTCTGTCTTAGTCTGCACTACACTACCCAGAATCCTTTTTGTCTCCACACCTGAACTCACTCCCTCATTATCCACCTGTCCCTCGTCATCATCATCTGTGTCACCTGTCTTCACCTCGTTAGTGTTCATTTGGACTTGTATTTAGTTTGCTTGTGTTCAGTCTGTCTTGGTCGGTTCTTGTAAATGTTACCTGGTGTTTGTGTTCTCTGCCCGCCTATACCAGTTTGATTTTGGAGTTAATTAGTAAATGTTGGAATTGGATCTTTTTGACTCAGCCTCCTTCTTCCTCTGCATACACCAACCGTGACAGAAGAACCGACCAAAGGATGGACTTGGCTGGCCATGACCTGACTGACTACCTCATCAGGATCCTGATTGAGAGAGGTCTCCGCATCACCATCACCCCAGTGATGGCTCCAGCCAAGTCTTCGCCGCTGGTCCCGCCCGGCCCTGAGCCTCCCTCGCCGCTGGTCCCGCCCGGCCCTGAGCCTCCCTCGCCGCTGGTCCCGCCCGGCCCTGAGCCTCCCTCGCCGCTGGTCCCGCCCGGCCCAGAGCCTCCCTCGCCGCTGGTCCCGCCCGGCCCAGAGCCTCCCTCGCCGCTGGTCCTGCCCGGGGGCCACGCGAGGGGGTCTCTCCGCCGGGGGCCACGCGAGGGGGTCTCTCCGCCGGGGGCCACGCGAGGGGGTCTCTCCGCCGGGGGCCACGCGAGGGGGTCTCTCCGCCGGGGGCCACGCGAGGGGGTCTCTCCGCCGGGGGCCACGCGAGGGGGTCTCTCCGCCGGGGGCCACGCGAGGGGGTCTCTCCGCCGGGGGCCACGCGAGGGGGTCTCTCCGCCGGGGGCCACGCGAGGGGGTCTCTCCGCCGGGGGCCACGCGAGGGGGTCTCTCCGCCGGGGGCCACGCGAGGGGGTCTCTCCGCCGGGGGCCACGCGAGGGGGTCTCTCCGCCGGGGGCCACGCGAGGGGGTCTCTCCGCCGGGGGCCACGCGAGGGGGTCTCTCCGCCCTCTTTCAGGGCGCCAGCCTTCAGGGCGCCAGCCTTCAGGGCGCCAGCCTTCAGGGCGCCAGCCTTCAGGGCGCCAGCCTTCAGGGCGCCAGCCTTCAGGGCGCCAGCCTTCAGGGCGCCAGCCTTCAGGGCGCCAGCCTTCAGGGCGCCAGCCTTCATCATCATCTGTGTCACCTGTCTTCACCTCGTTAGTGTTCATTTGGACTTGTATTTAGTTTGCTTGTGTTCAGTCTGTCTTGGTCGGTTCTTGTAAATGTTACCTGGTGTTTGTGTTCTCTGCCCGCCTGAACCAGTTTGATTTTGGAGTTAATTAGTAAATGTTGGAATTGGATCTTTTTGACTCAGCCTCCTTCTTCCTCTGCATACACCAACCGTGACAGTGTGCATGCACAGTCTCAATTTTTTTCTGCAAATATCACGAGAGGAAAATGTTTTCAAGTTTTGGAAATTTTGTCATTCACATGCGCAGGTTTCATCTTGCTCACATAGAAATGTATCATGCACGGGTGGACATTTTCTTGTGAACATGCAAAAGTTTCAGAGTTTCTTCTTCAAATATCACTTGAGGGAGTCTGTATTATGATTCTAAAATAAGGTAAATTTAAGTTAAAGAAGCAACGTTGCATAATATTGTCACGGATGGAACAGGAGTCAGACAGGTGTTAAGTGAAATAGTGTTTACTTACAGGTTGCAGATCCAGACAGAGATATGGTGAGTATGCAAGCAGACGATATTCAGGATGGAGTCTTTGTTTACAGATGTGGATGGAGAGTCACTGGGAACAGGCTGATGACTGGAGACTGGAGACTGAACTTCCGTGTGAAGGTTAGCTGGTGATCGATGGATGGAACTCAGGTAGGTAGCGGGTAAGTTGCAGGTAAGTAGCATGATAGTCTGTAGTGCCAAGTAGAGACGAGACAATGAGTGTGTAAAGAGGAGTTGAATATATAGGGAGGTGAACTGATGAGGGGCAGGTGAAAGTGATTAAAACTCAGGGGACTGTGAACGAGTGGGAGGAGTGAGTAAAGCTGGTGGAATCCTGACAGTACCCCCCTCCTCCAAGGCGGCTCTCGACGCCTGAGACGAGGGACGAAGACTACCATGACCCCTGGGAGCGGGGCGATGAGGATGGTCGACGTGAAACTGAGTGAGGAGATCTGGATCCAGGATATCATCGCGAGGAACCCACGACCGTTCCTCTGGACCATAATCCTCCCAGTCAACCAGATATTCCAGCCGAGGACCCTGTCGCCGTGAGTCCATGATGGTGCGGACTCGGTAGATGGGCTCTTGCTCGACTGGAACCGGAGGAGGAGGTACGTCCTCTGGGACGGTTTCTGTGGGAGGAGAAGTGACAGGTTCAATGAAGGCCTTCAACAGTGACACATGAAAAGATGGTGAAATCCTGTATTGTGGAGGAAGGTCATGCCTGTAGGTGATTTCGTTCAGCTGCCTCTGCACGGTGAAAGGACCGATGTATCGAGGACTCAGCTTACGGCAGGGCAGGCGGAGGCGGATGTCCCTGATCGAAAGCCACACCTTTTGTCCAGGCTGGTACTGCTGAGGTTCAACACGACGACGAGCAGATTATGAAATCAATTCCAAGGTGGGACCACGGTTGTTGTGGGATAGGAAGTGGCACGAGCTTGCCCTCCGGGAGTCTTCTGGGGGTGTTGGTAATGGCACAGACTGAGCATCCCCAAACGTACCTGGAAACATCCCGTGAGATGGACGGCCACCAGTACCGATTACTGAGGAGCGAGAGGGTACGCCTGCTACCTGGATGTCCAGAGCCCGGAGCGGTATGAGCTGAGTCCAGAAGGGCGACACGAAAATGGAGAGGTACGAAGACGCGCCCCTCTGGACCTCCCGGCGGAGCGGGATGACGAAGGTTCTCCTGGGAAATCTGCTCGTCGATGTCCCAGATGATGGGGCTGATGATCATGGCTGGAGGGAGGATAGGTTCTGGTAACGAATCTTCGGTTGAATCATGATGAAGACGAGAGAGAGCATCCGCTTTGCAATTCTTGCTTCCAGGTCGGTATGACACGGTAAAATCAAAGCGGGTAAAGAAGAGAGCCCATCGAGCCTGACGGGGATTCAGCCTTTTCGCTTCTCTGAGGTATTCCAGGTTGCGATGATCTGTTATAACCTCAAACTGGTGATTAGCTCCCTCCAGCCAATGCCTCCATTCCTCTAACGCAAGCTTGATGGCGAGCAGCTCCCGATTCCCAATATCATAGTTCCGCTCCGCCGGGGACAGCTTCTTAGAGTAGAAGGCACATGGATGGAGCTTGGGAGGATCACCCTGCCGCTGTGATAGAACTGCTCCAACTCCTGTTGAGGATGCGTCCACCTCAACAACAAACGGTATATCTGGGTTAGGATGAACCAGGATGGGAGCAGTCAGGAAGGCTTCTTTCAGTTGTTGAAAGGCTAAGATGGCTTCAGGAGATAAGGTCGGAGACTTGGGCCGGCCCTTAAGAGACGAGGTCAAAGGAGAACTGATGTGACTGTAATTATTGGTGAATCTTCTATAGAAATTGGCGAATCTGAGAAACCGTTGAAGATCCTTCACAGTAGAGGGCAGGGGCCAGTTCCGGATAGTTTCCACCTTCCTCTGGTCCATCTGCACTCCCTGTTGGTCTATGATGTAGCCCAGAAATTGCTCAGTGGTGGTGTGAAACTCACATTTCTCCAGTTTCAGGTACAGTTAATGAGCTCTCAGTTTCTCCAAAACTAGAGTGACATGGCGCTGATGCTCAGCAAGAGATGATGAGTAGATGAGAATATCGTCGATATAGACAACCACAAATCTGTTGAGATACTCTCGGAATACCTCGTTCATGTAACCCTGGAAGACAGCTGGGGCGTTGGACAGTCCGAAGGGCATGACTCGATACTCATAGTGACCTGAGGGCGTGACGAATGCCGTCTTCTATTCATCACCTCATAGAATTCAAGTTGTACGCACTGCGTAAATCGAACTTAGAAAAGATGCGGGCTCCACGCAGCTGCTCCAATGCTGCTGGGACCAGAGGAAGGGGATAACTAAACTTCACAGTTTGAGAGTTGAGATGACAATAATCAATGCACGGCCTCAAGCCTCCGTCCTTCTTAGCCACGAAAAGGAAGCTGGAAGCGGCAGGGGATGTAGATGGTCGAATTAACTCCTGTTGATGAGCCTCCTCCACATACTCCTCCATGGCCTTCTGCTCCGGGATGGACAGAGGATAGACGCGGCCTTTAGACAGGGTGGCTCCAGGTAGCTGGTCGATAGCGCAGTCCCATGGCCGGTGAGGTGGTAGTTTGGTCGCCAACTGCTTGCTAAACACATCCTGGAACGCCCTATACTCAGCAGGAATCTCCACCTGGTGATGGACCTCCGGACTCTCAATGGACGTGGAACACACGGGAAACTCTGACTTTCCCACCGAAGATGAAGAGGACCTTCTCAACCGAAGCTAGACAGGAATGCGAGCAGTCTTTATCACCCCCACAGTAAAGGAAAAAGACACTATTGAATTCTACGCTGCCGCTCTGAAGGAGGAAGATGAGTGGAGTCAATCTGCATGGGACGGAGTATTTACAGCGGTTTCTAGAACATCACAGGCAGATAAACGTTGAGATACTCGAATGGTTTTCTGAACGAGGTTTTCAATTCCCAAGGAATCCTCATATACCACCACCAGCTGACGGATGTTAGGGTTGAGACCATGTCGAAAAGCGGTCATCAAAGCGGTCTCAATCCAGCCACTAGAAGCCACCAGCGTGCGAAATAGAAGGATATATGTACTCACTGAAGACTTTCCTTGACGAAGGTTGAAGAGCTGATCGTGAACGGTGAGATCGGAAACTGTCTGACCAAACACTTCCTTGAAATGCTGAATGAAACTTGAAAGGGATTTAACCGCAGGAGAATCTGAGTTCCAGAGAGATTGGGCACATTGGAGAGCTCTGCCGGACAGCAGGGAGATAATAAACGCCACTCAGGCTGAATCGTTAGAGAATTGATGTGCCTGCATTTGGAAACATAGCGATACCTGAAGCAAAAAAACGTTGCAATCCTCCTCTCCGTTGAATGTCGCTGGTCGGGCCATGGGACTCGCAGAGGCAGCTGACGAAGCAGCGGATGTTTGTGGAAGTGAAAAGTGGCGTGCTGAGTGAAGGAGATCCTCGGGAACGGTGGGTGGATTAGCCGGTGGAGAAGGAAGTAAGGACTGGCGAACAGCCTGAACCAGTTCCGCGAATGGATCATGAGATGGATTCTCCACGGGCTCCGCTGGACTCTGCATTTCGTCCTCTGCATCTGGTCTTCTGTCACGGATGGAACAGGAGTCAGACAGGTGGTAAGTGAAATAGTGTTTATTTACAGGTTGCAGATCCAGACAGAGATATGGTTAGTATGCAAGCAGACGATATTCAGGATGGAACTTAGCTGAAGGATAACCTCTTTAGGATAAGTCTTTGTTTACAGATGCGGATGGAGACTGAAGACTGAACTTCCGTGTGAAGGTTAGCAGGTGATCGATGGATGGAACTCAGGTAGGTAGCGGGTAAGTTGCAGGTTAGTAGCATGATTGTCTGTATTGCCAAGTAGAGACGAGACCAGACAATGAGTGTGTGAAGAGGAGTTAAATATATAGGGAGGTGAACTGATGAGTTGCAAGTGATGGTGATTAAAACTCAGAGGACTGTGAACAAGTGGGAGGAGTGAGAGAAGCTGGTGGAATCCTGACAAATATTTCTTGAATTTAATTTATTTTCCCTGCCTTTTGGCCTTTTTCCCTTCTTTTAAGCATAACAATGTTTTAGTTATTATACTTAATACACTGATATGAACATTTTGGCCGATACCAATAATTCTTTATATTTGAAAGCCAATAATCGATATATTGGCTGATAAATCCAAATTTTTATATAAATTTGGAGTGCCTGATTACAAAAACAAAAGTCTCACCATTAAAAGCCATGTTCCAAGCACACAATTATAATGTTCTCATCTTAAAACCATCATGGCGAACAGTGCTCATCTGAAGTGTCTCAGCTGTCCATTATTTACCAGCTTTAATCAGCCAAATTCTCTTATTATATATCGTGCATCCCTAACTTTAAATAAGACAATTTGTCAACGAGGTAAAAAAAAAATCTATTCAAAATAAGTCGACACATACTGCATGTACATTATCTTACACCTGTAATGATAGACTCAGAGAGCACACCGGGAGAACAGTTAACATCAGTTTATTGGTATTGTAAAGAGAATGACCACACATTGATAGCAGGCGGAAACAGCGTGATGAGGGATGAGACGTCAACTGAAAGTAATAGTCCTTTCCTGAATATAACAGAGTGGGAGAATGATGGTTGAGAAGCACTAACCCCAGTGGTCAATGACCAGAAGGAAACCACGGTGACAGGGAAATGTATGGAGACGAAGGAGATGGTGACAGAGTAGAGATCGTGCGCTGGAGAAGGTATAGGAATCTTTAGTAGAGATGTTGTCAACAAGCAAGTACCGTTTCGTGTGTCAGTCTAGTATCCGCTTGGGAAAACAGACAACGTGTGTGACTGAGGTGTGTGCCTAAGTAGTCAATGGTTGATAAACAGGTGCAGGTGATTAGTATTCTCTGTGATTGGGAAGTGCATGCAGGTGAGGGCCAGGGAGGATGATAGGAGATGTAGTGAGGAGGTGGTGACCGTGACAGTACTCCCCCCCGACGGGCGTCCTGGAGTCTTCAGCCGGAAGGTGAGCAGGGTATGCAGACTCCAGGGCGGTGCCGGTAGCTCGGGAGACCAGGGCAGAGCAGGCTGTGTAGGCGGCCAGGGCGGAGTGGGCTGTGCGGGCGGCCAGGGCGGAGACTGCCGTTCGGGCGGAACAGCCTTTGTGGCCTTTCCGTGAGAGCCCGGCTTGGCCACTATGGCCGGGGACCTATAAGAAAAATGTTCTGCTATGTGTACAGTGTATGCATAAGCGAGAGCAAGAAAGCATAATCAAACACTCATTTGTCAGAGAGGAAAGAATCTGCTACAGGGCCATGAAACACATATTCCTCTGTTTCAGCCTCATGCCTCATTCATTGAGAAGCCCAAATAGCGTCTTCGCTGTTTGTGCTGCAGGCTCTCTTGACGTAAAAAGTCAGTATTTATGAAGCAGAGTGGGCAATGAGTGGACCTTTTCATCTCCACTGGGAATTCTTCTGTAGACGCATTCGGGGGGTGCAATTTTTGTTATGTGTGGAGATGAGAGGCATTTCAGATAACCTTGTCCTCATGTACGCAAAAAGAGCCAACAGTGACGGAGATGTGCCCACACACAGATACACACTCATCTAAAGGGAACCCTTTAGCTGTGTGACTACCTTGCTTGGATAATTCATGCTATGAACTTTTGTTTGCAATAACATGATGACTTGTTTTTTTGCGTTCTATTTTCCTGATGTCACTACTACCACTTATCACCTCGAACGGAAACTTACGCTCATGTTTGTTTTCATACCATTGTGGAGACTTTCCATTAACCCTTATTGTTTTATAGTTTTTTTTCAACTGCTTACACACATTTTCAAAACTGTGCCTCTTTTTTTTTCAAAACTTTACACTCAAATCCAAGAATTACACACACAAAATGCAAAATGTCTCACATCTCTTGCAAAATGAAGCACTGCATTCAAAATATTACAAACACATCTCAAAAGCAAACATTTGTCTTACGTTGCAAACACCTTTGCCATAATATTATATTTTTGGATGTTTACACAGTTATTCAAAACCTAAACCTCTTCTTTCATGAGGTCCTATGTACATTTCTGTACAAGATTGAAAGTAATTGGCAGAGATGTTGAAAACACAAAAAGCAAGATTGAAACCAAACTATTTTCTTTACTGTAAACATTTGTGGTTGTGAATACAGTATTGAACACCTATAACCTGACATTAGGCCTATTTATAGACCTTTTCTAAAGCCATGATTGGTTGGTGTTAAGTAAAGCAATGAGTGTTTGCACGTGAGGAGTTAGTGTGAGGCACTGATGAATTATTGTGGCATTTTGGTAGGTTATGTTTGAAAAAGGAAATCAAGATACTTCCTGTTAGATTTGTGTGTGTGTTACATAGAGAATTGTGTGTAGTGGTTTGCAAAACGTGTTTTATGAAATTGAAAACGGAGTCTAAGGCCGAGAATTAGTGTATGATTTTGCTGATTTGGTGTGTGGTTCTTCCTGACTGTCAGGTTTCAGAAATTGTTTGACAAAGGATTTTGTGTTTAAGCAGTTGAAAAAAACTGTAACTGAACTAATGATATTTCTAGCTATAATCCAAAATTAAATCCTTTTAGATTTTTATGAATACATTACACAGTAAAAAAAATTATTTTCATGATTTGTAATCACAACTTTTTATCTTTTGTCAAATCAATTTAGATAAATAATGTGGTTCAGATAACATAATATTTTGAGTTTCTATTTATTAAACCAACCTCCTTCATTGTATTACTCAATTGTATAATTTGCAATGAACTCAAAATTAAAGCTGCAGTCCACAGTTTTTCCTCTTTGTCGCCATCTCTGTTTGAAATCGGCAATTGCAGTTATTCGCGGAATTATCAACTTTACGTGAGTTGTACTTTGACACGGCACAGCGCGAATGAATCCAATGTTTGAGGAGAGTGTGCGGCTGTCAGTCACCGCGCCGGTCTGGATACTGTCATTCAGAATCACAGATTATTCTTTTTGGAAGTATGACCAACATAATAATTTTCACCGGAAAATGTCATCTGAACTAGTAAGAAACATCCACTTTTGTTCTGGTTCTGACCAACTAAGGGAAAAAATCATTGCAGTAAATTGCGCTGATTAAATCTAACAATCACTTATCATATCACGTAAAACCGTGCAAATTATACTTTGTTCTCAAATTGTTAATGTTCAACATCAGCATTGAGTGACTACATTTAATGCCCTTTTTTTGAATAATTATATTTTTTACATTGTACATTTTCATAAACTCAAACTTCTATAACTTTTTTTTCTGTTTCACTTTCTTAATTTATTTCACTTCACAAAAATCTGCCAAATGTCTACGGCAACCAAGTAACTTACTTTTTTAAGTCATGTTTATAATTTTACAAATATACAATTAATGGTCTTTTAGCAGTCTAGGATTTTTTGCTTTTACAATAAAAAATCTTGGTACAGTGTTTGGGTCACACACACTTTATATCTGATCATGTAAAATCTGGGTGAACCACTGGATTAAAGAAGTCCACATTGTTTATGAAATGCACAGAGATCCAAGTGCACGTGCATTTATACTTTTTAATCTCACAAACAGATACTGCATGACCCCCTACACTCAAACACAAAACAGAAAGACCTCAGGATGTTTTTCCCGAGCCTCCATTAGTGTCCTCAAGGATTCAATGAGGATTATTTGCATGAAGCATCCCCATTATGTTGTTGCCAAGGAGAATCTGTCATAATCCTGAGCTATCCTCCTATAGTGACAGCCATCCATAAAGCTGGCGATCACAAGCTGCCACAAATTAAATAACATAAGTAGGACTTGCCTGTTTTGATTCTCTCTTTCTTTCTGACCGGGTTGTGCCCCCTGCCCCATCCAGGTAGATGATAGTAGCTTCCAGCTGTGGAGATTAACACACAAACCACTGCATCAACAGCTACTAATCTGTCATCTGATTTATGAGTTACGATCTAGAAAGGTTAACAAACACAAAACACAAAGGAAAGACAAAAGCCCCCCCCCCCTCCTATTATACCCAGTAAAATCAGGAGACAATAAACATGCCCTGAAATGAATCAAATCACATAATGCCACAGGGTGTACCTATTTAATAAATAATATACAAATCTTCTCACAATAAAACTAGTATTCTTACCAGATATTAACGCAAACATTGTAAGAAGGATATTACTGATAATAATGATGCTACTGTCACTTTACAAGAAAATTGCCTTTTTTTTGAAAGAGTACATTATCTACACTCTCTTACTACACTCTCTAAACCAATATTCTAAATAAAAGATTCACAAAAATCTGTGTTAGCAAGTGACAAACCATGTGAAATGATTTTGTGTTTGGCTTATCCTGTGTTTAGAGCCCAATGGACTGTTGATTTAGCAACTGATTGTGTGTTTCTGACATCGCCTTTGTTGGTGAATGAAAACATGAATTATTGATTTATAACTTAATATGTAATTAAATGGATGATGTGTGTTAAATGTGAAAGATCTAGACCCTCAGGGAAACAGTGTTTGGTCTCCTGTGATGTTTTATTGCTCTTATTAGACGCAGATCAGGGTTGTTTTAACACCGGAAAATTAAGACTGAAAGAGCACAAAGTGAACACAGTGATCTTATAAAACTTAAATGATAGCATAACATTTGAGGGTTTCCAACTTTCCACTGACCCCACCAAAAAAAAAATCCAAATTAAATTTTTTATTATCATTGATAGCAACATGATGTACTGTACTGTTTTAGAAAGAAGTCTCTAATGCTCACCAAGGCAGCATTTATTTGATCAAAAATACAGTAAAATACGATTAAATATTATCACAATTTAAAATAGCTCTTTTCTATTTTAATATATTACTCAAATATTACTGTCACGATTTGGTCTTGGTCACGTTTCGTGTCTGTCATGTGATCCCCTGTTCAAAGTCATGTGATCCTGCCATGTGTTCCCTCGTCTGATGTGTCATGTTGTCATTGGTTCATTGTTTACAGGTGTCCCCTGTCATTAGTCTTGTGTATTTAAGCCCTCATGTTTGCCATGTGTTTTGTTAAGTATTGTTTCCGGTGACCACTGTTGTGTAAGTCTTCACGTTTATGTCCACGGTTTTATGCCATGCCTTTGTTTTATGTTTCATCTTGTTTTGTTTTAATAAATAATGCACTCGGGTTCTTTACTACTTGCCTCCAGGGGATCTACACTTACTGACCCCAAACTTTTGAATGTTTGTATAAAGATATACTGTACTACAAGGATTGTAGTATAAATGTATATATTGTTCCATCAGCTGGCCCTGGGCTATTGGGCTATCCTTATTGTTGAGTCCTGGACTAGTTCAAATCAATGTCACACATACCAAAAACCTCAATCCTCAAGATTGAAAGTTCAAGATAAAGAACAATGGAGTTCTGTTCATGGCACAGGCTGCTCAGAATATGTTTTTCAGCCTGTGGACAAAACAAGAGAGCAGTAAATCCCCTGATGTAAACAAATTGCGATGCCTGTACGTAAAATCTTCAGTTTACATGATGGATGTGCAGATTAATATGACAAATTACACCATGCAATAATTAAAAAAGAAATTAATACTGATACGTAGAAGCTAGAAAGGCAAATTTTCTAAAAGAAAATGCATTAAATCCATGCTGTGGTGAAAAAAAAGTTGATTCATTGTAGATTTTTGTCTTTGATCCAGTTTTGAAAATTAGATTTAATAACCCATACAGCCAACATTAATAGTTGTGGTAGCAGATAGACTGGTAAAGCCCACAGGGTATTCCCCTGGCCTGGTCAGTTCCAGCGTCAGTGTTGCTCAGTTAGGAGGCATGAGAGGAATGCTTTCCGATCCTTGAGCTGGGGACCGGAGGCCCTCTTAAATTCCAGCACAGAGCTGTCAGAATGCTGAACATCACTGATCAAACAAATAAAGCATGCTGCTTATTAATGCTGTCTGCTGTGTCATATAAATATCACCACTTTGAACTAGTTCTGGAATGCCATACCTGGCTTTCATGAGCTAGATTTACTATTGACTGTTAGGATGGACTAAGAAACTGTTAACACAGGGCTTTTATCCCTCTCCCATCACCTCCATGTATTAACAAGGGTGTTGGCCCAAAACAAAGCTTGCATCTTTCCGAGGGTTTTGCATATCAGGTGTACTCGAACAGAACACAAGTTAACAAATGAAACAGAGGTTTTAAAATTGCAGTTAATCCTTTTCAATGAAAACAACTGTGAAGGGATTAACAGCTTACACCAAATCAAAAAGCAGATAAAGCTATTTGCTAATCTTGACATCGAATACTACGCTTCCTCCAAAAACATCACTGCAACATCAGAGTGCCTCTACTTAAACTCTTTCCCAAGCTTGCTACTGCACACTGAGAAGAAAAGGTTATATTTAAGCTTAAAGGGTTCTGTCAGGCGCTTCATGTCTAGAACCTTTTAAGGGATCCCATTATTTTATGGATTTAGTTCTATATTCTAAGAGTGATGTGCAAAACAAATGCGGCACGTGTCATATTTACTATATTTAAGTGAGAGCTGAAAACTGTTTTACTTCACTCCTGTTTGTACAAATGTACAGTCTCTTTGTAAAGAGCTATAAAAGCAGTGCCCTCTTTACACATTCAATGGGAAGAATGATTACAGAACACACATGAACACATAAACTAGGACAAATAGAGGGAGCAGCTGTGCTTTCACCTGTTCTATAGGCCTAGATAAGGTGATCATGTTGTTTTAAACAGAAGGCTACTCTGGTGGTCTCTGGGACACACTGACCTACATTCAGACTACATCCAAATACTAAGAGTAGGTACTTATTTTGAATAAGTAATTACTTCACAACCACTAAAAAAGTATGTTCTATATAGTTTGAATGTGTTTAATCCGGACGTATTACATTCGTCATGTTGTCAATAACATGTGACCTACAGTGTCAGTTGTGTCGCTTTACTGCCATTCACAAATCCTCTCCCATGGCCTCATGGGATGGTGTCCATTGTAAATGCACACTTTAGAATCTCACCAGAAGTAGGCCATCCGGGCACTTTTAGTCTACATTTTTATGAATAGTGTGAATTTGGACATACTTCTTTTGTCACATACTGTTTTTCGCCTACTATATAGTAAGGAAGTATGCAATTCCGGATGCACCCTTGGAGTGAACCAAGGATTTTACTGAAGTGGCAAAAAGTAAAGTTGCGTCTCAAATGACGCACTATACACTATGCACTTATACACTAATTATGTACTCAACCGTGCAGTGTAATTTTATAAGGTTACTTTGTCATTCAACATCGAAGTATGATGGCCCTCCACCTCCACATAATTAAACCTGTGCCAGTTGAGTGTATGAAGTGTCCAACATTCCACATGTAACCGGTCCTACTGACCCGCTCCGTACGGGATTCAAACCTTGGTCTCTGGCGTGGGAGGTGGGCGCTCTATCAAGGAGGCTTAAGACAACAGCCTCTAGATTTAGTTGCTAGGGTGCCTCTTGAAATCAGGGGAGTGAGGTTTACATGCACAGCTCTTACTGGCCTACGACAGTTATAATCACCCCCTCTAAACCTCACTCCCACCCGGGTCACGGCACCAAATGTAACCGGTTCTACTGACCCGCTCCGAGTAGGACTCAAACCGTCCGTGGTCTACGACGTGAGAGGCGGACCCTCTAACAAGAAGGCTAAAGACAGCAGCCTCTAGCGTCAGTCACTAGTGTGCCTCTTGAGATCAGGGGAGTGAGGTTTACATACACAGCTCTTACTGGCCTACGACAGTTACACACACCTCATGTTTTTGGTTAATTAAGTGACCTCTTGAATAGAGCATACGAATGCAAATTGGGACACACCTTAAGTTAGATATAAGTTAAGTTAAGTTGAAATTTTAATTTGAGCATGTAATATGCCACAGCGGGATTTTATAAGGACCATGTAATGACAGGATTGCGACGTAATGTAAAAGCACGTCTTACTTAAAGTTGTCTATGCACATTAAGCTGTGTTATTAAGCTGTGTTATAATTTTTTTTTAAATTAAATAAAATAAAAAAACAATCTGAGTTATGCTTTCTTATTTGATAAAGCGAGACAATTCAAACAACAATGACAAATATAACAAAATGCTAAGCAAAGTGTTTTCAGTTTCATTGTGGATTGCTAAAGCAGTTGTTCAGTTTGTTAAAGAGCTTTGTTCTTTACACTGTACTCTCTCCCTTTCTATTTCTCTCATTCTGGTGCCACAGCTGTCTGGCTACCCTCACCGTCTCACACCCTGCTATTTCCAGGCAGGATCTCTTCTGTATGGTGTATCTCCGTTGTCTGCGGTGTGTTTGCTGTGTAAGCAGTGTTCAGAGGCCTGAAGCCATTCAGCAGTATATGGAGACAGAGTGGGAGGAGATGTGAAAGGGCAGATGTGGGGGGGGGGGGGTTTAATGCGTTTAGCTGGGCGGACTGAACTCAGACAGCGTGTATCACCTGGTCTGTTTGAAGTGGTTGACGCATAGACCAAAGAACAATATTTCTTTAAAGTTTCGACAAGCCACAGAAGACAGAAAGGACACCGCCAAAGAAACTTGATGAACCGATAAGGGAGGGGAGCGACTGATATCACTTCCTTCTTTATGCTATAGACAGTCTGTCTTAGTTTTTATTTACAGCCTACTAGAGGACTTTTCTATGCTAAAAAAGACTCAATGACAGACAATCACTCTTTCCTTGCTGGCGTTTTTTTAGACTAGCTTGATGTACGACACCCTTCCTGCAACACCTTTACGGGGTTAATTAAGTATCCCTAACATTCATTTGTTGCCATTTAGAGTCCATTAGAGCTGCAAATCCAGGAAGCCTTGGTTAACAAGTCCCACCTAGACAAAGATAGAAAAGGATTGTGCAAATGTGTTAATGGCTCTAAATTGGCTTGAAAACAAGAACTCCACCTTTTGCAAATGTTAGTTCATCAGTAACTCCTGTAATGTGTTTTAAACTCAGGTTGGTTGGATATAAATATAATGGGTGGGTCATATGCAGAATCATGGAACTTAATCATTTGTTCAAACATTAATCAAGAATCTAATTTCCTGTAAATTGCACTTTTCACATCGGTTCGGACAAGTTGTTTTGCAGGTTATTTGCATGCAAATATCAATAATTAATGTGATGTCAATTTAGAGAGGTGTTTGATGCCAAAAAGGTGCAGAGGATAAAGAGGACAGGGAAAAAAATATGTGATCTAGTTTTGTATTTGCTGAGGATTTCAGCACAGAGCGTCTACGCAGCTCTCTGCACACTCACAGTGACGAAGGGGAATTTGTCACGTAAGCTGAATTATCCAAAGCAGGCCAAATGTAGGTGACTGAGTATTTATACCCAGAGGATATTTTAGCCAGCTCTGCTTTATTTTTAGACGAAGCCATCTGAGCAATCACATGCCGTTGACACAGTCACACATATTGTTCAGAAACACAACTATTTTGTAGCAAATCCATATGACGTCGATGTTGCCTTAAAAGGGAAGTTTCCAGATTTAGAGTTCAATCTCCTGAACAATGTTGGGTGTGAATTTAATTTTTATGCTCAAGGAATAACGCTGAAAATGTTCTGTCGTGGAACACATTGTTCTTGCACTGTATTATTATGCAATATTTTCTTCTGAAGCATTGATGTTTCTCGTTTTAATGTAATCAGAGGTCTTAAATTGAGATGATCCAAAGGGCATCTTTCTTGAGATGATCCAAAGGGCATCTTGGGAACACATGACTATTTTATGTTTTGGCAAATTCTTGACTATTTGATGTGTACAAAAAACGTATGATTTTTAGGAAAAAGCAAATCGTTCGAGATCATACAAATTTGCAAAACCGTAAATGTATGTATTGCCATGAGTAATACGTTTTAGTCAGTCAGTGTAGCTTTAAGCAGGTAACTTTTGCACATTGTGCAGTGTTATACTGTATCCATGATGGAAATAGGTGAAAGTTTATAGTAAGTGGATTAGGAAAGTCCATGGATGTGTTTCAACATCCATGTTCTCTCTCTCTCTCTCTCTCTCTCTCTCTCTGAACACATAGATGAGATTAAACTGTGCTTTAGATTTATTGAAAGGATCATGGAGTTGCACATCATGTTCCCCTTTTTAAAACTTGTTCAGAAGAGCTTGTGTTGCAACTTACTGTGTTGTATAATCATTCGCTCATTGACTTTTTTCTGCTCTTTTTGTCAATTAGATTTGAAAGTCAGAAACCACAAAGGCCATATCACAGACAGTTCGACCATCCTTCATTTAGTCTTGCAGCACAGCAATCACAACAGATGAGTATAAAGATCGATTAATATCAGGACAAATTTCTTTCAAAATACTCTCGCGTGAAGTCTTCCCTTCGCAAACACGTGCAGACAGCGCGCATGAAAAGCCAATCCATGTCACTAGGCCACAGTTTCCAAGATTTTGCGAAGAAGACAGATTTGTAAATTTAGTTCATTTTCTTTGTATCCTTATATTGCAAAACTGCAGAGCTTACATGCCCTTTGCAACATTTATTCAGATATAATTGCATATTTAATTGTGCATGCTCATTTCCACCATTTTTACTTTTAAATGATCTGCATCACCATTCAAAAGTAAAAAAAAACTATATTTTTTATTCTGCAGGGATGCATAAAATTTCTCGTGTCGTGACGCACCGCATCCAGTGTAGACGGCATCACTGATTATAATGGGTTATATTTGCTTTTGTCGCGTTGCATCACGCCACTCGATATTTCACAATATCTCCAAAATTTTTATCGATAGTGTAGGCTATTTCACTCAATATATAAAAACACTGTTGTTTTTTGTTTAAAGATGTAAACAATAAAGGGTTAGTTCACCCAAAAATGAAAATTAAGTCATTAATTACTCACCCCCATGCTGTACCAACCCCGTAAGGCCTTCGTTCGTCTTCGGAACAAAAATGAAGATATTTATGATTAAATCTGAGAGGTTGATCACTCCTCCATAGGCTCCCTAAGGGAATGACACCGGACGGCCCAGAAAGTCATTAAAGAAAATGTTTAAATATTCCATGTCACAACAGTGGCTCAACTATAAGTTTATCAAGCGACGAGAATACTTTTTGTGCGAAAAAACAAACAAAAATAACGACTTTATTCGACTATTCCTTAGGGGTTGAACGACTTCAGATTTTTTTAAGTCGACTGTTATGACATCAAAGTCGAGTCGACTAGTCGATGACGTCATTCATAAAACCACAAGAGATGGGACTGCTTTGCAACATGCCACAATTTGCAATTAATTAACAGAAAATTATACAGATGCTGACAGACAGCTCATAATGGGGCCGTTTACACCTGGTCACTTCATGCGTTTTTACTGATCTGATTTATCAAAACGATTCCATTTACACCTGGTCACATAAATATGTTTACGCAAAACGGATATAAATCCGATCTTCAAACAACGCGCTATGCAGATTTAACGGAGTTCACGTCACCGAAAGCAACAACAATGAGCTGCATTTTATTGATCATCAGCTAATTTCAAAATCAAAGACCACAATAAGAGAGACAGCACTGTATCATTTTGTTTCTTTACTTTTAACGAAGATGATTGTGTCCGCGACTTACTTTCACTGTGATTTGCGATAGTTTGCACGTTGGCTTGATGAATAGATGCTCGAGCTGCTCATGCGGCGATGCGTGCTGCCATAGCTTCATCACTATAATACGCTCTCACACGTTTATTGTTAGCATTGTTGGGAGAAGTCCAATTTACATATGTGGTTTCAACTACCAGATGCATTTACACTTGTCCAGTGAAGCGGCCCAGACCTCCTCCTGAAGCGGTTTGAGCGATCGGATTTAAATCCGTCTCCGAACGCGTTTTGGAGGGCATTTACACCTGGTCTTTTCACGATCGGATAGCTATCGGATCACAGAAACACATAAAGTGGCCAGGTGTAAACACCCCACTGTTTAGATCATCATTTAGGATGAAAAAAGAAAAAAGAAAAGGAAAAAAAGCTATAAATTCACATCAGCGCCTTAGTGATGCGCAGATCCAAGTAATACCAAATAATATTCAAATTAATTGCGGGTGAATTAGAGGTAGGCTACATCATTAATATGTTTAAATAAATAAATGATAAAAAATAATGTTTTAATAAAGATACTCTCATTTCCCGGTAAAACAGTGAGCGTGCGTCATGCTTTTACTTTCGTTTTCAACTATTTCTAGTGTTAGGTTAGTAAAGTATTTACACACACTTGATGTACCAATGCTGCTTTCTTGCTGCAATGACCCTCTGGGCTCTTCATCTGTTGTCGTCTGCAACATGTTAGTATCAAAATTAGCGCAATCATAGTGTCACATGATCAACGCGACTAGTCGACGTCAAGCTTAAAGCGTCGCGGCATTGCATTAACCCCTTCAGACCTGAATTATGTTTTAAGTTTCTGAAAAATATAAAAGTACATTTTCCCAGCTCATGAGGCTTCTATAAATGAGACCAAATAAAAAAAAATTAAAAAATGTTTGGCTTTAATATTAATTTTTTTTGTCCATTTCAATGGACATCAGGTCAAAACAGGTGTACTTCACAAAAATGTACCAACATAAAATTAAATAATAAACATAAAAATTGTTAGTATATTCTTAAAGCTTTTTCTCAAGGTCAAAAACTTTTCAACAGTTTACCATTTCAACTTTAATTTTGAGGTTTTGTTTTACAGATTGCACATTGTTTGTAACAAACTAAATATCTTAGAATCAATCAATATGGTCATGTTAGGGTCATTTTCTTTGCACATCTTTCTTTTTTTAGATCAAAAACATTACAATATTGAACATTACAATATTTCAACTTTTATTGTAAGGTTTTTGCTTTATAGATCACACATTTGTTTATTCATAACAAAATAAACCTAGGAATCAATCAATGCATTCATGTTAGAGTAATTTCCTGTGTGCGTCTTTGAAACAATTTCTCTGTTAACGATTTTCTTGTATTGTTACAGTACATTACTGGCAGCACGGTTGCCAGCAATTTTCTGTATTTTGATTTCCAGTAACTGTACTGTAATTCACTTTACAGTACACAAGATCAGTACTGTAAACTACCAAATAGTAGCCTACTTTACTGTATTTTTACTGTATTTCATCATTTGTTCCGCTTTTGCTGTAATTAATTATACGGTATTGTACTGTAGTATCTATATTGATACATTAATGCTAAATATTATTATAATTTTCTAAATAATTACTAATAATGATAATATTATATCATAATAATATAATATGTAGTTATAAGGAATATATAGGCTATAGTAGGAAAAAATATTATAGAAGTCAATGGCTACTGTCAACTGTCTAGTTATCGACATTCTTTAAAATATCTTCATTTGTCTTCAGCAGAATAAAGAAACTCATACAGATTAAGAACAACATGAGGATGAGTAAGTAATGACAAATATAATTTTTGGGTGTACTATACCGATAAAGGGATAGTTCACCCAAAAATTTAAATTAGCCCATGATTTACTTACCCTCAAGCCACCCTAGGTGTGTATGACATCGTTCTTCTTTCAGACGAACACAATCGGAGTTATATTAAAAAAAGTCCTGGCTTCCAAGCTTTATAATGGCAGTGAATGGTTGTTTCTGTTTTGAAAGCACATAAAAGTTCATCCATCCATGATAAAAGTGCTCTATGCGGCTCTGGGGGGTAAATAAAGGCCTTCTGAAGCGAAGCGATGCGTTTGTGTAAGAAAAATATGAATATTCAAGTTTACGCTTTAGATTTAGGTCAAATCCGTATGTTCATTTGGCCACAAGCTAGTCATTTTACTTTATACAGTTTTAAAAATTGATATTTTTCTTACATCTCCATCTTCCTCATCACCTCACATAAAGTCAACATCTGAGATATTTCCATCAGCTATATGCTCAAGCACTTCAAGAACTATATATTCTGCATATGAAAAAGTTTCAAAAATGTATCGGTACTGTGATGTAGATTTTCTATATAAGAAATTTCAATCAGCATTACTGGACTTCAGTTACTGGAATGTGATTTCAGTAACAGGCTTTTGAACCCACTGTCCATTCTAATGGACAGACACATTTGAAAAAATCCTGATTTAAAATGTGCAATTCTACAATAGATTTTTAACGTTAATTAATAAGTTCAATCTTTCTTTTATATATACAAACTATGAAATACTGGCAAACATATCAAAAAATGTAAATAAAACCATAGGAAATGTTGCTTGCTTCTGTGTTTGGAGATTAGTGCTGACATGCTTCTCTTCAATGTAGTGTTTTTTTTTAATAATTACTACATGCAGAGCTTTACTGCCATTTGATTGGATGACAAGCGTCCAATCTAATGGACTGCAGGCTTTAAACTAGGTGAAATGCTCCAGAAGTAAAAAAAAAGGGGGTTGACATGTGATGTCCATTGTAATGGACGCAGGGTCTGAATGGGTTAAGGTCGACTAGTCAACTAATTGGCTGCGTTCCAAACCGCATACTCAATGAGTAGGTACTTAATATCAATAAGTACTTACTCAACGAGCGCTAAAAGAGTAGGTACTTTATAGCCAAATCTCGTTGAGTATGAATGCGATCCGGACATCATCCGCCATGTTGAAGTTATCATGTGACCTATGACGTTATCACAAGCGCAACAATTTAAAAGTTATGAGCAACAGGTGCACCGACATCTCACTGCATCAGTACAACCTAACTAGAACTGTTTTCATCAGCGTCTGAAATGGTTGGCATGTCTGCAATAGCTAGACGAATGTGTGCACAAAGGAGACGTCGGGCTGCTGCTCGGAGATCTCGCCTTTGGAGAAGACTGATGATTTTATACTCAAACAAAGCAAGTATTACTACTTAAAAAATTAAGATTACCCCAGAATGAATTGCATTACTAGCCCACCCCAACACTTATGCACAATAATGACAAATGCTGACCAGCACTTAATTATATAACATTTTCTTAATTAAAATGATATATTTTGGTAAAACAAGCAAACTGTTGTATTGTCATATGACATAGATGTATTAATACATACAATTTCCTTCAAGCAATGATTAATGCAAGAATTCATGAAATGAATATTTTATTGAAACATGAATAAATATTTAATATGAAACATGAATAAAAATAAATGAATGAATAAAAGATATATCACAATAAAGAAATGCATATACAAGCCAATACCATATGAAACATTGCTTAATTTGAGCTTTTTGTTCTAACAAACTATGATGTATTTACAGGCGGTGAACCCCACATCATACTGCCATCTCAATAGAGCGGTTCCCATTCTGCGGCTTTATCTTGATGAAGCAGCTGACCACCGTGCCCACCTTCGCCTGTCTCTGCCGCCCATCAGGTCCCTGATTGCTGCAGTCAGACTGGAATCAGACCATGGATGGGAACGGGAGATTGAGGTCCTTGTGTTCCTGCACTGGCTGGCCCATGCAGCGTCATACAGGGTGGTGTCGCAGCCCTTCGACATCCCAAAGACCTCTGTGTATAACATTGTGCACAGAGTGAGCAAGGCCATCATGGGAATTTTGAGGAGGGTGATCTGCTTTCTGACCGGAGATGACCTGGAGGCAGTGGGAGCAGGATTTGCACAGCTGTCTGGGTCACCAGCTTTCAGCAGAGTAGTTGGTGCAAAAGACGGCTGTCATATCCGTATCAAACCTCCAGCAAATAACTCCCACTGTTACTTCAACAGGAAGCTGTTTCACTCCATCCAACTCCAGGCCATCTCTGATCACCGGGGGAAATTCCTTGATGTCTTTGTGGGATATCCTGGGTCTGTGCACGATGCCAGGGTGCTGAGGAACAGCCCTGTGTATGCTGGCAACCTTTACCCACCTGCAGGCAAGTGCATCCTCGGGGATGGAGGCTATCCTTACCTGAGTGCACCCATCTGCCTCATCACCCCTTACAGAGAGCCTGTACAGAACCCTGTGCAGGCTCGTTTCAACAGCAAGCACTCCCGTGCCCGCAAC
The DNA here is from genome assembly GCA_030578255.1 of Tiaroga cobitis. Lineage (NCBI taxonomy): Eukaryota > Metazoa > Chordata > Actinopteri > Cypriniformes > Leuciscidae > Tiaroga > Tiaroga cobitis. Next base: position 25,398,508 of record CM060598.1, read on the forward strand.
ATCGTGGAGAGAGCTTTTGGGATGCTGAAGACACGCTGGCGCTGCATTTTCTTCAAGGCCTTGGAGGTGAGCCCTGCCTTCGTGCCTGAGATTGTTGCGTGCTGCGCTGTGCTTCACAATCTCGCTCTAGCCAATGGGGACATCGTTGAGCCAAAGGATGAGGAAGACCATGATGACGGCCCCCCTGATCCCCACAACCTTGCAGCAAGAGTGGGAGAACAAGTGCGGGACAATCTGGCTGCTGCAGTGTCTGCTCCAAACATCCCTGTGCCGGCTCTCCATGAGCATGACTACCTTTAAAACATTAAGAAAGATAAAAATGTTTTAAAATTCATGTTGTCAGCATTCAGTTTCTTGACAAATGTCATTTTATAGGTTTACAATTACATGCAAATATTTGTTAGAGCTTTAAAACCTTTTGTAGTGTAGAGGGATAAACCAATGAACTGGTTAGAAGAAGATTGCTGGTCAATCAGCAAGGCTCTTTACTCCAGGTTTGTCCAGGGTCATTGTCCCTGTAAATAAATGGAGTTAATCACTTTTGATAAAAAATGTCAAATGCATAAATGTGATTGATATTTGTAAAGCATTTTTTGAACCAGTCATGGGCATAAACAGTCAAAGCTGCTTAGTTTGTCAAGGAATTACTATAATGCAAAATGCATACATAAATTTACTACAATTTATATTTGGTGGGTTAAAGGGTTAGTTCACCTCAACATATAAATACAGCAATTATTTACGGTTTACTATTTACTTATTTAATGTTTTTTATTGTTTAAATACAAAAGGGAATTTTTGTCAAGTTTGTTCTGCTGGTTTCATACAATATCAGTCAATGGAGCCCAACTTTCAGAAGCTTCATGGCATTATTTAATGACGCTTTTGAAGCTTCTGAAAGTCCATTGACTGATATTGTATTAAACCAAACAGTACAAACCTGACCAAAATCACCTTTTGTGTTCAGGAAAACAAAAAACAGAGGGATCAAACAACATCAAGGCGAGTAAATAATGACTATTGAATTATTACTATTATGATTTATTTGCTTGGGTTAAGTAACCCTTTAGTCACTATTTTACTGTGTGTAATTTGTGTAAACAGTCTCAAGTTCAGCTTTGGTCATGGAGGGCTATTATCCAGCAGAGTTTTTCCAACCCTAATTATACACCCCTGAATCAATTTTAACCAATTAATAACTGACTACTTGAAATTTACTGACAGGTGTGCTGGAACTTAACCCTCCATGACCTGCCTTTAAGATCCTTGCATGAACTCTGTAAACCTTTAAAAGTCATATAATACACTCCAGTAAAACAAGTGTTTTAAAGTGTTTTTTCTTCTTACATTACACCATACATTCACTAATTATTAATCAACGTTTCATAAATATTTAATTTATGAATTTGATTACAATCTTAAAGTATCACTAAATTTCTAGAAGTCTATAATGTACTGTGAATGCCTAGGAATAGTTTGTTTTATATACATATTATTGTACAAAATTCTTAGGCCACCATTTGTAGTTGTTGCACAGTACTGTGTGTAATATATATATATATATATATATATATATATAATATATATATATATATATATATATATATAGATTCCCATTTTTATTCACAAATTTAATTCACATCAACCCAAATGTGCAAAAGATCAGAAGATGTTTTTTGTCAAATAATTTATTTTTTGGCGAGCATCTGAAGAACAGAAAGGAACCTTTCATCCCTTTCGTTGGTTTCTCTTTCTCTCCTTTCCTCTTTCTCGACTGCCTCCCGGTGCCATCTCTCTTCTCTTTCTCTTACTTCTCTTTCTTGTCTTTCCTCTCTCTCTCGTCTCTCCCGTTCTCTTCTGTCCTCCTTCTCCTCCATTTCTCTCCACAGCCTCTCCTCCCTCTCAGCTGCCTTCCGCTCTCTCTCCTCTTCTCGCTCCTCCATGTCCAGGATCAGCTCCTCCACATCTATAGCCCTTTTCCTGGCTCTTGCTGGCTCTGGCCTCACTGAGGATGAAGAGACCACAGCAGCATCCGGCCCACATGAGGCAACGAGGGCAGGAGGAGAGATGGAGGGTCTGCCCCCAATTGCCTCATCCATGGCAGTGTACCACTTCCAGGATGCTGCTGTGGCCTCTCCATCCTCAGTGCTCACCCCCGTCTGCGGACATTTCAGATCCTGCAAAAATGCAAAAGCATGATACAAAAGCAGTCATTTTAACAGCACAATATTTAATCATTTAATTTATGTATTAGAAGTAACAAAATGATCTTACTTTGTATTTTTTTTTCAGGTTTTCCCATTTTTTTTTAACAAACACCGCCGTCACCCTGCCTTGCAGGCTCTGCTCCTCCACAAAAGATCTGCAGCAAGAGAGAAATCAAGAATGAAAAAGTTATATCTCTGTTTGAAAATACAATAATTGAAATGTACTGCAAATAAAGTATTCAATTGATTTTTAAATATTTCTGTATACTCACTCAAAGCCTTTGATGGCAGCATTACGCTTTCCGGTGAAGAGCGCTTCATGAGCCACTCTCCACCGGATAAGCAGCCGCGTGTGCTCATCCGTCCCTGTAACATCCAACAAGACTCACGTTACCTCTGTGATTTATGAGCTCAATACTACATTTACATGTTGAGGTTGTTGCTAATAAATAGCTTTTTATCCATCATAAATGTTCAACAATTTTTCAACAGTACTAATGAATAAATGAAATAGATTACTTATGTTTAGTTACTTTATGTAAAATGCATTAAACTAATAAAAACAGTGTTAACAACAGTGAATTCTCCTAAACAATAGTACACACACGTCACTCAGATGTCTATTTCATATCAGTTACACGTAGTAATCTTGCCAGATTTTGAATAAATATTTAGTAATGGTATTTCAGATGTATACGGTTTAAAATGTATGCAAATACAGTTTAAAGACGTATGTGTCCTTATGGAGCTCCTCTATCCAATAAAATGTGATTTACGGCAAAATCACAAATTTACCATATTATATAGCGTCTTTGCACCTTCAACAGTTCAACAATTTACTGTACAGAAAGTTAGTTCAACACATGCGATTTGGTTTGTATTTGTAATACTCACATTTGAAAACACTCTCGTCCACCCTTTCCGTCACGTTTGAGTATGAAATATCTACTTCTTGTTCTTTTTTATATCGTATCCTCTCGCGTGGCCTCCTGGGATAGATGAGTACAAGCTGAAAAACACTCGAATGTCTGGGCGAAAGCAGGAGATCATCCGGGAACTTCTCGCCTACTCTTTTAGGAATACTGTTGTTTCGAACGTACTGCTTCCCTCACGTACTGTTTTCGCCTACTATATAGTAGGAAAGTAGGCATATTCGAACGCACTATCGTCCAAATCTCGCGATAATTAGTACGTCAACCAGGTAATTCTCGCCTACTCTTTTATGAATACTGAGGATTCGAACTTACTTTTTCGCTCGCCTACTCTTTTCGCCTACTATATAGTAGGGAAGTATGCGATTCCAAACGCAGCCATTGACTAGTCGGTTCAACCCCTACTATTCCTTTTCTTCCTTGTAGGCCTGAAACGAGACTTCAAGAAATTTCCACGACGCATGCGCGAGAATTGCGATCTCCTTCAACTACTTCAGATAAGTTCTCGCGCGTGCGCGTCGTGGAAATCTCTTGAAGTCTCGTTTCAGGCCTACAAGGAAGAAAAGGAATAGTCGAATAAAGTTGTTATTTTTGTTTGTTTTTTTCCGCACAAAAAGTATTCTCGTCGCTTGATAAACTTATAGTTGACCCACTGTTGTGACATGGAATATTTAAACATTTTCTTTAATGACTTTCTGGGCCGTCCGGTGTCATTCCCTTAGGGAGCCTGTGGAGGAGTGATCAACCTCTCAGATTTAATCATAAATATCTTCATTTGTGTTCCGAAGACGAACGAAGGCCTTACGGGGTTGGTACAGCATGGGGGTGAGTAATTAATGACTTAATTTTCATTTTTGGGTGAACTAACCCTTTAACTGATCTAAAAATGAATAATTTTTCACACTGTTCATTATACTGTTGTGATTCACTTGGAAGCACTTAACATTTTTAAAAAAGCACTTCATTTTTTTATTTATTTAGACAAAATAGTTTATAATTAATATCAGAGACTCAGTTATAGGCCATAATCGTCTTATTGGTATTGGAAATGCAGAATTTTATTATCGGTACTATTACACAAACATAAATTCTATTATTTATTTCTGCTAAATGTGTGTAAACTGTTCCAACTACACACACTAGAGCTCAAAACAGCACAAAAAATACCTGGAAGTAACCATGGGCACCTGGATTTTACAATTTAGGTTAGGGATTGTTTTGTTGATACTGAGGCTGTACACAGCATGAAAAAGTGACGTGCCCACATTCATCAGAGGATGTTCCCATTTTTATTGTGTCCCTTGAGAAGACAAAATAACAGATAGAAAAGATAGAATATGTTGTGTAAGTACACATACATACATAGCCGTTGTGATGTATAACCTAGTACCAATGACCTCTTTCAACATTATGCTGTGTAAGAAGTGTCCCAATTTTAGGAACACTAGAGTGTGCTTGCCACATGTTGAGAAGACTAGGTTATGAAGACCAGAGACTAAAGAAAGAATAAAGGGTAACGGTGAACAAAGAGATGAAATAGGAAATGTCTTTCATGTTCACATCCACATCTTTGAATTCACATTCAAAATTTTAAGGTGACAGTTAAATTTGCAGACAGATTTTCAGGGTTTACACATTTTTTCTTTTGCTCTTTTTTAGTATAAAAAGCACACATGTAGCATATTTAGTAGCATAGTATTTTTTTGGTGACCTACAGATCTCCACACATGTAATGCAGGGAAAATCTATGGTGCCATAAAAAAACAAGACATTGTGACCACATATTAAAGGGTTAGTTCACCAAAAATAACAAAATCGGTCATTAATTACTCACCCGCATGTTGTTCCAAACCCAAACGACTTTTGTTAATCTTCGGAACACAAATTAAGATAGTTGTAATGAAATCTGAGAGATTTCTGACCCTCTATTGAAAGTCTATACCCCAAAAGAAGTAGAGGTCGTAAAAGAAATCCATGAAGCGGTTTAAACCAAGTCTTCTGAAGAGACATGATTTATATGATGAACAGATTTAATTTAGGCTTTTATTCACATTTAAACATTAATCAGCAAACATGCTTTAAGCAAGCAAAATGGTAAATGGAAGCTCGTACTTGCATGATGCGCAAGAACAAACCTCATTGGTTCTTGAGGACGCTCAGACGTGCCATGCAAAAATGAACCACATTGATAAGCAAACATGTTTGAGCTTCCATTTACCACATTGTGCTCTAAGTATGTTAGTCAATGTTGGGTGAATACACTTTCAAATAGAGGGACAGAAATCTCTCAGAGTTAATTAAAGATATCTTCTTTTGTGCTCTGAAAATGAAAGAAAGTCTTTTGGGTGAACTAACTCTTTAAGAAGTGTTTTCCATGACTTATAAAATTTATTCTCTCATTTTACACTGAACAAAATTCTAAACGCAACACTTTAGTTTTTGCCCCCATTTTTCATGAGCTGAACTCAAAGATCTAAGACTTTTTCTATGTACACAAAAGGCCTATTTCTCACAAATATTGTTCACAAATCTGTCTTAAGGGGTTGTTTACACCTGGCCACTTCATGCGTTTCTCAGATCGGATAGCTATCTGATTTATCAAAACGATTCCATTTACACCTGGTCACATAAATGTGTTTTTGCAAAACGGATATTAATCCGATCTTCAATTCCCGCTGCAAATTTAATGGAGTGCACGTCACCGAAAGCAACAGATATTGCTGCATTTTATTGATCATCAGCTAATTTCAAAATCAAAGACAGCAATAAGAGAGAGCGTCAACAGAACTGGGAAGATCATTTCGTTTCTTTACTTTTAATGAAGATGATTGTGTTTTAAGCGTCTGTGACTTCCTTTCACTTTGATTTGCAATAGTTTGCGGCGCGTTGGCTTGAAGAATAGACGCTCAGCTGCTCATCTGAGGTGATGCGTGTCGCAGTAGCGCCGTCATATCTGACTATAACATGACGTATAGCCTATAACACGCTCTCACACGTTTATTTTTTAGCATTTTTGGGAGGAGTAAAATATAAATATGTGGTTTCAACAACCAGATGCATTTACACTTGTCCAGTTTCATCTGGAATGCGGCCCAGACCTCCTCCTGAAGTGGTTTGAGCGATCAGATTCAAATCCGTCTCGAATGCGTTTCAGAGGGCATTTACACCTGGTCTTTTCACGATCGGATAGCTATCCGATCACAGAAAACGCATGAAGTGGCCAGGTGTAAACAGCCCCTAAATCTGTGTTAGTGAGCACTTCTCCTTTGCATCCATCCACCTCACAGGTGTGGCATATCAAGATGCTGATTAGACAGGATGATTATTGCACAGGTGTGCCTTAGGCTAGCCACAATAAAAGGCTCCTCTAAAATGTGTTTTATCACACATCACAATGTCACAAATGTCGCAAGTTTTGAGGAAGCGTGCAATTGGCATGCTGACTGCAGGAATGTCCACCAGAGCTGTTGCCCGTGAATTGAATGTTCATTTCTCTACCATAAGCCGTCTCCAAAGGCGTTTCAGAGAATTTGGCAGGACATCCAACCGGTCTCACAACCGCAGACCACGTGTAACCACACCACCTCCACATCCTGCATCTTCACCTCCAAGATCGTCTGAGACCAGCCACCCGGACAGCTGCTGCAACAATCGGTTTGCATAACCAAAGAATTTCTGCACAAACTGTCAGAAACCGTCTCAGGGAAGCTCATCTGCATGCTCATCGTCCACATCGGGGTCTCGATCTGACTGCAGTTCGTCATCTTAACCGACTTGAGTGGGCAAATGCTCACATTCGATGGCGTCTGGCACTTTGGAGAGGTGTTCTCTGGAAGCTGAAAACATCCTAGTTCTTGCATGGCCAGTGTACTCACCGGACATGTCACCCATTGAGCATGTTTGGGATGCTCTGAATCGGCGTATACGAAAGCGTGTTCCAGATCCTGCAAATATCAAGCAACTTCGCACAGCCATTGAAGACGAGTGGACCAACATTCCACAGGCCACAATCAACAACCTGATCAACTCTATGCGAAGGGGATGTGTTGCACTGCGTGAGGCAAATGGTGGTCACACCAGATACTGACTGGTTTTCGGACCCCCCCAGACCCCCCCATTGTTTTATTATAGCAAAATATATCCCACCACTCAGTGTTGCGTCCAGGTTGCACTAAAAAAACGTGTGGTCTAAAAAGCAATTGTCAGCATGTTTGCAGCAGGAAAGCAATTGCGAGTACATTTTCTGTCATCTTTGCAGGAATACAATGTGAAGATTCTACAAAGGAACATTTCTCTTTAGCAACACTATGATAGTATGTAGCAGAGGACGTTATTGAGTGCACTCATTCAATCCTAAATTGCACCGTAATAACGAGTGTACAGCCGATGTACTTTCAACAGCTGTCCGAATTCCCTCACTCGTTTTCATTCACTCCTTCAAGTGAACTGAATTAGTAGACTAATGTAGGAATAGTAAATGAGGGTTTAATAGGGGGCGATTTCGGATTCTGCCAGTATAAGCTCCGTCATATGCTGCATATTTTGGAAAATGTAGCCTAGGTCATCCGGGTAGCAACAGTGAAATAACTTGGATCTTTTCATTTTGGAGAAAAACCTGAGAAGTATTAGACAAAAGTCTAGATTAAACAGTTGAGATCTCATTTGGGACTTTCAGAGATTACCTCAAAAAGATGATTCTTACTAGATAACACTAAAGTTATCTGAAAAATTTCACTAAAAACAAATGACTGAAATAAGTGAGATGACCTAGATAAATCTTTTTTTTGTACACAGTTGCACAAAATGTTAAAAATAGTCAATACTTTACTTTTAATAGGCATACACATAATTTTATGATAAAAATTAGCAGGTTAAAAAAATGGTTTATTTTAGTCTAACTTGGAACTAGTTTTCTTATGCAGGTATGCAATTAATCTGCCTCTTTTCACAAACTGAACATAAAAAATAAAAAGAGCTGAACTATTGGTCCCTGAGGAGAAGCTTGGCCTATTTTAGCATGCCAATTTGTATAGAAATACTTTACATTGAAGTGTTTCTCTGGTGGTACTATATAAAATAACATTTCCACGACCTTGCTTAACATACTCAAAGAAGATGCCAAAGCAAGAATCCTTGTTTTCAAAGTATGCTCTTGCAGTTGCTAGGCATCTATTGAACTGAGCTGAAGGTTTGGCTGGGATCGGATGTTGCGTTCACGTGCTATGGTAATTATGGTAAATACCAAAAGCCGACGTGGAAAATGCACATGAACACCCCCTCATGTGATATTTTCCACTGGGCAGCTCGTAGAATATTTTGATGCACGAGTTGCCGAGATGACCTTTGATCTTTTAAAAATGGCGGAGAGCAACGTGAGAGTCGTGAATGGTAAAAATATATATGCATGATCTAGAAAAATTCATGATCTAGAAAATATACAGCATATTATTTACCATTTGAGTTTTGATAAATAATTTTCTTGCTCAGATGACTTAAGCAATCTAAAATAGTTTTAGCTAAATAACAGGTCTGGATCTCCATCTTTTTACCAGATTACGACAACAAAAGCACTTGAACGCAACAAACTGGTCAATACCAGTTCACAAGTGGAAAATATCATATTTTCCATAGCACGTGAACGCACCATAAGAGAACAGGTGTAGGCCTCATCTCTGCTAGTCACTGCCTTATTGAAGCAACTGCCTGGACCACAGAAACACACTCCTACTGCCCGTCAAGAAGATGATATCAAACGTCTACTATTTCAAAGGATTAAAGTGCTCAAAAGGCACACTTACTCACACAAAGGGGACAACGGGGAATTCTGGGGCATTATTTTAAAGATGACTCTTTAATGAGCACAGCTGTCTCTGTCTACTCCTGATAAACCAGTGGAAGACATTTGTGAGGGGCATTATGTCCTCATCACAGCTGTGCAGCTGCAGCATGGAGCACGATAGGCATTCCAGGAATGGTTGGAATATTTAGTGGTTTTATTCTGGAGCCTTGAGTCATTCACAGTGACTTCGTCATTGGCTCAAAGACTTATAAAGAAAACATTTGTTATAATTCATCACTGTGTGAGCTGCAGAATATGAAGTCATGCAAGTTTGTACTGCAGCTATTTAAGACTGGCATGTGATGAAATCCTTTTAAACACCTTTAAATATTGAAATATTAAATATTTGTTTCATTTTAAAGGCCATTGTACAGTATAATTATTTGAGCTATGCCAATTGCAGTAAGATTAATGAAGATTAATGTAGTACATTATCTAGACCTGTTAGTCAAAAAAAAATTCTCTTTGTACCTTAACCATTACTTTCAAAGATGTTTTTAAGTATATTTTGCCAGGTAACCCCTCTTTTTTATTTGAAATCATGAACACAACCTGAACTAACCTTGCCTTGTAATAAAAAGGGAAAATGATCTAATATTTTAATAGACTTATTGACTTTGACACATGGGTTCTATCCGTGATATCATTTCCTGATTTGTCCTGTTTTTGCATGTTGGTTGGACCAAATGTCTTGAATTTGCCGGACGAATGTTTTTCAAATGCTAATAAGCAGTGGAGCAGTTTAAAATATTTTTTTTTATAAGAAATTATAAAAAAAATATATAAATATTTCAAACTCCTTAATAATGTTTTCATTTCAAGATTTTAAAGAAGCTTTTTTCTTCATTATGATATAAGGACAGTTTGATCAACCTAATATTTTTTTACTTTATGCACCCCAAAAATGCACAAACAGAATTAAATTTTAAACAGAAATTAAAAACATGGCCGTCACAGAATATGTAGATTCTAATCTGAATTGCATTTTAGTGTATTTTATTTAAATTATGTATTTTTGAATAAATGAATAGATAGCACAAAAATAAGCGCAATGTCATTGATTAAAATTTTCACAGACTTTTAAATTGCATGTAAACGCATTTTCAATAAAGCATAGTATTATTAAATTAACTGTCCACTTTAAACATAATCAATCACTTAGTGTCACTGGGATGTCCCATTTCTAAAAATACCAGTGAAGGCCGATGAGGATTATGGGAGTTTCCTACCACTCTGATCACTACCTTTTCACATGCAGGTTATAAACAGGTTTAGTGTAACGAGATAAGGGGCTATTTTTAGTACCCTTATATCTGTTTAAAGGACAGACTAAACTATTTTTAGTAAATCTTTGGCTTGTGATTTCTATTTTTAGCTCGTCCAGTTTCCAAATGCAGGAACTTTCCAGCCCAAACTATTTGTTCATGTCCTAAGTGTACACACCAGGGTGTTTATTTTAGCATCAAAGCGAGAAACAACCATATGGTCAGTGTTCATAAGCTGCCCTGAGGGAAAGCGTCCTTTAAGAAGCAGCTTGCCTGTTTTTCTGCACATATGTGGAGAAAGAAGTATTTTTGTATCATCTTCATTTGTTTGTCTGGTGCAATCAATAAGTCCATGTGAATTGCGAAATAAAGCTGTGATAATACATATGACAGCAAATGAAGATTAGGTATTTCACAAAGATTCCCATTCTCTGTGAGTTTTGCAGCTCTAGCTGTATTTTGCAGGTCTGAGAGGAAGCTCTGCATGATCTATATAACACGGTTCAGCTCTGCTCCTGGAGGTGGTGCTGTGGTTTGGATGAGTTTGAAGGGGAAGCACGCCATACTAATTTCAGCCACAGCTGAAGCTGTGTCATATCACACTATTGATGCTGACATACACAAAGTTAGCTGAACTACTTTCAATATATGAGCAATATCCACAAACCTCACAAACCCTGATATAAATCAAGATGGAGCACTGTATGTGAATAACTACTCAGTGCTCAGCAATAAAGTACCAAACGCTGCAGATAAGTGATAAAAGCATTAGATTACATTTCGACGAGCTGCAGGTCGTGCATAGTTTGAGGTTAGGTTGAGGACAGGGAAGCGTAACAGCGAAGGATCTGGCCTGCTAATACAAAAGTTGCAGGATGAATTAATCCCACATAGCACTTAACCTCAAATTACTCCGGGAGGCTGTCCATGCTATCAGTGTCAATCACTTGGGATAAATGCACATGCTAAAGCTAACTTCTAGACAGGTTTAATGTATAGGAAACCGTTGCTAATTTAGCAAATTGACACTTAAACAACAAAAAAGTTGATGTTTTATTGCTAAAACTAATACTTTTCATAATTTCATAATTTTCACTATTAGCAGGGATACATGCCCCAATGAAACGGGGTTGAGGGTGAAATTGGAAGAGGATTGAGTGGCCTTGTTGTCAAACTACAAGGACCTTATGGTTCAGAGAGGCTCCTACTTAGTAAAAAGGAAGGCCTTTCCTCTTATTAACAAAGATTTAATTTCATTAAGTGCAGCAGATGCCTAGATGGCAGTGAGATCAACAAACTCCCTTGAAAAGTTCTGCTGTGACCAACAGATGTCTGTGCTCGCAGCACTGCAAATAGGGCATAGTATGTCCCGATTCCTGTGGGTCATCAAAGGGCACTTTTTTTTTTCCTGCACACACTTCTCACTTTTATTTATTTACAATGTTATTTTCAACAGCAAATTATTTGTAGTGTGTATTCTGTTTTTAACACTTTTTGAAAAGAACCCTGCTTGAATCTACATAAAAATAAAGCGTTTAGATGCTGCATCGTTCCAGATTTTAGTAAAGTACCCCAGAAATGTTAGTAAACACAAACTACTCTTGTATAAGGTGACATTTAAAGGATAAACATTAGAGAGTTTGCTGAACTTTAGTACATCAGCCTGACAGATAATATTTAACCACTCTTGACACAATCTTGGGATCAGGTTTTTATTATTATTATTTTATTTAAATGATTTTATTCAGCAAGACTTAAAGTGATCAAATACAGTAAATGAAAAATTATCAGTCTAGACAAAAATATTAGGCAGCACAACTGTTTTCAACATTGATAATAATAAGAAATGAGCACCAAATCAGCATTTTAGAATGATTTCTGAAGGATCATGTGACACTGAAGACTAGAGAAATTATGCTGAAAATGCATTGCAGGAATAAATTACATTATAAAATACCTTACAAAAGAAAAGAGTTATTTATTGGTTTACTGCATTTTTATCAAATGAATGCTGCCTTGGTGAGAATAGACTTTTTTAGAATAACCTTAGGTAAAATGACCTTTTTAATAGTTAAGTCCCCTTCCTCCATCCAAGCCTTTATTTGTAAACAGTTTGTAGCTAAACTAAAAAATGACACTTTCCCTGACCATTATATGCAAAGAATACATTTTATTCATAGCCTTATAGCATTTGTTATTACTTTTGGTGATAATTCAAATATAATGCTTCTTGCTTAAAAAAAAAAGTAAAATTTGTTTGCTTAAAATAAAAGTTGCATAACTGACTTGCTCCAGGTGGTACAAAGGAAATTAGTAGAATAATTAGTTTTGTATGTTTATTTGACATTTTATGTATTTAAATTTAATGCAACAGGGATGTTTCCACAGAAGCTTATTTAGTTAAGGTCATGAGTCAATAAATGCCAGCTACAAATTTGTTTTCATTATTTAGACCACAAGTCTGTGTGGTCTAACCAAAACCTTTACACATCAGTGAATCATCAGCCATGACAGTATATATGTGCGTTTTTAATGGTTAATGTTTGCCACCCACGGTCATGTACAGTATGAGAGTAAAGTATACAGCATGCACACTCTTTTTTGTGCTATGGGAAAACTAATAAAACAACACTGAGCTGGTGGAAGTTGGAGGGATGTTTAGGTGTATCATTGCAAAGTGCATTACAGTGCACCTATTTTTGTCAAATGCTCAAGCTGCTGTAGTCTTCAGATACTATTGTGCATCAATAATAGTACATAGAACCCTCTGACATTTACAAAAGCTAAAGCAGATCAGTTGGCGGCACCTGGGAGAAATGTACTTTCGGGACTTCATAATGACTCAGAGTAAGATGTCTTAGCCTGATCATATTACCTTGTTCAAAGAGTAATGGCAGTGCAGGAATTGTAAAGACACAGAGTGCTGTATCATAGCTGGACTGATCAAGAGATGAGTATAGAGATTTCAAGTTTTGTGATTCAGTTTTGCAGAAATATTTAGAGAATAGGAAGCACTGCACAAGAATTAAGAGCACTATGTCTTCCTTTTTGGACTGCTCAGATGGGGTGCCACAAGGCTCTGTCTTGGGCCCTCTCTTGTTCAGTGTATTTATAAATGATCTTCCAGATATTTGTCCTGAAGTTCAAGTACAAATGTACGCCGATGACGCTGTGATATATGTCCATGCGAAATCAAGTCAGAATGCAGCAGCTGTGCTCCAGGGAGCGATGGAAAAAAATCTTAGATTGGATGGTACAATCGCGATTGACATTGAATTTTAGCAAAACTGTTAGCATGTTTTTTTCAATAAGGAATACTTCAAGTTCTCACGCTGTGCCGGAAATTAGTGTAAAAGGAACAATGATTCAAGAAGCAGAGTCTGTCAAGTATTTAGGCGTTGTGTTGGATAGGACACTGTTGTTTAAAAAGCATGTTTCAAAATTGATAAAAACTGTAAAATTTAATTTATCACAATTCAGATACATTTGCCCCCAAATGAGCACAGACGCAGCTAAACTCTATATGCATGCGATGATATTTTCACATCTTAAATACTGCATCACTACTTGGTCTCTATCAACCAACTCTGTGTTACAGCTGCTTCAAAGCTTGTATAAACAGGCGCTTAAAATTTTAGATAAAAAACCTGTTGCATATCACTTCTGTAACATTGTGAAGAAATATAAATTATTAACTTTTGAGAATTTTGTTTTGTTTTCAGATGTCAATTTAGTGTATAAAATGTTTCATGATCTGGCCCCTCAGCCCCTGAGAATGTTTGTGAAATCTTGTGAAGAGGTAGGACTTAGAACAACAACACAAGCCTCCTCTAGAGGAGATTGTTATGTCAACTTCAGGTCCTCTACCTTTGGACAGAATTGCTTCTCTGCGAAAGCTGCAGGGATGTGGAATGTGTTGCCATTAACTGTTCGTGAGAGTAATACCTTGCAACAGTTTAAACTTAATTTGAAGAAGTGGTTGAAAGACCGTCAGATTTGTGAACATTAACACAAAATTGGTTAATTGGGGTATTTTTAAAAATGTAAGAAGGTAATATTAAAAGAAAAGAAAGAAATGAGAATTATACTATAAATATTGCAATTTCATGTTTGTTGAGGTGATCCTTTTGCTGGTGCTGGTGCTGCATCTGTATTTTATATTGTAAATGAATTCATTAGTAAGAATGCTCTTTGTACTGTATAAACCTGCTGTCATTTTGCCTCTGCCCAGGGACTGCAGATGAAAATTAGCTTAAAGCTATCTCTGTCTTGTGTAAAACATTTGTTGTGCAATGTCCCTGTCAAATAAACAAACAAACAAACAAACAAACAAACAAACAAACAAACAAACAAACAAATAAATAAATAAATAAATAAATAAAGCTCTCTGGCCCATTCTTTCTTTGATGAACTTTATGCATAATACTACATATGTTATGTACAATGTTAGTGTGGAATTTCCTGTTGTAAAAGTACAAAAAATGTATTTCATCAATCCCAAACATACTTCCTATTTTTAATTTAAATTTTCAACATCAAAAATCAAGTTATGACATTTTGATTAATGCATTTTTTTAAAAATGTGACCTTGTAATCATTGATTAATCATTCATAACAAATTTAAAAAATAAAAAGGAAACTTTGAAGAAGTCATGAATTAAGAATCAACTTTTCCTTGGGGTTTTGGCAAATAAGAGATAATCATACTATAAGAATATCCTGTAAGTTTCAGAATAGATAACTTCCTTGTTAGCCCAAAAACTGCTTTTATTGAAACCAAGCCCAGAGAACGAGTCGTTGGAATGTGCCTATCTGTGAAAGATTGCCTCTGCAGAAGAAAATCCAGATCACTGGACTAAAAATAGCATTACCTTCCAAAGGATTCTGATGCTATGAATGTGGTTATTTTCAACAATGTGAATGTCTCAGTTGAGCATTATTTATTTGTATTCGGTACATTTTACTGTGGATTCTTCGGTAAATCAGTCGCAATTTCGGCGCAGGCTTTGCAAACAGAATTTTATAATATATACTCGACAGTACTGCCACAATATCAACCGTAGCGTCAGTTCTGTCAGGTCACGTTAGTCAAGCTCGCATCAGCTGACTCTCAGCTGATTCACGTCTACCTATGGAAATATGACGCCTATCACTGTATACATATATAAGCTCCTTCAGTATTATCAACAGCTATCACGTTTCTCATGAGTGAATGACCCTCCTCCATCCCCAGCTCCTCCTCTCGTCAGTCAGTATTTGGCATTCTGATTCCCCTTGAATCAGAATAAATTCTCGAATTATGTTGTACTTTAAAATCTTAAATTAATGATATCTGCAATACATTCATGTTGGTTAATTCTAATGCCTGATCTGATCTGTGAACAGTGATTTATAATATGTAATTCATGTACAGTCAGATGCTGTTTGTCTATGTGTCGGTAAATCAAACCAGTGACTAAACGGTCAACTACACATTGTTTCTCTTAGTAGGATGAAAATAATCTGTTATTTAAACTGTGATTAAATCATATATAGAAACTAAAGTGATTAAAAAATGCTCCCTTTACAATCGCTTGAGCTGTCAATCAAATAATGCAAGTTTATCGGTTACTTGAGTCCTGGACTCTCGCCAAAACTCCCGTTATAATCAACAAATCTCTTATTTACATCGTGTTTGCACTGTTAGTTATGATGAAAGCATTCATGAGATCGTGTTGCAATGATGAGATCACTGCATTCATGCGCTCAACATGTCTGTGATCGGCTACAATGCTCATCACTGCAACCTTTCATGGCACGATCTATAAATGCTATAGATCTCAATATAATGCAATAGATCTAAATATAATTCTATAATCAACCATTTTCACAATTAGTTAACCTATAATTGTAAAAACGTGCTAAAAGTTTTTCAAGAGAGTTCCACGTGTAATATTTAGCTATTTCCATATGCAAAGATGTTAGCCAATCACAGAAGTGGGCATTTACAGTGAAGGCTCAAAGCAGACATACCCCTTAAAACAGAGCGTTCAAATCAGAGGGCTGAAATCAGGATAGGAAAAATGCCTTTTATTTTTAAATTATGACAAATTTTGATGCAAAAATCATACTAACATTATACAACAATAAAACAATGCATTTCAAGACCACTTTAAATCTGGACATAAAACCCTTGTTTTTATCGCAATAGTTGATTGATAAATACACTCCTAAATATAAAGGTTCCAAACGTTCGCAGAGATGCCATAGAAGAACAATTTTTGATTCCCCAAAGAACCTTTCAGTAAACAGTTCTTAAAAGAACCATATTTTTATTCATATGAATAACATTTTAATAATCTAAAGAACTTTTTCCACTATAAAGAACCTTTTGTGCAATGGGATGGTTCCATGAATGTTAAAGGTTCTTCATGGAACCATTGATCGAATAAAGAACATACATTTTTCAATAGTGTAGTAGGTATTATTAACCGTTGTCCAGGACACATCAGGATGGATTAGTGTTTACATCAATCATTTTAATGGGTTTTGGGGAACATAAATGGTTTGAGTGATCTGAGGGATCACAAAACACACTTGTGTATGTCTAGATATAGTGCTGTCCACTAGGGGCATTAGACACTGTAATTGTTCCACAGAGAACATGTGAAATAATCAGTTATTTGTTGCACAATGTCCTTTCATCTTGTTAGTGACCTGTGCTAGTGAGTAACACAATGGACTTCTTCAAGAGCAGCTAATAGGCCCTTCATGACATGGCACGTGTTGACCTGCCCTAAGAGCTTACAGATCAGTGGTCAAAGTCAGTGGAGTGTTAATGATAGGTTGAGGTTAAGTTTAGGGTTGATCTAAGGATTTGGTCAATCTGCCCCTTGAACACCTCATGTCATAAAGAGCAAATGCATCTATTAGCCTTTAGCCCAAGGGTTATGTGACCTGACCTTGTAGATAAACAAAGCCTGAAGACACATTTTTTTTGTAATGATCACAGAATGAGATAAAATAAAAAATGTTTTAGAAATACATTTCAATTTCATTGTAAAGAAGAACATGTATGTTAACTGTATGTTAATGAGAGGTGTGAGTGTGTGTGTATGTTGAGGAAGGGGTCTTTCCCTTTCGTTGTCACTCCGAGTTCCGTCGGATGACGACGAATGGGGTTTCGCTTAGAAAGCCAAATCGACTACGAGTACTACAAAACGAGCCAATGGCAAAGAAATGCCATGGGTCTGCGGAATTTGCATAGCGTAACTCCGCCTCACCTCGTGAGTATTTAAGGAGCGCGCTCATAGCAAATAGGCATGTTTTCGCTTCGGAGCCAAGAGTATCTCTTCGCTCCACAGCCATTTCTGACTTCACTCTACGAGACGAGCCACTCTCTCCGGTGTTGGTGTGACGGCGATCTGCAGCGAGTTCACATTGCCTGCTGATCTGTGCAGTGATCTGCCAATGAGTGTGTTTCTCCCTGCTCGCTTCAACATCGCGGAGTTTCTTCCTCCTCTCACAAAAGAGCTCGCACGCGGCACGTCTTTTTAAAGACGGCTCGCCCGTGCATTTCTGGTTGCGGTCGACTCATTTCCGATTTTGATGGGCACATTCTCTGCTCTGCGTGCTTGGGCTTCATCACGCTAGAGCAGCGTTTGTGGATGATTCACGTTCTCCCCGCGGGAACGTGATCATCGCGTCATTACGGTCGAGACTCAATGATCTCGTTAGAGAGAGAGTCCCCTCATCCACACCCCGATCTAACACTCTCCACGTGAGGTGCTACTTCGGCTGGTGGCCAGGGTGACCTGAGGGTGTGTGCGTGGAACAAATCCGCCGACTCTTTGTCCGTGGACCACGCCCCCCTCTTCAGTGACGCAACCCGCGAGTGTTCAGGGGATTCCCCGGGTCTATTTTCGGATGCCCCGCGGGTTTCCCTTGACGCTCCAGAATCGGATCTGTTGTCCATCGCAGCATCACAGGGTGGGCTAGAAGTTTCAGGAAGTGAAGATTTGACAGTGCTGCCACTTTCGGGTGTGCATATGGCATTGTCGAGTCAGATCCTGAGATGACGGCCATGCTTTCCCGGGCGATTGGTTTTTGGGCGTGGCCGCTGACTCCTGTCAGCGTCCACTCCAATACCTTTTTTCCCGGATGTGTATTAGGAGATCTCGAAATCCTCGAAGACCCCCGTGTCTTCCAGCGATCCCTCGTTGATCTCCTTCGCCCTTCCTTCCCTCGACGGGGCCGCTGCCCATGGGTACACTGGGGTCCCCCGGTTGAACGCTCTGTTGCGATGCTACTGTGTCCTCAGAGTGCTTCCTCTCGGCGCGATCCTAAGCACCCGTCCTAAGCCTGTAGTTTTTCGTCTACACTTGTGGCGAATTCCTATAGCGCTACAGGACAGGCAGCCGCCTCACTGCATGCCATGGCCATTCTGCTGGTCTACCAGGCCCAGATGCTCACGGACATGCACGAGGGTGGGACTGACCCAGGGCTCTTCAATGAGCTGCGCGCCGCCACTGACCTTGCTCTCCGAGCGACGAAAGTGGCCGTGCGTTCCCTGGGTCAGGTGATGTATACCAGTCTGTGGCTGAACCTGTTCGATGTGCAGGATGTCGGGCGGACCCATCTGCTTGACACCCCCATATCCCAGGTCGGCCTCTTCGGCGGTGCGGTTGAGGGCTTTGCCCAACAGTTCTCAACCGCCCACGAGCAGACTGAGGCTTATCTGCCCCGACGGCCCCGCCGTCCGAGCTGATCCCTCAGTCTGCCCTCCGCCGAAGGCGCCCTCCTGCGGCTCCCACCCCGCCCGTTCACCCGGGCTGGCTCTGGAGGCCGCAGGGGGACGCCACAGCCCTCTCCAGCCCCGCTATACGCCGGGTTAAGCGGCGCTCTTGAGATGGGCTCCTCAGAGATGGGACTCAGTTCTTTCCAGGAGCTGGTAGCAGGGCCACTCCTTTCCCTGGTGGAGGGCTGGGGAAGAATCCTTATTCAGAAAGAACTGACTCTCCCGTTTCTGAGCGCACAGAGTTCTCGGACGACACGGTGCGCCGCCCCCGGGCCGTGCACCCCTCGTCCTCCTCTGTTCCAGAGCCGGATGACAGTGCGCGCCGTCCCCGGACCGTACCACTCTCATCCCCCTCTGACGCCAGACCCCTGGCAGAGCAGACCCCCGTGGAACGTTCGTCCTTCCCTGGTCTGCTCTGTCAGGACGCGGTCTATGGCTGCACCCCCACACCGGGCCGCTATGCCGTCCACGTCTGGGTCAGCCATACCGCCTCGCTGCCCCACCGACGGGAAGTCTGTAGTCCGCATGACCCCGCTGGTTCAGTCGTTGGGAGCCTGGCTAGAGCTTCCCAACCTGTCCCGCTGGGTCGCACGAACGATCAGGCTCGGCTACGCGATTCAGTTCGCGCGGTCTCCTCCCCGCTTCAGGGGAGTCCGCTCCACTATGGTCGGTGGCAATGCCCCTATCATGAGAGCGGAGGTTGCAACCTTGCTGGCGAAGGGTGCGATCGAGACTGTCCCTCCAGCCGAAATGAAGACCGGCTTCTACAGCCCGTATTTCATTGTCCCGAAGAAAATCGGTGGGTTACGGCCAATCCTGGACCTGCGCGTTCTGAACCGCTCCCTTCACAGGCTGCTGTTCTAGATGCTCACCGCCAAACGCGTTTTCGAATGTGTGCGGCACCAGGATTGGTTTGCAGCGATCGACCTGAAGGACGCCTACTTTCATGTCTCCATCCTTCCTCGACACAGACCGTCCCTACGGTTTGCTTTCGAGGGGCAGGCATATCAGTACGCAGTTCTCCCATTCGGGCTAGCCCTGTCTCCTCGCGTCTTTACTAAGGTCGTCGAGGCAGCCCTTGTTCCCCTCCGGGAACACGGGGTTCGCATTCTGAATTACCTCGACGACTGGCTAATCCTAGCTCACTCTCGAGATCAGCTTTGCAAACACAGGGATTTGGTGCTCCGCCATGTCGCCCGTCTGGGCCTTCGGGTCAACTGGGAAAAGAGCAAACTTTGCCCCGTGCAGAGGATCTCTTTTCTCGGTATGGAGATCGACTCGGTCGCCATGTCCGCGCATCTTACGAGCGAGCGCGCGCAGTCACTGCTGACTTGCCTGTCACAGTTCCAGGGCAAGAGTGCGGTTCCACTGAAACTTTTTCAGAGGCTCCTGGGGCATATGGCGTCCGCAGCCGTGGCAACACCGCTCGGATTACTCCATATGAGACCGCTTCAGCTTTGGCTTCGCGACCGAGTCCCGAGGTGGGCATGGCAACACGGCACTCTCCGAGTACCAGTTACTCCGACCTGCCGTCAGACCTTCACCCCGTGGTCGGACCTCAGTTTCTACGGGCCGGAGTGCCCCTGGAACGAGCTTCGCGGCATGTTGTTGTAACGACAGATGCCTCTACCATGGGCTGGGGTGCCATGTGCAATGGACGTGCTGCTGCGGGCTCCTGGACAGGACTCCACCGCTTATGGCACATCAATTGCCTCGAGTTGCTGGCAGTACAGCTCGCCCTGCGCCGCTTCCGAGCCGTGCTCAAGGGCCAGCACGTACTAGTCCGTTCAGACAATACCGCAACTGTAGCGTACATCAACCATCAAGGTGGTCTGCGCTCCCGCCGTATGTCGCAACTCGCCCGCCACCTCCTCTTATGGAGTCAGAAGCATCTGAGGTCGCTTATTGCCATTTATATCCCCGGAGCCCTGAACTGTGCAGCCGACGAGCTCTCACGGTTTCAGCCCCTCCCTGGAGAATGGCGACTCCATCCCCAGTCGGTCCAGCTGATTTGGGACCAGTTCGGGGACGCACAGATAGATCTGTTTGCCTCTCACGACTCGACCCATTGCGCCCAGTATTATTCCCTGACCGAGGGCACGCTCGGCACGGATGCTCTGGCGCACAGCTGGCCGCGGGGCCGCAAGTATGCGTTTCCCCCAGTGAGCCTTCTCGCGCAGACCCTGCGCAAGGTCAGGGAGGACGAGGAGCAGGTCATTTTGGTCGCGCCGTACTGGCCCGCCAGGACCTGGTTCCCCGAACTTGTACTCCTCGCGACAGCACCTCCTTGGCCGATTCCTCTGAGGAAGGACCTCCTTTCTCAGGGACGGGGCACCCTATCGCACCCTCGTCCCGATCTTTGGAACCTCCACGTGTGGCTCCTGGACGGGACGAGGCAGGTTTGAGTACCCTACCACCAGTGGTGGTGGCTACCATCACTTCCGCTAGAGCGTCGTCCACGAGACACGTCTATGCGTTGAAGTGGAACCTCTTCGTCAACTGGTGCTCTTCTCACCGAGAAGACCCCCGGAGATGCCCGGTCAGTGTCCTGCTTTCCTTTCTTCAAGAGGCGTTGGAGCGAAGGCTGTCTCCCTCCACCCTCAAGGTCTATGTCGCCGCTATTGCCGCACATCATGACCCGATAGAAGGTAAGTCCGTGGGAAAGCATGACCTGATCATCAGGTTCCTGAGGGGAGCGAGGAGACTGAATCCTCCTCGCCCTCCTCTCGTACCCTCTTGGGACCTCGCAGTGGTCTTAACTGCCCTGCGCAGCGCTCCCTTTGAGCCTTTGCAGTCAGTCGAGCTTAACTTCCTGTCAATGAAGACAGCGCTCCTGACTGCATTGGCCTCCATCAAGAGGGTAGGGGACCTGCACGCATTCTCCGTTGACGCAGCGTGCTTGGAATTCGGGCCGGGTGACTCTCACGTGATCCTGAGACCCCGGCCTGGATATGTGCCCAAGGTTCCCACCACTCCCTTTCGGGACCAGGTGGTGAACCTGCAAGCGCTGCCCCCGGAGGAGGCAGACCCAGCCTTGGCACTGCTCTGTCCAGTACATGCTCTTCGCATCTATGTAGACAGAACGCAGTGTTTCAGGACCTCAGACCAGCTCTTTGTCTGTTATGGTGGGAAGCTGAAGGGAAAGGCTCTCTCCAAACAAAGGTTGTCTCACTGGATAGTGGACGCCATTGCTTTGGCATACCAGCAGCAAGGTCGACCGTGCCCCCTTGGTGTGACTGCCCACTCCACCCGGAGTGTGGCATCCTCTTGGGCTCTAGCGCATGGCGCCTCGCTAACAGACATCTGCAGAGCTGCAGGCTGGGCGACACCTAACACATTCGCCAGATTTTACAATCTCCGAGTGGAGCCAGTCTCCTCCCATGTACTGTCTTTTTCAAGCTAACATGGGACCCGTTAGGTGTCTTCGCTTGCTCGCCATTCCACTCCACGGACTGGATACGTGCGATATTCTCCTCAGGTGAGCTTCCCCGAAAGCCCTGAGTTCCTCCAGCACTCCTGATGCTGGCGCCAGTGTCTTTTGCCTGCGCGTCGGCTAGGTGCCTCCCGTGTGCATGGTACCTCCTCTGAGCTACCCCCACATGTGTATTTCCACTGTAAGCCTCTTTGAGCATGTGTCTTTCCCTTGGCAAGCCACCTTGCCACCCCTGGGGTTGAAATATTCCACCTGCGGCTGGACACCCCAGTGATTCCCCATATGCATCCCTCGGGTCATATGTGTATTCTCTAAGTCCCCCCCTCTGGGTTGGCAGTAATTGCATACTTCCCTTAAAGACCTTGGGATATGCTCCCCAGTGTACCTTGGTATTCCTGTGCTAATAGGAGTCCTTCGTCCGTGCTATCTCACGACAGGGATCTCAGATTACGCAGGGCACTGGAAGACAGCTGAGAAGGTGGCGTGATTAGACTGGTATCCCCATTCGTCGTCATCTGACGGAACTCGGAGTGACAACGAAAGGGAACGTCTCGGTTACGGATGTAACCCTCGTTCCCTGAGTAGGGAACGGAGACGTTCCGTCTTCCTGCCACTTTCCGCTGTGCCGCGGGGATCGCCTGAGCTCAGCCTTGGCTCCTCAGCGAGAAAAACATGCCTATTTGCTATGAGCGCGCTCCTTAAATACTCACGAGGTGAGGCGGAGTTACGCTATGCAAATTCCGCAGACCCATGGCATTTCTTTGCCATTGGCTCGTTTTGTAGTACTCGTAGTCGATTTGGCTTTCTAAGCGAAACCCCATTCGTCGTCATCCGACGGAACGTCTCCGTTCCCTACTCAGGGAACGAGGGTTACATCCGTAACCGAGACGTTTCTGTGTCAGGGTTCCCCTTATCATCATAGTTTCCTGTGTGTGCCGAAATCAAGCAGCATTCTATGTTTTCCAGGAAAATACAAACCTGTTAAATTCTCGTTTCTCACTGTGATCAGAAATGGCCCTGAGATGAGAAATGAATCCACTATGGCCTGGGAAAGCATGCAGCGATCAATATCTATTAGGGAATGGAAGAGTACAGACATTATCATCCCATTTGCCTGTAACTAATGGCTGTAGGACATGTTTTGGAATCACAATACAAGAGCGAGTTTAATGCAGTCATTATCACTTGTTATATATTTTCTAATTTGCTGAATGCACATAAATGCACTCACATGATCCGGTCTAATGATATTAGCAGCATGAATACAGCAACAGTCATAAAATATCATGAAAGAGGCTTGAAATGTTGAAAAATCTATTTAGATCACTGTTCAAATTTATATTCCAAGCTGAATGGGAACAAGAAACAAAAAGCTGACACTTTTTCATAAAATCAACAAAAGTAGACCTTAATTAAATATGTTTTCTCTCAGAACACCATGCCTTTATGTGCTTCTCAGAAACTAAGTAGGCTATGTTCTTTTTATTTTTACTTATTGAAATATCAGTAATTTGGGTCACTGCACAACAGGAAGGACATGATATGCTTTTACATGTGTTTTGTAGGTGGGTCACGGTTGTTTAGATGTACAGAACTGGACAGTTATGGTCAAAATGACATTATACTTCCCTTAGGACATTGCCACCATTATATGAGGTACATAAGGGATTAATGTTGTTAATTTAATGATGTTTACCACTGATCATGAGATTTCTTTAAGGACAATACAATGCACTCTTCCAGCTCCATAGTGACAGAACCCAACACCGGCACAGATGAAATTCTCAAATTACCATGTGCAGTTTTTATGGAGTCACACTGCACTCCTTTTGTCCCTTTTATGGTGACTCATCAGACAGTCAGCAGACTATTCGGATGTTTTAAAAGAACAATAATATTGTTGCAACATGCAGTTGTCATATGCATCACATTTTATTTGAATGCATTACTGTGGTTGTAGTGATAAAGTCTATGCATAATGCAGGTGTAACAACAACGCTGTCCTCTTCTAAACAAAATTCAGTAAACATAGGACGGCGTGGTTGTTGACTCTGAGTCATCCTTGCTCCTACACAGGATGGAGGGTGGGGAAAGTACCCATCTTAGGGGATTCAAATGTCTATAACTTGTTGACCAAGCAAGGATCCAGCTGACATCTTTTGATTGACTCATGCGGATTTAAATCTATATAAAGCAGGGGAGTGCACACCTTTTTAGGCCATTGATGGATATAGACACAGAATAAAGTCCCCAGTCACATACTGTGTAAAATTTAGTGTTGCAATTTAAGCCTATAATGTGTATAGTTCTATATTAATGTAATGTTTAGAGAATTTATGATGCCTCCATTGCAAAGCCATTAAAATCATCATAATTCATTTTACTTATTTGTTTCAAAATAGAAAATATGGTGCCTTATAGCACCTGAATCATGGTGCATCGGATAAGTCACAAAAGCCAACACCCGAGGAAGGTTGACTGAAACATTGCTAATAAAATCTCATAACGATGCAAGTTTGAGAAGTGTGAGGGATTTATCTATTTTTTTCTCTACTAAATTCAATCAAATGTTTTTTGCTGAACATAATATTTATTTTTGTTTAGTCACAAACAGTACTTTTAGAACCCCTGTTGGAGGCGAATGGCACAAAGTATTAAATGCCATAGCATGAGAGACTCCCGTGCTAAAGGAAACATATTTGCATGTATATTTAGAAGCATATTTAAACTATTCTACTGGTATATTTGTGCATTACTGGCCCACATCAGCCCAACCTCCCACAAGCTGTCCCAGAGGAGCTGCTTTACATCAACATTTTCAACAATTCATGTAAGCTGTCTCTGCTACAGAGAGAAGGAAATTATTTTTTATTTAAACAACAATTTTATTTGTCAAAAATTGTCACATAAGTTTAAACAACATTTCCATTTTCCATTACAACTGAATTAAAATAAAAATTGTGCAAATAATAATAATAATAATAATAATAAAAAAAAAATATATATATATATATATATATAAAAAAAATATATATATATATATATACAGCAATAACATAGGCTACTTGTCTACATACTTTCAATGTCCATCAATTCCATGAAGGAGTCACCATCTAGACTCTCCAAAAAGTTATAAAACACTTTCCAAATGGACCAAAAGGTATCTGGCTTGTTTTTCAAAAAGTAGGTAATCTTTTCTAAGGCAAGGTGTGAGGTCATCCCCTTTATCCATTGAGACACGCCGGGACTTTCTTCTTTTTCCCAAGTATATGCTATTACACGCTTGGCCTCTAGCAAACAGAGGATTAACAATAATCTTTCATGTTTGGTGATTTTAAAATTCAGAGGACAAACATGCAATATACACAGCTTTGGATCAAGAGGAATTGCTTTACTAATGATTTGGCTTATAATATTCAGTATTTTAACCCAAAAGCAATTAACTTTAGTGCATTCCCACATACAGTGGAATAAAGTTCCCTTTTCTTGTTTACATTTGTAGCACATATCAGAAATATTCGGGTTGAAGTGATGTAACTAACTGGAGTGATATATTGTCTACTCAACCATTTATACTGAAGTAGTCTCAAATGGGTGTTCATTGTCTGAGTCTGGGCTTTCAAGCATGCCATTTGCCACTCTTCCTCTGGTATATCAGTCTGCAGGTCAGACCGCCAAGCTTGAAGTCTATCATTAAATGATTCTTTAGATTTGGCTACAAACAGTTTATATAACACAGAAATCTGACCTCTACCTTTCAAGCAGTTAGGTGTGATATTCTCCAAAGTAGTTGGCTCAACCAGACTTTGGCCTTGTCTTGAAAAAAATGAAGCTACGTAATTGCAAATATTTAAAAAAGTGTTTTTGCGGAATTCCAACCCGTGTCCTAATTTCTTCAAAGGACAAAACTCCCCTTGTTATAAAGATCAGACACCTTACTAATACCTTGAATTGACCAGATTTTAAAACCTGGATCGGCTCTGCCAGGGCGAAAATTTTCATTACCAAAAACTGGTGAAAAGGGTGAGAGATGTGGTAATTCCCCTAGGTGGGCAAGATCCTCAAACCAAACTGCTATAGTATTTCTAGTATACGGGTTTTTAGTACATTTACTTAACTTTTTAGCATCTGTTGAATGCAAATATAAATTCAAAGGAATTGGGATAGAGTGAGGCTCTATAGATACCCAGGTCGGAGAATTATCCTTCTCAAAATAAAACATTGCTGCTCTAATTTGAGCTGCCCAGTAGTACCATTTTAGGTTTGGTAGGTTTAACCCCCCCCCCCTCTATCATAAGGCAAGTAGAGCAAGGAGAGCCTGAGACGAGGGTGCATGTTGTTCCAAATGAAGTTTGTAAACGATTTTTTCATTCGAACAAAAAAAAGAATGTGGAGGGAGGGGGATGGATTGGAAGAGATATAACAATTTGGGTAAATTTTAATATATTAACACAGCCAATCAATGAAATAGGAAGTTTTGTCCATCTATTCAACAAGTCAATTGTCGAATCTGATAGGGGCTTATAATTGGCTGATACAATTTCATTAACAGTTGGTGTAATTTTGATCCCAAGATAGGTAAACCCTTCTTGTGAGATTGTAAAGTTTGACTGAACTGGGGGGAGAAGTCTTTCTGCTTTGTGGAGGAACAGCAACACAGACTTAGAATGATTAATTTTATACCCAGAGAATTCTCCAAATGTTTCAATCAAATTTAGCAATGCTGGGATAGACTGTTTTAGATTAGAAGAGAATATAATTATATCATCTGCGTACAATGAAATACGATGTTCTGAGGATCCAATTGTGATACCAGAAATTTGTGTATGATTACGAATTGCCATAGCCAGTGGTTCAATTGCTATAGTGAAAAGCAGAGGAGAGAGCGGGCAGCCCTGGCGTGTACCCCTGTAGAGTCTGAAAGGGGCAGATATTATTCCATTTGTTAATACCTCAGCTAAAGGGTTAGCATTTAGGATCCGGACCCATTTCATAAACCTGTTCCCAAACCCCATCCTTTCCATAGTTCTAAACAGGTACTGCCACACAATTCTATCAAACGCTTTTTCAGCGTCTAATGACAGGAGTGCATTATCGCGAGTATTACATTTCTCATGTAATATATTAAGTACTCTACGAATGTTATGAAAACCCTGCCTCCCCCAAACAAAGCCATTTTGATCAATATGTACAAGTTTGGGCAAATGTATTTCTAGTCTCTTTGCAAAGAATCTTTAAGTCATTGTTCAGGAGAGAAATTGATCTATATGAACCATAATCAGTTGGTGACTTGCCAGGTTTTAACAACAGAGTGATCACCGCAGTGTTCAAAGAGGGAGGTAAAGCCCCATGCTCTAGTGGCTCCTGGTACATTTCCAATAGAGGATGAATTAATTTATGATGAAAAATTGTATATAACTCTACGGGTATGCCATCTGGCCCTGGGGTTTTCCCTCCTTTCATACTGATAATGGCTTCAGACAGCTCCTCAGACCTTAGGTCATCTTCAAGGGATACCATGAAGCCCAAATCTGTTGACCCAAAGTCCAAAGCATCCAGGAAAAGTTTTTGTCTCTCTGCTGCACTCTCAAAATATTCAGAGCTGTAAAGAGCCTGATAGTAGTTCCTAAAGACCACATTTATCTCAGTTTGATCAAATGTTATCTCACCCTCCTTTATCTGAATAGAATGTATGGCTCTTTCGGTTTGTGAGAAGGAAATTATTGACTTAGACATTAAGAGGAAGCGTGTGAATTGCTGGAAAGGATATCGGCTTCATGAAATGACACTCTTATATGCACAAATGTGTCATTTAATGGTAGTTGTGCAGCAAAAAAAAAAAAAAGCTTATTACACTTTCCAGAATACAAGTGATTTATATTGATTTCAAAGGGCTCTCAAAAACATTTCTGCCATGATAACTTTCGGAGAGATTGGCATGGTAATGGATGTGGCAATGTTAATGTATTTGGTCTTGGTGGAATAGATCTTCTGCGCTGCTGCTACTGCTGCAAAGCAAGTATGGAGACTTGTTACTGCCAATACATTCACTGACATGCTGCTGTGTGAGCATGTAAGACATGCTGCTGCTGCACATATAACATACATGAATGAACCCCCATAGCAGATCTATGGACAGGTGGAGCTGGGGAAGGTGGAGGGTTTCTGAAAGCGTGCTGCAGACTGATAAAAGCAAACAATGCCAAGTATTTGAATGTTGAGCTGTAGCTCATTGGCTGCTGATGCCACAGCAACCAATCAGCTGCGCTAAGTAGATAATGATGTGATCAGCCTGCGCCATCAGGGGCCCGTTCTTCGTACGTTGCTTAAAACATCCGAGATCAAACGAGACATCCAAGATCACATCATTGTGCTCATCATGATCCGGCTAATTAGGTTCTTCGAACACTCCTGCCGGTTATGATTAGTATAGCTGGATTGAGTTATCTGAGATAATTGCGCCTTCATGCGCTGGGTTAAAAGGGGATGTGGATCAATAGTAGAAACATTGATCAGCAACGCTGCTATTGGCTGCTCACCATGGCCTCAGAGTTTTCTCCACAGAAGAGCACATTATTTCTTGAAGGATATGCTGAATTTGAAAATCTTAATTAAAACGCCAGGGAACACCTTAAAGTGTGCAAAAGCCAGGAGAGAGGGTTGGCAAAAAGTAGCAGACAAATTAAGCTTGTAGTTAGATGTTTTTATCACTTATTATAGTATATATTTTTATATTTTAATAATTTCTAAATAATTAATAACTTTGTTCATTGTAATGTCAGAGTCACCACCCACTACTAGAACATAGGAACAAGTAAAAGTGAAGTACTAGAATATTCTACACAATAGTAATTTGTACAACTAATACTATCTCTAATCTCTTTTAAAAAGGCACTGTTAATAAATGTTTGCCTGTTTATAAAAGCAACCAAGAAAAAGGCTGAGAAATAAAAAGAAAAGAAAAACAAACAGGTGGTGGTCCTGCACCCCCACATTATACCCAGGCAGAAGAGCTGGCCCTTGGGTTAAATGTGAACCTTGTGGAGGGCATCCCTGGGTTCAGCTCTTCCTCAGACCCACAGCCAGGAGCAGCAACACCTTCACTGCTGGTAAATGAACTTTAAATTATCCTAGTACACTGTAAAATAATTTGTTGCTGCATTAAATTAAGTAGGCCTATAATCCAAATGGCTGTCCAGTCATATCAGCTGTTAAACCTTGAGTAATGAATTGCTTTGACTTGTGAAAGTCTACATGTGTGACTGTGAAACTACATAGTTAATGTAAAAAAAATATGTTGCCATGAGTTATTGATCACATTTCCCCCCAGTGTACTTCATTGTAATGAACTTGTGTTTTCCTCTTTTGTGCAGTATTAAACAATACACCAACACTTTTACGTGTTCCCAAGGAAGTGGCTGAAGCATGTGCAGTAAGTGGACTTTTTCTAATGTTACATCAAAAGGGAAGAAAGTACAACACTTTGTCATGCCCATTTTTTCCCCCAATGCACAGGACAGTGAAGAAACCCTGTCAGGTATCTTTAAGCGCATAAATAACTTTACTTAATTTACACTTGAGTACCTATTATTTCTGAATGCAATACGAGTTGCAGGAGTCCACATCTACAGAAAAGTCTGCATTAAGCAGTGAGGTGGGTAGTGTTGTACTTTTCCCTTTTCATTTTTTGATGCATAAGCCATGTGTTTGACAGGTTTACCCCTACCCCTAGAAATCAGAGTATTTTGAAAATACTTGACAACTTAAAGAAAAAAAAAAACTGGCATTAGAGATAGAGTTGCTTCATAGGAACTTCTGTGTGAAATAATATATTAGCACTTACTCTGAATACAATATATATTATTTGCAGGCAAAAGATGACTTGATCACTGGCTTTTCTTTAAGTCAAGTCAAGTCATCTTCATTTATATAGCGCTTTTAACAATGGATTGTTCCAAAGCAGCTTTACAGAGATAAACATATAATTTAAGGTAACAGAGATTGTTTTGGCTTTATAGTGGTTCTTGAATAATGTTATTTCCAGCTAAAGTTAGTTTTGATTGATTCACCTCCATTGAAATGATCATTTGTTATTAAATTAGGGGCCACTAAGACGACGCAGTTCTCTCTAAACAGACTTTAAACGTGAACCTGTGATTAACGCTGACGGCGTTCACATGCGTTCACATGCGCATTAAGAATTGATTCTATAGTTATGTACTTTTGAAAATATGTGCGCAGGTTTGCAATTCCATACAACCCATGCCTAAACAAACTACTTGTCTTGCCTATAAATTTTGATACAGAATTTTGTTTTATTTTATCACTTCGGGGTACGCGAGCCGGATTTTCAACAACGCTTTATCTGTATAAAGATGGGGGGGGGGGGGGGGGGGGGGGGGGACGTGTAGGCCTACCCCCACTTTTTTACAATGTAAATTCGTCCCCCGCCCTTTTTCATAGGGCAAGTGTGTCTACGACAAGCTGAGGTTTTCGCGGGTGTGTATACCCTACATCGAGATTTAAAGTCCCCATGAATTCAAAATTGACCATACTTACTTTGTTTGCCTAAATTGGTCGTTTTGTGGTGAACAATTCATCCATGCAAGTGAATCCACACAAAAAAATTTTTTGGCTTCATAATCTTTAATCAAAATTTGAAATGTCCCCTCCCCTCTGCATTGGAGGACCTTCCCTGATGATGTAGGTTTGACGGTTTAGGTGTCTGCTTAACATCCGTAACCACTCCCCTCCAACTGACAGTAGACAGGCTGAATGAAAACACCTACTTTTCTAGATCCAATCAGGTGCTAGTTGGAAGAAAAGCCACGCCCACTAGTTTGCCTCATTTTGTATTCCGTTTCTCTCGGAAATACGTCACAACACTGGAGAACAGTCCTTTGCAACTTCCGGTTCACGGGGACTTTAAAATACAAAGAGTCAAGGATAGTCTATCTACATACGTGACTTTCACGTTTCCATGGTAATCAGTCACTCGTGCATTAGCCTACATTAGCCCATGCGCGCACCCGCGCCGAATCCATCAGTTTCATAGAGTTCAAAATGGCAAAAAAAACTCTTCACTCCTTTTTCACAAAAAAGTCAAGCACTGTAAGTAAGTTGGCATGTAGTATCCGAATTGTGTTGCACAATGATGAATAACTCCGCCTATTTCTCTTGTTGAATAATTAACAGGTTTTGTTGTAAATTCACTACCCGAACAAACATGCAATATTTTAAATCTATTTTACTCGTAATGCATTTTATTTTCACAGATATGTTATCAAAGCCCTTCAAATTAGAATACACATGCTAAATGTTAATGCTGAATTTGTATTTTCATGCATTAACAGCAACGATCTGCTTGAATCAGGCAGCGTGTAACGTGTAGGTACATAATGTTTATCATAATTTGGTAACACTTTACAATTAGATAAAAAAAGTTTGTAGACAAACTTCTTGAAAAAGCCTAACTAGAAAGTTTTAAGTAGTTTTAAAAGCTTGAAGGTTTTCAATTGGAAAGTTTTTTTTTTAGTAAGACAGACTTTGTTTATGTTTAGGCTAGTAAGAAAATGTAATTTTGCCAAAAAAAGAACTTTAATTTTAAGTAAATGTTATTTTTAAATCAGCTTCAGTGTGATATTTAACCATATTATCATGCTTAACACTGATAATTTGAATAATTGTAATGCGATGATCAGATATCTAAATCAGAGAATATCATATGTTTAGGCAGTTTGATTATTTTTAACAGTGGATTCGGGGGACTCAAAGTGCACCAGATTAATGAATTTATCTTTAAAATGTACAAAATTCTCATGCCCCCGGACCCCCCTAGAGGTCCCGAGATCCACCTACAAAAATACTGTGCCACAGCAGACTATATGATGGTCTACGAAAAATACACATTTTATTATCTTATTAAAATACATGATCACGATTTTACCACCTCCGCCTCATTTTAAGCCAGGAAAAACCCTGCATGTGCAATATAAAGAACTGGACAACTTTCTTTCTGTTTTATTGCTTTAAATATAAATAGCACATTAAGCTGATTAAGCAAAAAGTCTGAAGAAAAAAAAAACTGGTATTACACTTGACATTCTGTCCCCCTCACTTTTGAAATGGTGGCTACGCCCCTGCTTCCTGGTTCTGGTAAGAACTCGAGCTGCTGCGTTTTGAACTGTAGTTTATTTATTAAGCGTGCAGGGCAACCACCCAGTAGAGCATTACAATGATCTAGCCTTGAGGTCATGAATGCATGAACTAATTGTTCCGCATTTCCCAATGAGAGCATATGGCGTATTTTAGATATATTTTTAAGATGGAAAAATGCAGTTTTACAGATGCTAGACACGTGACTTTCAAAAGAAAGGTTGGTATCAAAGAGCACACACAGGTTCCTAACCGACGACGAAGACTTAACAAAGCAGCCATCAAGTGTTAGACAGTATTCTAGGTTATTACAGTTTTTGTCCAATAATTAGAATCTCTGTTTTTTCAGAATTTAGTAGTAGGAAATTACTAGTCATCCGATTTTTTATATCAGCTATACATTCCGTTAATTTTGTGAATTGGTAAGTTTCGTTAGGTTTTGAAGAAATATACAGCTGAGTATCATCGGCATAACAGTGAAAGCTAACTCCATGTTTCCTAATGATATCTCCTAATGGTAGCATGTACAGAGTGAGCAGCAGCGGTCCTAGTACTGAGCCTTGTGGTACGCCATACTGAACTTGTGATCGATAAGACATCTCTTCATTTACTGCTACAAACTGATAACGGTCAGATAAGTATGATTTAAACCATGCTAGTGCAATTCCACTAATGCCAACATAGTTTTCTAGTCTATTTAAAAGAATGTTGTGGTCAATTGTGTCAAATGCAGCACTAAGATCAAGTAATAGAGAGATACAACCAACGATCGGATGATAAGAGCAAATCATTTGTGACTCTAATGAGAGCGGTCTCAGTGCTATGGTACGGTATAAATCCGGACTGAAAATCCTCGCAGATATCATTTCTTTCTAGAAAGGAACACAGTTGTGAAGATACTGCTTTTTCTAATATCTTTGACAGAAAAGGCAGATTCGAGATCGGCCTGTAATTGACTAATTCTGTAGGATCAAGTTGTGGTTTTTTAAGCGGTTTTCTCATAGCCAGTTTAAAGGTTTTTGGTACGTATCCTAGAGACAAAGATGAATTAATGATATTAAAGGGTTAGTTCACCCAAAAATGAAAATTAAGTCATTAATTACTCACCCCCATGCTGTACCAACCCCGTAAGACCTTCGTTCGTCTTCGGAACACAAATGAAGATATAACTTAACTGAAGTAGTTGAAGGGGATCGCAATTCTCGCGCATGCGTCGTGGAAATCTCTTGAAGTCTCGTTTCAGGCCTACAAAGAAGAAAAGGAATAGTCGAATAAAGTCGTTATTTTTGTTTTTTTTCGCACAAAAAGTATTCTCGTCGCTTGATAAACCTATAGTTGAGCCACTGTTGTGACATGGAATATTTAAACATTTTCTTCAATGACTTTCTGGGCCGTCCGGTGTCATTCCCTTAGGGAGCCTATGTAAATCATAAACCTCTCAGATTTAATCATAAATATCTTCATTTGTGTTCCGAAGACGAACCAAGGCCTTACGGGGTTGGTACAGCATGGGGGTGAGTAATTAATGACTTAATTTTCATTTTTGGGTGAACTAACCCTTTAAGAAGAGGATATATGACCTCTGGAAACATCTCTTTCAGTAGCTTAGTCGGTATAGGATCTAACATACAAGTTGTCGATTTAGATGAATTGATGAGTTTGCAGAATTCTTCCTCTCCTATAGCAACAAATGAATAAAATTTTTCCTCAGGGAGACTACAATGCACTCCCTGATGCGATACTGTGGTAGACGGTTGCATAGTTATAATGTTGTCCCTGATATTATCAATCTTATAAGTGAAGAAGTTCATAAAGTCATCACTGCTGTGTTGCTTGGACACTTCTGAGCTTGAAGCTTTCTTTTTTGTTAGTTTAGCCACTGTTTCAAATAAATACCTTGGATTATGTTTATTTTCTTCTAATAGGGTTGAAAAATAAGCAGATTTATCAGCTTTTAAAGCCTCTCTGTAAGCAATCGAGCTCTCTTCCACGAAATCCGAAATACCTCTAGTTTAGTTTTCTTCCAGTTGCGCTCCATTTTTCTGGCTGCTCTCTTAAGGGCCCGGGTGTGCTCGCTGTACCACGGCGTTGGACTATTTTCTTTAATCTTCTTTAAGCGCAACGGAGCAACTGCGTCTAAAGTGCTGGAAAAGAGAGATTTAAAAGTTTCTGTTGCAATATCAAGTTCTTCTAAGCTATCCGGGATGCTGAGATGATGAAACTGATTAGGAAGATTATTGATAAAGCAATCTTTAGTGGCAGAAGTTATAGGTCTAACGTATTTATAACACGGAGTCAGCTTTGCAGCCTTGGCTAAATGTAATTTACATGAGACTAGATAATGATCTGAGATGTCATCGCTCTGCTGCAGAATTTCAACGGTATCAACATCTATTCCATGTGATAATATTAGATCTAGAGTATGATTACAATAATGAGTAGGTCCTGACACGTGTTGTCTAACTCCAATTGAGTTTACAATATCTTTAAATGCCAATCCCAATGCATCTTTTCCATTATCTACATGTATATTAAAATCACCATTAATTAGTACACCAACAATTAGTACTTTATCGGCAGCCAATACTAATTCTGATAGAAAGTCAGCAAATTCTTTGATAAAATCTTTATGGTGCCCTGGTGGCCTGTATACAGTAGCCAGCATAATTCTCAAATGTGATTTATCGTTTACACTATATATTTTTACATTAAGCACCAATACTTCAAAATAAGTATATTTAAAACTAGATTTCTTAGTGGTTTTGAAAATATTACTATAAATTACAGCAACACCTCCCCCTTTGCCTTTCAGACGGGGTTCATGTTTATAACTGTAATCTTGTGGGGTTGACTCATTTAAAGTAACATAATCGTTTGGTTTTAGCCAGGTTTCTGTCAAACACAGCACATCTAGATTATAATCTAAAATCATATCATTAACTATGAGTGATTTTGGAGTAAGGGATTGAATATTCAGCAACCCAAGCTTTATCATTTGGTCATCTGTATTATATCTGTTTTTTATTTGTTGAACAATTAAATTTTTAACCTGACGTTTTTTGGGATTTCCAAATTCGGGGAACAGACACAGTCTCTATATGATGATATCTAGGTGGAAGAGGCTCTATGTGATGGGATTTATCTGACCTTGGTGACGTGAGGCCGCTAGCAGACGCAGACGGTCGGTTTAGCCAGTCTGTCTGCTTCCTGACCTGAGCCCCAGATTGTCATGTTTTATCTCTAAGACTATGAGCCAAATTACTAGAGAGAAGAGCAGCACCAGCCCAGGAGGGATGGATACCATCTCTTTTCAACAGGTCAGGCTAACAATGAACTTTACAAACTTTAAAAGAACTTATTAAAGTTCTTTTAATAAAGAACTTTCTTTACAAAGAACAATTAAAATAAAACTCAAAGAACGAAGCATATTTGTCTTGTCTTTTATTAAACATTAATGAAATGTTTTATATTTTGTCTGATGGTGCAATGTTGTGTAATATGGCCCATCCAATATCACAGGCCCTGTCAGGTGCAACCCTCAGACTTTTCAGACACTTTAGTTGGCTATAGTTCACTTCATTGTGTGCCCTTGTCCTGCTAGAGTGCATTGTAACTGGTCTGGGATTTGGGTCAGGGAATGGGGTCATAAAACACCTGTCTCCAAGCAGGATCCTGTTGTAATCACCTGTAAATATGTAATACAGTGAGCTTGATATTTATATATTTCCTTACCACGTTCAAATAATGTGCATACATCTCAGAAAATTCTTGAGTCATGCACAGATCCTGGCCATATTTGCGATATGGAACATAGTCACACACCATCATTTTAGTCAGTCAACTGCCTTTTTAAAATTTGATGTAATATTAGGAGTGCCGAAGTTACGACGTCACTCTGTGACGGCACTCTGCCAAAACGCGGAAGTGAGTTAGCATTTTAGCACTCCCGGTTCCCTCGCTCTAAAGTCTATGGGATTTTTGAATGGGTTTTTGCTAAATCGCCAGAAATAAGGTCTGTGGTGAACAAAGCCTCTAAATATTTTCACGTTATGATCTATGACAGAACACACAGTTATAACCTGCTTGTGTTTTTTTAAACTTTATTGTGTCTGCTTGTGTTTTTTAAAAACTTTATATAGGCTTCAAAATGTATAAATTTTGGATTAACTTGTAAAGATTATCTTGATAGACAAAACGTGTAAGGGTCACAACTTGTTAAACAGATCTTATTTTTTGCGATTTTCCAAAAGTCTATGGGGAAAATGCATAGCTTTTCGATCGAGGGAACCCATGCGCCGCTAGCTTCCGAGTTGTCCTACAAAGTGACGTCATCACTTCGGCACTCTATAGTAACTTGCCTGCACTGTTATTAACCCTCTGAGGTCTAAGGGTTTTTGGGGTCCTTGAGGTGTTCTGACATGCTCTAACATTTGTGCTTTTTTCAGTTATTTATAAACATGTTAATGGCAAAGGTGTAAATTCACTCAATATAGCACAAACTGGGCTACCGGAATTTCTGAGCAACAATTATGAAACATGTTTGTATTTTTGAGAGAATATTGCTTATGCATGGTTATTGAAAAAACTAAAACTTAAAGTGTCTGAAATAAGGCCACAAAACACATACTAAATATGTGTCCACAAGACTTTTGACTAATGAGTGTTGTTGCCTAGAATTTTTGCTTCAAAATGATCTGAAAATCACCCTGCCTAATCATTTACATAAAAACATACACTGATTTAAATTTTATTAGAGACCTTTGGTTTGGAAAGGCAATATGCGTGGAGGCGTGTTCACTCCTGAGAAGACAAAGGCCGGATAATGTGCCGCATAATGAGCTGCATTATAATTAGCCCTTTCACACAGGTGTGTCACAGGATCCCAAAGAATGCAAGGACAAAAGAAATTATCTATATAGCCTATACATATTTTACAATTAGAAATTGTAACCAATTACAAATAGGTTACAATTACAACAACAATTACAATTTTAACAATATTTCAAGTGTATTTCTTTGTAAAAAGTATGCATTTTATCATACGTATTAAAAAAAGGTAAGGATTCATTAGTTTGAATATTGGAACAAACACTATAATAACATCTTAGTTGATAATTCAATATACCTACTTTATTTTTGACAAAACATCATACTATAGTATATTTAACTAGGAGAAGAAATTGGTGAACAAAAGCGTACCTATTTAATGTGACAGTAGTCTTTTTTTACAGTCAAAACTTTATAATCTATCCAAAACTAATCACAAAATCGTGTCTAAACATTCATATTTAGTCTGTAATATATTGTGTATGATATATTAGTATATACACATGTGAATTTGCAGCTTGTTGCTTATACAGACATTTTATTTCAACATATTTCAGTCTATTTTTACTCATCTTAGGCTATAGCAATATAGTTTGTATGTGTTGTTCATGTAAACATAACGTTTACTAATATAGGTGCGAGAGTGAATGAACAAGGCACAGACACGCGCTGTATAACTGTAGGCCTAGTAAACAAAGCGCGCGCGCCTATGCCGTTCACTCATCATTTAGCCTACACACAGACACGCAATTCATATTTAAACAGTCTTTTTGCGGTTTACAGTCCGACAAATTCAATATCACGATTAGAACAAAGCACTAGAATAAATGACTTACTACATCAGCTAGATCCGTTGCTCCTCGAAATGAAACTACCAGCACTTCTGGTACATTTTCCAGGGTTAGATAGTATTCCTCACAGCGAAAGGATACGCTGTGTACACAGCTGTACAAGATACTTACTAAACACGATGTGTTTTATAATCCAGCTGGTGGGCGTTGGCATGTTTGAACGGCTCGTCTAAGATCATTTGCGTTTGAATAGCGCGCGCTCTCCGTGGGCGTGGCACATTAACGCGTAATTAGGTAATGAGCTGGAAAGAAAAATACTGACATCTCTCACTTTTCATACAGATTACATAAGCTGAGAATATTTGTTTTTTTATATAAATTCATTCATTTAAAAGAAGAGAGTTCAAGCTTCATTATGGAAAAACAATCGTTCCTGTGTGACAAGTATTCGCGGAATTAAAAATAATCTTAGGACGCGTTTCAGAATGGACTTCACTGACAGAGAGAAGGCAGAACGCGCATCATGTTTGTTTTTCTTTATTTGGCGAAAAGCACAACACTTTGTTTTTATTGTGAGTATCCACAAA
The DNA here is from genome assembly GCA_030578255.1 of Tiaroga cobitis. NCBI lineage: Eukaryota > Metazoa > Chordata > Actinopteri > Cypriniformes > Leuciscidae > Tiaroga > Tiaroga cobitis. Next base: position 25,437,320 of record CM060598.1, read on the forward strand.
AAAATAGACACTTATCAGGATCTAATGATGTACAACACTTAAGATCAAAATCAACAGAGTATTTTGAGTTTCTTTTGCACTGATAAGAAAAAAGCGAGACTATCGCGCCGGTGCGATAGCCGACCTAGGGTAGCCCGACTCCGAGGAGTCGAACATTTATGCGTTTCCAACAAGCCTTTATAGCCTTTATGGGGGAAGCCTTTATCATTTACGTGATTAAATGAAATGCATTTTGTATTTGAATGTAACAAAACCGGAAACATTAACAGAGCCATTTTCTGACGTAGGATTAAGAGTGATTGTGAACATAAAAATAGCATTTGCAAATATTTAAAATGCATTAGTTTAGTTTAGTTTCTCCAGTCTCCTGCATGGTATCTATCACTTTAGTAATCATTATTTAAATTATGTTTCATTCGAAAGCTTTAACGCTCAAAACGTTTTTTTTTTATTTTTTTTTTTTATTGGACATTCCTTTACCATGGAAACGGTAGCATAGCAGGCTCAATTTTTGTGATATCAACTTCAAATTTGGAACACAACTTGGTTAGACATATGATTTTGTAATATATATATATATATATATATATATATATTTGTATAAAAAAACAGTTTATAAAATTGCTTTCTGCTAAACCTAAACTTCTATCACCTTTTTTTTTGCTTTCACTTCTGCACATAACCTTATGTCTGTATTTCTAAGCATTCGTGAATGACAGCCATTTAAATTTAGATATCCTCAAAAACGGGGGTGACAGTTAACAGGTTAGATTTCTTTAATACGTTTATTCCTTTAAATAAAAATAGAGAAACAAAATGTGTCCCCTGTTCAAGTCATTGTTTTTGCCTTGCTCATCATGTTTTGTTGCTCCAAGTGTAAGATTTTGCACTGTATCTGTATAAATGCCAAAATATGTTTCCCTCACTAAAATAACTGGAAGACTTACAAAGCATATTTCTATGATATAATCTTGCATGGTAAGTAAATTATGTTATACGGCAGTGTAAAGTCCAGGACTTCATAAATGAGTATTGTAGCACTGATATGATTCTTTTGTCACCAAAGTTGTGGGATGACTTGTGCTTTGGCCATGCTTACAGCACCTGGTGATCATGTGGGCTGGGATGTGTTTGGGCATGTGGTGCTTACAAAGACAACAGCAGCTCATCTCCCCCTTACACCAGATGAATCATTTATGACTCATTCTGACTCATATCGAGAGTGTCTGTCTACCACCCTCTACTGGAGGTAATGAGAACCAGCATATGGGCTGATAACAAATGAATTTGATAACATCAACATATGATGCTGTTCTCTCTCTCACCTTCTCATACATACAAAAACACAGTATGCTGTGGACCAAGGTGAATGCATGAAATATGGGAATGTGGTGCCATCTAGTGAAAAAAACTGCCCTGTGGTGCAACTCTGGAAACTAGGGCATTATTTGAATTATACAAGAGAATGGTTTTCATGTGAGCATGTTTCAAGGACATTAATAGTTTCAGCTGTGCCGAATAATTTCACTGGAAAGCAGTTACTGTACAGATAAAGATTAAGCATTCCCGTTTATGTTGAGTTCTTCCTGAAGGCTGGCGTATCATTTCACTATTCACATGCTTTCCCAGCAGCCCCCATTTATCACCCTGCCTGGATGTTCACTCAGCTTCCTGTTTCCCGGCAACAAGCATCTAAGTTCTGAGCCACCACCTCTCTGCCTCCAGGAATGTTTCTTCTTTTTTCCTCCAACACAGAGCATATTACATAATGAAATATGCTGATTTACTCATTTAAATATACAACTCATTATGCATTGCTGCTTGCCTTACAACCAGGACTTTTATTGGATCATGTCAATAGATTAAAGGGATAGTTCTATCCCTTTAAGACATTTAACAGTTCAGTCCATATGGAGAAAATTGGAAAAAAAAGAAAAGAAAGAAAATCAACAAAACCCTAAATGCATGAAATGTATAACATGGTGTGGAAAGTATGTCCTGCATAATATGTAGCCTATGTATGGGCACATGAAAAAAATATTTAATGCATATTTTACAAAGTCTAAAAATGTTCTGCTTAATTCTATATAATGGGATAATAGAAACGTTTTTGCTTGCTTTCACAGGAATAGCCTTTAAAAGTAGAAATGGAACTGCATGGGTGCAGTGTGTCGTAATGTATATCAACCTCCATGAGACAGATCCACGAGATCACGTCGGAAGTGTAGACTATAATATAGCCTAAAAAGGACGACAATCTGTGTTTTGAGCTCTTTTGATAGTTCCTCGTATCGAGCGCTTAAGGAATGCAACTGCATTTGTCAGTTTAAATATAGCCTACATTTTATAACTAATCTACTTATTTTTCTCTTGAAATCAATATCTTAAAATTGAATGTAAAATATGCCTACATAGTGTTCCTTATTAATGTAGGCCTGCGTCTGCTTGTAAACGTAACAGCATCATTTCAAGTCATTTTCAGTCACGCATTTAATGTAATATTTCTGCTACTATCATCAGTAGGCTACTTTTTGCACTCACAAGTCCGTGAGTTGTTTTTCTACTATCACGATACTGGTAATTACACTAAAATGAGTCAATATCTGAAAATGACGTCTATACTGGATCGTGCACGCCTTATTCTCATGTGCTGCTAAGTTGTATTAACCAGCAGATGTCGCTGCAGTCATATTTGTTGGTATATTCTTTTCAGGCCATGTATTCCATAACACTTTTCCAGTTGTTAGATCTAGTCTGCAGTTTTAGTGTAAAAGCTATGACTTTAAAAGGTTGTTTGATCATGCTTACTGCCTACCTTTGCACTATTTCCATGCTTGGTAAATGCTGCAGTCAGCCATAGAAAACAAAATCATTAAAAAGCTCATCAATGAAAAAAGAACTGCTATAGCTATTTTTAAAAATGTAATTGTCTTTTTAGGTTTTCTTACAAGCATGCCCTTGAATTACCAAAACTACCAAATATAATAACAAAATGCCTGTATTATCATCATATTTCAGTCATGACAACTCTCAGGATAATTTTTAAAACATTTTATTCATGTAGCCTAAATAGAATGTAGGTTTGGTCTTGGTGGACTAGATCTACGCTGCTACTGCTGATGCTGATGGAGCTATGGTTGCTGCTACTGCTGCAGAGCAAGTACCACTTGCTTCTGCTAAATGCTCGAACCAAATTAAAGGAAACAGGCTGCTATAGAGAGGTAGACCCCCGTATACACTCTTAAAAATAAAGGTGCCAGGAAGAACCAAAAGGGGGGTTTCACAGCGATACCATAGAAGAACCTTTTTTGGTTCCTCAAAGAACCTTTCACTGAAAGGTTCCTTGAAGAACCATTCTCAACGGTTCTTTAAAGAACCTATAACAGTTCTTCATGTCACTTTATTGGGTTCTTTGTAGAACCATTTATGAAAAGGTTTTTTGACACCCATGGTAAACAAACATCACTAAGCAAAATGATGTCCAAAAGACGTCTTTTCAACGTCTTTGTCACAAAAGTCGGACGTTGAAAAGACGTCCACTGAGGAGCCAGAATGAAAGTTTTTATGACGTCTTTTTTTTTACGTTTTCTGCACGTCCGATATAGACGGTCATGGACCCTCTTCGTACAAGGTTAAAAACTAGTTCAAATGTGGCCATTGTGGACATATTTTCAATCATTTATGGTCTCATTTAGACATAATTACTTTGACTATTGCTGTCAGATGATCTTAGTGAGAATTAGCAGAGGTTTAGATGTTGATATTTGTTTCATTTGAAGTGTCACCATTGTGGTGATCAGCGTTTGCTTTAGTTGGGCTCTTGGTCCCCTTCATTTTTACTTTAGCTTTTATTGGGCGGTTGTAACTGTATGTTTGTATAACACAAATGATGTTGCAAAGAAGGCCAAGAATATGCAAGACCAGGTTTTATCAGCTTCATGTTGATGATGATGAAATCATCACAAAACAAGCATCTAATGTTGTCAGATACTTTGGCATTTCTAGTCGCCTATAACTTTTGGAACTGCAATATTGGTACCAATAGTGTTTATATAACTTATTTAGAGGTGGATAAAAATTATGTGTATACAATGTTTAGAGCAAATGAATCATCTTGTCACACAGACATCAAGATTTTGCATATGATTCACAACAATGGTGACAATAAAAAAAATATTGTCATGCTGCAATGCATGATGGGTAGCTTTCATAGTTCAAAACTCATCATTGATTCCCAAGAATTTTTGTTTTTATTGTCACCGTTGTTGTGAATCATATCCAAAATCTTGATGTCTGTGTGTGACTACATGATACATTTGCTCAGAACATGTGCACATGCTTTTTATACTTTCAAAATATTGGCATTCTATTATTTATTCTATTGGCACTAATATTGCTGTTTCATAAGGTTGGTGGTTATGAATGCCAAATATAAAAACAATTTCAAACTAACATTTGTTGCTTTTTGTGATGATTATGTCATCAACAATGAGCCGATAACACCTGATCCTACTTTATCTTGGGTTTCTCTGCCACAACAATTGTGTTATACAAACACATAGTTACAGCAACCAGAGAAAAGCCAAAGGAAAAATAAAGGGGACCAAGAGCCCAACTAAAGCAAACGCTGATCACCACAATGGTGACACTTCAAATGAAACAAATATCAACAACTAAACCTCTGCTAATTCTCACACTAAGATCTAAGATAAAGTAATTATGTCTAAATGACACCATAAATGACGTAAAAAAACATGTCCACAATGACCACATTTGAACTAGTTTTTAACCTTGTACGAAGAGGGCCCATGAACGTCTATATCGGATGTGCAGAACACGCGCTCCTCAGTCTTTTCAACGTCCGACTTTTGTGACAAAGACGTTGAAAAGACGTCTTTTGGACATCATTTTGCTTAGTGATGTTTGTTTACCATGGGTGTCAAAAAACCTTTTCATAAATGGTTCTACAAAGAACCTAATAAAGTGACATGAAGAACTGTTATAGGTTCTTTAAAGAACCTTTGAGAATGGTTCTTCAAGAAACCTTTCAGTGAAAGGTTCTTTGGGGAACCAAAAAAGGTTCTTCTATGGCATCGCTGTGAAACCCCCTTTTTGGTTCTTCCTGGCACCTTTATTTTTAAGAGTGTAGCTGATCTAGGCAGGTGGTGCTGAGGAGATGGAGGGCTAGAATGATCATTTGCATAGCATGCAAAGATGTGCATTCGTTTGGATGGATGATTTGTTGTCATATAGGGAAATGGTAATGGATACCGTGAAATCCATTGACTGGGAACATTACATTGAACAAACCAATCAGAGTGCTTTTATAGAGCTTCATGAACTATTCGTGTATTATTATGTATTATTATTATTATCAGTCAAATGCATGAGACAATAAGTACTTTTGGGTGTTTCATTTATTGACCATAGTACAGAAAAAAAGCAGCACTCATCAACAGAACACAACAGGTAATGAGCAGTGTAAATAAATAAATAATGCATGGCATAAAAATGGCAACAGAAATAAACACTGTAACACTGAATATTTATTAATCGCTGTAAGGTTTGTTGTGTGCATGCTGTTGATTACATTATCTAAATGGTCTGTTTATAAATATTTTTTTCCCCCTCAGCAGTTTATTAAAGTGCTAAATCTAACAATCTTGCTTGTTAGATGGTTTTATACACCGTTGCTTAAATCTTTTTCAAATTTTATATTTTTCTATTGAAATATTACATTTCAAATATAGGCATCTAGGTTTTGTCAGTCATTATAAATAATTAAAATATGAATAGCATATTTTATATACATGTTTATATTTTTCACACATCAATATTTTAATGGATGTTTCAATATAAACATCATGATTTCAGAACTTTACAATACCATGAACAATTAAAAACAGAATATGATTAATAATCTTTCGTGTCAGATGAATAAATTAGCAAGTAATCTTATTTTTATATAATGGAAATGTGGATAACTCAAAGACAAATGTTTTCCTGTCATGTAAAGTTAGAGGTTGTTAACAATTTCAGCTGAATTAACCATGTGAATAAATATAGTATTCCATAAATACAATACAGAAAGCAGTTGCCATGTACAATACAGTGAAATCTTCCAAGCAGTTTATTTGACTGTCTGCCATACTTATCATTATCTGTGAATGTAATTTATTTTAAAGAAATTACAAATCATCACAAAATGTATAGTGAATTTGCATTTTCCTTGCCAGCATGCAGTCTCCATGCAAGTGCATTTTTATCCTCTCAAGGGGCTAAAGACAATGACTTTTAAAAACTATTGTATTGCAAGAGAAAAAATAGAGACTTTCATCATAGGTTCTCCAATGGAATCCTAGTTGTTATATCCTCACTGCAACATACTAGCACAAGAAATACAGTCATAAGCAATCCCAAGCATAATCCACAAAAAGTTTTCCACAGAATTGGAACACCTGTCATTCACAAAGTTATGCACATCCCCCCACCCCTTGTGTGTTTAATAAATATTTTGGCTAATTTGAGCTTTGCCTAGAAGAGTACACAAAGCTCAATTTAACAGATTTAAATCCATTCTGCAGAATGAGTTTGCCCCAAATATCAGCTCAGAAAATGCACACAAAAAAGCCTTCTGATTCTGTTTGGGCCAATGAAATATATAGTAGTTGCTGAAAAGAAACAGATTTTGAGACAAAACATATATGCTCATATATCTTCTAATAAATACTGTACATAGCTTTTTATCCCATTAGCAACTCATATTAATTCTAGTTTTTAGTGCCATACAGAAACAGTAAATATAGTCTCCCTATTAAAATACATATCTAAAACATTAGTCATTTAAGTCTTATTTTATGTAAAAGCTTGATAATGCTGGATGCATAGGATTATATAATGTCATCGAGAAGGTGTGGTGCACCAACCCAATCAAGCATCCTTGGTTCAGACGCTGCCATGATCATACACATAAACTGCTTCCCGGTTCTCTTATCAATGGGATAAATTGTGGTGGGGGTGAACCTTTTGTTGCTCTCCACAAACTCACAAAGCTGGTTGTATATTTGTGGGAACTCGTGACGAAGGAATACACCTCTTGTACGAAGCTCCCTTTGGATGTTAATGAAACAAATCTCTCTTGCTTTCCTGCCCTCTTGGCCATCCTTGTCGATGTCAGATGTCCCAGGAGGAGGGGTGAGAATCAGAGTCTCCATTTCACATTCTTTCTTAAAGATTTTCTTATCTGGGCTTGAGGAGGCCAATGAGACCTTGGCATACTTGCGAACTGTTGGCGTTTGTAATTTGGGTGAAGGAAGTTTTGGCACTAGGTCTCCAACAGCAATGGATACATTCAGGAGGAAACATTCAGCGGGGTCATACTCCTTGCCTGCATTCTGCAATTCTTTGCAGTATTGCCCAAGGTTGTCTTTGAAACTGTCTAACTCTCGAAGGGACAGATATGTTGGAGAAATGGTAAGGCTGTCAAGACCAACTTGAAGAAAGTTATCTGCACACCCGGGGTTTGGAAAACCCAGGAACAGAACTCCTCTCCCGCGGGAAAGAAACCCTACCCTAGCAATGCGCGAAAAAGCCTTATGAATGTCAGAGTTCTCTCGACAGTGCTTTAGTATGTGCCTGCAAACACTACTAATGCGGCCATAAAGGCAGCTCTCTTTATGCGTGTCCCAGTCTTCTCGCCTACAGTTTCTGGAACAGTAGTAGGTATAACAGCTGTGACAGGACTTGAAGTACAAGCAAGCATTGAATGTAGTGTCTTTGCGTAAGCATATCCTGTTGGAGCACACCATAGTGTCATCCTCGACTGCAATGGGGTTCAAAGAGATGTCCTCAACACTCCGCTGAAAACCCTCACAACCACTGTCTGGGTCTTTAAATGTGTCTGGGCTGGTCTTTGAAGAGTCTGATAGTGTGTTCAAAAGTCCTGAATCCTCTTGATCCATGTCCCTCTTCCCTTCTTTGGTATCGTCATCTTGAATCAATTGTTTGAGTTGGTCTATCAGATCCTTGCTTGGTCTCCTGCTATTTTGAGGTTTGTAATCAATGACTAGGTCGGCTAGCAGCTCATCAAGCTGTTCGAGGCTTTGCTGCAGGGAGTAATTATTGTTGTTCTTCCTCTCTGTGGATTCTGGTGGGTTTGCTGGTCTCTGTAAATTATGCAAGTTTGCAGTTTGACATCGGGCTGTATTTTGGGTATTCCTGCTGATTGTTCCCCCATCTCTCTTGTTGCTATTTGCTGCACGGATGTCATTGTCAGTTATTGTAATTTCTGGGGTTACATACCATTGTCCCCTTGCACTGTTTTGTCTGTCACCAGCACACTTTTCTAGACAGTTTTCAGAGAGTGACAAGGCAGCGTAACGTCTCGGCGAACTAGAAAGGTTTACAATAACCGGTTGTTGGTTATTATTCGAAGGAACTCCTGGTCTTCCGTGATGGAGAAGGTTCTCGTAACTCCTGCCTCGTGAAACACCATGTTCTCGGTCCATATGAGGGATGAGAATGTTGTCCCAGGATTTTGAGTAGTTTCGGACATCTGCTCCTAAACGAGTTGGCTCTGTAAAGTCATTGGGATACCATGGGCTTATTGATGGCACTCGCTGAGGAGTGGCCTGTGAGGATGCATACTGACTGGAATATGTAGCAATGCTTGACCGGTGCCAGTCATCTGAAAAGACCTGGGACATACGTGGCCGCCGCCGTCCCTCCGTATGATATGCTCTCATAGGATTGTTTATTTCTGCTGGGTAATGGCAAGGCCGTGTATAGAACATCTTTGAGGGGTCAGAGGGAACAGCATATGCTCTTGGATCCTCCTGAAAGTATGTTTCACTATGAGGAGTAGATATGAAGTATGGCCCTGGCTCACTCACTGAATATGGTCTACCATAAAATGGATCCAAGGGTTCACGATGGGAATCTGCATAGTACGAACGCACAGGCAAAGTATGAACCCAACGAGTCCTTGGGTCAAGTACATATTGACTACTGACGGAGGGATTTTGGCTGTTGCTGCTGTTAATACTGTACTGGTCATCCTGATAATATGTCCTACTCTGTGGTTGAACTGGATACCTGCAGGGATCGTCCGTGTAGAAGAACTTGGTTGGGATGTTAGGATTAGACAAGGTCCTGTGCTCCCTTGGGTCTCTAGGAGAAGTCCTTCTGAAAGGGATCTCCCCAGACTGAATGTAACTACCGGACAAGCTGTTGGGATATTGATATGCTTGCCTATATTCCATGTTGTAACACTCACTAGGAGTAGGCGTTCTAGAGATGGATGTCTGACTTGGAAAAGAGACGTTCCTGATCCCTGATGTTGAGGAAAGCTGCCAGGGAACATTTCTTCTGTGAGTAGGCATCTTCCGTGCAGTGTGCTGGAGAACTGAGGCATCTGGCTTAATATCAACACGGCACCTTACATGGGGAGTGTTAGTTTGTGTCTCCTGTCTACTCTCCTCAAAACAATCAGAAACATAGAGGGGTGTGTGGGGTTGTAACTTGATTGGATGAACTTCGTTAACTAAAGCCCTGTTTGAATGAGAGGCTTCTCGATTTGGCAAACCTTCAGATCTCTTCTGGGGGTCCACTGGAGATCGACGCCTCATGGTTGCAGGTGGAGAGACAGTGATAGGTACAGGGGTCAGGGTGGCTCGAACCCTGGGAGCACTTTTTGAGCGAGGCTTACCATGAACGCTAGTCCTTGCTGCCTCGTTGCTTTTGTCTGTGCTGATTTGTTGTTGGGAGAGTCTTGAGTTGAATAGATCTGGTGAGGAAAAACGTAAGTGTCCCTGCTGTCCAATGCCATTCCAGACTGCATCCTTACTTATTGTTTGCTGATCAGACCTGTAAGGATACTCCATGGATGAGGTAAAGTCCTTTGGGTCATCCAGTGACTCAATGAAGTCAAAGCTACGGCAATGTCTTTTGTTAATGGCTTCGAAATTTTGATCCAGTGGGCCAACCATTTGGCAATCACATTGCTTAGAAGATTCAGAGTAATTTGAGAGCCCAGAGTTAGGGCCAATTTTTATGTCTTGATACAAAGAGGATGTTAATATGTCAGGGGGATCCGTACGTGTCATCTTAAATGCGCCCCCGATATTTCCCCCCTCAGTTGGTGTCTCCTAAAGAGAATCAAAAACAGCCTTATTAGATACACATTTTCTTTAAATCAACCACTTGCATGTCTGAATAGTATGGATAAAGGATCCCATTTAAAGTCAGCTCTCTGAAAACGACCCACTTATGCTTAGAAAAGAACATAATGCATTTAAGAGAAGATGTAAGAGAGAATTTTATGACTTATCATTGTATTTGCAAAATACTTCAAAAGGCAATCAATCATTCACAAATGATCTTGCTTCACAACGCATACACTGGATCACTGTTATGTACTACTATGTACACACATGGTCAGTTATAGGCATCATTCACATGGCTGCCAAATTTAAAGTAAAAAGGCATTTTGCTTAATATGATCACTGCAGAAGTTCAGAGTTTAGTTCATTTTGTTACAATGCCATGTCATGCATAAACAGTCTGTTCAGAGAAATTGCAGAATGCTAAACAAATAAAAAAACACTGAATGGAAATTATAGTTATAAAAATAATTATAAAGATGGAGGCATTGCATCAGTGGATAGAACAGGATAGAACAGTCCTCTCTAAAACAACTTTATTTTTCCCCTTTCTCCTTCCTTGCTTTTTTTTTTTTTACAACAACAACAAAATAACAGTTTTACCGCATCTTACTGCAACAGCTCTGCTCCTGCTCATTAATAATAGTGCCACTCTGGTCTTTGGGGAAATAAAAATGAATAGCGTGAAAATAAGGTTAAAAAAGGAGAGCATATAAACTGGTAAATGTCAGATGGTAGTTTCACATAGATGGTAGATATGTTGCACATTGTTCATTTAGAATGTAGAAGATCAGTTCTGATCCCAGAATTCAGTTTCAGCTGCACCTAGAAACACACATGCAAGTGATGCACATGGTCTATATTTATGATTGCTTTGATTTTTGCTGTTCTTTAGTACTTTGCTTTCTTGAGATTATCTTTTTTTGTCTTATTAAATATTTGCATTTCAAAACAAAAGGTGATTTTGATTGTGTTTGATTTTTTTAATGACAGTAGGCGCTACGGAGCACACATACTGGCTACCTCCTTTCAGCCATCCCTGAAAACCATCTGTTCATCCTGCTGAGAAAGGAACGACGAGCAGTCTAAACACACACACACACTCACACCTTCACTCTTTTCACTGGAAGAATCTAGAACAGACTTATATATCAAATGATATCTAGACGGTACACTGTAATGAATTGCTGTAAAAATTACAGCAATATTTTACAGCAGCTGGCTGTTTTCTAATAATACAGCATATTGCTGTAAACTGCAATGCATTCTGGGGTCGCGTGGCGGTTTGATTCAAAATACAGAATATTGCTGTAAATTTCAAATCTACAGAGGCATTGTGATCTTCAACGGTCGTGTCGTCGACTTTCGGGTAGCGGCAAGAGGAGTGATTCTCAACTCTGTGGTAAGTGACTTATTATTTCAGTTTCTTATTTTTTATGTTGTGTTACTCGTAGACTATGGAAGGTAACGTTATATTCGTGGTTCATATTGGTAAACCGAGGATCACGCATCCTCCGTAGGCCTACGGGGCTTGCGCGGGGCTTCAGCAGCGCGGACGCGGTAGTATTTCACACATTCCTCGGGATCTATGGGCTCCTATGTTAAGAAGAATTACATGCTTTAATGACAACAGTCGGTATTCACACGAGCTTCGTGTTGATCTGCACACTTCGTCGTGATTATTTTATGGTGTATAAATCAAATCAAAATCAAGTCATCTGTTAAAATGGGCGCCGAAATGAAAACGCCGTAGCTAAAACCTAAAACATTGCGTCAGAATCCGAATGTTGCTGTGTCGCATGTTTAATATGCCGGTGTAAAAATCCCTTACATTTCAGGACGAATATAGGCTAGCCTATATCCTATATATTTTAGCTATAGCCTACTCTCTGTGTGTAATTTGCTTATTGTTTTCATAATTCCTTTGTTAGTTTTATTTAAAAGAAAGAGTTCCTGCACTCTGAATACTAAAATATAATAAAAATAAAAATGGTATAGTAAAAAATAAACTATTGTCACATGTGGTATTGTTTTAGGAGACACTTTGACAAGTGGACACTGGAAGGCCAAGTTGTGTGTGAGGAGAGCATTCAGCCCAGCTTCCTGTCTGGCCTTGCTATACTGTTCACTGCATATTACATATTCAATCAGGAGGAGGCAGCCTGCACCTTGGAGTTCATTTAAAGGTAATGATTGAATTCTTAACAACCTCAGTACATTTGACACATGTATTCAATATCAGAACTTGCCTTTAGATATATTATCTGTTGACTTAATTAGTTAAATCAGGTGTTTTAATTAGTGGACATAGGGTTAGGGTTGGGGAGGTCTTCCTGAGAGGTCCTCATGACTGGAGTTGAGAAACACTGCTCTAACAGATTTAAAAACATGATTACAAGCATCAAAACATAAAACCAATCCTAATTACATATTGTCTGTTTCCTGACCCAGGTGCTTTGTAAAAGAGGAACAAAGAAGAAAATTGCCATCTAAAACGACAGGGCAAATGGTACAGAAGAAACAGGTTGCAGTGAACCCACATGTTGCCACTCTTCCATGCAAAGTGGTGTGTTATCAGTGTAATTTCTGAAATGTAAGTAGTACACACACACACACACACACATATCTATTTTTCCTTTAATTGTAACCTTTTAATGTTCTTTATCTGACTCTAACTGTATCTGTCATCCCTCTGTCTGTCTCTGACTGTATCATTATGTTTTGTAATATATCTAATGTATTGTCCTTTTCAATATTTCTAGCCACCCTTTGCATCCTGTGATGGAACAGCATCTGGAGCTGAATTATTCTCCATTTTTGATCATAAGTTTTTTGGACTCACTTGGGGCCTTGTTGTTTGGACATGTTTGTCTGGTAATGAAGTGGTGAAAATTAATTCGTGTCTGTTTTTCAGAATCATTTTATTATGATCATTTTGGTCAACTTGTGGTTTTAAATGTCATTTGCGTATTTCTTCTTTGTGTGAAGGCCGGGCCATGACGGCTAATTTGTTTCAAGTAATTAAAAAAAATATTTAATTTCATGTCCATTTAAAAAAAAAAAGTTTGTAAATAAAAATGAAATCAAAATAATACAATATACACTGTTTTATGACTTTTTTTCATGCATATTTTAAAGTTATAAATTAAATAAATGTTGACCTGTTTTTCAAGATTAGGATGTTGAATAATTTGTTTGTTTTGTGAAGTAATAGGGGAATTAAGTTGTGCGTCATACAACACTTAATGTATTTAAAAACAATTGTTTAAAGCTTATGCAGTTGATAAATACTTAACATTTAAAATTCAGCTGCCGGTCATTAATATAAAAAAATCAGGAAAACATATTGTATATACTGCATTTTGCATACTTCCACTAGATATAGCGAATACAAAGATTCATGTAACTTACTGTTAAAAAAATACAACAATTAAAAAATACAGTTATTTACTGTAATCAGAGAATACAACAGGGTTGTGGACTCGAGTCGCATGACTTGGACTTGACTTGGACTCGAGTCCCAAATTTGATGACTTGCGACTCGACTTGACATGTTCAAAGATGACTTGCGACTCGACTTAGACTTTGACAACAATGACTCGCGACTTGACTCGGACTTGAGCCCTGTGACTTGGAAAGACTTGACCTACCTTCTAAAACCACAGATCAGAGTTGTAATAATCACTGACTGTAGTATAGCACTGTATCATTGACGCATGATCACAGCGCTGATTAGCGCTGTTTTCGCACGTTTGGCACTGAGCCAGAGAGTGCGTGATGGTGTGTTCAGCAGCGCGAGTCAGTTGTCATTTATTATCACACGTTCAGACAGTTTTCAACCAAATAATGTTTTCTTTTTTCTTTTTCAGGCATTTAAATACACAAGTACTAGCGAACCATTTATAATTTGAGAAAAAAAAAACACACTGATATCTAAGTAAGCGGAAATAATAAACCTTTCAAATGTAATTTTGAGACATGTTATTTTCCCCCCACAACAAACGCACATTTTAGCCTATAGGTAACTATAAAGTCTTCTCCCTGTTCACCAGCCACTCACTTTCATGTCTTTCGGGAGAAATGGATGGATTTACATTACGTTTTGTAACGTAACGTAGCCCCAAAAAGTGTCACGTGGCGCTTGATACGTCGCCATAGAAATAGGAATGTTCTAGTACAATTACTGTCGCGTTAACAAAATAATTTAACCAGGGACTCAATATTTTACTTAATTTTACTTAACTTAATGTGTAGCAAATCACGATTAATTTTCCCAATGAACAGTTACTTTTATTTTTTTTATTTTTAAATCTGCATTGCCACAATAAATTTGATAATATTATATATTATTATATTATATCATATTTTAAAAGCCTTTCTGATGTAAATTAGTATACATTTCATTTACTATAGTAATTAACACTGAGACAGTAATTTGTGCAAAAAGCACTAATGACTTGTTTAAGACTTGAAGCTTAAACTCGAGGACTTGCAACTTGACTTGGACTTGTCTGTCTTGACTCGGGACTTGACTTGGGACTTGTCTGTCTTGACTCGACTTGGGACTTGAATGCAAAGACTCGAGACTTACTTGTGACTTGCAAAACAATGACTTGGTCTCACCTCTGGAATACAGTAAAAATCTGTAAATTAAATACAGAAACGCTACTGTAAAAAATACAGTAACTGGCTGGCAACCCTGCTGCCAGTATTTTACTGTAAAATTTACAGGAAATTTTTAACAACAAGATACGGTATGATATCTAGACTGTATTACAAATAAATATCAACATAAACTGACATGAGTATTTTTGTGCATACTAAGGGATGAACTGACTGGCACAGACAGTGTCAGTGGCAACACCTCATAAAGAAAACCTCAGGTTGACAATGACATTACTAAAGATTAATAAAACTCCACCGGGGCTCAGATCAGCTATTGTCTTACATGTTTGCTGGAAACAATTTTCGGGCACAAACACAAAATTGCATTTTAAAATGCACTAAGCACTTCATCTAAGCATGTCTCTGCAGCCCGGATGAACAGTGTCATGTGGCCGTCCGATAACCCATATTAACTACTTTGTGTCTAAAGATCTTGAATGCCATCTGGACCTCTCCAATTGTTAAAGAGAGCTGAATCACACATTTTGAAAGCTATTTATAAACAGTGTCACTCATGGTAAATGCTTACGAATCAGGTTCCTTTAGGCTGCCATTTTCACTGGTTCTGATTCTAGCTGACTTGGGTATAAATGTCCTCTTGGTGAGCTAATATCTGCCCACCATCTCTCGTTGTCCTTCTCCTTTTGCTCTTAACATTGTAGGTCACAAAAGGATAGAGAAGTAACATAAAAGCTGAGAAAATCTGCTGTTCATGCAAATTAGGTTCACATTTCATATATAATTTAATTAAATATTACTGCATCACCCCCCCCCCCCCCCCCTTGACCCACCTCTGTGTACAGTATTAGATTACACTGAATCACAGATAATAAAAAAAAAACATTTTCCTTTGGTCAGCTAACCAGCATTTAGCATTAATTTAGAAGGACACAATTATTTAAAAGTAAAGTTCCACAAATAGAAATATAATGAGGACAAAAAAAATAGAGCATGCATGAGAGAGAGCTTTGAGGGCATTGTCATTTTTCTTTTGGATTAAAACGTTAAAAAGCAAAAACATCCATCTTGGGCAAAGTAGATGTTAATAATTCCCTTCTTCCTTTATGCAAGGTGGCTGATCAGCACGCATTTTCACGGCTAGCAGCAGAGCCAGTACCTGTGACTAAGACCTGACTGCCATCACCACCTGTCTCTGACACTTCCATCACAGTCTACCAAGACAGCTTCCTTTCACTTCCTTCATTCTTGAAAAGAACCACGTTTAGGAAGTACAAATTATGTATATTACGTACATTTGCAGGAGAGGGCACCAGGATTTCTAAATAAACTGGTCATAAAATATGACGATCGTCAGCTAAGTCACAAATGAATCAGATCTGGAGTGAATCAGTCGTGATCTTGGATTCACTGAACGAGTCAGTTACAGACATTGTGAGTAATGAAAAATTCCTTTAAGCTACAGTCTGACTCCAAGAAACCATGACAGCAGAAAGTGTTAGCAGGAGCAGTTAATCTCACATGAGGCCTATCTCCTTAAATACACAACCCATTCCTCAAATGAGCTTGCAGAGTAGGTTTTTTTGGGCCGGATATGAGGCAAAGAGGCTATATTTGGACACAATGGATAATGGAAAAGATGCATCTGAGTATCTCAGTGAAAGCAGCCCAGCTGGATGATTCTGTAGAGACTGTGGATTTGGAGGCGAATTTTCTTTTCTTTTCCAACAAGAAAGCTCAAAGGACTTTTTGTGGAACTGAAAGTCCAAACGATTATACCTACCTATGAATCACAAATGTCTTAATTTTTTAGTTTATAAGGTCATGAGATAATCAATTGGAAACTTCAGTTTCTCTGTTTTCTCAGCTTTATTCAGCACATTTATGTTCCTCTTAAATAGCCCATTTATTTTCCTCTTCAATTGAACTACAAAACTAGATCCCTGCTATTACAATCAAAGCTGCATTGCATTTTTGCCACTGGCTAATTCAGTAGTTTATGATAACAAATTAGATAAAACATAAAAAATACAATATTACAGCTATTTTAATATTATGATGTGTACCACCTGGGGGCACTCCACCATTTAATATCTCATATGAGAATGGATTTAGACAAACGCATTGCTAACAATTACACTTATAACACTTAAGTTAAATCAATAAGAACAACAGCACAATCCACTCAGCCCTTGAGAGGGTGATTGTCCTTAACATTTCATTATTAAGGCACTCATGCATTCTGTTGTCAGAAATTATACTGTCTAAAACTTAATGGGAAAACATATTTTTTAACTCTAGCCTCTAGTTTGGATATTTGGATTGCAGAAAAGTGATCCAAGTGGTACAATAATATTGTACAATAATTTTTTCATGTTTTCTCTAAGCCATTGCATTTATTCAGAACAACAGGTGCGACATACCATATTAAGACTTCTGCAGTGTATAAACTCTTTTAATGGGTTTCAGCATTTATGGTCTGTTAAAAATAAATATAGGCGAGCAAGAAAAAAGATACGCAAGATAAGATTTATCTCTCTCTCTCTAACCCTCTCTTTGATTCTACGTAGAGTATAATTTTTATAATATTGAATTGATTATCCTTTGAAACATCTATGATCATGATCGGGTTTTTCGATTTTAGGTTAAAGGTGTCATTTATTTTATGTTTTACCATAGCAATCACTCCTCTGCCATCACAATTTCAATTTAATGGTATTAAAGCACAGAGAATCCATATGGCATCTCAATTAATATGAGATGATAAAAAATGTAGGCTATGTTGCCTAATTATAACATTAGAAATAGTTTTAGATGAAATAGAACATGTCAAACCTCAGGACTTGTCAACTTCCCAAAAGTATTTTATGTCAAGATTTCCAACTGTATGTTACATTTATCCACAGATAAGCATTAATCTTACTCCTACCTAAACCCTACTCCGGACAAGCACACACTGTACCACATGCTCCGTCGCCTGGATACCTAGCAAAACCACAAAGTCCTCAATGCACAATCTACTGATTTACAAAGCAACCTGATTTACAAGGTCGCCATAAAGCGCAAAGCGTACATGCACATCCTCTCTCCTCGATCTTAAGGATCGTTAATGAATCTGACGAAGCTGATTAACACGTCGTGGTTTTACAGTCATGCTAAAGTGCAGTGCGAAAATGAAACCTTTACCCGTCGCACCAAAATGTAACACACAAGCACACTTTGTTCCCATTTATTGCTGCGGCACGAGCACCGCACTATCGAGCATCTCTCCTCTCGTAAAATGACCTAACGTTAATGTCTTTAGGAGCAAAACACACCAGTGAGACGCAAAACCACTGCAACCTATCGATCTTACTTAAAATAATTCCTGAAGTCATAAGTTTTGTTTTTCCAGTGTATTTCAAGCTTTTAGGAGTGTGCGCATTTATCTTACCGTCTTCATCCATAGTTAAGATCCTGAAGGTGCTGATAATCTGTGGATTTGTGTATCAGTGACTGATCTTTTAGAGATTACGTAATCTCCATATCATATTAGATGCTGTAGGGTGGGCTGTAAACTCCTTAAGTATTGTTGTTTGCCCAGTGCCCACGGGTTTCGGGGGCGTACTGAGACGAGACGAGGGGGTGTGACCGCATCCCTCATGCGTTGCGTTTCTTGTGTGAGATGCACAGTGACTGCGCATGCGTGCAATGTTGGGTGCGCTCTTGAACCCTTCCTGCGGGCGCGCGCGTGTGTGTGTTTGTTGTGTGATGCACACGAATCTCATGCTGGATAGACTTATGCGATGGCACAGCTTAGAGACATGATTTTAGTTATGAGGGTGTCATATCTTGCTGATAGGCTCCAGTAAGTATTCCTTTAAAGAACAAAGGTGATTTTCTATCTAAGAGAGATCTATCTAAGTAGATCTATCTATCTATCTATCTATCTATCTATCTATCTATCTATCTATCTATCTATCTATCTATCTATCTATCACTCACTCACTCACTCACTCACTCACTCACTCACTCACTCACCCACCCACTCACTCACTCACTCACCCAGGTTAAGTATTTTTGCAAGATGTGCAAATAATGATGATAATAATAATGAATTCATAAAGAATGTTTAATGGAATTTTTGTTAGTTTAGAAAAAATAGGCCACAAAAAAATTGTGGGAGGGTTCCAAGGTCAAAGTTCAAATGTGCACCTGATTTACCACTATTGAAAAAATATATTAATTTATTCGTAATACTTTTTTTACTCTGTCAAATGTTGGTGTTAAAGCTACTGTTTAATATTTATTTGGAAAAAAATAATTGAATGGGATAACATTGTTTTAGATGTGAAATTCATGTTTAATGAGAATTTGTGATATAAAATAAAATAACAAAAGTCAAGTTGCCCTTTATGTAGGCCTACTAATAATGCCTTTATGGATGAAAACTGAACTGAATTTTCTGAAAATAATGTTCTCTTTCATAGGTTCACTCAACGCTGCGGAAAGCGCAGTGGGATATCCTCCGGATGTGCCGATTGCTGAAGCCCTATAGAATCACGCCAATCCATTGGCTGATGGCGCTCGCGCAAAGCTGGCTCCGCCCCGACGCTCTTACGTCGTAGCATGATGTACGCGCGCGCGCCATCTTCTCCTCAGATTTCTCTGCCTTCACGAAGCGGTCACATCTCGCCCTTCGTTCGGTTTTTCTGAGCCCGAATTCTTCAATTCAACTTCAGCTTTCGTCTCGACACTTCAGCGACTGGTATAAGTGGAACTCTGTTCTCCTTACAGTGAAGTGTCATGGATTATCGACGCTGCTCTCCGCCATGCGTTCGTTTTATCTCGAACGACGACCCTCACAGTAAGTGTGTTAAATGTATGGGTTTTTCGCATGCGCGTGAGGCTGTATTAGGATTGTCGAAATGTAAATTTTGTGACAATCTCCTTCTCAAAACCCTCCGCTCTAGACTCGCGGTTTTTGAGAAGGAGTCATTCGTTCCCCCCCGTCGCGCTCCCGAGACTGCTGAGGCCTCTCGTGGATCCGCGGCCTGGGGCTCGGATGTTGAGCTCGAGGATATTGAGTATGAGCAGACGGGCCTCGCCCTTTCTCTCCCTCCCTCTCCCGAGCACGCACGCGGCGCGGTTGAATTCGCGCATGATTATTTATGTCCCAGCCCGGGAGCCCGCGAATCGGTTTCTTTCGGTCTGGATGACGTGATTTACACTGCAGCCTCCGACTCCGAAGATTTCGGGGCTGCTTTGGCTGATGACGTTATCCCGCCTAGCGGCCAGGACGCGCGGCCTACTCCGGCCTACACTGAGCTTATTGAGGTGCTGTCGCGCGCTACAGAGAAGCTCTCTATTGACTGGCCTGATGAGCCCCGCGAGTCTCAATCGTCCAAACTCGACGAGAGGTTCCTACGTGGCCCTAATTCAAGGCCAGAGCGAAGAAAGCTGCCCTTTTTCAGTGATCTGCATCACGAGATCTCCAGATCCTGGAAGCAGCCATTCTCCGCACGCCTAACTAATGCGGCAGCCGCTGACTTCACCAACCTTGTGGGTTTTGTGGAGCAGGGTTATTCCGCTATTCCAGCGGTCGAGGACACGCTGGCTAACCACCTCGCCCCGTCGTCTGCACCGTCTTGGAAGGCACGTCCCCTTCTTCCTTCCAAGGCTTGTAGAACTACTTCCTCCCTTATTGGGAAGTCTTACATGGCGGCTGGTCAAGCAGGCATGGCCCTGCATACCATGGCCATCCTTCAAGCCTACCAAGCGGACGTCTTGAAGGACATGGATGAAGGAGAGGGACTGACGCCCGAAGCTGTCAAAGAGCTTCGCAAAGCCACGGATCTGGCCCTAAGAGCCACCAAGCACACTGCTCGGGCTGTAGGTCGCTCTATAGCGGGCTCGGTTGCTGCAGAGCGCCACCTCTGGTTGAATCTCACGGAGATCCGAGAAGGCGGTCAACACGGTGGTTGAGAAGTTCCGCGCCGCTAAGTCTCAGTCGGCCGCGTTCAGGCAGTTTATGCCCAGGAGGGACAGAGGGCCCAGTGACTCCAACCCTCCCCCTTCTCATACCCGAGAACGCTCTGCTCATAGGGCTGAATTCCCTACTAGCAGGAGTGACCCGGCTCACCACCCACCAACTACTGTCTGGGGAGCCCGAGGTCGTCCATTTCCCCGCCAGCGCCCTCACAAGCGCCTTCAGCTGAAGCGGTCCAACAAATCGGCCGCTCCAGCCTCCTCGAGTCGTTCCTGACCCGCAGGTCAGAAGGAGGAGAGCCTCTTCAGATCTACGAGGTTGGGACAGACCGCGCAAGCGTTTCTGCCCTCCTCCAGCCGGCTCTCCTCATCCAACCCTGTCACCTTCGCCACCCAGCGTGTTTCGAAGTGCAGGTCCTGTTTCACTCTCTTCACCCAGTCCGGCGCAGGAGGAAGGAGACGCGTCTTGCTTTCTCCCCTCGCTCCCGGTGCACGCTACACCCGCCATTCGCTTCCTCGGAGGCACAGTTCTTTTTCCTCTGGAGCAGGCGGAACCAGTTACTTCTATCCAGGTGGTGGTACCCCCCAGTACGTGTCAGGACGCCAAGCGCTCTCCTCCACGGTCAACCGCGCCTCCCCTTGGGATCCAGCGCGACACCCTACCTCAGGTATGTCCCTTGCACTGCAACACTCCTCTGCCTCTATCACATTTCGTTCAAGAATGGGAGCGTTTACCAGGGGTATCGCCTTGGATCCTTCGCACAGTTCGGCTCGGCTACACGCTTCAGTTTTGTCGCAACCCCCCCTGCTTCAACGGGGTCTTTCCTACTGTAGTCGAAAGCGCCGCTCAGGCTTCTGTACTACAGCAGGAGATTTCATCCCTTCTGCTGAAGGGGGCGATAGAAGAGATTCCTTCGGGGGAAGTCGAACAGGGCTTCTACAGCCGTTACTTCCTGGTCCCGAAGAAGGGGGGCGGCCTGCGGCCGATACTAGATCTTCGCCGGTTGAATTTCTCTCTTTACAAAGGAAAATTCAAAATGTTGACGCTGAAGGCCATCATATCTCATATCCGGCTGGGGGACTGGTTCGTGACGGTAGACCTCAAGGATGCTTATTTCCACATCCAGGTCGTACGGCGACACAGGAAGTTCCTCAGGTTCGCCTTTGGGGAAAAAGCGTACCAGTACAGGGTCCTCCCCTTTGGCCTCGCTCTAGCGCCAAGGACGTTCACAAAGTGTATGGATGCTGCTCTGGCCCCGCTGCGGCTCCAGGGCATCCATATACTCAACTACCTGGACGATTGGCTCCTTTTAGCCCACTCCAGAGAGTTGGTGACTCACCACAGGGACATTGTCCTCCGTCATATTCAGTCTCTCGGTTTGAGGTTGAATACGGAGAAGAGCGTTCTTACTCCAGCTCAGAACACGGTTTTCTTGGGGGTATGCATGGACTCCGTTCTTATGCAGGCCCGTTTGGCTCCTGCACGGATTTCCAGTCTGGTGACATGTCTGTCCCGTTTTGCACTAGGCCAGCATGTTTCCGTGAGCACCTGCCGCAGACTTCTGGGCCTTATGGCCGCGGCCTCCCCTGTGCTACCTCTGGGGCTACTCCACATGAGACCTTTTCTGTGGTGGATGAAGCTCTCAGGGGCTCGGCCCACGGGGCCAGCCCTTCGCCTATTGAAGGTGTCGCGCAGTTGCTTTCGCGCCCTGTCAATCTGGCGGGACCCCCTCTTCCTTCAGAAAGGAGTCGGTGTGGGTGCGGTATTCCGTCGCCAGATGGTTACGACGGATGCCTCTCTGACCGGCTGGGGAGCGGTTTTCGAGGGCAGGCCAGCGTGTGGGGTTTGGACTGGCGAGACCCTCTCGTGGCACATAAACAGCTTGGAGCTGAGGGCTGTCTTCCTGGCTCTTTGCCACTTTCTCCCTTTCCTCGAAGGACACCATGTCATTGTCAGAACGGACAATATGGCGGTAGTGTCCCATGTAAACAGACAGGGGGGTTCGCGATCGCGCACCCTAGACAGGCATGCGCGTCACCTTCTCCTGTGGTCCCAGGACAAGTTCCTCTCTCTGAGAGCAGTTCATGTCCCAGGGATTCTGAACCTCGCAGCAGATTTTCTGTCGAGGCAGAAGCTCAGGTCTGGGGAATGGATGTTGAACCGCCAGTCGGTGGCCCTGATCTGGGAGGTGTTCGGAAAAGCGGAAGTGGACCTCTTTGCATCTCAGGAGTCGTCCCAATGCCCGCTTTGGTTCTCTCTGAGCCCTCCAGCTCCATTGGGGATAGATGCGTTCGCCCACCCTTGGCCGATGCAGAAACTCTATGCCTTCCCGCCCATCAAGCTGATCCAGGCGGTTCTGTCCAGAGTGAGGGAGAGCGGAGTCCGCCTCCTTCTGGTAGCCCCATTCTGGCCGTCCCAGCCATGGTTTTCGGAGCTGATCCCTCTGTTGGAATCCTCCCCCTGGGAGATACCGGTCAGGGAGGACCTGCTTTCCCAGCTTCAGGGCAGGATATGGCATCCTCGCCCCGACATTTGGAAGCTGTACGTTTGGCCTATCAGAGGCCGTTAGCTTTAAGCTTTGATCTCCCAACCGACGTTCAGGAGACTATTGCTAATGCTAGAGCCCCTTCGACGAGGAGGCTATATTCCTCCAAGTGGAGGGTGTTCGAGACATGGTGCTTAGCGCATGATAGGAACCCAGTTAGCTGCCCAGTAGGCTCAGTGCTGGAATTCCTGCAGGAAAAGTTTGCTTCCGGAGCGGCCGCTACCACTCTCAGAGTATATGTCGCAGCTATTGCCGCTCATAGAGAGTCGGATGAGATTCCCTTGGGGAAACTGAGATTAGTTTCGGCCTTCATGCGTGGGGTTAGGCGCCTGAAACCGGTTCGCCCCCCTAGTGTTCCCTCGTGGGACCTGTCAGTTGTCCTGGAGGGTTTGACAGAGGCTCCCTTCGAGCCCTTGGAGTCAGCTCCTGAGCGGATTCTGACTCTTAAGGTTGCTCTTTTGTTGGCTTTATCTTCACTGTAGAGGATGGGGGATTTGCAGGCTCTCTCTATTAGTGAGTCATGCTTGGACTTCGCTCCTGGCCTGGTTAGGGTTACCTTGAGGCCGAGGTCGGGGTATGTACCCAAGGTTCTTTCCACGACGTTCCGCTCTCAGGTTGTTAACCTTAATGCTTTCCACCCTCCTCCTTTTGCCTCTGAGGAAGAAAGGAAACTTAACTTGCTCTGCCCGGTCCGTTCTTTGAAGTTGTATGTAGATCGCTCAGGCGGTTGGAGGAAATCAAACCAGCTCTTGGTATGTTTTGGTGCTGGCCGCCGCGGTCTTGCAGCATCAAAGCAGAGGATTTCCCACTGGGTAACGGACGCTATTTCGCTGGCTTACGAGGTGCGTGGTTTGCCTTCACCTCTTAGCATCAGAGCACATTCCACCAGAAGTGTGGCTTCCTCTCAAGCTCTCTTTAGAGGGGCCCTCTTGGAAGACATTTGTGTGGCGGCAGGTTGGTCCTCTCCGCACACCTTTGTGAGGTTCTATAATTTGGATCTTGACATGACTCCAGGTTCCCAGGTTCTATCTGCTTGAACCTATCATGGTTGTTATTATTATTTGGTCTGGTACCAGTTATGGCAGCGCTTAGCTTGGCGAGTTTGGTATTTCGTTCCCACTGCGCTTTCCGCAGCGTTGAGTGAACCTATGAAAGAGAACGTCTCTGGTTACTTGCGTAACCTATGTTCTCTGAATAGGGAACGAGACGCTGCGTTCGCTGCCAAGCTCCTCGCGCTGCCGACAGTTTTTCTTTTCGGCAGAGAAATCTGAGGAGAAGATGGCGCGCGCGCGTACATCATGCTACGACGTAAGACCGTCGGGGCGGAGCCAGCTTTGCGCGAGCGCCATCAGCCAATGGATTGGCGTGATTCTATAGGGCTTCAGCAATCGGCACATCCGGAGGATATCCCACTGCGCTTTCCGCAGCGTCTCGTTCCCTATTCAGAGAACATAGGTTACGCAAGTAACCAGAGACGATTTTATTGGGCAACCTAACCTCAGCATTTCCTGCCTTTCTAAGAATGGAACTTTATTTGCACTGTTGCTCCTGCCCCGTTTATTCAATTAACTGAAAACGGAAGTGCACAATAGCAAAGTACTGCTTAAGGGATCAAGTGAGACCTGTATGCCATTGATTTCCACATTAGTGTGATTGGTGGCTGATGTTGTGGGCTTTTTAATCAAACATGACAACAACAACAAAAAGGCACACTGAATGAAGACACTATAGGATCATGAGTAAAATGCACATATTTGTTTGAGCCATGCAAGACCAGGCTTGTTAGTCAGCTGAATAGCATTATTGTAGCTGTAAATCCTGTTTCCCTCAGAGTAAAACTTTTATTGATTTAAATCTAGCTTGTGTGCATCCTACAACTTTAAAGTGACTGACGGGCTTGTAATTTTGTGAACTATCTTACTGGAGCAATTGGATTCCTTATTGGAATTTTCTTCATGCAATGCGATGAAAAAGAGCAACAATGTTTTTGATAAGCACTATTTTCTCAGTCTGTCATTACAGTGCCAAACACTGCAGGCAGCTGACATTTTATTCTTTGGTTTTCTTATTATCTATTTTCTTCCTGGTCTCTAGCGCTTGTTTGCTGAGGTGTGACTCAGTTTTTATTCTGTGTCTCAAGGCATCTTTCTTCGCCTTTTGTCATACTATGAAAAGACAGCCTCATCAGTATTCAGTTTTGAGTATACATAATAAGGAGAGAAACAGAAAGAAAACATTGTGTCGAAAGATAAAAACTAATATATTAAATACACTGTCAGTTGCACTTTAAAAAAATGCAACAGTATAAAAACTGTCAATTGGTTATTTTAATCTTAATCTATCAGTATACAAACCTATATTCAAGATAATGCATAACTGTAAAATATTGTAGAACATGTTTTTCAGAAGTAAAAATTATCAGTTGTTTTGATGGAATTCATATATTCTTTCAAGGCAAAACAGTTAATTGTATTTCTAATAAGTAAAAGAATTGCCTTATAATTTATGAATGGCATTTCCAAAATTCCATGTGTGAACCTTCTCTTTTGTTTAGATTTTATTTAAAAAATATTTTTCTTTTTTGTTATTATGAGTTTTATGTTCTGTTAATAAGTTAGAGTTAATATGTATTATTTTAGTGCCATGTGTGTTTTGTGTTTGTGTCCGGTAACACATCGCAGATTGGCTTGTATCTTCTGCAAAGAGGCTGTCTTTGAAGGATGGTGCAATTAAAAATGTTTGCAGCCTGTAAATATTGACACAACAACTAAGAGTAAGATCACACAGGTTCTCCTTATCAGTCATGTCAGGAAACAAAGTCATGTTAACAAGGTACCAGGTAGATACAATACAAGCTAATCACTGGATTTTCCAGGATTTGCAAGATTAGTGGCATCAAATCATTGAAAGAGCTCTTAGGTAGATATTACACCTAGAATCACATATATGTCATATATAATTCATAATATCACCGCTTCAGTCCTCTTAATAATAACACTCTAGCTGATGACCCCTCCGCCGTTCTGAGAATAATCAAGGCAGTGCACAACTACACCTGAGCCCTCTCTCTCTCTCTCTCTCTCTCTCTCTCTCTCTCTCTCTCTCTCTCTCTCTCTCTCTCTCACTCTCTCTCTCTCTCTCTCTCTCTCTCTCTCTCTCTCTCTCTCTCTCTCTCTCTCTCTCTGTCTAGGCTGAATTTACGGTTCTGCCCTGCTGATAGCAAACTCATTACAGTGTCGCCATCACAAGAGAGTGTCTGTGCGGCAGAGGTACCTTTAGGAAAGCACAGGAGATGAATTAGCAGAGACAAGACTGCTGAGCTGTGTGCCATGTTCATCGTATCTTATTGCCGGAAAGATATCTGAAAAGGGCACAGAGAAGGCTTTTAGTCATCTGAAGGTGACTATGACAAGTTTATCAGGATATAGTTGATTTAAGCAATAAGCCTGTGTTTCACAGGCTGTAAGTGGTGTTCTTAAGCATAATGAAAAGCAAAAGGCAGAGACCCCAGTGTTACTGTAACGTTAATGTCAACAGATGATGAAGATAAGTGAGATAGTTCAAAATAATGGAGTAGTTTTATTAAATAAGGCAAAACAAATAATCCAAGGTAACGAACAAAACACGACAGCGTGCACAAACAATACAAGACAATGAATGAATGGAATTGATGACCTTAAAAAGACATGGTGATGACCTAAATACAGACAGGTGTAGTTTCCTAACCCAGGAAACAGATGACTGGCAGGAAACTAGAACAAAGTGACTAGGTAACTGAAGAGAAACAAACCAAGTCCTTGAAAAAGAAACAAAACAGAGCATAACTGTAACAGTTACCTGCTTTCAAAAGGTTTACTGTGCACATACAATTGAACAACAGTCTTTTTTTATTTAGAGTAAAAATCTCTAAAGATGATCCATAGTAAAACAGATTTTTAGCGATAACATATAGCTTGTTAAGCGATGATATATGCTTAGAAGATTTCTGGTGAAGAACTACACTACCCATAATCCTGCCTAAGAAGTCACCATTTAAGAAAATGATTGCAAAAAAACTTCTGTAAATCCCCACATTTGATGTAACTGAATGAATCTCCCCACACTCTCAAATTATTTATTTATTTGTTCATAGATAGTCCGGTCCTTCAATTTGATTGGTCGAGTGGGACCTTTTTAATGTTTGTTTTTATCACGCCTTGTCCATGTTTGCTGTTCAGTATGTGCATTCGCGTTGAGAATTTGGAAACTATTACATACTCTTTGTATGTAACATTGTTATGCCAGTAGGTGGCGACAAGTGACTGTTTTTTTTGTTTTGTTTTTTGTGAGTCATGGAGTGATTCACTTAACTCATTCATTCAAAGACATTGATTCATTCAGGAATGATACAAGTGACCGGCTGCATCCGGAATTGCATACTTTCCTACTATATATTTTGTATTTTGTATCTAGTCTACTCTGTTGTTTTGCTGCTTAATGTTGTTTGGACATGATCCTGAGGACCCCCATGAAAACGAGATGTTTCATCTTCATGGGGCTGATCCTCTAATAAATGTTCATAAATAAACTTGCTATATGTTTACATGCGCGAAGCTGTCAACATGGCCGCCACGCCAGTAATGACGTCACGACGCCCAAGCCCTATTTAGTTTTCTTCTTCCTCTTTATCCTGTTTTTCTTTCTTAACCCTTTCACACGTAAGTTTAAAATATTCTAACTGACCCCCCAGCGTGAGTTTTTCAAGACGACCGTTATTTAGAACTTGTCACTTTAATGTTTCCATGGTGACGCGTCATTGCTTGTCACGTGACACAGCGCAACCACAACACAGCGCTGAATGAATGATGATCTGCTTTTATGTAATTTTCCCTTTTTTATAGAAAATATTCACAAATGTATTAGCAATAGCATGAAACACTGATATTCCGATTGTCAAATATGTGCGAGTGGATGGGTTTTGTTGTTTAAACATCTTTATAACGATCGCGTTAGTTGAGCTGTATGCACAATGGGCGGCGCCATTTTAGTTTGTTTTACAGTTCAGAGAATCGGATCTGTTGAATCAACACGTCAATTCCTCCACTTCTCACGAAATACATGAAAGTAAGTGGCCGGTGAACTGGGAGAAGAATAGGGTCAAATGTAAAGCTACTTACACAATGTGTATCTGATATGAATAAAACGTGTCATCTTATTATAATGGAGAGGATTATTATTGCCGCTTCCATAGACATCAGTGTGTATTTTACAAACTCAAAATCATTGTTTTGCTAGTACTTATGTGTATTTAAATGTCTGAAACCTAAAATAAACATAATGCGGTTGAAAACAATCAATAGTTGTGATATATGACAACACTGAATGCGTCCGTCTCTGGCTCAGCGCCAGCCAACGCGAGAAAGCACGTTTGAATTTAGCAGTTGATCACGTGATGCATCGACCGTTCTAATCCAAGGGGGTAATCCATCGACCGGAAGTTGAAGCCGGCCGGGTGCCGCCATGTTGTAGCAGAACTTCACTTGCTAGCATTTCCATTGACTCCCATTCATTTTGGCGTCACTTTGACAGCGAATAACTTTACATCTGAGGCATTTGAAGACTCCATTTGTCCATTATTTATTTCTAAAGAAACACGACAATGTATAAAGGGCTCCATTACCTTCTATGTTACATTATGGCCCCGTAGAAACAGATTTTGTAAAAATAGGCTAACGATTGCGTCATAACCACTCGACTCTCTGTCGCGCTGTACAGAAATTACCGTACAGACAGGAGTAGAAGCTCGCAGGCAATCGGGGTGACGTCCCATCAAGAGAGAAGCCCATAGATAATGAGTCCATAAAAGCAACGGAATACTTACTCCTTCTCACTCACGCCAAAGAACTCTTTGCTCAAGTTCCCTGTCTCTGCAAGATTAACGTTGGCAATTTTCACGCACAGCTACTAGAAAATTAACGTCTGTCAGACAGGTTGCTCACGTCATCAAGCTTAGTTTGAGTCGGTTTGAGTCTGCGCGTCAGGAACGGAAGTGCTCAAAAATCGCTAAAAATGGGCTTCAACTGTCTCAACTGAGTTCCAATGAGATGGCTCTGTCCACTTCTTATACTGTCTATGTTCTAATCACACCGGTGTGATCGTACGCTCCAGGGACCAGCCAAGACTGATCACACCGGTGTGATCGTACGTGTGGCCCAATGAAAAATAATAAAAAAAACAGGACATTTTCATCACTTTATAAAAAAACAGCCAGAACGGCCAGGACAGCGCGTGTCCTGGGAAAACAGGACGTTTGGTCACCCTATTTACTATAATGATTATAGGCCTACGTCAGTTTTATATTGTACAGTTATTTGAATTAGGTTAAGTCATTCACATTGCTTTATAAATTAGTTCATTGGCCTTTTTCAAATACATTTTTTTTTGCCTCAAATGAAAGTTTGTAATACTGTGTTATCTTGGAATTGGTTGTGTTGGTTTAAGGCCAGGAGCTCTTACTGAATTTTTTTTAAAATAAGTAAAGAATATTTACTGAAGCAAGGCTTCTGCGTGGGCGGTGACTGTTGCACTCTTAATGCAATATTCTTCACATATTACGTGCAGTAATAAAATTCATACTGTAGGCTACTGTGCCTCTGGCCTTCTCTGTTAGTGGGAAGTCATCGCTGTTATTGGCATGGCAACCCAGCTTCCCGTTGGTTTAGCCAGCCCACCATCTGTCTGCTCCCATATGGGTTTGAAATGATGCAGCATGACAGGAGCCGGTCCCACAACGCACAAGGTGTGAGGACCCAGGGCACCACCACAGAGCCATGAAAAGAAGCTCAGCTACAGGCTTTGATCTTCCTAGGTAAAAATAATGCAACTCCTTCCAAGGAGCATCCGGGCATTAGAAGCCGTCTATCAGCTGCATGCTAGCAGGTGTCTCAGCTGCTCCAGAGACTCTTGGAGGAAGAGGAAGATCAATGTCCTGGCTGCAAATCCTGTTCTTGTAAGAGGCCTGCACAGAGGATCAATCAGGTTTACACCATTAGAGTGTTCGAAACAATGTCTACGGCTGTTTGAACAGCTCCTAACTGACTTATACTGACATAATCCTTATGTGTTATGAAGATATCTTACGGTAGCATGATTCATTCAAACATGGCAAATGAGGCATACCAATTTGGTCAAAAATACATTAAAAATGCAATTCATTCCTTTAGTTATTTTAACACACCTCTTCTATGCTTCTATATCTCTTCTATTTTAAATGTGATAATTTGATCAAGATGTGTACACTTAATCTTTTTTTTTTTTTTTACGTGGGCACTGATGTACTTTTTTTAATGTGGACTCTCATTGAACCTGATAAATGGGTCATTTGATTACTACGCTATTTTATGTAGCCTACTGATAAAGCAAGTCAAGTAGTGTTCAGTCACTTTTACTCCCACGTTAGAGCAACCTTAACATGATTTAATAACAAAGGATCCACATTCCATATAATTTAATAATCAGACTGCAACTCCTTCTGACAAGAACAGTAATTACTGCCATTTACTCCTGTCACAAACAGTCACTTAATCACCTTACAGTTGTACAAGCAAAAGCACAGCTAGACAGATCCAGATGATCTGGAATTATAATGTACTGCTAGTGAAGAACAGCAAGTGATGCCTTGAGGGGTTTTTAGCAAATATTGATTTTTCATCCTCCTCATGCTGAGTCATTTTGTTCAAGCTTGTTGATCTGTTCATCTGATTATGAAGTACACTTTAAAATAGATTCCCACCAGGTCATTAACATTTTAGTAACGTTTTCAAGTGACGTGCATTTGTTATTAACAAAATTTCGCATGCATTGATTTAGTGAGCACATTATAGACATTATATAATCTCTGGTTTTTATATATTATAATGCAATATATTCCTAGTTGTAACTTTGGTAAAAGACAAGCTGTTTCTTTAAGACGAGCTCTTGCTTGGTGCAGACATCACAAGGGCATTTGCTAATGACTACCTTGTGTAAAAGCAAGGTGCATGGAGGTAGTAAAAAAAGACTAGAGCTGTCAAGTTTCCTCCTTTTCTCAGCTGATGGTTTTCTGCATGACGTCTTGTATGAGATTATATTATACACCAATATGATGTTATAAAACTGTCCATAACCTAATTGACTATTCGTGCTGAATGAGAACAGCATGCGGTATATACATGTTTTATTTAAATTTGATACTTTTTTCCATCCACAGCTGCAACACCAATATGGAAGAGAAGTAACAGGGAAAGTACATTAGAGTGTGACAACAGAAAGCAGAATGTGTTTGAACGTTAGTTACTGCGCTAAAATGAAGGGACCCACTGGGGATGTAGTTGTGCAGCATTTCATTAGCATGTGTTTTTACACTCCTTTTTTCCATGGGCAACCTTTGTCCAGTAAGTTAAATAAAGTAAGATGTAATTAATATATAGAAAAATGTATATATTCACTGTTTGAACACAAAGAAGAATGATATTCATTGAGTTTTCCACTAAATTAACAGAAAGATCTATCTTTAAAGCTCTCATTTTTTGTTGTTGTCAGGACATTTGGTTTATCAGTGAGCCTTTGCTAAACGCATACAGACTTACTGAAGCCTCAAACTTAGAATATGCAGCAGTGTTTAATGAAAGCAACCTCTGTCCATGGTAATGCATGGTGATGTCTGGTGAAATATCTTGCCAGGGTGACTTGGCACATGGACAGAGGGTTGGATTGTGCCTCCTATTCCTTCATCCTTTTACCCAAATGTCAGTGATGATGAGAGTCCTTCCCTTGGTCATTTGCTTTTGGCATCTTGCATTTACCCAGAAATCAATTTCGCGTTTAAAAGACGTCTAATAGCCGTCCAAACACAGCCATGAGGTAAAGGCTAAAACAAGGCAAAATTTGGGCTGTCACTGAAAATTCTATATACGTAGATGTCTAAACCATAGCCCAAGAATAGACTAGTCATCAATTAGATAACATGCCAAAGAAATGAAACTAAACACCTTGTAGTCACCGTTGATGTTGATTACATGATGGAATATCATACATCAACCAAGTTATATTGACAAAAACGACATGTAAGTTAACCAAATTCAAGGTTATTTTGGCTAGAAGTGGGTTACTCATAGCCGAACTATATCGGGTCTAGAGACGGTGAAATTAAGGCTTTTTCTTGCTGGGTAAATGGTCTTTAATATTCAGAAACATTCAAATGAATGTATGAAATCCAGAAAATCTACAACCAAACAGAAATCTCCTACTTTTTGAGGAAGAATGGCTGTAGTATCCATGGTTACCTCAATTACACAAAAGCCAAAAATTGCAATGTAGATAGTGTTTTTTTCCAAGGCTGAGAAATGGCATGCTGAGGGCAGCTCTCCATGGAGACGTTAGGGGCTTAAGAAGAATAGAAGGTGGTTATAGCTTGACAGTAGAGAGAGTTCTGTGTTCATTTAAATCCATGGAAATGCTGTCAGACCCCTCTGCCTGTCGGAGAGGAGAATCTCCATTTATCTCCTACACACACTCTTACCCACACTTAACATCATGGAGGGCAAATG
Source organism: Tiaroga cobitis (assembly GCA_030578255.1). Lineage (NCBI taxonomy): Eukaryota > Metazoa > Chordata > Actinopteri > Cypriniformes > Leuciscidae > Tiaroga > Tiaroga cobitis. Next base: position 25,470,182 of record CM060598.1, read on the forward strand.
AGGCTAGCTGGCAGTAGCTGGATTTATGAACCTAAGTAATGATGCTGCAAGTAATAGAGAGTTGTATAAATCGCTTTAAACCCCTGGACTGACCTATAATGTGCAGGCAGACTAAGAAATCCAGGAGAGAGGGATCTAAATGCAGGTTTTCTTTAATGATATAAATGAAGGTAACAACCAAGGAATACAAGGAAAAGTGAAGATAAAACTGAAAAACAGAGAAAAACTCTCACAAGGAGTGAATCGTAGTTTCTGTCAGAAACTTTGAGAATTTAGTCTGATTCAAAGGGGAATCAGAATACCAAATCCTGACTGGACGAGAGGTGGAGCCTGGGATGGCGGAGGGTAATTAGCTGAGAAACGCGATAGCTGTTGATAATACTGAAGGAGCTTATATATGAATGCTGTGATGGGCGTCGTATTTCTATAGGTAGACGTGGATCAGCCGAGAGTCAGCTGATGCGAGCTTGACTAACGTGACCTGCCAGAACTGATGCTACACTTGATTTCACTGTTCCACAGCATGTGATTGGCTGTTCGCTACTGATGTCACACCTTGGGCCAGATTTACTAAATGGGGCAAATTAGCATGAGAACACAATTCCATAAATGCGGCAATGGGAGTGGCAGTTTTTGCGTGTGATCTACTGCTGACGCGCAAATGAAAGAACACATTATGTCAAATCATTTACATAATGATCGACACAATCTACCAAGAGCAGCACAGACGCAAATTAGCATTGGGACCATGGATAACGCAGGTGAAAATGCGGACTGTGAAATCCCAGCTAAAGAAGTCACAGTACATTGAAAAGGGCCGGAGGACAAATAAAGAAGGATTGCAAGAAGTTTTGATGCACCAGGTTTTGCTTATTATTTTATGTACTTTTTTTTGTATTAATTATAAAATTGTTTTAATGCTATAGAGTTGTTTTCCATTACATGCAAGATGTGTCAATTATCATTTATATATTTCTGGTTCTTTGAGTTTAATTATTTACCTGTGTTTAGTCCTGGTTTCCTTAGTTACTCGTTGGTTTATTATTTGTCACACCTGTTTCTTTTTTATCACTTATTTATCTTGTGTATTTATTCACCCTGTTCAGATAGGATTTTTGTCTGTTCTCTATGTAAAGTTTGGTTCGCTATGTATTCCCGAGGTCTAGAGCGGTTTTGGTGTGTGCCGATTCATGATAGATTCACGCCTCAACTCTCCTTGTATGCAACCACACTGTGACAATATGAGCAGTACGTTTGTTGCATATGGTCCACACGTTTCAAATTCACACAATGCAAATGTTAAGACAACTTACTCTACATCAGAAAGTAAAACAAAAAAAGTACACTAGAACATGTGCACATATAATAGGCATAACGTTTTTACAATAACAGTGCTTTAAAATTTCACAAATTTGCAACTTTGTAAGATTTAACAATTGAATATTGGAGATTTGTGTGAGCGTGTGCTAAATGAGTGCATCCAACACTCTCTTGCTCCTCTTCCATTGGCAGGTTTAAATCTTCTCCAGTAGTCTAATCTGAATAAATGACTGTCACATATGGCATGTTGCATAAAGGCAGTCAGAAGTAGATATTGCACAGTGCTTAGATGATCTATGAACACACCAACTGTCTCTCAATATGGAATAATTCACTACAGTGCAGAATCTGCAGATGTAATCCAGGGAAACCAAAACAGAACCAAACAGAGAGTCCAAAAAGTCCAGAGCAATAACCAGGGAGGGACGGGAGGGTTGAGCCAGGAAGGTTCAGACCTATCAAAAGTCCCGGCTGAGGTCAAGGGTGGTGCAGGCTGTGTAGGTAACCAGGGCGGAGTAGACCCTTCAGGTGGCCATGGCGGAGACGACCAGAGTGGAGCAAGCTGTGTCGGCGACCAAGGCGAAGCAGGTCCCTCAGGCGGCCATGGCGAAGACGACCAGAGTAGAGCAAGTTGTGCATGTAGCCAGGGCGGAACAAAATGCACAGGCAGCCAGGGTGGAGCAGGACGCGAAGTCAGCTAGGGCGGTGAAGACTCCTCGGACGGCCACGGCAGTGAGGACCCTTCAGGCGGCCACGGAGGTGAGGACCCTTTGGGCGGCCACGGCAGTGAAGACCCTGGCGGTGCGGCCCTCATGGTCCCGTCACCGGCCCTACTACCCCGCCCCAAAATTTTCTTGGGGGAAGCTCCGGGATCATAGGCATAGAGATCAGGAACAGACACCGGCTTAGGAACAGAACCCGGTTCAGGAACAGACACTGGCTCGGGAACAGAAGCTGACACCGGCTCGGGAACAGAAGCTGACACCGGCTCGGGAACAGAAGCTGACACCGGCTCGGGAACAGAAGCTGACACCGGCTCGGGAACAGAAGCTGACACCGGCTCGGGAACAGAAGCTGACACCGGCTCGGGAACAGAAGCCGACACCGGCTCGGGAACAGAAGCCGACACCGGCTCGGGAACAGAAGCCGACACCGGCTCGGGAACAGAAGCCGACACCGGCTCGGGAACAGAAGCCGACACCGGCTCGGGAACAGAAGCCGACACCGGCGGGAACAGAAGCCGACACCGGCTCGGGAACAGAAGCCGACACCGGCTCGGGAACAGAAGCCGACACCGGCTCGGGAACAGAAGCCGTCACCGGCTCGGGAACAGAAGCCGACACCGGCTCGGGAACAGAAGCCGACACCGGCTCGGGAACAGAAGCCGACACCGGCTCGGCGGTGACCATCTTGTCCAGAGACACTGGCTCAACAGACGTGACGTGAACCGTCTCGGGCTGGGCAGACGTGACGTGAACCGTCTCGGGCTGGGCAGACATGACGTGGAGCTCAGGCTCGGCTGTGCTGGACAGGGCCAGCGGTGAATGCTCTACGCTGGACGGGACCAGCGGCGAAGGCTCTACGCTGGACGGGACCGGCGGCGAAGGCCCTTTGCTGGACGAGTCCAGAGGTGAAGGCCCTATGCTGGACGGGACCAGCGGTGAAGGCCTTATGGTGGATGGGACCAGCGGTGAAGGCCCTATGCTGGACGGAACCAGCGGTGAAGGCCCTATGCTGGACGGGACCAGTGGTGAAGGCTCTGTGCAGGACGGGACCCGTGGCGATGGCCTTGTGCTGGGCGGAACCAGCGGCGAGGGCTTTGTGCTGGACGGGACCCGCGGTGATGGCCTTGTGCTGGGCGAAACCTCTCGCTCTGCTGCATCCACATATTCTGGCTGGTATGTTCTGTCACGGAATGGTAGAACATGAGACATGGATACAATTGCAGAGGAATTATTTAATGACGGGCAAACCGGGTACAAACTCAAAATAATGCAGAACTACAAACAAAACAACCCTGTGGGGGGAAAAACAATAGAGAACTCAGGTAGCATAGAACACATAAGGGACCATAGACAACGAACCAGCACTGGACTACAAACACAGGGAGGCTAAATAGGGGAACAAACAAAGGAGGGTAACGAACAGGACAGGTGGGACAGATTAACCAATAATCAGATAACAAGAGGGGCGGGGCTAGACAATAGACAGGAGAGCACATGGCACAGAAGAAACACAAGACAGCCATGTGCTCACGATAAACAGAACTAGAACACAAGGATATGACAAACCGGAAATGTCATGGCTCTATCACCAACTAAGAATATACTGACAGAAGTGACAGAACCATGACAGCGGGCCCGAGAGTCGTGGGAACAGAACGAGGGCGGTTGCGTGAGTGTTAATGAGCCACACCAGTCTCGAGTCCCACGGAGGAGCCCCGGAAGGATAAAAGAAGTGACGACAGTGCAAGACGAGAGAAGACTAGGCATTGGACATTTATGTCCAACATTTTGTTTAACCCTAAAACACAACTAATTGAATACCTAATACAAAATACCTATTGATATTTTCATAAGGAACATTTCTGTACATTGGGCCCTCTTTTTACAGATTTTCCTAGAGTGGATGTAAATTGATGTTTATTTGTGAAAAAAAGCCTCAATTAAATCTTTTCATATAAAGCAGTCTTCAGAAGACTTGGATTGATCATGTCATACTGATTCACTGATTCATGTAATTGAATTTAAATATAAATATGAACACATGAGCCTGAGAGATTGATATGTTGTATAACAAAAAGCACATATTTTTTTAAATGTCAGTGGAAGAATTCTGCTACAGCCATAACTAAAGGTCATTTTGGACACAAGACTTTCTCTAATGTGGCATCCCTGCAACCAGTCAAATGAAATTTGCTTTGGTAAGATTTTCCAGTCATTTTTAATTAGCACCAACAAAACTGCAAAAGCTACATACATTTTTTTTAGAAACACTTATTATTACACAGTGGAAAAAAATATCAAGAAAACAAGGAAAATAGACTGATCAGACAGCAGTGAGATTTCTAGCATGCAATGAAACTACAATACACATGTCTAATTAGGAGCTCTGATAGTAGCTTTCAACACTAAAGGAACTATAACAGAGGCCAGCTAGTAAGAGCTGTGTGTGTAAACCTCACTCTCCTGATCTCAAGAGGCGCATTAGCGACTGATGCTAAAGACTGTAGACTTTAGGGTCCTTGTTAGCGCATCCGCCTCCCATGCCGGCTACCCGGGTTCGTGGTCCGCACAGAGCGGGGCGAGTAGGACCTGAGGGATTACAGACATGCATATTTATAAGCAGCTTTATCATAAGTATAGCTGAGAAACTTTGGAAATATACCTTATATGGGATGGGCATTTGAAAATTGTGAGAACCACTGCTCCACAAGAAATGGTCTTATCTCTACATGTCAGGCTGAGGATCTTCAGGTCCAAGTATAACATTTACATTCCCTCTTGCTTTTAGGACGTTTAGGGACAAAGTCTGCAATATGACTTTTAAAAGGTTTAATTCATAGTCCAGATAAATGGAAAGGGAAACAAAAACTAAAAATTGATCTGCCTTCTAATTAAAATCGACCTTGTCCACCTCCCACTTCCAGGAGCACAGTTAGTTTTCTTGTCATTTATGAGGCTCAGAATTGAGCAAGACTATCAGCTGTTTGGGATTTACAATAATAGCTGGGCTTCTTTCTTGGTGTTTTGAGTTTAAAACAACATATTCTTTTAATTGGAGTTTGAGAGAAAGTAATTTGTTTTAAGTGAAATACACGAGAACAGATACAACTCATGTAAAACAGAACTTATATGGTCTCATGATGTAGTCAAAGAAGGTCGTGACCTTTGAGGAATGTAATTATTATGAGCTCATAGCTCACTGCAGTGAGTGTGACAGTCCTCTCGTGGTGCCCAGCTTCCTATTTTCAAAGGAGATGGTGCCTGTGAGACAACAGCACATATGTGCTACCAGCACTGTTTGCAGGGTCTAGTAAAGCCTTGCATGCTAAAAACACAGTATCACACAGTTGAAATGCTCTTATCTTCTTCTTTTTTTTACTCCAAATTATGCATAACATCAATATCTCCCTTGCCGGATGGTTATTCTGATAGCATGAACAGTATGTGATAGTTGCGTGCATAATGGTGTTTGGTATCAGAGTAGTCCAGGCACTGAATGGGAGAGATGTCTCTGCTTGATTTGTGCTTAGACATATAAAGAGACTTTCAGCAATAAAGATTGAGCTTTAGTTCAATGTGAATAAACAAATGTCACAGACCAATAAAAAATAATTATACGCCACAATGGCCCAATCAATGCCTTGATTATGAGTAGATCGTATAAAAGAAAACAAAAGTTGCAGCTTGCTGAGTAGAAGCTTTGTTGGAAACTAGAAAAAAAAACATACAGGATAAAAATGGCTTTAAAATCAAGAATGGCTCTTGATAAATGTAGCTGCATCATGCCTTTGACAACAGTGAGTGATGTAGTAAAAGCTCCTCTGTTCTATAGATGTATTCATCAACAAAAGCAGAGCTCCCCCTTCTTCGTGTAGTCAGACATTTATGACACAATAAATTGTCCAAGAACTACCAACCAAACTGAACTGAACCTCAATGATGCACAATCACACGTTTCACACTAAAACAGACTGTGAATTAAATCTGTTTGATTAAAATATTAAATTAAAAATGAAAATTAATCATCTGTTGTTTATTAATATAGCATGAGCATAGTCGTGCAGTGTATGAGACAGCAGATCTCTGCTTTAAAATAGATCACAAATGATGCTCAAAAATGATGCCGACTTGTGCCACACTGTGGTCGTAGTAAGTAAAAGCTTCTCGTCCTTTCACGAGCTTGACACGGGGCATCTCGGCTGGTTAAATCGAATGTTACTGTATTGTGTTGTTGTATATACCAGCGGGCACCTTGACGTCAATTTGACATCAACAAATAGTCAAGATTTTGACCACCATGTATAACATCCATGAATATGCATATTTCATTATATTTTGTAATTATTTCCTTGTGGTTGTAAAGACTCCAAACATGGGTATCAATCTGACATGTTTTTTCTGGTCCCTACATCTCGGGTCAATATCATTGACATTAAATCGATGTTGATTTGACGTCAGGAAATAAAACGTCAATATGATGTGAAATGTATATCAAAACAATGTCTGAAAAAGTATATTTATTACTCACTGTAAATCAATGCGACTAATTTTCAACATCTAAAAGACCTCGCCTGAATGATCTTGAAAGTTGTAGGCCTATAGGTATTTTGCATTTTTATTTAATTTAAATCCTAGCAAGTTTATATTCAGTTCACGATTAAAATGACAGCAGACACTATAATTGCATATACTATAAAAGGTACATTTAATCTGATATTGAAGCTGATTTTTAAAATAATCATCATCGACTACAAATTGACTACAAAAAGACGTCACATCCTGGCCATATCGCGCGGAAAAGTAGAAGATCTGCATAGCATAACCGCCCTCACACGTCTGCTCAACTGCCAGAGAAGAGATCGTCAATTTCAATTTCAAAAAATCCTTCTCTTTCAAATCCTGGTAAGTAACCAGCTAGCATGCTATTGTTGTTATTATGTTAATACACCATCTTATACACAGGCTACTTAATCTTAATGGGTGTAATTTTCAGAATTATGTCGAATAATTTCAAAGCCTTTACCCGAGCGAGTTAGCTAGCTAATTTAACCTGAGGTTAGCTTAACTGTAGCAGCTAACGTTTACATTCTGGTATGGAAGAAGTGTCTTCCTGTCTGCCATCGTATGATTTTAACAGTGTGTGTGTGTGTGTAAGTGTGGAAAAATGTCGATTTTACTGGTTTTCTGAGGGCAAACCGACGATATTTACTTTCGATTCGAATTTGTTCGTTTAAAAGTGGACATTTCAACCTTTAGCCTAAGTTACATAGGCTATATTTTGTGATCCGGTTCACAGAGACCATAAAACATTGGGAAACATTGCCAAGTCTATGCGAATAATCTTGAAAAATGTATGTTCTTGTAGTGGTAATAAAATATCCATATTATGACTAATTACTCTTGAATTGTAATTATTTTAAAGAAATGTTTATTTTAATAAGGAGTTGACAAATTAACAATGAGTTTAAAATGATATCCTAAGCATGTGAAATGTTTTCAATTTTTTTCTGCGTACCAGCACCAGATCTGTCACAGATTTGAATAAGAGGTAAGTTGCAATGGTAGCCATATAACTTACTCCCTTGACCTTTTTACATAATCCTTTCCCAATGGAAGAGAAAAGTAAGTGTGTTCTTAACAAAAATAGCTGCTGCATTGAATTATTATTTTTTTAAATGCAATAATACAAAAATGATTGTACAGAATATAATATTGTAATATTGCTCTCTTTGGTCTGACATTCAGAGTTCCAAAAGCGACTCCGCTTCAACAGCTTAACAGACAGCTAACCAGCGAGAAAAAACTAAAACTCATGGTAGGTTACTATGAAAAAGTAAAACAAACTTTTGCTAACAGATGTAATTATTACACATACAATATCTTATTCACATATTCTTGTACCTCATACATTTCTGCATATTTGCTAAATTATTCCTTCAGACAGATCCGATGTCAAATTGGTGCAGCTACCCTGCGGGAAAATGTCAACATTGTGATGAAAAGGTCAGTCTCTGAAGTTGTGCTGTTAAAATCTTAAAATGTATTTAATATTCTTAAATGAGTACGCCAACATCTGCGGATTGAAGATGAAGAACACACTGAATCTGATTATAACAAGACTGAAGCGAACACGAATGTTTGTAGTTTACAATTAATCACAAATTTTTAGGGGGCGAGGCAGAAGTTTAGGGGAATTTGATTACACTATTTCAGATAGCCCGTCGGGCAGGCCAGTTATGCATTTTGGTAGCCCGACTGGAAAACACAATAGCCACGGGACGTCGGGCTAACGATTTTGTGAGCCCTGACATTATTTCACATTTCTTGCTGTACAGCATGTATAACTTTGTTTATTCCCATTTTTATTGACAGAGTGCTCACAAATCGCCTCATGTCTATAATGAACATGGATGGGACTGGTGACAAGCTGCCTTTCAGAAGAATGGAACTTTATAAGGTCACAATAGGTAATTATATTTTCTATTTGTGCACCTACACCACCTATAGCTCTATTCTCTACATGATTTTTATTTTGATCAGTATGTGCAAGATAAATGGCAATTGCTGTTACATTTTTCAGGTGCCATCCAGAAGTCACAACCCGGCATCACAGAAGCTTCCATTGGCAGCCTTACGGCCAACCATTTGTGCGCTGCACCGGACAGAAGAGGGGGCACTGGACGCCGGAAGGTAGGAGCTGCTGCAAACAATGTAGATCTAGGCCCAATCCCATTTCTCTGTTTTTACCCTTCCCCTTCATTTTACCCCTACACAGTATCCTTCGAAACAGAGTGGAAAGATATAGGGGTAAAAATATTCTCCATGGAAATGAGACACCAATAGCCTACATAGGGAAGAGCTCGGACGAATGTGATGTTTTGATATCGCTGCTCTCTGGCTTTGAATGAATATTCACATTCTACAATTCAGTACAAAATGTGGACTGATTACTAGCAGTGAAATGAGATCCTGACATATGACATTATTAACAGATATTAACAAAAGTTTGACTCGATCCATTTTTCATATATTAGTACACATCTGGACCTCTGACTACTGCATGTGATTAGGCTATAATGTGGATTATCTTTAGTTGTCTATATACTGTAGAGTAGCCTACTACTGATGGGTACTAAGCGTTAGTTATGTTAATGGACAGGCCCCATTTTAATGTTTGCTTTCTTGGTCTCTTGTTCCCTTTTACAGGCACTTGAGAGCCCTGGAGGTCTGAACCCATAGTGCCCCCACTGTATTACACTGCTCAAAAAAAAACAACAAAAAAAACATATCAGATCTCAAAGTATGTGTATGTTGTCAGTCATTGTACATTAAGGTTGGAATTGAGTGATGCTTGGCATTGAAATGATATCAAAATATGTCAATAAATTGATGTAATTTTGACATCAATGTTTGATGTCACATTTATGTTGAATTGATATTGAAGCTTGATATTGAATGATATCAAAATAGCATTAAAATGACATCAACATCATGACATCTTGACGTCAAATAAATGTTGAATTGGCATCAAATGCAAACAGCATGACATCAAAATGACATCGGCAGAGGTCAAAATCTTGACATCAAATTGACGTTGTCACTTTGACGTCAATTTGACTTTCATTTTTGACCTATTTCGTGACGTAATTTTGACGTCAATGTTTGATGTCATTTTGATGTTAAATTGACATCAAATGCCCACTGGCCTTGTTCTGTTGCACATGTTTAGTGCACAGATGTAGGCTACATTCCGATGTGATTCTACCTGAAATCTACATTTGGAGTTTTGGAATCGATTAAAAAAGTCGAGGATTATACGACCGACGGTAGACTGCCTCAGCTCTTCTCGTGTCGCGAGACTTCCTACCATAAAATAGCATACAACTTCCCAGCTGAGCAGTGTCATATGGGATTTGGTGCATTATGATCTTACTGCCTTAACATGTTGAACAATATACACTTTAAACATGTCTTAGTCATAAATAACACCATTGAAATTCTAAGCATTATGAACCATATAACTATACACAGGGGTTAAATTGGGATTTATTAGGTCCAGGGGTATACCCCCCCCCCCCCCCCCCCCCCCCCTTGAAATTTTTTTGAAAAATAAACCATTAAATGGCACTTTCTGGAGAGTTTTGTGCAAAGAAATGGAGAAATTGAGTCTTACATGATATGTGAAAAACTGCAAGGTTAAGAGCATATACTTTGCATTGTTGTAGTATCAACAGGTATTAGGACATTTAGCATCACAGTCATCACTTGATTACACACTGTATTACCTTGTTATGATATAGTGACCCATACAATGTGCCAAACATAATGTGCCACATAAAGAGACAGTGCAGCATGACAGTAGCAACAGCTGAGAAGATTTGGGTCTGTGGTGACCAGGTCCACCTCATACAAACGTCCTTCTCCCATTCTCTCTCTTTACTACTACAACACACACACACACACACACACAAAGGCAAACAAACACACACATAGTCTAACCAGGACTCAACAAAAACTCTTCAAAGCTGCCAGCTTGGCAACCAAGTATGTAGTTTTGATTTCTGGCTCCAGTGGTTGCCTCATTACAAACTGATTATTATTAAGATATAAAAATGATGATAACACTGGTTAGTTTTACAATCTACATTTGAATTTATTTGTGTTTTACCTTTGTTACTTCATTTTGATTTTACATTTAATAAGATATAAGATAATCCGGTGTCTGAAGTAAAATGCTCAAAACATCTCCTGAGAAAACTCACATGGTCAACCTATAGTCTTGGTTATTTCATTTTGATTTAGTCTTATTTTCCTTACCTTGTCATTCAAAGCCAGGACACTTTTTGTACATTTCTGGAACTTTTGCGCGCTTCCACATCCCGCGCAACTACGGATCTCCCAGGAACATTCAATATATATCGCTGCGTACATTTATCCGTGTCACCTAGATGCGGATGCGCGAGCGGTGAACGATCATGGTCGACTGACAAAGAGATTAAGCAGCTGAACAAGAATACGGCTGTGTTCTGACAAAATAGACATGGCATTTAAAAAAATCTTTCATTTATTGTCAGAAGTATGTTTTCAAAAGCATCACTTTCATCAAATTTTATGTGAAATAATTTCCAGTAGGCAACTGACTGCAAACAGGCACATCAGGACACAAACAAGCAGGCTTATGTGCCGGGGCTGAGCCCCGCAGAGCCCCGGCCCAATTTAACCACTGACTATACACCATATAACTACCACCCTCCCCAGGGCGACATAGGCCTATCCCAATTTCATTATAAATACAACACTTACTAGTTGGGTATATCAGCAAAGATTCTCTCTAATGTATTTATTCTTTTCGATTATTACATTTATTTTAGCCAGAGGTGTAAAGTCCAGGGGTCAGAAAGTCAAAGCCCCATGTTTATTCCACCCATGAACTCAGCCAGCTGATTTCACTAATTAGTTCTATCTCCTGGCTGAAAAACTAATTAGCAAATCCAGGTGACTGGAACTAAATACTGAGTAAGACTTTTACTTTCTGAATCTTTACACCTCTGATTTTAGCAATTATAATCAAGGTTTTTAGCTTGTCATTCAATTTATTTTCCACCATGTTATTTTTGACTACTTTCCCTTTAAATGAAAGTTGAAAAAGTTAAATCATATAATTTAGACTAATAAAGCTATCATCACTTCTTTATATTTTATTCTATGTTCGCTTGTTTTTGCTCAGACACTGTGAATTGGCTGATTTTAGATCAGAATGTCCACCCTGTTATATCAGAAGACCAGAGTGGACACTGAGAATGTACATACTAAATCATTTATGTTTAAAATTAAAGACGTTGTGTATTTAACGTTCTTTGGCAATGTTTTACATGTTATGTCCCATCTAAATCCAGTTGAAACTATAATGGTTGTATGTGAGAGAGAAAGAAATCATTCTCCCATCCATTCTTTATACCATTTGTCCACCCTGTTATTATTTTGTGCACCATGTTAAGGTTTTTTTTAACAATCATTTTCTAAAGTAAGCAAAAAACATAAAAATAATTCAGTGACAACGGACAAGTATCAAAAATGCAGTATTTCAAAAAGTAAAACAAAAATGCCTTGTTTTAGGCATTTGCATCTGAAAATGAACATTGTAAAATTATGCGTTTGTGAGAAAGCAAGTACAATTCATACACAACATTTATATTTTATCATTTATTAAAATACTTTTAAAGGGACAAAGGTATGAGTTGTCTAAGATAATTTACACAGTGCCCGCAAGTTAGAGTCACAAGTATTTGAAAGTGTTGTTCATTTGTCCCTAACAGGGTGGACATTTTTGATCTTCCATTTAATTTATTTTGTTTAATAAATGGTTAAATTTATTTAACCAATCCAAAATTACTTTTCAAATGTTTCACATCACCCTAGCATGACTACACAAAAATTTCTTTTAAAAACTGAGTTTTATTTTCTACATTAGAATAACAGGAATGACCCAGAACAAAAATATGTTCTAATTATGTTTTCCTAACTTTGCCATTAAGACTAGAACTACAATAACCATCATGTTTACACAGCACACACCGCCTCTGCATACTCTCAATTTCTCTCAACATAAGTGAGAGAAAATCGTTATTTTTCACTGTTCTCTTAGTGCTCTTTGCTTTGATCTTGGTTTGGCACCTTTGGATCTGAAAACTTAGCCTGAACAGCTGGGAAAAACATTCACGATCATTTTTATATTTTATTTTTACCTTTTATTAATAGCAGGACCTAATAAAAAAATCCTTTCAAATGTTTTTTTAAAGCGTTTTTTTTTTTTTTTTTGGTTATTCAAACAATGGAACATTCCATTTTATAATTTTGCAAACCTTATTATGGGAATGCTTCAGAATGTTTTAGAGAACATTCAAAAGTAACAAGTATGGTTATACTTAGAACGAGAGGCTATAGCCTATAAATAATGTTTTAGTGTTAAAGTTTTGGAATAAACACAGGCTCCTAAGCAACCTGTGAATCCAATTCATGAACAAATAAATTAGCTAGTTCCGAATCCGAGGCTAGCGAATCGCCAAATGAACGCAGAAGTTAGCTTTTTGAATATTTTGATGAGTCTTTCACTAAAATCAACTCACCGAATCCGCCAGAGCGGCTATCAACTCACTTGCTTTCTGAACTATGTCAAACAATGCATCTTTAGCTTACGTCAGTATTACGCTCGGAGAATAGGTCGATATTTGACTGAAAATGAAAACCGTCAACAAATGCGTTTTTCCCCATCATATTTCACTCAAGATTTTTTTCTGGGTCAAGATTGGTGTTGCTCTGCGGAAGCCATTCATCAATAATACCATTTATTAATATTATCATTTTCATATCTTATCAAATAGCCTTTGTCATTTGCACTCGTTGGTGTTATATTGCTTTAATGGAACGCTAACATCATGTCTCTATTTTCTATACCCTCTAAAATCAGTTTAATACACTGCCTCCTTTACTTATTGCTTTATGATTATTATTCAAAACGGCTGTTAACAGAGAAATGGATGCATATTCATTTGATAGACTTTATTGATTATGTGCACATTTTAGCATAGTAATTTGACACCATTATTAAGCTACATTGAAGATCACATCAAAGTTGCATCTGTTTGTGTAATACTACACGATGTTTAACAATATTTCTCATTTTAATAGGACTTAAGACTATAATAATTCTCTATATTTGTGACTTTAATTTTATATCTTCCTTTCTTTATACAATTGGCAGGCATCAACAGACAAAATTCACTAAGATTCAAACAGTCAGAACAGGATAAACCTATTTAGAAATGATGACACATTTTCTTTAAAATGAGATAATTCCTCGGTATATATATAAAACAAAAGTACACAAATGCAAATATGCCGAAAACAAAAACAAAATTGTGAAGTACAAACCTCAGGCATGGGTTCCATAAGTACTGCAACATTCAAATAAATTACTGAAATTCCATTTGCCTCCAAACTTGATTGCATCAGTAATACAGTTATTCATTAGACATTCAGTAAAGCCATCTTATAATATACATATCTATCCTAATTTGTAAAAACATGAACCACATAAAAGAGCACTGAAAGTTTGCCTGAGCCACAATAATATCATGGTGGACCATCTAGATTACCACATATGTGAACCAATCAAGCCACTTACACTCATATCAATGGACACATTGAAGATGGCTTTTAACAACTGCAATTGTCACATAATGGGTGAAATAAAGAACACACATCTGTTAGGTTTAGTTAACAGTGGAGATATTGCACAACCTAAATCACATCTGATTAAAGTAAAATCCTGTCATACACAAGACCCACAACGACCAACTTTTGAGGATCAAATCAAATACAGGATGTTTGCATCGTTTGTTGAGTTTAAGACCTGTACAACACTTCTATTTGGTTTAGACAGTTTACGGTACAACATTACATTATACATATATATACACATTGACGCACCATTTGTCACAAAAGGATCACTGTGAATACACAACAGGCTGGTGAGCGGGAAGCAGGGGAGGTTTCGGGATGGGTCGGGACTCCTGGAATGGCCTTGATTAAATATATTGCCTAAGACACACCAGTGTTGGGATGTTTTATCCTCACTTGTGGAAGACACTGCCGGTTCAGCTCTAAACTCCTCAGGTATGGCAAGAAGTTTCAGGAGTAGTTGGTTTAAGGATCCACATTGTGTAACTGGGATCACACTGGGACGTACTATATGCGTTTTTTTAGTCAAAAACCCAACATGTGACGAGCATCTCCTCTAAATTTGATCTTTTTGTGAAGTAGTTTGCTGCCGATGGCATCCTTGGCTTTGTGTTTTCCTAGGGCCCAAGTGTAATGAACAAGCAGATCCAAACACCTACATGCTCTCCTTTGCTCATCCAGGCATGCAAAAAATACCTTCTTTTAATTCAACAAACCTTCCTGAGCTTTCACTCACCTCATATGTTCTCAAGTGTTTCAGTATTAGTGTGCAAACATGTTTATGTAGCAAACAAATACATTCGACAGATTCCTCCCTTTACTGGCCTTCGCAATCAGTAACTCTCTACAGTAATGGGTTGGAAGACCTGATCAATGACGCTAGGTCATTGTGTCTTTCTCTTCAGGACATCCCTGAGACATATGTGATTGCACAAAACCATCTCTTTACCTATTCCTATCTAAGGCATATTCAACATATTGAAGGGTGTACCATTGTGTGTGTGTGTGTTTTTTTTGTTTTTTTTTTGTCAGGAAGAGGGACGTAGGGAAAGCAGCGACAGCTTGCTCACGAAAATAAAACATCATTTTCACTACAACTACCTTATCTAGGTGCAACGACACGACACAAAGCAAGAACACCCACATTGTGCGACTACGTTCTCCTTAAGTGACATGCAGTTTCAAAGTAGCACTAACAGCCGCAGGAGGGGGGTTAGTTTCGACGATGGAAGCCTGTGCAAAATTTTAACAACATCACAATGGGTCATCATTGCAAAATCCAAATCCTGCTCAAGCGTGTAAGTTACGCAACGATTAACCAATCGGTTACATTACAATGTGGTGCACGGGTTAAAATCATTAAATGGTGCCCCTTATTGAAACAGAACATGCTTCAGACACTTAGTAGACATGTTTCAGATATCATATATCTGAGAGAGTGGTGGTGGTGGATGATTTTGCAACAAAATGTCCACCAAAACATTTCATTTTCAAAAAGAATCTATTGATTATCAGTGATAAGTTATTCATAGGAGACTGGAATGAATAGACAAGTATCAGCACGTGTAAGTCCAGTCGCTGCGTAGGTAGTGTAAAAGGGTGTGTACAAGTGTTTCTGTGTGTGTTTTTTTTCACACCTCCCTCCATCAGTTGGTCTTAAACAAACTGGGAATGTGTCTAAAGAATTCAGTTGTGTTAAAAGATTTAACTGCAATAATTCTGTGATTTCTCACTTCATATTGCAATCTTTAGAAGTGCAGGCAGTGTTTTATCAATGTCGCATTGCAAATTGACGTGCACAGATCTGATGTGCACCGCAAAGTGCGATATAATTGGTCCTTTCTGTGTGTATTTGATGAGAGTGTCTGTGTTTGTGTGTTTTTCAGAAAGACTGTGTAACCTCTCTGTATGTGTGTGTATGTGTGTGTTTATTCCACGGAGAAGAGGCTTGCAAAGGATTTCCGAAGGTTGCGGATGGTCTCAGCCTTGGCTTCGTCCTGACTAGGGCTTTGGTGCTGGGCGGCCGGCGTTTCTGGAATGTTGAATGTATTGGTAAGAGACTGGGATTTGCTACAAAGAGAAGAAGTGGCAATAAAGGAGAGGAAGAGGCTATTAAAGTCATGCAGCAAACCCATGGAGATGGCTTTATAGAGGTATGGCAGAGAAAAAATAAATAAGCTGTGAGAGAAAGAGAGAGAATGAAATTCATGTGCTTTCTTTTGTGTCATTCATTTAAGAAATCATGACTCCAGTGCAATGTACATCAGCCCTTGGACTTATGGGAAATGGCATCTATGGCCACTATTCCTAAATGAAGAACCAGGTGCAGAGGCATCTCAGTAATATAACATTTTGGAAGAACCTGCAGTGCATTATATTGTATAGTTACCTTAGAACTTAATTGAGGAATAGTGGGATTAAGATGATCACATTCATACTTGCTAACAACTGCTTGACAGTGAAAATAGATTGATTGCACATTTTCAATCAGAAAAAATGCAATTTCTACAATCAATGATTGAATAGTTTGGGTGTAAGACTGAAGGAAGCCATCTTTGTTTGCATGCAAAATACCAGATCATCTAGAGTGCATACTTCTGTATCTCCATTGTTTTAATTATGCATCTGCCTATATATGTATAAGCCACATTCATCATTATTGTCAAATGTCATCTTCATTATTGTCATCACCATTATCAAAATCTGAATATTTAAAGTCACCATAGTATGCTTTGCAAAATCTGTTCAGAAGCTTTTGGATGTGTTTATCCATTCATTTAATGCTCATCTGAGTAACAAACTTGACAGTACCCATACACTTATAGCTGAAATATGGAATATATACCGTAATTATAAGATCTTTTTTTTTTTTAATAGCTTTGGCTAAATAAATAGAGCTACTTATATAAATAATCTTCAGGCTGTGTGAATTAGTTAAAACTACAAGGGGTATGATGGCACTGTAAATGGCTGGCAAGTCAAGGAAGGGCCCATCAGATCATTAATCTCCACCCAGGCTCTTTATATAAACAATAAACAGATACATTCTAGTGTAGATCTGTGACATCGTTGTGTAAAAATATTGTTTTCTAATTAATAATAGCACACTTCATTTGAATACCGTGTGAAAATCTACTTGTGCTTCCTGTAGTGCCGGTGACACTGCTTTTTAAAAATGAATATGTTCATACATTGCCACCAGTGTAGCCCAATTCATGAACAAATGACTGAGAGCCATTTTGTTTTTTAAATGAATAGTTCAGTAATTATAGATATCGAGACCTCTGAGTCTAAATCAAATCTGCAAGTCTGTATTCATGCCCAATCCAGATATTTACTAGGTTTTCTTTTTTTAAAGTGTAATTTCTAGACCTGGTAAAGTCGTAAAGCCCCATGGGCATCTTTACAAAGAATATACATTTCTCTAGTAATGCCAAGCTTTAAAATATTTTATTGGGTAGAAATGTAATAAAACATTTTTTGGAGGGGGGCTTTTATTGTTGTAGACAATGGGGGGCCAAAAAGGTTTAGAACCACTGCTTGACCCTATTTCAAACAGTCATTGTCAGTCATACCATCAGTACCATGAACTTGTCATGCGATTTGCGAATCTTATGACGTAGAAAAAGAGAATGGCAACCATCTGGTGTAGTCACTTGCATGAGTGATGAAACATCATCAATAAATGGAGAAACTTTCACATCCAGTCAAATTAAATATACAAGCTTCAGGCAATATGACAAAGGACAAAAAACATCTTACTTAAGCTGCGGAGATCCACTCAGGGCCGGGTGATCAGGACTTGGTTTCTGTGGAGGTTGGGGTTTCTGCTGCAAGGGAGGTCGTGTGCCTCCTGGGCCTCCCTGGCCCTGTGAAGTAGGCCGTGGTTGCTGAGTGGTAGGGGGGCGAGGACCGCCCTGTTGCGGAGCTGTTTGTGGGGCGTCCTGGGTTGGCTGCGGCCCACCCTGGGTGGGCTGTCTGGTTGGCTGGCCTTGTCTTGGCTGCTGTGGCCTCTGTTGGGGCTGACCAGCTGGCTTGGGACCCTGGCCACCAGTTTGAGGCCTCTGCGGCTGCTGTTGGGGACCGCCTTGCTGGGGCCTCTGTGACTGAGGAGAGCCACCCGAGCTACGTTGGGCGGGACCCTGTGCGGGCCTCTGCTGACCTGCGGACCCTTGACTGGCTTGTCGCTGTGGGGGCTGATTGGGCCGGGTTTGTTGAGCAGGGGGGTTCTGAGCATTAGGGCTGGTCACAGACTGGGTTTGGGCAGGGGGCTGGCCCTGAGGAGAGGGCCGCTGCTGCGGTGGGGCTCCTTGACGGGCAGGAGTAGCGCTAACAGCTGCTTGTTGTGGACCTCCTAAAAACAGAGCTCATTTTTACAGAGTAAACATGGTTGGAATATCCACCTTATTTTGTCATACGGAAATAAGCATCCATTTTCTTTAAATGTGCGAGACTTCCGATTCAAGACATTTATAATGTTACAAGATTTCTGTTTCAAATAAATACTGTTCTTTTAGACTTTCTATTCAGCAAAGAATCTTGTAAAAATGTAGCATGGTTTCCTCAAAACTATTAAGCAGCACAAACGTTTTCAACATAAAATATTGAGAATATATTTTAATATTTAATATTTGAGACTTCTGAGTTATTAGCCACTATAGGTACATAACTAGAATAATGAAATGCAGTAAACATTAATACTATTTGTGCAACAAACCAATGTGTTTGTGATTATGATAATGAATTAGAATAATACTAGTTTGCAGTTTTCCTGTTTTTGACAGGTAAAACAATTGGAAGCGGCAGGCAGACAACTATTAAAATATACAGTTATCAGAGACCTACTGATATTTAGAAATATCTGTCTTCATTTCTTTACCCTGTCATTCCAAACCTGTATGACCTTGTTCTGTCGGCTGAATGTCTAAGGTGTATTGTGATTTGTACCATAAAGGCCTGTTCACACTAAAGGAATCTTGTCATGAAAATTCAGTGCAACAAACATTTAAATTTGAATCAACGGCTGTTAATGCATCTGTTCAGACCGACACAAACATTTGCATGCCATCAATGAGACCATTTTTTTATGGAAAGGTTACCCTACTTTAGCCAACCAATTTTGTGATTTTGGTCAGATTTGGTCTCATGGCATTAGCCGATTATGGTACATAAAACTATGACTATGAGTATTTTGATGAAAAAACAATGAATAGTAGAGATTAATATATTGAGCAGCTCTCGTCTTTTGGTGTTGCTTGATAAATGTCATGTAATACAAAAATAGAATTGTTTAAGCATGTAATACAAATTATCTATCAAAAAAACCTATTTACTTTATTGCTGCATATTACTTGTCTTATGGTGCACAATTAATTCAATTAAAATTGTCTTCATAATCTTTAGTAAAGATCTGAGTAAATTCTTAATTTGAAAATGCAAATGAGATTCGAAAGCTTTAGGGAAGGTGGGAGTAAATAATAACTTATATTTTAACTTATACCCCTATAAAGCTATTGTATGACTTCATAAGACTTATAAGTTGAATGTACTACGTATACCCTATAAATTAAGGTGCACTTATGACCTTTTTGGAGATATGCCGTAAATTTTCATATTATGTAAAACTGCAGCATAAGCATTCTTCAGGATTTCTCCTTATATGTTTAACGCAAGAAAGAAAGTCATACAGGTTAGGAATGACACAAAGGTAAGTAAATGATGACGGAATTTTCATTCTTGGTAAACTATCCCTGTAAGGTTGGCTTCATTATTGCAATATTGTAATCCCTTACCCTGTGGAGGAGGGCGCTGTTGTGACTGTGGCACGTTAGACTGAGAGACGGGTTGAGGTGAAACAGCCGGGCCCTAGAATATAAAACAGACATAGGGAGGGATATAGAGTATATCAGATATTACCATTCAAAAAAACACAGAAACAGAACGCTGGCCTCCATGAGTTTTCAGTGCAAGTTTTAGTATTTTTAAGAACACGTTTAGCCACTTTTATTTTTTTTTACAAAACAGTGAATGTTCCGTCACAAATAAGACCTTTAAACAGCTGTAATGACAAAATTTGCTGAACATCATTCTCGAAACATAAATAAATGGCTGATGTAGACAAAACATGCAGTCATTAATCTTCAGGCAATCAGTTTAGCACAAATGTGGAGGGAATTAAACCAAGTGATTTGACGCAGAGCGGTGATGAGAGATGTTGTTTGAGTCCCTTGCTTATGCATTAAAAGCGTTTCTCACTCTTATTCTCTCCCATCTGTTTGACTATGAATCATTACAATCACGGAGAAAAGCAGTCTCTGCACTGCAATCTAAATTGACAATAATAATGACTGGTGTGTGGAAACTAAACCATTTGAATGTATTATTCAGCAGAATAGCACTGTTTTATGCTGCATAACCAAAAATCAAAGCTTTTGTATGCATGTTTTTAGGTCCATATGCTATCAGGCAATAGCAATATTCTAATAGCAACCACATTCTAATGGCGTAGCTCATTAAAATTTAGTCTTTGATTTTGAATTGAGCAGAGCTTTTTCAAAATCTCACATGAGAATAAAGTTTCTCATTAGAAAAAATTGATTCCGTTTCACACAAATGATGATTACAGGGGCATGATTATTCATTAATAAATGCTTATTTTCTCACAGTACCTTGCACAATAATATGTTGTGACAAAAAATGCTTTTACTATAGTGCATTATTTGTAAACTAATTTGATGATTTTCATCACATAACCAGCTCCATATGTATGGCTTTTCTGATGTAGTAAACTTGCTCAGTAGCTGAACTAGTACAGCCACGATAAAAGAGTTATGATAAAAGAGCTGAAAGACTTGTTAAAGCAAGCTAAAATAGCATGGTTGCAAATTTTTTATCTCATATTTGCTTTAAAGACTATGGGTTAGGTTTATGGTAGGGTTCAAATAGGTGCAATGTTATTTTCAAATGCATTAAAACAATAACTTTTAGCACCACTCACCGAATATTTCATTTCCAAACTGCCACATTAGGTACAACAACCAATGTAATAACGTTACCAGATTCACGTTCATCTGTTTTGGATAAAACTAAACTCGCTATTAGCACCACTCACTGGTCATTTCACTTTGAGAGTGTCACGAACCAGAATTCAGAATATTTTGCAGAAATCATTTTTTTCCCAATGAGCCTGGGTTGAGAATATATGAGGATGTTTTGAAGCAAGTGTGTTAACCTGAGAACGGACTGGAGTGGGAGATGAAGTGTGTAGCATGGTCTGGTTCATTTTAGCCACAACAAGATCAGCCATCAGAGCCCGGTCCTCATCCTGCTGGTCTCCTATGAGAGGCATTGAGCAGCCCACCACCTGATAGACACACATACACACACACAAATCATTTGCCTGAGGCACTAAGGGTATTTCATAGTCATTTTGAAAGCTGCCTGTTTTTGCAGATGTTATTACCTCTATGATGTAATCTCGACCATCTTTACCATGCAATGCTTCTACAGCGCATATATCAAGACCCCCGAAAACCTCAGAGCATACGTCCACCCACATACGATACCTTACAGGGGAAAAAGTGCAAATGATGACCTTGTGCATTCCACTAAAAGCATCCACCCACTGACAACACACTGCCCAGAGTAAACAAGGGATTCAGGATTACTGCAGGGCAAGACATTAATATTTGGCTTGGTATCATCGACTGTTTTGATTGAAAAGCCTCTTACAGCAAACTAAACTGATTTTTGTTTGAAAAAAAGTCAGTTCCAAGAAGAATTTGTGATATTTATTCAGTGTAAGTTTCATAATTTTTATATTTAAATGACTTTTACATCACTATGATAATTAGGGCTGCATGATTAATCGAAATAAAAGCAAAATCGTGATATGGCTTGTGTGTTTATCAACTCGCAAAGGCACAGCCTTTAATTTTTAATTAAATAAATATATGAGCTTCGTGTTTTAGCGTGAAGCACAGCACTGTGTTCTTTTACACACAAGCAACTCATGATCTGGTGTTTTCAGTGTCTCAGAGAGGTGCGGTTTGCAGTAAATGCTGCTCCACACAAACACAAGAAGAAGATGAAGATCGCAGAACTCACAGCGTGCTACACGAGACATGAACAATACCGGTGAACAGTAATACACAATAATGATAATTAAACACAGCTGAACCAAACTAACTAATAATGATGTGTGACCATGGAGACGGAAGACAGGCAGGAAGTCAACCAAGGGAATACATGTAATGAATAAAAAACTAAAAGTCTATGAAAACGAAACTAAAAATGAACATAACTGAACCTAACCGTGACAGTACACGCCCCTCCGACCAGGCGTGACCACGCGCTGTAAAAGCAGATGAGGTGAGTGAGGGATGAAGGGGGTTTTGGAGGTGGACAAAGAGGTGGCGAAGGTGTGGTGACAGTAGGTGGCGGCGGAGGAGTGGTGATGGGAAGACAATTATCCCCTGGCAGCGATGGTGGTGGATGGCCGATGGCCCAGACCGAGAGCCTGGCAATTACGACAACCCCCGGGGAAGACGAGAGAGGAAGGCGCCAAGGTGTTGACGGGACTGCCGACATCTGGGGGACGACCCGACGGAGGCGGACCCGATGGATCCCAGGGCGCAGATGGAGAGCTGATGTAGTGACATAGCTGGCATCGGAGGCCTAGGCGACGTCGTGGCGACGACTGCCGAAGGAGGAGCCAGAGTAATCAAGGACCGAGGTGAGTCCGAAGGGGAAGGAGTAGGAGCCCGGGAGATCCTCAAGTTCGTGGCGGAGGTGGTGTGATGATCGACCAAGGGGGAGCCGCTGGGACGAGGGAACCCGGTTGAGTTAAGAGGCCTCGGCCTAATGGAGCAAAGGTGGGAGGAGCCAGGGTGGAGCCGCGATTAGAGGCTGGAGGCGGAGTCACAGGATCTGCTCACTCAGGCGCTGGTGGAGGTTGCTCGACCTGAGCTCTCCATCTGTGGGGGGCTCATGCGATTTTTCCGTGGTGAAATAGGCTCTGGGTCCGGCTGTGTTCTGGACCCGGGATAGATGCTCTCCAGACACCAGATGATGGCTTCTATACAGTTTAATCCAGTAGTGTCTGGGAGGTCAACAGGATGATGGTAATTTGCCCCGATTCAAAACAGTGACTTCAGGGTCTCGTAGGGGCAGGGGCAGGTGAGTGAAAGACGAAAAAATCTCAGCAAAAACAAAAAAGTTCTGACTCATACGAGCCACTGCAGCGAACTGAGCTGCATAGTCCATTTTGGGTCTGGTATTCTGTAAAGCTAAGGTAACAGAAGATAACATGCGGAACAGGGTGCTACCCGAGACACGAACAGTACAGGACAAACACTGAGTGATCAGGAAGAACATATACACAATGATGATAATTAAACACAGCTGAACCAAACTAACTTATAATGATGAATATATTAACATATTCTTATATTATATATGTTAATATAAGAATTAACATAACTGAACCTAACAAACAAAGAGCTTTTTATTCTTATTTTTGCATTTTAAATCACACCTTTTTTTATCGTTTAGCCTAATAATAATACAATTCTGTTCCAAATCTTATTGAGTTGTCTTGCTGTATACATAGACAGCTGCCTACTGTATCCTAACTGAAATGGAAAATCAGTAGTGGCTTATTTGGAACACTTGACTTTGGAAGCAACTAGTGTGAAAAGCACAGGAGACACCGATGTACAATTGATTTCAATAAAGGCATGAAATATTAATGAATTCATGAGTACATTATTATATGTTCAACATTTCTATTGCTTCATCCGCCATGTTGAATAAAAATGCAATACTGTCTAAAATGAGGTATCGTACCATTTAATGTCTCATAATGCCGTCTACGGAGGCAGCTGAAGAGCTATTAGCATATGCATAATACATAATATGTTAAATTATGCAAAATATGTCATTTTTAGACAAGCAAACATCTAATAAGGTTATCTGATGTCATGTTATAGGTGCTGTATAATCTGCCTTGTATCATGGCAGAAAGAACATCCTTTAAGACTTGCGTACCTGTCAGACATGGCCACCTGCTCTAACATGGCTGATCCTGTGTTGGTCTTCCAGTTGCCAGATATAGATGTCCTCCTGTCCAATAACACAACAGCAAACTGTTTCAAAATCAGTTCCTATGATAATGCTAAAACCATAGATGATATCATGCCATTGAGAACAATAATGTAGTTGTAATCTCTTACATATATGCCTTGTAATTGTCACCGATTTTCTGGATTCGGATGTCATACTTGGCGTCGATAAAAGGTTCAGATGTGGCATATGTCTTTGTCAAAGCCACAACACTAGCAATGTCTTGAAAATCATATTGATTGTCCACTTTGACCTGGACAGAGAATTTAAATTGCACTGACACTGCTATAAACATAAAAAGACCAAACAGGCCATACAATAATATAGATATAAGTAGTATAAAATAAATACAATGTAATGAATTAAATTTGTATAATATATTTTAAAAATAGCATTTGGCAGGAATGTCTAGGAAAGGGTTTCAGTCATACCTTTCCCATACCAGAGTGAGCATGACCCATCTTCACTACCACAGGAAAGCCAGGTGTAGTGATCTAATGACAAGAGAGATATATACTTTTATTCTTCGAGGATGCATTAAATAGATCAAATATGCCTTATAAAGTTACATTTCTATTTCAAATATAAATGCTGTTCTTTAGAACATTATATTCATTCAAGAATCCTGACAATAATCTATCACTGTTTCTGCAAAAATATTTAGTAGCTGTTTTCAACATTGATCATTAATAAGAAATATTTCTTGAGCAGCAAATCAGCATATAAGAATGATTTCTGAAGGATCATGTGACACTGAAGACTGGAGAAATGATGCTGAATATTCATCTTTGCATCACAGGTATAAATTACATTTTAAAAGATATTGTAATACAAAAATTGTAATGATATTTCACAGTTCAAAAAAATGGTGACCATAAGAATTTATAGAATCCTACGCATGCCATTACACAACCATGTTCTTATTGCAAATGTTAATACACAATACTGGCCTGATATTTTTATTTATTATCCGACTGAATAATTTAGGAGAAAACGACACCAACATTAAGTTGGTTTACTTTGAACTGTTTATTAATGGTAGAACATGTTGTATTTGTAGTCTCAGTGCTGCTTGATGGGCATCTTCTTTATATTGCTGCAGTTGGAGAAATGCGAGAGCAAAATCTTCCTGCTCAGGCACAAAATAAGCCCACAAAATTATGTCTAAGTCTGCGGTGCATTATCTTAGATAAAGGCCAGCGAGAGAAAACATTCTGGCAGAGTGTGTGTCTGGGATCATTTTTGTGTAAAGATGCCTGCAGTGCAGGAATAGGAGGAGGTGGTTGCACTGCAGAAAGCCTCCCTCTCCTTTTAAACCCTGAACTATGTCTATAAGAACCATGATGTACCACACAATTATACTAGTCTGAGATTTATGAAATTTCCAGTCTAGACAGAGCTAAGTTGAGTGGAGCAATGCTGAACTGGGGCACTGAATATGTATGAGCCCTGTATATTTTACTATTTACTGCATCCAGGCACCGCTGTCCCTGCCACAGATGGGAGCTTTGTACTGGGTCCAGTGGGACCGTCTAGAGCCCTATAGCTCAGGGTTTACTGTTGAGAAGGGACAGGAACAGATGGTTAAACACTCACCATCTCCTTGTGGTTGGGGTAATAAACCTGGTCGATCAGTGGGAACTCCTCTGGACCCAACTGCTTGTACAATCTGGACAACTGAGCGAACTGATAGATGCATGGCGACCCGCACACAGACATACATGCATACACATATAGAGACAAATATTATGCAGCAATAATTAAGGACATTCAATAGTAAAATTGTGAGGATTTTTACATGACCTTTCAGTTGTCAAATAACTTGATCGATTTTTAAAAATCAATCTGATTCCGGCCAATTTGCAAATGAATTATTCAATCCGATTTGTGAACCAGCTTGACCCAATTCATGGTAAATAACAAACTAAAGAAAACGATTTATATATTTCTGACAATACAAAAGCAGTATAAAGCCAATTAACTTTTTATAGCAGAGCATCAACTCAAGACAAATTCACTTTAGAAATTCCCAGGACTTTAAAGATTTTATTTATTTCCATATTTTTTTCAGCTCTGGAAAACTCTGTTCTGCATGTTTAATTTTCTTATGAATGGTAACATCTTCAAATACATGAATATTTATTTTATTAGATTTATTAGAACATCCTTAATTGGCTGAGTAGTATGGACTGATGTGTGTAGTGCTCACCACCCATGGTTTGTCACAGAAGTTGTAGACAGAGTGAAGGGAATTGACACTGGGCAGACCAGCATACTGAAGTCCAATCACAATATTCCTGTGGTCGCCATTCTTGGCCATGCTGAAAGCATGCTGTCGCACCATCACAAAATCTGGCTTGAAACACCTAAATGACCACAGAAATGTTGGTAATTATTATCAGTCCAATACTGTGATCTATCTATCAATCTATCTATCTTGACTGCTGCTCTAAATATTCCTAACATAGATTAATTGTTCTCATACATTTTTTTATATATCTATAATTGAATGCAAACTGAATTAGACAATGTAAAACCAACTGAATTACATGGGTTATCTGTGCAATAAAGAAAACATTCTGGAAGAGCTTTAAACAGATCTGAAACCTACTTTGTGATTTTGTTGCCATTGCGAATGGCCTCAATGTCCACGCTATAGCTGCCCGTTGCGTGAGCCACCAGATTGACCTCCGAGAATTCAGCCTTGAAAATCAATGGAAATCACCAAATGGAATAAATGGATCAATGCATGTGATCAATAAAGTGCTGTTGTCAAAGCATGTACACTAAAACAGCACCTGAGGCCTGTAATGGGTTACCAGTGTGGTTATTTTAAAACAACAAAAAGGGCTTTTTAGAGAATACCATGCATATTTCCTTGAAACAAGATTTTTGACTGACATCATTAAAAATTCAAAACAGAAATGTGGAATTGTTAAAAAATTGTTTTCTTTTTGTATCGTGTCGAATCGTTTTGTATTTCTGTCTGGTATTCCAGTATGTTGCCAAAGTCTTACATAAATAATTAACAGTATTACATATAAAACTCTAACCAATCATAAATGCAAGCAGTTGTTCAATAAAAATGTTTCTTTTGGAAGAAATTACTTTTGGTTTATTGTAAAGCTGCTACCAAAATCCGTCTCGTCCATGACTAATTATTTAAAAAGGATATAATTCATTGACAGAACAGATTCATTTTATTTTATCATCCTCAGATTAGATCTTGCATTTCATTACTAGGGACAGTTTTGATCTATTTCCCATTTCTAAAACACAAACAAATGACACTGAAGAAATGACAAAGGCCCAGTAATGCAATTTCCTCTCAGATTGATGACAATAATCTTTAGCCAGTTAATGTGTTTTGGCAACATCTAATTCATTACACAAGCACATTGTTGAGTTGTACTGTTCCAGTAGTTTGGAAGAATTTAAAAAAACGTCCCACCTGTTCTACTTTGATGTCAAATTCTCCATGAACCTTCTTCCCTCTGAACACCTTTGCCCTGTAGGAAGAAAGATCAAAAAAGAAAGAACATATCTGTACTCTTGTGAGTCATAGTTAACAAAAACACTTAAACTGTGTCCAAACTGGATTATGCAACAGTGAAATGGTGTGAAAATTATGTATTTCAAACATTTATGACGCATAATGCTAACGCATAATCTTATTAAGACGCATAGTGCTATGCGTCTCAAACTGTCATAATATTTCTATATTTATATGCTACTATTATACTTTTTTTAACCTAAAAAAAAAGATTATTGTCCTGTAAATCCTGTATGTATATTTATACACAGAGACTGTATAGTGTATAGAATATATCTGTATAGTGATGGCCATATGAAATAACTAAACTAATTACCCTGTGTTCAAATATTCCCCGCAGTTTTGTTTTCGGTCACTAAATAAATAAATAAATAAATAGATGGATGGAAATGTTGATTCCACTAAAAAGTTTCTAAAATGCATATGAAATTAAGTTTCTGATGATGTTGGTTTTATTATTCTAGTAAATGTGTCACTAGCCCTCACAGCGAAACTGAGAGAAATGTCACACACATTAAAATTGTAAAGACACCATGTGAGGTTCCTTAGATCGCCATACGAGAAGAAACCTCTCGAGAACCTCCAGGCATCCTTGCAAAAAAGGACAGATCTCTGAGGAACCCATAAGTTCTTACAAGAACCCTAAAGACTGGCAATCCATTAACCTCATTATAAAGGATAGGCTGGCACTTGACACATATATATTTCTTGAAAATATATTTAGTTCCATGAGTATAAAACAAGACATTTGATCCACCCAAGAGTTCCTAGAAGTTCTCCAAATGGTTTTAATTTGTGATAACTCCAAAAGTGCCTCAATCACCTTGTCATTTTCAAAGACTTTGTGATAACATTACTTTTTTTCACAAGCAGAGCCTGTCTACTCTGAAACCCAACAACACAGGACCTTTTAATCTGGACTCAACAGCTAATGTAATCTCACTGCTTCTCCATTAACTGTCCCAGGCTGAATAGTGTAATGCGCACAAACGCACGCGCGGGCACACCCACAACTACACGGGCGCGCGTGCCAGAAAGGCCCATAGACTAATGAGTCACGACATTTGGATAGTGACTCCTTTTGGCCTGTATTAACAAGAGCTACACCTCAGGTGCGAGTATTAAACAAACACCTCTGATACTCTCAAATAATATATTCATAAACTCCAAGCCATTACGTCGTATTCAAAACGCTGTGATTTCCTGAGGATCTTACCAGTCTGTCTGCTGGTCATCAATGACCAGGAGGATCTTGGCGTTGCTCGAGCCGATTCCTCTCTCGGTGGCCTCGTTAAAGGTGGCGGCCGCGGCGGCGGTGGTCTGTTTGACGGCGTTGGAAATGGAGGAAAAGAAGCCGGCGCCCGTAGACTGGCTGGTGGATTGACGCCTCTCTTGAGAGACGGGCGAGACCTCCGGGGCTGGGCTCTGCTGCGGCGGATCTGGCCGCTGTAGATCGCCCATGTAGCCATTAGGCAAGTTGGACATGAAATTACTGTCCGAGAGTCGACGTCGCAGGTAATTCATGTTGAATATGAAAAGGGATGCGACGGTAAATTACCTCCCTGTAGGTTCTGCACGAAAAAAAAAAAAAAAAATTCCAAGACGAATGGAAAACCGATTAACTATCTGATATCTAGGATGCAACTGAGTGTTTCAGTTTAAAACGAGACGCAAAAACGAGTCGATACGCAATTCTTCAGACTGCACCTCAAAGTAAAGGTCGTGCTTCACGCATGCAGAGCAGCACTGCAAAAAATGAAAGATATCAAATCAACGCTTTATTGAGATCACGATTAAATATGCATAAATAAATGCTCGTAATCATTGTGTTTGATTGACTTACATCACTGAGAAGCTTGTTCAACACTTGGCATTACGATATTAAGCTCCTTCCATTTATGTTGATGATGTTTGGATCCTAATCCACGGGCGTGGAGAAAATTAATCCTAACGAAGAGGCACTTGTTCAAAGTGTGCTCGCTCGGTGAAGGTAGTAATTGTCATAGCCTATATGAAACTCGGTGAGGCAAAATCTCCGGCCAGATTCTCTGTGATCCGGTTGGGGCTTCGGAGGATGCAGGAATTGCATCATTCGTGCCATCCAATCCTTGTAATCCGCCCAGTGTTTTCCCCTCGTTGTTTTTTCAGACCCATCACCGGTTTCTCCCGTTGCGCACGTTCTTTACGCACGGGACAGGTCCGGGATGTAATTGTTTAGATGCGTATGATGAATGGGAAGGAAAGACGAGTTTGTCATGTGCTTGTGTTCATTTTAAAGAAGAGAGAGACATCGATTGGACATCATTGGCAGTGATGCTGCCAAGCGATTAAACAGCTTGTAACAAAAAGGATGTAGGTTCAAACTCTGCAGGTGGCGATCCTTGAACTGTCACCATGGTGCCCTTGAGCAACACACCTGCAGGGGTTTTCCCTCAGAACTGTCCTTGTACATTATAGGGTGCTGCAAGTAAGAACAACCTCAGACAATTGACAATTAATTATAGGACTGTTCGTCTTGAATATATTGTACAAAAATTAACTTGCTAATAATAATGTAGTTAAAGAATGATGTTGGTGGAGTGTCAGAAATGATCTTTCTTTTTTAATCAAGGGCACATTTTGCATCTTAAAATTGATTTTAAGGAACACTTAGAAAAGAAGACATAAAAGGTTACATAAAAACTGAAGAATTCAATTCAGTTCAGGACGTTTTGTCTCTGCTCTGTAAACATTTTAGGTATTTTTGTCACTTTCTGTTGCATTTTTGCACTTAACTCTGGTTAATTTCTGATCCTGATGCCAACTTATTATTTAATATCTGGAGACTCAATGAAAACATTTGAAAAATCAATAATAAATGTATAAATTATTGTTTAAATGTATTCCTAGGTATTTTTAATAGTATACTATAATTGTATAGTTTTGCATATTATGATGATTCTTTTTATTTATTTAATTGTAGACTTTTCAAAATGCAATTTTCATCTTTGAAAAGCAAGGATGGGTTTTCAGTACTCTGGAGAGTTCTTGAGGAAATACTCCTTCCTGTATGTGCTTTCAGCACCATGGACAGTGAATCTATTTGTTCTTAAAGGGATAGTTCACTTTGAAATTAATTTTTGGTATGTTTTAGCTTACCTCAAGGGCATCCGAGATGTAGATGTCTTTGTTTCCGCAGTAGTTTCAATTTTGATATTTTTAGGTCAAACCGTTCGTGTCTGTCAGTCATATAATGCAGGTCTATGGTCACCACCTCAAAGAGCATGCACAGAGAAGTCCAAATTAAACATGATTTAATGACTCGTAAATGTAAGTACACATTGATGGCCTAAGACACGAAACGAGCGGTTTGTGTGAGAAAACGAATAGTATTTATATCGTTTTTACCTCTTGTAACCACAGCCACGTCCAAGTGATCTGAGGGCGCGGGCGCTTCGGTCTGCGCAAGCGCCGGAAAGCGTCGGAAGTGATCTCTCGCGCGTGTACGTCACACAATGTTTACACAGAGATTTCGGAAGTGTTACCTTGCTTTCACTGTGAAGATCTAAACATATTTAGATATACATGAAATCGCAATGGAAGACGATTTCGATATATATCAACAGACAACGTTGAATTTTTTCAGAGAGATCACTTCCGACGCTTGAGCAGACCGAAGCCCGCTCCCTCGCCCTCGGCTGTGGTTACAAGAGGTAAAACCAGTGGTGGAGGAAGTACTGAGTCTCAGTACTTAAGTAAAAGTACAAATAACCAGAGACATATTTACTTTAGTAAAAGTAGAAGTACCACAATGACAATCCTACTTAAGTAAAAAGTACCTGATTTTAAATGTACTTTAAGTATTAAAAGTAAAAGTACTTGCATAATTTTTTTTTTCTCTTAATGTATATTCTAATGATTAATAAAACAGTTAATTCTAACTCATTCAACCTAATAGCCTACTCCTATAATGATGTTCAATAATGATGGATTTATTTTTTAAGTTTTTGTCACCATTTCTGAACAAGCTTGCAATTAGGCAATACACACATCAAGCTTACTATATCCTTACTATATACTAGTATTTGACGGCGTTTGGCTGTAAACGCGATTAATATATGGCGTAATTCTGAACCTCTTGCCTTGCCATACTAATCCTAACCAAACGTATAATTCACACGCACCCCACACCACTACTAAACCTACCCATGCGTACCATATGCACGTAAAAAAATAATTTTCACGTATAAATTGCACGATAAACACTGCGTGCTATAGAGACGCATTTAGTGTGACCGGGTTCATATATCTATGGCAACCAAACTTCACTGGTGAGTGGTGAGACAAACGTGCGACGAACGGACGGTCAGGATGACGTTTTGGCAGGAAAAACTGTTCAGAAAATGTAACGAAAATGTCACAGAATATAGTAGAAACGTACTGGAGTAGAAAGTATAATAATTGCTGCAAAATGTAACGAAGTAAAAGTAAAAAGTATGCACTATTGATTCTACTTAAGTAAAGTACAGATACGTGAAAAATGTACTTAAGTAAAGTAACGAAGTATTTATACTTCGTTACATTCCACCACTGGGTAAAACCGATATAAATACTGTTCGTTTTCTCACACAAACTGCTCGTTTCGTGTCTTATGCCATCAATGTGTACTTACATTTACGAGTCATTAAATCATGTTTAATTTGGACTTCTCTGTGCATGCTCTTTGAGGTGGTGACCATAGACCTGCATTATATGACTGACAGACAAGAACAGTTTGACCTAAAAATATCAAAATTGAAACTACTGCGGAAACAAAAAATCTCGGATGCCCTTGAGGTAAGCTAAAACATACCAAAAATTAATTTCAAAGTGAACTATCCCTTTAATGTTGCTGTTAAGAGAGACCGGGGATAGTTGTCACACTTTTTTCTCCAGGGAATATTTCATTTTGAAAGTCAATTTCTGTATAGTCACATACTTTAAAGTGGGTATGAAATTAAATTTTAATCTATTTTACAGTCTGTGTGACAAATAGACTGACTTTCAAATGGAAAAATGTTTACAGGATCCACCAATTGCAACACAATATATTAACAACACATACTGGTATGTTTTAGATCTTATTGTTTACATTTTTTTTGACCTCGTAATTTTAAATCAAAATGTCAGAACTCGATTTTTGGGGACGTATGCCGAATTCTCCATTCACGGTCTGCATAAACTTTCTTACAATTGCCACCTCGCATTCAGATCTGCCTTCAGCCAATCATTAACTGATGGATAGAACCAATTCCCCACCCTACATTTTTTTGTCTTTTGTGATTATCCACTACACTTGGCAAGTGCAGTGAGTTTGCTTCTTTCTTCTCTGAGAAAATTAATAATATCAGAAAGGTGATCAGCACATCATTGAGCCGCACTGGGGTCAGACAGTTCAGACCACAACCTGAGAATGTAGTTACTATGTCTGATTTCAAAGAAATTTATGGAAAAATTTTGGAAGAAACCATACAGCACCTTAAAACATCAACCTGCATCCTTGACGCACTTCCCACATCTTTCTTCAAAAGTGTGTTAAACAGTTTAGAAGCAGAAGGTTAATGCCTCACTTCTTTCTGGTAGTTTTCCAAACTCACTGAAAACTGCAGTTGTCAAGCCCCTCTTGAAAAAGAGCAATCTGGATAAGACTATATTAAGCAACTATAGACCGATCTCAAATCTTCCTTTCATAGGCAAGATCATTGAAAAAGTTGTCTTCAATCAGCTGAACAATTCTTAAGCTTGAATGGATACTTTGACTATTTTCAATCTGGATTCCGATTGCATCACAGCACAGAGACAGCGCTCATAAAGATAATAAACGATATTCGCTTGAATACTGATACAGGCAAATTATCAGTACTGGTACTACTCGACCTCAGTGCTGCATTTGACACTGTCGATCACGACCTACTTCTTGACAGGCTGGAAAACTGGGTGGGGCTTTCTGGGATAGTCCTAAAATGGTTCAGATCATACTTAGAAGGGAGAGGTTATTATGTGAGTATAGGAGACCATAAGTCTGAGTGGACATCCATGACATGCGGAGTCCCTCAAGGCTCAATTCTTGCACCACTCCTATTCAACCTGTATATGCTCCCAATGAGCCAAATAATGAGAAAGAACCGAATCTCTTACCACAGCTATGCAGACGACACACAGCTCTACTTAGCCCTATCGCCTAACGACTACAGCCCCATTGACTCCCTGTGCCAATGCATTGATGAAGTAAACAGTTGGATGTGCCAAAACTTTCTTCAGTTAAACAAAGACAAAACTGAAGTCATTGCGTTTGGAAACAAAGAGGAAGTTCTCAAGGTGAAAGCATACCTTGACGCTAGGGGTCTAACAACTAAAAATCAAGTCAGGAATCTTGGTGTGTCTCTAGAGTCAGACCTTAGTTTCAGTAGTCATGTCAAAGCAATAACTAAATCAGCATACTATCACCTGAAAAATATTGCAAGAATTAGATGTTTTGTTTCAAGTCAAGACTTAGAGAAACTTGTGCATGCTTTCATTACCAGCAGGGTGGATTATTGTAATGGAAGTGAGGCAT
This sequence comes from Tiaroga cobitis, assembly GCA_030578255.1. NCBI lineage: Eukaryota > Metazoa > Chordata > Actinopteri > Cypriniformes > Leuciscidae > Tiaroga > Tiaroga cobitis. Next base: position 25,504,716 of record CM060598.1, read on the forward strand.
TAACTGGCCTTCCTAAAAACACCATAAGACAGTTGCAGCTCATACAGAACGCTGCTGCCAGGATTCTGAGCAGGACCAGAAAATATGAACATATCACACCAGTCCTCAGGTCTTTACACTGGCTCCCAGTTACATTTAGGATTGATTTTAAAGTATTATTACTGGTATATAAATCATTTAATGGCCTAGGACCTCAATATATTGCAGATATGCTCACTGAATATAAACCTAACAGATCACTCAGATCATTACGATCACATCAGCTAGAAATACCAAGGGCTCACTCTAAGCACGGAGAGTCTGCTTTTAGCTATTATGCCAGCCGCAGCTGGAACCAGCTTCCAGAGGAGATCAGATGTGCTCCTACAGTAGTCACATTCAAATCCAGACTCAAAACACATCTGTTTAGCTATGTATTTACTGCATGAGCACTGTGCCACTGTTCGTCCGACTGTTTTTACTGTACTTTATTTTATTTTTTATTCTAAACTGTTTTAATTATTCTTATTTGTTTTGATTATTTTAATTTCTTTATTCTAAACTGTTTTAATTATTGTTATTTCTTTTGATTTTTATTATTTCTTCTATGTAAAGCACTTTGAATTACCATTGTGTATGAAATGTGCTATATAAATAAACTTGCCTTGCCTTGCCTTGATTCACAAATATTCTTTTTTAGACTGTTGAACGAAGCGTTTGCAACAATATCACTTCCAGCGAAAACATTCAGTGTAAATAATTGGATGCTTGACTCAAAATTTACTGAAATACAGTCAGCGTGAGTCTGACAAGTAGACTGACTTTCAAATGGAGAAACATAATGTTTACAGGCTCCGCCCATTGCAACACAATACATTAACAACAAATTTACTGCCTTTGTATTCATGTGAAAAGGTCTGTGTTCTCCATTTTATATTTCCACCATTTCGTATACAGTTGTCGCTTGTCCAGGTTCTTAATCATAACCTTTGATTTCTATGACCATGTCTGATTGATAATGAAATAGGACCTCGCTTAGACAGACTGACCCTTTCAATAAACAAAGCATTGTTTACATGCTTTACTTGAGTGGTGAATCAGTTACACCCATTAGCACAAAATGGAGGTGTGGACAGCAGCAGACACCTTTAGGCGCACAATGCAATCTGAGATGTGACTTTTACGAGAGCTATTTTACACCAGAGCTTCGCAGGAGGACTGCAGGCTATCATTCCTAGGTCTTTCGCCCTCCCATCTGATCAAGCTCAATGTCTGCAATGAAGGAAAGTTCGTTTTTTCACACATTATGGCCTAATCCAAACTATAACAAATGAATAGAGGGAAAATCTCTTAAAATATTTAAACCATTTAATACTCATCGGCTGTTACTTTTAATACCTAAAAAAAAAAAAACTAAAACCTCATTTAGCCTTAACATCTGCATTTATTTGATCAAAGAAGATCCAGTAATACAGTATTTGTAAATCAGCTTAAACTAATAACATTTCGATTTAAATATATTTTGAAATGTAATTATTCCTGTGATGCAAAGCTGATTTTTTCGCATCAATACTCCAGTCTTCAGTGGCGTATGATCCTTCAGAAATCATTCTAATATACTGATTTGCTGCTCAAGAAACATTTCTTATTATTATCAATGTTGAAAATAGCTTAATATTTTAAAGCAATTTGTAAAGAACAGCGTTTATTTGAAATAGAAATCTTTTTGGCAATGGGAAGCCTTTGCTGTCACTTTTGATCAGTTTAATGCATCCTTGCTGAATAACTAGGGATGCATTAAATTGTAACCTATTAGTTTCTTTGAAAAAGAAAAATGTTAATGACCCAAAACCTTTGAATGGTTGTCTACATCATTTACTATTTTAATATCATTGAAGCTCATTGTGCTAGTTGTAGAACATTTGGTATAGTGCATTGTGTTTTGATTATTTTCTTAGACTAGTTTCTCACTGTTTTAGAGTAGCACAAAAACACAAAATGAGCACAAACTGCAGTGCTATACAGTAATGCCCAATTAATACAGTACATCATCTTCCCCTTGTTAGTGGATTCACAAAGGGTTGCTTTACAGGAAAAAGTGTCCCTTTCCCTTGAGAAAATATTGTTATCCTCCATCTGGAACCAGTTGCTCAAGTCTCTCCATACAGTGCACAGTATGCATGACATGAATTGTCACTTCTGGTGTTGACCCTAATTCTGAGCCATTACATTAACAAAGGAAGCTTATATCCGCCTTCACAAAGCTGTTCCATTAATGAATGAGCAAAAGTATTCATAAACAACACGTGAATGGTTCAGTCAGTCGGTGCCATTCAAAACAACAGACGCTATTTAGGCCTACACCTATACAACTATTTATATGGAAAACAGCTATCAAACAGCAAATATTTTACTATTTGTTGAAACAATGCTTGTTTTGCAAAGGCTGTGTAGGTTTACGTTATGTATCATGTGGGCGTTTCTTCTTTTCTACACTAAGGAGACACACTCCTTAGTGTCTCCAAAGGAGCATAAAAAAGCTAAACTGAAATAATATTGTGTTTATACATCTGGATTGAGAATTCAGAGTCGTTTCCCTGAACTGCCATGGTGACCGAATGCCGGAATTATCGCTAATTCTATGATTGCTATATTTCTACCGCAAGAGGTCGCTGCTTCCCACGTGATGCGCCACGAGGCAACAGAGAAATCGTGCTGTGTAAAGATTGTCGAAGTATAACCTTGGTCTGTCAGGGACGTGCGGTCAGGGTAGGCAGGGTAGGCAGTGCCTCACCAAAGGAAATGTTAGCATTACATTTATTAATTCCAAGAGCTTTATTAATTCACCACATTAATTGCATTTATTTTATTTCAAATATTAATTTTTGTAACAAAAAAATCAGGAATACTCATATAATACTCCTTTTGCCATAGTTTGCTCCTAAAAACCATTGTTTCATGCAGGAAATTCAAGGCCATGGCAGTGCCTCTTTGGTCCACTCCATAGAACGTAGTTTACGGAGATTTGCGCATGCGCAGTCAGTTATCATGCTGTCTTGAATTATCAACATTGAGGTCCGAGACTGCTTCATATCACGTGATCCACTCACTCTCACTCAGTCCGCGATTCTGACTTTGCTCTGTATGCAGGCAGCGATGTGATGATGCCTGATATTAACTTGGGTTGCTAAATTACCTGAATGAATATGCAGTGGCTTAACTTTGTTTTAAAAAGTGGGTGGGACAGGTGTGTGTGTGTGCTCGCGCGTATGTGTATAAATGAATGAATCACATGAATAAATATATAGATCCGACAGTTTGATGCGAGTCCTTTAATGGTCCAGTGGTAGAACTTTTGCCGAGCATATCAGAGGTTCTCGGTTCTAATCCGCAATCGTATAGGGTTTTTTTTTTCTCATCAGAACCGAATATGTTCATCAGTGGTTGTATTATATTAAGCAGGGACACATTTGTGTGCATTTTTGTTTTGTGATTTCACCCGAACGAACGAAGAGTCTCCGAAACAGATTGAAGCGCGCGTGCATGTGAAGACTGCGTAAAGCCACGAGATACACTGTAACCGCGCCACCGATCGCAGCGGCAAATTAGCCCCTGTGAATATGCCACATTGATATGTCATAGCCTACCCATGACAAGACTTCACTGCACGTTACTGCTGTTATAGGCCTATGTTCAGAAATAGCTATACACAACCTTCAATAAAACAGCTCAACAATGTCCTGTTTAACCAAACTGGAAATTTCAGCGCTTGAAAGATTGTGAGAAACTTTTCTCACTGGTCTGTAGAGAGATGCACACCGTGTGTGGCATCCTGGGAAAAGTGGTTATAAAATAGATTGCAATCCAATAATGATAGGGGGTAAGTACAGTAAATATTTACAGTAGTTCATTACAGTGTTAATTCGCAGGTAGGCCTACTGTGAGAGGCAATCAGTCACAGAGAATGTTACAAAATAAATGAGCTATGAGTAAGAGTTTTGAGAGAGTATTGCGCTGTTAAATGGTTTTCTTACGGGAAGCAAATCACCTGTACTAACTTGACCTGTTTTACCTTGTTTATTTAAATAAAAATAAACAGTTATGTTTAAAGGCTATCCTTATGTAGAGCAGCAGCACTATGATGGTTTTCTTGTAACGCAAATGGGGTTAACTGTGTGTCCAGAGGGAGTGTGTTTCAGTCATGTAAGCATTTGTGGCTTTAGCATGCTGAGGCAGGATTGCGCTGTACAAAGCTCCCTTCAGCACTCTGAAGTCTTTGTCTTTCTGCAAAAAAAGAAATGGGAGAAACAGATCTGTGGAAAGAAAAGGCCCAATGCATAAAGGTTGGGATCTCACAACATAACTGCATGTATGGGCAAGATGGTGGAATGACTGCAGCTCAGGTGGGCTAAACACTCTGAAAAATGCAGTCGGGTGAGATTTTAGATTGGGGGGGGGGGGGGGGGTCTGTCGACAGGTGCTGACTCCTAGAAAGGAAACAAAAGACAGAGCAAGACTTGTTTGTGGATTCTAAAAAGATCCAGGGAAGGAAAAGAGGGATGGTGACGTTCCAAAAGGAATTACTGTTGGGTTCAAAAGTCTAAGAGCATCTTAAAATTCAACGGAAAAAAAAGAAAGAAAGTTGATTTCACAAGATCAATGTCACACATTTGCTTTCATTTTGATTTCAGTAGTTACATTTCAAATGTTTCTGTTTCTCTTGTGTTACACCATTTTAAATATTTTCAAAATCCTAAAACTTTCTGAAATTTCAGATTAGAATCCCATAACAAAATATATATTACCATTCAAAACGGTAATATATAAATGGTTTTTTTTTTTTTAATTGGCTACTTTTATTCAGCAAGGAAGGATACATCAAATTGATCAAAAGTAACAGTAAAGACATTTATAATGTTTCAAATAAATGGCAGCACAACTGTTTTCGACATTGATAATAATAAAAAATGTTTCTTAAGCACCAAATCAGTATATTAGAATGATTTCTGATAAATCATGTGACACTGAAGACTAATGAATGATGTTGAAAATTCAGCTATTCAGAAATAAATGTATTAATAATATTAATAAATGAATAATATTATTTATAATAATTTTAAAATAGCCTATATTAAAATACAAACACGTTATTTTAAATTGTAGTAATATTTGCTTGCATTCTTAGTGAGCTCTGACTTTTTAATAAGATTTAATTGCATATTATATTATCATGTCATATTATATTTTTCTTAAGTTAATCATTTTCTGTACAACTGCCTATTTCTGTATGTAAATGTAGAGTCTAATAAAGTAGCTTGTTTGCGCATAGTATCAATTTTAGGTTTATAACAGCAGGAAATGTGTTTCTCAAGAACAGTGATGTCAGTGATGTTTTACACAAGGAAACCATTCATCTCTCTACCCGGCTGCACTGGCGTGTTGATACATGGAGAGGAGGGTAGATCGGACCAAATTACGACCTGATTCTTTTATTTTGAGCGTCCTGCCTGTCTGCTGGAGTAATTCAGTTTAACCACATCTCTGTGATACACATCTTTATGAAATCTGAACACTCATGCCAGCTTAGAATATTATTTTAACCAATATTGTTGTCTTCTTTCGCCATAAATTATGTTAAAGTAATGTAAAATACAGTTTTATTACTTTTTACTTGCAATTTGATTTCAACTCAGTTTTAGCCCATGTTGGGGGTGGTATGGTGGGTTGGGGGTGATAGACAGCAGGCAATTCAGAGCTTTTGGTTTGTCTCCTCCCATAAGGCACCTGTGGTGGTAGGTCATGCAGACAAAGGCAGAGGGAGGGGGTTGGCCTTCAACCAGCCAATAAGAAGGCAGAGAGGCATGTTCATGGAAAGCACAGATCACTCAAGCTCAGTGACAATTCAAAGTCGAGTGAGGAACGATTCTGGCGCTCAAAACTCAACTTGTTAAGGAGCATTGCACGGTTTAGAAAACACTGAAGATAAAGGAATGGCGGTCACTAATTTCCACTACATTACCCGGATGAGCAGTGGCTTCAAAGTGTACATCTTAGAGGGTAATTATCACATTTTATCTCTTAATACGAGTTTAAACTAAGAATTACATGATGTCTGCATGTTATCTGCATAAAAACAATAGTAATCAGTATCAGAAAGAAAATGTATTGTACAACTGGAATTTATTATCTTGAACTGTCTGGCCATTTTAATACGCACTCTTAAAAATAAAGGTTTCAAAAGGGTTTGTTCACAGTGATGCCATAGAAGCACCATTTATGTTTCCCAAGAGAACCTTTCAGTGAACAGCTCTAAAAAGAACCATAGATTTTCTTAGTGTAATGAACATTTTAAATATCGAAATAACCTTTTCTTCACTATAAAAAAAAAAACTTTTTGCAATGGAAAGGTTCCATGGATGTTCAAGGTTCTTCATGGAAAAAAGAACCTTTGTTTTTTAAGAGTGTATATTCTTTGGTGATATTATACATGACATTTACTCATGTATTCAATTCATATTTAAATATATAAATGCATTAAAAAATTCACATATGCATTTTCAGAAGGTTTCAAATAAGTAAAGAGGCTGGAAAACCCCTTTAATACTGGCAAACATTATGATGCTCTGTTATTTTGAAGGTTAGTTAAGAGTTGAGATGAAGACTTTGTTTGATGTGTGTTTTAGGCAGCAAATGAAAGAAATGAGAAAAGGATGTGGGTCAGTTATTTTGTCTTTAATCTCCCCAAGAAAAATATCCCTCCCTGAGGCACTAAAAATCAGTCATCAGCCAAGGTTTAAGGTGTGGTTTACACCCAATCCCCCATCCACTGTCATGCAAAGTCAACCTGCCTTGTCACAGTCCACTGGTTAGGAAATTTTTTGAGTGTGTGTAAGTGAAAGAGGGTTCTGCCAACAATGCCCCCTCATCATCCAAGCCATTTGAGCATTTAGTAAACTTTATCCGCTTGAAGTCTGATAGTGCCTAAACGCTAAACTTCATTCATGCAGTGGTAAAATACCTCAGATGTTAATCACCAATCAAATCAACACAGGTCCCGACTGGTCTAATATGTGGTTGATTTGATATCCACAGCCCATGATCTTGTTTTAAAATATTTAGCAAGTTAAGAGTCAAATGATTGTTGTAGCTACATTCGAGTATAAAGTCTTAACTTATTGTGGTAATCATTAATTAGAGTAACTTTAAGTCACAGGTTTCACAAAATCTCTAACCTTATTCTGGAGTGGAACAAGAGGATGTTGTGAAAGCCAATATCAATGGTCAAAAGCTGGTTCAAAAGCAATGTTAGCATGTTCCATACAATGCGCTGATTAAAAACAAGACTTCAAAACTTTGTAAACCAAAAAATTGACAAATTTAAAAAGTGAGGGATTTTTTTTTTATTTTTAAAATATTTCATTTTTATTATACATTATCATTTGAGGAGTTATTTTTGTTTAACTGGGATTTGTTTTTATTTTTTGTCTGGAGATGTAAAAAGGCATACATTCCATACTTTCAGTGTAGACTATCTGTTTTTTTTTTGCGAGTGAAAAGTTTTGTCTTAGGTTGTTTCACTGTTTAGCATTGAATAAACAAAAAATTTGAACCCAGCAAACCTTATCATTTTGAGACTATAAAGTTTATGAGCTCTTAATGAGCTCTAAACCATTATCAGTTGTAGCATGTTGCAGATTCTGTGTCTTTAATGGCCATACCTTTGCATGACACTGTTGATGATATTAGCATGTGAATGGTGATGTGTATTTCAGTTTGGATTAGTCTGTTACTATCGTTATGTTGGGTAAACATTCTGTGAGCCACATGCTTTAACCTACAAAGCCTGTTTTGCACCTCAAAGCAGTTTGAACAACAAGCCAGTAAGATATTAATTTGTTCACTGATGTCGTTTTTTTTTTTTTGGCTTGAATGTTTTCCAACATTTGAATGACATTTACCGTTAGTGGTGAATCAGCTGGGTAGTTCTACAGTAATATTCTCACAGAGCCAGTTGATCTTGCTCTGCCACTTAACGGAGTTTACATTTAACGGTGGCCCAACAACGTTTTTTCCCACAATTAAGATACACACACAGTGATGCAATTCCAAGGATTAAGAGTCAGTTGTTTACTTGTTTGCCACACCTTTTCACAAGTAAGCGAATCGGTGACTGGCAATGACCGTGTGAGCACCCTGCAGCGATGTCATTTATCATATCTAAAGTCACACGGGCCTGTGTTCATCTTTTCACAGGACAGCCCAATCTGAGAAGTGAAGACAGATTTCGCCACATGACGAGCGACAGGGTGCGGATGCGCCCTGCACATCCGATGAAGCGCAAAATCAGTTCAGAGAGAGGACGGACACTTGAGGAGAGGTAATGAACCATGTACCTTCCAACATGGAAGCAATAATCAGTAGAATAAGAGGGACTGAAGAGGAGTTAGTTTTGTCATTTATTTTTGAACTTTCTGTTTCAGAAGAGGGAGGGCCATTAGAAACAGCCTGGCCAACGGTGCCCGCAGATCATCTGGGTTCAGTATTCCTGAAAGCCCCACATCTACATGGAGCCCAACGCCCAGCCCCACTTACCTGATCCCCAGCCCAGTGTACTCCACCCCAGTCATGGACGAGCCTCTAGCCCTCATCAAGAAACCACGCCCAGAACCAGAGAAAGCAGAAAGCCAAAACAAAGCCACACCAGTCAAACAAATACAGGTGATTAATACTACTGTTGAATGATTATGACATGTTTTATATCAAAATATAATGTTTATTTTATTTATTATTATTATTATTATTATTATTATTAAAAACAACACTAAAATGTTCATATTTATTACAAATAAATTAATAACAATATCATATTTAAAAATATATATTTTTAAATAATATATTTAACTCAAACATAATATAATATAATTAAATTAACGGCCGTTTTAGTTTTAGTTATTTTTGATCCATGTAACCTTAATAAATAAGGTTATGACAACAAAACTACTAGCCTTACTCATTTACATTTTAAATATTGTTAAAGTCAGTCACTAATAAAATAAGAACAAAGAATCAAATTATGAGCAATAGCACAAACAGAACAAACATATACAAAATAAATAAAATAAAAATTTAAGGTTGTTCATGTAGGTCTAAACTAGATATTCAGGTACAGTAATAGTAATCAAATGTAAAATATCACAGTTTATAGTCTTCACTGTATAAATATAGATTAACACTTATTAAAGTTATTAATTCAAGAGCAGTAAGTGTTTTTTTCTTCTTCTTTTGTTTGATTAACATATAAAACCAGACAGCAGCAGGAATATTAGGTTGCTGTCACTGTAAGAGCTGCACGAATCATTACACATGCATTTTATTTCTCACGTGTTCATGTTCACTTAAGACATAACCGACTATGATTACGATGATACTCGACGAGATTTTGTGGTAATATGTGCGTTCAAGGTCAGGAAGACGAGAAACAGTACTCGCACACAGTAAATATGCGGCGTTAGCGAGTACCAAACTGAGAGACGCGGGTACTTTAGTTTCTACTTTCGCTTAAATATTTAAGTTGGCGTGGCTTAAAAATATGCGCAAATCTTCAACTTTCATGAAGATGCAGCACTGGCCCATTTGGGCAAGTGACAGTTCCGTCAACTGGCCCGAGTGTCTTTCACGCTGGCCCCGGGCCATCGGGCGGTCCTTATTGTTGAGCCCTGACTCCTTTAGCAGTATGTGCTGACTTAACACACTCTGTGCATTATACCATCTACATCTTAGAGTCTATCCTGAGGCCACCGCAGTCTGTTCATCCTCACTCACTGTCTATGAGACACAACAGAATGCAGGAAGGCACTTTTGTGTTCCTGAGAGAGTGGCTCTTTAGAGTGCGGACAGGCCTCTGCCTGTTTCAGATATGCAATCCAGCCGGATTCAGGGAGAAAATGTGAGCAATGGGTGGAGGAATGTTGTCAACAAGTCTCAACACACCGGTGCTGTTGTTGACCTGCTAGTGGCATTAGGCTGAGGGAGTAACAGTATAGAACCACCAACATAACTTCCATCTTTGGCCCATCTTTCCCTTTTAGTTTCCCATGTTTCCCTCAATTTTATTCATTAGCTATTCTAAAAGCTCTGTTATAGATGGGTGAAAAACTGTGTGGCTACAAGGATTTGCTGACCTTTGCTGTCTTTTTTTCAGATACGGCCATCTGTCATCACTTGCGTTTCCTCTGCAACAAGGTCAACCAAAAAAGACTGCTGCGATCACTCCACTGGTAAGTAAAAAGATGCAAATAAGCTTGGCATGCTTCCTTTAACATGCCCATGCATATATTTTTCATCAGAATGAATAGTTTTTGAGCATCATCATCATCTGATTCTATCTCCACTATGTCTCTACAGTTGTTTCCCAGCACAGTTATGATCACGTTGAAGAGCATTTCCAGAGGAGTCTCGGGATGAACTACCACAGAGCCGCCTCCATCAGCGTGTCTGTGGATGACCACTTTGCCAAAGCGCTGGGTGATAAATGGCTCCAGCTCAAAGCTTCATCCTCCTCCTGCCATTCATCCTCTTCTTCGTCTTCTTCATCTCCACCCAGCAGTCCAACCTTCATCCACTCACCCGGCAACTGCCAGAGTCCCAAGAGGGCCCACAAAGATTCAATCAGTCCTTCCACAACCACACCCAACTTATGGTCTGAGAAATGAAGAAGGAAAAAAGAAATTTAGATGTACATATGACAAAACGGACTTAAAATGCATGTGTAGGCCCATGTGTTTCTGCTGTAAAAAGCAAAAGGGAGACTGTTCAATTGTGTTGCAATGGCTGTTAACACTCGATGAGCAAATTAGGGATTGTTAAATTGTCTTTTAAAGGGAGATATTCAGTGTCTGACCATTTTTGGATCATTTCATGGTAGCTAAGCATTGTTGGAGTTGGCTTTGTCATTGGTTTTGTGGGTGCCGCTGGTTTTTATTTGTTGACTGTGATTGCACTGATTATTGCTAATAACATTTCATTGTCTGTTGAAAGCTTTCTTCTTATAATATGTGCATATTTATATTAGACGGTGTTCCGAGATCTCGTGGAGCACTGAGCAAAACAGACCAAAACTTACTAGGTCAGAAAGTTTCATGTTTTAGTAGAAAACAAATGCTTGAGAAAAGAGGTGGGTAACTTTTTGGCATCTCTATATGGGCTATTGCTGTTCATTTCAATCCCAGTGTAAATTTCAAGCTTTTTATACTATTGTACATATTTGTAATAAACACATTTTTTTAAATGCATTCGTTGTAGATTTTTTTTAATGCTAAAAATTATTATTAACTTATATTTGTAAAAAATATTTAGTAAAAATCTATCCTGAAATGCACATTCACGTTCTTGTTGTGAATGAATGATCAGAATTGGGTTCAAAAGTTTTTAAAGAAATTAATACTTTAATTTAGCAAGGACACATTACACTTTACATAGTTACAAAATAAATGCTGTTCACTATTTCAAATAAATGCTGTTCTTTTGAACTAAAGAATACACTTTTGAATAAATGTATCCACAAAGATATTAATCAGCACAACTGTTTTCAACATCGATGATAATAAGGAATGATGTTTGAGCACCAAATCAGCATATTAGAACGAAGACTAAAATATATTAAAATAAAAAACATAATGTGTAATATTTCACAATATGACTACTTTTACTGTATTTCTGATCCAATAAATGCAGCTTTGGTGAGCATAAGAGTCTTAATTCACAAACATTAAAAAATCGTACCGACCCCAAATTAAACGGTATGCAAGTTATTCCTATGAAAAGTATATCTGTCTTTGTAATCTTTCATCAAACTTCTAGTAATAACTTGCTCTGCCACTTGTCATAATTTAATCACTTTATGATGGTTAAACTGCTATTACATTACTCCACAGAAAATAATTTAAACTCTTTAAATATGTTAAATATATCCTTAAAATTGCAAATAGAAAAACTATTTTCTTAAGTAATCAACATGTGCATTTTACTTGGAATATTTATTTTTTAAGCTCACGAACAACAGGTTATTGAAGTAGACAGAAATTCAGTTATCAGTAGATCTTTAAGGTCTTCTCTAAATGCTTGGACACATGCAAAGGTCACCCATAGCGGAAATCAATAGAGTGAAATTTGTTTATGTAAATGATCGTTATGGGAGGGTTCATTTAGTCAGGACATTATAAAAACACTTGTGTCATCATTTTAGAGGCCAGATTCAAGTTATACATAAGCTTACCTTGAAGCAGCAGCTAAACTACAAATAGATTTGACCTTCTTAGATGGTTTATGATAAACAGGAAACAGTTGGAAAACAACTTTCCATTCCTGCTAAAAAAAAAAAAAAACATCAACTGCCAGTTAGATCAGATGCAAAACTTGTCAATCACAAGATCAGGTTCAAGAAGCTGAGAAACAGGTTTGAATGAAGATTTTCTGGCACAAAGGTACTGTAAGAAGCCATTGAACGAGTTCAAAGAAGTCCTGTTGCCAAAAGCCCTGCCTTCCACACTCTTTTGCAGGCTTGACTGGCCTCATACAGGGTAGAGTCTAGTGTTTCTCAGAGAACAAAATGACTCATGCTCAGTGGCTCAGATCTCAAGGTGTTGCAGTAACATGATGTCCTTCTGGAATGTGGACACCTCAAGGCAGCTTTAAGTCACATGAAAGGTTAGCATAGATGACATCATTGTCTAGCAGAGCAGATCCGCACAAAATATAACCAGCGAGATTAACAATATTATGTTACTTTGATTTGATTGCTTCATACATTTGCATTATGTTATGCCACCTGAGTACAAACAATTAGCAATATGGTAAACACTTTGCAATAAGGTCCTATTAGTCAATGTTTGTTATTGTATTAACTATCATTAAATAACACAAAACAATATGTTTGTTACAGTATTTATCTTTATTATTGTTAATTTTTTAACAATATGTACTATTTAATACAATTATTGTTAACTGTTTAAGTTCATTGTTAGTTCCTGTTAGCTTAGATCCATTAAATAATATGAACAGTTTTTTTTATTATGTATTAGTAAATATAAAATAACATTAATTAAGATTAATCAATGCTATTTTTCATTGTTAGTTCATGTTAACTGATGTAGTTTTTTTTTACATATGGAACCTTGAATGAGTATAGCATTATCTAGAAGAACTATTTATTTATTATTGTTAAGGATTAATTTTAGCATCTACTGTGTCTCAGATGTCGCTCCTATATAATCCATTAGGATAAATAAAAATAGAAACTTGAAAAACCTGAATAGCCGACAAACAGTAAGATGATATTCCATTGTTAGAATTAATGCAGATACAGTAGCTCAGATAATGTGGTCTTTGATTAATTTGATGAAAAATGTGAAATTGTTGGTATTGAGTTGGTATTGAAATCTTTGACTTCTGATTGCAGACTTCTATACACAATGTGAGACATTATTGTCATATCTTCTAAAACTCACGTGATTTTACTAATCTCATGAAGTATGCCATGAGTTAAGGTATAAATGTTAATGAGAATGAATCCTCTTTTTTGTGCCCCACAAATGGTTGAAAGCATTCTCTCATATTGTGCATAACTCATCGACTCCAAAAGAAGATTAATCTAATAATTTTTAAATAAATGTATAAAGCTAATATTTAACACTGTAAGTGGCATCACCATTCTCTTTCTACAGTAGAAGGTCTAAACATGCATTTATGCAGTAAATTTCACTCTGTTAGATGCATGTCAGCTCTGCTGTAATTGAGCCCCATCCCTCAGGCTACACATACTGTGGCTTGTCGTGGAGTTTACTTATAAATCAAAGGAAGGGGGTCTGTGTGGGAGGCTCTGAAGTCAGAATATCATCCTTCTACAATAATCACGTTTGAATCAGCATTTAAAATGGATCAAATGTTTTCATGAGGTTTTCAGAGAAGCAGATTTTTAAAAGGCCGCACCCTCCTATCCATGTCAAAGCATGTGTTGAAACAGATCCCGTCTGACATCAGTCATTCCCTTACATATTATATTCATTTCAGGACTAGGGTGGTACCCTTAACAAGATTAAAATAGCAAACATATACATATATATATATATATATATATATGTAACTCACATTTTCCTTTGCCATGCAAAAAAATATGTGTGTACCAAAGTTAGTTTTGGGTCCTCTAATTGGATGGAACCTTTAATTGGATGGACTGAAGTAGTGTTGCTTACTAAATATCGTCGTCAACGAACCTTTATCACGTGACGAAAACGAGACGAGACGCAACGAAAATGCTGGTCATGTGACGATGACTATAATTAAATGTATAATGCAATATCGTTGACGAATAAAAACGAGACTAAATGTGGTTTACAAAATAAAAACTATGCTAAAATGTCTCTTCATTTTCGTTGACCAAAACGAGACGAGACGAAATGTTATTTAACGTTATTTCGTCTCGTTTACTTGCATTATTATTAGGCCTACTATGCAGCATTTCTGTTTCCTGTGTCACTTCAGGGGCTGCATCAGATCGCACTGCGCAGACGCAGGCGACTTCACATCCTCAAGCCCACGCCACTCGCGGCATTATTTAGAAGATGCAGCTGCGTGAGTTACGGCTGTTTCACACACACTCCGTGTGTAGTGCGTATGCGGCGCGTGTTGCGGTGTGTATGCAGGAGCAGCACGCGCTATTGTGCTTTCACGTGTGCTGCGTTTGCAGTGCGCAACTGATCTACGGCTGTACCACAATCACAACATTCTCTATTTTTTTTATTTCAAATCAATATTTTTAGCCTACATCCATTATGTCGCGTTGTTGAGGTACTGTGTAGATCTCTGCTCTGCTGTTATGCACGCACGCTCCTGGAGCGCATTGCCGGACGCATCCGCGTGCGGTGTGAGCGCTCTAACCTATTAATATGGGTGCGGGGAAAAATACGCACTGCAAACGGAGCATGTGAAACAGGCGGTAGCATAAACGACAACAAACAAAGTTAATTCTGACACAGAGAAAGGGATTCGTCTTTGGGAGAAAAAGAAGAAATGACATTTGGAAAAACTTTCATTTCATCATGTGCATAGGCTCCTTCTAACATGTTTGGTTGGTAAAATAAATATGTTGTAAATTCAAATCAGAGCATCTTCCGTGTCTTGAATGGATGCATTCTTGAGTCTATAAGGTAACAATAATATAATAAGATAACTATAAGAAGATAAGATTGTTTGAAATGGGTTTGGCTAAAAGAAAATTTTGGTTTCGTCTATACTACTAGGTACTTATACTATATTGACTGGGTTAAATAGAATTGCATTACTAAAAAGAGACTAAAATGCCATTTTCATTGACTAAAACTAGACTTTTTCTTTCGTTGACTAAAACTAGACTAAAACGTCATCAGTTTTCGTTAACTAAAACTAGACTAAAATGTCATCAGTTTTCGTCGACTAAAACTAGACTAGACTAAAAAGAGTATGAACGTGACTAAAACTAATAAAAACTAAAATGACAGCTTGACACAAAGACTAGACTAAAACTAAAATTAAAATAGGCCGCCAAAATCAACACTAGACTGAAGTAAGGCTGTACATATAGACAGTATAGAGATTCTTTGAATAAGAAAGCTAAAGACATTAAACACTAACTTTTAACACTTTAAAAGTTTGTGAGCTTTACAAAGAATTTATTTGATATTTTTATACCCGATTGCAGCCATATTCTGATTTTATATTACCCCTTTTATTATTTTTTATTGTTCTTTTTTGTGTTTTAATTTTGTGTGCATAATTGTGTAACGTTCATTATATTCATGTGAAATTCAGAACGAAAGTGCATGAATGAAATAAAAACTATACAAAACCATAACCCTGAGTTTATTCAACTATCATCATGGTACGGCCCCCAGGTTAGCCGTGTAGCATAAGTTACTATGGCGATGAACACAGCTAAAAGCCAAGCCACTTTCATGGTGCCTAAAACCCAGGGTTGGCACAAACTAAACTGAAACATACTTTGCTATCCACCTAAACCCGCTTCATGGTATAGGCCCCAGCTCTTTTGGTTTATGTTTATATTCGGATTTGGTTAGAGTTGTGGGTAATAACCCTCTTGCTAGAGTGATATTTTTATTTAGTTATAATAATAATAATAATAATTCGTTACATTTATATAGCGCTTTTCTGGGTACTCAAAGCGCTTTACATGGAAGGGGGAATCTCCTCAACCACCACCAATGTGCAGCATCCACCTGGATGATGCGACGGGAGCCATATTGCGCCAGAACGCACCAGCTTACTGGTGGAGAGGAGACAGTGATGAAGCCAATCAGAATATGGAGATGATTTGGAGGCCATGATGGACAGAGGCCAAGGGGCAAATTTGGCCAGGATGCCGGGGTTACACCCCTATTCTTTTTCGAAGGACATCCTGGGATTTTTAATGACCACAGAGAGTCAGGACCTCGGTTTAACGTCTCATCCGAAGGACGGGTGGCCTTATATTATGTAGACAGTACAAATATAAACTCACAATTGCAAGAAATAAGCCAGAATTGCAGGTTTATGTCTCACTTTTTTTCTCAAAATTGTGAGGTATAAAGTATAATTAATTCATATAAAAAGTATAATTAAGTATATATAATTATAAAGTCCGAAATTCGAGATATAAACTCGCAATTCTGACAAAAAAGTCTGAAATGTAAATGAGCACACCATAACATACAGGGAACTTGCAATTACTTATTAGACTAGTTACTTGTCCAAACTTACTTAGCAATGCATGTCCTTGGCTGTTTTTATTTAGTTTTGGACAAGAAGCTTCATAATCAAAACCTTCTGATTAATGCAGACTCGACCTTTATGTGTTGTGGAGCACTCCCTGCATTATTCCAGTAATTAAGTGTTCATGCTTCTGACTCACTTCCGTAGGATTACAGTTCAAAAAGATATTCAACCAAACCTTCACATTCCCACCTTCACAGGTCTGACAGACAGGTAAGTCAGCACCAGCACAGTCTGTGACACATCAACTGTCTGCACCTCTTCTGCCTGCTCCTCAGGCTTGGCTGCATTAACAGGGAGGCTATACAACATCTGTGCGATTTATTCACATTAGGGGAGGATGGTGGACTAGTCATTTGACTGTTTTTTGTTTTTGCATCACTCTTTTCAATTTCTTCCCTAAAGGCAGTTAAGTCAGGGTAGCACAAGCCGAGGCTTTAGTCAGGGATTTTTTAAGGGGGAAAAAGCCTTACCATACAGGCCACAGCAAGTCTTTTAGGTCACACACACACACAACATATGCACACATACACATGCAGACATTCCTCACAACTGAGAAAATTGCTTTGAGTGATCCTACCGATCCTGTTTGGCAAGGGAATGGAGGGAGGGAATGGGTGGATGAAGAAGCGACAGATGGAGGAAAAAATGAGGAGAGATGTGCTGATAGACAACATGTTTCTTGTAAACTACTTTTAAGGGATTTATTTGCATGTTGAATCAGGTTTAACTGTTACAGTTCAGGGGGGGGGGGGGGGGGGGGGGGGTTCTTTTACCATGGAAATAATCACTATTATGCTGTTAGTTATTTTGAGAATCTAATGAGGAAATATTGTAACAAACAAAAACAAACCTGTGGAAATGGTTATAGGGTTTACCCTTTGCTTGTTCATCCTTTTTGCTAATTCGCAAAATATTTTCACATGAATAAGTGAGACCTAATGTATTCTGTTTATTAATTAATGGGATTTGAAGGAGATTACAAAGACATGGATCAAGTTCAGAGAGCATAGAAACCAGGGCCCAGTTATTCAAAAGTATTCTGATCGGATTGGATCAAATCTTGAAAATGGAGTTTTTTGAAATTCTTAAATCAGATTAGATCACAAAACCCAATCTTTGGATCAAATCATCAGTTTGTGTTGTTCAAAACTTTTTAGTAATATTGGGATACCTTTGATCCAAAAAAAAAATCAGTATTATACTGATCCCAGCAGGAGGGTTGATTTCAGGAACAAAATGTAATAAAACTGGTCAAAAAAATACAATATTTGTTTCATTTAATAAACACATTATTTATTTTTTTGCGCTTGCTTAGTTTAACAGTTAAATTATTAAATTAGTTAGACATTACGCAACCTATTACGCTTTTCTTTTCTTTTTTTCTCATCTCATCTCATATTTTTTCCATCACAATGTCCCTTTAGGAGCTCCACAGAGCACTATTAATCCATATCTGAAAAAGTGTGTATCTGGATCAGGGTTATCCAATCCAATTTTGCTTTGAAAAACCGGCACAAAAATAAGATGGATTACCTGAACTGGGCCCTGGATAAAAACTTTGAACATAGATTAGCCATAAATCATATATCAACCATATTTACCTCCATATGACTTAAATGATTGAGTTTATCTAAATATCAGTATATGATATTCTGTTCAATATAAAATTAAAGTCTCTAGTTTCTCTTTTTTTCTCCATTGTTTTGATTATGTAAGATTTAATATTAAAAACATCATTAAAATGTAATATATTTAAAATTGAATATAAATAATATATAAAAAAATATTATGTGCACAATAAATGGTTTGATGATGAAATAGATTAAAGGGTTAGTTAACCCAAAAATGAAAATTATGTCATTAATGACTCGCCCTCATGTCGTTCCAAGCCCGTAAGACCTCCGTTCATCTTCAGAACACAGTTTAAGATATTTTAGATTTAGTCCGAGAGTTTTCTGTCCCTCCATTGAAAATATATGTACGGTATACTGTCCTTGTCCAGAAAGGAAATAAAGACATCATCAAAGTAGTCCATGTGACATCAGTGGGTTAGTTCGTTAGTTAGTGGGTAAATACATTTTGGTCCAAAAATAACAAAAACTACAACTTTATTCAGCATTGTATTCTCTTCCGGTTCTGTTGTCGATCCGCGTTCAGTGATGCTGATGACGTAAGATGCTGCTGACGTGTTATCAGTGAACCCGAGCTTCGTTTACAGTCTGAGGGAGACGCACGCTGTAAACAAAACAATCTTCGCAAACATGTCTAAGGATTTCGACACAGAGGAAGACTTGCATTTTTTTGCCCAGCCATATTTATTTGAACCCGAAATCCCGAATACACGGACGTAACGTTTACATGTCGACAGTGTCTTACGTCACCAGCGTCACTGCGGACTCGTGAACGCGGATTGACAACAGAAGCGGAAGACAATACAATGCTGAATAAAGTCGTAGTTTTTGTTTATTTTTGGACCAAAATGTATTTTCGATGCTTCAAAAAATTCTAACTAACCCACTGATGTCACATGGACTACTTTGATGATGTCTGTATTTCCTTTCTGGACAAGGGCAGTATACCGTACATACATTTTCAATGGAGGGACAGAAAACTCTCGGACTAAATCTAAAATATCTTAAACTGTGTTCCAAAGATGAACGGAGGTCTTATGGGCTTGGAACGACATGAGGGTGAGTCATTAATGACATAATTTAAATTTTTGGGTGAACTAACCCTTTAATCTAAATCTAGAACAAATCAAGAACATGTTGGGGGCTTTCCAATGTATTGTTTTCATACTGAACTAATGATATTTATCACTAACCCATAAGGTTTTGCTAACGTTCCCATTAAGTAAAAATGTTGTCTGTTCGAAATCGCCCCTTATAACCTCATTCACTATTCCCTTCATTAGTCCACTATATAGTTCACTTGAAGGAGTGAATGAAAGTGTGAGTGAGCGAATTATGACACTTTTGCGTAGTTAGAGCTTGCTGTTCAAAAATCATTTGACACTTATTAACTGGCAGCTCCAGTAGAAAGGAAAAGATTTATCTTTAACTCTGTCATGGAAATAACTATATGTAGGCTAAACCATAACTAAACAATTTCATAATCAATCAAAAAGAAATATACCTGATATTTCACTGTAGCAACATTGGACCAGCGGTTTGGAAAAGGAATGGATGGATGATCAGCTATGGGCGCCATCTTCTGGGGAGACGCAGTAGAAATTAATTCAAGTATAGGTCTCTGCAGGACAGAAATAGGAGTTACCAGATCCGTGGGCAAGCCCATAAACAGAGTGGCGTTTTAGACCGCGTTACCTGATTTGCCCACGTCACAGTGAGGGTAGGGTTTCGGGGGTTGTATCATAGGCTGAATCCGAAAATGCCCCCTCAAATAATGCCCTATTTATAGTGATGTCTGAAACCATAGTGGATGTTATTGAGTGCACTTATTCAATCCCGCATTGTACCGAAATAACAAATGTACAGCCGATGTGCATTCCAAACTTACGATGTATTCAACGGCTGTCCGAATTCACTCACTTGTTTTCATTCACTCCTTCAAGTGAACTGTAATAGTGGACTAACGTATAGGTAATAGTGATTGAGGGTTTAGGGGGCAATTTCAGACTCAGCCAGACGTGTTGTACACTCACTAGTATTGAGGTGCATTATGGGAATAAATGAGTGCACTCGATAATGTCCAATATGGTTTCAGACACCACTAGAAATGGCTGTTCCCTAAAATAGTGCCCTATTTAAGGCTATAGGGGGAAAATTATTTGTCAATGCTTTTGCATTCTCTCGCAAATGTTTTGCCTTCCCCAGAGAAACGTTGCGTTCACTCGCAAAGAATAAGTTGTGCAAGCGAAAGCAGTTTTCCTCCCATCTCTTATTTTTTCCATCACCATGTTCCTTTTAGGGGCTCTGTCCATTAAAAACGTACACTTTATATATACATATATATATATATATATATATAATATATGTATATATTTTTTAACGATTTTTTCTTTATGCGAACGTTAAGGGAACATTCCATTTTTTTATTTTGCAACCATATTGGAAAGGTTATGAAATGTTCTCTAAAAATTCAGAAACATTTAGTAACATTTAAAAATTAAAAAGCATTTAAAAGTCGAACACCCAGCTAAACTTTTTAGGTAAAAACGTTGTATAAAATTATTTATAAATAATGTTTTTGTGCTAACTTTTTATATTATTAGAATATAGAGAATATTATTAAAGAGATAACTTCAAACAAATGTTTTATTAATGTTACTAGAAAACTCATAACTTTGAGAGAACCTTGCCACAACATTAGCTAACATTCTGAGAATGTTCCGTTTGCTGGGTAGCTTCTAGAGAGCTAAACAGACGTTTTAAATTGCAGGGTTATCCTTCATATGAGAAAATATTAACATGAAATGACGTGAAACTGAGCCAATTCGTTT
This sequence comes from Tiaroga cobitis, assembly GCA_030578255.1. NCBI lineage: Eukaryota > Metazoa > Chordata > Actinopteri > Cypriniformes > Leuciscidae > Tiaroga > Tiaroga cobitis. The sequence continues at coordinate 25,525,960 of CM060598.1, forward strand.
TTTAACAAATAATTTTAAATGTTTTTATGATGTCAGTCCTTCTGCTGTGTAAATATATTACTACATTAAGAGGGTCCATGTTTGAAAAGCTTTCTGAATTTGTTGTATGGGAGGTGTTGGCAGCAGAGACTCTGGGGAACTGGGTTGCTTTGCCTCAGGAAAGCACTAATATGTTCTTGGATTATGATTGCAAACCTGTGTAAACTATTGTTAAAATAGACTTGTTTATGTGCGGGGAAAAATCTGCCCACTGTTATTTTCACTGTTATTGTCTTATCTTAATGAGATGATGTCTAGGCAATACTGGCTGTTTCGGTCTTTCTTAATTGAGTGTCTCCAGATTCATGTTAACAAGATGTCAAGGTAAAAGAACATATAAAAAAAACAACTAACACCATCTATTTAGTTGTCATTGTGAAATGAAAAAAGACTAAGCAATTAAACTAAACAGCACCAAGTACATAAATAAACAAAACCTCGCACTGCACTGGGTAAATTGTCATTGTACCCTATAATGCAGAGATTGATTTAGAAAGACGCCAAAGAGTTCTTCTCTATGTGTTTACAGTTCTCCCACAGCTGTTCACATGTTATTATCTGTTATTTCATAAGTGATGTTTTCAGTAGAGGCAGAAAGTATTTCAAATAATCTTGTATTTACCTTTTCACGTGATATTTAACATTTCTCATTCGGTTTTAGCTACCCATTGTAAACATTATCTCTATAATTACAGTAGCAGGCTTTGTAAAATTGCATGTAATTGGTGGTTATTTTGGGTGTGGTGATTTGTTCATTCAGTGTATCTATGTCGTTTTGGGCCGGTGCATTGTGTCAATAATAATAAGGCTTCATGAGTCACACTCAAACCTCCTGTACAACAGACTTATCACTTTGCATTGTGTTTCTCCTTAATAAAGGGTTGTCATATTACATATTAGGGGGGGGGGTTGGTTCAATATGTCAGGTTTTGGTTCAAAATATGTTTTGGTTCAAACCTGAACCAAACATATATTTTTATTCAAAGATCAACAGTCTGTCATTAGTCTTTAGTCTGCCACAAAAAAATTTAATAAATAACATTAAATTCATGAACTCAAATGTCATTGTGAAAAAAAAAGTGACTGTTGTAACAGTGCACAGGCTAAATCAGACCTTTCAGGGTATAGCCTAACGCTAATAAGCCTTATGCCAAAATTATTATTACAACTAAATTGTCGGCCATTAAATAGGAAAACTAAATAATTGTGTAGATGATTTGCTTCAAGTGTAACCCGACATCAGACGTTAAGGCCCGGCCGAAGTATTTTTTTGCACACAGTGACGCGACCAATCGATCACTCCTTTAATGCTGCGTTCACACCAGACGCGAATAGCGCGTCAAATTCGCGCCTACCGCATCTAGTTTATACGCGTAAACACTTTGAATCCATTCGCACGTCAAGAGCGAAATTGACGCGCGTAAAAAACAAAAGTTTAGACTGGCTGCCTGCACATTCACTGTCCTCGCGGCTGCGGCTGCTGCAACTTGAGAGGGCTGGCTGCAGGACGACTCAACTTCCACGGACAGTTTTTAATGTTTTATATTAAGATTTTGCTTTAGTATAATTTTCGGGACAATTAAGGCCGATTTCGGGATTCGGGACAACATCTTAGATTTCGGGACTGTCCCGAATTTTTCGGGACTTCTGGTCACCCTAGTTGTAGCCCATCCGCCTCAAGGTTGTGGGTGTTGTGGCTTCACAAATGCTTTGCTGCATACCTCGGTTGTAACGAGTGGTTATTTCAGTCAAAGTTGCTCTTCTATCAGCTTGAATCAGTCGGCCTATTCTCCTCTGACCTCTAGCATCAACAAGGCATTTTCGCCCACAGGACTGCCGCATACTGGATGTTTTTTCCCTTTTCACACCATTCTTTGTAAACCCTAGAAATGGTTGTGCGTGAAAATCCCAGTAACTGAGCAGATTGTGAAATACTCAGACCGGCCCGTCTGGCACCAACAACCATGCCACGCTCAAAATTGCTTAAATCACCTTTCTTTCCCATTCTGACATTCAGTTTGGAGTTCAGGAGATTGCCCTGACCAGGACCACACCCCTAAATGCATTGAAGCAACTGCCATGTGATTGGTTGATTAGATAATTGCATTAATGAGAAATTGAACAGATGTTCCTAATAATCCTTTAGATGAGTGTATATCAGTAAATATTTAAACTTTCAGTCTACGATTGGACACTGATCTGCAAACATGTATAATGGTATTTACAGAGAGGTTGTCTAAAATTCCATGTGTAAAAATTGTAACAATTTGTTCTAAACAAATATTGTAAAAAAAAAAGTTATTAAGTTATATTAGAATATCTCTAGTCCATTGATTTCTTAAAGCTGCAGTCCGTAGTTTTTCCTCTTTGTCGCCATCTCTGTTTGAAATCTGCAATTGCAGAAATTAGCGGAATTATCAACTTTACGTGGGTTGTGCCTCGACACGGCACAGCGCGGATGAATCCAATGTTTTGAGGAGAATGTGCAGCTGTCAGTCGCCGCGCCGGTGTGGATACTGTCATTCAGAATCACAGATTCTACTTTTTGGAAGTATGACCAACATAAGAATTTTCATCCTAGAAATGTAATCTGAACAAGTATGTAACATCCACTTTTGTTCTTCTGACCAACTAACTGAAAAAAAGCATTGCAGTAAATCACACTGATTAAATCTAATGATCACTTAGTATGTCTTAAATGTCCAGCAGAAAAAAAGCCGTCTCTGCGTCCATTTTGAACCCCTTCAAAACACGGAGTTCACGCCACCTTCAAAAGCCCTTCCGATATTTATCCTTGTTTTCGCATGGGCCCGGTTGCAGTCTTTTGCATTTTACAACGGGTGACTCTCCAGTTGTCACTGCATGGTGATTGTCGTTTGAACCTTTCTGGATCCACCATCAAATTGATAAGTTTAATTTTATCAAGTGCTGTGAGAAAAGGCTATAAATCTCCAGCTCCAACATCCTCACACGCAATATAGCTTATACTAGCCGAGACTCCTTCTTTATGTACAGATGTGACGTAATGACGCAAAGACATGCTCGAATCTCCCGCGGAAATCCACCAGTACCACTGGAATTAAAAACATTATTACCAGCTTACCGTTTTGAATCGAGCTAAGGCAAGCAGATAGTTTTGAACACTGGCTGGTTATGTACTTGCTCAAATTTATTTTGCATAATTTTTAACCCAAAAAAGTTACGGACTGCAGCTGTAAGGATTATGCTATTAATGCTTGGATCAATATAGTATGTCAATGAAACTGTTTGTTCTCTTAGATGTTTGTAAGTTTTCATCCTCCCTATTGTGTAGCTCCTCCCATTCTATGTTTGTTTATGTTATTTATTCACATTTAGATATATGATTGTATATTTTTCCATTTATTTTCCATTATTTTTCTGTTTAAGTTTAAATGGACTGCATTTATATAGCGCTTTCACAGACCCAATGGCCACCAAAGCGCTTTACAATTTGCCTCACATTCACCCATTCACTCACTCATTCATACACCTTAAAGGTTTAAAGGTAGCAATAGCAATAGCAAGCTAGCTTTGAAAGCATTAGATCCCACCCTCCCTCAGAGCGCTCTTCGAGCCACGCCTCGTCCAAAACACGAACGCGCAGGTGCCGGTCGTGCACATGCAGCCAGAGAGCAGATTCAGCAAAGCATCATAATAGACGGCATTAAATTACCTCATGTTTCAAAGCACACAACAGTGGTGGAAAGAGTACTAAAAAACTGTACTTAAGTAAAAGTATTGCTACTTAAGAAATAATTTACTTGAGTACAAGTAGAAGTACTGGAAAATAATATGACTCAAGTAAGAGTAAATAGGTAGTTTGCTGAAAAACTACTCAAATTACTACGTTACAAAGTAGTATATTTCTCTATTTTTATCCAAAATGAGGCGATGTCAGCAATATGGAGCGCAAAACTCTCTCATGTAATTTCTGAATACTGGAAGCAAGAGGACGTTTTATCTTATATGGACATCAGATATCGCTTCAGCTGAATAACATGCAGATACAGACGTTTTGACTCATGAAAAATGAAGACAATAAACACGATTGCAATGATCTGTGTTTATATGTGTTCTTCAAGCCATCTCAGCTATTCTCATAAGAATGATATCTATAATGCAACGCTAATCGACATAGCCTGTATCAGAGTAACGTTATTAGTCCAGTCATTTTAAGCCAAAATGGGGGTCAACCTAGAACAAATTGCAACAGAAGCAAACTCAACTGATTTTGTATCCTCAATATGTCCTGAGTAAGGAAAAAAAAGCCCTGAAGAATCCCATTAAGGGAAAGTTTAGAAAAAAAACCCAATATAGCCTATTCATATGCCTATTCATTCTTTTCTCACGTGAATAAGGTAAAAATGTTATCCTTTAGATATCACCATGAAAATTAAAGTACTTCTTCCTGCCTCTATGTATTAAAGGGTTAGTTCACCCAAAAATGAAAATTAAGTCATTAATTACTCACCCCCATGCTGTACAAACCCCATAAGGCCTTCGTTCGTCTTCGGAACACAAATGAAGATATTTATGATTAAATCTGAGAGGTTTATGACTGCTACATAGGCTCCCTAAGGGAATGACACCGGACGGCCCAGAAAGTCATTAAAGAAAATGTTTAAATATTCCATGTCGCAACAGTGGCTCAACTATAAGTTTATCAAGCGACGAGAATACTTTTTGTGCGAAAAAACAAACAAAAATAACGACTTTATTCGACTATTCCTTTTCTTCCTTGTAGGCCTGAAACGAGACTTCAAGAGATTTCCACGACGCACACGCGCGAGAACTTAACTGAAGTAGTTGAAGGAGATCGCAATTCTCGTGCATGCGTCGTGGAAATCTCTTGAAGTCTCGTTTCAGGCCTACAAGGAAGAAAAGGAATAGTCGAATAAAGTCGTTATTTTTGTTTGTTTTTTCGCACAAAAAGTATTCTCGTCGCTTGATAAACTTATAGTTGAGCCACTGTTGCGACATGGAATATTTAAACATTTTCTTTAATGACTTTCTGGGCCGTCAAGTTTCATTCCCATAGGGACCCTATGGAGGAGTGATCCACCTCTCAGATTTGATCATAAATATCTTCATTTGTGTTCCGAAGACGAACGAAGGTCTTACGGGGTTGGTACAGCATGGGGGTGAGTAATTAATGACTTAATTTTCATTTTTGGGTGAACTAACCCTTTAATGCTCATGGGTAGCCTAAATGGGTTCCATTCAGACTTTAACATTAAGTATTTTAGTGTTATATGTCAACAAGACATTTTTGCCTGGCTATACCCAATGTTTAGATCTATTGTGGTATTTATGCAAATTAGCACATTAGATTATGCACCGTTTGCCCATGTTAACAAACAATTTAAAAAAACTTGTCATACATTTTTTGTTTGTCTTGATGTAAGTAATCAACTCAGTAGGGTAATTGTCATGGTGACATCTAAAGGTTACAAATTTTACCCTATTCACGTGAGAAAAAGAATGAATAGGCATATGAATAGGCTATATTTGGGTCTTTTTCGAAACTTTCCCTTAATGGGATTCTTCTGGGCTTTTTTTTTTTCCTTACTCGGGACATATTGAGGATACAAAATCAGTATAGTTTGCTTCTGTTGCAATTTGTTTAACCTTTTTTCATAAAATGACTGGACTATAAAGATTTTTTATAAAATTAAATATTTTCTGTCTCACTATGTTAAGAAGCAACATGGGACCACAGAAGCAAGTTATTTCAAACACGACTGACGTGTATAACGTTAGTGATTTCTTTGTTGTGTTTGACACTATGCTAAGCTATCCCTGTTGCTAAGAGCGATTGTTTCATTACTAATTGTGAAAAGTCCACCTAAGTTAATCATTTGAATGTTTTTTTAAAGGCAAAAGCACAGAAGGGTGAGAGGTCTGATCACAGAAATGAGGGATTAAAAAAGTATGAATAGAAAAGTGCCAGTAAAAAAATAAAGTGGGTAAGGGTTAACATAGACATAATAAATACATAGACACCCTATTGGCCGCTGGAGCGTACGTCAACGGCGCCGCCATGTTGGGGATGGCTACTTTCCCATACCTCTCATACCGGGAATTGAGATAAATGCCTGATCGTGTGCTGCTTGGGGCTGTACAAATCACCACACAATTGAAAACAGCTTTCGAGGACTTACCTTTCACAAGCAAGACTGAACGTTTGTTTTTGGTTGTATTTGGTCATGATTTAATTAGTAATAGTAACGTTCAGATGTTAAATTTAAAAATATACTGTTATTGTGTCACGAAATGTAGTTTTAATAGTTTTTCAGTCGACAATGTAGTTGTTTGAAGCTCAAATATGTGGTTTGTTTATAAAGATAGCGCCTATTTAAAAATTTGATCTGACGTTTTCGGATTTGTAAGATGCTATCACCGGGGGCTCAGCGCTCTGCACCCCGCCTGGAAGAGCCGTACCTCGGCCAGTGCTTCTGACGTTTGCCGCTGGCTCGGATGTCTCTAGTGGTTAAACATGAGATATAATTCGTCTTGTGTATATCTAACGGGCGATCTTTGGTCTCATTAATCTATAAATGGTTCCCTGGTAAATCGTTTTGGCTGAGGGCAAAGTGAAGTTTCATAACTTTATATTTAGGCTATTTTAACGTTGTATCCTGCTGTATGTTTGACTGAAGCTACTTCTGTTATAATGGCTATTACTGATCAATAAAACTGAAATTTAACAAAAAGAGTTAAATATTAGTCACCATTTAACTTATTTTTTATTGTGTATATTCTGTAATTGATATTTCTTATTCTATTGCTATTATTATAGTATTATTAATAAACTATATGCTATTATCAATATGTTTATGATTGTATTATTGTACTTATGATATACTATTCATTACTATTTTATTTGCTGTATACTATTTGTTTATTTTATTGACTAAACTATTTACTATTACTTCTCACTTTATGTTATATTTACTATTTGCATTGCACTATAGTTGTACCATAACATATGTATTATCATAAAGCATCCATCAGTTATCTATTTTATTGCTAAAATCTGGTCAATCACAGAAAAATGCTTTTTCCACAATAAGAAAACTTAAATTATATCTCAGTATGGGAGTCTTCACCATTCTTATCCAAGAATAAAAAGCCAAATACATGACAAGCCAGAGCTTTGACCATTCTTTAATAAAAAGCCAAATACATGACAAGCCTGAGCTTTGACCATTCTTTATTAAAAAAAAAATATTTTACAAGTCTAACTATCGAGATTTTAAATAACTAGAGATGGAATTTTTGTACACCACATACAAACCACTGAAATCGGTTGATAAATGTAAAAACAGTTTGTTTTTATCCAGAAAAAACGCAGCTCACCCGTTTACTTACATTAGATTACAGTGCAGTCTTGCCCTCCGCAAAATGGCGGACCCGTTGACGTATCGCAGCAACGTTCTCTTACGAGAGTATCTCTCTTTCTGCGTAATATCTTACGCTATGGGGAAAACCTCTTTTCCACGAGATATTGAAGCCAAAAATTATCCTTAATTTTGAATTAATGTAAAACGCTATGCAGCAGCATGCAGACATAGGCAGGACGGCTCGCGCACCTATAGAGGGAATGCATTAACGTCACTTCCCCGTCGGAACACGCCCCCCTCAGCGGGACTGAGTGGCAGAAGAGCTGCTGCGTGACTGGAGTTAATAGGGGAAACTGCGTTAACGCGAGTAAAACAAACTATTATCAGTTTAAACTAAAAGTTGGACTCGATATAGTGTTCCTTACAACTTATCAAAGATCCAGTGATCCATGGATATTGACATGCAGCCAGGAATCGTGTTTCCTGACAATTATATGTGCCTGATTTCGACGCCGGGGAAATAAATGAAGAAAATTTGCCTGTAAACGTTTTATATAAATACAATATAGATAGGTCTAAATCCGAGTGATCACTTACATTAATGTTATACTGTATATCATCATATCGTCCAGCCCTAAAACTTGTATAGTTTTTTTGTCAGTGTTTATTTAAAAACATCCAATTATGCAGAATATAGTCTGTTCTGTAGCTTTTTGCAGTCTGTAAAAATATACAGTACCTCAGATTTGTGGTCAAATCTAGTTGTACAGTCAATCGCAAACCTCTTTCCCGTTTTAGATGTGTTTTGTGTGATTTTCACGGCATTCACGCTGAAAACAAATGCTGCCGCTCAGTCTTTTTGCCACTTGTGGGCGTGACCGCATTCACTCCGGCCGACGGTGACGTCATGCGCATACCCTCTATTGGCTGCCCTGCGGCAACAGCAGCAGCCTATTAGTAGGGAGGTTAAGCCCAAAAAATAGGCCTTTGACTTCAAGTCATGATGCAAAGGTCGCCTTTGGTATGGAAGTACCTTAGGGTCATACAAATAAATTTATCCTAAGACACAAGTGAGATCACACTTTGTATCAGAAATAAACACGTTTTTTTTTTTTTCAAAAATGGCTGCCAATGCGCCGAAAATACTCTAGAGCCCATATCTTTGCTTCTGTTATCGCTATAATGACAAATTTGGTGTCAAAGTGTACATTTTTGGGGTCAAGGAATCCAATAAAATTGGTTTCAAGTTTAAAAAAATTATCATTTTCCCCATACTATGACAATTGGTGGTAAATATGCACATTTCACATAAAAATTGTGTCATCAGAGTGACTTTACTTATCTTTTCATTCAAAAAATTTTGTATTTAAACAGTGCAGCTACTTATGTACATTACATTTGTCCTAAGTAGCATGAGATTTCGACCAGTCAGGAGTAGCCTATAGCAAATCAGTTCCTGCAACAACATATCCCATCTGCACCAGGAGCTGTGACAGCGGTTGAAGGTGACAGGTTAACACTTTGAGGTTCGTATGACTTTCTCATTAAATAGAAAAAATGTTTTTAATGTTAGATAACTAATAACTAGCTAGCTAGTTGACTATGAAAAAAAAACCTTAGAGGGAAAATCTCTTTTCTCGAGAATACTGAAGCCAAAAATTATCCTTATAATTTGTATTCATTTAAAATGCACTTGCTGCAGCTAGCAGACCTAGGCGAGGCAGCTCACGCGCCTATTGGCTGCTCTGCGGCAACTGCTGCAACCTATCGAGGGACTGCTCGTGACGTAAGCACCAATGAGGGCGCCGGCGCCCTCATTCGTCACGTCCCGCGCGAATGGGTGTGGCTTATGCCTATATAAGCCGGAGTTCGAGGGGATAGGATGCTCCTTGGTTTTCATCGACTGAAGCAAAACCAGATTGTAGCACAAGCACGACAGAGTTACGCAACACTCGTTCCCTTTTCTAGAGAGAACCGAGGTTACGTTAGTAACTAAGACGTTCTCTTACCAGAGTACTCTCGTGTTGCGTAAGCTAGCTTACGCTACGCGAACCCAATTTAAAACGCTGTGCGTGCTAAATCTACCACAACACTGACCCAAGGGCAAGCCTGAGCTCATATAATATGGGGATATAAAAAGCTGACATTGGGAATGGGCTTAATAAGAATGATATAAGGCAAACGTGGTTACCTTAAATGCATAGAGGGTGCTTAACCCTCCTGTTACCCTCAGATCTGATAACATTTTTTACCTCCACAATTTTTTTTAGTAAGTAATTTTATTTAAACCTCCACAATATAATTTTTTTTTTTTTACAAAGGTTTGTCTCAGGTAATTTATGTCTTTGTTGACTACTTAAGTAACCTTTTAAGTTGACATCCACCCACCACCCCCCTCCCCACCCCACCTAACCCCTTATGCATCCAAAATACCCATTCCACAACTATGGACAAATTTAGAAATCAACATAAAATCTGACTGATTGACCTAAAATTGGAAAAGTATAAATATATTTGGTGTTTTATTTGTTTTATAATATTTCTAAATATAGATTTTTGTAATATATAACATTTGGAAAGAAAAATATTTATTTTATCAAGGATAGTAACACGAGTTATGTTTGGGGTCAATATCGGAAAAATTATGTTTTCCCCTCCCCCATGGCACGGGAAACATCAAAGTTCTCGCAAAAATTATGTTTTCCACTCCCCATGGCACAGGAAAGATTTATCAGTTCTCGAGGCAGCTAGACCTTTAGATCGGCCACCAAACGAAACAAAGAGCTGTCCTGACCGTCTGAAAGCTGCCGAACGTTCCACATAAATTCCCAGGGCCCTAACCGGGCAAAGGAGATTCACGTCAGACTCGCTGTCAGCTCCGAAGAGGGCTGACAGGGAGATGACTTGCGCTCTGAAAGGAGTGGCAAGTACTTTGAGGACATAACCATGTCTTGGTTTGAGGATGACCTTGGAGTCATTAGGCCCAAACTTAAGGCACGACGCGCTAACAGAAAGTGCGTGTCAGTCACCCACCCGCTTGACTGAGGCGATAGCCACCAGAAAGGCGGTTTTCAATGAGAGATACTTAAGGTCCACAGACTGTAGAGGTCCGAAAGGGGCACCCTTCATGGCCTCCAGGACCAAGGAAAGGTCCCATATGGGAACCGAGGGGGGACGAGGAGGGTTCACCCTTCTAGCTCCACCAGTGACTGGCCATGTGAATGTTTGACAAACGCAGCAATAGCCACCACATATACCTTGAGCATGGATGGGGATCTACCCTTGTCCAAGAGCTCCTGTAGGAAGGAGAGAACCTCCGACACCCCACAATCTTGTGGATCCAGGTTGCGAGCTGAGCACAAACCTGAGAACACTGACCACTTGGAAGCATAAAGCTGTCTAGTAGAGGGCGCTCTAGCTTGCATAATCATGTTTAACACTCCGTCAGGGAGACTGACCGGTACCCGTTGATGGCCCACACATGCAGAGCCCAAAGCTCGGGTCGTGGGTGCCAAATCGTACCCCCGGCCTGTGAGAGGAGATCTCTCCTCAACGGGCCAGGCCACGGAGCCAAGCTCTGAAGCTGGATCAGCTCCGGAAACCAAACTTGGTTCGGCCAGAACGGAGCTACTAGAAGCACAGAGGAACCGTTCTCCCTGATACGCTTGATTACCTGTGGTAACAGCGTGATCGGAGGGAAAGCATAGAGAGGGCGGCTGGGCCAGTGATGGGCCAGCGCGTCCTTGTTCTTTGTGAAGCATATTGGACACTGAGCGTTGTTTTGAGACGCAAAGAGGTCGACTTCCGCTGTGCCAACGGTGTCCCACAACAGCTGAACTGTCTGAGGCTGGAGAGACCATTCCCCTGGGGGAACATTGTCCCTGGACAGCCTGTCTGGACCCACATTCAGATGGCCTGGCACATGCGCCGCTCTCAGCGAGAGTAGGTTGCGCTGAACCTATACAAGGAGGCGTTCTGCCCGTGCATGAAGGTTCCGTGATCTCAGACCGCCCTGGCGATTTATGTAGGAAACCACCGACATGTTGTCCGTGGGGACAAGGACATGGTGACCCTTTAGAAGGGGAAGGAAGAACCACAAGGCGTCAACCACCTTCATCTCTAGACAGTTTATGTGCAAGCTCTTTTCTTGGCTTCACCACAGGCCAAAAGTCGGTCTGCCCTCGTAGAGGCCGCCCCAGCCCGAATTGGAGGCGTCTGTCGAAACCACTTTCAGTTTCGAGATTAATCCCAGGTTTACACCTGTCTGATACCAGTCGACCGCCTTCCAGGGCTCCAGAGCTGTGACACAGTTCTGAGTTACCTTGAGACGTAAATGACCGGATGCCCATGCTCGACGCGACACCCGTGTATGTAGCCAGTGCTGTAAAGGGCGCATGCGAAGCAGACCCAAACGAAGAAATTATTAAGTTGTGAATGGACTGTGTGTTTGGCATGCGTTTTTTAATAAAAAATTGCATATTTCACCTCCAATTGTCATGGTAAGGACAACATTATTGTTTTTTAGTCTTGGAACCTATTTTATTGGACTCCTTGACCACAAAAATGTACACGTTGATACCAAATTTGTCATTATAGCTATAACAGAAGCAAAGACATGGGCCTCTCAAGTATGATCGGCGGCCATTTTTTTTTTAAATGTGCGTATATAAGATACATAATGTGATCTCACTTGTGTCTTAGGATAAATTTATTTCTATCGCCCTAAGGTACTTCCATACCAAAGGGGACCTTTGCATCATGACTTGAAGTCAAAAGTCACTTAACCTCCCTACTATATCGAGAGAGGCACTGCGTGACACCATATCCAATGGGGGCATTTCGCGCCCATTTCGTCACATCCCGCCAGAAAGGGCGTGGTCTCGCCATTTCATCTGCGTTTCCCGCCTGGGTAAGGATCATGCAGCTCTCGCGCTCGCTGAGCGAGCTATTGCCATGGTGACTCTGAGGACTCGCCTGGCATTTTTTCTCCGAGTCTGCACTCCCGCCCGCTGTAGTGCCGCGCCGTAAAGCGCCGTACTCAGCGGGTCCCCGAGCCTTCTCAAGCCCGTGAAAGCTCGCCGGTTCGCCCACCAGCTTCAGTCGAGTCGCTCACAGACGGACAACGGCCGCCACGCGCCGCCGCCTCCGCCATTATGAGGACGAGATAGCTGCATCTGTAGAGAAGACCAGCTGCTCTATCCTGGCGTCGGACAGTGAGGATGGGGCGAGTTCTGTGGACCTCTCCCCCCCCCTTCTGCCCGCGAGTCGTCAGGGAAACGGGCCAGCATCAAAACCGCGGCTAGCTTTCTTTACGTTATAAGAAAGCTGCCCCACCCCCCGTGCGTCACCGGCGAAATAATGAAAGAGTGTGTTTTAGTCCCGCCGAGGCCGGACCAATCTCCATTTATCAAACATTTCTCAGCTCCTCTGAAGTTTGAGCGGCTGAAAATGTCAATATTGCAGCAATGAGCCTGTTGTATAACACGCACGCCTGCAAACAAACGCCGACACACACAAAAGATATTACGCAGTACGGGAGATACTCTCGTAAGAGAACGTACTCGGTTACTAACGTAACCTCGGTTCTCTCTAGAGAGGGAACGAGTACTGCGTATCTTGCCGTGCATACACAGCTCTGGTTCGCTTCGGCGATGAAAACCAGTGTACCAGCCTTATCGAGCTATATTTATAGGGCGAGACCACGCCCTTTCTGGCGGGACGTGACGAAATGGGCGCGAAATGCCCCCATTGGATATGGTCAGAGCCGTTGAAAAACACGGCTCTGGATATGGTGTCACGCTGCGCCTCTCTCGATAGACTGCTGCTGTTGCCGCAGGGCAGCCAATAGGCGCGCGAGCCGCCCTACCTATGTCTGCATGCTGCTGCACAGCGTTTTACATTAATTCAAAATTAAGGATAATTTTTGGCTTCAATATCTTGTGGAAAAGAGGTTTGCCCCATAGCGTAAGATATTACACAGTACTTGTTCCCTCTCTAGAACCAAGGTTACGTTAGTAACCGAGTACGTTCCAAAGCGGCCAATAGTCTATGTATTTATTATGTCTATGGGGGTTAACATGTTAAATAAAATGCTTTTTTTTTCATTCTACCGAAAAGAGCCCACTGTTGCTATAGCAACGACTTACGTGCATCTGATTGACAAATAATTCACGGTATATTATTTCACTGTTGTTGTTTCTAGTGTTGAGGTTATTTCAGCTTTTGTACAAACTGCACTTACCTCTGCTCAGCCACGAACTGGTCGAAAGCTGATGACGTAACATGCAGGTAGGCCCGCCCTCACGTGATACTGATTGGTCGATTGATTAGCTTAAATCTGATTAACTAAAGAGTAATACTGCTCTGTGTTACGAGTAAAGCGCTGCCAGGAAAGTCTCAAAAACACACACACACACACATGCAAAGCGATTCGTATGTGAATGACGATTGAATTGCCCATTCAAATTCAAGGACACACTCGTACATTTTAAACATTCAAAGATTTTTGTGCACAGTTGTATATCTACAAATTGTGTTTTGCATTTGTGAAATGTATTTTATGAATATTTTATTTTATTTTGCGCATGTGAATTGCTTTTTGTGAATATATGAATATAAAGCCGTTGAAAAATGAAAATAGAAAAAAATTTAAAATCTACTCAAGTACCGTAACAAAGGTATTTGTAATTAGTTACTTTCCACCTCTGCATTAAAAAAAAGTTACCACCTGATAGCTGCAGATTAATTTCGACGTTGATAGTATTAAGGGTTGCCACCTTTGGGACTTTGGCTGGAGTGAGACTGTAAAATTTCAGTGCGGATGCGGAGAAATTTTTTGGACCCTGATTTATGCAACAACAACAAAAATAGAATGGAAACGGTTTTTTTTTTTTCAAAATGTACAATTAATTTATTGATTGGCCTATAAAAATAAATAAAGATAGAGGCGATTAAATAACAAACATGTAAAACAACAACATCTAAACAATAAGAAATCTCAAAACAAAAAGGGACACTTAATAGTTACTCCACCTCTCCAGAAAACCACAACACACAAGTTTCACAAATTAGGCCTGTTATGCCACAGTGGCCGTTTGGCCTGCTTCACTGCCTCTGCAAGAGCTCTGTATCTGAAGCAGGATTCGACCCGTTCAAGAACAATCCGTTCATGTCTGTCACGTGACAAATGACCGAAAGACTCGGAAGGTAAAGTAAATATTTGTTCCCTGTAAATTCTTTTTGACTGCATTATAATGATTTATTAATTCAGAATATGATCAATTTGGCTGTTAAAAGTAAGTATAACATTCAGCCCTTTAAATGAACGAAATGACTCGAAAAAAAGATTCGTTCATTTTAATGAACGAGATCGAACAAGCGAGTCAGTATAAAATGATCCGAACTTCCCATCACAGTGTGCCATCAAGTGCAGTCTGTGGTGTCAGTCTTGTTTAGGCCAATAACTGAAAAGATTCGCTCAGCATCCGCATTTGAGTGTGGCAGGCTTAACACAATCTGGCCAACCTTTGATAATTTGGGGAATTTTAAAATGCCACTTGCTTGCCCGATTTGCCAAAACGTAATTTGTACCATGAGCCTATTTTCATTCAGCAATTAGCTAGCCCATATAACGCACGTCAGACAACGTTTGCAACTATAGTTGACGTCTGTACTCTCGGCACACAGACTGATAAGGCAAGGCTACGACACTAGTGACAAGGTACACCATTTTATTATCTGCTTACCTTGATTGTCATCCAAACTTTTAAACGTGCATCAGTCGACTCCGACTCCGCACCTGAACCTATGCTCTGAACTCTCTCTGAGTCTGAACTTTTCACACGCAACTGACGTATCCAGTGCAAGGTTTTCAGCGAATCAACGATCAGAGAGTACTGGGTCCGGGTATCGTTCGTTCATTTGTTTTTGCTTTCACATATGAAAACGAAAAAAACGAGCAAACAACTCCTTTTTTCAGACTAATTTTCATCCGGAGTCCCTGGCAGGTTATTATAAAAACTGTAAAAACATAATATGCAACAGGTAATATACAACATGCCTATAGTCAAAGTTTAGTGGTAGGCTAATATTACCAGGGTTGTGGACTCGAGTCGCATGACTTGGACTTGACTTGGACTCGAGTCCCAAATTTGATGACTTGCGACTCGACTTGACATATTCAAAGATGACTTGCGACTCGACTTAGACTTTGACAACAATGACTCGCGACTTGACCTGGACTTGAGCCCTGTGACTTGGAAAGACTTGACCTACCTTCTAAAACCACAGATCAGAGTTGTAATAATCACTGACTGTAGTATGGCACTGTATCATTGACGCATGATCACAGCGCTGATTAGCGCTGTTTTCGCACGTTTGGCACTGAGCCAGAGAGCGCGTGATGGAGTGTGTTCTGGTAGCCTAGTCAATTTGATTGGTAAAAGCCATATATAGTGACTTAAAATGTATAGAATTTGATATAAAAGATGATAGTGACAAAGATGACAAAAAAATGCACTGAGAATCAATTTAAGATTATTGGTTCAGAATAAATGACTTGTACACTTTTACAGTCTGTACAACACAAAAAATTTAACACTTTACTGAAGTAGTTAGGCCTAGTTATTGCACCACCACAGTATTTTAAATTGGTAGAGATTTTATTATAATATTAGGTCAACGCAGCCTACATGAGTGAGTCGCCAGCTGAGGAAAGTGAGTCGCTCGTTGTGTGAGGAGAGTGAGTCGCCCGCTGAGGAAAGTGAGTCGCCCGCTGAGGAAAGTGAGTCACTCGCTGAGTGAGGAAAGTGAGTCGCCCGTTGTGTGAGGAGAGTGAGTCGCTCGCTGAGGAGAATGGGTCGCCCGCTGTGTGAGGAGAGTACGTATGCAGGTCCACCGCTATCAGTGGGAAAGTCTGTAGCTAGTGGCTATAGTATAGTGACTTCCTACGACAAATGATTAGTCCTATTTTTGGACCTTCCGGCCCGCCATAGCACCCAGGATGCATATCATTACATCCTGAGACTTCCACAGACGACATATGTTCATGTTTTAATATTTAGAACTATTCTATTATTTATTGCTATCCGGATGTGAAAAAAAAGTGTTTATGAAAAAATATTCTCTACCTTTAATTGAAAGTTATTGCCAAGTTTTGGTATAGGGTTCAAAGCACACAGCATTCTATCATGACTCCTCACTGAGCTGTACATTTGAGCTGTAGCCTACTGTACACTGAGCATGCACAGTGGTTTAGTGGCACATTCACAAGTAGTGATAGACTTATCTATTTTATGAGTGAAAAAATCTCTATCTTGGTATTTATATGTAGTGTGGTGCAAAGCAGACATGGGCTTCACAGGTCACAGTTCAGACCGTTCAACAGGCCATGCAGGAAGAAAACAGCTTATTTTAGCGTCTTCCTGCTCTGCATCAGTGTGCTAACCTATTAGTGGAACGGCTGAGCAGCCTGCAGACACATGTGGGTGAGACACATGGCAAAACCCAACTATTTAGTCTGAAGATTCCTTTCCTGTTTTCCTACACATTGAGTTTAAATACAGGTTTATGCAAGCGGTTAGGGAGAAAACAGAGCTGCCACTGTGTGCCTGAGAGGAGGACTTTTTTTTTTTTCATTTTACTGCATGTTCCCAGAGAGAGTTAAAATGAGCAGGTTATCTGTTTTGTAAAACTAGAGGCAAATATTATGATTGAAAACTGCTTCGTATGAGTAAGTTCAAAATATAGTCAACTCAAGGCTGATTTCACAAGACTAATCGGCAGGTTAGATGTTAGGCAACATCTGTCAGTCTCTAAATTACAAAGAAAAGTGAAAAACCTGCCATTTCAGACAAATACAACTACAGGCTTATTTAATTTTGGTCTGGCCTTGATCCAGATCCTTCTTCTGTATTTCACATGGAGCTGCTTGTGGTCACGACTGAGGTCAGTGTTTGTGTGGAAGCAAAAAAACCTGTAGGGAAAATTCCTCACTCCCCAGTGATTGAACCAACATGCACATGAAAACATAATGCTTATATCCATATTCATACAGTACTGTTCAGAATAATTGGGTTCAGTTAAAAAAAAAAGAAATTTGTATTTTTATAGCAAGGATGCATTAAATTGATCAAAAGTGACAATTATATGTAAAGACTGTTATACTGCTACAAAAATATTGTTTAAAATAAATGCTGTTCTTTTGAACTTTCAAATCAAATAATCCTAATATATATATATATATATATATATATATATATATATATATATATATATAATTAAATTTTTGTTAAATATTAAAACATAAATATTAGGCTGCACAGCTCTTTTCAACTTTGATAATAATAGGAAATGTTTCTTCAATGTTTTAATAATAATAATAAGGAGAAATATCAATGTTTTCAGCATATTAGTATGATTTCTAAAGGATCATGTGACACTGAAGACTGGAGTAATGATGCTGAAAATTCAGCTTTGCCATCACAGGAATAAATTACATTGTTTTTAAAAATATTAAAATAGAAAACAGTTGTAATGATATTTCACAATATTACTGTTTTTACTGTACCCCAAACATTCGAACAGTGGTTTTCCTTTCTGATGTTAAGCTCTGTTATATAGAAAGATACTTTCTATACTCATCTTGAATCATTCTAGCAGCAGAAATGCTGTACTTAGCTTAGGATCATCATATATCTGCACTCAAATATCCACGACAGATCTATTGTAAGTCATATTTTAATGAAGATGCATCACCGTGATTTTTTTTTACCCGTTTTTGTCACATTGAAATTCTGTTTGAAAAGAGACAATATCCAATATTAAAAACTGTAATGAAGATAAATGCCTTCTAGAAGTGCTGCGTAGATTGTGGGTCACTGACATGGAAATAATCTCCATGACATTATAATATAACATATTATGTTGACAGACCCTCAATACAGGCCACTCAGGCCTTCCCAAATGGGGTTCAAAGTTTGATCCAAAAATATCTGTCTCTTTTCTTTTTTGAGCTGAGAAGGCATTTTCCATATCATACATACCATCCATCACTTTCAAACGGTAAATAATTACATGAAAGTAAGATGTCAGCAGTCCAGTGTCCATCGTAGCATTTCGGTCCTGGCAGAGTTGCTGACGGTCATAGATGTGTGTTTGTGATACATGGAAAAAACGGATGTTCATTAGTCACAGATAACGGAAAAAGACATGTTCATAAGTATTGTGAACTAATAAATGATTAGAGATAGGTAAGTGTATAAAGATGTATCCTGTTCTGAGTTTAAAGCTGTTTTCCATTATCTAAGCAATTTGTCAAAATAAATGAGGGCCTGTTAATAAGTATGTGTAAAATATACAATAACAATATAATTTTACATAATTATTATTTTTTATAATTTAAAGTGATTTTATGGCCCTCTAAATGCTTCTAAAACGTATAAAATCTGGTAACACTATATTTTGACGGTCCACATTAGACATTCTAACTATAAGTAAATTTGACACTAACTACATCTCTCAGAGTACCGGTATTTGTAGACTGACTGCTTAATATCTGCTTACTCTTTATTTTGATGGTCCCTCAACAGACATTCTTGTAACTTTGCAACTACATGTCAACTTATTCTACTCATACTCTAATGAGAGTTAGTTGACATCTAGTTGCAAAGTTACTTATTAGTAGAATGTAGAATATAATTAGTGGACCATCGAAATGAAGAGTTATTATTTTGTAACAACTTTGTCTTTCCAGACCTGGCATATTAAGAGAAGTCTGTAAATGAGCTCTTGTAAAACAAAGTTATGTAATATTTTTTTCACAGACAATTGCTTTAATATTATACACAATTATGTGGTCGTGTTTCATATAGAGAAAACACATATAAGAACATGTGTTTACGTATACATGACGAAATATTACGTATAATTGGTTATTTGGTGCAAACCTCTGGCTAAACATTAAAAGTCTTTGGCTTTCACAGAACTCACAGTCTCATGATCCTCTGGAGGTGTGGTTCTCTTCACTCTCCCCTCCTTCTCTAGTAATTATATATAACAGGCCAGACTGAGCTACAGTTAGTTGAGTCGTGGAATTAAAGTCTAAGAAAGGTTTCAGGGTCATATTTACCTGTGTTTTACACAGGAACTGAGCGTTCATTTATCAATCAATTTATTGATAACACAGCCGATCAAGCAGAAGTCATTCAACTCATTTGGTGAGTACTCTGTTTAGTTACTTTTAGGTTACATCTGAGAGTATTTGTTAAGGGTTGAAAAATTCAACATTATTTATTCAGCAGTGTATTTGAACTCCAGGGCAAAGCTGATATGATTTTAGTCATTTTGGTTAGTAATTTAATACATGCCCTTAACAGTAACTCACAATAGCATGATGAACTGCACAATGTCATGAGACTCTTACATCACTTGTCTTTTCACAGCTATCTGTATTTAATATCAACCAGACTTGACACTTGACACAAAATTGGAATGTTAACAAATTCTGATGATTCATGTGCATGTATTCTTGTGTGGTCAGAGAACATCATAATGGTTTGGTATGCAGGTCTTCTGTACAAAGTCAAATCAAACACCTGTTCTCATAGAATAAGTAATTCAATAAGTCATTCATCTACTTCTGAAGCATGTGCTTAAGTCTTCATAAAGTGTTCTGAGTCTCTCTAAATCATCTGATGTCTGAGGGCACTTAGACTTTTTTGCATCAAAACTTGCCATCAAAAAGTTACAAGTTGCCATCAAAATATCAAAAGTATTGTCAGGCTCATAATCAAATAGCACGCTTAATGAAGCATTATTAAGCCTCTTTTTTCCTAATGAATATGGCACTTTGTTTTGGAAATTCCTTACTTGACTACTTACACTGGCACACAGTAGATCTTAATGTCCCTCAAAGTTGTTTTTTTTTTTATATAAAACAAAAAAACAGCATTATTTTATGGTGGATAAATAATATGCTATGCTAACAGATAAAAAAAAAGAGTAAAAAAAATGCTAATAAATCCCCATTCCTTTGTCACCCCAGCTACGTGGGTCTTTGTTGGTTAACCAACCCAGGTCTACTACATAAAATAGAAAGATATTGCTGCAAATGTGAATGTAAATCTTATCAGTAGCATAGTGTGCTTTGCATTTCTTTTAAACAGACATAATTATTACAGTCTGAGCTGAAAAATGGCATTATTTTATAGACCGTATGGCCAAAGTTTCATTGTCAAATTCTTTAAACATTTGTAGACATTGTTTATTTTGCTTATATAGTTATGTAGACTAGGTTAGGCTGTTTTGCACCCACAAATCCATCCCCGCCAAAAATATCTAAATCAAGGCATAAAAAGCAGTGTGGTTTACTTTCATTGTGTGTTTCTGTTTTGTGCTTTTTAATAGTCAGGTCTTAAAGTCTCTAAATCATCCAAATGGCTCTTTCTTTTCCAGAATGTACTGTCGATCACTACTAAGATCTAGTCCACAATGGATGTCTCTGTCTGTGTAGCCACTCAAAGCCAATGCAAAGCCCTGACTGATATTAGTATATGTAGCTAACAGTTGCTTTTTACTTCCTGCTACTTTTTATTAGTGGAGATAGACCGGGTGTAGACTGATTTTTAGCTTGTCTCCTTTATTGCTTTGGATATTTATTTATTTATTAAGAAGAAATACCTCAATAATCTGACCCAGCTTGATTCACAATAGGCCAATAGTGCAGTTACTCTCTCGCAATGGAATCCAGTACACTAGCATCCCTTGCAACTGTTACCATGCTAACGGCGGCCACACAGACAGACATGTCTAATTTTCTCTGGCTGCTGGTGCTGGGCTTCGTCATCGCTTTTATCCTGGCGTTCTCTGTGGGCGCCAACGATGTGGCCAACTCCTTCGGTACAGCAGTGGGTTCTGGGGTCGTGACCCTGCGCCAGGCCTGCGTCCTAGCCACCATCTTTGAGACAGTGGGTGCCATCCTTTTAGGGGCCAAGGTCAGTGAGACCATCCGTTCGGGTATCATCGATGTTCAGATGTACAACGGATCAGAGGCTGTGCTGATGGCTGGCTCCATCAGCGCCATGTTTGGTGAGTATGTACTTCAAGATAGATTAAAAAAAATCTGTCATCATTTTCCTCACCCTCATGTCATTCTGAACCTGTATGACTTTAGTTCTGTTGTGTAATGTAAAAGAAGATATTTGTAAATCAAATAAAAGTCAATGGGGTCCAATGTTGTTTTGGACCCCATTGACTTCCATTGCTCTTTCTTTCACTCAAAGCCAATACATATTTTAACACCCTCAAAAAATGTCCATCATAGTTTGTTACACAGGAGAATGCGAAACAGCTGAATCCAGTAAATTGCGAGCATATCACCTAGGTGGAAGTTTCTCATATTGCCATGACTTGTGTTGGTCACATCACAAGCTTATGTTTGTTTTTTGCACTATTACAGGATCTGCTGTTTGGCAGCTCGTAGCTTCGTTCTTGAAACTCCCCATCTCTGGAACACACTGCATTGTGGGCGCTACAATAGGCTTTTCCATGGTTGCTAGGGGTCATCAGGGGGTCAAATGGCTCGAACTGCTTCGCATTGGTACGTGAAATTTTGTATTTTTGAGATTTTGCATAAACATGCTTAGATTACATGATTTTTCCTAAATAATGAGTCAGTTAATGAAAAGGGAATATTTTGACCCCAGAAATAGTAAGCAGTAAGTCCACCCCAACATGATTTAATGCAGATTTCTTAGTTTTATTATTTTTTTCACATGACCCAAATAAGAGTTATTTATGGAACAGAACATTTTGGACTATACAGACAGGAAACGTGGTCACATGCCATTACCCCTTGTGACTTACTGGGTGTTTGTTGATACTCAGCATGCAGCCCTGAGAAATCTTGGGCCATACAATTTTTAGATAACAGAGAATAGCATCGATGTTTGGATGTGGAATTGTGCATATTTGTAAAGCATTGATATATGTGTTCCAGTTGCCTCTTGGTTTCTTTCACCTCTTCTCTCCGGCATAATGTCTGCCATTCTCTTCTACTTTGTCCGCAAGTTCATCTTGAGTAAGGTAAAAAGCAAATCTGAGCTCACCTGTTACATAATGTGCCCGTGTCTGTTTTGATATTTTACGTAATCTCTTGTTGTTGTCAATAAAGAAAGAACATCCTTTTTTTTTACCACGTGCTAAACAGCAATATATCCATGTGCTCTAGGAGGATCCAGTGCCCAATGGTTTAAGAGCATTACCAGTTTTCTATGCTGTTACAATGGGAATCAATCTGTTCTCCATCATGTTTACCGGAGCACCAAGTAAGCTTTTTTTCTGCTCTAAATCAATATTTTTTTTTTTTTTTATTTGATTAAAATATTTTTATTTTTTAAAGAAATATATAACTTCGCTTTATTTATGGATTTTTTTAATTCATTGATTGAGTCTCTAAATGTTACTAAAAGGGGTTATGCCAGATTTAGCCTTTTGAGGAACATTTTGTTCCCAAATTGTCACTAAGAATGTACTTTGATATGATATATGATTTGAACACACAAACACATATAACATGCTGAGGTCATGATCACATGTATGCATACAGTACCCCTCCCTCATCTAATTAACTTAATTTACTTTCACATTCACGCATACAGAGGCTGGTGGGTTAAACAGTATACTATATTGCTAATGAATATATGTGCTATGTGAAAATGTGTAGCTGTTTGTCGATGGAATAATGAAATATAATTTTGGCCCAAGTTCAACAATCTGTACTATTAAGCAAACGTCAGGGGGATCATGATGTACTGAAACTAAAAAAGGCTGCTGTGAACCAACTGTTGTCCTAGAGTCTGTGTACTAATCAGCGGGCCACAGGGCCGCCCTCTTCCTGGTTATCTACTGAGGCATGCACATGACCCTGTTTGATACTGGTTCTTCTCATTCAGAGGAACTGAAAAATAACTTAGCCGTAAGTTATAATGATAAAAAAGACTCTATCACTGGAAAGTCCCCTATTTCAACCTGATTTAAGACAGAAATTGTATAACCGTTTGCTTATCTCACTGTAGTGTTTTGTCAACAAGCACAACAAACTTACAGTAATTCTGAAGGATAAACGTGCTATCATTATTTAGAAAACAAGAAAGATGTCCTTCTTTTTAAAAGATCATTTGTATTTCAGGTTGACTTATCCACACAGTTTTGCTATTAATTAGAATGTAAAGTTATGCTAATGCTAATTTAGAGAAACCCAAGGTCTTTTCAAGAGGAATGTGAGACTTTGAGTATTCTTGATGATTTTCAATATGAAAGTGTAGAACATGTTGCACTGTTTAACACAAAAACATTTTTTCAAACGTTTTCATCTCTTTCTTTTCTTTATTCTGCAGTGTTGGGATTCGATAGGGTACCATGGTGGGGCACTCTGCTGATCTCGCTGGGCTGTGCCATGCTTACTGCTCTGGTGGTCTGGTTCATTGTGTGTCCACGGTTAAAGAAGAAGATCAAAAGTGAATATTTATATTATCATGTCTGTAATTTTATGACCATTGTCAGTATTCATTTTAAATAGGCTACTTAAAGTATAAAATTCTTAGAAGGTTAAAATTTTGGAATATACTTTAATTACAAATTCTGATTAGTATTGTAAGAAAACACTTATTTTACCTGGTCAAAAACAGCTCTGTTTTCAGCACGCCGTTTCAGTGCATATGACTTTAAATGATAATGAGCTTTGCTCACCCCGCCTCTCTGTTCTGTGCATACACCGTTTGTAACACAATAACCATAAGGCGTTGTTCAGTAGCCTATAAACGTGGGATTATGAATTATATTGAGAACGTCATACATAGAAAACATGCCGTAATGTACCCTGAGTGTAATTTAGACGCATTCATTGTGAAGCGTGCAGCTAGCGATTTGCAAAGATTAATATAAATATTAATATAAAGTTTAATAAAACATTACACTCACTTCAGTTCTTCTGGAGGTTCAGCAGGAACACGAATATCTGGTACCGATCCTTTTTTCATGAGCAGCTTCTTAGCAAAACCAGCTTTATAGGCCTACTGATCCTCGTTTATAAAGCAGTCTGGTGTGTGAAATGATTCACGCAAACATGAGAGCATTGACGTTGCTCGTGGGGAATATTCCCTTCGAAAACAAACTCAGCCACTGCGTCTTAAGCGGTTCAGATTTAGGAACATTAAAATGACTGCTGTGTTCGTTATTACACCCAAGAACAGAACACCACAATCGCTTAGACGCCTTATGATTGACAGCTCGCTCACGAGCGAGGGCGGGTCTGTGTTGAAACGCTGCTGTCAATCAACAATCGTGGGAGGGGCTTCCGACCACACGGTCGAACGGCTTGATTTGAGGCAGGGGAAAACATATTAAAAACTGAGATTAAAAAAAAAACTGGATGGATTTTTATCATTTTATGATGGTTGTGTACAGGCACTGCCAACACACATTTCAGTACAATCAACTTGTAAAAGTGCATGTACCATTATATGACCCCTTTAATAAATGGCTTCTGAAAAATCATCTGTCATCTCAGAAATATATTGCATTTTAAGATATATTAAAATAGAAAACAGTTCTTTTAAATTGTAACAATATTCCACAATATTACTGTTTTTACTGTTGTTTTCTGCAAATAAATGCAGCCTTGGTGCACATTCTTTCAAAAACATTAAAAAAACTTACCATCTTCAAACTTTTGAAGGGTAGTATATATCACAATTGCAATTTTTTTTCGTGCAATTGTAGCTTGTGATGTCTCACAGTCTGACTTTATTTCTTATTATAAAGTATCTTCCAATTACCTTTTCCTGAATCCCATGGAAACATGATGAAATTAAATATATTTTTGAATGTTTCTAATAAACTGCCTCATTGACTGCATGCATTTGGATCCTTCCTCTTAATATAATTATTTCTGTAATTGTTTTCACCTTTTCAGGTCAGAATATTGCCGACACTAGTGGGACACAACTAATTGAGAAGAAGCCATCCTCAAATGGCCTTGTGGACCATCCCGCCCCACCTCAAAGCTACTCTCCTGTTCCACAGACACCTCCTGGTGACAGCAACAAAGTGGCCTTTGACATCGGAGGATCAGCGGAAACCGACTTGGACAACAAAGATTTTGACACCAAAGATTTGGACTGCACTCATGGTCAGCCTCTTGAAATGATAAACACACTAAATTAATTGTAATTAAGATTGTGTTTTGATGAACTGATTAAGCTTTAAGTTTCTCTCTTTTGACTATAGTAGTCATTCTTTATTCTGCAATTTTCTGTCATCCATTCTAGCTTTAAATGGCAGTGCTGGAATTGCTGTCCCAGACTTGAACGGAAGCCAGTTTCACACCGTACACAAAGATTCTGGAATCTACAAGGATCTACTGCACAAACTTCACCTGGCCAAGGTGGGCGAATGCATGGGAGAGCCCGGAGAAAAACCTATCCGCCGTAATAACAGTTATACTTCTTACACCATGGCCATCTATGGAATACACGGGTCATTGAAGGAGGGCGAGGGAAGCCGGACTGGACTGGATGGAGAGAAAAGGCGCTCGCGGTACGACAGCTATAACAGCTACTGTACAGCAGTGGCTGATGGAGAAGTTCCTGCAGGAGATGAAGTTCTGGCAGTGGAGCTGGGTGACGAGACCGTCAGAAGCGACTCGCTGGAAGAGGAAATAGATGAGCTAGAAATTGACAGGCCGGAGGTGTCCGCGCTCTTCCAGTTCCTGCAGATTCTCACCGCCTGCTTTGGATCGTTTGCGCATGGTGGAAATGATGTAAGGTATGAGAGACATAATAAACCTTTTTTTCATATTTTGTCCAAAGTAAGACAAAATTAATGTGAATTCAGGTATCACAACATTAAAATGTACAGTAAAAATTTTATAAAACTGGATATTCATTTTGGGATTTGTTAAAGATTACATTCAATTATTAGTGTTTTTAAAAACTAACTTGAAATGAGCATTAGATGCTGGCAAAGTAAATGTAAAAATAGAAGAAATGAGCTGCACAATTAAATATCCAATATCAGTACATAGCTGGTCTGGCACAGATACACTGCTGTTTAAAAGTTTGGGGTCAGTAAGATATATATATATATATATATATATATATATATATATATATATATATATATATATATATATATATATAGAAAGAAATGAATACTTTTAATCAGAAAGGATGTATTAAATTGATCAAAAATGACTGTCAAGACTAAATGCTGTTCCTTGAACTTTCTATTCATCTAAGAATCCTGAAAAACACAGTTTCCACAAAAATATTAAGCAGCATTTTCAGCATTGATATTAATAAGAAATGTTTCACCAAATCAGCATATTAGAATGATTTCTGAAGGACCATGTGACACTGAAGACTGGATAAATTATGCTTTTTTTTAGCAAAAAAATGCAGCATTGGTGAGCATAAGAAACCTTCAAAAACATTTAAAATTTACTGACCCTAAACTTTTAAACGGTAATGTATTTAATGCATTTCTATCCTGGTTTCTGACATTGTTTTATAATGAGCACAGTGTTAATCTCTAAATAGTAACATAACTCATCATTCCTCTTCTACAGTAATGCTATTGGCCCCCTCGTTGCTCTCTGGTTGATATATGACACCGCTTCTGTAGCACCCAGTGCTCCTACACCAGTTTGGTTGCTCCTGTATGGTGGAGTGGGTATCTGTGCAGGACTCTGGATTTGGGGTCGGAGGGTCATACAAACCATGGGCAAAGATCTGACTCCCATCACTCCCTCCAGGTAACAAGCTTCATACCTCCACTGAAAAGAAACTGATGATAAGAGCGCTTATTTGTGGGATCAGACTTTATAGTTCTGTTTTTATCACTGTGGTTCTCATAGGGCTTAAGAGCCGGTTCCCACTTTCTTATCTCTATTGACTTTGCAGTGCAAACAAACAGTTTAACAACACTCCTTGTCTCGTGGAAATTCCCTCATGCAAAGCTGCAAAGAAAATTTGTCTTGTCTTTAGTATTATGACATTTTGACAATGCCACAGTACTTTTTCCCTTTTAAACGGTTCTGTGCTGTGTGTAAAGATGCTGATAGTGCTTATTATAATCATCATGTCTGTCTCGCAGTGGGTTTAGCATTGAGCTCGCCTCTGCTGTAACTGTGGTTGTCGCTTCCAACATTGGACTCCCAGTCAGCACTACTCATTGCAAGGTGAGTTGCTTACTAGATTAATCCCTACAGTTGTAATTTATAGTATTAAACGTCCAATTTTATTATCTGCTTTGTTTGTGTGTGCATGGGCAGGTTGGATCAGTGGTGTCAGTTGGATGGCTCCGCTCCAAGAAGGCCGTTGATTGGCATCTGTTCCGGAATATCTTTATCGCTTGGTTTGTGACCGTGCCAATTTCTGGTCTCATCAGTGCTGCTATTATGGCACTCTTCTATTACGTTATACTGCCTCTGGCCTAATGTGTTACGTTAAACCATTTACTCCATGTAAATACTTAAACTCTTGAGAAGAAAAACGTTGTCCAATCGTTGTTTCAACTTGTCCCATCATATGTACTGTACATAGTAAATCAAGGATTGTGGATGTTTGCGCATCCCACTCTTACTCTGTGATTTTTTTTTTAGCTGTAAAAAGTGTGAGATATGTAGTATGAAAATGTTTATGTAGGTTTACTTGGGGCCTTACATATATATATATATTTTAAAGAAAAATATTAAGTTGGGCTAAAATTCTGTTTCAACTTTTAGCATTTTTTGGAAAATGACAATTTATACTCTAAGCTGTAAGGCAATTGTTTATTTATAAATATATAAACTTGCATGACATTTGAAATAAATCATATTCCTGCTGACATGTGCATGCTAATTTCCACCTGTAAATAAACTACAGTTTTTAACAAATGATGCTGTCTTGTCATCCTAAACTGTGAGAGACCTGTTTTTAATAAATAACAAATCCTTAGAGTATGTATAAGTGAGTAAGTGTTTAAAATGGAGATTGCTGAAAATTATTCTAAATCTTTCAAAGATCCATGAATGGTTACCTCGAAATCCTATCAAACAAAACAAGGTTCATTACTTTTGACAAGAAAACACGTAAATTATTACAAGAGTATTCAATCTGTGGACAGGCACTTCTATCTTTCCCTGTTAAATTTTCAAATAAATAAAGACAGGAACCCCAATAATGGCTGTTATACTGTATAGATTATAACTTGTGTATCTATCTTTTGTTATTGGTGATTGCCGAACAAACTTTCAAATGGTTCAGGTACAATGCACTTCAATGAATGAGAACTTGCAGTCTGATATATTCCATTTGATATGCTTAACACATTAAAATTTAACCCTAACCCTATTTAAGAACAATTTCACTAGTGTTTCGCATTTACAAAAGTAAAGTCGTCTTCTCGGAATCTGTGCACACTGTGCTTTCCAAGATGTTTCATTTTTCATACCTCAGACTCAGACTGGCTTATGTTGCCTTTTCAACAAAACCTGTTTAAATCCCGAGTGTAATTGCCTCAAAAAAAGAAAGTATCTAATTTTCACAAGCAATCACTAGAAGCATGGAAAATAGCCTTTAAACACATTTTAACATGTGTTATCTAGTATATTAAAAAAAGAATGGTTTGACAAGGGTATTATCTTTATTTCAGGCTTACTAAATAGTAATAGCAATTTCTTCTTAATCTGGTTGTGAAAAACATCTCCACTAAATTGCTTCACCTTGTGAAAACGCATGACAGTTACAAAACTTGTTATTGGAGTTGTTAATATCTTGGATACAAACTGTAATAACTCTTACGTCAGAAAGTGTCTTATACTCGAGATATATCAATTGTTACCCAAAAGCACTTCTGAATGCACAGATTTTTTCAGATTTTTTTAATAATAAGCAAATAATAAGTTTTACTGCCAAATAAGATATAGGAAATTCATTTAAAAAAACTGCACATGTAATGTTTTTCTCAATAAGTTTAAAGAAGACATCTTACCACAATGTTCTTTTTGTAATCTTGAATCTGAAACTCTTACACATTTATTTTGTAATTACTCTGAAGACTTTTGGAAGCAGGTATCTATGATGGTTTTTGATACATTTTACAAAATAATCAAACCAGAGGAGTGATCCTCTTCTTGGACTGTGATAGGCTATAGTAACATTAAAGGTAATAGTTCTTGGGAAGTTTCATGTAGCCTACATCAAGCTATTACACCCTCCTTTAAGTTTTTCTGTAAATATTTTCAAAAAACAAGGAACTCCCGCACACTATCCGTACTTGCAAATCAGTATCAAAATTTTGATGAAGGTCATAAAACCGAAACTGCTTATAAAATTTTTATACTCATTGCAAGTAGGCTACGAATAGTGTGCGGCAGTTCCTTGTTTTTTTTGTAGATTTGTTGACCTACTTATATGGTCTTTTTTCCCACGCACCTATCACCTGCAGGTATACAATGGTGTTTGCTAATTGATTGATTCTGTAAAATAAAATATATTAAAATATTGTATGACTCATTGAATGCAATTATTAGAAATAAAAATGGTATAAAACCATCTCATAAAAAGTAATTTGTAGTATTTAATGTTTTACATGATGTAAGATCTGATATGTATCCTCCAATTTCTATTTGAGCTTCTGTTTGATGTTTAATGTCATTGTGTGTTTTGTAGAATAATAAAAAAATGCCTAAAAAAAGTGCCTTTCCTTTCCAGAAGAGGCAGCATTTTTCACGCACTACACTCAGGACAGGAGTGAGTGAACCCGGAAGCGGAAGTTAGACCAAACTACGTTTTGAAACTGTCGTGCGTGTTTCAGACGTATTGTGCAGTTACGAATATAAAGAAAAAAGACTTAACTTTTCAAAGTGTGTTGTTATTGTCGTGTGCAAATTAAGTTTTTTTTTTTTTTTCATTTTTCCGTAGCTAGGGACGTACATGAGTGCTGTGTAGTTAATTTAGTCGTCTGTCTCTCCGCTAGCACCGGGTGTGCTGGTTGATAAAGAAGATTTACATTTTGAGCGCATTTACAGTAATAAGAAGTCATGGCGGATGTTACTGCGCGTAGTTTGCAGTATGAATACAAAGCGGTAAGTATCATATAAGATTTTTGATATCCCTTTTAACGACTTTGATATGTTTCGTAGCTAAATTTCATTATTTAGCGCGTTTGTTTTGGTGTGCGCGAGCTTGAACACTGGCTGAGTTTTAAAACCTAATGACCTTTACATAGATTTTATTTTTGGTCTGCATAGTATTAGTAGTAGTGGTAAATGTTTAATGTGGCTTTGACCTACATAGTCTTTCAGCAGAACAGAAGCGCGTGCTTGTGATGTTGACAAATGCAGCTCGCTAGGATTTGATACATAACGTTAGTCATTGAGCTGATCGTGAGTGTTTGTTTCCTCCTCAGAACTCTAACTTGGTGTTGCAAGCGGACAGATCTCTGATCGACCGTACCCGCAGAGATGAGCCCACCGGAGAGGTGCTGTCTCTGGTCGGCAAACTGGATGGGACAAAGATGGGAGACAGGAGCCAGAGAACCAAACCTCAGATGCAGGAGGAGAAGAGATCAAAGTCAGTCTGATCAGAAACTCAGAGTGTTTGCTTGCAGTCATTCATTCTTGCATTCACTGTGTGAAAGTCTTTTAAACAAATAGTATTCGTTGTGTGATGCAGGAGGAGAAAGAGAGACGAGGACAGGCATGACATCAACAAGATGAAGGGCTTCACACTGCTGTCTGAGGGGATTGATGAGATGGTAGGCATCGTGTACAAGCCCAAGACCAAAGAGACCAGAGAAACATATGAAATCCTTCTAAGCTTCATTCAGGCAGCCCTTGGAGATCAGGTAAGATCACAGACTCTGTTTACATATGCTGTGAACATTTATTTCAAATGTAATCACTGTGGGATCTACTAGGGATGCTCCTGCACTGTCATTAAAATTCTTTCTGATGGTTATTTTCATGCTATGTAGGGATGCACTGATCATGATTTTTCATGGCTGATTCCAAATTCCTGGATGATAAAGTTTTTCTTTGAGCAAATTTATTTGTTGTTTATCTGCTCTATTACAGGGCAAATTGGCCTTAACAAAAAAATATTTGAAATTAGAGGCAATCAAATCAGTATAATAGATCATGTGATGCTGAAGAATGGATTAAAGGCCTTTTCCTTCCCATCGCAGGAAAAAAGCCTATTTAAAAATATCAATTAAAATATTTAAAATTGAATCATCTTAATATTAATAGATGTAAACAGTGGATATTGGGTTAATGTACCAGATCATAAATTGCTGCTCTTTCTCTCCACTAAGCCAAGGGATATCCTGTGTGGAGCTGCAGACGAGGTGTTGGCCGTGCTGAAGAATGACAAGATGAGAGACAAAGAGAGGAGGAGGGAGGTGGAACAGTTGCTGGGGCCTACGGATGACACACGCTACCATGTCCTGGTGAACCTGGGCAAGAAGATCTCTGACTACGGTGGAGACAAAGAGCTCCAGAATATGGGTAAATATTTTTAGTCCAACCTGAGTCCAAATTCTCCTCATCATGATGTTCAAGCCTGGTCACTTTTCATCTTTCTCTTTTTGCAGATGACAACATTGATGAAACCTATGGAGTCAATGTGCAATTCGAATCAGATGAGGAGGTGAGCTTCTACATGCTGGTTGTTTGTGGTCAGATTGTGTTTTTTGGCTCTCGATGTGACATTAAATGTGCATTTTGTTCAACTGCAGGAGGGCGATGAGGATCAGTACGGAGAGGTTCGAGATGAAGGCTCTGATGACAGCGAGGGAGAGGAGGCAGATGAAACCAGCACTCTGACTGCTAATGTAAGTCACATGTCATCATAGAGCAGTGGGTCTCAACCAGGGGACCCACTAGGGGCCCTCAGTCAAAAAATGTATATAGAGTTAAACAACCAGCCTAACATGCTCTCTTCTACATAGCTGGGCAACACGGGTGACGTAATGATGACCAAAAAGAAAGATCTTCACCCGCGAGACATCGATGCCTTCTGGCTTCAGCGACAGCTCAGCCGCTTCTACAACGATGCCATAGTTTCTCAGAAGAAAGCGGATGAAGTCTTGGAGATCCTTAAAGTAAGAAATGCTTGGGAATGCTCATGTCCTTGGAGACTAAGATTTTTTCGTAACGCTTCCTTTTACAGTCCTGTTACCCATGTACATACTATGTACTTATTATAGTAATTACAATTACTGGGTAATAACTAGGTACTAACCCTGAACCTACCCCTAAACCTACCCCATGTACTTACCTTATATTAGCCAGTACTTTCTAGGTAAGTACACTGCAAGTACTGTACTGTAAAAGGAAGCGTTACCAATTTTTTTTTGTGTGGCTGATTTATTCCTCCCTTTGGTTAGACTGCCAGTGATGACAGAGAGTGTGAGAACCAGTTGGTGCTGCTTTTGGGCTTCAACACATTCGACTTCATCAAGGTCCTCCGGCAGCACAGACGAATGAGTAAGTAGATCACAATAGCCAGGACTGTGTTGGATTAAATTGATTGTGATTTCTGAGAATATGGCAGCAAAATGACTTCTTGGTAGTGGTTTAAAGATTTACAAGGTTTTTAGAAATATTGTTTCATGTTGCTCTTTTTTTCCCCCTTGCCATATCCAGTCCTCTACTGCACCATGTTGGCCAGTGCTCAAAGTGAGGCTGAGAAGGAAAAGATCATGAATAAAATGGAAGCTGATCAGGATCTTTCCAAAGTTCTGTACCAGCTGCAGGAGACTGAGAAAGAGGACATCATCAGGGTCAGTACTTCCCCTCCTTTTTTAGTTGGTTTAGCTGAGTGTGAGATATATATATATATATATATATATATATATATATATATATATATATATTTTTTTTTTTTTTTTTTTTTTTTTTTTTTATAGCTGTTCAAAGAAGAATATCCATCTGTAAGCTTATGATCTTTTGTTTCCTTGCAGGAGGAGCGATCTCGCCGTGAGAGAGTGAGAAAGTCTCGTGTGGATGATATGGAGTCTATGGACATTGATCATGGAGAGGTAAATGCCACTTGAAGCTACATCTACTTCTTCAAGCCAAAATTTACAATGTTCCTGCTATTTTAATTTGACCCCCACTCCTAATGTTCATGTGATGATCTGGGCCTTTTTTTTATTTGATCTTTGTCTCTAGCCTGTGGCCTCAAAGCAATTACTAGATCTGGAAGATCTGGCCTTCTCTCAAGGCAGTCACTTCATGGCCAACAAGCGTTGCCAGCTGCCCGACGGCTCCTTCCGCAAACAGAGGAAGGGCTACGAGGAGGTTCATGTGCCTGCTCTCAAACCCAAACCCTTTGGTGATGATGAGGTATTTTTTTATTTATTATTATAATAATAATAATAGTAATAATAATAATTATTATTATTATTTGTGAGACCTTTTCTTTAAGTGAGGCTAAATTGTTTGTTCAGGAAGGGATGTATGGTTGTTTGGTTATTACATCAAATTGCCACACAAGAGTATACTACCGTTCAATGTTTTGGGGTCGGTAAAAAAAAAAATGCTGACCAATTCTGCATTTATTTAATTAAAAATACAGTAACAACACAAACATTGTGAAATACTATTACAATTTAAAAGAACTCCACTATTTAAAAATGTCATTTATTCCTATGATGCAAAGCTGAATTTTCAGCAGCCATTACTCCAGTCTTCATTGTGATCCTGCTCAACTCACTCTAATATGCTGATTTAATGCTCAAGAAACTTTTCTTATCAATTTTGAAAACAGTTATGCTACTTAATATTGACATATTTTCAGGATTCTTTGATGAATAGTAAGTTTAAAAGAACAGCATTTATTTCAAATAGAATTTTTTTGTAACGTTGTAAATGTCTTTACTGTCACATTTTATCAATTTAATGCATCCTTGCAGAATAAAAGTATTTATTTCTTTAAAAAAATTTTTTTGAATAGTTGTGTTATGTAGCCTTTTTAAAAAAAATATATATATACTGGTTGATTTGCTCTATATATTTTCATTAGTCTCTCACAAGGTTTCCCTCATTTCTCTTACAGACATTGATGGCTATTGAGAAGCTGCCCAAATATGCTCAAGCTGGATTTGAAGGATTCAAAACCCTGAACCGCATACAGAGTAAACTCTTCAAAACTACCATGGAGACAGATGAGAACCTACTGGTTTGCGCTCCAACGGTTTGTCTACTGAAAAAGGCGCAACAGTCCAGGCGCTGACTAAAAATAAACATTACTGTTAAAAATATAATGACATAAATATGATGCAGTATAGAAATTGATAAACTTGAGTTTTATGTTTAACTTCAATATTTGACCTTAAGGATTTTGTTTTTCATCTCTTTGACCTGTAGGGTGCTGGAAAAACTAATGTTGCTCTCATGGCAATGCTCAGAGAAATCGGAAAGCATATTAACATGGATGGCACCATCAATGTTGATGAGTTTAAAATCATCTACATCGCTCCCATGCGCTCACTGGTACAGGAGATGGTGGGCAGTTTTGGCAAGGTAGGAGTACCAAACATGATGGAGAGAAAACAAGAACCCTTTTCCCCCATCATTTCCTGTAATTTCTCTGCTTAATCTTGAATAATAGTACTTGAAAAATATGTTCCTTTTAAATTAGTACCTCTAATTAGTTACATTTAACAAAAAAAATGTTTTTCTACAATTTATAAATTGTGATAAAGTATTAAATGTCCCTACAATATTTGTTGCTCCATTTGCAGCGCTTGGCAAGTTATGGCATCACTGTTTCTGAGCTGACTGGGGACCATCAACTGTGTAAGGAGGAAATAAACGCCACCCAGATTATAGTGTGTACCCCAGAGAAATGGGACATCATCACCCGGAAGGGAGGGGAGCGCACATATACGCAGCTTGTGCGCCTTGTGATTATTGTAAGTAATCTAGTAGTCCCAGATTCCCCTTTTCAAAGATTTTTCATGTTTTTCCAAAATAAAGTGTTTGGTCATGCAGGATGAGATCCACTTGCTGCATGATGACCGTGGCCCTGTCCTGGAGTCCCTGATTGCTCGAACCATCCGCAATGTGGAGCTGACACAGGAAGATGTGAGGCTCATCGGCCTCAGCGCCACGCTGCCCAACTACGAGGATGTGGCGAACTGCCTTCGTGTCGATTCATCCAAGGGACTCTACTATTTCGACAACAGGTGAGAATGAGACTGCTGTGGATAAATGGGGAAATAGTCTTCTGTTTTTGTATAATAAAGTACGTATATTGGCCGTTTTTCTTTTTTAGTTTCCGACCGGTGCCTCTGGAACAAACCTATGTAGGAATTACAGAGAAGAAGGCCATCAAGCGCTTTCAGATTATGAATGAGATTGTCTATGAGAAGATCATGGAACATGCTGGAAAGAATCAGGTGAAACTGAGCACAATTAATGGACTAGTTTTATCTCCTGAATTCTACTGTTTGTTGAGTCACTAACACTCTTCTCTTCTCCTTTCTAAACATTTATTTGTCTGTTTTTCCCAGGTGTTGGTGTTTGTGCACTCTAGAAAGGAGACAGGAAAGACGGCCCGTGCGATCAGGGACATGTGTTTGGAGAAGGACACTCTGGGGTTGTTCCTGAGAGAAGGTTCGGCCTCCACAGAGGTTTTGAGGACTGAAGCCGAACAGTGCAAGGTCAGCTCACATCTACCATGAAAGTGCTGTACATAAGACACAGCCTCAAACTGATGTAAACTTGAAACAAAACCCACACAGAATCTGAACATGTCATCCACAGCAAAATCTGCATATTAGTTTATTAAACATCTAGTGGAACTAGTGGTGCCAAACTGAATGACAATAAATTATTATAGTTTAGTTATAACAAAAATAAATGATAATTTATAATATTATAAACTCTAATCAATTGTTGTGGTCTAAATTATGATTGCAAAAATGACAATTTATTATTATTTAATTAGCATAATTACCAGTTTCAAATATTCCTCTTATCTGCTGTTATTTGATAAACAGGTAGTCCCACCCCAAGTTTACACCATTTATTTTGAACAAATATTATGTCTAGCAGCTAGTCGTGCAGAAATTTTTTTTCACCTAATTTGATTGATGATTTTCCATAAAATGCGTGCAATTAAAAGTCCCCAGATTCCCTCACGTCCTTGTCTTAAGGCCGCATTTACATTACATGGTTCAAGTGACTCAATTCGAAAAAGAAAATTTCTCCTTCCATGTGGCACAGATCGGAAATGACCCACGAATATGTAAGCAGGAAAAAAAAGCACATGAATTCCGATATTCTCAGATCGGTTTCAGGCCTCAATCATATGTGATTTGTTCGCCAAGTATATACTGTAAATGCTGATTTAAATCATCATTTATATCATCGGATATGAGTCACTTTTAATAGATGTAAGCTGGTTGTGAAAAAAATCGGATATAATCAACAAATCGGAATTGGGCATTAAGATCTGCTGCGTAAATGCGGCCTAACTGAACACACATTTATTATATACTAGTTTTTTTTAAATGTGTTTACTTTCTGTTGATAGAACCTGGAGCTGAAGGATCTGTTGCCGTATGGTTTTGCTATTCATCATGCTGGAATGACCAGAGTGGACAGAACGCTGGTAGAGGATCTGTTTGCTGACCGCCACATCCAGGTTAGTGCATAACATTCAGTAATGCCGAGAACATTCTGGATAATTTCATATTCTAAAATACAGAAGACTGAACCATGAATGTGTTTCGTAGGTATTGGTGTCCACAGCCACTCTGGCCTGGGGTGTGAACTTGCCAGCACACACTGTCATAATCAAAGGCACACAGGTGTACAGCCCAGAGAAAGGCAGATGGACGGAGCTGGGAGCCCTCGACATCCTACAGGTCTGTAGTATGTCCACACATACTTTGTGTTTCGATAAGTTAAATAGACAACGAGTAACAACTTGACTCCCTCTCAACTTTGTGACGCAGATGCTGGGTCGTGCTGGCAGGCCGCAGTATGACTCTAAAGGAGAGGGTATTCTGATCACTTCTCATGGAGAGCTGCAGTATTACCTGTCTCTGCTCAATCAGCAGCTGCCCATCGAGAGCCAGATGGTGGCCAAACTACCGGACATGCTCAATGCAGAGATAGTGTTGGGCAACGTGCAGAATGCCAAGGTAAGTCTTAATGTTCTGGTGTAAGTTCATTAGTCAGACAAATTTTTGTTTTCTAGCTTAAATATTTTATTGGTGTTCCAATAAAGGTGGTTTAACTTGGGTTTCTCTGTGTGACGGAATGAATATCAAATGTGATTTAAATAGACAACAATATTACAATAAATTAAAAAGCTTTTATATTGTCATTTTATTGAAGCATATTAAAATATTTTTTTATATTGATTTGTTTTATTATATAGGTTTTATTACTTTTTTGCCCATCCTAGTATTAGTATTTGTTTCCAGAATATAAAAAAGGCTTTTATATTGTTAATTTACTCTAGCATATTGATTAAATAGTTACGTTTGATTATACTGAAATTACATAGTTTTGCACATGCCTATTATTAGTATTCCTCTGTAAGCTCAGCATCTGTTGCAGGGTTTGATCTGTTTTGTTACTGTTTTCAGGATGCTGTAAATTGGCTGGGTTACACATACCTGTATGTACGGATGTTGCGGAACCCCACTCTATATGGCGTCTCCCATGATGACCGCAGCATTGACCCACTGCTGGAGCGACGCAGGTTGGACCTGGTGCACACAGCAGCCACTGTCCTGGAGAAGAACAACCTGGTCAAATACGACAAGAGATCTGGCAGCTTTCAGGTACACACAGTTTGTCATATTTACCCCCCTTTCTAAATGGGCACTTCCAGATGATTAATATGCATGATTAATGCTGAGATTGTACCAGCTTTAAATCCCCAACCTAGGATAATTGTAGAGATCGACCGATATGGCTTTTTCTCTGGCCGATGCCGATATTTAGAAATCAGGGCAGCCGATGGACGATATATAAATCTATAAATCTCATAAATAATCTAATATAATCTAACCGTTAATAAGAAGTGATACAGAAAATTGCTTAAATTAAACATTTCCTGTACAACACAAGCCTCGCCAATCAGTGTACTTGTATAAAATAAAAATTATGTATACGTAAAATATTATATACACAAAACAGGTCATCAAAAATCTAGACAGTCAAAAAAACTTAGATGAAAAAAAAAGTTTTAGTGCACAAGAACTTACATAAATAAAAGAATTAATATAATAAGAATAGGTTATAAGTCATAACTAACTTGTAGGTTTAAAATCCTTCATATGGCACATTTATTGTTCAACAAAAAATATTTTAGCAATATGTATATTTTAGTTAGAATTATTGCACTCGTATTCTATTGTGCTCATTCAATTTTCCGCGCAGCGCTCATTCATGGAAATATGCCAAGTTTTGCGGAGATTCACTCCTGACAACAAAATGGAAATATTTAGAAGATGAAGAATATTTAATAGAATATTTAAAAAATGTTTCTAACATTTACAGATGAAAAATATACCTGTGAAATGTAAGTTATGCACTGAGGAAAGCCCTACATCTCAAAGACATTAAACAGCGTCGGTATCTGTCTGTCACTCAGCACGTGAATCTGTCAGAGCGTCTGACAGGGCTATTTTAATATAAAGCTTGTCTCATGCTTAGGACGAATTGGATAATGCACTTTCCCCACACCAGCTCACTGCTTTCTCCGCTATTTTTCAGATGCGCTCATATCAAACTACTGTAGGCTATATTGATATAACAACAGTAATGTCTCATTCCATATTGTTTATTAAAAGCATATCAATATATTGTACAAACTCGATATGGCCCTTGTGTGAATATGTCCGTTTATGATCAGGAAGACATGAAAGAGGATACTATTCGCATGCTGTGAGACGCGGCAATCTGCATGCGTGTTGCTACACAAACAAAACATGAGTACCAAACTGAGAGACGCGGGTACTTTCTAGTCTACTTGCGCTTTAATATTTAAATGGGAAAGGCTTAAAAACACG
Source organism: Tiaroga cobitis (assembly GCA_030578255.1). Taxonomy (NCBI): domain Eukaryota; kingdom Metazoa; phylum Chordata; class Actinopteri; order Cypriniformes; family Leuciscidae; genus Tiaroga; species Tiaroga cobitis. Next base: position 25,565,445 of record CM060598.1, read on the forward strand.
AACATTATCGTTTCTTGGGAAGTTACCAGGTAGTCGTCTTCAAAAAGTTAGCAGACAGAGGGGGACTGGCAATCTGCTTGCTGCAAGAGGCAATGCCACGCGTTCCACAACAGCGCTGCCCGCAGATGCGCCTGCCTATTAATCGCCCTACTTTGCAGCACATGCCTTCATTAAAAAATGCCATAAATCGGCCCAATCAATCGGTCGACCTCTAGATAATTGATTTCCGCAGGTCTGCCTGAACACATCAATTAAACTTTTAAATGACATCAACAGATGTGGTTAAAGTGATGCCTTGTGTTCTGTTGTAGGTGACAGACCTGGGCCGCATCGCAAGCCATTTTTACATCACCCACGAGTCCATAATGACCTACAACCAGCTGCTGAAGCCCACACTGAGTGAGATCGAGCTCTTCAGGGTGTTCTCGCTGTCCTCTGAGTTCAGAAACATTAATGTCAGAGAGGTACGTGCCTTGTCTAAACAAACCTGAAACATCTGAACAAACTTCTACCTCTTGAACCCTAAAGACAGGATAAAGTGGAAAATGACAGCACTAACAAACGTGGTTTTTACAATTTGATTGACAGGAAGAAAAACTTGAGCTTCAGAAACTGCTTGAGAGAGTCCCTATTCCAGTGAAGGAAAGCATTGAAGAGCCCAGCGCAAAGGTAAATGCGCGTAGAAGAACTTATATATTATAGAACATTCAATTGTATGATTGTCTCTTAAATGGAATGTTATGTCTTTCTCAGATTAATGTGCTGCTGCAGGCATATATCTCTCAGCTTAAACTGGAGGGCTTCGCTCTCATGGCTGACATGGTCTATGTGACACAGGTGAGTGTTTGGGGAAACAATGTTTTGTAAAATTCTCCTGTGTTCTAAAAGGACATTTTTATTTTAAAATCACAGATTTAACATTATGTTTGATCCTACAGAGTGCTGGCAGGCTGATGAGGGCCATCTTTGAGATTGTTTTGAGCAGAGGCTGGGCCCAACTTACCGACAAGACTATGAACCTCTGCAAGATGATCGACAAAAGGATGTGAGTTGTCATGATGCTGATATTGCCAAGCATAAATGTATTGTTTGTCTTGCAGTCTGATGTTTAAGCTTTTGGCTTTTTACCATCAAGGTGGCAGTCGATGTCTCCCTTGCGTCAGTTCCGCAAGCTTCCAGAGGAGGTCATCAAAAAGATTGAAAAGAAAAACTTCCCCTTTGAGCGCCTCTATGACCTGAACCACAATGAAATTGGTGAATAGTGGCTAATACACTAATACCCGAACATTTTCTTTATACCCAAATGCCATTTTAAATAATTTTCTCATGATCTGAAATTCTTAACTGTTTCAGGTGAGTTGATTCGCATGCCAAAGATGGGGAAAACCATTCATAAGTATGTCCATCAGTTCCCTAAACTGGACCTGGCAGTTCATCTGCAGCCTATCACACGCTCCACTCTGAAAGTGGAACTCACAATCACACCAGATTTCCAGTGGGATGACAAGGTCAGTCCAAAAAAAGATCAGTAAATTACTAATAGTAATAATATTATTGTTATTATAACTAGAATAAAGAATTGCGTTTAGATTAATAGTAATAGATGAATAGCAGTAATGTGCATATACATGCATACACACACTAAATATTGGCTTCTTCCAGATACATGGCTCATCTGAGGCCTTCTGGATCTTAGTGGAGGATGTGGACAGTGAGGTCGTCCTTCACCATGAGTACTTCCTCCTGAAGGCCAAGTACGCTCAGGACGAACATCTTGTGACTTTCTTTGTGCCCGTGTTTGAGCCGCTGCCACCGCAGTACTTCATTCGCATAGCTTCAGACCGCTGGCTATGTATGTTTTTATTTATACTTGCTGAACTTAATACTGCATAAAATATTACTAAACCATATTGCATATCTAATTTACTGTGGCTTTGATATAACGACCAAAATCCATTGTACTATTTGGAAGTAAAATGGAGTGTTGGAGGTATTGCAGTTGTCCAGAATGTTTGTTTTTTTTACTCTCGTTTTTTTCTCAAGCATGTGAAACGCAGCTGCCGGTTTCATTTCGTCACCTAATCCTGCCTGAGAAATATCCTCCTCCTACTGAGCTGCTGGACCTGCAGCCTTTGCCCGTGTCCGCTCTGAGAAACGCAGCCTTCGAGAGCCTCTACCAGAAGTTTCCCTTTTTCAACCCAATCCAGACCCAAGGTAGCTGCCCTTGTAAACCCTCCAACATGCTATCATACTTGTTTGAGAACTTCCTTCTAAATGAAACTGTTCTTGTTTTCAGTGTTCAATGCAGTGTACAACAGCGACGACAACGTCTTTGTTGGTGCCCCCACGGGCAGCGGAAAGACCATATGTGCGGAGTTTGCTATTCTTAGGATGCTCCTACACAACTCAGAAGGCCGCTGTGTATACATTACACCCATGGAGGCTCTGGCCGAACAGGTACAGCCACAATTATTTGCCTTGATGGAAATAAATGCAATAATGTAAAAGTGTCTAGTTCGACTTCAGATAAATTAAAGAAATTGATGAAACATGGATGTGAATGTCATGATTCAGACATTATTTTTTATGTAGGTCTTTATTGACTGGCACCAGAAGTTCCAGGATACTTTGAATAAGAAGGTCGTCTTACTCACTGGTGAGACAAGCACTGACCTAAAGCTGCTGGGTAAAGGTGACATCATAGTCAGCACCCCAGACAAGTGGGACATTCTTTCCCGTCGCTGGAAACAGAGGAAGAATGTGCAGAACGTTAGCCTCTTCATAATAGACGAGGTTCATCTCATTGGAGGTGACAACGGAGTAAGTGATTGTTTTTATCATAATTTCTAAACACCAAGAATGAGCTGTTAGTTTCTCAGATATCATTGTTTTGGTTGTTTGAATCCATTATTTCCTTTTTCTGTGTATCTCTTGTAGCCTGTGTTGGAGGTGATTTGCTCCAGAATGAGGTACATCTCCTCTCAGATTGAGCGGCCCATCCGTATCGTGGCCCTCAGCTCCTCTCTGTCCAATGCTAAAGATGTGGCCCACTGGCTTGGCTGCAGCACCACAGCCACCTTCAACTTCCATCCCAATGTCAGGCCGGTTCCTCTGGAGCTTCACATCCAGGTCAGTCTAAAGCTCTCTGTAACTTAATTGCATCTACATGCACAATCCTTACCCTGTTCTTCTGTTTATATTTGAAGTTTTGTTTAATCCACTTGACTACTTTTCCCCTTCCTCAGGGTTTCAACGTGAGTCACACACAGACTCGTCTGCTGTCCATGGCAAAACCTGTGTATCACGCTATAATGAAACACTCTCCATCCAAGCCAGTGCTGGTATTTGTGCCATCTAGACGCCAGACTCGTCTTACCGCTATTGATATCCTCACCTTCTGTGCTGCTGACGTGGTGCCACAAAGGTGCTGGAAGATCTATATCACATCCATACACTAAATACACTTCCCATCGGGCATTTCATCTTCAACCTTCTTTTTGTACTTGCAGGTTCCTACACTCAACCGAGAAGGATCTGGCTCCATTCATGGAGAATCTCGCTGATGCTACACTGAAGGAGACCCTCTCTAACGGGGTGGGGTACCTTCACGAGGGCCTTTCACCTACAGAGCGCAGGATTGTGGAGCATCTCTTCATTTCTGGTATGATGCATGAAATCTAATATTTTAGTTTAACAGTCATAATGTACTCGGGCCAGTTTTGACCTGGAATAAAAGCATAAACTTCTACAAAAAAAGAAAAGAAAAAATGTTAGTACTTTTTTAAAAAGTGAGAACCGTTTTAAAAAGTTACCTTTTGTTCAGTACTTTCCCATATCTCTCACACACATTTGGGACTGAATTTGGGTTATAAACATGAATATTCACACCTATTAATGAAGTAATTTAGCATGAAAAATGTATCCTCTTTATCATAAAGGGACAGCGTATGCAAGTAAAATTAATAAATTTTGTTTGAAAACATTCCAAAAATTTGTTTTAATGTTTTGTTAGAAAATGAATAGGTTTTTAAAATGTGGGCTTTTTTTTTAGCAGTCCTGAGCTATAAAGGAATTAAATTAAATCCAATTAAGAGTTAATACTGGTAGTTCTCAGATTATATATTCTATTAAATTTCATGTAATTATGAAATAAAATTTCTCATATTGATAATTCATTTTTTTTACATCACTTGTTTAGCTGTAGTTCATGTATAAATTGAAATTTCAAAGAATTTCTCTTTTTTTATGAAAAGGGTAAATGTACACAATAACATCCCAAAAATGTTGCACATTCACATATTAATGAGTAGTTAATAATAACATCCAAAAAATGTTTGCACATTCACTCATTAATTCGAAGTTAATCAGATAAAATATGATTTTAGTTGAAAAATATAAAGTTATGACTCTTACAAGCTCACATTTAGTGCTGGGCGGTATATCGGTTCATCTGGTATAATGGTTTCAATTTAGTGTACAATATGTATTTTTGAAATACCACCATAACGGTCCATAACTGAAACAGGTGGCCACAAAGAGCACTATGTAGAGTGTATTTTGAGGGAACCTGTATGAACTTCATTCCCTTCTTACTAATGGTTATATCTTGATAAAACAACAATAATAGCACCAGTTTTGTGTCTCTGCACACTCAGCTCTGAGTCACATCACAAGCATTTCACAATTTTATTTGGCAAAACTATCGGCATATCATATACACAACTCGAAAGATCATCACGACAACCCCTTCAAAATAAAAGTTTGTATTAACTTGAATAAAACATAAAATAATTACTATTGCACAGTAGAATGTACTTTTAGTAGTAGTAATAATAATAAAGTTTATTAAAAAACAGAAACTCAAAGGTCTTCATTTCAACCTGCCAAAATAAAGGTTCGGTGTAACTTAAAGAAATTATGAAAGAAATATTACCAATGCACAGTAGAACGTTTTATGAGGTTAATCAAAATGATTGATTAAGATGTGTCTGAGCTAAAAGAAGTGTTGCTCTCATGCCAGGTGCCATTCAGGTGATGGTGGCATCTCGCTCTCTCTGCTGGGGCACTAACATTTCTGCCCACCTGGTGATTGTCATGGACACGCAGTACTACAATGGTAAAATCCATGCGTAAGTATTTTTTCATCCTTAGTGGCCTCAAATGACTGATGTCATGACCAATTTTTTACACTGTGCATGTGGATTGCTAATATATCTTTCTCTGATTAGGTACGTGGACTACCCAATCTATGATGTGCTCCAGATGGTAGGAAAGGCAAACCGCCCTCTCCAGGACGATGAGGGTCGCTGTGTCATCATGTGTCAAGGGTCCAAAAAGGTAAAGCTGACACTAAACCACACATTTTCTTGACTCAAGATCGGTTAGTCTCAAGCGTGATTGATTGGCTCTTAATAATTTTTAACATCCTTGTTCTTTAGGACTTCTTCAAAAAGTTCCTTTACGAGCCTCTGCCTGTCGAGTCTCACCTGGACCACTGTCTTCATGACCATTTCAACGCTGAGATCGTCACCAAGACGGTGGAGAACAAGCAGGACGCTGTGGACTACTTGACATGGACCTTTCTGTACCGTCGCATGACCCAAAACCCCAACTACTACAACCTGCAGGGTGAGGAATCACAGTACCTTGTAATGCCTACAGATCTTCACTACAGCAGGACAAATGACTTGACATTCAAAATCTAGACTTCATGCTGCAGAATTTACTATTTGTGACATCAGGAGAGCATGCAAAAATATTCAACTTCATCTGTGTATTTGAAGTACTTTTTAATGCATCAGAGACTAAAATCTCTTCATGTTCCAGGTATGTCGCATCGTCACCTGTCGGATCATCTGTCTGAGCTGGTGGAAAACACCTTGCAGGATCTGGAACAGTCCAAGTGCATCAGCATCGAGGATGAGATGGATGTGGCACCTCTGAATCTGGGCATGATTGCAGCCTACTATTACATCAACTACACAACCATCGGTGAGGACCTTCTCTGTTTAACACAGTCGCGATGGAACTGAAGTAGCAACATAACTTTTCATCCGTATAAGTATCAGTAGTGGTTAATCAAAGTGAGGGTTGAGAAATCGATATTGTCAATCCAGCTAGCGTCCACACAGCTAACATCTTTACCTGTTGTAGCTTATCCATATTGTGTACACGAAATAGACAAACATGGCGTAAGAGAAGTGCTAATTTAATGTCACTGTTTAGGTCAGTGCTTTCGACCTTCTAAAACCCTTTTAGCCAAATGCGGTTGCTGAAATGTGCTGCTTAATTGTCTAGTAGGGCTTTGACTTTTGCCCAAAAATCATATTCGAAGTTCGTTTGTTTATTAATATTCGAATATTGATTATTAATATTTTGACCATTAAATGCCGCGGTGCTAGGGCTGGGCTAAGGGGGCTTAAGCCCCGAATGTTTTAATTAAAGCCCCGAATATTTTGTGACCTTGTCTTTCTCATAGAGCAAAACAATTAATCAGAAAAACAAATGTGAATAAGATTACAGCTGGCGCGATTAACTAACCTACTCATGAAAAGGGCATGCTATTACAGTTTTATTTATATTTTTACCTTTGCATAATTGCAACGTGCTTTTGCAGCGTTGAGCATTGTAGCCAATCACAGACATGTCTGTTGAACGCATCGGCCAATCAGATGCGTTTAAATGAGTTAATGTGCTGAAGATATGTTTTGCGTGAGCTCACCGTCACCGAGTTCTACACTTTTCGCAAACCTGTCATTATTACTGGCAATAAACTTAAGATGCAAATAAGAGATTCTCGGCAATGTATTTGATATTCTTGATGCTGCTCTGATGCACTCCATTACGCACCGCTCTGTTTGTTTTCATGATGACTAAAAGTTCAGCAGTCTAATGTTAGCTCATCGATATCCTATGATTAAAGAAGCCGGGGCTTACCGTTCACAGAAGGATGTTAACAGTGAACAAATACATGGTAAAATGTAAGTAACGTTAGCGCCACACGTTGCTTTTCAAATTGTCAGGAGTGTAGATTTCAAACTCTCCGTCGGGAGTGGTTGTTGTAGGCGTTGGCGCGGCCATTGTTTTGATATACAAACTAGGCGCTGTGCTAACCAGGACACTAACGTCACCTACAGGAGCCCAGAGGACCAGTAATTGCCTTGCTAATGAGCTCGTGATTCACAACTTCACTAGGCGTGAAAAAGCCTCGGAATCTGAATTGAAAACAACGTTTACAAGCAAACACATTTACAAATTAAAGCTGCAAGCAGCATTTAGCGGTGTTCAAGCAGTTAAGGCCTTTAAGGCCGTTAAGCACAAAAGCATCAAAAGACATTAAGTTTTATTCAGCATACATTAACACTGACATAATAGATGGAAACGACCATTTACAGCCAATACAGGCAATTTACCATAGGAAATAAATGGTTTTAAAGCTTTTCAACAGTTATAGCGCCACCTATTGTCCGATCTCCATAAAACTTTGCATGCTTGTTCATGATGTTATGTCACATATGCTCACCAATTTTTGTGAAGTTCTGAGTTTTTATTTATGATTTATAGGCTTTTGAGTGTGTTTTGACATGCCCCTTTTTATAAATGACACTGTTATAGCAAACCAAAGGGCAAAGTTCAACTTTTTTTCGATAATTATTGATCTAGAGAGTCCAGAGAATTGTCCTAGACTGGTCTGGTTCCGATCGGGCCAAAAACCAGGGACTAGTTCGCAAAAGTAGGTTTTGGACAAAATTGGCCATAACAAATTTTTGCTCAAATCGAGAATCCGAGATATACATCTTGTCCGTCTTGAGCCAAGGAGCACAGTGGTGTACAAAACTTGATTCTAAGTCAAACGGTCTAGGAGATATGAGCAATTTAGTACTTTTGGTTGCTGTAGCGCCACCTATGGGCCAATCGGGGTCATGCTCTGATAGGTTCTCCCCAAACTGAGGCCCTAGCACCTGGCCAGGTTTCAAGTCTCTAGGCCTTACGGTTTGGGCTGCACGATGCGTTTTAGGTTTTTTTTTTTTTTCAAATAGCAATTACAATAGGTTTTCAGCACTTCGTGCTTGAACACCTAAAAATAATGCCCATAACAGGTTCGAATATTAAAGGCTGCCTAATATTCGTTCGAATATCATTATTTTTTTAAATATTCGAATTCTATTCAAATAACGAAGTCCGGAGTCAAAGCCCTATTGTCTAGCCATGTCCGTCTTGACTGATACGTCTCTTATCTGTTTGTCCTCGCTCCAGAGCTGTTCAGTATGTCCCTAAATGCCAAGACAAAGGTCCGTGGCCTCATCGAGATCATCTCCAATGCTGCAGAGTATAAAAACATTCCCATCAGGCATCACGAAGATACCCTGCTGCGGCAGGTAAATAAAACTTTCCATTATATGAATGTAATGTTAACTCTTAGAACAAGCATCAGATCTCTAACCACTCTTTGACTTTTGCAGCTGGCTCAGAAAGTGCCTCATAAACTGAACAACCCCAAGTTCAACGACCCTCATGTAAAGACCAACCTGCTGCTTCAGGCTCATCTGTCCCGCATGCAGCTGAGCGCAGAGCTCCAGTCAGATACTGAAGACATCCTCAGCAAGGTGAGGGGAAACTCTTTGAGCACGTAGTCAATCTCTTTCACAGCTTAAAAAGGACAACACATGCAAATTAGAATTCAGAAATATTTGATTAATAGAAAGTTTAAAAGAATAGCATTTAGAAATCTTTTTGTTTCATAAGTCCTCCTGCTCTTCTCTTGCCTGTATTTATAGGCGGTGAGGCTGATCCAGGCGTGTGTAGACGTGCTCTCCAGCAATGGCTGGTTGAGTCCAGCGCTGGCTGCCATGGAGCTGGCTCAGATGGTCACACAGGCCATGTGGTCTAAAGACTCTTACCTCAAACAACTACCCCACTTCACTTCTGAACACATCAAGCGCTGCACGGACAAGGTGAGATTTGGATCCGAGTGAGTTAATCTGTGAACATCGTCTTTTGGTTATCTGTCTCAACTCTTTTGTTGACGCATTTAGGGTGTGGAGAGCATCTTTGACATCATGGAGATGGAAGATGAGGACCGCACTGGTCTTCTGCAGCTTTCAGATATACAAATGGCTGACGTGGCACGCTTCTGTAACCGCTATCCCAACATCGAGCTCTCGTACGAAGTGGCTGACAAGGACGACATCAAGAGGTATGAGCTGAAATCAAAATCCAAAGGGCTTCAATTGAAAACCTACAACCTTGTGTGGGTGTACAAAACCAGCCATTTACCATTAATCTCTGCTGAAGATATTAATTTATTTTCTTGTGCTCACAGTGGAAGTCCAGTGGTCGTCCAAGTGCAGTTAGAACGAGAGGAGGAAGTTACAGGGCCTGTCATTGCTCCTCTGTTCCCACAGGTGAGTGTCTATTTACATAAACCCTATAGCATTCCTTTGCGTTTAGCAGAAGAAACAAACTCATACAGGTTTGGAACAACGTGAGGGTGAGGAAATGACCATTTTCCTGTTTGGGTGAATGATCTCTTTAATGCATCTCAATATCTTACTTTCCCCAAAATTTTGAGTGGTCGTGTAACTCTTAACATCATTTGAAAATAGTTGATCTTGCTTTGAGGTTATTTTATACTTGCAGCGTTACTTAATGACTTTTTGTTTGTTTGTCTAGAAACGTGAAGAAGGCTGGTGGGTTGTTATTGGAGACCCCAAATCGAACAGCCTAATCTCAATCAAGAGACTAACTCTTCAACAGAAGGCCAAGGTTAGTCCTGCTTTTATATCCAAGGCAGTAGTACATTATTCCAGTCTTATATGACCCTCAAATTCTAGTATTTAAAAAATGGAGTGGAAGTCTTGTCAGAACTCTGTTAATGACAATGGTTCTTTTTTTCCTCCCACAGGTAAAACTCGACTTTGTGGCACCTGTTGTTGGTGTGCACAACTACACGCTGTACTTCATGAGCGATGCCTACATGGGCTGTGACCAGGAATACAAGTTCAGCACGGACGTTAAGGAGGCAGACAGTGAGGGAGACAGTGACAGTGATTAATCCTAGATTAGTCATACTGGACTGATATACTGTCATGTTAAAGAATCTTAAGTGTTTTTATAGATATTTTTTGAGGAATATTGTGACTGTTTAATGCATTATGATTTAATTAAAGAAACGTGTACATTGGAGATTTTGTTTTGCACTGTTTTATTAAAAGGTCATCAGATGAAACTAAGGGCAACGATGAGCTAAAAATGGAAAACGACATACGACAACGTTGTCAAAACTATCCCCGTTCAAACAGATTTGTGAAAATTAAAAAATGCTGTATTATGCTGCCAGGCCAGTAATTGACCCTTCGCTAAGCCACGCCCGAAAACCGCCACTGGCCAATCGTGGCTTAGCAACCGTAACTAGGCGCGGGAGGTCTGTCAAGCTTTAGAGCGAGGGAAACATGCCGACGCGTTGTGCGTATGGATTGTGCAAATCTGATACCCGGTATCCTAAAAGTTTGGACGGTGGAGTGGCATTTTTTCCCTTCCCGAAACCTAAAAGCCAAAGGGGAGAAATGCCGGGCGTGGATCAAGCAGTGTGGGAGACCCATTCACAACTAAATGTCGACAGGATTAACAACAAAAAAAACCCTATTGCTTGGAAATAATGGTGGTTCTTTGTTCATAATGCATATATTTATATTTTGTTAATCGACGACCTACCCCTGAGTAACTTTACCCCAATCCGATCGCGGCTCTCTCGGTGTTAGATTGATGGATAAGCTGTTTGATTTGTAATTATTAGATTATTTTCACATTTCACTTACCCTGCTGTGCATGAACATAGCTGTTCCTCCATTTGTGCGTTTCCCATGTGAATGGTCTGCTAAGGAGGCGGCTGCTGCTTGCGCTGGACCTAACGTTATAGGCTTTAGCTTCAATTTTGATTAAATTATTCTCTAATCGGTTGCATATTATGTCGTGGATATATCCCTCGAATGCATACTGCAGTCCCTTTTGTCTTGCTCTCTCAGATATTTCACCTGTTCGCCAAAAATGACTAATTATCTCCTTGGGAATGTCTGACACCGGTGCATTCACACTGTAATAGACGTGGCAGTCGCGAAAGCTTGACAGGCGTAGCAACAGTAACAAAGGAGGGCGGGGCTTAGCGAAGGGTCAATTGTTGATGTCACTTTGTAAAGAAACACTGTGACTATAACCTGAACATGTAATTATTACCATGCGCATGATGTCACCATTTTTACAAATTCGTGTTTTTGTAGTTTACACAGAGACAATAACAATCATTTTCAAAAACTAGCACTTTGTCTCCAAAATGCCGTTGCAGTGTCGATGTGTAAACTGCCCCAAAGTCATTGAGGTATAAAAGTATAATAAAAAAACTGCTTTAAATAAAGAAATTACTTTATTTATATTCATGGTCAGTGTTTAGATATGGGGATTGAGTGAGGTTGTTAGAGCCGAGTCTCCAAACACATTGGTGTATGAAGCCTTCAGGTAGTGGACGTAGTTCTGCAGACTGCGGTTGGCGCTGTTCACCTGCTCCAACTGGTTCTTCATGTCTTGAAGTTTACACTGAAATCGCTTCTCCATCTGAAATTAAAACCCAAACTGTTTCTAAAAGGTGTATCTATAAATATTTGACATGTAAAGAAAATTACTGATTGAAGTTAAACATTTGGAACACAAAACATTGACTCATCTCAGTTTCTACAAAGCATTTAAAGGGATATGAAGTTGGAAATTACAACACTGGAGAAAAAGCATTGACCGTTTTTTCCTCCCACTTCATATTTCCATCACCACTTTTGTGTTTGATCGTAGTTTCTTGAGGGACACGCAACTTTTGTTAGAGAACAGAAAAGTGTTGCAAGCAAATGCAAAGTTTCTTGGGGGAATGCAAAAAAATTTAAATATAATTTTTCCTCCCCTCTAATTTTTTTTCCAATCACAATGTCCCTTAGTGGCTCCATATGTTTCTGACAACGTGCTGTTTTTTGTCAAACTGAAGCACAGCTCAAAATTATTTTCCGTTGTAAAATTGTATTCACAATATAATTCTTTGCTAATTTTCAGAATATTTTTGGAAGTGGATATTTTCAGCTGAGAACACTTACGTCATCTTTGCTGCGGCGCATCTGACCCAGCTCATTTTTAGCCAGGCTCAGCTGGGTGTCCAAATCCAGCTTTTTGGACTGGGCTGAGCGTTCTTTGGACAGCACCCGCTCTAGGCTTTGCTCCACCTGTGAACAAAGCCCCATCATGAAAAGCATGTATACACTAACCTCACCTCACACAGGTGCAACAAATTGAGCTTCATGTGAAGTGTTCTGAGACCTGTCTGTGCGCCTCCTCTCTGGCCTGCTCCACCTGTCGGGAGAGAGAGTCACACTCTCGACTCCTGTCCTCCAGGCGCAGCTGTGTGGTGTGGATGGTCTCTTCACGCTTGGCGATGACCTGAAGCAGATCCCTGTTCTGAGTGCTCACATCCTCCATCTTCCTGTGTGCCAGAAATATGACGAAGCTCAAATACTGTTAGGAAATTTAACTAGAAAAGGATTTAAGCATCAGCTTTCTTTGTGTGTATGGGTTTATGTTAAAGACCCAGTTAAATTATATTCATTTAGTATTTTTATTTTTATATATATATATATATATATAATTCATTTTTTTCTGTTGGCATTTCCTGTTGAGACAATGTCATCATTTTGATTTAATTATTAGATGAGAAGGAATAAAGAATATTCATAATTTAGATTTTCATAAGGACTTTTAAATAAAGCAGAAGATAATGTCATCAATATATTTTGGTTTATTCTATACAAGAAAAGGAAAGTTAAATTATTCATAATTTTGATGTTATAAAGGTATATTATATTATAGCAAAAGATAAAGTCATTAAAGTAACACCAGGGAACTTTTGCTCTCGGGGTGGGGTCCCCCTACAGTTGGGAAACAGTATTGTCCTCTAGAGCTCTACTACTGTCGTAAACTCTGTCATCCTAAATGCACGTGCAATTGTTGACAACCATGATAGCCCTGAACACTGTAGGAGGAGGTCACATGCAGGTGTTCTGCTTGCGTCGCGTGTGAAATGTCTTCATCCCAGGTACAGTGGCATACTTCAGCATGTCATATGAATATAATTTCATGGGTTTTATTTTTTTTTCTAATGACAAATGATCGCGATGATCACGTTTACAAGCCAGCGTCATTATGGTAGCCTAGTCTATTGGTTACCGTTTTACTGAATCTATATGATACTTCAATGCAATGTTTGAGTGGTAGATAATAACCATATATCGTCAAAATTATAATATCAAGCTACCATAAATGAATCTGCAAATTTTACAAATCGATTTGCATTATAGCTTGAGGCAAGACAAATAAACAAATATCACAGACATGTTAGGTATCCTAAAATATGATTTTGTACATCTTATATATTTAGTTGCAAGAATGTAGCCCCTACCAAACTTGTGCACGCCGTTTAGACATAGGCTTTCATTTCATTTGATTTTTTAATTTTTTTTGCCAAGTCCGCATCGGTCGGGCACCCTTCCTCCTCCTTCAGCTCACGCCAGCGAGAAAAGGCTGGCCCAATGTTAATCCTCGTTCTGCCTTTAACGCGATCACTTTCTCATTTTCTCTTTTTGCTTTGCTCCGATAAAACCTTTGCTTTCTTGTTTTTCTGTGCTGCTTCGGCCATGATTATAACATTTGGCTCGCACGTCCGATTTTAAGGAAGTGGGGGTGGTGGTGGAAGTGACGTATAAGCCGTAAAGCAGTCGAATTTTGTAGTTCTCTTTGTTCGCCGGTTACTACCCGAAACCCGAAGTTTAAAAGTACGATTAAAAACGCTACAGACCCCGTCAGGCAATGGCAGACGTGTCATTCAACCTATTGTAAGTCGATGTACCATCACAAGAGACTTGGAAGTATATTATGAAGGTTGAAAAGTTACCTGGTGTTACTTTAAAATATTTTGGTTTATTTTATAGAAGGAAATTTAAATAAATATGCATAGTTTTGATGTTATAAGGTCTTATAAATTATATGTGCAGCAGACCTTTCAATGCTTTCCATTGAGCGTTTCAGCTGCATATTTTCTTCAAGTAGAAATAAGTTCTTCTCCTGGAGGTTCTCTATTTTACAACTCTGCTGCTCCATCTACATGCAAACAGGAAAATAAGTCATGAAAATAAAAACCCATCTGATTTCAGAGTAAATATGTATTCACTTGCGTGTTGTCCGTAAACATCACCTTGTTTCTGAGCTCAGACAGAGTGCTGTTCTGCTCTGCATTTCTTCTGTCCTGGATGTGCATGTTCTCTCTGGCCTCCCTGAGCTCATCATCCAGGCGCTTCAGAGCTTCCCGCAGCATCTCCATTTCCCTCAGCCGGGCCTGGAGCTGTTTGCGGCCCTGTTCCACTTCTCTTTCCACCTCCGTGCGGTCACTCTGTGCTTCCTTCTCCGCCAGCTCCAGCCTCAAAGAGTATTCCTCGGATTCCAAACGCGTCTTTTGCAACTGCAAGAAATGTGAAGGGTTAATGTACTATGACTAAATGCAGATGGATTGTAATGAGCTGCGAGGAAGGCATGTTGAAGCACCTGACTCTTGTAACCCTCTACCAGTCTCTCAAAGTCTTTGAGAGAGATCTTCAGCTGCTGGAACTCTGACTGAGACAAAGACAGCCTGTCCTCTGTGGCTGACAGTGTGCTCTAATAGAGACAAAAATCACAATGAGAATCAGAGCTTAGATGGTTTTGTGAGAAAAGTCTTTTTTTGAGTCTGAGTTGTTGCCTTGAGTCTCTGGTTCTCCAGTTTGGTAGCCGTATTCTCTGAGGTGAGGGAGTGCAGACGGCTGAGAAGCCCCTCTCTCTCAGCGCAGGACTTCTGCTCACAACTGCGCAGCTGTTCGCTCAACTCAGTGAGGCGACTGCACAGAGAAGAGCCCACAATCACTGTATATTATGAGATCCGCTAAATATAACAATCAGGTAAAAATCTTGTCAAGAAAAGTCCCGATCATATAGCAATCAAAAATCCAAAGAAAAAAGAAAAACCCTCAATTCTTATTACCATAATACAAGACGACTATTATTCTTACAGTCTAATTATTGTAATGTGAAAAATATAAATAAACTAAGTATTTACAGACAACTGTTCTAACAAATGCTGTTGAACATTCTATCCATCATAGAATTCTGAAAGATAAAATGATCACGGTTTCCACAAAAATATTACGCAGCACAACTGTTTGCAACATTGATAATAATAAGATATGTTTCTTGAGCAGCAAATCAGCATATTAGAAATAATTTCTAAAGGATCATGTGACACTGAAGACTGCAGTAATGATGCTGAAAATTCAGCTTTAATCACAGGAATAAATTACATTTCAAAGTATATTCAAATAGAAAACATTTTCAATTGTAATTATATTTCACAATATTACTATTACTTTTTACTGTATTTTGATCAAATAAATGCAACCTTGGTGAGCATTAGATACTTTTTTTCTCTCTCAAAACACCACTGTATAAATGCGTTTTAATGTAATATGATTAAAAAAAATAACATTATTAAGCAAACACAATCATCATTACAAATAATAGGGATCATAAAACTTAGATTATGGTAATGAGAACTGGATGGTAACATATATTTGTCTTGTAAATAATGTCACATGCAAATCTTATTTTAATGTCAACGGCAAAAAAATAAAAATTATACGGCTGTGTGAGATTTACCCAACACAGACCTTTCTTTTCTTTTTCTTTCTTTTTTTTTTACAAAGGAGCTGTTAAAAGTTAAAAGAGAATTTCAGAAACTCAAAGCTCACTGATGTATAGCAAGCATCATAAATTACTCAGAACATAATTCACACTAAAATAAATAAATAAATTATAGACATGAAGACTAGGCTGAGCTTAAGTGAACACTAAAAGCAAGTGAAGAAAGAGTCACTTACTTATTTAAGGTGGTGATCTCCAACTCCAGCTGGCTTTTCTCTCTGTTCTGTTTGGAGTAGCGTTGCTGAAGCACCTCAGCATTGGAGAGAGCCTCTGCTAACTGAGTCTCCTAAAGAAACGACAGAAACACATCAGTGAAAGTTTGCACTGCATGGGTCACACAGGCCAACTACAGAAAATCAGTCTTAAAAAAAAAAACGGTAAAATGTGACACAGAGTTCCCAGTGAAGTAAATATAAGGGGCCAATGACACAATACAAAGAACCTTTGGAGAATTATGTCATCAATTAGCACTTTATAAACCATTACGGTCAACAGAAACTTTATGTGATTTATATGAAGCACACCCTGAAGCACATTTAACATTGTTCTTCTGTATACAGTACCTTGTCTGAGAGTTGTGCAGAGAGCTGTGCAGCTGTATTCGCACTTTGTTCGGCCCGCTTCCTCTGGTCCTCCGAGACCTGTTTGTGGATGTCTCTGTCTCCTTCACAGTGCTGCTTCAGCTCTCTCATCTGCTCCAGAAGGCCTTGAACCTCCTCCTGCTGATGCTGCAGTGTCCCTTCCAGCCTCTGTGCCACAATACAGTACAATCTCTATGAGATATCTCACTGTATTCATGTAAATGAAAACTATGAATACGCAGTAAAAAGTTGTCTTACTTGGATCTGAGCCTCCAAACGGTTATTTTCAGCTTCTTTCTTGTGCAGCTGGTTCTGCAAGCGACTGCGAGTGGATTCAAGAACCTTGGACAGCTCTCCTGTGGTCCTCAGATGCTCCTGTGATGACAATCACAAAACACCTTCTTAAAACACTTCCTGTTTTAAAACTCAGCAACACAGGTGCAATTGTGATGCAAATTCACTATGCAAGTATTTAGAAATGCAGAAGAGCTATTAAAACATGCCATAGAAGAATGTTATGCAAACGCATTGAAAGAAACAAGAGAAATAGTGAGTGGAAATTACTATTACCTTTTCAGTTTCCAAATTCTCAGCTATCTTATTGGCTTCTCTTTCCCTGTTGTTGAGTTTAGTCTCAAGTTTCTACAAGAGAAAGTGACAATAACTAGTAAATAGTAATACTACCAACAAAGTATTTAAAGGTCCAGTTCTTCGCGATTCCATTTTTCAAACTTTAGTTAGTGTGTAATGTTGCTGTTAGTGCATAAATAATACCTGTAAAATTATAAAGCTCAAAGTTCAATGCCTAGCGAGATATTTTATTTAACAGAAGTCCCCTTTCAAAGCCTACAGCGAACTTCCGGTTTGGACTACATCCCTCTGCTTCCTTTTTTAATGACGTCATTAGAACAGTTTTTTGACTAATCTCCGCCCACTGGAATACACAAAAAACGGGGGCTTGGTGGTCTTGTTGAGCTCCCATGGAGAAGAGGAAGAGTATCTTTTTTCACAGTTACCACATGTACAACTATAAAACATATATATCACTAATCAAAACTCATGCACACGTGCAACTAAGGTAGGAATAAACAATGAACTTATTTTAAAAATTCAACATCACCATCGTTAATTCGACAGACGGAAAAAAAAACATATACCACAAGATTTTATAACAGTTAGTAACATTTAACATTAAAATTGAACCAATTAAAAGTATGACAACTACTAAATAAATAGCTTACCACTGTGAAACATCCTGCAAAAGTCGTGGTCTGATTCAGGCTCAAATTGATAAGGTATATGTTTGACATTTTTACATTAACAAGTAGCGCATGCATCTCCAAATTAGTGTCAGAGAGGCGTGACCTTTCCGGGCAACGTGCGTTAAGCTGCTGTCGAATCACAACACAGGAACCGCTGGCACAATCAGAACTCGTTACGTATTTCTGAAGGAGGGACTTCATAGACCATAAGTCATCGGGCCGTTTTTTGGACAGTGAAAGCAGCGGTATACAGATTATAAGTAAATTGTGAGACAAAAAACTGTGTTTTTTTACACGCGAAACAGGAACACATGTTATTTTGCACACTGTAAACACAATCATAGCTTCAAAAAAACACGAAGAACGGGACCTTTAAGGAAAACAAAACCGCTCTACATTCAAACATTAACCACCGTTTAACAGAATATTGTAAAATAATATTGCAATTTAAAATTAGAATTAAATTGTTTTGCATTTTAATGTATTTTAAAATGTAATTTATTTCTGTGATTTTCAGCAGCCTTTACTCCAGTCTGATCCATCAGAAATCATTCTAAAATGCTGATTTGGTGCTCAAGTAACATTTCTTATTATTATGAATGTTGAAAACAGTTGTGCTGCTTAATATTTTTGTGGAAGCCCTGATTAATTTTTTTACAGGATTTTTGATGAATGAAAAGTTCAGAACAATTGATTTAAAATATATATATATTTGTAACAAGTCTTTACTGTCACTTTAGATCAATTTAATGCATCGTTGTTGAATGAAAAATATCAATGTATCAAGCTCACATCGATGTTACAATTAGAAGTCATACCAATAATACCCCAAAAAAATATAAAAAAGTATATACATTCACAGCACAAAAACAAATGTAGGAGTTAGATTACAAACCCTTTTCTCAGCCTCAGAATCAGCTAGTTTTCTCATTAGCATCTCCCTCTCATCAGACATCCTCAGACCGTCTGTCTGTGGTGAAACGTAAAAAAAAAAAAATTTTAACTACACATACACAATAGTCAACCCAAAAATTTGATACATTTAGTTTAAAGGAAGTCTTTCGTACCTCCCGCCCATGCTGCTCCCTCAAAAGTCTTCTGAGAGTGCGATTTGTGTCCAAAAATGTGTCCAACTTCTGCTCGAGTAGCTCATGTTGACGGCCCAACTGATCAGAGTGCGTCTTTGACTGGTTTTTGTCCTGAATGCACAAAGTGTATGCTTTTTTTATTTACATGAAAAGATTTGAGGTAACTGCATAGTTTGTCCATCTTCTTACCTTCTTGCGTTTTCCCAGGGTTTCCCTCAGAGCCGCCACTTGTTTTGCTGCAGCCTGACCATCTATCTCAGCCTCCACCAGTTTCCTCAGCAGAGTTTCCATCTCCTGGTGAGGAGGTCCTGTTTCAGATCTGTCCACATAAATCACATATTTTAAAGTCAGCATGATGTGACATGTATCCAAATGAAATGGACTTGATTTTGTCCATCGAGGAATTGATTGGACGGTTGTGATTTGTAATTGCAGTGATCTCATATGAGTGACAGTTGCCCTCACACCAGTAGGAAGGGGAAGTAATTTTGAAACAAATAATGATGTGCACGGATAAATAAGTATAAAAAATTAAAAAATAAGATTTGTCAATTTCGATTTCATGGTGACTTGAAGCATTCAGGTCACGACCTAAAAGCTAATGTGACAAATTAATCTGGAAGATCCATACCTCATTTGTCCAGGCTCACCCTGCGTCCCATCTACAGTGCTACGCAGATCAGTATTTTCGCACTTTGACCTCCTCAAGTCCTTACTAGCTTCCTCAAGTCGTTCCTCGCGCTGGTCAATCAAACGCCGACAGGCGCTTAACTGTTGTGATTGATGCTTCAGGTGGTCCTCTGTCTGCCGTAACTTTACCTGTGGAGATTTTAACATTCAAATCCAATTGTATAATCTATATTATTGTCATGATTAATCACAATCCATACCTCACTTTTTATATAGTCAACCTCTGACATTAGACTTTCAATTTTTCTCTCATATTTGCCAACTACTTCTCTTGCATCGTCCTCTTCACTGGACAGGTCAGTGAGCCGCAGAGGAGGAGAGGAAGGGTCAGTGGCCGGTGCCGGGGTGATCTCTAAGCAGCGAGTAGCTCCCTGATGGGAAATTTTGTTATTAAAGTCACTATGAAATCAAATTTGACATTTCAAAATTTTAATGGAATATTGCGGAATAATTATAAATTATTATTATTTTAAACTTTAAGGTGCACTGTGTAATATTTAGGAGGATCTGTTGACAGAAATGCAATATCATATACGCTGTTTTCAGTGGTGTATAAAGACATTACATAATGGACCGTTATGTTTTAGTTACCTTAGAATGAGCAGTTTCTATCTACATACACCGCGGGTCCCATTACATGTTAAGTCGCCATTTTGCGCCATCATGTTTCTACAGTAGCCCTAAATGAACAAACACGTTTCTTCACTATGTTGTTCTTCGTGCAAAGAAACTAGCTAAAGTCAGCGAATAAAACACTGACACCATGATGAACAAGTAACAGTAATTTTCGCAATAACATTTAGTTTTACTGAATAATTAAGTAAACATAATTTCTTACTTTATCTTTGCAAAGAAACCTCATTGCTTAACTGGCTACTCTCTGCTGTCTCAGATGACGACATATTTTCCTGTCGGCCACCATAACTTCTGTTGGTTGCAATTCGCAACCTCACCACTAGAAAAAAAAAAAAAATCACACACTGCACCTTAAATGTGCCCTTGTAATCTTTAACCAATAGAGTGCCGAAGTTACGACGTCACTCTGTAGGCCAAAACACGGAAGTGAGTTAGCATTTTAGCACTCCCGGTTCCCTCGCTCTAAAGTCTATGGGATTTCTGAATGGGTTTTTGCTAAATCGCCTGAAATAAGGTCTGTGGTGAACAAAGCCTCTAAATATTTTCACGTTTTGATCTATGACATAGAACACACAGTTATAACCTGCTTGTGTTTTTAAACTTTATTGTGTCTGTTTGTGTTTTTTAAAAACTTTACATAGGCTTCAAAATGTATAAATTTTGGATTAACTTGTAAAGATTATCTTGATAGACAAAACGTGTAAGGGTCACAACTCTTTGTTAAACACAGATCTTATTTTTTATGATTTTCCAAAAGTCTATGGGGAAAATGCATAGCTTTTCTATCGAGGGAACTTCCGAGTTGTCCTACAAAGTGACGTCATCACTTCGGCACTCTATGACGTGTTTACTGGCGCGAGGGCGGGACCTGTCACTCACATGAGATCACAGCAACGGCCAACTTCAACCATCCAATCAATTCCCAATGGACAAACTCAAGTCACGGGCTACTTTTTTTCTTGTTCGTTAAGCCGTTTCACTCAGATGTAACAACAGGGAGAAAAGACTGTGGCAACTTCCGTTTAACTTTCATGACGACTTTAAAGACCAGTCATTCATTCAAAGTCACTTTTTTTTTTAAATGACTCTACTAAATAAAGGTAAATGGGACTAAACAAACCTCCCGTCTGTATTCTTTCCGTCTTGAGGCTTTTCCAGGAGGAACCCAGGGAGCTCGGACCTTTACACTGGAAGTGGATCGTAAACTGGTCACTTTACTTTGCTGAAGAAAAGAGTTGTGATGAGTTGTTTCACTGTCTCAGTAACGTTAAACCAGTAGGAGTAGGGCTTATTTAAACTGGAATAGCAAAAATCATCCAGTCTGACCTGGCTCTTCTGTGGACTCTTTAGGTGGACATGCACAGATGTTGAGTCTGGGACATGAACATGGACGGGCGGAGAGGACGACCGTGTTTTCATCCCTTCAGTTCAGTAGGTCGGTTTTTATTTGTCTTAATAGTATCTAGAAGTTCACCAGAAGTGTATCATAAACTGAAATAGAAGTGTTATGATTCATACATGTGTAACGTTATCTGTTAAACAAGACTATTTGTCCTCAGTCAAGTTTGTTCCTAATCCTTTACTTCTGTTCATACACTGCATATTTATACGGCCAGTTAAATCCTCCTGATCAAAAATACGTTTAAATTTGATTTATGTACTATAACAATGTAAGTGATACGAATACAAATGCCACTAACCTCAATGCAACGTTGCGTCCCCTGTGTAATGTTGTTTGCAATATCCTACCCTATTACCCAGTAGACTCTCGCATGGACAACAATAGCCGCCAATCAGAAACGCGTCTGGCGCTCTGAGTCCCGCCTTTAACGTCCTGTGTTTCATCTGATTGGCTGGTTCGAAACTTCGGCGTCAATGATTTGAGAGAAGTGTGTTTAACGCCCAATGAAATGAAGCTTATTAGGTTTCTATGTCAACGACGCGTTGCTATGTGCAGGCACCTCCTTCTCTGGGATTTGTCTGTAAAATTGTTTCATAAATATATCGCACTTTTTATTAGCAGTAGGATGTTAGTAGGATGCATATTTTAATGAATAGTTTGTGTATTCCAAGTTTTAGGAGTTCTTACCTAACATGCCTTGTTTAGATTATGAAAAAAACATGACAGGCTACAGACAAGCAAGCTGACAACCATCTGCTCGAGATTTTTAATTTATTTCATTGACAAATATTTATCACTTTCGACAAATCAAAAGATGATGCATAGCGTCAACTTTCACATAACCATAAATCAGTAATATCACCTTTTAAGTTAAATTGAGAACCCCAGGTTGAAAATCCTTAATAATAAACAATAAGGAACCTGCAGATTTGAAAGTCACTGCAACCTCGGATTAAACGTTTATGAACTGGGGAACAGTATAACCCTAACAGTGGTAGACATAAGCATCTACTACAAGGGCTGAGCTCATCTGCTTAGGAGGTAACTAAATACCACTTGATGAGAGTGGCAGCACTTCAACATTACAAAAAGAAACAAAACAACAATTCAGAAGAACAAGAGCAACATATGCACAAAATGAACCGTTATTAAAAACCGACCAGATTATACATTTGTTGATAACTTGTTATTTAAGCCCACAAAGATGGAGAAAACTGGATGGTTTCAGAACAATCCGACTAAAACCCATTCACAATGTCTGTAGATCATATGAGGTTGTTTTACTTTAAAAAGCATTTGGTTCAGGTAGCACTTTGCTTTCCAAAGTAAAAGAAATAGTTGAGTAGAAAATCAGTTGAGTAGTAAAGCAAATCATGGAGAGAGAAAAAAAACACAGGAAAAGCACTTTATGCTATTTTGGGCGTGTTTTGTTGATCTCTTCAAATTAAATAAGCTCTGTGGGTATAGTCTGAGCAGAAGAAGAATGGAAGCCAGTTTAATTACTGGAAAAAATAGTCTTTTAAGATGTTAAGTGGTGTCAAGTCCTTCAAGTTGTTGCAGCCATGACCGAAGCTTTGATTTTATGACACTTGTTCTGTAACCTTCTGCATACGCCGGTACCAGTTCTTCACCTTGGTATGTTCCATCATATCATCAAATGCCTGAAGGCCTTCCATAACCCTCAGAACCCCAAACACGGACTGTGTTGAAAACACAAGGTAGAAGAAGGTCATTTCCAGCACACGTCAGATATGCCAATTAAAAATTTATTAAAAAAGTGAATCCAATTGACATTCCTCAGGTAATTGTGACACTGGGAAAAATATACACTACTGTACACTAACGTTTGGGGTCAGAATTTTTTTTTTTTTTTTTAAAGATATATATACTTTTGTTCAGCAAGGATGCATTAAATTGACCAAAAGTGACAGTAAACACATTTGTGCTACAATGCTACAAAATATTTCTTTTTTAAATAAATGCTGTTATTTTTAACTTTCTATTCATCAAAGTGAAAAAAAAAAATTATCATGGTTTCCACAAAAATATTAAGGAACAACTATCTTTAACATTGATAATACGAAATGTTGCTTGAGCACCAAATCAGCATATTAGTAAGATTTCTGGAGGATCATGTGACACTGAAGACTGGAGTAATGATGCTGAAAATCCCGCTTCACCATCACAGGAATACATAACATTTGAAAGTACATTCAAATAGGAAAAAGTTAAATCATTTGACAATATTACTGTTTTTACTGTATTTGTAATCAAATAAATACAGCCCCTGTGAGCATAGGATATTTTTCAAAAACATTGTTTTTAAAATTTCACGACCCCAAAATTTTGAATGACAGTCGTGTATTTTCTGCATCTTTAATATAATTTTAGACTGAAAGAGAAACACATACCAGATCTGCAAGGTTGGGTTGATCACCTCCCATGAATTTCTTATTTTTTCCAATGGCTGCCACCCAATCATTGACGGCCTTGTAGAGATCCTGTCTCACATCATCTTGCAGATGGTGTCTGTGTAGTATGATGAGGTTAAACTTTAATATCAAAACATTTTTGTCAAATATTTTCATTATTAACTAACCCACTGCCCACAAAAACATACCTATTTTTCAATCTCTTTGAAATGACCCACATGGCAGCAGCTCCGAAATACTTAGCAAAGAAGCCCTCAAAGGTGCTAAATTTGCCTTCTCGTACTATGTAGTCAAAGGATGCGAGGGCTTCGGTCCGTGTGCGGTAAACATTTGGGGAAATTAGGTGCACCAGCCAATCATCTGCCCACTTCCGCCATTTAATCTCCTCTCTGAGCAAAAAGTGTTAGTAAGATCAACAAGCAAAATTATGTATGATACCGTAAATTCAATAATAAAAAAAAGACTAATAAAGCAATCACTATCAGACAAGACTTTTTTGCTTTACTTTCTGGTGTCTTTTCCAGGATATAGATGATCAGCATCAGCGTCATGCACCATGACCCAGTACTTATTGCCAAACTCTTTCACGTCTTTCCCACTGTCGTTCTTTCCCTTCATCTCAGGATAAAATGTGAGGATCTCAGATATTGTTTTCTCCCTAAAAGAAGCAGTGAATAGACAATAAACATTTGAATTTATATTTACATTTATTTGCCTAACCATTTTTTTTTATCAGCAAAGCAACTAGAGCAAAAGAGAAAACAGTGCTGAAAGGTTCAATCTCAATCAATGACAATCCCCTTAGATAAAAAAATCAAATGTCAAATCAATATTGTAAGGAAATACTTTTGTTTAATGTCCCAATTTGAAAAACCCTTCTCTACATGAATACAATACAGAAATATACCAAATGTTAAATATAAAGTCATAAATTCTATCAACAGCATCCATATAAAAAGTAGAGAGACTGTCAAGCAGAAGATAGGCTACTCACTTGCTGACCAGGTATGTCTTCAAAGCACTAATAATTACAGAAGAGTCATTGAGTTGCTGTTGAAGAAATAACAGAGAGGGACTTTGATCTGACGAATCGTACTATTCATAATCATAATAAATCGGGAAAGACATCATCCGAATAGCTACATACCACCGTCTCGTTCACCATCAGGATGGGAACTTTTCTGTAAGTGGACCACTTGATCTCTTTTCGCATAACGGGATTGACCTCCACAATTTCATATGGCAGACCATGATAATCCAGGAAGGCTCGCACCTTGCTGCAAAACGGACAGGTCTTATACTGATACAGAGTCAACTTAAGATCTCTCCCCAGCGGTGCCTAATCAAAACAAGTTAAGAAAACAAAGGTGAGCAAACTAACCCAAAAATGACATTTACTTTCTATAGTTGCATGTCAAAAAGTGCAGGACATCCGGAAATGTAGCACATAACTGAATATTTACATTTGCTTTTTCCTCTGCAAGGTGACACTGAAGCGCGAGTTTGATGGTCTGGTACAAGCCAAAACCACCACCGAGCAAGAAGGCGCATCCCAGGACTCTGCCACGCACCGGTGCAGCGAGCAAAAGTCTGGATCTAAATCCCGAACCGCCGGTACCGTAAGCTCTTCCCTGGCATCTCGTGCTCATTCTCGGCACTAATGCTGCGGTGTTTGTTACGCGGCATTTCGGCGTGTCTAAAACTAACCGACCGACCTTACTAAATGTTCTCGCACAGGCCGCCGCCATCATGATTTTACATAAACTCCCACAAGACAAGTCTACGGCAAGCGCAATGTCAGCTGAACATTATAGGAAAATGCTACAAGCTAATAGCTAAAAGTGTATTTCCACCAGTACAGGGGGCGCGTGAGGCTCAAAAACCCGAGTCCCCCATTGAGCCGCATTAAAATCTCAGAACTTTTTTGTTGTTTTTGATCTTATAAGAGATATTAATGTTTATGTAATATATACTTTAGTTGTTTTATATATGAATTCAGTCTTCATTAATCTCAGGGGTTAGGGCACAGATCAGATAGCCTACTGATGTTTTTTTTTTTTTTTTGAAAATCAGGGGTTTTCAATAGGATTTGTAATTATTAGAACTAGAGCAGTGCCCGTGCAAAATCTGTTTTTGTGTGTGTTTTTTAGTAATTGTTGGTATGGTGTGTTTGAGTGCTCATTGTTACAATTACAGAGCAAAAGTTCAGTGACATTTTTTTTGTGCATGACATTTTATGTCAGAAAGCTTATTTTTAAACCACAACCTTCTAAACATCATCTAAACATCTCCAGTGTGTGCTTCTTTTACTGATATATTTAGCGATATTTTGCATTTCTAATCCAAACAACGTAACTTGGCACTGCACTTACTCGTGCCCATAGCAAGACACCTGTCACGTTTGAAATATATAGCGGAACAGAGCTATTGTGGAGAATTATATACTTTAACCCCTTTAAACCCGAAGTGTACTGCCGGCGGGGTTAGTGATGTGATGTTTCTGCTCATAACTCCATGAAACATGCATGAATTGCGGAACATCTTTATTGACAGCAGAGTCTGACGATTACAAAGAGCCCAAACATAACATAATCCATTGCGTTGATCACGAGATATACATCACGAAGTGATGCATACATGGCTTAAAATTATGTCTCGCATCTTTCCGGGATGCAATGTGTTTTCCAATGTTCCAGGTGTTTTTCGACCCCCGCCAAATTATTACCCCCCTAGCATTGGTAGGTTGGGGAAGGGGTTAGAATTAGGGGTGGGATTTGGATTAGGCAATCAGGTACTGACTTCAACGAGGGGGGTAATAATTTGGCAGGGGTCGAAATTCGGTACAACACCTGTTCCGTCCGTGCTTGTTTTCAAACGTTGAATAACACAAAATAGGCCTATAATTTTAAAGCTTAGAATCTCATCTTTTTAATGCATCTAACCACTTTGATAAACTCTAAAGGAGTGCTGAGTACTCCCTCTAAACCGGAGTGTACCGCCCGCGGGCGCCACCTTGCTAGCTGCGAAGAAATTCATAATCATATTTTTCAAAACTACAGCCCATTGGTCAACACAAAATATGTGTCATTTGAAAGTTTAGAGTCTGAACTTAACTCCTAAATAGTGCTGAGTTATTTGCTGATAAATAGAATTTCTTTTTTTCATAATCTATAAAATACTTTTTTGTGTACTGCAATGTGTCAAAAACATCATACAGCTCACAAAACATTCACAGATCGTTGAAAATGGCACATCATTTTTACAGCATATTACAATTAAAATGAGCCCAAAATGAACAATCTTTTGTGTTGATCTATATTCCTCATGGAGGAACAATTTTTAAAATGCCCATTAGGGTGCGTTAAGGACTGAACAAAAAGGCTATCTTGGTTCCAAATGCTGTAACTTTTGATTACTTTATGCAATCACCACAAAATCTGATCCAGATGCAGCTCACATGTAGAGGGACTTCACCAAAAAAAATTCCCCACCATATTTCCTTTCCGAGTTATTGCATGTCAAACAAGAAATATATGCAAAATCATAATAAAAATGATGTATATTTTTTGTCTTTTATCAGCAGTTTCTCGGCATGAGAATGTCCAAATGTAATGTAATTTAAAAATTTGAAAAGTGTTCTAACAAACGATACCTACCTTTTGACTCTCCTTGCTATAGTTTTGGAGTTGTGAGACTTTAGTTTTGTGTGTCACTCAGAAAAAAACATCTCTAAAAATCCCCTCAGGGCTTAAGGGGTTAAGGAGGTGGGGAAAAGAGTGTGTGTGTGTATAAGCGTGAGTGAGTGAGCAAATATGTGTGTATTAGTGGCGAAGAGAAGGTAAGGAATATAGATTGTAAACCGATCCACACTCCGGAGCAGAAGGTGGCGGTCATGCACCAATAAGCTGGATGCCAACCGTCGTAAAACAAGAAAGAAAGAAAAAGAAATGTCAGGGGTCATGTACTCTGGTCTGCAGCTACGCAGCCTCATATGCAGCAGTAGAGTGTGATCTGTGTTGTGACATTCCTCTTATAACCATCATTAAAATTTGTTTGACTTGTGGTTTGTCCCTCTCGGACCACTGTTGGTAAATTCTCAAGCCTTGCCGTTTCAGAGATACTCTGACACAGTCGCCTTGCCATAAAAATTTGGCCCTTGTAAAAGTCGCTCAGATCTTGATTCATGCCCATTTCTCCTGCAACCAACTCATTGATTACTAGAACTGATTGTTTGCTTACAATCTAATCTACACAAAACATATTTCACCAGAACAGTTATAGCATCTACCGGCAGGGATTAACTAGGCCATGCTAACCAAACAAGACTTTGACCCGCAGGCATAGTAACAATTTGAACAGTTCTTTTCAGGATAATATATTCACTAACAAATTATCGATTTCGAAGAATAAGTCACGTCAGCACCGCTTTCACTCCCTTTTTTCTATTTCTCAATCACTCTGTTTCCTCAGTCTGTGTGTGTGTGTTCTGATATGGAAACAGGCAAAAGGAAAGTGTACTGCGTCAGAAAAAGGGAGACACAGCATTGTTTAACTGACGTTATAAACAAAGGAAAAGCTTTTAAGAATTTGCAGACAGTTGTTTACAGCATGTTATAATCGATGAGTCATTACACAATAAAGAGGATGCAGAATTCTTGTGGCATCCTCTTTGGCAATAGGATGTGTATCATGTCACTGCATGTCTCACTGGTCTTTCAGTAAGAGATTCTATTACTTACAGCTATTGCCAATGGCATATATTGCTGTAGTGCCACATGACAGATTTACTATATTGCAAGACTTTTGGCTGTAACCTTTTGGATGTCTAAACTATATATTTGAATAGAATTCTTAACAGCAGAGGAGCTGTATTCATGCTGCTACAGTCTGCGTAAACATGTGGTTGTTAAGGTACAGCATGTGGAAAATTTATCTTGACAGAAGTTTCCCATCTACGTGTAACGTTTTTGTTGCCAGTGTCCCAAGGCCGGATGGAACATTAAAGCGAACAGCTCCAACAGTTCCTCTCCAACACCACCCTGTCCTGCCTTTGTATGGAGTTGGATCTCTGAGGCTGTTCAGACAGAAGCTGTGCTTCCATTCAGTTACCTCTCATTCTACCCAACACAGTTGTACTGTACTACTGCAGTGGGTCCAGAAATTGTTTAGTGATCTTACTATTTTTGTGAGAAAATGAAATTATGCCTTAAACAGAAAAATACTATATAAAGTTCTATCTCTATCTATCTATCTATCTATCTATCTATCTATCTATCTATCTATCTATCTATCTATCTATCTATCTATCTATCTATATCTATCTCTATCTTCAAACTTTCTGGCTAGGCTTTTTCAAGCCAACTTTAAAGTTTGTCTATAAACTTTTCAATCTGGTTTTAATTGATTTGTTATGTAAGCATCATACAACATCATATAAATTAGAGATGCACAATATATTGGCACCATAGTGATCATTGACTTTAATTAAGGATTGTGTAGTTCATTCACATTGAACAGTATGTTACACGTCTTCTGTTCAAAAGTTTGTGCTCTCTACAATTGTTAAAATGTTTTTGAAAGTCTCTTGTGCTCACCGGGGCTGAATTTATTTGATCAAATATACAGGTTTATATTGTTCAATATTATTACTATTTATAATAACTTTTCTATTTTAATATAATTTTAAATGAATTTATTCCTGTGATGGCAAAGCTGAATTTTCAGCATAATTTCTCCAGTCTTCAGTGTCACATGATCCTTCAGAAATTATTATAATGCTAATTTGATCAGGATTCTTTGGTGAATATAGAGTTCAGAAGAACAGATCATGATTCTTTATTGGTACTTTTTGGTCGATTTTATGCATCCTTGCTGAATAAAAGTATTAATTTCTTTTGAAAAGGCCCCATTAAATATTGTATAAAATTGAGTGTTGTTTAAACATTTAAAAATGTTTTACATTTCCTTGGTCTGCCTCTATCCAGTAAACAAGTCTTTGAACCAGTGAAGCCACCATGAGAGAGGTATTCTTCAGGATCCAAGTCTGGACGTGAATGGAATGAGGCAAATGTAGGCAAGACATGTTAGTGCATATTCTGACTGAATTTTAAATGTCACGCAGGCTACAGAATGCAACTGAAAGGGGGAAAAAATTTATAAATCTGAGATATATTTTATATAGAAACTGCTCTTTGTGGTGAGGTACGGTGCTCTTGTGCAAATAAGTCAGGCATACTGTCTCTGTGGGCTTTATTGCAGTTCCTCTAGGCATCTCTTTTCAAAGGTTGAGCGTTTGCTGTCTCCATGGCAACCACATTGCTCTATGGCTGCGTAGGATATCCTCTGCATTTCAAAACAGTTCCCACAGTCTGTGCTTTCATAATAGAGTGCCACCTCCCCGTGGTCCTCAACTATATCTGCCGTTAGATAATCATCACATGCAACCCTCTGGTATTGAACCGTGTGCTGTTCGGGTTTATGCGTTTTCATCCTGTTGCTTATGCCTTATACGAACAGTTCCATGTTAATGTATTTGTGCGCATACCCTAACTCACTCAGAGCAGAAGAGAAATGTCTCATATGCTGTTACCATTAAGGCTGTGTTAGTATAGGACAGATCTTTTGGATGAAAAGCTTTGTGACCTAGATTTAATGATAGGGCATTGCAATTTTTTTCAACTCTTTAATGGATTTGTGTGTGTGTGTGTGTGTGTGTGTGTGTGTGTGTGTGTGTGTGTGTGTGTTGAAGGATTCAGACTCCCAGCTGCACAGGTCACTGGGCAGACTGGTCACGCGAGTGAGAACACACTCTCGTGCAAAATGGACAGAGCACATGAGCCAGAGAGCACTTTTCCACTGCCGAAGCGCTCTCAGATACACAAACAGAAGGTCTCGGAGGGGCATGCCTGGGGAAAAGCACAGCAGGCAGAAAAACACCCGGCCAAACTCTCCTAGATCTTCCTGAGCTGGAAAACAGGAGTGTGAGTGATAGCCGTAGACTGAATGTGATGCACAGCTGGCTTGCGAGGGAGGGAGAGACAGAGAGACAGAGAGAGAGACACTGCATTTTAAAGCGAGATGTACCTGCATACCCACGTCGCGTGTATGGGTGTGGGTGTTTACATGGTTAGGAGATTGTTAGAAGGAGAGGCAATGTGCAAAAGGAAGCACTGGGAGGAGGTCGAGTTCTTCAGATTTCTTACCGTCTTCTGAGGCGAGAGAAGTAGATGGCAACAGATGTTAGTGACAGCGGGAGCAAGTTCCTTTTTGTGCTGCGTGTAAACTAGTACAGAGAAATACAGAGAGAGCGAGAGTGTCTGTGCACTCACTCTGGAAAGGGAACGATTGAAAGGGAGATTGAAAGGGAGAGAGAGAGGGAGGGAGGGAGGGAGTTGTGTTTCAATGAGAGCGGACAAGGGGGAGCAGCATACCCCTAATATGAAGCAGGCGCCTGGACAGCAGCCTGCACTCTCTCCATCGGGGAAGATGGAACCCAAGTCTCTGTTCAGTCTGCATAAAGCCCTGGCTCAGCCTGTGAAGATGTGCATGTTTGATTTTCCTGTTTCCATCCTGGATGATCTGGTAAGAGAGAGAGACTGCAGTTGTTTCGTTCTGATTCACCTGGTGCGAGTTCGTGTCTGTGTGCATGTGTTTTCATTTAGTTCAAGTATGTACTCACCCTTTGGCTGTATTCTGCTGTTTTCGTGCATGTTGGCTTAGAGCCAGTGAGGACTTAAACTGACGGTCCTCTATTCCTCTATTCTCATCAGTTCACACTGTTCCTTGTCATTAAACGGGTTACAACTAATCGATAACGGCTTTTGGAGTTTGTCTTACGCTCAGTAGTGAGTTCTACTTCTGGCATGCGGAACAGGATGTTGTTGCTATGCTGCCCGTGGTTATATGGCGTTTTCTTTTTTAAATGTCAGTGGTATTTCGGACAGAGATGTTCAAGGGAAATGTGCTACTTTTGCTAAGTAGCAGATGTTTTTATGTGTCAGCACTTCTGCGGGTGTCAGTATGTGTCTAGGTTACAGAGGATTCCTTTGTTGCATATTATATGCTTCACTTCAGTACTGCACTGCAACTGCTTCAAGTTTTATGAGTCATTTTGAAATTAATGTGATTCACTGTTGGTCCGGTGGCTTTTGTTTTGGATCTGTTTGAATAATGGGTTCATATTCATTTATTGAAAAATATGTTAAAAGTGCGGTTCATTCTGCAGTGTCTTTGCATACACCTCCTTAGGCATGTTTTTAATTTCTAAATAAAAATTCATTTAGATATTTTTTGGAGGACTGTAAAATATTATGTGGTGCGACTCCCCAAAAACTTATATTTTATTATTTTTTAATTAATAAGCCATGATGCTTGAAAAAAAAAATCTTCTAACTTTTTTAATTTTTTAATTATTATTATTATTTGTTTTATATTTAGATGTGCACTCACATCTATTCACAGTGCAAGGAAAATTTAACTTTTTTTGTTACTGAATTCATTTGAATTAAAATTTTAAAAAAGTTTTCCTGAACCACCTGAAACCAACATGAATACAGAGTACATTTGCACATGTGTTTTCAACCAGATGTTTTTTTCTTTATCATGAATGCTCAATTCCTAACTAAGTCTTACTTCAATAAATACCTTAAATTGATCTCAATATCTGATCTCAATAAAAATAAAGGACATTCATGGACATGTCAATACACTTGGTACAACACTTTTATTTGATTAATGATAAAAATATTTCTAGCAGTGATGTTTGGCAACAGTGGTATCGGATCGGCTTGTATCCGTGTCTCAGCCAGTGGCTGTCTGTACTCATTGACTGGACAGGGCTTTTGATATAGTTTCTCTTTTGGCCTCAGTCGTGAGGAGAAAGCACTTTAAAATGCCAAGTTCTGAGTGTCAAAGCGTCTTAGAATTGTAATTGAGCTCCAGAGAATAAAGCAGGGTAATAAATTGAGCCACAGAATGGCGTTTCTATGGCACTCAAGAAAGGAAAGTATGTGAGCTCTCTCTGTGAAAAAGAATCAGGGATTTACATACTACATTAGGTCAGTGAATTACGTTTTTGACCTATTTTTGAAAAGATGTCTTCAATACTTAAAGCTGTTGTCAGATTGCACTTCCATATTGAGAGCTGTTTCACATTGGCATGTTATAACAACATTATTGTTTTAAGCCACATAGACATGCATTGACAAGGTATTTCCTCTTGAACATCAGTATCCACCTGTGGTCTGTGTTTGTGGGTCAGGTTTTGTCTAGTCTCACACATAGCCAGACCTTTGACGATCCATACTGCATCTTATTCTAGCCAAGAACTGCCCATTTAATTAATGGCATGGCAGTATCTGCAAATCATTGTACAGAAAAACAGTCAAAACTATGTAGAGACTCTACATAAAGGACAGACAATAATTATAGAATATTTCATATACATAATTAGCAGAATGAACAGTGGAAATCTAGTTGTCTACTCTTACCTAAAAACTCTTAATAGCTTTCAAAAATGTAATGTCACTAACCTAAAAAACTGTCAAATCCAGTGATTATTTTGTATTTCATTATTTTTCATCAATCTGGTATACCTTGACTTTGTTTTTGTTTTGTTTTAAATCATACTTTAACTATGTTTTTACTCCTGGAAGTTGTGTGAAATCAGAGTCTGATTACAGAACTATCAGACAGTTATAACAGAATGTGTTTTGCCCAGATTGTTGAGACCAAACGCACCCACAAGGATAGTAAAACCTGATTTCACCAACATTCTATTAAAAAACTGATTGACTCTAAAATAAGTAGAATTATTGTCACTGGGTCAAGAACCATGGTTTGGTAGGGTATTAAAGAAGGATAACAATGCAGGGTAAAATGATAACTAACACGTAGCACACCATGTGAACATTTACTCCTTCACATGGTTTGATCATGTTGGAACAGAAAGTTGTCACACAGGTTTTAGTTTTGTTTGATTGCTTCACTTGCACTTTCCGTTTTGTGTGGGAATTCTATATAAATTCCCGGAAGGTTGTGCATTACAAATGAATCCTTGGTAACCTTGAAGGTTAATAGAAGAGCTTATGAGAAAAACTTCAGTAGATGTTGTGGATTTCAGTGAGAGAGTTGTGTTACCGTGTTCCCCGCTTATTGATACAGCTGTTTGAGTCGGGTCCACACGTGTAGGACAGGGCCAGTGTTTTGGGGTCAGCGAATGGGGAAGGAGAATTTTGCGCTTCGTATCTGTCACAAGATCGAGGATCCCTTGCAGTTTATGGTACAAAGACTCATTTGGGAAGGTGATGTGCTGGAAAGACAGAATTGATCAACTTGTTCAACTGATACGCTGGTGTGGCTTTGGTTGTGTGTACGTGAATGATGATCTGTTCTGTGATTTGGAAGGTTTAGATGAAAGAAAACAGGTAAGAAGAACTACTTATTTGTTCTCTAATAGTCTGCAAATTTATAGTTAGTCTTATCAGAACTAGTTATCAGCCGATCGTATTCTATTAATGTAGTCAAAATAAATATTTGATGATTACATTGTTATGTTTATTAATATTTAATGTTGTCTGTAGTGTTAATGGTTGACTATTGGATTACAGAAAAAGGCATTAGAAAAATATTAAAAACCGGTTCCAGGCAAAGAGATTTCTTTGGAAGTTAGTGGGCTGCTCCTATAGAAATATATTGATATAGGTGCTACAGTTTGACATGTCTTTAAGGTGGTAGTGTTTGTGTGTGGGTGTGAATGGATACCAATGAGTGACAAGTTGCTTCCTGCACCTTTTAAACCATTATTGGCTGTGATAGTATCTTTCAGGTGTTTTCCACAGGCTGAGAAGTGTGTACCTTATCCTCTTCTTGGTCTTCCTTTATGTTGACCTAATAAAGAAAGAAAGAAAGAAAGAAATTTAATCTTTTTGAAATTGTAAGCACCTAAAAAAAAAAAAAAGATTGCTTTCCCTTGACAAGGTTACACTGGGTTGTTGTGTATCAGATTGAAATTATGAGTATGCAAACAAGAAAAAGAAATATAGCACAAGATAACTTGTTTGCAGGCTCATTACATCTGTCCCCATTTTAAATTGTGTACTCAAAGTACAAGTGTTCTTTCTCAGGTTGACACAGGTTTGAGAGGAGACTGGGTTCAGGGTGAACATTGTTTGCTAACATTTATGTGAGAGCTCTGATGGCCTTGATTCCTGATAGAAAGGAGTATGGAAAAGTTCTTCTTGATACTATAATCATTTGACTGTGTGTCTGGGCAAAAGAACAAAATAGAACAAATGAAGCTTCTCCAAAGAATTATAAACCATGCTGGTGCTGAAAGAGAACAACAAGCTGTTATCTATCAATCTCAGCAGAGAGCAGTGCAAATAGTGGTTGTGCAATTGAGTTCCAGCTGCGGCAGAGATAGCCTAAGTATACATGTTACAGCAATCCCAAACTCATCTCTGTTAAAGAAAAATACTGCATGGACATTTAGCCCCATATATATATATATATATATATATATAGTGCATCAAATCAGCATATTAGAATGATTTCTGAAGGATCATGTGACACTGAAGACTGAAGTAATGATGCTGAAAATGCAACTTTGCCATCACAGGAATAAATAATACAATATTCAAATAGAAAACAGTTATTTTAAACTGTAATATTTCATAATATTACTGTATTTTTGATCCAATAAAAATCAGCCATGGTGCACATATGAGACTACTTTCCAAAGAAAATGTATAATAATAATCTTACCTACACCAAACTTTTGAATGGCAATGTGTATATTGATTAATAATACGATATACGATATATTTACAGTATATATTAGAATACAGTAATTTAGTGAAATATTACACTTAAAAAAAAAATATATATATATATATATATATATATATTTCTTTCTTTAAAATGTAATTGACATTACTTAGTCTCTCTGGGTTCTTAATGTGAGTGTAAATCATTCAATCGATTTTTTTATATATTTTTTTTTTTAATTCGCAAAAAAATATTTCAGTGCACATAAAAGTTAAGTAGCCTAATTTAAAAAGCATCTCCACAGCTCCTATAGCACAGAGACTGAGTTTCAAACAGCCGTCTGTCTTGTCAGATTTCACAATATCATCATAATGGTTACCTCAGGGAAAATGTACTATGGGAAAACACCAGGTGCACAGCTGCTTCTCTTTCTCGCAAAACACAATTCCTCTGGGTTTCAGTTTCCTTAGGAGCTTTGCGTCAGTGTTGCAGTCATGCCCGAAGAGTAAGTTAAGTTATCAGTATTTTCCAACAGAGGGCGCTATTAGTATGTATTAAAGTCAGGGTCATGGCGTTGATAAGATCCTGGTAAGATCATGCTTGGGCTGTGTGTTTTTGTGGTAACTAGGCTAGTAGCTAAACACATATTTTGAGGTTGAAACAGGAATAACCTAAAATGTAGGTTATTATTATACAGGTGGGTGTCCCAAAAAGTATGGATCAGGAAGAGCATTGAAAATGTGTTAATGAGCCGGCCTGGTTGAAAAGTCCAATTACCGTAGACTATTATATATATAGAGCTACTGAAAGACCATATGTTATTTAAGTGTTTTTATTGTTTTTTTTAGAAACTGTCAAAGCCTGGTTCACAATTCCAAAAGTTATGTGAAATGTAGCCTATTTTGTATTTCTTATATAAAATTTGTCAAAAATGATATAGAGACAATAGAAGAGTTAAATGCACTTATTATTGTTTTTATTTTATTTTTTTAAAATGTATTCAATTTGATACACGTGGGCAGATCCTCTTATTTATACACAAATGCCCATTTAAACCTATGCTTGATAATGAATCATATGATAGTTTAATTAATGGCACATAATTATTACAGTTGCACCCGTCTATTTATGGCCTGTTGGGTTATAATCAAGCGATTAAAAGTGATATTTTTAGTAGCGCACAACATAGTTTCCCGGAACCTGACATCACGATTAGTCATAGAAGGGGCGGGGCAACACGCGCGCTCCGCTCGGCGAGGGGCGGGGCCTAGCGGCTCAGGCAGGGTATTCCCTTCTGTAATTCACCCGAAGTCCCGAGCCCATACAGACACTCGTAGCTAAACCAGAAGTCTGAATGTCAGAATATGGAGTTTGTTATAAAATAATAGATCGTAAACAGTGACAGTCTTTCGGTTATGGTCTACATTATGGGGATGCAGTCGGACGCTCTGGGTATCAAACCGACGTGCCCGGATGAGCTGTTTGAGTCCAGCACATGGAGAATTAAAAACATTTGGGATGGGGTGAAGCTGGAAATCGCGCCCGGAGATGGATGTCCGGTGGTCTTAAATAGTTTTACGCATTTGGATCCTGATCTGCCTATGCTGGAGGTAATACAAAGATTTAAACGTCATTGCTCAAATCACATTCTTTCATTTAGCTTATAACTCTTATAAATAGGCCCATATATTATTTTATTTTTTTTAAACTAAGCTAGTTATAGCCTTGTTGAAAATGTTATTTTATTTAGCTTTGTTAATGTTAACATCTTGTCTGTATTCTTGCTTTGAAATGAATGGTTGTTTATATGATTATTTTACGTTTCTTCCCATGTTTTCTTGGCATTTTGTTGCATAATAGTGTAGATGTATATGTTACTGAGCTGGCATGAGTGTTTTTTTCTACTTTTCCATTGTTTCTTTCTTTTATATAAAACTTTGAGCTAGAACAGCTTAGAGTAAATGTTTTCAAATATTTTTTTTCTATTTTAAATACTTTTTGCTCAGTTGCAGATTGTATTGGCTTAATATTATCTATTTATCTTTGTCTTGTATGAATTAGTCTTATGCCATTCTCAAAGGCGGCACAGCAGCTGCATCCGAAGCAATATATATAAGACAGAATCAATGCATTTAAACAAATCTCTTGTGCTTGAAGGCTCACATGAAGTAAACCAAAACTGAGTCTCCACCATAATCTTGGCAAGAGTACGCCGTTCCCCTTTTTCTCCAACTTTCCCTTCTCTAAATTCTCCCCAAAAAGGGCTATGGAAATAAAACAGTCAGATGAGATTTACGTCCCCTTTAGGCATTAAATAAAAACACAGGCTCCCCTCAGCTAAGGACATGGAAAGAAAGGTTAATACAATCAGATGCTAGTGATATTATGTTATTTTGAGAGTTTAACAGGGGCTGTTTGTTATGATGAGATTGCCCACAATATTGCAGATACGTCAGCTGAGAATTAATGATTATATTTGAAAACCTCTTATATAATACGTGACAGCGCATTAACTTGCCAGATGTGATGAAAGACTTTCATTATTGATTTTCTATTTGCGACTTCTTAAACTCTCCAGTGTAAAATGTTTTTCTAGGTTATTTTTTGAAGCCAAGTCAATTATTTTATCACCATGGCAGTCATGCATTTTACGGTTGCTAGGTTGTTATGCTAAACTTGAGATATCTGTCTATGGTGTGTGAACAACATGTCCCCTTTTTATCTTGTCTTTTATTACAACAGCACATTGTTGTGACTTAAACGGCAGTTCACACCAAAACTTGTTTACGATGTTGCAGCTTTACTTTAGTCATGCACAAAAAGAAGGTTCCAGTGTGTCACCAACTGCTAACCTTCATGGACTAAATCTAATCGGCTCTCATTACACAATTAGTGATGGTTAAATCTCCCATTCCACCAGCACAGCACTAGAACCCTTCTCCTTTCTCCTTTAAAGAAATCATATTTACTTACTGATTCATTTTAATATGAAAATAGTTGACATGTATAGCTCCAAACCTCCAAAAAGTTGGCCCTTGAGTAACCATGAGTGATGGATGGAGTTGCAATGGTCGAATAATTTTGCTATAAATCCCTCTCTCTTATCTTGTGCTCTCTCATCCTCTTTCTTTTATGGGTAGGCTTGTAAAAAAGGGGTCACTATATGCACTTATCTCTGCTTTTAAAGTGATTCAAGCCTGCAGATGGCCTGGCAAGAGCTCAGAATTGGTTACATCATCCCTGAAGATCTAAACCAAAACAGCAGGATGTAAAAGTAGAAGTACCCTTGTATAATGGATCATTGGCTCAGTACATAGATCAGCTAATCTCTTAACGTAACAGCTGCCATAAAGGAACCTGTGTAAGATCTTGTGTAAGAGCACTTTAATGCTGTGTTATTGTCATAAACGGATGACTCGTACATACACTACCTGGCAAAGTTTGGGATCAGTATGATTTTTTTTTTTTACTTATGCTCACCAAAGCTGTATTTAACAAAAATGACAGTAAAACAGTCATTTTCTGAGATATTATTACAATTTAAAATAAATATTTTCTATTGTAATATAATATAAAATGTAATTTATTCCTGTGATGCAAAGCTGAATTTTCAGCATCATTCTTCAGTGTCACATGATCCTTCAGAAATCATACTAATATGCTGATTTGCTGCTCAAGAAACATTTCTTATTATTATCAATGTTGCAAATAGTTGTGCTGCTTAATATTTTTGTGAAAACCTTTATACTTTTTTTAGGAGTGTGAATATAAACTTAAAGGATTTATTTGGAATATAAATATTTT
Organism: Tiaroga cobitis; assembly: GCA_030578255.1. Classification (NCBI taxonomy): domain Eukaryota; kingdom Metazoa; phylum Chordata; class Actinopteri; order Cypriniformes; family Leuciscidae; genus Tiaroga; species Tiaroga cobitis. The sequence continues at coordinate 25,604,919 of CM060598.1, forward strand.
GTAACATTATAAATGTACTATTTACTGTCACTTAGTCCAAACTTGGGCACTGGGAACACTGGGTTATCGCTATAATACTTTTTGTCATTGTTCTCCTGGGTTTGTCAAAATTGTTTACGAATTCTCCATTCTTCTTAAAGAGGCCTTTGTGTGATAGATTGAACTCAGAACGTCATAATGAGGACAGCGGAGCTGAGCTTTGATTAAGGAGGAGAACAGACAGGGGTCACATTGACACACACAGAGACGCTTTTGTCATGAAAGATCTCTTGAATGGAAATAAAGGGTTGAGAGGGAGGAACAGTGGATGTGAGAGGCAGGAAAGTGGAAAGTGGCAGAGTGAAGAGGCAGGGATACGTAGGGGAGCGTTGATGCATTTAAACAATTGTATAAGGCGTAATATACAAATACTTAATGCACTGTTAAATCAGGTTTGTTAGGTTACATGTAGAAAAGCAGCTCAACTGGTGCTATCAATGCCATGGTCATGGGTTCAGTTCACAGACTGAAAAAAAATGCATTGTAAAACACTTTGAATAAATGGTCTGCCAAATGAATATTTCCAAGTGTAAAAGTGACTGTACAAAATAGAATGGAATAGAATAGCATATCGTTCACCAAAAATGTAAAAATCTTTACAAAACTAAATTGTGACTTTACATGGGAGATGATATGAAGTGATTTTTTTAAACAATTTCATGTCTGTTCAACTCTAATATACAACAACAAAAAAAGCACAATTGAAGTAGGCTATCCATCCTAAGTCTTATTAAGCCACCCAACATCAATGAATTTTAGTCATGAGACACATGGGAACAACTTTTTATGACCATAATATACATTGATTGTGGTTTTTCATGTAGAATGTAGACAAATAAAATTCTTTAATGTGCAGAAATTATCGGCTCTGAGAATAACACCATGCATACATTCCTTATATCTACATCTGCCCTATTCTGGAGCCGGACAGCAACCACACTCAGCAGTTCTGGGCTGCACTCAGACGTGATTCTTTCTCCAGGGCTTATAGTGGAGAATTCCTTCCTTGGTTCTGCTAATCTCATTCTAAAATGCTTGAGCAGATTTCGTGAAAATCTTGGCACAACCAAAACAAAGGCGAAATAGCGACAGCAACATCCTGTTATTATTAACAACATCCAAGCCAGAAAAATACTGATAAAACCATTTATCAAATTGAAAATATTCACAGTATGCAAACAATAGAGAAAAGCTCATTGGAGATTAATGATTGCAGCTCAGTGATGTTTTACCCAATGCTTTGGGGAAAGTTGATGCTCAGTAAAATAATGTGAAATATTGTTACAATCTAAAATAACAATTTTATAGTTTAATATATTGTGATTTATTCCCATGGTGGCAAAGCTCCATTTTACTCCAATAAGAAGTCAAAAGAAGTCAGAGGATGGTTGAAAAAAAGAAGAGTCTGGAAACTTCCAAAATAAGGTGGATAAGAAGAGAAATCACCTTTTAACCTTTCTCTGCCTTTTTCCACTGTAGATGTTTGCAGCAGTGAATCTGGCCATCACTCCGAGCTGAGGTTTAATGTGCTGTAACCGAGTGTGCTGAAAAACCTACTGAGCAATGCCAAAATACACACTCTGCAGCTTCGCTCGACATATCCCATCTCTCGCTAGGTTAATAATCGTACAGGACCGTGAATCTTGAGAGAACATATGAAACGTAACCCAAATCCATAACTCTCATTACACAAATAAGCATTGTTTTGCTTCTGGCCATTACTAACAGAAAAGAGATTTGGTCCCAGCTTACAGTGGCTTAAGCAATGATCTGTTTAGGGCATTTATCATATTACAAGATAAAATAATTCTCAGAGACAATATTTTTCAGAGCTATGCGTCATACGCAGCCAAGGGAATAAAAGCAAACATGCTTGGGTATTCAGACAATGTTATGACACCATTATGAAGAATACAAATGAATGTTAGCCTTTTGAAGCCCGGCTTATTAATGATCAACAGGAGGACACCTGACGCTGAGCACAAGCAGATTGATCACTGCTGCTTCAAATTCCTTTCATCTGACCTCATTCGTTTACTTTCTCACGTTGTTTTTACAGCTGCATATAGAATGTGGTCTTGCATTTCAAATGCACTATTTTTCAGCTGAAACACATCAGATATCAAAAGGTCTTTGTCCATTGCGACAGGTCTCAGTGTTTTTCAGCATTTCACGCCATGAGTAGCATGTTCAGCTAGTGTATTAAAATGACTGTGGAAAGTCAGTCCATGTCATGTCAAATCAATCTGTTTTGGAATGCAAAAACAGGGATTGTTGATATTTAAGTCTATTTTTAACATATCTTGTTTTTCTTGATTTGTTTTATAATGTTAATATGTTAAAGAGGACACGTAATTGGGCTTGTCCTCTAACATCTTTTAACTCCTCCCTGATTTTGACAGCAGGAATTCTGCATTGTTTTTATGTGTTCCAAGAATTGTTTGTGAAGGATGCATCTGTCAAGGAAGCTGTTACGCAGTAACTTTTCAGCACTTTTTGTCTTTTTACAGGAAACCCTGTGGCTTTAGTGGATCAGAGGCAGTCGAGGGGTTCACAACATGCAGAGTTTGAAAATTGTTTAATGCCTTATACCATAACATTTTCAGCAAAAAGCAAAGCCAGTGATTAGTGCAAAACAATATTCTTTTATCATACAAACATTTTGTTGCGCTTTCCCTAGCGGCCTGTAGATATGAGGTGGATTTTCCCTTAGAAAGTACAGCTGAGTGTAGGTGCTGTTTCTGTTTTGAAATGTCAGATATCAAAGAGGGTCCCTTACAGTGCTCTTGTGTTGTGTCAGGCATTTTTGTTCAGGTCTCTGTGGTCGATCTACTGTCCACTAATGTCAAAAGAGGAAGGGGCTTCCCAGAGTGTGCGTAGATTCACTTTTTGTTTTGTTTTATTGTTTTGGTGAAGTGGTCTATATCCCCTTTTTATTTTTTATTTACACACATCAAGTTCATATTTATATAATATAATATAAGATTACATAATCTTATAATATAATATAATATAATGGCCACCCATCCAGGGTGTTTCCTTGCCTATACAGCCCTGGATGGATATTATATTATATTATATTATATTATATTATATTATATTATATTATATTATATTATATTATATACTCTGAGATCTCCATCACCATCATTGTGATCATCAGAGGGAAATAGTCTCGCATACAGACATCGAACATCTTGTATGTTTTACAGGTTTGTGCAACATTTCAAAAGAAACTTTGTTCCTTTTTTTTTTTGCCCATTGATGCACTTCCAAAATATCACAGCAACCATATTTGAAAGAAACTGTTATGTGGCGTGTGTGTTTGTGTGTTTGTTACCATAGCTACTTCTGAGCAGAGAGCTGGGGTTGGTTTATCTGTGTTTAACCAATCTCCTGTAGAGAAAGCTGTTCAAATGACCATGCACTGACTCACGCCCACACTTACACAGGATACACACCACACGATTGGCTCTTTGCCTGAGGCAAAGCTCAAGGTTCCCTGGGAGTTCCCTCTTACTTTCCATAATGACGTCAGTTACAGAGTTAGTACCCTTTTTCAATTTACTGGCTGCAGGCTTTCTCAATTTAGTATTGTGTATACCAGTACTTCTCAAAGTCCGGACTCCGGTCCGGATCCGGACCCGGAGGGAATTCAATCCGGACCCACCTCCATTTCATATTTCAAGAGCACTAATTGTGTGTAAGGGATTAAAAGTGTGGATGCATGCAAGCGCAAACCACTAGTGTTTCTTCTTGCTGCCTATCTTTTACTAGGGTTTCCAAATTCCAAAACGTCGCTCTCGCGGCCTGATTGGAGGTAGCTCGTCAAGGGGCCGTTCACATATCATGTCTTTTGCGCGCTCCGGTTCGTTATTTCAAATGTAGGCGAGTATTATACAAATCATATTTGAAGTGAGGCGCTAATTTTTTTCAGGCGCAGCGAGATGTATCGAAAACGCCTCAACTTTTCAGAGTGCAGCAAGCGCACTGCAGTTCATGTGACAAGAACAATCAAATCAGCTTCGCCCTTTCCGTAACAACATTGGAAGTTCCAGGGAAGTTCAGTCAACATGAAGGATGGGGGTGCACCTAAACACTACGGGTGTTTTTCTTTTCTCCATAAATAACGTTAAATCTTGTAGCAGAGCTACATCAAGCGTTTTTCGGTGGTGGAAATCTATTAGCTACTAAAACTTCTTTGTCGTCGAGAGCACAGTGCATGGTTGCATAGCAACGACAGACGCCACGGGAAAATCGGACTGAATTTTACTATTAATAATAAAAGATTATTATGTAATATTATTATGTAAATGTCAAGTAATTTATCTTTTTGGACTCAATCTTTTTATAAAAATGATTTAAAGGCTGAAATATGTAAGGTTTATCTTTTTATAAAACCTTTTTTTTTTTGTGAAAAACGATTTAAAGGCTGAAATATGTGAGGTTTATCTTTTTATAAAACATTTTTTTGTCAACTTTATTTGAATTTAATTTTATTAGTCTACATGTGCCTATAGGGGTGGACCGGGGATGGCAGGGGTTGGTGGCAATGTAAGTATCTGGATATTTTGGATACCGCGGGGCGAGGGCTTCGATTACTTCTCTCTTTTTTGACCATAGGCCTACATGTGTTTGCATCCCTGGAAACAAAACACAGACATTTTGAACGGCAATAACCACAACATACAGAGGTACGGACAGCAAAACTACTGGCTGAACATTTAGGCCAGTGTCTCTGTCTAGCAACCACACCTTTTGTGTCACGGTTTCGGCAGCTGATGGGAGACAGACAGTGCCATTTCTCACATTAGACTGCTCTGTATTTTGCACCATGTTACTTTTGGCCTACCTCTTGTTGTGTTTTGTTACGAAAAATACTGACATTTAAATGAATTGTTTTGCCACTTTTGCACTTGTTATTTATGGATTTTGAATGCAAAAGGCACCTTATTTTTTCATAAAATGAGTATTGATTTGTTATGCATGTTTATTAAAAAATAAGTTTTGTAGCCTAATAACCAATAGTTCCGGACCTTTGACATTGATGAAAATTCAGATTTGGACCTTTGAGTGTAGACTTTGAGAACCCCTGGTGTATACTATGGAATGAAATCATTCAGTAATATTCTTAGACATGTTTTTATAATAGTTTATGACAAACTTTTGTTGGTTGAAGAGAGAATTTAGACCTTAAAATAAACCTTGATATTCGAGTTTATTGGCCGCTTTGGGACGTTGCTGCGATACGTCAACGCATCCGCCATTTTGCGGAGGGCAAGACTCCACTGTAATCAAATGCAAGTAAATGGTGAGCTGCGGTTTGTCTGGATACATTTTTTTTTTTAATTTATCAACTGATTTCAGTGGTTTGTAGTTCCATCTCTAGTTATTTAAAATATCGATAGTTTGACTTATAAAATTATAAGACTTATACAATTTTTTTTTAATAAGGAATTGTCAAAGCTCAGGCTTGTCATGTAGGCTATCTGGCTTTTTATTCTTGGATAAGAATTGTGAAGATATAATTAAATTTTTACATTAAATTAAATATAGTTTTCTTATTGTGGAAAAAGCATTTTCTGTGATTGACCCGATTTTAGCAATAACAAAGATAACTGATGGATCCTTTATGTGGTAATACATATGATATGGTACAACTACAGTGCAATGCAAATAGTAAATATAACATAAAGTGAGAAGTAATAGTAAATAGTTTAGTCAATAAAATAAACAAACAGTATACGGCAAATAAAATAGTAATGAATAGTATAATTATATAATATCATAAGTAGCTACATAATATAATAATACAAATATTGATAATAGTATATAGTTTATGTATAATACTATAATAATAGCAATGGAATAAGCAATATCAATTACAGTATATACAGACAATAAAAAATAGTATGTTAAATAGTGACTATGAATAGTACAATCATTTAACAGCATCGCTGTAATAGATTGATAATTGCAAGTGGTATAATATTACAATAATAATAAGAACAGCAAATACAATGTGATATCATTTGCAGAATAATTTAGACAATATGAAAAAAATATGAAAAATTATAATATTGATCATTAAACTGACATTTAACTAAAAGAGTTGTGTCATTTTATTTTATATTGGCCTACATACAGTGAAGAGAATGTATATATAAAATAATTTATATATTTTAAAATATTCCTACATAGGCTATAAAATGTCAAAACCCTGTCTCTTTTTGTGACACCAAAGATCGACCGGTAGATATACACAAGACGAATTATAGGCCTATCTCATGTTTAACCTCTAGACTAGAGACATCAGAGCCAGCGGCAAACGTCAGAAGCACTAGCCGAGGAAAGGCTGTTCCAGGCGGGGTACATGAGCACTGTGCACCCGGTGAGCGCCTGGATCTCACAACTCCTAAAACGTCAGATACAATTTTTAAATAGGCGCTATATTTATAAATAAACCACAGATTTGAGCTTTAAACAACTACATTGTCAACTGAAAAACTATTAAAACTATATTTCGTGACACAATAACAGTAAGTAATATTTTTAAATTGTGCGGCTTTTCTCCTCTGAACATTACTATTACTAATTATATCATAACCAAATACAACCAGAAACAAATGTTCAGTCTTGCTTGTGAAAGATAATTCCTCGAGACCTGTTTTCAATTGTGTGGCGATTTGTACAGCCCCAAGCAGCACACGATCAGGCATTTATCTCAATTCTCGTTATGAGAAGTATGAGAAAGTTGCCCTCCGCAATATGGTGGCGCCGTTGACGTACGCTCCAGCGGCCAATAGGGCGTCTATGTATTTATTATGTCTATGCACTGCACATTGAAGATGTGGAGTTAAAGGGCTGGGTAAGTCTTGTGACAGTGGCTGATAAAGGGGCCGCTGGAAGTTTTTCAAGAAAGTACTCCCGGTTAGTTTCCGGGGCCTCAAAACTGCGTTTTTTTGCGGCCAGAACTCTGACCAGGGAGGTGACTACAGAGTGGGTCAGTGTGTATGCACTATAGTGCTGGTGAGGATTGCATACAACTTCATATCTTAAATGGGCGAACTAACCCTTTAATTCCTGAATTCGTGGCGCGTTTCACCATCAATGTGCAATGCGCGTGACGTCTACGTTCGTCAATAAATAAACTGCAAGTGTCTTGCGGAAGAACACTGTAGCCGGAGCTACTTCTCTCCGTTAATGTCTATGGCGAGTCACGCAGGCACTGGGCAACTCCGCAACCGAGTCGACCCCGGGATAAAATAGTCCGAATATAAACGCTTATTATAGGCGTACCGTAGTGATTCAGGATAAGTCAAAAACACGGTTTGGAAAATGGATTGATGATGTACTCGTTCATTTTGAACATAAGTTACGGACTGTAGCTGCTGATACAACGGCATTCTGTTGCGCGAGCGTCCACTCGCACAAATGCGACCACATACAATTTTTACTCGCACATTCTCAAAAAATGGTCGTAGACCATTCTTGAATCCTAGAATCCTAGACTCACCCTTAAAGCTCTTGCTGTGCTATAACTGAGTGACCTTGCAAATTCACCAAACAATGCAGTGAGAAGAATAGCACTTATTTGATTAATAACCAGTTATCTATGCTCTTATATATATATATATATATATATATATATATATATATATATATATATATATATATATATATACAGTATATATATATATATAATGACCGAAAAAAAAATATTTGACATTTTGTTTTGTTTTTTCTTCTGATCATATAATCAAATAATTTCAACTTAAAAAGCTGTCCATTATATATAAAAAACTGACCCTGTCTGGATGATACAAGGTTTTGTGATTTGTGATATTGTTCCTTAAATAGGCCTATATATAATTTATGTACACCAGTGTTCAAAAGTTTGGGGTAAGATTTTTTTCAGCAAGGGTGCATTAAATTGATCAAATGTGACGGTAAAGACATTTATAATGTTACAAAAGATTTATATTTCAAATAAAGTTCTTCTGATCGTTCTATTCATCAAAGAATCATGAAAAAATGTATCATGGTTTTCACAAAAATATTAAGCAGCACAACTGTTTTCAACATTGATGATAATAAGAAATGTTTCTTGAGCCCCAAATCAGCATATTAGTATGATTTCTGAAGGATCAGGTGACTCTGAAGACTAGCGTAATGGCTGCTGAAAATTCAGCTTTGGCATCACAAACATAAAGTACATTTTAAAATATATTCAAATAGAGGATATGTATGTATATATATAAAATAGAAGAATGTCTGATAAGGATACAAGGACCAGAATATTCAGTCCTTCTTCCCTCTTTTATCTGTAGAGCTCAGTTCAGGAGATTGGAGAGGAGGTCGAGGACGGAGCCATCTATACCATCACGCTCCGAAAGGTGCAACTCCACCAGACGGCCAGTAAGGGGCAGCGATGGCTGGGCGTGGAGACAGACTCCGCCCTAAGTTTGTACGAGACCTGCAAGGGTCGGACCATTAAGGCTGGCACACTGGAGAAACTGGTGGAGTACATGGTTTTGGCCTTCAAAGGGAAGGACTATACATATGTCACTATTTTCCTCTGCACATACCGAGCTTTCGCCACCACCAAACAAGTGCTGGACCTGCTGCTTAACAGGTAAACGTGTCATCAATCCCTAGTGCTTTTAGAAATATTAAATCATACACTACAATATTACCTACAATGCATTGTTATCTATCTTAGGTATGCCAAACTGCATGATCAGCCAGTCTCAGGCAAGCCAAAACTCTCCTCAGAGGACCACACAGAACTTAAAAAGTAAGTCTTTATGTTGTTCAACTGAACCCATTTTTAGCATATCTGGTATCAGTCGATATTTATCTGTCATATTACATGAAAATAATATAATTGGCTTATCTGTATTTTAATATGGGTGCGACTTTAATTTGATGTGCTCGACAGTACTGTCTCATCTATCCTGGGTGCATGGTTGGATCAGTATTCTGAGGATTTCTGGAGCCCTCCTGACCATGAAAGCCTGCAGAGCCTCATATCCTACTTGAAACTCAACTTCTCTGGATCGGACCTGGAGAGACGAGCCCATAACCTGCTGGAACACTTCCAGCAACGGCAACAGTCAGAGGTTGAGCTTGAAGGTACAATTTCACTAAATGATTGAATCTCTGAACAACTGAAAAATGGTCTTTCAAACTGACTGTGACAACTTCTCTTATTCTTTTTCAGGTGATCTGTGCACCTGCCCCTTTGCCACACCAGAGGAGAGCAGCTTGGAGGATGAATTCTCCCCCTCACACTTCATGTCCTTCAGTCCTGCCCTTGTCGCTGAGCAGTTAACAGTCATGGATGCGGTAAGACATCAAGATTTTGTCAATCTGTCTTAATGGCAAAAGTCTAAGTAGGGAGCTGGTAGGGACAAGGTTAGAGGTTAATTTGGTTGCAAAGGAGTAGGGAAACTGAAGAAAGAAAAAGGACTGTACTGCCCCACAACCTTTGAACAAAGTTCATCACTTTTCTAATTCATTAAATACTTTTCTATTTAAATACATTTCTAAAGTGTAAATAACTGGTGAATACGACTGAACTCATTGTGTTTCACAGGAGCTGTTTAAGAGGGTTGTTCCCTACCATTGTTTGGGTGGTATATGGTCCCAGCGGGATAAGAAGGGCAAAGAGCACCTGGCACCCACCATCCGTGCCACTGTTGCTCAGTTCAACAGCGTGACCAACTGTGTGATTGCCACCTGCTTGGATAACAGGTCTCTCAGACCCTTTCAAAGAGCGAAGCGCATTGAACACTGGATAGAAGTGGCCAGGGTGAGACACTCACACAAATGATGATTACGGAAGCAGATTATCGATTAATAAAGACTTATTTTCGCCTGGTTCCTTGCGCAGTTATGATTATATATAATGCTATGACCTCAAAACACTTTTATAGTGCATGATTTGTAAACCAATTCACTTTGACATTTTTATCACATAACCAGCTTTATATGAATGGCTTTTCTGATGTAGTAACATCTGTTTGTTTGTCTTCAGAAATGTCGTATCCTGAAGAGCTTCTCCTCTCTGAAAGCCATCTTGTCCGCCTTGCAGAGTAATGCCATCCATAGGCTGAGGAGGACCTGGGAGGATGTGTCTCGGTAAGAGTCTGGCTTATCATTGCTGACAGAAATCCAGTCAGAGTACACGCTAACACTTTAGCATTAGCATTAGCCACTGATTAATAGTAGCATTGCTTGCTTCTTGTGTGTTCAGTCATACAGACCTCTAGTTAAAGCTGAAGCAGCTAAAACCGCTTTATGAAAGGCTTGTTTTATAGTGGGGCATTTGGAGATGGAGGAGCAGAGGAGATTTAATGCTAGTTATTCACAGTGTTTGGATTTCACATAGGTGTAATAGATTATGACTCAAGCTGTTTTCTTCTGCTTACAGGGAAAGCTATCGTACTTTCCAAGAGCTGTCTGAAATCTTCTCAGATGACAATAATTATTCCCTCAGCAGAGAGCTTCTCATTAAGGTGAGTAAAAAGGTTGTTGCTTTGCACATGTACTTTCTGCGGGCACAATGCTATAATTTCCACAAATGCATCTTAATTTACATTAGCACACCCAGATATGCATAAATTAAGACTTTACAATTAAGTCATATTAGTTAACATTTGCTAATGCATTAACTAACAATGAGCTATAAATTTTTTTTTACAGTATTTATTCATCTTTGTTTTCACTATTTGTATTCACTATTTATTGTTCATGTTTGTTCAGTTGATTAATATGAACAGAAACAACATTTGATTTTAATATTTTACTTAATTTAATTAACATTAACTAAGGTTGATCAATTCTTTAGAATCATTTTTCATGTTAACGAATGTAGTTGATTAATGTTAACAAATAAAACATTTTTGTATTGCACTTTTTAACAATTACATTTGCTCAAAATTAGCCCAAAATAATACGCCTAATTGGCGATAGTATAGATCCATTTCCAAAAGAACAAGCATAAAATAACATATGAAAAGTTTTTAAAAAAGTTGTAATTACTGTATAAAGTATATTTACAGTTTGTGAATTAGAAAATGATTTCTTTCAGTTTGTTTTGTAAAATCATTAATTTGTTATAATTTAATACTGTTTTGATCCGTTTTCTATTTGCAATGGTTACTATTTACTATTTTTCATAATGTGATATTTGGTGACCCGCAAACATCATAATAATTATTATTAATAATAATGATAGCATTTGGAACTCAAGCTACAATATTTTATTTTATTTTATGGAAAATAACTATTAAAAGTTCAATGATATTTTGACCACTGAACTAGGAAATGTCTCCGGTTTCCTTTTCAGAAATCTAGTCGCCTTACGTTAGCAGTCACATGGTCAAACGCCAAGCATTTTTTTAATTTCTAAAAGTGTACTATAAGCCACCAACGTTTGCTGTATCTGTTACTGGAGGAAGACAGGATGTGGTAGCATCAGACTGTCACAGTCCTTTCAGCATCTGTAAAGCTGTTTCCATAGCAGCCACAAACAGGGTAAACAGAAAAGCCATATTCAATTGCACAATATATGCAGCCCGCTGGCTCATCGCTCAGCTCTCTGTGGCCTGCTGAGTTTTGAGCACAGCATCAAACTCATCATTTTTGCACTTTTCACTTGTGGACATGCTTCATGCATTTGATAGACATCTTGAAAAGAATCCATTAGTGTTAAAAGCATTATGAAAGTTTGAAAAGAGAGAATTTTGAACAGTAATTTTTTCCTCAGAAAGAAAATGTATCATGTATTGTCCTGAAGAAAATGTATCAGACCAAATCATCGTATTAGAATGATTTCTGAAGGATCATGTGACTCTGAAGACTGCTGTAATGATGCTTTACCATCACAGGAATAAATACACCTTTTAAAAACATTCAAATAGAAAACAGTTATAATAATATTTCACAATATTGCTGTTTTTACTTTTTTTTTATCAAACAAATACAACTTGGTAATAAGCATAGGATACTTTTTTTCAAAAACATAAAAAAAAATGTACCCACAATTCTGAATGTTTATGAACATTCTCTGAAAATAAGTTTTATCTAACACAATTGTACTTCTCATTCTCAAGTTAATGTATCTTGTTTCAATGGTGTTTTATTTATCATAACAGAACAGATGAATACTATTCAAATTCATCACAACCTTGTTGTGGCAACCTGACGTTCCATGACACACAAATGTAACTAAGAAAGTGTGGGGATTAAAAATAGTTTGAGTTGTGTTGATGTTATCTAGATATCTCCACCGCAGAAGTAACTTTCGGAACTTGCCTTGAAAATAGCTGACCTCAATAGAAAGAAACCAAGCATGATGAAAGCTTTTCTTTCCGTACATTCAACCATATCCTTGGTATGTGTGCTGGGGCCGAGAAACTAGCAGTTGCTGCTGTTCATTATCAGGGAATTCCTGTGATGAGGTCATAGGCCTTATGTATTGGGCCCTCCTTAATGCCAAAGGGTTTCCCCAGGGTGTTGGCTGGCACTATCTCTAAACACCATACAGTTAAACTCCCCGTCCATTCTACGTCATGGTATATCATGGTAGTGCAGTCTTAAGATTCCACTTTGACATCCTTATCTGCCTTCAGGTTATACTGCTTGCTAATATTGCGTCAATGCAAATGCTTTCCCTTTTGAAACTCAAAATGATGATGTGAAACTAATATTTTCCAGGAGGGCACCTCCAAATCTGCCGTCATCGAGATTAACCACAAAGGAGCACAGAGAAGACACCAGCAGCAAAGAGACATGGTATGTACATGTTTAAATGTCACATAATAGCAGTTGTTATTAAGCTACTGCGCCCTCTTATGGTTAAAACAGGTCAGATATTCAGTTTGGAGAGATCACATGAATCTGTCCTGTATAGAATATAAACTGTTTGTTTATTTATCTCTTCTTCTCACTGTTGTTTAGGGTGTCGTGCAAGGAACTATTCCATACCTTGGCACTTTTCTGACTGACCTAGTTATGTTGGATACTGCTATGAAAGACCAACTTGAGGTGAGGGGGACAGAGATCAGTGTAATATTCTTGTAATTGGAAAATATTATTCTGTTTTATAATTTCTGGTTGCTGTTTTTTTGTTTGTTTTTTCAGGTTGGGCTGATCAACTTTGAGAAGAGAAGGAAGGTGAGTCTTTGTGCACAGGAATTATATTTTAATCAAATGCATAATTCCATCCCTGGTCAATACAAAGTTCCAACCATGCTAACTAACCTGTTGTAATAATAGCTACGATGTGAAACACCTAGACACTGTGTTATCATCACTGCACCCATAGAATAACATTGTATTGTTTAAATACGAGCGACTATATCTTATTGCAAAAGGATGAATTTGCTATAATATATTCTATGAAAATGTATGTCCTCAATATTTTAAATGTTTTTAAAAGCAGTTTATTTTAAATAAAGGAATAGTTTAAGGCCATTGTTAAATCCACAGTATTGCATGGCCTCTTAAACCTTATTGGTTAAGTAAAGGCTGGACTAAAGGCCCATTCACACCAAAGACGATAACTATGAAAATAATGTTTTTTAAATTATTCTAATTCTATGAGAATAGGGAAGTCCACACTACAACTATAACGATAACAACACAGAAGAACGATTTTTGCCAACTGATCAATGACAAAAACATTGACAGCCAATCAGAATCCACCTAAGTTTACCTATTTTGGTGATTTAAAGCAGCAGACAACATAACTGCACCACACGCTAATACATTTACATTTAGTCATTTAGCAGACGCTTTTATCCAAAGCGACTTACAATTGAGGACTAAACCAAGCGAGTCATTGTGAAGAGGCAAAAACAACGCAAGAAGTGTTCAAAATACAAAGTTCAGACATTGCTCGGAGTAGCATAAGCCAGGCAAGCGAGGATTTAAAGGAAAGGATTTTTTTTTTTTTTTTTTTTTTTTTTTTTTTTTTTTTTTTTTATGTTAAGTGCTCCCGGAAGAGATGAGTTTTCAGTTGCCTTTTGAATGTTGTCAGGGATTCTGCATTCCGGATGACTAGGGCTGTAACGATACGCGATATAAAATCGAAATCGCGATACTCAGGTCCACGATCCTGTATCGCGATGTGAGAAGGCAGAATCGCGATCACACCCCTTCCAACTCCCAGAGTTATCCTTCCTGTCCAGAACCAGGGCTCGAATTTCGGCGCGGGTATTGCGCATAATTCTAATCATTCCCGCAGGTCTCCCATTTATAATGCGGGAAATTCCCGCAATCGTAATCCACACAGATAATAAAATCAAATCATTCTTTTAACAACTATCTGCCAGACGCAATTTCACAAACAGCGTGAGTGGTCAGCGGTGCCGCGCGCGTCTTCTATCTCTTCTCTCATAATGTGTTGTGCAAGGCAGGCGCTGCATGCGGCGATAATACACACTCGCCTTTTGGAGTCGGGACCATAGACTGTAAAAGTCTTTTTAAGTCTTACCAGTTTAAACATTCAAGCAATTTTACACTAATCAGTGCTCGCGCGCTCTCTGAGAGATTATTTTCTATGCGCACATTCATAGAAAATCCGCCTCAAAAACAGCTGGCCAGTAACTATTTTTCGCGGATTATATTGCTTTAACACGCAAAATTGTCAATTTCGGTCTTTGTGAGTAGGCTATACTCTAAACATAGTCGGTTTTGTCTTTAATAGGCATAAAACGCATGCCAGTATAATGAACACAGGATCCGTGCACTAGCTCTTAAAGTGACGGAAGCCATATGTGTCTGTCATTAATTTTGTTGTCAAAAAAACAAAAGACGGCTTTAAGTTAAAGGAATCAGGATTAATAGCCTATGCATTTAATTTATTCAGGACTAAAATACTACCCAGTGTTATTTTCCATTTGATTACTTTATTCAGTTTCTGTATGTGAATACTAGTGTTAGACCTATTCAAAAACTTTTCTCTTTAATTGTCTTTATTTGTATCTTTATTCTATTGTATTTATTTGGCTACTTTTTTCAATTTAATTAAACAATTTAAATCAAGCTTCCTTGTGATGTGTAAATTCTTAACAACAATATTACCCCATTGTAAAAATGCAATGAGCGTAAACATTTAGGCAAGATAAATGTAATAATTTTGTATGGAAAAAATTTTCTTCTCTCAAAATCTCTTTTTTTCACCACAAGCCCCGCCCCCTCAAGCCCCGCCCCCGTGATAGAATCGCGATACGAATCGAATCGTGGGTCAAAAATCGTGATACGAATCGAATCGTAGGTTTGGTGTATCGTTACAGCCCTACGGATGACGGTGGGGAGATCATTCCACCAGCATGGAACTGTGAATGAGAATGTCCTGGAGAGTGATTTTGTGCCCCGCTGTGATGGTACCACGAGCCGTCGCTCATTGACCGATCGTAGGCTTCTGGTAGGGATGTAGACTTGTAGTAGTGAGTGGAAGTAGGAGGGGGCTGAACCTGTGGTCAATCTGTAAGCAAGCGTCAAAGCCTTGAACTTGAACTGCGAGCAGAGAGTGGTAGCCAGTGCAGAGAGATGAACAGAGGAGTGACGTGGGCCCTTTTGGGCTCGTTGAAGACGAGACGAGCTGCAGCATTCTGGATCATTTGTAGAGGTTTAGTTGCACATGATGGAAGTCCAGCCAGAAGAGCATTGCAGTAATCAAGCCTAGAAATGACCAGGGCCTGGACGAGAAGTTGTGTTGCATGCTCAGTTAGGAAAGGTCTGATCTTCCTGATGTTGTGCATAGCAAACCTGCATGATCGAGTTGTCTTTGTAATGTGGTCAGTGAAGGTCAGCTGATCATCAAAGATTACTCCAAGATTTCTGACCGACCTTGATGGGGTGATTGAGGATGAATCTAGCTGGATAGTGAGGTCGTGCTGTAGAGACTGATTGGCAGGGAGGACGAGAAGCTCAGTCTTTGCCAGGTTGAGCTGCAGGTGATGTTCCTGCATCCACCCCGAGATGTCCGCCAGACAGCTTGAGATCCGTACAGCTACTGTGGGATCATCTGGTTGAAATGAGAGGTAGAGTTGGGTGTCATCAGCATAGCAATGGTAAGAGAAACCATGTGCCTGTATGATGGGTCCCAGTGATGTGGTGTAGATGGAGAAGAGGAGCGGTCCAAGAACTGAACCCTGGGGAACCCCTGTGGTCAGCTGATGTGCTTTGGATACCTCACCTCTCCATGCGACCTTGAAGGACCTACCTGTGAGATAGGACTCAAACCAGTTGAGGGAGGTTCCAGTGATGCCCAGTGATGAGAGGGCGGACAAGAGGATCTGATGATTCACTGTGTCGAAAGCAGCAGACAGGTCCAGTAGAATGAGAACTGATGATTTGGAAGCAGCTTTTGCGATCCGCAGGGCTTCCGTGACTGACAGTAATGCAGTCTCAGTTGAATGTCCTTTCTTGAAGCCAGATTGGTTGACATCCAGCTGGTTGTTCAGAGACAGGAAAGATGATACTTGGTTAAAAGCAACCCGTTCAAGTGTTTTCGCAATGAATGGTAGGAGAGAGACAGGTCTGTAGTTCTCTAAAAGTGATGTGTTTAATGTTGGTTTTTTAAGCAGAGGAGTTACCCGAGCCTGCTTAAATGCTGTAGGGAAAATGCCAGTGTGGAGGGATGAGTTGATGATGTGTGTGAGAGCTGGAAGAAGTGTGGGAGAGATGGCTTGTAGAAGGTGTGAGGGTATGGGGTCTAGAGGGCAGGTGGTAGGATGACTGGAGAGGAGAAGTTTAGATACTTCTTCCTCGGTTAGTGGAGTGAAGGAGGAGAGAAGGTTGTTGGCTGTGGGAGAGGTTAGTTTGGGTTCCAGTGTGTGTGAAGCTGAGAACTGACTGCTGATAGTTGTAGTTTTGTTAGTGAAGAAGTTAGCAAAATCATCAGCAGTTAGCGAGGAGGTGGGTGGTGGTGGAGGTGGGCAGAGGAGAGAGTTGAATGTCTTGAACAGTGAACGTGTGTTAGTGGCGCTGTTGATCTTGTCGTGGAAATATGAAGATTTTGCGGTGTGAACATCAACAGAGAAGGCAGAGAGCAGAGATTGATACCTACTGAGGTCAGATGTGTCTTTTGATTTGCGCCATTTCCTCTCCGCTGCCCTGAGCTTGGTCCGGTGTTCACGAAGAACCTCAGATAACCAGGGGTTAGAGGGAGTAGTGCGTGCTGGCCTGGAGGAGAGAGGGCAGATGTTGTCTAGAGAGGAGGTTAGGATGGAGCATAAAGTATCCGTTGCAGTATTCACATCCAGAGATGAAAAATGTGAGGGTGAGGGAAGAGAAGATGACACAGCAGAGGAAAGATGGGACGGAGAAAGTGAGCGCAGGTTTCGTCTGAAAGTAAATGGTGGGGAGGTTGGTGGAGCATGGGTAGTGAGTTGTAGATTGAAAGTAATGAGGAAATGATCTGAAACTTGGAGAGGTTTCACCAAAATGTTATCTGTGATACAGTTGCGTGTGTAAACCAGGTCCAGTTGGTTGCCTGACTTGTGAGTACCGGTGGTGATGAGGGGTTTGAGATCAAAAGAGGCTAGGAGAGAGATGAAGTCTGTTGCATACGGTTTCGCTAGGTGGATGTTGAAATCGCCAAAGACTACAAGTGGGATGCCATCCTCAGGGAAAGAGGACAGCAACACATCCAGCTCCTCTACAAAGCTTCCCAGTTGACCTGGGGGGCGATAAATAACTACAATATGGATCTTCACGGGAGTTGTAAGTGTAATAGCATGATATTCAAATGAGTTGTTATTGCATAGAGAAGAGAGAGTTGAAAATTTCCAAGTGTTAGAAATGAGAAGACCAGTGCCCCCACCTCTCCCCGATTGCCGAGGGGTGTGCGAGAAAGAGAAGTTGTTAGAGAGAGCAGCAGGGGTTGCTGAGTCTTCTGGGCGGATCCAGGTCTCAGTCAAGCCCAAGATATTAAGAGAAGAATGAGATGCAACGGCTGGAATGAAGTCAGCTTTATTGACTGCTGATTGACAATTCCATAGACCCATAGAAAGAGTGAGAGGTGAGTGTGAGGATGAGAGAATAGGGCGCAGATTAGCAGTATTGCGCTGCCTTCTGTGCGTGGTGAGAGAGCGTTGTCGAGAGACAACAGGAATGTGTTGAAAGCACATAAAGATAATAGGAAATAAGATAAAGGTAGGAAGGGAAAGGGTTAAGAAGAAACTTTAAGTGCCTTGCAGGTGTCCTTGCTCGGTGGAGTCGCGCAGGTAGAGTCGCAGGTCTTTACCCGAGTCAGTCTTAACACGAGGAGGTTCAACACGAGCGCGACTGCTTCCGCTGACGCTTCCGCGACAGCGCGCACACTACATAGATATAATGCTATCAATCGCCTGAGTGAGGACAGCTGTGGTAGCCCTTGCAATTAGCACAGCGAAAGCAAATATCCCAAGAATGGCCCAAATCGAAACTAGCTGTTATGAACAGCAATACTTAAGTGCTACAATAACAACCAGACTACAACCCTTAAGACGGCAGATATTCAAAATAGGAACGTGTCTAATTAAATTAAAGATATTTAGTGAAAATAAAAATTACAAATAAGCAAAGAATCGAAAATAGCCCTACTTACTTGACAAATGGTAAACAGAGCAACAGGGGAACTGGATATTAAGAAAAAACAACTTAGGCGCTCTAGCCGTTCTCGCAGAGTGACTGCTTGTCCTGGCTATCTCCTGAATTTACTTCTAATTTATATCTGCTTTAATAGCCCTTGCAATTAGCACAGCGAAAGCAAATATCCCGAGAATGGCCCAAATCGAAACTAGCTGTTATGAACAGCAATACTTAAGTGCTACAATAACAACCAGACTACAACCCTTAAGACGGCAGATATTCAAAATAGGAACGTGTCTAATTAAATTAAAGATATTTAGTGAAAATAAAAATTACAAATAAGCAAAGAATCGAAAATAGCCCTACTTACTTGACAAATGGTAAACAGAGCAACAGGGGAACTGGATATTAAGAAAAAACAACTTAGGCGCTCTAGCCGTTCTCGCAGAGTGACTGCTTGTCCTGGCTATCTCCTGAATTTACTTCTAATTTATATCTGCTTTAATAGCCCTTGCAATTAGCACAGCGAAAGCAAATATCCCGAGAATGGCCCAAATCGAAACTAGCTGTTATGAACAGCAATACTTAAGTGCTACAATAACAACCAGACTACAACCCTTAAGACGGCAGATATTCAAAATAGGAACGTGTCTAATTAAATTAAAGATATTTAGTGAAAATAAAAATTACAAATAAGCAAAGAATCGAAAATAGCCCTACTTACTTGACAAATGGTAAACAGAGCAACAGGGGAACTGGATATTAAGAAAAAACAACTTACGCGCTCTAGCCGTTCTCGCAGAGTGACTGCTTGTCCTGGCTATCTCCTGAATTTACTTCTAATTTATATCTGCTTTAATAGCCCTTGCAATTAGCACAGCGAAAGCAAATATCCCGAGAATGGCCCAAATCGAAACTAGCTGTTATGAACAGCAATACTTAAGTGCTACAATAACAACCAGACTAAGATCCTAATAATATACAGGATCTTATCATCTGTTGGTGTGGACGCTAATATAGTTAGTTACACTTATCGTTGTTGGTGTTAACAGGTCTTATGCGGTGTCGGGTGTAATGCATTACTAAGTAATTAATTACTGTAATTTAATTATTTTTCCCTTGATGAGTAAAGTAAGGGATTACTCTTAATTGTTCAGTAACTTAATTACAGTTACTTTTGATGTAATTGCATTAAATACTGTATAGACTATAGAAAAATTCTATAGTGGATTTAATAAAAAATGTACGTCTAATGTTAAAATGTATGTTTCTAATGTAACCTTCACCCTTTAAATACTTTAGAATTAAATTAAAAGAGAAGTTTTGTGTCTATCCTAACCTATTGTTCAACTGGTTGATATGGGATTTAGAAAGTATTACTTATTACTAAGTAATGCAAACACTGTTGAAGATGTAATTAGGAACTAGTAATTAATGACTTTTTTTGAGTAACTTGCCTAACACTGGATAAATGCATGCACAACTAAAATGCATTCACAATTAAATAAAAGGAATATAAATAAACAAAGTGCATTATTTTGTTTATTCTTTTAGGAATTTGAAGTGATCGCTCAGATCAAGTTGCTGCAGCTGACCTGCAATTATTACAACTTCGCCAGAAACCAGCGCTTCACTGACTGGTTCAAGAGAGTGGAGAAACTTACAGAGACTGAGAGGTGAGAAAGAAAAAAAGTAAACGTGAAGGATATGAAAACAAAAGATTTGAGAGATGTATGATAGAAATAATCATTTAGGATATTTTATATATTTAATATCTATGGTGTCTTTTCTGTTTCAGCTACTCAATGTCCTGTCATATCGAGCCGCCTTCTGAGTCAGTGTGCAAAAAGAACGGGGGGGGCATCATCAAGCGCATGAGCGAGGAGTCGGGTTACAGCAGCGCAGGGACGTCACACTCAAAGTCCTTTGAGCAACCTCGCTTAAGCCAGTTCAAAGAGAGCTTCAAAGATGGAGCAGATTCCCTCAGCCTCACCTCAGTGGGATCCAGCGGCTCAGACGCAGAGGAGACGAGTCTCAGTCTGCTGAACTCCCCAGAATCAGGGAGTCAGAGAGTAAGGCCATATTATTGTTTATTTACAGTCCCCATGGTATGCTTAGCAAACATTGTTTAGATATAGATTTAGATATAGACAATTCTGCAATTGTTGGCAATGATGCATGTCGGCAATGATGCGCATGATATAGCAGTACCAAAACGATTAGCAATCGAGATTAAAGATTTTTTTATTTATAGGTATCGGCCGATGTTGAATAGCAAATTGCGAATGCTAATTTCCCTTATTTTTACATTTACATTCCATCAAAAACTATATAGTTATAAAACAGTCATATGTGAGATAGTTCATACTCAGACATTCATATTTAAAAACACTAATAATTTACATAAAACACTGTTTAATGTAATCTCTTGCAAATCTCAAAACGAATATCTGTTCATATCTGTTCAAAATCTGTTATTCATATTGTACATTATAATAATCCCTAAATTCACTTGAATTCAGCATTTAAAATGACTTAGCTTTAAGTGTTTTATATTTAACCTATTTAGACTAAATAGAATGGAATTTTTTACCAGCCATTTATTTTTATTTATTTATTTATAAATAAATGAATTAAATAAGTATTAACCTGACTATTGATTCTTTCTCCAGACATCCACACCAACTGTGAAACATTCTACATCAACCTCAGATACAGGGGAGCTTACGTCTTTTTCCTCTTCCAAGGTATTTGCATTTTCTTGGGCGTATTTGATCATTTCAACTGAATTATTATATTTGTTTTTATGAGCTTTAAACTTATTCACTTATTCACTATTTTCCAGCTCTGGGAGTCGCCCACCCCTTCATCTTTGGATGCTTCTGTATCAGGCTTGGGTTTGGAGTCTGGCTGCAGCAGCTCCACCTCCTCTTCATCTTCCTCTTCCTCATCCTCAGTGTCCGCCTCCACTGGGCAGGCCTTCCACTTCCACAAACGGTCGGTCTCTGGTGTCTCTGACTACTCGTCTCTGTCCCTGCCGCTGTACAACCAGCAGGTGAACGACTGCTGCATCATCAGAGTCAGCCTTGACACGGACAACGGCAACATGTACAAGAGCATCCTGGTGAGTGAGAGACATTACGGGAGATTGACAGATTGATAAGTAGTGAAGGAATGTTGGGGATGTAGTAGTAAAGTTAATCTCAATGATCATGTTTTTCAGGTGACTAGCCAGGACAAAACCCCTGGTGTCATTAGGAAAGCCATGGTCAAGCACAACCTGGACAATGACAAGGCAGAAGACTATGAACTATTTCAGAGGGTCTCAAAGCATAAAGGTAAAAACTTGAAAGAGGGAAGTTGGGACGGGAAATATCAAAGGGCTTGTTTTTTTAAGGGATATATTGGTACATAATCAGGTAAAATTTGGTTTTTAGTCTATCAGTATCCGATGATTTTTATATATATTTAATTATACAAGATAATTTTCCTTATTGTTATATTTAAATGACCTTAGCCATCATCTAACGCTCTCTTAAAGTTATCTTTAAAAACAACAATAATTTAGTAACACTGTAAAATTTGAGATTTAGCAAATCTCAAAATTAAAATCCATTTTTCACACTATACATTATAATGTTATGATGCTCTAAGTTCACTAGTAGCTACTAAAATTATTAACTTTTACTATTTAAAATAAAATATTTAAAACGATTTTATATTTCAAAATTAATTCATTAATTTCAATTATTTTATATTTATATTTATTTTATATACAATTGAATTAAAATAAATGTTTTAAATGTTAATATTAGCCATTTATTGGTTATGAGCCACAAAATGAATTGCTATTTGCTATTTCTAGTTGATGGCAGGTGATATTTGCTCATTCTCATGTTTATATCCAATATCCAGGAGAAAGAAAGACTGTAGTTTTAAATGTGTATATCTGCTAAAGGTTTAGTCACCTTTTAGGAGTACATAAGCATTTCAATAGCCTCAAATCGAACGCATATTGACTGAAAGCTGCAAAACTCTGATTCTGATGGGATTTTCAATGTCCAAATTAAGCTTGTAGACATTTCTAACCGTATTTTGTTTTTACCCCACAGAACTCAGAATCCCAGATAATGGAAATGTTTTCTATGCCATGAACTCATCTGCCAACTACGACTTCTTGTTGAGGAAGCGTTGTGCCCCCAAAACCTGCCGCTCGAAGAGCTCCCCAAGTCTGACTCTACCACGCATGAAGCAGAAAGGGTTCAAAATACCCAAGGGCTTCTTCTGAAAGCACTCTTCTGAGTTCAGCAAGCCTGAAACTGTTGAAGATTATCAAGAGTCACTTTAATATCCCGCCACAGTATTATCTGGATCTTTTATCCAATGGATTGCGTTATTGAGCAGCTTGTTTCTTACAGGAAGCTATGCCTGTGTTTCCTGTCCCTACGGACAATGCGACAGGCACAGGAGGAACACTGTGGTTCTTACAAGGTTTGCCTTAAGACTGCACATGAGAGACACACTGTGTGTGGGAAGCATTTATTTACCAAATGCAGTCATTCATGCATGAGCACACTAAACAAAAACATTTCAAGCACTTTAGAACAGCAAGAAAGCTGATGTGGTCCTTGGTCCTTTTCAAATTTAAAGTGGGATTTCTTTTTGATTCCCCTTTAAACAGGTTCTCCCTTCGGACTCTTGCCAAATTTGCTATCACAGTCTCTCAGAAATTAGGACTGCTCATGGCAAGATTTCAGTATTACTTGTACAATGCAAACAATGTAAAGTGTACAGTCTTTTGTTTGCTTTTTGTTCTTTTACATGACTGTTTTGACTGTTGCTGCTGGCAGTTTAGCTTGCCTGTTTTCCCAGAACTGATTACAACCCGAAATTTACCTTTCCGGCAATAATCGAGACTGAAGGATTCTCTATTGACTGCCTAGTGACTTGGTTACCTTCATGAGGAGGCTGTGACAGTCACAATTGAGCATGAGGAGATTGCAGGTCTAAGGTGCAGGATTTACGCTGTTATTTATGGTTATTTAATAACCATAAATAATATTATTAATGCATATAGACTGCAAATGTCATCATCTGTGTCTTAGAAAGATATCAATGCCAAAGCCGTTCTCTTTTATTTGCAGCTGGCCTCTCTCTGTGTTTCACATAATAGAACGCTTTATCTTTACAGAAAAGCTTTTTTGTACCAAACACTGTGAGTGGCTTCACCCTGCTAAGCCTTTTTGCATTGTGATCTATATCCATGAGTGCTTTCTTACCATGTAATCTAGTATGATGAGCAGAAAATTTGAGGGGATTTTGTTCCCATCAGGAGAGATTTACAGATGTGTTTGCTCGGCCAGAGGTGAATGTTAGTGTGAGTGTGTGTGTTTCGAGAGAAATTATATAGAGGAATTTATATTCTAATATGATGAAAGAAGTTTACCAAGTGTTGGTGCTTTTCTGCTCATATACCAACTATATAACTGAACTGGAACAAAATATAGATTGTGCTTTATTTATGATTTATGAAAAGATCAAAATGCATGGAGAAAATATATGCCAATAGTGATGATTCCACTGTTATAAATATCTCCTTGTCAAAACATGCTGTCAGGAAGCTACAAACATGAATTAAAATGTTACTGCCTGCAGCTTGTCACTCTACACATGTGCCATATCCAGACTTGATTTTGTATTTGGTTTTGTCCCCTTTTTTACCCTTTTGTATGTCTGAATCTAACTCTGAATGTTAATGTCAAAGTTTGAATGTTGAACTCCAGTTTGTGCCATTGCCCCATTTTTATTTATTTATATGTTTTATAATTGTTTTATTTATAATTTTACTGTTGTAAAGATAAATTAATAAATGCACCTTTGTATGTACAAATGAGCACTACATTTTTTAAGAACTTACAAATAAATGTGGAGGCGCTGAGAGCCCAGTACTTGATGTCTCTGTGTTTTTTATTTCACCTACATAAGCCATGTCTCATATACAGACATAATCGAATCTGTGGGATCCAAAGTCTGAGACCACAAGGAAAAAATGCTTTTTAGAAAAAAAAAATAATTACAATGAATATTCTAAATTTTGCAATATTGTTCTCCAGCATGATTTGAGTATATGTTCCAAAGAGAATCTTGTGAATCTTGAAAGTAAAAACAACTAATCTTTAGTACAAAGAGAGCTTATTACAAATTAATAATAGTATGATCAATATTACAAATTTGCTTCTTGATTAGTGTCCTACAAAGTGTGCAGGATAACAACCTTGCTGTAAAAAAAACTTTTCCTATGAAATTTAGTTCCTTTAACTATATAAAATATTTTAGACAGCCAAATATGTCATCAATATCAATAAAAGAATTAAATAAAATTTCAATAAAGATATTAATTACTTATAAATTAATGTAATTCATAAATGTTTAAGCCAAAATGGTAAATCGCATAATAAATTGAAATGAAGTCAAATTTAATAGACTGAAATGTGTCATAAATATTTTTTCTATGAATATTTTGAATTTGGCTTCGCATTTATCTAAGGTCGTGGTCTTTTAAACCTTTAAATGTCATACAAGCGTGTGGTCTCGCTAGATCTTTAAATATAACAAAAGCTTTAAATTACATTTTCAAGATAAATAATCAAATAGGCCTAATCATCAGAATAAGTGTACAATTTGCTATAAAAATATCAAATAAATAATTTGTGGAGCTCACCAACTTTTAAAGTCTTTATAGTTTTTACTCAAAGAGTCTTTAATTGCCTACGGTCTGTGTGTCTTACTACAGTCAACAAACCACCAAACAACTACAGTTTTTTTTTTTCTTGCATTCATGAATCTGAAATTTGGCCAAAATTATAGCTAAATTAATTAAATAACATCACTTTTCACCCACTTTAGGATATTCAGTGCAGGTACATTTTCCAACACTTAAACACTAAATATTTGATAAATTCCTGTCTCTCGCACTCTGCTGTGTTTCCTAAACTAATATGTGAGTCCGCATACGTCATTTTCCTGCGCCACACAGGTCGGCGCTCACTACTCATGTTTATTGGAACGAGTCGCGCTAGCGATCAACATGGCTTTAAGCAAAACATACGGACAGAAACCTATTAAATTCCAACTGGAAGAGGATGGGGAGTTTTACATGATTGGATCAGAGGTTTGTAATTAAACCCACTTATCATTTTAACGAGGATTTATATTTATGAACCGTATATTGCTTTGCATTGTGCTATAAATACGTCAGCTAGCTAGCTAGCTAAGATTTGTTGTTGTTTGTGATGAGATCAATAACTGCTGAAATTATTGATGATTCCTTGAATTGAATCGGTCCCAGACATTTTACACATCAAGTACTGATGTATTATTTGCGGTGTAACGTTAGTTGCATACACACTACGGGATTACCAGAGACCAGAGATAAACAGTACAGTCACTGACAGAACCGGTTATGGGTATTTATTTAGTCAATCCTAAATAATTTTCTGTTATGTGTCTATTTAGGTTGGAAATTACCTGCGTATGTTCAGAGGGTCTTTATATAAGCGCTACCCATCACTCTCAAGAAGACTTGCGTCAGTAGAGGAGAGAAAGAAGATAGTAGCATCATCTCACGGTAAGTGTTGAATTCACTGTGAACATTTGATAAGAGATCTGAGGACTGGGGGTTAAAAGTAAGCTGGAAATGGCACTTTCTATCTTAAAGTATAAGCAATGTTTTGTGTTAGATCACGGTTACACCACTTTAGCCACCAGTGTGACGCTGCTGAAGGCCTCAGAAGTAGAAGAGATATTTGATGGACATGATGAGAAGTACAAGGCTGTGTCAATCAGCACTGAACCTCCAGCCTATCTCAGGTAAAGCATTTCTCATCTTATGAAATGCAGTCAAACTTGCTTCAAGTTCAAACATGACCATTTCAGAGGTTTCTTCTTCATAATTCAAATTACAAAAAGGTGGAATTAATCATTCATTAAAGGTATAATTCACCCATACATAAATGAAAATGTTGTCATCAATTCCTCACTCTTGTGTCGTTCCAAACCCATAAGAAGTTTGTATTTCTTCAAAACACAAATGAAATCTGAGCAATTTCTGTCCCTCTATTGAAACTGTATATTCACCCAAAACTCAGATGGTTCAAAATGTTCATGAGATCGACTTGGATTAAACCACTCAATTCAATGTATAACATATTTTAATACATTAACACATTTTTAACATATTTATTTTTAGACAACAATTTTTATCAGAAAATATATTAATGGACATTTTTTAAAAGGTTTCTCTCTAGAATAATTTTAGAATTTCTATCATATATTAAATTAAAAGAGTCTGTATAATTGTTATTACTATTGTTGTTCTTGTTCTTGTTTTTGTATATTGATTGTTTCGTGAAGACAAAATTGCTAAATTATTGTAAACGATGTATTGAAATGATATTGCAATCATAATTTTTTTTTTAATGAAATAATGTTGATTTTACCATGAATATAGCCATTGCTGCTGAGATGGCGTTACAGAGATCTGTGACTATTTTTGCGTGGTGATAAAATTAGTCTAATGATGCACTCTTTTTATTTGGTGACTAAGTCTACTAAATAGTGTATTAAAACATCATGGTAATTTTGTCACCCACAAATAAAAAATGTTTTTGTCAAGCCCTAGTTGTTGTATGACAGCACATCTGCTTTTTTAACCTATGGTTTTCTTCACAGGGAGCAGAAAGCCAAGCGAAACAGTCAGTGGGTTCCCACTCTTCCCAATAGTTCCCATCACTTAGATGCTGTGCCTTGCTCCACCACAATTAACCGCAACCGAATGGGCCGTGACAAAAAGAGGACCTTCCCCCTCTGGTGAGACCTTTTTTTTTTAAAATTGTTTTATTTTTTTTATAAATCTTTTAATCTCACGTGGAGCTGTGCATCACAGTTCATTAAGTGACACAAGTTGTGCATGAATAAATAGTTTATAATAAATATTGGAATATTCCATAAAAAAAGGTCATTTTTGATTTTATGGTCACTTTTAAACCGTAATCATCTATTGTGCCACACTTTGTTTGTCAAAAAGGAATTTCCTTTTCAAGTTTGAAAATTGAATTAACCCAATAAAACGGAATCCAGAAAATGTTTTAAATGGAAAACAGAATTTGGGGAATATAAAACAGAATCTGTGAAAAAAAATATAAACCGAGTTCATAAAGTCTGCTTACTCATTTATATAATTTAATTGGTTTCATTTTCTTACTGTGTTTGTCTTCTGGATATGTGCTGTTACAGCTTTGATGATCATGACCCTGCTGTCATTCATGAGAATGCCACCCAGCCTGAGATCCTGGTGCCCATCCGACTAGACATGGAGATTGACGGGCAGAAGCTGCGTGATGCTTTCACATGGAACATGAATGGTAGACTGTCCCTTACACAGTTTCTGAGCAGCATTCATTGAATTACATTTTTTTTTTCACGCTTTACACAATATCCTGAACTCTCTTATTTTCCCCCCGACACGATAGAAAAGCTAATGACTCCAGAGATGTTTGCTGAAATCCTTTGCGACGATCTGGACCTGAGCCCACTGACCTTTGTTCCAGCCATTGCCTCGGCCATCAGACAGCAGATAGAGTCCTACCCCACAGACAGCATACTGGATGAGCAGATGGACCAGAGAGTCATCATCAAGGTACATGTCATTCTGTCAAGTCCCCTTGCTTTCTGTAATTTCATCTTTTAATATCAGATCTCATTAAGCTGGAGTTGTTAGCGAAATGTTAGCGACTACAAATGATAAGAGTTCATACATTTAACAGTTTTGTTTCTATAGTGAGTAGAGTGTTGTGGTGTGACCACTAACAGATTCCATTCACAAAGAGTCCCGCCTGTGAACACAGGAAATCAGTAGGGTAACCTTATTCATCCGCACAGTCACAGAGAGCCAAAGCACAACCAAAACAAACAAAGTTTTTCTGCAAAATGCGTACAGTTTAGTTTTTTTAACCGCTGGAGGGCCAAAAGTTACATTAGTGGACACATACATTTTTTTTTTTTTAAACTGTAAAATTGAATGAATTCCTGACCCTTCAGCAATCATTCTGATTTGTTGCTCAATAAACATTTATTATTATTATTATCAGTGTTGGAAACTGTTTTAGTAACCACTTAATATTTTTGATACAATTTTTTCAGGATTCTTTGTTGAATACAAAATTCAAAAGAATAGTATTTATTTGAATTATCAAATATATTGAATGAATCCCTAAATTGGTATGTATATAAAGTATTATTATTATTATTCGATTGCATAAAAATAGATTATGTGGTTGGTTATTGATTGCTGTTATTATTATTTCTGTAGTTAAACATTCATGTTGGGAACATATCTCTGGTGGACCAGTTTGAATGGGACATGTCTGAGAAGGAGAACTCTCCGGAGAAGTTTGCTCTGAAGCTGTGCTCTGAGTTGGGCCTGGGCGGAGAGTTTGTCACCACCATCGCATACAGCATACGTGGACAGCTCAGCTGGCATCAGAGGACCTACGCTTTCAGGTTCAGACTTGCACACAGATCCACTTCATCACAGTCCTGGCTGAGCATGAATCCTTTTAAAACTTTTTCACTGCATAAGATAAAATGTGGTAAAAAGTGAAGTGTTAGTGTGTTATTTAAACGCCTCCAAACATCATCATCACAAACATCCCCATATTGTTACAGAGAATTTTATTTTAGTTTGACTGTTTAAAATGTTGCTCAATTTATATGGTAAAGAGCATAGGAGAGTGTTCAGAGTTGCCAATGTGAACTTTTTCCCAAGTTGGAAAGCTTTTCAGACTGTCTCCTTTATTACAAAACTCAATAAAAGGGTTGTGTTTTTTTATCGTTCAGCCCAGTTATGTGAACCTACATACCGCTCAAAAGTTTGGAAAGATTAAGGTTTTTTTTTTAAGGTGTTTTTAAAGAAATCTCTTAATCTCACCAAGGCTACATTTATTTGATCAAAAATACAGCAAAAACAGTAATACTATGAAATATTATTACTATTTAAAATAACTGTTTTCTATTTTAATATATTTTAAAATGTAATTTATTCCTGTGATGGCAAAGCTGGATTTTCAGCAGCCATTACTTCAGTCTTCAGAGTCACATAACCCTCCAGAAATCATTCAAGATCACTTATTATCAATGTTGAAAACAGTTTTAGCTGCTTAATTTTTTATTTATATATAAAAAATTATACATACATTGCCCCCATGGTAAATATGATCAAAGATGGCTGTAAAAAATAAATCTGCATTGTTAATCCTTTTGATATTTTATTAAAAAAAATAGCAAAAGTCTAACCTTTCATTGAATTGAAAGTGGGGGGGAAATCACATTATGAAATAAATGTTTTTCTCCAAAACACATTGGGAACAATTATTTGCCCCCTTTTATTAAATACGTTTTGCAACCTCCTTTTTCCAAGATAACAGCTCTGAGTTTTCTCCTATAATGCCTGATGAGTTTGGAGAACACCTGACAAGAGATCAGAGACCATTCCTCCATACAGAATCTCTCCAGATCCTGCAGATTCACAGATCCATGTCGGTGCTTCTTCTCTTCAGTTCAGCCCACTCATTTTCTATAGGGTTCAGGTCTGGGGCTGGGATGGCCATTGCAGATGCTTGGTTTTGTGCTCAGTGACCCATTCTTGTTTTGATTTTGATTTTGATGTTTGTTTTTGGATCACTGTCCTGTTGTAAGATCCAAACATGGCCCGTTATAAGATTTCTAGCACAGGCTATCAGGTTTTGATTTTTTTTATCTGTTGGTATTTTATCAAATCCATGATGCCATGTATCTGAACAAGATGTCTAGGACCTCTGGCAGAGAATTAGGCCCACAGCATTAAAGATACAGCAGAGTATTTCATTTTACACATGGGGTACTTTTTTATCCGTGTGCACCAAACCCATCTTAAGTGTTTGCTGCTGAAGTTCCGGTAGTGTCAGTTACTTTTCAAACGTTCTTAATGCAGCTTTGGTGAGATTAAGAGACTACTTTCCAAAAAACTTAATGTTTCAAACTTTTAACCTGTACTGTATTTAAATAGAAAATATCTGACTCAAAGAACAAGTTGTCTTTGAACTTTGGATTTAAGTTGCTGTTTTTTCTCTTTTTGTAGCGAGAACCCTCTCCCCACAGTGGAGATTGCCATCCGAAACACAGGTGATGCTGACCAGTGGTGTCCACTGCTGGAGACGCTGACAGATGCCGAGATGGAGAAGAAGATCAGGGACCAGGACAGAAACACAAGGTAAGAGAATGAACTGCCTCACTTAAGATACCGTTTTGCCCTATAGCAGACATGTACCAACTGCAGAGGCAAGCCATATATCAATGACAAACTATTATCGCTCTAAGACCAATAATAATTTGCAGTGCAGTTTCAACATAGAAAGAAGAATAATGTACTCATAATTTGGAGATTTGAGAGGTGATTGTGACCGTTCCAGTACTCATATCAAACTTTTTCCTGTGTATTTCAGGCGGATGAGACGACTTGCAAACACAGCCCCAGCATGGTGAAGATAATAGCCCTCTCCCACAACTATGTAAATCTGAAGAGGAAATACAATAGAGCTACAACCCAGCATTACTGAAATAAACTGGACCACATTCCATTGGCCAGTCCCTCCTGATCAGAGTAACTTAATGTAAGGCAACATCTGCTTCAGTCTGGCCTAGTCAAAGCCTGTGTCGTGACCTTCCCCCGTACCCAATATCTGTCTGATCAGAGACAGACGGTCTAAATGTTAAAAGTATTTTATGGTATCTTTATTTGTCTTGTTTTGTGTATAGATGCCATTTTGTAAACAATGTGCTTTTAAATAAAATTATTAAGATAAAACTCGCAATTAACATGAGTTTCTTGCTCAAGGGCGAAACTAAATGAGTCTGTGTTGTGTGCTGAACTAGCAAACTAGTCACGCAAGTGCTATGGATATAAAAATAATATGAGCCACATTTTTTTTTTTTTAAGCAGAAGCAGCCAACAAACAATCAGATGGCAAATATGAAAACTTTATTCATGAGCCTTCAGACAAACAAGTGTGTTTGTATTTATATTTAAATAAAAGTATTCTCGCCCATATATCCATGGTTTTTAAGAAGCATAATTTCTTTTTATGGAGGACAAACTCTTCCGGACAATTTCAGTTTCACCACACAAAGCCTTTTTGTATGTTGCAATGGTGCTGTGCTAACAAAGACCTTGGCTTGAAAATGCATAGTCTGCTGTTCAATTTGGCATTTCAGATAGTCGGCACATTTGTGAATGTGTCCACCTTCATCGCCGCTGACTGTTGTGGGAAAAGAGATATGCCACAGTATTGTACCCAAGAAAATACCCTCTTGTGGCATCCGCACTCCCTCTAAAATGATGGATTATAGTTCGGGAGATTGAATGGTATCTCTTTAAACTCCAATGCTGCCAGCCACCACTGCTTTGTAATATTCACTAAACAGAAGTTGACGAGAATACGGCAATTGTTTCAAACCATGTGGTGTGAAGTAAAACAGAAAGGCATTGTTCTTCCAGAACAAACTAACAAAGGAAAACTTGTTTTGTGATGTGCATGGCACTGAATGCAAAATCGGATCCGTTTATTTTGTACCCAAAGGCACTACGATGGCTATAGTGTCCGTCTTTCCTGGATCCACAGTGGACCGTATGCTAAAGCATTGTCCCTTCAACAAGGAGTCTTCAAAATATTCTGACTTACAGAACTTGACATGCAGACATAAACTTTCCCAACTCAAACAAGCAGGACTTAAAAAGCATGACAACGTTTATTGCCGTCTTAGTGGTATTGGATCCTTCAGTTTTCTTCTCATTGTGGATCCTCATTTTGATCTTGTCCAGTATCTTCTACACGTTGTCCATTCCAGGATATCCCATCCTGATCTTCTGGAAGGGGGGCATAACTCGGATCTTCTTGAGGTGCGTCAAACAAAAATCGACTGCAAAACATGACTGAATAGTTCTGATTTTGTTTGTTTCTTGTGTTAAAGCCAAACAAATGATAAAAGAAAAAACTTCATGGTAAGTTATAGTCATACTCACAAAATTCCAGGAGTGGCAAGAAGCTTTCTGCCTCCTGGCTGGTTAGGAAAAACATCCTCCAGGAAGTAGTAGATGTGTCCTACACCAATGCCTACACCAATACACACACACACACTAAAGTTTACTATCCAAAGTTTGAGACCAGTCAGATTTTTTCATCTTTAAATGAATACTTTTATTCAGCATACTTTAAATTGAATTCAAATTAAATGCTGTTCTTTTGAACTTTCTATTCATCAAAGAATCCTGACAAATGTATCATGCTTTCCAAAAAAATATGAAGCAGCACAACTGTTTTCAACATTGATAATAGTAGTTTCTTGAGCACCAAATTAGCATATTAAACTGATTTCTGAAGGATCATGCGACACTAAAGACTAGTAATGTTGCTCAAAATTCAGCTTTGCCATCACATAAATAAATTACATTTTAAAATATTTTCAAATCGAAAACAGTTCTTTTATATTGTTAGAACTTTTTACAATACCGGTATGTCTGTTTTCGATCAAATAAATGCAACCGTGATGAGCTTTTGTTTTTTTTGGAAGAGACAAAAAAAAAAAATAGACCCCAAACTTTTTAACAGCAATGTATACAAAATATATATACATTTATAACAACTTCTGAAATGTATATACACTTCAACTTCAGCTACAAGTATTTCAAGTGAATTATTTAATAATTTTGTTCATGCAAAATCGCATCAAACGTCATCATGAGTGGACAAAAGTTAACATACCCAAAAGATCAATGACAATGGAGTTGCCCAATAACAATGAGAATCCCATGAGCACCCAGGGAAGGAATGGGGCCTGGAAGTTGAGAAGGCCAAAGAAGTTCATGCGGATGTAAGGGTTCCTTCTACTCCAGACATAAACCAGCATGATAGTGAAAGCCTGTCCTAAAAAGAACAGGTTGGCAAACAGACCAAAGAGCTATAGATACCGATGTTAAAGAAATTAGAAGGATGGAAGACTAAACTTCATTCATTACTACAAATAACTGAAAAGATTAAATGTTCCTTAAGAAAAAACTTTATATTGACATGTCTTCAACCTGTGGAAGTCTATTCTCTCCAAACAAGAAAATAATTGGTCATATTTATGACATAAAAGTCACAATCATGAGATAAAAAGTTTAAATTCTGAGATAAAAAGTCAAATTTATGAGAAAAAAAATCCATGTCATGACATCAAGTGTATTTTGTATGACTATTTGTGACAATTATGAATTTAAAATAAAAGCACCATAAAACGTCACAAAAGTTGTCCATACAATTCATCTACTTATGTTTCACAGAGGAAAGAAATACACTTCAGTTGTAATGTTTGGGGTGGGTAAGATTTCTTTTTTTTTTTTTTTTTGAAATTAGTACTTTTATTCAGCAAGGACACCTTCAATTTACAGTAAAGACAATTATAACATAAGGTTTCGATTTCAAATAAATGTGTTATTTTTTATCTTTATATTCATCCAAGAATCCTGGGTAAAAAATGTATCACGGTTTCCACCAAAAATTAGTAAGTAGCACAAAAACATTTTTTTAAAAATCTCACCAACCCCAAACTTTTGAATGGTAGTGTACTACATATACGTTTCAATTTATTTTAACCAACATGATACATGTTTTGGTGAAGAGATGCATGCTTGACTGTTCTTCATGTGATGAATGTTGAAGGATACGGTCATAAGAACACTACCGAACAAGAACATGTAGACAAAGTCTGCCGTTCGCCCACGGAAGGAGCCTTCCTCCAGCATTCGGCAGTACCGATATCTGCTCAGTCAAGGACAAAAACTCAGATGACCTACAGCTGCACAGGAGCCAAACAGCTGTTATGCAAAGCAAACACACTGTGAAACTCTGAATGTGTGTTTGTGTGCACTTCCTGAGCATTTCACAGACAACCAACAGAGAGAAATATTAATATTGATCAAAGAGGATACAGAAAATCATGTTGAACAAGAAATTGAATCCAAGAGGTCCAAAAAATAAGAAGTTTGTGATCAGTCGCCATACCTACATAAAGCAAGAAACATGAATATCAAAACAACATACTGTTGTTTAAAGTTGTCTTGAATGCAGCAATGTTTCAATGACATTTGGGAACTAACCTGGTATTTATTTAATATCAGGTCAGGGTTAAAATAGAGTTGAAACGGTGTGATGAACTCCAGTTGCTGTAATACACAAAATAATATCAAGCAAGTGATAACCCAACAAACACAGAACGTTGGCACATGCGAGCACGTTGAAAGCGACGTTACCATAGTAGAAATGCAACGTGCCACAGACGTTGCGACAACGTGGCCATGAAAAATGAACCTTTGGGTAGTTGACAGTATGACAAGCAATCCGTCAAAAAAAAAAAAAAAACTAATTTCTAATTATTGTAGGCCCTATATAATACATTACATTTTATGACCTCATATTTATAGGCTATTTGTAATATTAACACATTTAAAAATTTAAAAAGTGAAGTTACAGCTGAAGTTAAATAGGCAATTTTTTTCACACGGATGTTGGTTCTTTAAGCATGTACACTGACATTTAATCTTTATGTCGGGAAAATAAAAATTTTGAAGACACGTTGACTTACTGTCAACATCAGCATGTGATACTATAGTTGTTCAGAAATGTAAATACACACGGGTTAGGTTATAGGCTACTTACCACAGCTGCAGTTGTCAGGACGCATGCAGTGGTATATGCTCGCGTCACGGCAGGGATCTGCATGTACTCTTGAGTGACACTGTTTGCCATAATGTCTCTCCGGCGTATCTAAACTCTTCTGGACACTTTCACTGTGTATCCGTATAGTCAACTATCTCACATCACATTTCAATGCACTAACAAACAATCGATCGGCTAAGTGTGGATAGGCTATGCATCAATAGATGCATGTCCGCGTTTAGTGTTAGCGTCAACTATTTAGTCTTAATGGTTCATAATGTTTGTGTTAGCATATGAGGCGGAGTGAGGCATGCAGGCTTCATCAGTCGCTTCAGCACCTCCACGTGTTTAAAAGCAAAATTCTCTTGTTCTTCCGTGGACCAATGAGATCGCACGGTCTCGCTGACGTGATGTAATGAATTTGGCGTAAATGTAACTGATAAAAATGTTTGTTTGTTTTTTTAAATGTAGAATGAATTATACAAATTATGTTTTGAAAAATGTATAGGCCTATATTTGTTATATATGAATAAAACGTAGGCTATTTTATTAATTTTCATGACACTTTGGGCATAACGTTTTCTGCTTGTAGCCT
Source organism: Tiaroga cobitis (assembly GCA_030578255.1). Lineage (NCBI taxonomy): Eukaryota > Metazoa > Chordata > Actinopteri > Cypriniformes > Leuciscidae > Tiaroga > Tiaroga cobitis. The sequence continues at coordinate 25,640,931 of CM060598.1, forward strand.
ATTTGTTTTCAATTTAAATGAGTGAATGAATGAATGAATGAATGAATGAATGAATGATCCATTATAAATAAACACATTTGCAAATAAAATGACAAAAAAAAACTATAAATATAATTATGAATAAAACTACAATTATAAACAAGTGGATCACAGAAAGGTTCGGACAAATAAGTGGTCTGGGAATATTTTAATTGTACCAAAATACAACATACATTTTCTATAAAATTATTTACACAGTAAATTTGAAAATCAGAAGAAAAGTGTAAAAACTATAGAAGAAAGAAAAGAAAAGAAAATATAGAAGAAAAAAAAATGTACACAGATGATGTGAAAAAAATTCCAAGCTTGTATATTTAGAAAAAGGAGATTTAAAACATTGTCAGTGTCCTGCACTGAAGAGTGCCAGTTTGTCTGTTGGTATATTAATCTAACATACAGTCTCAACATCATAAACAAATGAGTTTGTGTTCTTAAATAAACATTACCAAACACAAAACATCCTTGTCTTTCCATTTTCTCTCATTTAAAATAAAACATTTTGAATGAGAGAAACTTAATCTCTAAATAAGTGTGAGTGGGTGTGTAAGTGTGAGTGTGTTATTAATTAATACAAACTGCACAGTTTAAGATACAGTACAACTTGCAAAGAACTGTAAAAACTTAGAGATAAGAGTAACGGACATTGCAACTGGTGCAAAGATCCCTGACAAATGTTTAGCACCTTATTTGGACCTTAACAACATGGTATTTATGTCTTACACAGTGGTTGCTTTATATACAACAAATACAGACATAGCTGCTTGTGGTTCATAAAGCTCAGATGTGCTAGATTTCCTGAGAAGAAATTAGATTAATCAGACATTTTTGAGGTGAAGGGAAGAGAAATGCCCGGGGGAACAAGAACTTAGGTTACATAGTACAGTTCGTCATCATGAAAATTTTGGCAAATATACACTGTATGCTTCAAACCAGAGTGTGAGAACATGGTGAAAGAGACAGAAATGTTTCCTGAGGGTTTATGGCATGTTACATCCAAAGAAGTCTGCACCAATGTAGCGCGGGTAACCTTCCAAAACCTTACGCTGAACTGGGTCAAACTTCCAGTACTGTCGGCGACTGATGAAGATGGCAAAGCCTGTAGAGTATAAAACAGTTTTACATGATCTCATACAAGAAAAAGCAATAATGGGAAACAGTTTTGCATTCATAAACCAATATATTTATACACTGCAATTATAACTTGTAAAGTGAGTGTGCACAAGTAGTATGTCATGTAACAAAAAACTTGATTCAAAACAATTGTCACCGACTGCTGCTGCTGAAATATCGCCCTCTTCTGTCAGAGGTCTGTCACACTCACCAATTCAATTTGTCAGAGCAGTGACGAATCAAACGACTGCCTATGATGTTTCTTTCCAATTCCCTCTCCTGGATTGAAGCATTATAATTTTGAAGCAAATCAACGTGAAGCTCACCAAAATAAGAAAATGACCACAGTAAAATTGTAGTATACTGAATTAAGAAGCTATGAGTGCATTTATTCTGTGAACTTGACCTGCTGCATCTTTTTGAGTCACTTCGACCCACAAACATATTTTGAGTTTTATCCACTAAGTCTTAGTATAATGCAGAAAATGTTTTTTTTCTGGGTCAAAGTGACTCAAAAGCATTGAAGCCATTTCGTTCATTTGTCACATACGTTCATGTGCAGCTTAGGTTACAAATAGATTTACATTCCATATGATTGTTCTGAGATTAGAGATGTCCGATACTGAAAAAAAAAAAAAACATTTTTAATACTTTTGGGAGGATTTTGTGGATATAGATCTAACATCTTTTATGTAATAATTCTTCCATTTAATCAATGAATTCAATCAGAATAATAAGACACAATCGGGCTGTTACCAATCAAATCAGTATCAACATAATCCATCTTTTAATTGCAGAGGTGGCAAAGAATCTGCGTCTGAAGTGGCATTTAGATGTATTTACTATTTACACAGACTGTTTAAATGCAGCTCAAAAAATCAGCATCTGCCTTTTACAGTTCCTCCTGAACCAGAACAACAAGCTTATGCTGCGTTTAAGCCATGTCATAACCGTAATTACGAGATGGCAACCCGTGACGTACTACTCGGAGCTGTTCACGTCCTCAGACTCATATTTTTTCAAATGAATCAACAGCAGTCAGGTGGTACAAGTCAGAACTCTGTAAGATGTTTACAATCATTGTTATTGTAATGTTATGTGCTTTCATTTAATGCCGTCTCTCGTGACGTGTTGCAGACTCTGCTGTCCACGTTTATTTCTTTTGGAGGAGGCGTGGCTTTGGAGACGCTCAGAAGGGAGGGTGGGTATTTTATGCTTTCCAAGCTAGCTTGCTATTGTTTGCCTCTCTGAAATTGCCTACCCTACCTTTAATTCAAAACGATTGGTTCAAAACGGCTGATTCATTCAGAGATGATGCAAGTGATTCATAAATGGGTTATTGTATCAGTCACTCGATTAATTTAAAAACGCACAAAAACTTTCAATAAACTTTCTTAACTTATGAGACCTGATTTCTTTCTTGTTAATATTAACATTCACTGATATGTATTAAAAAAGGCTGAGCTGGAAGTACCGTGAGCATCCTGGAAGGCAGCATCAATCTCATCAGGGACGCCCCACCAGTCCTGCTGAATGCTGCGTGGGAAGGGTGTATCCACTATGTTCTCTTGGGGATCCAAACGCCAGTAGGTTCCTGACTTGAAGAAGTATGTATTGAGGCCGTGGTGCTCCTTTAAGCGCAGTGCAGCCTGAATGTGCGTGACAGGGAGGCCTATAGTCTGCAGAGGGTCCGGTCCTGTTATCTTGTGCTCTGCATCAAACACCCAGTAGTTGGAACCTTACACAGGACACAAAGGAAAGAGTTTGTTATAAATATGACTGCATTAATATATGATTTGCATTCAGTGATTTTAATTTTATTTGTGTAAATATATACACAGGGGCAAACAAGCTTTATAAGATAACAAGTAAACAGACACACCTGGGAAAGACCATAGGGGAAGACTAACCAACAGGAAAAACTACAAAACTACAAACATGGCCACAGGAACAGGACACAGGAATGAAAACAGAAACAAAGAGAACTAAGAAAACACTTCAGCATAAAAGTCCTACAAAACACAAGACAAAGAATTGGAATCATGACTATTACAGTATGTGAAAAATAGTTATTACATTGGAAAATCGTTATCAAATTATGAGCTCAAGATTTTATTACATTTTGACTAAATTATTACATTATATATATTTTTTTACATTAATAATGTAATATCCATCACACTATGATTTGTTATGCTACACTGGGTGATAAAAAGAAAATAACAACAAAATCCTGATATGTTTAGCCTTTTGAATGATCAATATTCTAAGATGGTTTAATAAATTAGCATATAAATTAGCATATAAATCAGTATAAAAATGTACTATATAGCCCTCTAAAGCTTTAAAATGACAGAATCTCAATAGTATACAGACCACAATATGGCATGTTTAGACTTTTTATGGCGTTAATTATGGAAAAGTGAATTTAAGACATTTTATCTATAAAATTCAGTCACAGGTGCTCCCTCTAATGGTGAAAAAAATGAAGCACATTTACAGCATTATAATGTACCACATGTTTGACTGACTGAACCTATGCTAGTCTAAATGCACTGAATTTCAACCAAATTCTCAGTATTGTAAAGCTCAGTGAAATTCATTCAGAGCAAGTACCATCTAAGCTACAGTAACAACCTACAGTGTACAACTCTGTTTAGATACTGCAGCACTGCACAACACAAGTGTATGTATCTGTTGTAAGTAGCATTTGTTCTACATGGTCATGTTTTATCATGCCCTGCATTAGAGGCACAATTCAGGATGCTTCATATATGGGTCAAGGGGAAGTACCGCACCACCAGTCACCATAGATATGTATATAACCAGGCCTGTCTGATCCTGTCCTCCAACCACAAATCACCAGTCAGCCACCGGTGTTGCACTCACCCACCTTCAAAGAACCAGATATTGCCCTTTTTGTCTTCATAGGCGGCGCCTATTTTCTCTGGAATGCCCCTCCAGTGTCGGGAGGCCAAGGCAGGGTATCCCGCCTGCAGACGGCCCTCCCTGATGCGCCAGGCATAGCTGGCCTTGAAGAAGAACAATTCCCCACGGATTATAGACACAGCATCGAAATCTGTGTGACAAGCGTCAGGCTACAGACAATGACAGCGGGAGAAGAGGAGATGGAATAACGGGAGTGAGAATAAAGGGAGCATATAGATAAACTAATTTAAAATACTTCATATTTTAGGAATATTTGTGGTATAATCCAATAACACACTTGTAATACAATAATAATAATAACATGTATTACCACAAAGAAATTATAATTATGAACTGTCCCTGGAAAAGGAAACGGAAAAATTTAGGTTAAAGTGAAGCACTTACAATGGAGATTAATTATTAATGACATTAATTCTGTTAAAATTTGTATTATTTGAGCTGTAGAGCTGTTTAAATAATAATTTTAGGGTTTAAGTTGTAAAATTGGATATTTTCACATTATAACTTCACACAGAAAAGGTTAGTAAATGTTTTTTTCACACTAAAATGTGATATGTTAACACAGAAATGGTTTACACCTTATGTCTATACTAATGAAATAATGAGTATTTTAACATTAACCGATTGGCCCCATTCACTTCCATTTTAAATGTCTCACCATAACCTCCATTCCAGATTTTTTTTTCTATAGGCCTATATATATTTTTTTCATTTAAATTTTTTTTTAGTAATAAAGATTATGCTGTTGATGTTGCTGCTGACATTCATTTAATTCTTTTCAATGTTAATAATAATTTCTCAAGTGTAATTGACCGCAGATAAACTGTGAAGCGGGATGATGCGTTCAGTGACTCACCGCACTGGTGATAATCTCATTGGTTTCCATAGGGACTTGGGGCGGGGCTTGCGGTCGGGGGCCGTAGAGGTATTGGATCCCTTTCTTGTCATCCTCACTGAGCTGGAGAGGATAGGAGAAGCTGTAAAATGGGGACATGATGGCCCCAGGCTCCATAGAATGCTGTAGACCCAGGACATGGCCAAACTCATGTGCTGCCACCTGAAGAAGGTCTGTTCCTGTTGGATGACAAATTAAATTGTGCTTTTTTTTTCACACAAATCTGATTTGGTTTTTAAATGTGATCTTAAGGAATGATTGTCATTTTGTTTTTCTAATCCCTTCTGATCCGTCAAAATCTGGTGATTCTACCTCAGTTTCTGAAGTAATTATGTAAACTTTAGCAACGTTAGGCTTTCTTATCCAACAGCTGAGTGTTGCTCTCAGTGTGGAATGAGAGACATAAAACTAGAAATTTTGCCCCTGCTTATGTCTGTCATGACATCTCACTGAGGTGCTGAACTCAAAATCTATTTTAAGCAACATTACACATTAAAACAAACTTGTAAGGTCACACACGTCACACCTCAAATGATTAAAAGAAATCTGATTTTAATCGGACTGATCGGTTTAATCAGTGAAATGTGGATCGTGTTTGAGATTTGTGTCAGATATGCAAAAAAATCCAAAACAATTTTTTCTGCTTGTCTACACAAAGTCTGAAAGCGAATCAGAGATGAATCAGAACTTTACAGGTAATTTGTATAGGTGTGTTGAAAGCATAATCTATGATGCATTGACTGATTTACTGATCCCAAGAATGTGTGTTATCTGTATCAGGGATTTACAGTTTTTCCAAGAAAGTGGCAGGCAGGGAAGCGGTAAGATGAGGATTTTATCTTTACCACTTACCAAGTTCATTGCCCACCGTCCAGGACTCATCATAGTCAAAATGAATGTCTCCCTCCCGGTGCGTCCTTGGGAAAAAAGCATGAGCCAGGATCCCACCAGGGCCATCAAATGGCAAATTATCACCATGCCAGTACCTAATATAGCATATATAGTAATAATTTAAAGTTTCTCCATATATTAATTTCTTTAGTTTTATACCTAAAGACATACATATAAAAACATGAAACTAAAATTAATATCAGGGGTCAAGAAAAGGCTATTTTATTCTGCTATCTTGAGATTGCATGTCCAGCAGAATGCTACTATACCATATATAAGTATATTGTACTTCACTACACCACTCTACCAGTTGGGTCAGTGAGATTTGTTTTTTAACCAATACTTTTATTCAGCAAGGATACATTGATCAGAAGTGACAATAGAGACATTTATGAGTTTACTAAAGTTTTCTATTTCAAATATATGCGGTCCTTTCCACAAAAATATGACGCAACTGTCTGCAACATTCATAATAATAAGAAATGTTTCTTGAGCAGCAGATCAGCATAATAGAATGATTTCTGATCATGTGACACTGAAGACTGGAGTAATGATGCAGAAAATTCAGCTTTGCCGTCACAGGAATAAATTACGTTTGAACATTTATTCAGTTAGAACAGGGGTTCCCAACCTTTTTTGTGCCAGGGACCAGCATATTCATAAAAAAAATTCCAGGGACCAGTTGTCAATTTGAATGCCTCAATTTTAAGACGCATCTTTGGATTCGGAACATATCACTGTGTAAAACAGTAACAGCCTATCATTTATTTGCATATAATGAACTAGGTGGCAACAAAGGCTACTTGTATACCAATCTTTTTAAACTTTCAGAACGGTTCACAAAATGTTTCTCTTTTCTCCCATACAATTAGGTCTACTTCAAAAGCAACCCACATAGCACTCACTCACTAGCAGGTGCATTGACGTTGGAACCCCCACCCCCGGTCGCCCCCTAAATTCACATAAGGATTCAATAGCTAAGGATTATGCATTAGCATGCATTGTGTATTATCGTGCAATTTATACGCGAAAATTAGTTTTTACGTGCATTTGATACGCAGAAAACTTAATAAGTGGTCAGAATTATGTCTGACCCATTCCAAATGTTTTCCGATATATGTTGACACAAGCACTGATGGACCAAAGAGCGCGCATTTAAAAATTTGCAGTAAAAAATTTAAATATTAATTCTCAGAAAATGAATTTAATACTAATATATTGAAAAGGCTGTTTATATACTCCATTAATAAAGGAGTTAAGACATTGGAAACATATCAGTCCACATGCGTTTTATATTTAATATGAGGGAAATAGACATGCATGCGTGACACAAAAAATCTTTAACTTTTAGGTAGCAAAATGTTTTTTGGAAAATTCTACTAGACTAACGTCACTCATAAATCATGAAATTTCACACATCTCTTGAGTTTTATTAAAAATCTTTAACTTTTAGGTAGCTAAATATTTTTTAGTAATTCTGTCAATGACACTAAGGTTAGATTCCATTGAAGGTAAATTGGAGCGGCCACACTGAGCTGTGCGCCTGTTGTCGTGAATCCATACCTAATTTATGAGGTATCGTATTTACGATTGAAGCTTGACTTTTTCTCGCTATATTTCAAGTTGGTCATCGCCTTTCCTTTTACCGGAACTGTCCGCAATGAAATTAGCCACTGAAGTTTGCTGAGCCCGCTCATCTCTCCACATACTGTCACTTCAGCTGCACGCACCGCGCTTTTTTTTTGCAGTCCGTTCAGATACGACGCGTTGCTAAGCAATCGCAAGGCGCTCAAAGAAACACATTTTAATATTTTTATTTATTTGTATTTATTTATTGTTTGTGTTTTGGATTAAATGACATGACATGTTAAAAAGCATTTTAAAAACACAATTATTATTATAAAAAAAAAATTCTGGGAATATTTCAAGCCCCGGTACTAACGTGTTCACGGACCGGCACCGGTCCGGGGACCGGGGGTTGGGAATCACTGAGTTAGAAAACAGATAAAGAATCGAAAACGATTTTCAAAATAATACTATTTTTACGGTATTTATGATCAAATAAATGCACCCTTGTTGAGCATAATAGACTTCTTTCAAAAATATAAAAAATTCTTACAGATCCCAAACTTTTGAACAGTAGTGTATGTTATACTGTACTGTATATACAGGGGCGGCCTTACCTATGTTTCACCCGTTTCAATTGAAACAGGCCCCGCCCTCCAAGGGGGCCCCGCCCCCAACAGACCAGCAAAATCCCATTCATTTTCTCCGTAGGATATTCATTTTCAGCCATAATGTCTAAACCATTCAAGGTAGATTGACCACGAGCTACGAGGTTGTGAAATGAAAGTTTCTGCTCCTATAAAAGCCACAAGCTACGAAATCAATCTTGTTATTTGCAAAACACTGACGTCTCTGATTGGTAGAACTCGCGGCCGGTTACCATGGCGACGTTTACCACTCCCGCGAATGGCTTAAGCGATCTGAAGTATAATATCGGTAGTTTATGTATTTACACCCTTGCCTTTTTTTGCCGTTAGGTTAAAATGTTATTTTGAGCAGAAAAAGAAGTTTAAGAGGAAATGAAACGTACATATGCCAGTGGTGCTGAAAAACGAAAGATATTGGACAACAAAAGCTTTATTCAGTCTACTAAAAGTGAAGTTACCCTGCGTGAAAGGGCGAGGCTTATTCCAACGTAAAACGCTGTATTATTGTATAGTTTTAATCAAATAAGGATGGAGTTGATCTGCCTGTTTATGAAGCTGAAAGTGCACGTAATAAAATAATATACCATTGATGCAAACCAACAGGAATCCTGGCGTTTTCTGCTCTATTATGTTTATGTTTTATGTGGGTAGGGCCCCATATTAGTTATTGAAACGGGCCCCCAGATGCTTAAGGCCGCCACTGTGTATATACCATATTATACTGCACTGTACTGTACTATACTGTATCATTTGTACTTTATTATAATGTGCTGTTCTATACTATCATTCTATATTATAGTTATCCCGTATATACTAATACTCACTTTATCTTGTAACGCTTGTATTATTGGACTCTTTGTTTGCAAGATAAAATAATCAAGGATGACAAATACATCTATGGAGAGGGTATTTCAGAAATAACTGTAACAGAGAACATGATTTTGCATGGTACTGCATTTATGCCAGAAGAGACCTAAAGCAAAAATGACAAAATTCCCAATCCCTCACTTTGTTGCATAGTGAAAGATGTTTTTTTTTTTTGTTTACCTTGTGAAGTCAATGACTATGTCGGCCTCTTGGTTGATAACCTCAGTAAAGGTAAGAGGTGTGACATCACTCCAGACCTTGAGAGCTTCCTGTAAAACTCGCCTCACTTTATCCTCGCTCATCTGCCACGGGAAGCGCTGAATTCTGAACACAGAATTTGAGAAATTCTCAAAGTTTATCAACAAAAAACATGTGATCACTTTTGCTCCTGCATAAACACACTGTGTTTCAGACCACCGGTCTTTCACTGCAGGACCACCAACCGACACAAACCCACATCAGAGACCACCAGTGAGTCGTCTTTATTATTCATCACCATAGGCATCTGTCTGGTGAGCATGTCACATGACCTCATAATGTGCTCTGATTGGTTATTTTATGAGGATAATTAAACTGCGGTTGTACTGGTATTATGTGTGCAGCTTCATGACCCAGTTCTCTGACAGGAGCAGAACTCACCAGGAATCATGTAACTTCAGACACCGTATCATATCAGACTGTTCTCAAGCTTCACTTACAATTTGGGCATGATTAACTTTTTATTATAGTCATGACTCATGCACACAAGTATGAGCACTTAATTGAGCATTCTTCAAATGTTTGTGTTGAACAGCAGTAATAATTTGTGTAGTTCAAGTTAACAGGAACTTATAAAAGCTGTTTCTACTTGTATCAGAGATTATTTAGAAATGCGCATTTTAATAAAGGAAGCCAAGCTTTATCAGAGGGCCCACACACCTGTCTGTGTCGTGGAATGTGTCTCGATTCATTCAGCCCCTCCGGCTTAGAATTTACCATTTTTTATGCTTGTGTTCTTGTGTTTATGCTTTTCACATTTCTGGGGTTCTCAGAAGCGCAAGTCGTCATAGTTGGGTAAACTTCTATAGCAGTGAATGGAAACTACATCAAATATATTTTTGCGTTCTTATATGCTCCAATAGAAAAAGAAAAAATTCACAATAGCATTACTATGACTATATTGTAACACGTATATTCTGTTATGTTCAGTTTGAGTCTTTTTTTCTTTGTTTCTGTGTTCTGCCTGCCTGAGTTCTCATTAGTCTCCTTGATTAGTCATTCTGTTCAGCTGTTTCCTAATTAGATCCCTTTTTTCCATATATTTAAGCCCTGTGTTCTCCTTAGTTCTTGGTCCGTTCTTGTTTGTGTAAGATGTGTTGTATTTCTCCACATTCTCCTGAGTGTTTGTGATTAAAGTTTATTTTGATTCTCCTTTGTTGTGCGAAATATATTCACAACCATTATGTATATATATATACTGTATATTGCTGCGTCTCACTTATACTCATATGTTAGTATAAGTATAAGATATAAGGTAAATATAAGATATAAGATAAACTAGATGTTATAGACAGTATAAGATAAACTAGATGTCTACATTGAAATATAATATATATATATATATATATATATATATATTATATATATATATATATATATATATTATATTTCAATGTAAACATCTAGTTTATCTTATACTGTCCCATTCTAATCCACATTGTACACACCCTTGTACTATTCAGCCATAAAACTGTTACACAAAGAACAATCCAGAGCGACACGACCATAGAAAGAAAACAGTGTATCCTACATCTTCCACCGGATGCATCCACACTGTGCTGCTTGTGAATAGATTCTTGTACAAATGTGGCTGATTACTTTCTTTTTCAAAGAAGGAGCTTTTCTCCCTCACAGGTCTGACTATAATGCCCCTGCATTCCTCCAACTAAACTGTTTGCTTAGGTATGATCAGAACTGAGATAGAAAGTGCTATCAGCGCACAAACATTACTATTAATTCAGATATTGAAAAAATTGGGGAAATGACTTCTTTGTTGAAAACAAAAAGGCTCTGAGACACTCCCTGCATCAAAATGTCCATACTATCCATCCTAAATAGTATGTGTGATTAGAATAAGTGTGTCCCAAAGCATAGTATGTTGAAAAGAGTATGGCTGTGTCCGAAATCTCCACTCAAACCACTACTCCCTAACCCCTATGTAGGGGGTAGGGAGTAGAGCACTATATAGTGAGCTACCAGCATAATAGAAACACCACTTTCGGACACTACTCGATCGTCTCTCGGCGCCGTTGATTACGGCATTACTGTCGCACTATTTAAACGCGCCATCATCTGTCAGCTGGTGCCGAGCCAGCTCTGGGCTAAATAGATTTTTTTTTTATAAATACATTACATCATATTGAGCTTATTTCTCCAAAATTGTAAAATTAAAAGTAAATTCTGGCTGTTTCTGTTATAATGCGTTACTCCACACATGATTATAACTTATAAACATAAATAAAATTAATACACATATTTCATATATTTTCATTTTCGCGCCACACCGTTTTCACTTGCCTGTCGACATTAGAAAAAAAAACTGATCTACGTTATCAAATATCTTGCTCATAATACTCTTAATAAAACAGCTTTTAGACTCTGTGGAGATGCCACTCAATATTTATCTTTTTTGTTTGTTTGTTCTCGTGATTCAGAAGATTTCGCGGATTAGCAAAAGAAACAGGATTTCTAGACAGAAAACGAACATAACTTACATTTGTATGACAAATTCGTATTGTTGTCGCGCTGCTCTCCTTGACGTCCATCCGCCTTTTTTACGATCAGCGCAATGCATGATGGTATGTAGGGCTTGGGTTAGTGACCATCGGTTGTACACTACTTTTCAAAATGCATTCTGGGATACATTGAGTGGACTATATAGGGTATAATAATCATCACTATACATTCGGAAAGCACTACAAAATGGCGAGCTCACTATATAGTCCACTATATAGTGAGTAATGGGAGATTTCGGACACAGCCTATGTCAAAAGTCCCCGGATGGTCAACTATTTCCGGTAGATTTTCGAAGTGTGGATCCGTGCTCACTCTAAAGGCTAATATTGCCCACTACCCATTGCGCTTTGGAGGAGGAACTACAAACACAACAAGTAAAAAGTGTTAAAAAACTACAAAGAATGGTGGATATGCGTGGCCGACGGTGAGAGGTTTAGATAAAGGTTTGAGTGAGTTTAACCTGATAAAAATAATAATAATTATGTTATCCGTGTTATATTTCATCTGCAATAACAATGTGGACTTTTATCAAGATCCGTTTTCCCATTAACATCATTATGGATTAATATGAGAAGAGTTCTTTGCATGAAAAACCTGTGACTGCAGATCAACATGCTACTGCATTTCTCTCCGATACGATAGGAAATAATAATGAAATGAAATGTGGAGGATTTTAATTGTGACAAGATGATTGACAGGCCAGTTTATTGTGACAGGATGCGACAGAGAGCAACTGTAAAAGACGCAATTGTATGACGTAATAGTATGTCCCAAGATTGTGCACTCTTGCTACACACTCAAAAGTATCTACTTTTTCTTCACAAGGTTTAAAAAAGTTCCAGATCTTTTCAGTTGCTGCGTCTCAATTTGCCTACTTATACTACGCCCTAAATGTATGTATAAGTATGCGAATTGAGATGCAGCAACTGAAAAGTTCTGGACCTTGTTATTCTTCACACAAAAAAAAAAGGGAAAAAAAAGAAGTTAAGTGTTGTTAAAGAAAGTAAATGTGTTGGACAACAATCATCAAAACAATAAAAAAAGTCCCTGGTATAAAATGTGTGATTATAATAATAATAATTAATTTTAATATTAATAATAACAATAATAATTGTGTGTTTTATTTAATAATAAGTATTATTACTATTATTTTATATTTGGCAAATGCTTTTATCCAAAGCAACAGGAACAAAACCAATTTCTCATAGAGCCAACAATATTCATTGTAAACAATTCTAGAAAGCTATCAGGATTATTATTATTATAATTATTATGATGATGATTATTATTGTTTTTGCTAAATAATAAATTATAAAACATATAATAAATAAATAATTTTAGGGGATTTCAACCAATATGGGATCACTGTTATTTTTAGTATCACTGACTGAGATACTTACATATAGTTTTTATTTCATTTTAGTTAAAGTTTTAGTAATTTTGTTGTGTTGTCATTTTTTTAAGGTTTTTTTGGTTTTGTTTTCAAAAAATATGTCAATATAGTTTAATTTCAGTAAAACTTTTATTTTTGTATCAAGTTGAACTAAATTAAAGGAAGAAATGTTGCCATTAAAGGGATAGTTCGGCCAAAAATTATATTTAAACCATGCATTACTCACCCTCAAGCCGTTTGAGATGCATCTGTCAATCTTGTTTCAGACGAACACATTTTCAGTTATTTTTGAAAATGTCTTAGACCCTTCAGTGGATATAATGTGAAGCAATGGGGTCCACCTCCTTCAAGTCCCAAAATGTGAATACATCCTTCACAAAAGTAATCCATCCGGCTCCAGGGGGATAAACGAAGGCCTTCTGAGGGTAATCCGTGCGGTTTTGTCCTAAAAATATACATATTTAAAACTTTATAAATGAAAATATCTGACTTCCGGCAACGATCGACGCGCGTTCACGGGTGATGGAAGTTGGTGTACGAGGTAATACGTAGAGTAGGAACTGTTGTGACGTAGAACGAACGCGCCAGCGCAGCCAGAGAGCAGAGCAAAACAAAACACGAAAGCGCGTGAACGCACGCGTGTCGATCGTTGCCGGAAGTCAGATATTTTCATTTATAAAGTTTTAAATATGTATATTTTTACGACAAAACCGCACGGATTACCCTCAGAAGGCCTTCGTTTATCCCCCTGGAGCCGGATGGATTACTATTGTGAAGGATGTATGCACATTTTGGGACTTGAAGGAGGTGGACCCCATTGCTTCACATTATATCCACTGAAGGGTCTAAGACATTTTCTAAAATAACTGAAAATGTGTTCGTCTGAAACAAGATTGACAGATGCATCTCGAACGGCTTGAGGGTGAGTAATGCATGGTTTAAATATCATTTTTGGCCGAACTATCCCTTTAAAGTTTTATATATTTTATTTCCGTTAACATGTATTTTAGTTAACTATAATAAAACTATAATAATCCTGGATGCAACATGCCCCCACACACTTTTAATCACTTGTTATTATTTAGCTATTATTGATATTATTATGGAGTGAATGGAATAACAGGTAGGTCTGAAGCACCTACTGAATATTAATGAAATCATACAATTAATATCCATGATGTTATATATATACTGTGTCAGGGTTCTGTCACTTCTGTCTAGTCTATCTCTTGGTTTTGTGACAGAGCCCTGACACACCTGTTTTATCTTGTCTGTGCCTTGTTTCATGTGCTTTCGTGTCTTGTGCTATGTAGCACACAGCTTGTGTTTTTCACTAGCTGTGTGCTTTCATGTTGTCATGTTTTGTTTGAACACGTGGCTTATGAGTGTTTTCATTAGCTGCGTGTTCATGTCTCGTTTTGTGTGAGCACATGGCTGGTGATTGGTTTTACTGGCCATGTGCTTGTGTTCAAGTCACGTTTGGTGTGAGCACATGGCTTGTCATGTATGTTTCCTTGTGCCATGTGCTCTCCTGTTGATTGTCTAGCCCCTCCCATCTTGTTACCTGATTATTGATTCCTTTGCCCCACCTGTCCTCCCTCGTTACCTCCTTTGTTTGGTCTCCCTATTTATTCTCCCTGTGTTTGCAGTCCTGTGCTGTTTCGTTGTCGTATGTACCTGGTGTGTTACCTCTTGTGTCAAGTCAGTCAAGTCAAGTCAAGTCAAGTCAAGTCAATTGTTTTCCCCTACAGGGTAGTTTTGTTTGTATTTTTGTTTTGTTATTATCATTAAAGAACCGATTATCTCTGCACCTGAGTCCTCGCTCCTTTCACCTCCACCACACCTGACAGAGTGTATACTGTATATATATATATATTACTTGTAGTTTTCTTGTACACCTTACTTGTAAGTGAGGCCAGTTTTTGGCCAGCGTCCTCCAAAAATCACAAAGCGTTTCTGTCGGGGGTGCCTGCTGAGATGAACCTCTCTCTGGTCGGGGTAGTCTGGGACGCCACAGCGCAGTGGACCTACACCCCCGGAGCTGTTCCTGAGCGGCTCACCCTTTGCCTGAGGTTTAATGGTGTCCTGAGGGTGGTGAAGGTGGACCCTGTCTCTCCTCTTCTCAGAGAGCGAATGAGGAATCTGTGGCAAACTCTGTTATGGAAAGATGGAAGACCTGCATGAACTTATTGGTAATGGACAACAATGGACAGTATGTTGTAATGCTCTTGTGAGTGTAAGTGAAGCTCAATGAATTGAATAAAGTTGACCCTACTGTTAACAAATTTGGGGTTAGTAAGATTTAATTTTTTTTAAAGAAATTAATACTTTCATTCAGCAAGGATGCATTAAATTGATCAAAAGTGACAGTAAAAACATTATAATGTTACAAAAGATTTCTATTGCAAATAAATGCTTTCGAATAAATTCAAAGAATCCTTTTGTTTCCACAAAAGCAGCACATTTTTTTAACATTGATAATAATAATAAATGTTTCTTGAGCACCAAATCAGCATATTAGAATTATTTCTGAAGGATCATGTGACAAAAATTCACAGGAATAAATTACATGATTTAAAATAGAAAAAAGTTATTTTAAATTACTCATAACATGAGTATTACTGTTTTAACTGTATTTGTGATCAAATAAATCAAATGTATTTGTGATCAAATAAATGTAGTGAGACTTTTTTCAAAAACATTTAAAAATCTTACCGACCCGCAAACTATTGAACGGTAGTGTACCTGTGTATATATATATATATATATATAGTTTTTTTTTTTTCGTTTTTTTTTTTACATACTGACCCCTTTGGCAAGGAAACAGTTCATGATAATGAACATAAAGTATGTTAAGGAACATTAAATAAAAACAAACAAGCCAGGCCGACCTAATCTGATACAAAAAGAAAAATCGTGTTTTTCCCATGGTTGATGCTGTTTACTAAATGTAAGATATGATTGCGGATGGACTGCTTAGTGTCCCTAAACATACTTTGGAGGAAATGGCTGTTCATTAACATGGGCGTTAAAGACAGAGAAGAATGCCTTGGGCAGCACTTTGGTGCTTTTAGCCAGAATTTTTGAGGCATTTATAGAGGTTTTAAGCTTCAGGACGTTTCAGCTTTCATTTGCAGTCTTGCCTTTTACCCACTTTTACCAACCCCAGATGTCTAAATACTTACATTAAATCATAAGAACCAAAATGTATTTCAAAAAGTGAAAAAATTTTACAATTTGAAGATTTTAAGTTTTTACAATGTGACTTTTATGTTATCTTTATGTCTTCCTTTGGACTAGAAGAAAAAAGCACAGTCCTGACAAGATTGTTGGCGCCCTTGTTTTTTTCCCCCCGACTGGTTTACAACATATTATAAAATGTTTAGGACTTTTGCAAAGAAACAGCAAACAGGCTAGACGTTTTCCCCTCTGTGACCCCGTGTCTCTCACCCAGGGACGGAGGCTCAGCGGTGACTCCTCATGCGTGAGGCTGAGCTGCTATATTGGAGACAATGCCCAGCAGGAACTATGGAATGTGCCCTGGTCTCTGAGCGAGACTTTCTACCAGCACACTGATTTCAAGCATGTGCACAGACAGTTCAGGTTCATTATGCTCTTTGTGTTTTGGATTAAGTTGCAGGTATTGCTTACTGTATACTTAATACACTTATGGGTCAATGAAAAATAAGGGTGTCCACAATAAAGAAAAGAAACATTCTAGTTTAAAATGCATATGTCAAGTTCTTAGAAATGTATGCATATTTTTTTCAGCATGTTGCTTTCACAAAATGCACCTACAGCTCATGAAACATCTATATTCACAGAAATCTAAATATTCTTCTTCTAATAATATTCTAAAAGTGTATGGCATCATCTTTTTTTCATTTCAAATATTTACGCTATACACGTATGCTCAATCAATTGTCATGGACCAAACTGGCTACAAAGTGAAATTCAAAGCAGATGCTTGATTAAATGTATTATTTTTCTCAGTTGTTTATCTCATCATAACATCTGACAGCATCATGACTCCTGACCTATCAGTGGGAGAGATCGTCCATTACCCTGGAATAATACACACATTCCACATCTGGCACACACAAAGATGAGGTGCTTTCTGCATTGTTCATTTCCAATGCATGTTTTTAGAACTCCAGTTCAAAGTTTATGTGTATGACCCACTTCTCAAAAATGGAGGGCAAGTTTGGACACATTTGACTATACTATGCAGGGGGGAATGAAGTTAACACAATAGGTCACTTTTTCATGTGTGTGAGCGTGTGTGTAATCTAAAGAGAAAACCATTGCCCAAGGTGCCTTGATGTTCTGCCAAAACACAATCCCCAATGTTTAAGCAGTTTATTTCAGTAAATGTCTGCAGAGATTAAAGCAACAAAATTGCACTTTATATACACAAAATGGAAACCAAGCGGCCATAGAAAGGAATGCTATGGTTTACTGCAGTTAATGGAAGAAAGATCAGAAGTAAGAAGTAAGAGTGAATTTTGAAATATGCGTGAGAATGTAGCTGTCCACTTTTATCAACACTGTTTAAATGAACCGTCTGACCCTAGAGCTACTGAAAATACCTTTTAGAGTGGGATCAAAATTCTGGGTCAGTGGTTAATGGGTTTACAGACATCAGACAGGGAGAGAAAAACTTGTCTCAGAGAGTTTGAAAGCTAGCCAACAATGCTTTCTGATTCATTGTTTAATGCTGGAAATATTTAGAGTCAGCGTTTTGCCTGTATAGGTCGACTTAATTCATGTTTCAGATACGCCCCCCAGACAAAGCCAAGTTATAAATGGTGCTGTCTCCTTTCATGTGTGGTTAGATTTGCCAGTGGAGGTCTATGCTTGAGCCTCACTCGGTCACTCCCATAGAACACAGCCTGTCTCTGCCTAGAGCTCCCACGTCCCCCCCCCCCCCCCCCCCCCCCCCCCCCCCCCCGCCTCGCCTCTCTCCTGTGTTCACACATGCTTTTAGCACAGGGGAAATCCTGATAAGAGGACCTGACATGGTGTATCTGAGTGCATCTTGTTTGCCCCTCTGTGCTGTTTTCCAGAACTATGCCCAAGGCCTAGATTACTGCAAAACACCAGCAGAGATCCACAATCACCAAATTCAGGTTAATGATATCAGAACTGTTCAGAAACCTTTGTTGAGGAAGATTGATAAGAAAGAGTGATATTGTGTGAATATGGGACCATTATGTTCCAAAAAAATGTCAGGTTCTTGTGTTGCATAATGGATGAATTGTTAGGATTTTTCTCATTGCTTTTAACTAACTGAGAGTACAAGCCACTTTCAGTGGCAAAACGGTGATTTAAAGCTAATACTTTAAAGTGATTTAATCCTTTCACCTATCCCAAACAGAGTCAACTGTAAGTAAACCAATTTGCAGGTTGATATTTCAGAAAAGTGTAAAAGGTAGTTCTGTGGTGCTATTAAAGCATTTATCTGTTTCCTCCAAGGAATATTCAGGGTTCAATGTCATGCACAATTGGCAGCAATTGCTGCATGATGTTGAAAACCACAAAAACTAATTTCTACATTTCCCTCCTTTTCTTTAAGACAGAAGCAAAAATATGGGTTACAGTTAGTCACTTACAATGGAAGTGAATGAGGCCAATATGTAAACATTAAAATATTCACTCACTGCCTGCGTCCGAAATCGGACACTCTCTGTGAATAAGTTATTGCTTTGCGACAGTTAAATAATTATGCTCTTGTATGAATGTAGTATGAATATAATTTTAATGGACCAACCAGACCAGTCAGTTGCATCTCTTCTCTGTAATTTAAAACTTCTCTTCCATGGCCGTAAAGTGTCCATGGATGTGCACTTTAGCATCTCACCAACAGTTGTAAGTCACCCGGATACTTTTTGCATATTGTTTTATGAATATTGTGAGTTTGGATGTACAACTCTTTTCACAAATTTGTTTTCGCCTACTTCGTGAGGAAGTATGCATATTCGTATGCAGCCAGTTTCTATATATAGCCACAAGACATAAACTATATGTGTGTTTTAGCGCAAAAAAAATCGCTGACTAACCTTTACTGTGTACATTTATGACTAATAAAAAAATCATGACAAATATAATGGTGTAAACCCTGAAATTACCAAAAAATGTACGATAACTTTACAGTTCAAACTGGTTTTAAGAGAATTTACCTTGATTTAAGATTTTTATAAAGAAAACAAGGAACGAGTGTGGTAGTCACCATTATGTCACAAATGCAGTTAATTGAGTTTAACTTGAACTGAATCCATAAGCATCCGATCTAGCCCAACACAGCAATACTGACTCAACCAATGGTGTGAGTTTTGGAGTGGGGCTATCTGTTTATGCAACCACTGGAAGACGTAGGACTGTTTGGGAAACATGTTTGGAAACAATTATTATTTTTATCAGTCTGATGACTAGTAATGCAAAAATCCCACACTTCAGATTTAACTCATAAAGCAAGATTATTTCAGGAACAACTGAGTCGGTCTCCTTAAAAGATTACTACTTTAAGTAAAAATTAAGGTAAAAGGATCATGGTGTATGTTGGAATATTTATGATTCAGTATATTTACACATTTATCATACGTACTTAAATGAGCCTTTTGACCCTATAAATACTGGTTAGAGTGCAGGATCAAAGATCTGGGTTTCTGTCCAATCTGGTTTACAGACATCAGACAGGGAGAGAAAAATAAAAGCTAATCCTTACACCAACATATCACAACTCTTCATGGCAAGATAAATTAAGCTTTAAAGGATAACCATTTGAACAAATATTCACAGGTAAATCCCTAGAAGCTGCAGCTGACTTTGGGAGTGATGAGCGGTCCAGTGCAGGACTAAAGGAGACTTTCAAGTAGCTTTCAGTGATAAGCTCCCAGATACTGTTTATGCACCAGTGCTCATGTTAAACTTTATCCCCAGCAGCTCAGTCCTCTATATCTACCAGCTGTAGTAAATGTTTCAAAGTTTGGATCAATGCTTGAAGGATTTTGGCACCTGGTTTATTCACATAAACCTATTTTCTCCCTCACCCACACACACTCCTGCTCTGGCACATTCAGGAAGTCATTAAACTGATCTCATGCTTTCCTTGAATGACCCCGACAAAATCACAGCAGGGGCATTTTCCCAATAAGTTAAGGGTGAGTGAGCCTTATAATTTGACTAATATACGTAAACCACAAAGTTCTTTTGTGTTGTGATGGAAATGCTGTTTGGTTTGCAGGTGATTTCACTTACACTTCAGAGGCTGTGTTACAGAAAATTTTAATTCAACAATATGTAACTTTTGGCCCTCTAGTGGTTTGTTTTTGTAATTTTGTGAGTTTGGCTTCGTCTCTGCTATAAGCGGATGATGGTTTGCGGTGTGTACCCTTGGTTGCAGGTGATTTTATGAGAGCGAATGTCATTACATTACATTACATTGTGACATCAAAACTCCTCGGCTTTCTTCACAAAAAAAAAAACATCCAAAAAAATAAGTATTTAAGCCACTACCACAAGTCTACTGCACAATACACGCACTATAGGAGCCGGACCGGACAAAGCCCCCCCTCCCTTTCCCCCTTTAATATTTTCTATCAGGGCCAGTGGCTTGTGGGTCCACTTGAACTAAAAATGTGAAAATAATTCTTAACCAGAATGATACATGACAACTTAAATTTTTTCCCATGTTCAGGCATTTAAACTTAACTAACATTAAACTAAATTGTAAATTACATGACTCATTTTAAATGGTGAAAATATTAAACTGCATATATTAACCTCAGATAAACTGTATAAATGAACTGTGTACTAGAGTCTCCTCCTTTGCCAATGTTTTCCGCTCCCTGTGACTGGGTCAGACATTAATGTGAATGGGACTGATGTGAAAATAATAATTATAAACAAAGCATTTTGAATGCCATGACTGCCAAACTACACAATCTATTCTCTCTCAGCAAGGGAAGTGCCTGAACATGGGGCCAAAATCGTAACAGGAACAAGGACAGTGCGGTTTCTCTGAGCAGGCTATCACATTCCCTAAATTCTCTCTAGTAGGCATCAGTGTGTGAGAGAGAGGGAGTGTGTGTCCCTCCAGATGGCACAGAAACACAAACTTGCCCATGCCTGCATCCCTCGCTCTTTTGTCATCGCTGAGGGAACAAAACTGACAGCATATATAAATTTGACACCTGAGTCATCATAAACACAACACTAAAAAGCCATTCTTCAGTACTCAGAATATGATCACAGGTTGATTAGGTAATTTTAATAAGCAAACAAACACTTAAAATGTGTGGGCACAGTAAGGTTGTTAGTAAATTTAGCATTTAATGGCAGTTAAACAGTTAAAGATAAACTTGCACTCATAAGCATACTTTACTAATCCTGAATAAAAAAAAAACGCTAACAATCCCAGATGAAAATGACAGGTTCTGGCTCGTAATTGTAGAGGCTTCAGACGACGTTTTACAATTTGTGGTTTATGATGATTATGTATGACCATAACCCAAGTCTGGTAACAAGCCAAAGCTTAACAAATTTTGCTTGGTTAATGTTGCCCTATTTGTCATGTTTCATGAAAGTAAAATAAAAAGCATTTTATTAGACTTTATCAAGTAAAACTCAAACTTTAAAACTTTGTGGCAAGTTATAACGGTAAAACGTAAAGTAACTAAACAGGCTACCGATTTTCAAGAGCTGGAACGAAACAATAGGCTACATCAAATGTATGAAATAAGAGTACTGGCATTAATAAACTCACCGCGGGCTCTTTGTGCTTCATCAGTCCTCGCCCCCCATGCAAAGGCATGCATCTCACGGTCAGGAGCACATGCAGAGCGAAAGCGCCTGACAGAAGCCCGGAGACCCGCATCCTCCTCCTGTATCCTCGAGCTCCACTGCTGAAAGTGGAAATGCGATGGAAGGTAGCGGTGCAAAGGACTCGCGCAATGCCTGTGCGACTGCTGCTGCGGAGACTGCAGTCATGTATATGCAATGATTTCTTTGTTCTCTTTCCCCAAATACACCGGCTTTTTTTCTTATGGGACGGAGTGACAATATTGCCCTGTCTCACCACGTGACTTTCAACTCTTGCCTCTGACGAGAGCTGATCAACAGCCTGTAGCCTAATCTAGTGCATACAAAAACTCCCTAATTTTGGTCAGATTTGGATAACTTCCTAATGTAATTTCCACTAGACCTGCGCGTGTTTTCTAAATATTTAACATTTTAGGGAAAGACTAACATTTTTGTTGTATATAGCCTATCTAAGATTTACAGGGGAAGAAACTGTATCTATTTGGTTAGCGCTATATTGTAAAGAGCATTTGTACAAATACATACAAAGGCACATTTGATTTGATTCTACTCTTAACCACTAGATGGCACAAAAACTTGCTGCAGCACTTTCCTAAACATCCGTGTTTTTACGATGCACATGGAAGTGTGGCTGATCCTTGACACAATCGCGGGCAGCGGAGCAAATTGATTCTATGCTAAATTTATCAAATTTTTATTGTTTAAAAAAAATTTAAATAGATTTAAGTAGCAAATGAGAATTGCCAAAATGATTGAATAGGCAATGTAAAGTAGACTAACTATTTTCTATTTTGCGCTTGTAAACATTCTCAGCTCTACAGAGTCCTGGCCGTTATTTCATAATTGCAAGCAGTTTTGCAGAATAAAATGATGACTAGGGAATTAAACTGTGGAAGGGCGATTCAGCGTGTGGCATCCTTTACATCAACACACAAACCAATGATGGTCACACACTCCATTCCAACCACAGGTTAACGAATGACACACTCCCAGCCTATAACAGGGCTGACCCAACAGTAACACTCTCATAAAGAGAAAACACAAATGAAGTAGTAAAGCATATTATAACAGTATACACACACTTGCAAGCGTTTTTCGCATGCAAGCACTAAACTGATTAAGAAACAAGTGACATCTGTCACTAATGTAAAGCGACAAAACAAGCACACAAACGGCTCAAGCGTTTTTGCTAAGGCTGGGAATAAATGCTCCAATCAAAGCAGCCGAGCCAGTGCATCAGAACCAAAACGTCTCGATCGCCCCCTAGTGACCGGTCCTAGTATATGTCATAAACCCCGCCTCTCCGTGTTATTCAACGGCACGTGAGACCAACTAAACAATTAAATTACACTTCACATATCCTTTTTCCAAATATAGTTTCTGTCATTTACTGTAGTTTCTATCACGTTGATGTAATTTCAAGTGTTTGTTTTTAAAATAAGTTTATTTGATGCTATAAAAACGGTGCTGTGACATCATGATTGACTGCTGTGATTGACAGGTTCTCTGTGCGAAGTAGTCACTGAAGCACCAACGGACTTTTTTTCATAATGTTGATGACTATGTGGTTAGTAGTTGTATCTACCTTATTTTAACGAGGTACTGCAATCAGCAGACATAAGAAAAGTGAAGGGGCACGTGCTTGTGATTGATTCAGCGAGTGAGGGCAGGTCCTTGATTTCGCTGCTTTACTTCCTGCTCACGACTGCGCATGTCTGGTCCCGAAAACACAAGTGCGCAGACTCAAGTCCCAAGATGTCAGCGCCATATCGGGACACTGGCGGCTTCAGTTCTCTCCGATGGAAAAGACAAAATAGGGCGTCGTCCATCTTTTTTTACAGTCTATGATCAGAACAGAGTACCCGACCTATTCTAGGTCTAGAGTAGGTCGGATCTACTCTAGGTAGGCCTACCTAGTCTATGCCGGACAGAGTTGAAACCACACAGCTCACAGAGAAAGGTGTGGCCAGTCGTTGCAAACAGCCATAAACAGATCAGCTTACATATCCAGCACAAACAAAACATGTGGTGCAAAAGAGGGAATCTCAAGGTTGTAAAATCTAGCAAAGTTGTTCTAAGAAGACCAACAGGCCACTGAACAAATGTCCTGAATCGACATCCCTTTATTCCAAACCCATGAAGAGGTAAGTATCCAGACAGCTGCTTTGACAGTCTAAAATTACTAGACCGGTCCACATGAGCAAACAGGGTATAAAGGATGTGGGACAGACATGGTCTCCTGAGGAGCAAACGCTTGAGCTTCATAACCTGTGCTCTAAACGGCGTAGACAACACTTTGGGGACATATCCACATCTTGGTGTAAGTCCATACAAGCCGTGTCAGTAGACAGAGCATGGAAATCACCCACTCTCTTCCCACACACAGCAAGTAAAAGTGCCGTCTTGAATGAGAGCACTTTCAGCTCCATAGCATGCAGCGGTTCAAAAGGTGGCTTGGAAAGTGCACTAGCACCAAAGACAAATCCAAGCAGGTACCAGGTTAGGTAACAGCCGCCTCGCTCCTCTCAGAAACCCTGTCACCAAACTGTGATTGCCTATTGTGCGACAATCAATAGGCGAGTGAAAAACTGAAAGGGCAGCCACATACACCCTTTAGAGTGGATGGTGCGCCCCCATTATCCTGTAGAACAGTCCTGTAAAAACAACATAATAACAGACATAGCTGGTTGATGGGCCCTCATTTTTCACCTTACACCAGGATACGAAGACTTTCCATTTTAAAGCATAAAGGCGTCTGGTCGACGGGGCTCTTGACCCTTTGTGGCACATTCAATGCCTACTCCTTGCACTGACCTGCCAGACATTCAGGTCCTATAGCTCTGGTCTGGGGTGCTATATAGTGCCCATCGCTTAAGACAGCAGGTGCCTCCATAACAGTATCAGCCATGGGGGAGCCACCAGAAGTTCCCCTAGTTCTGGAAACCATGGCTGGTTTGGCCAGTTCGGTGCAACCAGCAGCACAGTCTCCTTTTCCTTCCTAATCTTTTGCAGCGCCAGTGGCATGATCTTGACTGGGACAAAGGGATATTTTCCTTTCTGCCTTGGCTGGAGGAACGTTTCCTTTTGTGGGTGGTCAGGAACCTCCTATTAATACGGGCAGTCCATGTTCCTGGCCGTCTGAATTGTGGCGTGGAAATGCTGTCAGGGAGTGGCTACATCCTCAAACAGTCTAGATGATTTGGAGCCTTTATGCAGTTGCAGAGGTCGAATTGTTCACCTCGGTGAAGAATGCGATTTGCTCAGTGTTCTTTTCACTGGTGAGAGCTTCCCTAAAAAGGGATGCTTTATCAACTGGCAAGGGAACAGGTGGGTGCAACACAGCAAGGTGAACTCTTTTGCTCGCCAGCTCGCTGTCTACGTCGTAAGATGGTCTCCTCCTCTGACCACTCCCATCAAGAACACGGCTGAAGCTCAGGCACTGGCCTTACTTGGGTGGAGCCCCTGCCTCTTATGGCGTTTTTCCACTGAGTGGTACGACTCGGCTCGGCTCGGCATGGCATGACACGACTCGGCTCGCTTTACTTTGGCTCGGTTTTCTTTTCCACTAGCTGGATCCATGGCTGGTTCCGGGTCCTTCCTCGAGCCCGATGAAACTGTAGTGGGTGATCTGTCCTGGCGCTTAGATGAACACTGCGCAGAGGAGGATCTCAAAGGCACTGGAGGAGCTGCAGCCCTTTTAGGCAGGAAATGACTCAGCGCCTTGGACTACTTTTGGGCTTCGAGGAACTTCTCCGAAAAATAACCCACAGCATTACCAAAGAGGCCATGGGGTCTTATGAGCGTGTCCAGTAACTGCACCTTCTCCGAGTTCCTCATCTCCATCAGTGTCAGCCATAAGTTATGCTGAAGGACCACCAGGCTGCACATACAGTGCGTAATCGTGCTCAGCACAGTGCTCAGCGATAGAGATGACTTTTACCCACAAGCGGTTGGGCCAAGGTGAGCTGGCTCCTTGACGGGTGGCGATTTGGTGTAACCGGTGGCGGTTTTGGCGGTTTGGATGCAATCCCGCTGTCTGGGCTCGGGCCGAGTAGGGGAAGTGCCAGGACCGTGAGATCTCATCCTGGACTTCTGGTAGAAGCATATCCATCTTGCTCTTTGCTGGCTGCTCCAGAGGTGACCAGTTGAAGCCCAGGTCCTTAACGGCCTCTGTGAGAATTTTCAACTGTTCCTCATCGATAGCCGATGGAGGCTTTTCAATCACCTCACCTCAAGGAGGCCTTCTGCACGTGGCTGCCTCGGCCTTTCCTTCTGAGGCTCGATGGTAACGGAAGGTGGAGGCGAGGAGGCAGCCCGTGCACAGTTCAGGATGGTAGAACCCCTTCCACTGACCATCATTTTCTCACAGAAAGAACAGTCAGGCCTATCCAGCACTGCCTCTACATGACCACAGCCCAAGCAGAAAATACACATATCATGCGCGTCGGGGAGCTCACTAGGTCCACTGCACGCACAACACTCCTTGATGTACATTGTGTCTCTTCTGGATAGCAGAAGGGGAACAGCAAGTGAATGTGGCGTCCTCTTAGAGTGTTGTCAACAGCAAGAAGCAATCCAATGCTTGTTTCTTGAAAGAGAAAGATTCTGAGGCAATGTCAATGAGCGCTAAGCTAAGCTTGTGTGCTCAATCGGAATTGGCCAGTAATTTTTACTTGCGCAATGTAATCAGGCTTTGGCATTCGAGGGAGGAGGGGGGTGACCTATAGCATTAGCACACAATGTCGAGAGACCAACTCAAAAAGATAATGGGGAGATATCGCTCTGAATTTGAAAACCCCACTCTTAGCTGCAGGCAAAATCAAACTGATTCTATTCATCTTTTTTTTTTCTAACATACTTTATTGTACATTCAACACCCAATTTAAGTTCATGAAAAATCAGACCATGCATGACTACTAACTAAAGAATTAAACTCTTCTTTTAGTTAACTGGCTTTTTTATTCTGTTTACAGAAGTGATGAAAGAACCACAGATCTATGCACATTCTACATATGTTTTTTGTCTGTCTGTAATGACTAAAATACTACAATTATTGTGTTAGCTTCTATGATAAGATAAGAACATTTTCAGTCAATCATTCAAATCAGTCATAGATTAAAGGAATAGGAATAGTAAATACTTTTTTTTCTATGGAAATTAATGGGGTCATATTCAACATATTTTCCTTTGTGTTCAGCAGAAGAATAAAATTCATTCAGGTTTGAAACAACTAGGGTGAGTAAACAAAGACAGAATTTTTATTGAGAACTATCCCTTTAATTTGTTCCATTATGGAATGTGCTTATGTATGTCCAAGTTTGTGTTTGAATTGCCTTTTTAACTCTGCATGTGGGTGTACCAAATATGCAGGTGCAGGAGAGCACAAAAATAAAACTAATGAGGCTACGCTTACTTTTATCACTTACTTTTACCGCCATGAGCCTCAGATGTTGTTTTTCCCTCCCCTGGTAAGCCTCTTGGAAGGTTCTTTGTCACTGCATCAACCTACAATGTTTATGTAATCTTTGTTAAAGAAAGAAAAACATATTCACTAACTCATATGACCAGATGAATGATGCATCTCCTGCACGCACATAGATATACATGATATTATTTTACATGCAAATGTCATGAGTGTATGGGTTAACTCCAAAAAAGTTCACCTGCATAGATGTGGATGAGCTCATAGCAGAGAATTTCCCCAATGAGCCAAGGAGAGGAAAACAGGAAGCCCAGAGAGTCACAACTTGCATCCCATTACCTCACCTGATCAAAATCTGACCGCAAGTTAATGTAAAACCAATAGATGATGGGCTGGAAGTTTTTACCAATTAGATTAACATCAGTAAACATCAATTGTTTAATCTAAACACAGCATCTAACAGTAAATAACATTGACAAAAAAGAACAAACACTGTAACAAATGTATTGATAATTTAATTATATAGGCTAAACAACTCATTAGATGATTCATTAACTAATGTTAACTAATAGGACCTTATTGTGAAGTCTGGCTGACTTTTGACACATGGAAGGATTTATTTTGATTTATAATTAACAATTCTGAGGCTCATTAAGATGAATGCACTATAATCAAATTATAATTTTTAATTCAAATTACATCAACATATAAAATTATAGCAAAACGTTTTGAAGCAATGTATATGCTATTTATTTTCTTGCAATCTCTTTTTAAGAATTATAACAAAAAAAGCAATTCTTCAAGGTAGAGACATAAAATTTGGCTTTCTTTGTGTTTTGTTAGAAAATACATAATTTATTGTTACCAAATCTAGCACAAACATTGCTGGTCTCACAATTAAATAGAAGTGAATATGTTAATAGTCTTCCATTAATAGTAGAACATGAAAAAACAATCTGCAGCAAGACTTTTACATAGAACTTTTCTTATCTGTGTATCTGCTATAATCTGGGACCGCATGCCTCTTTAAATTCAAACCAGATTTTGAGTGAAGTCTTGCTGGGAGCCTCAGCAGGAAAAACCCACTGGCCTCACTAGAACAATTATATTGGTTATTCCAAACCACCACCATTCTTTGTTTACTTCTCTTTTGAGTTTGATGGGGCTGTGGTGGATGATCTAACACTTAAACAAATTGCAATACAAGTTAAATACAGTAATAATAGGCTAAGGATCTGGTTTGTGATTTCCCTAAGAATAAATCTGTGCAGTGTAATATGATGTAAAGGTGTGTCAGTGAGTGTATCATTATCAAAGGGTGGTGTATGCATCTCATTATTGTACATTCCCTCTGAAATACAACACAAAACCAACAAGAACCCACCCTTTTAAAATCCAAACTGCACACTCAAACCATGACCTCACTGAGAAGGTCAACTCCAAAGCACACTTGAATGTTTGAGGAGAGGACATGCAACACAAAGTCATTTCAGATCAATCTCTATAATGGTTTTAGGAAGCTGCCTAAATATGATTATCCTTTCTGAGCAGTTTATGTGATTTAATGTGTGTGTGATTGTAAAAATCCCTATAGTCCTCAATATGTAACATCCTTTGATGTTACTAGAACATGCCTGGGTCTATGGGGGTGCTTGAGGGTGCTTTAGTCAAGTCAAGTCAAGTCAAGTCAAGTCAAGTCAAGTCAAGTCAAGTCAAGTCACCTTCATTTATATTGCGCTTTTAACTATATAGATTGTTTAAAAGCATCTTTACAGTGAAAATAGGAAATTAAAGTAACAGAGATTGTTTTGGCTTTACAGCAGCTCTAGAATAAAGTTATTGTCCAGCTAAAGTTAGTTTTGATTGATTCACTTCCGTCGCAATGATCATTAGTTATTATTACCTTAGGAGCCGCTAACACAACACCGTTCTAACAGAAAACCCTTAATGTGATCCGGCCGCTCATTTGCACAAAACAGTGCCTGGTGGCTCGAGAACGCAAACCATGAAATAGGTTCCAAGGTACAAGCTTTGAAAAAATTATAATACAGAATTTTTTATCGCTTTCACATAGCCACGACAACGTTTTATCTGTACAGAGGAAAAGGGAAGGGAAGGAGGTCTTCACAGGGGAGAGACTTGACACTTCAGGACTGCGTTGTTGTCGTGTCCAGGCACAGGTCCTTAATCAGATCCGGATACGGCCTGGATCCGGCAGACTGCGATAACCTCGGGATAAACAGAGAGACCAATATTAGCGTACACTGTAAAAAATAATCCTGTAAAAAAACGGTAAACTACTAGCAGCTGTGGTTGCCAGCATCATACCGTAAAAATATGGTGTGTTACCGTTTTTAAAATTAACAGCTAAATACCGTTTTGTCAGCTACAGCTATATTCTGTTA
Source organism: Tiaroga cobitis (assembly GCA_030578255.1). Lineage (NCBI taxonomy): Eukaryota > Metazoa > Chordata > Actinopteri > Cypriniformes > Leuciscidae > Tiaroga > Tiaroga cobitis. Next base: position 25,670,710 of record CM060598.1, read on the forward strand.
AATTACAGTATATAACTGTAATTTAACAAAACATACCGTTTTGTCAGCTACAGCTATATGCTGTTAAATTACAGTATATAACTGTAAATTAACAGCATATATCTGTAGCTGACAAAACGGTATTTAGCTGTTAATTTTAAAAACGGTAACACACCATATTTTTACGGTATGATGCTGGCAACCACAGCTGCCAGTAGTTTACCGTTTTTTTACAGGATTTTTTTTTTTTTACAGTGTAAATACCTTTAAGTACTATGGTATTCCGCCATGTTTCTCACTGACATGCCCCCAACTCATAAACATCAGGGCTTAAAAAAAATCCCAAGCTTTCCACTCGTATTAACGACATTGTGGTGGAGGTCATGTGCAACTCATAAATTAAAAAAGAGAACAACACAACACTAGATAAACTTTTAGATGTATTCTCATACAACACTAGGTAGACTTTTACAATATGCCTTAAAACAGGCATATATAATTACATAGGCTACATGCATACCTTAACTGTTCATAAAATACAAATACTCTCAAGTCAGGTTTCAGTGAACACTAGCCCATTATTTTATATCAAAACAAATAGTTTATAAAATAAATATCAGTTTTTTATACTTTTTGACTGATGGTTAAAGTCTTTTCTGCACAGTTTTCCTAGGTATTTTACACACCTCTTTTCTCCGTGCAGCTTTGGTCCTCTTTTACGGATTTATTCCAATAAAGTATCTGAAAAATAAGAGGAGAACATTTTCAATTAAATGATTTGCAGTGTATAATTTTGATTATTTAAAAATGTCTAACCAAAAACTACTGGATAATTAACTGAAGACTTGGAATAAACTGCACAGGTCATACAGAGTACATTTATAGTAAGTGGATTCTAGCATGAGGCATATTATAAATGTGGATCTTCTGATAAAGGAAAGTTATGTGTCAGTCTGGAAATGTGAGCTTTGTTTTAGTGAAAAAAAAAATGCAGACATAATCTAATATGACATACTTACCAAGAAAGGTAAAACAAGGAGACACAGGCAAGCATTTTCTTAAGGTCAGCAGGAGTGGCAGACATCTATTGGTAAAGAAAACAATTTAAGATGACTGACAGTATCTGCAAACGATATTTTTAAAACGTAATGCTATTTGTTCTTTATATTCAGAGGCAATAGGCCTATCATTCAGAATATGAATGGTTTATGTAAAAATTATAATTTTCTCATTTACTCACCCTTATTCAAATTTAAACTCCAATGATGCAAAAGATGATATTTTCATTGGGATGAAATGTATTTTTGTCCCTACAATGCAAAAGAACAGAATGGGGATCAAACTTTCAAACACCAATAGTCATAGTAAATGAAGGAGAAAGGTTATTCATATGGGTCACATGGTTTAACTAGTTTTCTGAAGTGATTCAATTTGTTTGGGTGAGAACAGACCAAACACGTTTCACTTTTATGATGGATAGATGCACTTCAAAAAAAATGGTGCCCATTCACTGCCATTATAAAGTTTGGAAGAGCCAGGACATTTTTAAATATAACTCTGATTGAATTCGTCTGAAAGAAGAATGTCATATGCACCTGGCTTCGGGGTGAGTAAATCATGGGCTAATTTTGGTGAACTATCCCTTTAATTGTACTGTACCTTTATGTTCCTTTTGGAGCTTGAAGGTTTGGTCCCCATTCATCTTCCATTGTTTGGGCAAACAAACAGACATCATTTCTCCACGACAATATCTTAATTTTTCCTCCAAGAGAAAGAGACAACATAAGGTTAAGTAAATGATGAGAGAACTACCATTTTTAGGTAAACAATTACTATTCAGGTGTTCATAGAACAAACAATAGGCAAACTTACAGTTTCTTAAAGAAGCAGTCATTGCTTCTCTACAAAGTAAGCCTTCAGGAGTTCAACTACAATGACAAGAAACACATAATGTAAAGAAGAGATACATAAAAAATAAACAAAATAAAGTCTCAATAAAAAAGAAAAATCTGAAAATGATCGACATTCCGTCCATCCATCTGTTATGCTGCTATTTCTGCAGCGGTTTGAACACGCACGTTCACAGTAATTAAACAAGAATGATGAATTTTGATAATACCTCACATATATTTTGCTTAGAGAAAGATTGGGACATGTGTCCGTTGCATATGCATAAAGTGTGCATGACGGTAGCAAACCAATGCAGTCTGAGTGTATGCTAACGAGCTCACAAACAAACAAGCTATCATATTTTACTCGGTTACTTTTTCCATGATTAATACACGCTATCATGTCATTGTTACATGTATGTCCTGTGTTTCCCCCTGTTTAGTATATTTGGTTCAGTCCTGTTTCCAGTTTTCCCGCTCCTCGTTTGTTTAGTTCATTCACCTGTTTCTAGTTAATTTGCCCCAGCTGTGTCTTGTTCCCATGATCCGTTCTCTGTGTATGTAAACCCTGTGTTCTCCTTCACTTCTTGTCGGTTCTCGTTTGTATATGGTGCGTTAATGTTGAGTGTGTTGTATGGTTCCGGAGTTTTTGTTTATTAAATCCTGTTTTCCTGGTATCCTCGTCTTCTCATCCTTCCTACCACCACGCCCCCGTAACAGAAGAACCGACCATAAAGAAAAGAAAAGAGGGAAGATGGAGAACTGGAAACAAGTCTTTGTGGGATCCCGCCAAGCTGTGTTCCGTGGGACCCGTGGAGGCCGTAGTAGAGGCGGTTGTCGAGAGGAGTCCCGACACCACTCTCCACTCTGGCCTCTCTTCGATCCTGGGTTGGTGGTGTCCAGTCCAGCCAAGCCTTCGCCGCTGGTTCCATCCAGCACCAGGCCCTCTTCACCGCTGGTTCCGTCCAGCACCAGGCCCTCTTCGCCGCTGGTTCCGTCCAGCACCAGGCCCTCTTCGCCGCTGGTTCCGTCCAGCACCAGGCCCTCTTCGCTGCTGGTTCCGTCCAGCACCAGGCCCTCTTCGCTGCTGGTTCCGTCCAGCACCAGGCCCTCTTCGCTGCTGGTTCCGTCCAGCACCAGGCCCTCTTCGCTGCTGGTTCCGTCCAGCACCAGGCCCTCTTCGCTGCTGGTTCCATCCAGCACCAGGCCCTCTTCGCCGCTGGTTCCGTCCAGCACCAGGCCCTCTTCGCCGCTGGTTCCGTCCAGCACCAGGCCCTCTTCACCGCTGGTTCCGTCCAGCACCAGGCCCTCTTCGCCGCTGGTTCCGTCCAGCACCAGGCCCTCTTCGCCGCTGGTTCCGTCCAGCACTAGGCCCTCTTCGCCGCTGGTTCCGTCCAGCACCAGGCCCTCTTCGCCGCTGGTTCCGTCCAGCACCAGGCCCTCTTCGCTGCTGGTTCCGTCCAGCACCAAGCCCTCTGCGCCACTGGTCCCGCCCAGTCCCGAGCCTATGCATCACGTCATGCCCACCGTGCCAGTTGGAATTTTGGTGGAGCTAAAAGAGGAAGACTGGCTTATAGACTGGGACACAGAGCTTCCCTGCACGCCTGCCGAGCCTGAGCTTCCCTGCACGCCTGCCGAGCCTGAGCTTCCCTGCACGCCTGCCGAGCCTGAGCTTCCCTGCACGCCTGCCGAGCCTGAGCTTCCCTGCACGCCTGCCGAGCCTGAGCTTCCCTGCACGCCCCGTCCAGCCCGAGCTTCCCTGCACGCCCCGTCCAGCCCTTCAGAGCCTTCACCGCTAGCCCAGCCAGAGACTTTCCACGTCCCAGAGCCTGAGCCCGTCGCCTGCCCGCCTGAGCCCGTCGCCTGCCCGCCTGAGCCCGTCGCCTGCCGCGAGAGCCCGTCGCCTGCCCGCCAGAGCCCGTCGCCTGCCCGCCAGAGCCCGTCGCCTGCCCGCCAGAGCCCGTCGCCTGCCCGCCTGAGCCCGTCGCCTGCCCGCCAGAGCCTGAGCCCGTCGCCTGCCCGCCAGAGCCTGAGCCCGTCGCCTGCCCGCCAGAGCCTGAGCCCGTCGCCTGCCCGCCAGAGCCTGAGCCCGTCGCCTGCCCGCCAGAGCCTGAGCCCGTCGCCTGCCCGCCAGAGCCTGAGCCCGTCGCCTGCCCGCCAGAGCCTGAGCCCGTCGCCTGCCCGCCAGAGCCTGAGCCCGTCGCCTGCCCGCCAGAGCCTGAGCCCGTCGCCTGCCCGCCAGAGCCTGAGCCCGTCGCCTGCCCGCCAGAGCCTGAGCCCGTCGCCTGCCCGCCAGAGCCTGAGCCCGTCGCCTGCCCGCCAGAGCCTGAGCCCGTCGCCTGCCCGCCAGAGCCTGAGCCCGTCGCCTGCCCGCCAGAGCCTGAGCCCGTCGCCTGCCCGCCAGAGCCTGAGCCCGTCGCCTGCCCGCCAGAGCCTGAGCCCGTCGCCTGCCCGCCAGAGCCTGAGCCCGTCGCCTGCCCGCCAGAGCCTTCTCTACTGGTCCCATTCAGCCCTCCCAAGCCTGACCTGATGCACGTCCCTAAGCCTGGCACTCTCCCCAAGAAAATTTTGGGGGGGGGATATAGGCCACCTGATGGTGCGTCTCCGCCATGGCCCCCTGACCAGCTTGCTCCACCCTGGCCACCTGAAGTGGCCTCTCCACCCTGGCCACCTGAAGTGGCCTCTCCACCCTGGCCACCCGAGGGAAAGTCTCCACCCTGGCCACCCGAGGGAAAGACTCCGCCCTGGCCTCCTCCACGTCCTGCTCCGCCCTGGCCTCCTGCATGTCCTGCTCCGCCCTGGAGGCTTCCTGGTTCGGGTAGGCCACTCCCTCGTCAGCCTCCAGGGCGCCCACCCCCCCACCCTTATTGATGTTACTCGGCGCGAGGACGCGCCTTGCAGGAGGGGGAGCTAATGTTACATGTATGTCCTGTGTTTCCCCCTGTTTAGTATATTTGGTTCAGTCCTGTTTCCAGTTTTCCCGCTCCTCGTTTGTTTAGTTCATTCACCTGTTTCTAGTTAATTTGCCCCAGCTGTGTCTTGTTCCCATGATCCGTTCTCTGTGTATGTAAACCCTGTGTTCTCCTTCACTCCTTGTCGGTTCTCGTTTGTATATGGTGCGTTAATGTTGAGTGTGTTGTATGGTTCCGGAGTTTTTGTTTATTAAATCCTGTTTTCCTGGTATCCTCGTCTTCTCATCCTTCCTACCACCACGCCCCCGTAACAGTCATCCTACACTTAACTGGATCATTTGTATACTGTATGTTAATATTTAGAGGTAGCCTACTTAACTTAGGCTACAAATCAAATCAAATACGTAGTTGCAAACAACAGTAAAGTTAGCAGATATTGGACGGTTTGAATCTCACGTTAAAATTGTAACCACAAAAGAAGAAAAAACATTTCACACTAATTTTTTACTCAGATAAATTTTAGGAAAATGTGCAAGTTGGATAAAAGTTTCTTACCCGTTTGAATGTGATGTGATGACAGTCTGTACAATGGGCTCACGTTCCTGTGGTTTCTTGTGGATTAAAACAGGCTTCATCCGATTTAATTCACAAAAACATCACTGGATGTTTAAAATTTAATATTTAAAAGTAATAGTTTACAAACAAATGAATAACAGGCAGAGCTGCGAAATGACCTCATGCAGATAAACTAAAATGTCTTCTCACATGTACGAAAATATGGTATTATACTGTTAAATAACAGTGTCATACTGTTGCTGGTCAAGACGAAATTTGAAGCGACCAAGTTCTCCCATAATGCATTGCAAAAAACAGTAACTTACAGTTCATGAAAACAGCATTTTGCTGTTAAATTTCCATGTAAATTTACAGGAATTTTTTACAGTGTAGACACCATCCTTCTTATGATGTAACAAGTACATCAGGATCCATGGGAAGTGTTCCCGGTTCCGGCTGACCTAATCTATGCAGCCTAACATTGAATTATAGAAGTCTATAATGTGTTATGTGAATGCTAGGTCAAAGAGATTTGTTTTTAGTCTATTTGAACTGACAGAGTGTGTCTGCTTCCCGGACAATGACTGTTCCAAAGTTGTGGTGCTAAATAGGAAAAGGATCTACCAGCAGCAGTCGATTTTGATTTTCTAGGTTTTATGAACTGGCCAGAATTTTGAGATCGCATTAGACGTGACGGACTATAGTGCGTTAAGAGCTCGCTCAAGTGGGAGCTAAACCATTTAGTGCTTTGTAAGTAATCAGCAAAATTAAAAAATGAATATGATGTTTAATAGGGAGCCAATCCAAGCCAATCCATTCTGGTAAGAACTCTGGCTGCTGCGTTTTGGACCAGCTGTAGTTTATTTATTAAGCGTGCAGGGTAACCCCCCATAATAGCATTACAATAATCTAGCCTTAATGTCATGAACGCATGAACTGTTCTGCATTTGTCATTGAGAGCATATGATGTAATTTAGATATATTTTCAAGATGGAAAAATGTGGTTTTACGCAGACACGTGACTTTCAAACAAAAGATTGGTATCAAAGAGCACACCCAGGTTCCTAACCGACGACGAAGACTTGACAGAGCAGCCATCAAGTGTTAGACATTATTCTAGGTTAGTATGTGAGGAAGTTTTTTGTCCAATAATTAGAATCTCTGTTTTTTCAGAATTAAGTAGTAGGAAATTACTAGTCATCCAATTTTTTATATCAGCTATACATTCCGTTAATGAATGGATGGCAGCTATGTTATTTTTTATAACAGCTATGCATTCCAAAATGAATTGGTAAGTTTCGTCAGGGCATGAAGAAATATAGAGCTGAGTATCATCAGCATAACAGTGAAAACTAATGCCATGCTTCCTAATGATATCTCCCAAGGGTAGCATGTACAGAGTGAACAACAATGGTCCTAGTACTGAGCCTTGTGGTATTCCATACTGAACTTGTGATCGATAAGACATCTCTTCATTTATTGCTACAAACTGATAACGGTCAGATAAGTATGATTTAAACCATTCTAATGGAATTCCACTAATGCCAACATAATTTTCAAGTCTATTTATAAGAATGTTGTGGTTGATGGTGTCAACTGCAGCACTAAGATCGAGTAACACTTATAGAGAGATACAACCACGATCGGATGATAAGAGCAAATCATTTGTGACTCTAATGAGAGCGGTCTCAGTACTATGGTACGGTCTAAATCCTGACAAAAAATCCTCGCAGATACCATTTATTTCTAAAAAGGAACATAGTTGTGAGGATACTGCCTTTTCTAGTATCTTTGACAGAAAAGGTAGATTCGAGATCGGCCTGTAATTGACTAATTCTGTAGGATCGAGTTGCGTTTTTTTAACAAGTGTTTTAATCATAGCCAGCTTAAAAGTTTTTGGTACGTAATGACAAAGATGAATTAATGATATTAAGAAGAGGATCTATGACCTCTGGAAGCATCTCAATAGCTTAGTCGATATAGGGGCTAACATGCATGTTGTCAATTTAGATGATTTAACGAGTTTAGAAAATTCTTCCACTCCTATAGCAATGAATGAATAAAATTTTTCCTCAGGGAGACTACAATGCACTGCCTGATGCGATACTGTAGTAGACGGTCGGTTGCATAGGTCAATTGTCCTATAAGCACCATCAAACGAAAGCATGTGCATCCTCAGTTAATATTGCAATAATATTGATGAAACAGATTTGGCAAACGCTCCAGCACATATTTGTGTTTTCGGCCTCGTGAGAACATAGTTTCTTTTTACATCGTGTTTTTGCAATGGTGTGCAGTGTAGCAAATCACAGACATATTTAATTATAATAATTATAATAATTTGTTACATGTATATAGCGCTTTTTTGGGTCCTCAACCACCACCAATGTGCAGCATCCACCTGGATGATGCGACGGCAGCCATATTGCGCCAGAACGCCCACCACACACCAGCTATTTGTTGATCTCTGGAACGCAATGGCCCATCAGAGATGTTTAATTTAGGCCTAGGACCCACTACACGATTTTGAAATCTTAACCGATTTTAAAACTGTGGGAGTTTTAGAATATTGTAAAAAATTATATTTCAATTATTTGTAAGTAATTACTTGTAACTAATCTCAAATGTTTCACTATATACTTTGCTATTCTTGTTATGGTGGAGCCATTTGCATTAAGCTACATCCACACTTTATAGAGCAGCCTTAGAGAAGCACCCTCAGTGATTTGATTCTGGAACCTGTTCTAGAGCTTGACAAATTTATATATAAATAGACTAAATATTAATCATTACTTTCTGTCCAAGGAGAAAGAAAGTCATAAAGAGTTGGAACGATCCACTAATTCATTCTTTGGGTCCATTTTTTAGAAGTGTTTTTGCGCCATCATGTGGCAACAATTTTTTCAATTAAAAATGATGAAACTTCTAATACATTTTCATTACTTTCTGAATTGACATTAAAGGTCCACATAAATCATGACACTTGAGAGGATTTTTATAAAATATAAAAAATAAAATCTTAAAGTCCCTGTAAAGTCAAAATTAAGTATGTGTTCTGAGTTTGTCACACAACAGAAAAATGTGTTATTAGCCACCCAGCCAAATTTGAATGATAAAAAAAGCTGGCAAGTACATAAAATAAGCTATCAAAATCTTGATAAAATGAGCAGCTCTCTCTGCGCTCAAACGCTGGGGGCGTGTCCAGTGGCTGCGCTGAAACCACGCCCACTCGCGGGAAAGCTGCCGATGGTAATATTAGGTGATCCTGCTTTCGGGACGGGAGGATGAACGCTGGCGGGGGATAGTCGTTTCGGCCCCGTTCACCAGTAACAGCGGATTATCAGTGAATCCCAGTTGTCTCCGACGAAAGTTTATGAAACTATCCTGTGTAAAATGATCACTACAGAGGCGGGTGTTGGCGGTGATCCTCAGCTCTCCATCATGGTTGGCTCTTCACAAAATTAATCCACCTCTTCTTGATGTGATCGGTTTTAGGAAATGTAAATAAAGACACCGATCTGTTTTGTACATGATCGCATCCAGGTAGTAGCCTACGCATTTCCGTGTCGAAGGCATAGCTAGCTAGAAAACTGTAGGCTGTAGTAATACTGACAGTAACTCGCGATTGAGCGGCGAACTGATGCGAATGTGCTCTATTGTTATGGGAGGGGCCACCCTCAGTGGCCTCAGTACGTCATCAAGTAGGGGCGTGTCCAGGACCTCAGAGGCTCCAGTGCGTCATCGAGCCCCGTTTTAGCCCCGCCCAAAATATCCGGAAAATCTCAATGGTGAAAAACTGTTTAACGGTCTAACTCCACAATTCAGTAATTCACAGTTCACAGTCTTTGTAATATGTTTTAGCAATACATTTCTAACATTTGTAATGGGTTTAGAATTTTTTTTTAGAATTGCCTTTACAGGGACTTTAACTTATGCTATTCCAAACTGCTTTTAGCTGATATCTATAATGTGTTCTATAGGCGGGACCCCCGGGTTCGGCTGGTGCGCTGGTGAGGGTGGAGGCCCGAGCTGTGCAGGAGCTCTGGTTCTCCGAGTCGGGCGGAGGGTGGACCAAGTTGGGGGTCCCTGCCCGGAGCTCTGGTACTCCGAGTCGGGCAGAGGGTGGACCGAGTTGGGGGTCCCTGCCCGGAGCTCTGGTTCTCCGAGTCGGGTGCGAGGGGGTGGTGTGCAGGGGGGCAAAACAGCCGGGCCCCTGGTTCCTCGAGGCGGATAGGAGAGCTGGGTGGGTCCTTCCTCCACCCTGGAACTCTCCTCAAGCCGCCATAGCCGAAGTCGATTCCGGGTTACCAGTGGCGCGGTTCTTCGGAGGCCCGGGTATACACTTAATCATTTGATGCTGGAAAGATACCTCTAAAAGAAAAAGAACACTAAGCATGAAAGAGCTGCATATGGATTTTGATCTACTTCGCTGAAATTACAGTAATAGAAGAAAATTCATGGATTGGGGGTAAAAAGATGATTTAATTACTTGAGATTCTTGAGGAATGCATGCACAAAACAAGAAATCTTAACAGGGTTTGCTTGTGAAATGAGTCTAAATCTTATTTTTCAGCATTAATAATATAATATAATATAATAATACTTTTAAAATATGCAAATACAAATTACAATTTGTAATATTTTTCAGTGATTAAGAATTAACTTATGGAAGAGTTGTTAGAATGGGGTGAATGTGATTGGACTTTGGCCTATTACAGCAATCTTTCTTGACACACACCCCCAAACTCAAAAAATCAAGTTAACCATTAATTTGTGGGGAAAGTGCATGAATTAGCAATATTTGAAGCTTCTCTTCACAATGTAAAAAAAAAAAATGCTGCCTTAAATTTAAGTAGCCTACAATCAACTAGACAATTGAAGTAGAAAATTGCTTAACTTATTTTGATGAGTTAAAGTAAAACATATGCTGTCATGACTTATTGATCATATATTTTTTACAGTGCAGTTTCTTCACAGTGTGTTAGCTCTCTCTCGCTCTCATCCCTTCACCACATCTCAGGCAAATTCCTCATGACATGCAAGTTTGTCTTTGATCATGACATCAATAGCAGCACGCATTTAGATAAACGAAGCAGACAGCCACAACATGGTAACCTAATTTTAGGTGTCGCAAGAACATTGTACTACTGACCCCTGGAGGGCGGAGCATAAACACAGCACATATGAGGATTACACGCGGACGAATCGCTCTTCGTGGACACTTCACACAGCCAAAATGCCACTGGAGTTGTATCTCGATCTGCATTCCCAGCCATGCCGCTCGGTCTTCCTATTTGCCAAGATAAATAAAATTCCCTTTGAATTCAAATCCGTGGATTTATCTGCAGGTGATATAGGCTACATTTTTGTTTTAATTTAGCTGTTTTATGGATTTGCACTGCAATCTTGATGCAAGCTGTTTTACCTGATCTAACCATTACATGTTTTTGTTTTTGTTTTTGTTTTGTTTTAACATAATGTATTTATGTTGATGTACAAGTGAATATTTTTGACTTATCAGCAAGAAATTATTTTAGATGCTTCCACATGAAGCACGTTTTTAGGTTAATATTTTATCCCAGTTTGCATGCAAAGTATTTGGTTTCAGTGATATAGATTTGTATGTTCTGCATTATATAGGCATCAATACAATATCTTTTTTTTTTCTCTGTGCACAAAGGTGAACAATATGGAGATGAATTTGGCAAGGTCAGCATAATAAGGAAAGTTCCTGTTCTCAAAGACAGAGATTTTATTCTCACAGAGAGGTATGTTGTTACCTTGATTTTTAACATTTGATACATGTTTAGATTTCCTAATACTAGTAGCCTAAGCCTATATACTTTCTATATAGTATAGCTATACTGCAGTACTTGGCAGCGAATCATCACACTCCTGACCACTGGTATCCAGCTGATCTGCAGAAGCGTGCACGAGTCGACGAGTTTCTCTCCTGGCAGCACACAAACATCAGAACTCATGGGTCAAAGGTCTTCTGGTTCAGGGTAAGATTTGCTGTATAAACATTAGATCACTTGTTGTGTCTGTGAGTAATGACTAAATTGTGACTATGTAACCTCTCTTTTTGGTGATCTAGTTATCAAGTGCAACTGTCTCTATATGTAATATTTGACAAAATGCTTTTCTTAATCAGATGTTGGGCTGCAACTGACATTCTCCAACAATTCTAGGGGGTCTTACCTGCGGTCACAGGCGCTCCGGTGCCCAAGGAGAAGATGGATGCTGCCGTAGAGGACCTCGGTGTGTCTCTGAAGACCTTTGAGGAGAAGTTTCTGCAGAGCAGACCCTTTATAATTGGAGAGAAAATATCTCTGGCTGATCTTGTGGCCATTGTGGAGATGATGCAGGTACATTCTGTACATTTGATTTCCTAATGCTTGACCTTAACTCCACCCAAAAATTAAAATTCTGTCATCATTTACTCACCCTGAAGTTGTTGCAAACCTGTATGAGTTTTTTTCTTCTGCTGAACACAAAGAAAGATATTTTGAAGAACAACTGGAACCAAACAGTTGTTTGGCACCATTGACTTCATAGTAGAAAAAAAATATACTATGGAAGTCAATGGTGCCAAAGTTCCAATCATTCTTCAAAATATCTTCATTTGTGTTCAGCAGAAGAAAGAAACTCATACAGGTTTGCAACAACTTCAGGGTGAGTAAATGATGACAGAATTTTAATTTTTGGGGGGAGTATCCCTTTAACATGACATACTGGCCAATTCTGTTTGTGTGTTTTGAAGCCGGTCGGTACAGGTCTAGATGTGTTTCAAGACAGACCTGCTCTGAATGCCTGGAGAGACAGAGTGAAGAAGGAGATTGGTGTGGAAGTCTTCGATGAAGCCCATAAGGTTATAATGAATGTTGATACATTGCCACAAACCTTTGAAAACAACGGCTTACCTGAGTTTCTCAAACTAAGGATACAGAAAATGTTTAACTAAGTCTGTTTTGCATGGTCTATTAGTCTAGTTTTATGTTTAAACTGTCATTTTTCATCAAGTTACTTTGCGGTAATATGGTGGACTAGATCAAATATGGATTCGAAAATATTACTGTATTCAAAAACAAAATCAATAAATTCAAAATAAAAACACTATATGAAGTTTTATGTAACAAAGTTCGGGAGGAGCACGTTCAGGTAATCAACCAATCAGCTCAAGAGGAAGCCGGTATAAATAAAGCTTTTCCTCACCTCCTGTCTCACGACAAGTGTCTCAGCATCTCTCCACCACCCCATCACCTCACACTCGGCTGGGTCTACCGCAGTATAGGGGGGAGTACTCTGGGTTCGGGCAAAATTCCCAGCTCGGAGCCCTCCCCCGGACAGCAAGCCAAATACGCATAAATACAACTTTAGATTTCATGTACGTGTGAACTCGTGAAATTAAAATGATACCTACATTTATGCATTTATACAATCATTCATACATTTATTAGAGTGTGTTTCCTGGAGTCAAACCCATGACCTTTGGCAATGGTAGTGCCATGCTAAAATCCCTGTCAAGGTAAGTAATTTCACATTATGGCCATTTTTGCAACACCTCCGGGCCGCTATTTTGGGCATGCAAGACCAACTCGTATCTACTTAAATGGGGAAATACATAAATCTAAAAAACTTTGCCAAACTCACATTTAAATGTACACATTTCAAATCAGCAAAACATGTGACATGTACTGTGGCAAAAATGTTGTTTCTTATGCTCAAATAGAATTAAAAAACGAACTGGTTAAGCCAATGCGCATGTGCAATCCCAATCTTCTACCAGCATTTGCGGTTTGAATGAAATATGAGTCAAATGGTCATATGAGTGAAACATGTCTGTACATAGTCTTTGGCCATGCTCTGTTGTTCACGAACAGTATTCATCCATTTAATCCATAGACATTTTATTGGTATTTTTCACAACTACATTTAGATCACTAAGACAAAAAATAACTTTTTCATTACTCTACAAGAACAATTGATATTAATATTATATTAAATAAATACTAACTTGTTTCTAGTTATTACAACCAAGTTTCATCGGAAAATGTACATTTTTAACAAGGTTGTACAAATGCATATGAATTAAAGCACATTCACACCAAGGATGATATAGCAGTAACGCTAAAGATATATGCCAAGTTTTTGTTTTCTATTTTTCTACAAATTGTTCTAAATTTAAAAGAATAGCAAAGTCCACACCACAACTAAAACAATAATGACACAGAGGAACAATATCATCACTTTAAAAAAAAAAAACAATTTCCAGCTGATGAAGGATAAAAACATTGACAGCCAGTCAGAATTCATCTATAGCTTTAAAGAGGTTGAGCATTTAAAGTGGCAGATGACAAAACAGCAGTGCCTGCTTATTATAATAAGTAGAATGTTGTCGTGCGTTGGTGTTGACACAAATTAATAATATGCTTTTGTCCAAAGCGACTTCATCTAAATCAGAAAAATAGTATGTGAGTGCTAGTTGTCTATAAATCAAGTCACCTGGTAAACAGTCCTTATCATATCAAACATCCCCTGTCTCAGCTGTCTGGCTTTTGCTAGATTGTTCTTGTGCCTTCCTACAACAGAACAGACTCCAGAGCTTGTCTTTTAGATGCCTGTTTGAAGCTGTCAAAAGTAAAGAAGTCATGCCACTGTAAAAACTAAAGGCACTGGCTAGAATGTGGTAGGTGATAAATCCCCCGATTAACCTTATAATGATGAACAAAGACACAATAAATAGAGTGGACAGATAAACTCCCACCAGGGAGATGGTGATTTTGCACACCAGGAGGTACGAGTCAGATCCTTGCACCTGGGTCTTGTTCTTCTGGAGTGCCAGTGTGTGGGCGCACAGATGGACGACCATTCGGACAGAGGTCGGCAGCATGATCATCAGAGGGATCGGGCAGAGGAGACAAATGATAGCCGCAGCGTATGCATTTTCGTTAATATTTATAGTGAAAGAGGGCTGCGGACAGGTCATGTTAGCGATGTCATTCATGTTGTCATTTTGATCCAATGAATTTGCAATGTCAAGTGAGAACAGAGGAATGAACAACAAGAAGGAGAAAGAACAGATCAGCAGCACTGCAGCGTTGATCACAGAAGAGATTTTCCTCTTCAGTGTCTGGAAGCACTCAGAGGAAAAACTCACGACTTTGATGCAGTAGAAGAGACTCAGCCATGCAATGGCCCAGAAGCTGTTGAAGCTGCAAGTCATCATTAGATACATTTCAATCCGGATTGATAAAGGATATGGTGTGATGCACCAAATTTGGGGATCCTGAAAAACACCCATCACCAATGAGAAGGTGGCGAGTACCAAGATAATGTTGCTGATGGAGATGACGTTTAGGATTAAACCCACAGTCTGAATGGTCCTGGTCTTCACTTGCTGTTGTATAGTGAAAATGAGGTTAAATAAGTTTCCAGAAACGCCAACAAGCGCAAGTCCAACAAAAAAAAGAACGTGCCCAATTAAGGTCATGATCATGATGTTCTCTTCAGAGAGCGCAGCACACAAACCAGAGTCCTGCACTGATATGAGATCTGGAGAGATGCACACTGTCTTGTAGAGAAACAGGGAATGAATCTCATATGCAAAGTGGCTTTGCATGAGTGAATAAGAGCAGGCTTTGTTCAAAGCTGGAAACACAAATTAGGTAAAATGAGAGAAATGCACCATGTTCATTACAGTTCAGCTTACACAAAACAAAATTATAAAACAAGAGAATTTGTGAATTTATATTGTCTTCGCTGATGGTCATCAACTCCAACATCCAACTCATGCATGTCATTTACACACTGAGACTACATTTGTTTTCACAATACAGTCAGTATTAAATGTTCATGTTATCAGTGTTCGAAATTTTCCTATTCAAATCCGTGTTTGTTTGCTATTTAGACATATATCGGATAAAATGCAGTCTGTTGAATTTTACTATTCAAATCTCCTACAAGATGTAGGGACTTCAGTTTTCCACTGTCAAAGTCTCTTCATTGTCATTCTAGTAGGGACAATGGATTGATAGGGGAATAATTTTAACCTCATTGATAGGGGAATAATTTTAACCTCATAGATTTTTCTATGCAGGGTGTTAAGCTAAATTAGATTTAATATGTACAATGCTGTAGCAAGTTCAGTGACATTTTAAAATGAGTTTTAAAAGAAATTATTCAGCAAAGGCGCATTAAATTGACGTGACAGTAAAAAGTGACAGTAAAGACATCTATAATGTTATAAATGATTTCTATCTTTCCAGAAATCATGGAAAGATCTATTCTTTCCATTGATGATAATAATAAGAAATATTTCTTAAGCATAAAATTGTCATATTAGAATGATTTCTGAAGGCCACTTCAAGGCCACTGAATATATATATATATATATATATATATATATATAATGGTATTTTTGATCAGATAAATGCAGCCTGCAGAGACTTCTTTAAAAAACATTAATCTTACCAACTGTAAACTTTTGAACGGTAGTGTTGTTGAGAATATTATTTCATTATTCAATATTTTATTTTATTTATTTTTGGCAGGAATAATCCTTGTACTCATGAGGTTCTTTATTTTTGTCTGGGCCACTGTGAGTGGTAGAGTAAGATGAAAATACAATAAAAATATATTAGGCCTACAATATAAATTAAATTTTAATACATTTTGCATCTTACATTTATTTAACCCTTTCATGCATGAATTATGATAACCTCAGTCAGGATTTTTTCCCTATGTGTTTTTATTGCTCTTAAGGCATGAAAAACAAGATTTGATTAGATTTTTTTTTTTTAAACAAATTTTTCAAAGAGATTTTCAGATGTCCACTTGAGTGGACAGCATGCATTTATGGTTTAAACTGAAGAGATACGGTATTACACATAATACAATAATCAAACCGATAAAGTATGTGTTTTAACAAACTAATCAATACAATTATATCAAATCATGTGAAAACTATAAAATATATTAAAAAAATATAAATCCGAAATATTGCAAAGGCAATTGACCTTCATACAAGTTGGACTTCGTGTATCTTTGATATCAGAACATGAGGACGTGATTCCATCAGAATTTTCTACAGCCTGTCAAGGGACAACAGTGGAAACCACTCTGAAGCTCCCTCCAGTGTGCCAGAGTATGTCAATTTACCCTTATTAGCTGATAATTCTGATTATGTTCAAAATGGACACATAGCCCTCTTTGAGAAAACCTAGCGATACATTTTTTTCAATCTCATCTGAAATGAGCAGTGTTGGGGCTGGCATAACGCATTCAGATTACTTTTTTGATGTTAAGTAATGTGTTACAAGTAACATGCATTACATAATCAGATTTGTTTTAATGTTACGAGTAAAGTAATGTAGTACAAGTAAAATGTATTAACTAATCAGATTACTTTTTGATCTAACAAGTAATTAATTACAAGTAATGTACATTACGTAATCAGATTACTTTTTGATGTTACGAGTAAAGAAACGTATTACAATAAAGTGCATTACATAATCAGATTACTTTTTGATGTTACAAGTAAAGAAACGCATTACAAGTAACATGCATTACATAATCAGATTACTTTTTGATGTTACGAGTAAAGAAACGCATTACACGTAACATGCATTACGTAATCAGATTACTTTTTGATGTTACGAGTAAATAAATGCATTACAAGCAACATTCATTACGTAAACAGATTACTTTTTGATCTAAGAAGAAATGCATTACGTAATTAGATTACTTTTTTGATGAAATGAGTAAAGCAATGCATTACAAGTCACATAAATTATGTAATTACATAACTTTTTCGATGTCAGTGAAAATTACATTCTAATAGCCTAATACAAATACATTTATTTACAGTAAAAAAAAGTCACTGCAGAATGATTAAGTATTTTCAAAAACAATATTCACAGTTACGTATGAATTGTAGCTGAAATATAGCCATTGATGCATGAGGTCCACTATAGTGGACAGGTGATTAATCTGATTTATCTCCCAATCTAAAATCAAAACTTGGAAAATTTTACTGTTATATGACTCATTAGATATTGCTTGATGCTGCAATATTTTTTTTTAAGAGTCTCCTAGGATAAAAGGATTGGGTGGATATTCCGGAGCAACTTGGCATGTCTGACTGACCATTGGCCATCTTGGTTTGGAGGGGGGAAAAATAAAAACACAATGGCTTACAACTTGGTTGCAATGTATAGGATGATGCACCAGGGTCCACTGAAGAGATTGATGTGCAACTTTGCCATCAAAACCCTTGCAAATTCAAGAAAATGCTTTTTAAATAGCTGTCCACTGTAGTGACCACTATGCGTGAAAGGGTTAAGTTAAAATGTACAGTTCGAATATGAAAATTAAACGCATAGAAATTAAATATATTAAAAAATATATTTATTGAGAATATATTTAAATTATCTTTCAAAACGGTGGCATAGTTCCGAAATGAAAATGGATGTGTAGTCATTTTGAATAGCCTACATTGTGAACAGTCTTTCAACCTCCTCCTAAACTGTCAGAAGACCATGTGACCTTCTTCTGCGCGAGCTCAGCACAGCTGCGGAGTCATTCTTCCCCTGTGTGTGTTTACCAAATCACCACCATGCCTTGCATATTGCTGAACCTCTGTGAATATGACACACAAAAACTCGTCAAAATCAAGAGCGTCAGACTTGGGTCGCTGAAATGGACTTTAAACGTAGTGATCTTGATGTTCATTTGGTAAGTGTCGGAGCAGTTTGTCTCCGCTGTTGTTCATGCTTGTCGCCCCCGCATCATTTAACAAGAGCTCATTCATGTAACGTTAGCTTCATTGATAGTGTGTGTCATTTACACGTGTTATGCTGTGTTTAGATGTAACGTTACTGACGAAAATTAAGTCCTAAGTCATATTTATGTCTTTACTTTCTAGTATCATGATGTTATGGAATAAGGAATACCAAGAGTATGATCTAGTAGTCAGTTCTGTCACCACAAAGGTTAAGGGAGTGGCAGAGATATCTATACCAGACATTGGAGAAGTCGTGTGGGATGTGGTGGACTACAGTGGACTATCGCAGGTAACACTACCACCATTTATAAGCCTATTATTTTTCATGCCCAGTCGGTCCAACGATAAGCGGGTGAAGGTTTACTGCGTGTTACTGTCTTTTCATCGTGGCAAAGTAATTTAATTCCAATTAAACTTTTACCTGACTTAATTTATCACGAAATCGAATTTAGGTTAGAATGCCACAAAATAGTTTAGCGAGACATTTGATTATTCTATTTAGCTCTTATTATCCTCGTTCGCACAGGGTCCTCCGACCGTTATGCCTATGGAAGCAAATAAGAGACATAACTATGTGAAATTTAACAAATTTGAAATTTGTTATGTCTCTTATAAATATATGCGGCCCCACGATCACAAACTCGTCAGTTTTTGGTCACTAAACAGAGGTAATCTTAGGCGGTCGCATTCATGCTTACTCAAGCTAAGATATTTTGTGTAGCCCCTGATATACACTTGAATTAAATTTTACTACGTTTACTACAGTCATAGCAGGTCATGACCACAAACAAAACAGTTAAGAAAATCTCATTTTTGTCAAAGACAACTTTTTTGTTTAAAATGTTTCCTTTCTTTATGAAACTTACCAACATTCAAGTGTTGATAAAAGAAGAATGCTTGAAGCTATAAAATGTTTTTTAAAATTAAAGTACGGTTAAAAGTATTTTTCAAGTATAAAAAAATAACATTTGAACATAGTATAGGCCTACTGCAAATGCAAAAATAATATATAAATAGTAAACTATAAATATAATGTTAAGTTCACTTAAAGAAAACTTGTAGTTTAAAACTACTAAACTGGTAGTTTACTGAGTACACTAAAAAAAAATGTGCAAGTATACTTGCAGTATAAAACTACTAAACTAATAGTTTACTGAGGGTACACTAAAAGAGCAAAAATAATAGCCAGTTAGTAAACTACAAGCATGATGTGAAGTTCACTTAAATAAAACTTGTAGTATAAAACTGCTAAACTAGTAGTTTACTGGGAGTATACTTCAAAGTGCACTTTTTAAAATTTGCTACAAATATTAAAAAAGTAAACTACTAGTTTACCCATAAGTTCACTTGCAGTACAAATGAGAAACTTAATTATGAACTAGTTGTGCACTTAAAGTTCACTACTACTGTTAAACTTATAGTACACTTAAACATATACTTTTATATACTAAAAGTTGGCCAATTTAGTCCCAAGCGGTATTAAAATAGTATACTTACAAGTTTACTACTAGTACATATTGACATTAGCATACTTACTACAAAATGTATACTAAAAAATATACTTGAAAATTACTTATACTTCATAACAATGAACTTGAAGTATACTTCTTTTTGTTAGGGTATACTTAAAGAAATGCAACAAGAGGCTCGGTGCGATTTGTAGTTAAAATCAGCCCGTGATGCTGAATATGACACATCTTCTAGTGCAGAATCTCCGGATCAAAACACAGGAGAAGAAGAAGCTGAAACAAGTGATAGAAGATTGCTCACACAAATGTAAAATAACGTGATCATCAGCGAATCACATCAATGTTTCCAAATGAAATGAAGTGTAACACATGAAGAGAAAACGACTGTGAAGCTTTGGGGGTGTTGGACAGATGGAGTAGATCGTGTCATAGCGCCCCCCTACCGTATAATAGTGAAAACATAGATAGAAACATAAATTCAGTCAATGGTGGGGAAAGAGTAAAGTAGAATATAAGTAAATTCCTATGTACACTACCAGTGGACTAGCATACACAAAAAAATCAGATACGCAGAATTAGAAACATATCTGTTTTATATCAATGTTTTAATCAATTTTTTCAAACAATGCAAGTTTCATAAGAGTAAGACTGTATATGAAAACCTATGTAAAAACGTATATTTAATAGGCTACTCGATCAAAAGAGTTAACAAGCCAAGTATACTTTGAATAAGTGTTGTAGTAGTCGAGTCTCGGACTCGGTCTCGAGACCATATTTTAATGGTCTTGGTCTTGTCATGGACTCGTGTACATTTTGGACAAGGGCACTTAATGCTGACAAGTAATAATTGTAATAAAATTACCTTAACAGCACCTACTACGTGGCCTTTTTACCCTTAACTGATAATATTTTTAAACCAATATCACTCTAAGTAAATACAACTAAATTAGGTAATCAACCCTCTCTGGTCTCGGTCTCGACTCGGACTCGAGTGAGCTGGTCTCGACTACAAAACTGCTTTGAATACTTGGTAACACTTTACAATAAGGTTCATTAGTTAACATTAGTTAACTACCTTAGTTAACATGAACTAAGAATGAACAAGACATCTTCAGCATTTATTAATCTCAGTTAATATTAATTTCAACATTTACTAAGACGTTATTACAATCAAAGGTTATTTGTTAACATTAGTTAATGCACTGTGAACTAACATGAACAAACAATGAACAGCCGTATTTTTATTAACTAACATTAACAAAGATGAATAAATACTGTAACAAATGTATTGCTCATTGTTAGTTCATGTTAGTTAACACATTAACTAATGTTCACTAATGAACCTTATTGTAAAGTGTTACCGAATACTTAATTATACTTTTTAGTATATCTCAATCAAAAGATTGAGTACAAGTACAGGCCAAGAATACTTAGAATACTTAATTATACTTTTAAGAATATCTCGATCAACAAGTATATGCCAAATATACTTGGACTTTTCTCTCAGTATAAGTCAAGTACACTTAAATGCAATTTGAAGTATATTTCTGAGAAGTACATAAAAAGTAGACTGAAAGTATACTTTCTTATTTTTAGTTTACAAGAAGTATACTAATAGCTCACTTGAATAAACTTCTTTTTCGTAAGGGAACTCAGACCGAGACAGAAACTTCTTTCACATGGAAACATTTGCTAACAATGGGAATTTGCAGTCAGAGTTTACACCTTTTGAGGGCAGGCTACCATTTGCCTGGAAGACACTGTAAGAAAGATATCTTTAAATACTTTGCCTCTGTAAGAAAGATATCTCTAAACTCTTAAAAACTTTATCACCTTTTGTTTTACTTCTTTGGGGATGAGACATTTGTACCAGTCGCACTGAGACATTCCAAATGATACCAAACATGTATAGTGTTGTATGATAATTGTTCACATTAAACCATATACAGAGGGCTGTTTACACCTGGCTACTTCATGCGTTTTCTGTGATCGGATAGCTATCCGATCGTGAAAAGACCAGGTGTAAATGCCCTCTGAAACGCATTAGAGACGGATTTGAATCTGATCGCTCAAACCACTTCAGGAGGAGGTCTGGGCCGCATTCCAGACGAAACTGGACAAGTGTAAATGCATCTGGTTGTTGAAACTACATATGTAAATTTTACTCCTCCCAAAAATGCTAAAAAATAAACATGTGAGAGCGTGTTATAGGCTATACGTCATGTTATAATCAGATATGACGGCGCTACTGCGACACGCATCACCTCAGATGAGCAGCTGAGCTCCTATTCATCAAGCCAACGCGCTGCAAACTATCGCAAATCAAAGTGAAAGTAAGTCACAGACGCTTAACACACAATCATCGTCATTAAAAATAAAGAAACGAAATGATCTTTCCAGGGCTGTTGCCGCTCTCTCTTATTGCTGTCTTTGATTTTGAAATTAGCTGATGATCAATAAAATGCAGCAATATCTGTTGCTTTCGGTGACGTGCACTCCATTAAATCTGCAGAGGGAATTGAAGATAATATCCGTTTTGCAAAAACAAATTTATGTGACCAGGTGTAAATGGAATCGTTTTGATAAATCAGATAGCTATCCGATCTGAGTGGCCAGGTGTAAATAGCCCCCAGATGTTTTGGTGAATTTCAGGTGATCTCAGCATGAGAGAGAGACGAGACGGGGAAGGGAGAGATTTGTAAATTGGGAGGTGATCAACTCAAGTGTGATCGTGTCTCGAATGGGGATGTTAATATAGCAAGAGAGTTCATATGTTAATTTCCTTTGTTTTCTCAGAGAGTTGCCCTCTCTTCCAGTTCTTCCAGTTTTTCCAGTCTTACACCACAAAAAAAATAATCTAAATCTTAAACAGATTTAGGTTTGTATTCCAATAACTCTTGAAAACAAGTTAAAAAGTCATGAAATGTTGTTCTTGTTTTATTTCGGCAGGGAAAAAACTCATTTTTTGTCGCGACAAATGTCATAGTCACAAAGAACCAAAAACAAGGTAATTGCCCAGAGGTAAGTGCAGTTCATTTTTATTTCAGTTGCAATACGAAGTATATCTCAAGTCTTGAAGATTTATTTCCATTGTGGCTCATTATATTTAGTGATGATTCAATCTCCATTGTCCTTATAAGCCAAATATAATCCATTCAACAGATGTTCATATGTTCTACTTCAGGTCCCATCACATGGAAAGCTGTGTCGAACAGACAAAGACTGCGAGAAAGGGTTGTCTGACCAACATAACCATGGTAATGTTATATGAAGATGCAATTTGTGTCCTGGCTGCAGATTTGTTATGCTGAAACATTTCAATGCCAGACCAATCAATAATTTCTTTGAATATTTGAATAATTCTACCCAAGCTGTATTTTTTTATTTTTCAGTGATAGCCTAAACCATTATCTGAAGTCTTTCCATGATCTGAGGTCTGTTCCTGTGTTTGCCTCTAAGGTGTTCAAACAGGTGTTTGTGTGAAGTTGGACATAGTGAGGAAAACATGTGAAGTCAGGACTTGGTGCCCCATTGAGAACAAGAAGAATCCCAGGTGCTGTAATGTGCAACGATACTTTGCAATAAACATACTGTGACAGCAAAGCTATTTGGCAATAGAGAAATGCTGCTAAAGGAGTTAAAACAGTTGACACTGCAGTTCAGACTTATCAGTGCTGCCGTAGAGACCTTTGAGGAACCAGTTTGAGGAACATCCACTTTTATTTGCTACTTTGACATAAACTGAGATTCTGTATAAGGATGTTTACTTATGTCAGGCTTTCATGTCTGTTTCCCCAGACCTGCTATTTTAGCATCTGCAGAAAATTTCACTGTGATGATCAAGAATAACATCAGATTTCCAGCCTTTAATTACATAAGGTAGTACATAAGTTGCATTTACAGAACAAATTTGGTGCATTAACATTCTTTAGGCATATGTGAACAGTTAGCAGTATTTGAAGTAAATGCTAGCCAGAAGGAAGCCCAGGGTAATATTCATTATTCAAAAACGGATAATATAGGCATCCATTTATCTATTTGTCTTAGAAGAAACATCCTCCCTGAAATGAAGGACACTGACCTTAAAGGTTGCATCTATAACCGCTATAAAAATCCATACTGCCCCATTTTCCGTTTGGGAGACATTGTGAGTGAGGCCAAGGAGAACTTTACAGAGATGGCAGTGGAGGTAAATGCCTTTCATTCTAAGCACACTAAAATATACACTTATGTTAAAAAAATATTAAAGGAAGTCTCTAATGTTAAGAGAGGCTGCATTTATCTGATCAAAACAGTGTGAAATATTGTGAAATATTTGTACAAGTTAAAATAACTACTATTTTGCTATTTAAATATTTTAAAATGTAATTTATTCCTATGATGGCAAAGCTGCCTTTACTCCAGTCTTCAGTGTCACATGCAGTGTTATTTTACTATCATTGATATACTATTCTATTATAGTTTTTGTTAATATTTTGAAATAGATATTTATTTTTTTAATATTTTCTGTTTTCACTTTAATTTTAAACAAAAAAAAAAAATTGAATTGTTTTTTATTTTTTATTTTTTTATTTTAGTACTATGAGTTAAGTAAAGGAAAGTAAATGGAAAATGTTGCTTCGGCAACTAGCTGAAATAAAGTAAGTTCTTTTATTTTAGTTTAAAATTGTATTTTATTTCAGTTAATGTTAGTTAGTGATAACAACCCTGGTCACATGAACTTTCAGAAATCATTCTAATATGCTGATTTTGTGCTCAAGAAACATTTCTTGTTATTATCAATTCTGAAAACAGTTGTCCTGGTTAATGGTTTTGTGGAAACTCATACAAATTTTCATATTTTCTGATGAATAAAAAGTTCAAAAGAACAGCATTTATTTGAAATAGAAATCTTTTGTAACATTATGTAAGTCTTTACTGACAATTTTGATCAATTTAATGCATCCTTAATGATTAAAAGTATTAATTTCTTTAAAAAAAAAGAAATCTTACAGACCCCGAACTTATGAACGGTAGTGTATTTGTGTAATTTAGTTATAAAGCATGCCAGTATAGCCTTGTCCATGTATCTGCTTCTCAGGGTGGTGTAATTGGGATCCAGATCAACTGGGACTGTGACCTGAACCGCATTTTTCACAACTGTCTGCCCAAATACTCGTTCCGTCGCTTGGACGAAAAAGAAAGCAACCGAACCGTGTACCCTGGGCTCAACTTCAGGTGTGAACAACTGAAATCATACTGAAAAGTATGTGAACTCTTAAACAGTCCTTTCTTAAAGATATTATTTTTTGTAGGTTTGCGAGATACTCTACAGTGAATGGTGTGGAGCAGAGAACACTCTTTAAAATGTATGGCATTAGGTTTGATGTGATGGTGTTTGGGAAGGTGAGATCATATTATCCTATATTGTCATAACTTTGCATGTTTGCTCTGGATTTTAGGACATACAAAGAGTGCTCTTTATTCTTCACAGGCTGGAAAATTCAGCATCATTCAGCTAATCATCTACATTGGATCCACGCTCTCGTATTATGCTCTTGTGAGTAACCCTTAAGCCCTCAGATGGTGATTTTAAAATAATGAAATATTTACCATTGAGTTTTCTTTAGACAACAATATTCCTGGACTGGCTTATTGGTACCGGCTGTTATTCCAAAGAGGCAAAGCAGACCTACACTGAGAGGAAGTTTGAGGCCATTCAGGATCGAGAAGAGGTGAACACACATTAAAAACACTGACTCAGTTTGTTGTGTGGCAGATTTTTCACACCGTTAATGCTTTAAACACGCTGTAACTGGGATTCTGTATGTATGAATCTAACTTGTTGTAATGTGTCTCTGCAGTGCTTCCTTTGTTTGTCATTTGTGGATGAAGACAAGTTGAGGGTGGTGAAAAAATCCAGAAAGAAAAAACTGCAAGAGACGAAACCCCTTTCCTTACACCAGCGCAAAGTAAGATGCCCAAATTATATTGTCACACTTGCCACTTTAAATCTAAATAAAGCATTATTTTAGTTTTAAAACTGTACTAAAAGACTAGTTCATCCAAAAAAGAAAGTTATGTCATCATTTACTCATTCTTATGCCATTACAAGCCTGTATGACTAACTTTTTACCACAAAACACAATGAATTCAATACAATGGCAATACATTCTGACTCACTTTAACACTAATAAAGCACCCAGAAGTGTCAGCATGCACTTTATGCCCCAAGTGCTGTTCCCAAGAGTTGTTTTTGGTGAAAAAGAACCTGTTATTTAAAGCTGCTGTAGGTAACTTTTGTAAAAAATATTTTTTACATATTTGTTAAAACTGTCATTATGTCCTGACAGTAGAATATGAGACAGATAATCTGTGAAAAAATCAAGCTCCTCTGGCTCCAGTGGTCCTATTGCCATTTCCAGAAATACACGCTCCCGGTCAGAAACAACCAATCAGAACCAGGAGGAATGTCTTAGCAGTGTCAATCACGCTCGTGTACGCGCTGATCACACCCCTCCCTTGCACAGCGCGAGCACGTACCGTCGTTCAAATTTAAGATGCGTGCTGCAGCTGTGCTTATGACGAGAAACAACCTAAACTGCCAATTCTCGAGTGACACCTGCTCATAAAACAAAGAGGTAAAAGGAAAAAGGCTGATGACGATAAACAAGCGAAAAAGAAAGAATTACACAGAGCCCATTGATTTGGTGTCAAAACTCTAGCGCATAACATGTAGATAAAATGTCACGCACTCTGCTAAGCAACAATTGAAACCTGCTAATTCACTGGCTTGTCATGGTGCTGAAATAATGTACTAGCACACCTTATATAGCATTATATATCGCTAGAATAATTACTTACATAGACTACAGTAACGTTAGTTACCGTTATATTAACGCTATCTTACTAGCTATTTATAACTTATAGAAAGAGTGCAACGTTATAAAGTTACATGTATTGCAAAATACATAATGATTTGAGGACCAAGTTTGTAGTCAAAGTATTGGCAGGCCATAGTCAATGTAAATCATATTGTTGACGTTTAGTCCCTATTAGTGAATGTGCCATATAACTTTTTATCCGCTGTTATCGGTGGCCCTGTTTAAATAGCCTGTGCGTTCACGACAGACTCCGCTGTGGAGGACGAGCTGTGGAGGGAGGGCTGTAGCGCAGCAGAGAGCAAGGGAGTGGGACCTGGAAGTTGTGCTTGTTCAAATTTTCAGGCTAAGTCAACGTTTTCTCAAAACTCCCTACTGCAGCTTTAAGCAATAAAATTGTAAAATTGTACATAGCAAAATCCTGTGGACCATCAATGAATCTTTACACTGATTTTACACATCATTATTTTACTGCTAAAATTTTGAAAATTGTGTTAAAATACTGTGAAAATGATCAGCAAGCAGCATGTTCCATTTCGCTGACATGCTTTAGTGCTTTCTAAAGTGTCAGTGTACTGTATGTACTGCAATTGTTTTGAATTCATTCATGTATCTAGGTTTTTTGTTTAGAACAATGTTGGGGTAAGTAAATGATGACTTTCAATTTCCAAAAAAAAAAATTTTGGGGTCAGACTATATTCATTTATTATATCACAAATTAAATTATCAGTCAGATACTATTAGTTTTTATTAACATTTTGAATTAGTTCTTATTTATTTTTTTCCAATTTAATTAAAAACTTTTATTAGAACTGTTTTTTGTAATGTCTATATAGTTTATATTAATTTTATTTTAGTTTGACTTTTTTGTATTACAAGTTAAACTAAATGAAAATGAGAAATGTTGCCTCACCAACTAGCTGAAATAAAATTAATATTTTTAATATTTTATTTCAGGTAACATTATGTTTTAGTTTTAGGGGCTGTTTACACAACTTTTTATGCGTTTTGGCCGTTCATTTACACAACAAAGGTGTTTTGGGGCCTGCAAATGCGTAATTTGGAAAACAGGTTTCACAGAGCAAGTTTTTTAAAACAATGCCATTTATTGTTTGTGTAAATTACAAAAACGTGAATTTGTGAGAAAAAAAAGAGATGTCATGCATATTACGTGTTCAGTATACATGTGTTCCCCCCTATAGCAAGGGGGTAATCCATCGATCGGAAGTTGAAGCCGGCCGGGTGCCGCCATCTTGTAGCAGAACTTCACTTGCCTTAGCATTTCCATTGACTCCCATTCATTTTGGCGTCACTTTGACAGTGAATAACTTTACATCTGAGGCGTTTAAAGACTCCATTTGTCCATTATTTATTTCTAAAGAAACACGACAATGTATAAAGAGCTCCATTACCTTCTATGTTACATTATGGCCCCGTAGAAACAGTTTTTGTAAAAATAGGCTAACGATTGCGTCATAACCACTCGACTCTGTCGCGCTGTACAGAAATTACCATAAAGACAGGAGTAGAAGCTCGCAGGCAATCGGGGGGACGTCCCGTCAAGGGAGAAGCCCATAGATAATGAGTCCATAAAAGCTATACTATACAAATTAATAATTAATCAGAATACTTACTCCTGCTCACTCACGCCAAAGAACTCTTTGCTCAAGTTCCCCGTCTCTGCAAGATTAACGTTGGCAATTTACACGCACAGCTACTAGAAGATTTACGTCTGTCAGACAGGTTGCTCACGTCATCAAGCTTAGTTTGAGTCGGTTTGAGTCTGCGCGTCAGGAACGGAAGTGCTCAAAAATCGCTAAAAATGGGCTTCAACTGTCTCAACTGAGTTCAATGAGATGGCTCTGTCCACTTCTTATACTGTCTATGGTCTATAGGGGTGTGGTGTTTATTTACAAAGTTACATCGCCAACTACTGGCCTGGATGCATAATACAGCATTTTTTTATTGTTTTCGTGGATCCATGTGAACGGGGATCGTTTTAACAACATTGTCGTCGTTAAGCAAAAAACGTTTCCGTTTTTAGTAGAGATGCACCGATTACAATTTTCTAGGCCGATCCCGATTCCGATTTTTCCTTGAGTTTGACCTGCCGATACCGATTTTAGCCGATTCCGATTTTATTTTTTCAAACCACTTTACAGCACACACAAATATTTATTTTCTATCTTCTCTTTAATAGAACATTTTGCATAGAACATTTTTTTAACAGATAATGGCTATAAAATAGAACTATATAAATGACTCCTCGTGTGGAAAATTCTCACACATCTAAAGTGCAGTGTTATGGAAGAACCATTTCCTTTTCACATCCAATATCCAATAAAAAAAAATTGATATATTTAGCAAACTAAACTTCTGTATGAAAACAGGTAATGGCAATAAAATAATATATAAATAACAAATAAAAATTCAATAAATATAGCCTTGCAGTATAAAGATATTTATCTCTCTCTCTCTCACACACACACACACAGGCCTATTGCAATCACTTGTTGTATATCAATGGCAAGTTATATTTCTCAAGCAGTTCTTCTCTGACACATGCCCACCCTAGCTAAACAGGACAAGTGGAGCATGTGCAGGGAAACAATTAAATAATAATAAAAACAATTTTAAATGGGTAAATTTTCTATAAATATTTTTGAGTCTTCATTTTCTTTCTGACATAGCCTAGCCTACTTCAGTTCTTGTTAAAACACACCAGACATGCAAATTCTTTGCATTTTGGGCACTTTTTGGATGAAATCATATTTATTTTGTCCATCAAAAGTGTGCTTTCACTTAAATTGAGCGCAGCAAAAATAGATTCGGCGCCGAAACCCGCGCTTCACTGTTGCTCCCGCGACGGTCCTGCTCGACGCTCACGCGCTGCTCCGGCTCGCGGTGTGAATGCACTCATTGATTAACATGCACGCCGAACAAAAAAAAAAACGCGCTGCACCTTGTGGTGTGAAACGGCCGTAATTCACGAGGTTTCCTACATGTGCGCGTTCCGTGTGCACGTGTGATGCTGATGTTGCGCGATGTTAATCATGCGGCGCCCGAGTGCATTTGACCGGCATAAAATCGGATTATGTCAGACTGACCGGCCGGTCGCCGATCATGGCCGATCACGTGAAAACCGGCCGATTCCGGTCACCAGCCGATCAATCGGTGCATCTCTAGTTTTTAGTACATCGTTGTCGTGTAAACATACCCTTAGTTACTTATAATAGCCCTGGTCTGTTCTCTATCAGAATGATTTGGCGAGCATGAAGACTCCGATGAGTGTTCTGCAGTGTGACCAAAGCAGAAGCGAGCCTGTACAAAATGGCCAGGGTGGTGGACTTATGGTAGACGAAAACCTTCCCAGAAGGCACAGCAGTGGACAGGGCACAGATACACCATTACTGGAGATGTCACAGTCTGGGTGTCCGGCCTGGTGTCAGTGTGGCTGCTGCCGGCTTTCAGACATCCTGCAGGAGCAGCTGTGCTGTCGATCAGGAAAAGGGCGCTGCATAACCTCCTCCCCGCTCTTTTCAACACTGGTTGTCAGTCGCTCCGTCCTGGAGACCGCTTTGTTCTATGTGGATCCCCTAGCAGAGCTGCAAGAGGAGGCTCTGCGCCATGGGGCCTATGCTCAATTCATTAGATGGCGGTTTGGTGACAGCACACCCAGAGATGCTATTCCAGTAATACCCAGTTGCTGCATATGGAGGATAAGAGCAGCATACCCAAGCCCTGATGGGAAATACAGTGGCCTTAGACTTTATCCGGCCGTACCATCTCAGCCAGAATTCAACAGATAACAGACTTTATTTGTTTTATTAGATATTCAATCAGAATGACAATGTCTTATGATTATGCATAAAAGGGAATGATACTAACTACAATCAGTAAAACAGAATATGATGGGTCATTTTTACAATTTTAACCTGCAAAGCAAACAAACTATGCATCATATTAACCACAAAAACATGATCATGTCATTAAGTTTTTACTAACACAGATGCCTTTGAAGTAAAATAATAATAATAATGAATCCAGAGGTCAAGAATGTACAACCAAACTGGTTTACTAATGACACTGATACACTCATAAACCGTAAATAAGTATGTTATGTATTAATCAAATGTGATGGATAAAATTGAGCAAACAATACTGTTCAAAAGTTTGGTCAGTAAGGTGTTTTTTTTTTTTTAAAAGAAATTAATACTTTTATTTTGGAAGGATGCATTTAATTGATCAAAATGTTGTGCTGCATAATATAGGCCTATCACAAAAATATTAAGCAGCACAACTGTTTTCAACATTGATAATAATAAATATGTTTCTTGAGCAGCAAATCAGCATATTCAAAAGATTTTTGAAGGATCATGTCGAGGGCTTGGAACCAGAGGGGCGTAAGTGGCATTTTGGGCGAAAAGGAGTTCTATATATCAAATTAAAGGTCTTGATGAGCTCTATCTAGTTGTGCCAAAAAGACGTATCAGAAATCAACCTGTATTGAATAAAGCGACAAAACAAAAAAGACCTAACACAAAAGTTTGAGCATTGTTTGGAGCCAGAGGGGCGTATGTCCACTTACGCCCTTCTGGCTCTAAAAAATACATGAATGGCCTACACATTGTTTGGAGCCAGAAGGGCGCAAGTCCTCTTACACCCTTCTAGCTCTGAACAATACAAGAGCCTACAGTATTTTTCAGAGCCAGAAGGGCGTAAGTGGGTAGTAAAACTAGCTAAAATGGCTGACACGCATGCTGCACACATGGAACTGTCTGAGGCAGAGCAAATTTTGATGAATATAATGAAGCAAACGGATGAATCTTGTGAAGAAGTGACAGATGAAGAGATGTTTTTGTATGCTGCTCCTCACTTGAGTGTTGGAGGTAAGACACATGCATTGATAGTCTAGCCTTGTTAGCCTAGCCTAGCATGCTAATACATTTGTCTTGGTCTGGCTAACTGTGATTTAAAGTAGCCTAATATTCTGGCATAGACTATTCGGTAATAACTGCATGCTATTAATCATTAGTTAAGCATTAGAAAACAGTTAATTCATCCTTTATAAAGCATTAATAGACATTAATAAGCAATTTATACAGCTATAATGCTTTATACTTGATTTACAAGCATATCTATAATGTGTTTAATAAATGTATTTTCATACTTTATGATCAATTTATCATTTCTAAATGAAGTATTGCATTATTTACACACCAATTATTTAGGAGTTGTCAGTGGTTCATAAGATCACTTAGAAATTGTAAGTAAATGATTAATAAACTATTTAAATGTACATTCATACATCTTATTATTCAGACATAATAGTAATAGTTACTTGGTGTGTTAATACATGATTTATTAAAATGTATTTCTACTGTAATTAAGGGTTAATTCAGGTAGTTATAAAGCATTTAGTAGTGGTCAGTTAACTATTTTTGTGAGCTCATCTAAAGTGAGGACTAGTTATGCCTTGTAAAGCATTTACAAAGGAGATTTAAAGGCTGTTAATATTCTGTTGCAGGCCCAGGCTCAGTAGGCCTATATATATATATATATATATCATATTTTATAAACAGTACTACCAATATAGGATAATGGTAAATATTAATGTTTAATCGTTTAGGGACACAACCACATGAGATAAGGGAGAGAGATGAGGAGATTGGAGAGAGAGACACACACACATGGAAACAGCACAAGATGGAGGGAGAGAGACAGACAGGGCGAGAGATCATGCAATTGATGAGGGACACACAGAGACAGAAGAAGGTCTAGGGAGTGAGACAGTTATTGTGCTTGAAGTTGTTCATGAGGGAGAGGCAGACAATGGACAGGAGGAGGATGCCAACACACAAAGAGGGAGAAAAAGACAGAGAAATGTTGACAACTGGAAAAAGAACAAACGCAAGAGGTTAAGAAATTCTGGCCAAAGCTACATGAATTCACATGGCATTCAGGTCCCAAGAAGGAGGATGAGGGAGAAGAACTGCGCCTCCTGTCGCTACAAATGCAATGAAAACTTCCCTGAGGAAGTGAGGGAAAAAATATTTGAATATTATTGGGAGATGCAGCGAGGCAGAAAGACTTCATTGTCAATCATGTCATCAAAAGAGAGAAAATAAACAGGGAAACAATCTCAAGAAGAAATCATACATTTGAGTATTATTTAACCTCAGAGGGAAGACAGATTAGGGTATGCAAGGACTTTTTTTTGAAGACCCTTGATGTGTCAGAGAAATTTGCACGGTCTGCAGGCGGCCATACCTCTAGTGAATTGGGAATTACCCCTCCAAGCAAGAAAGGGCGGCATGCATCTCCAAACAAAGTCCCTGAGAGTAGCAAAGATAAAATACGAGAGCATATCAATTCTTTCCCAAAACTTGAATCCCACTACTCCAGGAAAGATACAAACAAGCTCTATTTGGAAGGATCTCTGAATCTGCCAAAAATGTATGCACTGTATAAAGAGAAATGTGAACAGGAGTGGAAGATTATACCAGAAAAACAAAGTCTTTATAGAACAGTGTTTGACAATGAGTTCAATCTTGCCTTTCACACTCCGAAGATAGATGCATGTAAATACTGTGAGTGGTACCAACGTTTACAAAACAGTGAGAAGACAAATCACAAGAATGAGTATGATGCCCACCAGTTAAGAAAGACCCAGGCCAGAGAACAAAAAGAAAATGATAAAAAAGAAAGCAAAAGAGAATGAGTCATGCAAGGCTGTCACTTTTGACCTGGAACAAGTGTTGACCACTCCCTGGAGCAACGTAAGAAGCCTGTTCTACTCACGCAAGCTAAGTACGTACAACCTCACTGTGTATGAATTAGACAGTAAAGATGTCAAGTGTTACATGTGGCATGAGGGGGAAGGCGGTCGTGGATCTTCAGAGATTAGCACATGTGTTTACAAGTACCTTAAAGAACTTAGTCCACATGTAAAACATGCAGTTCTTTACTCAGATACTTGTGGTGGACAGAACAGGAATGCTGCTTTTAGCACGATGTGCCTGCGTGCTGTCAGCTCACTGCCCCTCTCCACTATTGACCATAAATACATGGAGTCTGGTCACAGCCAGATGGAGTGTGATAGTGTGCATGCTGCAGTGGAAACTGCAAGAAGAAAAGTTTCTATTTACTCCCCTGATGGCTACTACACACTTGTGAGAATGGCAAGAAGGAACGACCCATACAGTGTACATGAACTTGAACACAAGGACTTTCTGGACTTCAAGTCCCTTTCCAACCACATACTCAAAAACAGAACAAAAGATGAGGAATTAGTTTATTGGCAGAAGATTAAATGGTTCCGCTACAAGAAAGATGAACCAAACACAATCTTCTTCAAGTATGATATCACCGCCCCAACCTTCCGAAAACTGACGGTGGCACAACAGGCAACAAGAGGCACCAGAGGCACCAGAACCACACACCCCAGCTCATTGTATGAAAGTCCTCCAGGGATCAGTGCCTTAAAGAAAAAAGACCTACTCACCCTGTGCACCAATGGGAGTATTCCTCACTGTTATGCAGAGTTCTATAACACTCTGACAGTGTTGTTCAACTAAAGTGAACTAAAAAGTGAAATGTGTAATAAACAAGAGGAATTAAACTGTTTGAAATGAAATGTTGAACCGTTTGAAATAAAATGCATTAATGTGAACTCATAAATAAAAATTGAAATTAAACTGTTTGAAATTAAATGTTAAACTGTTTGACATGAATGTGAACTCATGAATGAGAATTGAAATTAAACGGTTAAAAATGAAATGTTAAACAGTTTGAAATGATGAAATTAAATGACTACGTATACAGTATTTTAAATAAAATGAAAAGTTATGAAGTTAGAGTGTTTTTAACCAATGTTTTGACCAATCATTTCTGCATTGATCAGCAGATACGCCCTATTTTTCTTTAGAAGAATTGGAAATGTTTGGTGCCAAAAAGGCGTATTTTATGTTTTTGCCATATTTTCAAGATTTTGCAAGGTTTTATAATATGTTCTTTGTGTTAATATGCCATAATATGTTCACTTAAGAACTTACTCATAAAAGTATGTATGTGGTTGCAATGTTGTGGTTGAAGGTTAATAAATACAGTAGATCGAAGTGTGGTCAAAATTTTGTTTTGGCTCTCTTGTAAAGTTTGTCAAATGCCACTTACGCCCCTCTGGTTCCAAGCCCATGACACCGAAGGCTTGATTAATGATGCTGAAAATTCAGCTGCCATTACAGGATTTAAATAGTAATAATACTTTAGAATAATGTAGTTTTTCTGAAATGCAGCCTTATTGAGTTTAAAAGACTTCTTTCAAAAATATTAAAAAACTCTTACCAACCCCAAACTTTTGAACGGTAGTCTAGTGTATGAAGAAAATATAAGAGCATATTTGATGCTGATGGTTTTAAGTGTAGTGAAAGATTCCAGTCCAGTCAATTCCATCATGGAGTCCCATATGAGGTGCTCTCCATGGAGCTCTATATCAGAAAAAAAAAAATATATATATAATTTTGCAAAACAATAAATAAATTATTTAGAAAAATTGAAGTGACTTTTACTCACCAGTGGCACACCGTCACTTTTTTTGTCCATGTGAATAAATTTATGTTTGGCATAGTCACGGTCCTTCATACAAGTGAGCATGAACCAGTCACAAACAGCAGTCACCTGGGAGAATTTAGGAACAATATAAAAATACTTGATTCAAAGTCATTTTACTCAAATAGATGATTAAAAAATAAAAATAAAATAATTAGTGCTTACCAAGCTAAGAAAGGCAAGAGTGGCCCCAAGATTCACAATAGTGGGCACAATATGGAATTTACCAGCCTAAAGAGACAAAACAGAGTATGCAAATCTGAAGGTTGACTATGATGGTTATTATATCATGCTTTAGAGACTAGCAGACAAACCTTCCCAAACACAATCACATCAAAGCGGATTCCAAAGCCCTTTATCAATGTCCGTGTTTCAATGCTTTCATTGTTTTTATAATATTTAGCATATCTGTGGGAAAGTACAAAATTGTTATCCAATAGAAATAAAGAAAGCTTTAGATACAAAATGTTACAATCAAATATCAAAATTTTCAATGTACCGGAAATTGTTGCCAGGGGCAACGTTATTTTCAGGATTTTTGTTGTCCAGTCTGCTGAAAGAATATCTTGGAATGCAGAAGCGTTCTGGGAAGTCCAAGTTACAACTCCAGTCAATGAAAATCCCTATAATACCACCCTTTAACATTAAAACACACTGTCAATTATATATACATACACAAAAATATATACACACACACACTGATTTGGTGCTTAAGAAAAAAATCTGTTATCAATGTTACAGCAGGCCAACAAGATTTTATTAGACTCTTCACACGTATTGTATTGTGAGTATGCGCTGATGAACTCTGGTCGGAGATAAAGGGTTCTATTATGCAAGCATAACCGATACAAATGTTCATTTGTACCACTGTCTGTCAAATTAATTAATGAGCGATTTCAGCAAGAAGATAAATAACTGCAATAGCGGTATAACAGACAGGAACTGAGTGTGGTGTTATGAGATGTACTGTTTTTTTTGTTTTGTTTCTTAATGATGCAGGGTTTTTTATGATTTGATATGTTTTTTAATGTTGTTTGTTACATGTGTTATGTGTTGATACGGCAGCAGTTCTCTAATGTAAAACAAATTTCTCCTAAGGGAGACAATAAATGCTACCTTGACCTTGATGTTGCTCAACCGTATAAACCATTATTATTTAAAAAAAAACAAGATTCTTTGTTGAGTAGAAAGAAATACAAAGTTCTGTTTCATGAAACTATAGATGGCTTATAGGTCCTTAACCAGGGGTGCAGGGGGTTCACCACATTTGAATAAGTAAGTGATAAAGTACATCCAGCCGGTTATCACAAAATAAACCCCGACAGGGTGATCAGGACCCCAGCTTGCTGCTCAACCTTCTAATAGTTGGCTGCAGCAGCATAGCAAGGGGGTATTCCAGAAAGCAATGTTATCCCATCAAACATGCACTGAACTCTTGGTTGATTAACACAATCCTTGCTTACTCAAAGTATTCTGGTTCCAAAAACGCATCCGGGACTAAGTTCCAACCCAGAATTATGTTCACGGTTAGCATTCAAGACATTCTCAACAGAGCGACGAATCGATGAGTCACCACGGAATGATGGAAACGACGCTAAGAAAAGCACGCCACACTACTAATTTTAAAGTCGATTTACATACTTGGTGAATATCGCCCCTATTTAGTTGTTGTGCAATCGGTTTTAAATCTTTTTGTTTAATAATCTTTAATCACTGTGAATAAGAACTATATTGTTTGTTTGATGCTAATTATACAATACAAAGAAAGACTGATTAAACTAAATAAGTGTGTGCTTGCAAAGATAACATGGCTGTAAAAGTTTATTTTTTATGTTTAGTTATTTTGCTTCTACATTGCCTGAAAGGTAAGATTTATCACAAATGTTTTTTTATTATAGAAATACATTATAACATAGAAAACGTCCAGTTGGAAAAATAAATAAAAAAACGTCTGAATGTAGATCAACGATGTGTGAGATGTTAATATATATATTATACTAAAAAAATAACCATTACCTTGTTTTAATAGTGCTTTAGCTATTTATAATATTGTGCGCAATCTGTTACGCCCACTGGAGGCTCATCAATAGGGCACACATGCGCCGAACACCTCTGAAATAAACTAACCCTGAAACAGAGCAAGTTGCTATGGCAACTTGCATACCATGAAAGTTACCTTCGTTTCTGGAACCGAAAGTTGAGGTTATCCGCTTACTTGCCCTTAAACTATGTCACATAACCTGCTTTCTGGAATACCCCATCTATTCTGTCAAAGACCAAACATTTCAACATTGCCATATTACCATGCCAAACAGTCTGAGAGTTGGCATGACAGAACGGCATTTATTTGAAATAGAAATAGTTTGTAACATGTCTTTACCTTCACAATTTAATGTATCCTTGCTGAATAAAAGCCTCCATTATGTTGTATTAAAAAGAAATTGTTCTGACCCTAAACTTTTAAACAGTAGTGTATAAGTAATACAGATATACAGTTGAAATCAAAATTATTCAACCCCCATTGCAAATCAGGTTTATTGGCAAAATTTACAGACTTTTAGCTGTTTGCAATGAACAAATTAAACAAAAGAAATTGAAATAGCTCAAATGTTTCAAGTGGTTTCCCCAAATTCAACTGAAAATGCAACTTTTAATGATGTCTGCAGTCTAAAAATTATTTAACCCCTTCATGGCAAGCATCTTTAGTACTTAGTAGAACACCCTTTTGCTGTTATGACCTGCTGCAAACGAGATGTATAACCAGACACCAGCTTCTGGCAGCGTTTCTGAGGAATCTTAGCCCATTCATCATGAGCAATGGCCTCCAGTTCAGTAATATTCTTGGGTCTGCGTGCTGCAACCGCTTTCAAATCCCACTGGAAATTTTCTATGGGGTTCAAGGTAGGTGACTGTGATGGCCACTGTAGAATCTTCCAGGACTTCTTCTGCAACCAAGCCTTGGTGGAATTTGAGGTATGCTTGGGATCATTTTTCTGCTGAGAGGTCCAATGATGCCCAAGCATCAGCTTCCTCAATGATGGCAGACGTTTTCTCCTAGGATTTCCTGATACTTCAATGAATACATCTTGCCTTCCACACACTGCAGGTTTCCAGTTCCAGAGGATGCAAATCAGCCCAAGAGCATCACCGAGCCTCACCATGGTAGACCGTAGACAGAGTGTTCTTTTCAGCATATACTTTATTCTTCTTTCTCCAGACATACCGCTGATCCATAGGGCAGAAAAGTTCCAATTTGTTTCATCGCTCCACAAAACAGAATCCCCAAACTTCTCTGGCTTATATATATGATTTTGAGCAAATTGGAGCCGACTTTTCTTGTGCTTTTGGGTCAGTAGTGGTGTATGTCTTGGAGTTCTGGCATGGAAACCGCATGAGTTTAGTACGCGCCTTACTGTCCAAGCTGGAACCTCAGTGCCTGTTGCCACCAAGTCTTACTGCAGGTCTTTTGCAGTCACTCAAGGGTTTTCCTGAACCTGCCTTCTCATAAATCTTATGGCAACTATTGATAGCTTCCTTTTTCTGCCCCGTCCAGGTAGTGTAACCACTGTTCCTTTAACTTTAAACTTGTGGCCTATGCTTCAAACGGTGTCTCTAGGAACATTTTGTGCCTTCGCTATCTTTTTGTATCCTGTTCCTTGTTTGTGAAGGCTGATGATATATTCGCTTAACTGTTTGGACCATTCTTTTGACTTCTAACATGCAGACAAACGTGACACTCAACAAACCTAGCCAGATCAGGTATTTCATGTTTTCTAGCTCAAGAACACCTGGTGCAACTAATGAAGCCTGTGATTAGTTTGCATTAGGTGTGCTCGAGGCAACACCTGTATTGCAGATTTGTGCTGTTGTGAGGAATTCTATTCAGGGGGTTGAATAATTTTTAGACTGCAAAAGCCATTAAAAGTTGCATTTTCAGTTGAATTTGGGGAAACCACTTGAAACATTTGTTGTGTTGAGCTATTTCAATTACTTTTGTTTACAGACTTAATGCCAATAATCCTGATTTGCAATAGGGGTTGAATAATTTTGATTACAACTGTTTAGCATTATTGAAGATACACACTTTAAGAGCAATGACGCTGAAGTCTTCTCCTGCCTCGGTTACAATGTCCCCCAGACGGAAAATAGGACAGTGTGGGTCTGCTTTACGATTAAACGTGCAGTTTTTTAAATATGTGGAGTTGATGTGATGCAGAATGTTTCGCCTAGAAATAACACAAAACATGACATTGAAAGGATCAAATTCACATAGCTCAAATTTGAATTTAAAATAATGTTTCTCTCTCAACCAGTCATCATTGAAGACCTTAGATTTAAATGATTACCATAATGTTACCATGTTGTTTCTGTTCATCTATGAGTAAAGTGCATGACCTACAAATTAATGAACTTACTTTCTGAAACTGAACTTTGGATATTGTATGTTGTTTTTGATGAGCACTGTGAAGTCCTCCGCTGCACTTAGAAGAGCAGGTCTGTACGATCACAAACGATATTAATATTCCCAGTTTCAATTGTGCAAATGGCATCAGACTTGTTCACTTTTACTAAAGAAACTCACTTTGGAATGATGGTATCATTTTCAAGTGGACACCATGACATCACCTCACAGGTTTTGATTGTATCCGAGTATTGTACACATCGGCCAGTCTGAACACCTGCGAGGAGGATCACAGAGATTGCTTTGTGGTATTGATTTGCGTCTTACATTTCTAATATTGTGCAGCGTTATGCAGAACATGAAAACTCACCATTGCCACGGATTTCATTGAATCCCTTTTTACAATCACTGTCTGATTTACAATTAGTGAATTCACTTGGAATCTGTAAAAAGGAATCATTCATAATGCAACGTGCAACGGTCCCTTCATGTGTGAGAGTGGACATATGCAAATCTGTTTTATCGTACCTCAGGACAGCTGCTCTGGGTCTGGCCAGGAGTGACAATCATATTTGTTAATACAAAGAAAGAGTTTTCTCCCTACAATAAAAAAAAAAAGAAAAAAAAAAGAATGTGGAATTAATTTCTACAAAATGCATACGTCTGTTGGACAAACAAATGAACTCTGTATTTTTACAGAGAAACCACTGAATTACCTCTGCAATGGGTTTCTGTCAAACAAATTAGATACCTGGGGTGGGATGACATATTCAGATACGTCCCAAACATGAACTCCCTCAATGGATGAATTGGTCAAAATGTTTCCTTTCACCTTGGTGCTGACTGAGCTGATCACTGAGTCTTGGTCCTGGTAAGCGCGCTGATACCAGCAGACATATCTTTAAAAAGTATACAGATATGGAGTTACCCTGAACAGCCAAGACTGCATTGAATCTCAAGGAGAACATGACACGCTTAAATGTGCAAGTAATATACAGTACTATGCAAAAGCCTTAGGCACGTTAGTATTTTCACCCCAAGAAAATGGTTTTGTTTTATATCTTTTTCTGTAGTGTGTCAGTAGGAAATATCAGTTTACATTTCCAAACATTCCTTTTGCCAATAATTGTTCAAATCCAGTGAGATTTTTGTACGCAGAAGGAGTCTGACAACAGCCGGTGCTCCACACGAAGATCTGATCTCACTTTCATCGTGTCTGTCTGTGATCACATGAAAAAAAAAAAAAACTATGCGCATGTCTACCTAGGACAAAAACTGTTTTAAACGTAAAGGGTGGTCTCACCAAATATTGATTTGATTTAGTTAATAGAAGTTAATTGATAATTAAAATCTATTTATGACATTATTTTTGAAAGCATCCTCACTTTACAGCATTTTTACACAAGTGCCTAAAACGAGTACGGTAGCTTTGCAGGAAGGTTTCTTCAAGTGTCTTGGAGTCGTTCTTCTGGATTTTGTCTGTTTCAGTTTTTTCCCCCATGTGATCACAGACAGACTTGATGGTGAGATCAGATCTCCATGTGGAGCACCGACTGTTGTCAGACTCCTTCTGCATACATCAACAATTATTGGCAAAATGAATGTTTGGAAATGTATACTGATATTTGCTACTGAAACAATACAGCAAAAGATACAAATAAGTGGCTTAAAATACTAAGACTTTTGCACAGTACTATACAACAATAGGCTTGTCAAGCTCTAATTCAGGGGCATCCAAACCTTCTCCTGGAGGTAAAAGTGTTAGAGCTGGTTGGAGCTAAACTCTGCATGATGCTGGCCCTCCTGGAGCAGGAATGGACACCCCGTTCGAATTAAAACAAATTACATTCTTATTCACAGTGACTTAAAAATTAAATGAATACAAGTAGATGTAATCAATATTTCTTTTGAAGTGCAATAAGGCTATGAATTATCTAAAAATATACTCACATGGCGACATAGGCGATGATCAATAACTCTATCAGTCTGAAGAGGACTCCTATTATTTTGCTCCTAATAACCAGCGTTACAGGTGTTCGATATTCAAAAAGACAACAGTCGCACTTAGAGCCCATTGCTGAAGAAATGTCCGCTATGAAACAACAGTACTTGATGTTAGGTCAGAACATTATGCGTTTTACTGTAGCCTGATATCTACTACACTTCTTAATAGAATTTACACATGCTTTGAATGTAATTTCTTATCATACAGGAATAATGAACGTGTTAAGATAAGCACTGCTAGCCATCTGCATGTATTTGGTTAAACAGTACCAGTAGCATTTGCACTCAGCACATTTGCAAGCCAATGTCTATAACCGTGCAAAACCCATGAAAATCAAGTGGTTGAATCCTCAATGACCAACAGCTCCTGAACACCTTATAAGCTATAATTATAATAGAAAATGCACTTAAATGTGTCTTCACTGTAGTACAGCTTAGTACTTGACAGCTCATTTAGTAGGACCGATACATAGAGTATACAACAAAATTATAAACGTTAAAGAAACTGCCCCCTCCAAAAAAAACTCACATAATCAATTGAAAAATAGAAAAATCGCCCATTTATTTCTCCAAGCATAAAAGGACCATTGTAAAATAGATCAAACCAAAAAGCAGGTAAAATTATGAATAAAAAAAAATTCAGTAAAGTTTACAGTAAAAAAAAAAAGGCATCAGTATAAAACTAGCGCCTCTTCTGGAATACGTTCCCTCGTCCTGGTCCACCACGTCCACGTCCTCTGGCAGCCACTGCAAAAACATTAATGCAAACATAGCTTGATATCATCTTTACAACAAACAATATTAACAATATAACAATATAACGTCACATTAATTCTCTGAAAAATACATGATTCTAATGCAAGATGTGTGGACTGGGTTCAAGAGGCTGTATATACCTTGGGCTTTGAGAATAGCTGCTTTTCCTCGACCTGCACCAGCTGCCTGATTTTTGTTCTTCATGCTCTTTAACATGGGAGCATTTTTCAGCATGTCGGGGAGGATGAGGAACCTGATTTTACTGCCACGAATATACACCTGCTCCAGCTGAGATACACGGCCATCCCTGTATGTGACTGTGATGTTTGCCATCTGGCGGAAATTGAAGATGGAAAGTAAAGAATAAGGCAAACTTTCAGACAGTGGAGTGTTTTTACTTGGTGCAAACCTTATTATGAATTCAAAGAATAATATCCAATGCAAAGACTGATAAAACTAAAAACTCAACTTACAGTATAAAATCTATAAGGGTAAAATAATGCATCTTTTAGATAAGCATTTATTTTCATGCCTTAAATTAGTATTCAGTACATATGTCAAATCTTAGTACCTGGCAGTTCATGTTGTCCTCAGCCTCAATGAGTTTGCCCCTGTAAACCTCCCCAGTGTTGGTTTCACAGGTGACTATGTGTCCCTCTGCTTCATGAAGAACTTTGATGGGCACTCCAATCGACATCTTATTAACAAGTTGTCTGTCAACTGTGAGAGAGAGAAAATTAGACCCTTCTGAACATTTGGCAGATGAGAAATAACTTCGACAGAAGGTCAATCTTTGTATTACGAGGTAAAAGCTAGTGGAAGTTGAATAGACTGTCACTAAATGAATGGGCCAGACACAACATATTGAGGTTGTTCGTAAACAAGCAAGAAAAAAACCCCACACAACTAAAGTTAATTATTTGAACACAAATCTACAAACAATTCCCGACAGACACGTTCCAATTTACCTATTTCTTAGCAAACATTAATACATTCTCACCCAAACGTGCACAAAACGTCCACAAAGAGTTTTTCTTCGGCGTTCTTTAGAATTACCGGGGATTTTATTGTAACTTACTGGAGACACGCACTGCCACCTACTGGACTGATTTACAGTCATTTAATTCCACAAGTGCCATTTATAACCAAACTTTTATTTTAGTTTGTTTTGGGGGGATACCAAAGATCGACATACATGCATTCACTCAGCTTTTGTTTAATTTAAAATGCTTATAAATTCCTTAAAATAGAATATAATCATATAATTTAAATCAATTTATTCGAAATAATCTGTAAATATCCTGGTGCATCTTTTTATTTATGTTGAAATAAATAAATACAAAGTTGTATAGTATTCACTCAGTTTGAGAAGAACAGAGTGATTAGATGTATTCATTCTGTTTCCATAGGCTTCTCTCTAGGGTTGAATTTCAAGGGAGTTTCAGTTCAAAATGTAGAGGATTTCCATCTTTTATCCACGTAACAGTCTCGAAACAGGATTTTCTGCATGTTTAAAAATATAAAATACATCCCCAACTAGAGTGCCCCCAGTGAATACCGGCCACTTCCACCACTGTAATAATATAAGGCATGTATAGGCAGAGAATATAATTTAGATTTTAGTTTGTAGGTTGCGTTTTGCTGTCATTTCTTGTCTTTCCAGCAGAGGGCGCA
This sequence comes from Tiaroga cobitis, assembly GCA_030578255.1. NCBI lineage: Eukaryota > Metazoa > Chordata > Actinopteri > Cypriniformes > Leuciscidae > Tiaroga > Tiaroga cobitis. The sequence continues at coordinate 25,714,601 of CM060598.1, forward strand.
GTTCTGCCTCTCCTCGATGCACCGACGCACATTTGGTTTGACAGGAAGTGAAACATTCATCCCTGAGAATGACCACCACAAGGCGTGGGCTAAACAAGTCGAGTTTGTAGCAGTTTCATCGCTTTTCACCAACAGCCTCATCAGCATTAGCAAGATGGACAGTTTTTACCGTGTCTGATGTAGAGGACAGGAGGGCATGCGGCTGTCCGGCTAACCGCGCTAGCAGACAGTCTTCATGAATCAAGCCCTGCTATTAAACATCCCTGTAACACAACAACAGAGAGAGACACACGCAGACTGAATCATGAACGGTGAGTTCGTGTTAAATGACATTCGAACGAAACATCTTAGATGGCTTGTAACTGTTTACCCCACTAGCATTTTAATCAATCATACAATACTGGACCAAACACACAACCCGGATATATTTGAATAAAATGAAGAAATTAATAGTTCATGTATTATCCCGAAGCTGCTTGTGTTTAACTTTAAGTTGTTATTCACTCTCATTCACCTGTTTTACGTGAATATAATGAGTGGCTTGATATAATTCAGTTCATAACCAAAACCAATTTGTCCTCTAACTCGAACATATTAACTCATGATAATGTGAATAGATCGAAAGCTGCTCATTGTGGCACAATGATATTACCAGCTTCCTTTCTGCCCTTGTTCTGCCAGATGATGTGATGCTAAACGTACCGGTCATCCGGCAGCTGTTCCACTGGGATTGTGGCTTGGCCTGTTCCAGAATGGTACTGGAGTAAGTATGCATTTTAAGTGACATGTATTATCCTGCAACAATTACCCTAATGATAAGTATTTAAACGTTTGTTTGTGTGTGCAGGTATTTACATCCAGTAAGTGAGGAGGAATTTCAGAGAGCGTGTTTGGACTTGGAGTTCACAGAGAGCGTGTGGACTATAGACCTGGCTTATCTCATGTGTAAGCTGGGGGTCAGACACTGCTTCTGCACACAGACTCTCGGTGTGGACAAGGGCTTCAGGAACCAGGTATATGAGCTGCTGTCAGTGTCATGATCACTGAGGATAGACAGAGTACAAGCTTTGTGTCACATGCATATTTTCAAGAAAAAGACAATGTTAAAGCATTGGTTTATATGGTTGTAATTTTAGTTAAAGGATCAGTCCTGACTCAGATGTTATAACTGTTCACCTTGGCATCTGAATCATTTTTCCTTTTCATTTGTTCTCCTGCTTCAGTCTTTCTACAAAAAGCATTTTGAAACAGAGGAGGACAGGGTGAATGAACTCTTTATGAAGGCTGAGAGCAAAGGGGTCCTGGTGAAGAAATGGTGAGGTTTTTCCACATTTGTTCTGTTCTGTGGAGCATGCTGACACTTTGTGCTTGATATACTGGTTTACCACCATCATGGAAACCTTAGTAATGTCAGGGGACTTGTCTAAACACTAGAACATGTTTATGCAGTAATCAAACATGACTGGAAAAGTCATGACAATTCATTGGTCAAAAATTAGCCATGCACAATATACGAGGTATTGGGCCGTATTGAAGACTTTTCATTTATTGCTATCAATGATATTGTATATTTAATTATGCATTTAATCATGTCCATGTTATTTTATTTTTACTAAAGTGATTTACATTGCATTGAAGGCATTTTTTTCTCCGTTCATGCATTCCCTGGGAATCGAACCCATTCTCCGCTTGTCATGCTCTACAGATGGCGCTACAGGAATGCTTCAAATCAATTGAAAACAATTTATTTAGTTTTTTTAAATCCATTTAGACGAAATGGTATCAAATTTCAGACATTTATCCTTGTGTGTATGTATGTTTACCGTTCCATCCTATCTGAAATTTACCAGATTTTATGAATATATCTCAGCTGAAACTCCTGTGCAGTGCATGAAGAAATCTGATGACATCTGTCTCTTGTAGCTCTGTTACAGTTCAGGAGATCCAGAGCCACCTTGAACAGGGTCATGTGGCCATCGTGCTGGTCAACGCAGTGGTGTTGGTGTGTGAGCTGTGCTCCACGCCTGTCAAATACTGCTGTTTCCTCCCTGTGGGTCAGAAGTGCTTCTGCAGGAAGCCAGATTACCAGGGCCACTTCGTGGTGGTGTGTGGATTTAACCGCAATACCGGCAGCGTCTTCTACAACAATCCCGCCTACTCAGACCGTATGTATTGAGAAGTTCTAATTAAATTAGATAACAAAATATCAAACCAAGTGGCATTTTTCACACACACATATATATATATATATATACCAATGAGCCAAAACATTATGACCACCTGTCTAATATGCTATTGGTCCTGAAAGTGTCCTGTGGTATCTGGCACCAAGACGTTTTCAGCAGATCCTTCAAGTCCTGTAGGTTGCGAGGTGAAGCCGCCGTAGATCGAACTTGTTGGTCCAGCGCGTCCCACAGATGCTCAATTGAATTGAGATCTGGGGAATTTGAAGACCAGAGCAACACCATGAACTGTTCATCATGTTCCTCAAACCATTGGCAGGGTGCATTATCCTGCTGAAAGCATTATCCACTTCCACCAGGGAACACCACTGTTATGAAGGGATGTAACTGGTCTGCAGTAATGTTTAGGTACAGTAGGTAGCACATGTCAAATTTACGTCCACATGAATGGCCAGACACAGGGTTTCCCAGCAGAACATTGCTCAGAGCATCACACCGGCTCATTGTCCCAAAGTGCATCCTGGTGCCATCACTTCCCCGGGTAAACGGCAAACACGTATATTGCCGTCGACGTGAGGTAAAAGAAAGGGGACTCATTCCAGAGTTATCCGTTACCCGTTATCCAACGGCAGCCCTAATTTAATCCCGTACTCTACTCGTCCTGTTTGACCGCGACCCGAACTGCATCCGCAAAATTATTTATTTAACACAATCAAACCCAACATTATGCATTCTAAGTTGATGCATTTATGAAAAAAAGACACGCAGGCCAATGGTAATAATTAAAAGGAAAAAAAGATGAGAACTTGCATCCATTGTGTAAACAGTACAAAACTTTTGCCTGCATCATGTGAACAATCTGCCCATACAGGCTATTTTGAACAAATGTCCATAAATCACTCTAAAAATGAAAAGAACATATAACCAAATATGAGCCTTTACTGTCATATAATATTGGGGATATTTTTGCAGATTCACTCTGCATGCAAATGCAGTTGTCTGGTTCTGAAACTCTGCAGTGTATATGTGGCAGTTGATCCTCTTAGCTGCATGAAAGAGACAACTTTTATTCAAATTGTGAATAGATTATATACTGAAAGCGAGCAAGGAGCACTCCCTTAATGACTGAAGCTGTCAATCACTGTATGCAAACGCTGTGCTCAATGCTGCAGATCGCGTTGTAATTAGAAACCTTTGACGTTCTTTAGACTGTAGAACGTGAACACAATGCACGGGACCGGTTGAAAGCAGCTGCTGGCTATCAGTGAGTACCGAATTGAGTCGAAATAAAAACAGTCTTTGCTATTTGACCCGCAGTCCGCTCGTGCCTATTAATTCCCGACCTGCACCCGTACCGCAAATGACCACGTAAATATTATTCCACCCGTCACATCAAATATTAGCATCACACGTGTAGGACTCTGACTCATTGGACCAGGCAACCTTCTTCCTCTGCTCCAAGGTCCAGTTCCAACGCTCATTGTAGATGTTTTTTTGATGATGGACAGGGGTCATCATAGGCACTCTGATTGGTCTGCAGCTACACAACCCTTTCACAAATGCACTGTTTGTTGTAATACATTCCTTCCATAACCATCATTAACATTTTGTGTGACTTGTGCCACAATAGACCTTCTGTTGGCTCGGACCAGACGGGATAGCCTTCGTTGCCCCTGTGCATCGATGAGCCTTGGGCGCCCAACAACCTGTCACCTGTTTGTGGCTTGTCAAAGTCGCTCAGATCCTCCTGCATTTCTCCCGCATCCAATACGTTGATTATGAAAACTGATTGTTTACCATCTGATCTAACCAGGCAGTAATATGTGGCCTTGTCAGGAGATGATCAATGACATTCGCTTCACCTGTGACTGGTCATAATATTTTGGCTCATATATATATATATATATATATATATATATATATATATATATATATATATATATATTTATGCGCAGATTGTCAAACCACCTTGGATTTGTTTGCAGATGCCTTTTTGATACTTCATTATCTAATGCAATTTATAATTTTTTTAAGTATCAAATACTTTTTTGAGGCCACTTACATCTTAGAAACATCCACCTCATTTATTATAGTTTATTAATATGGTTATTTTTTATAACTGAGAATCTTTACACATTGCGGGAACATTAAAACTGTGTGTCTCTTATATGCCTATCACTTTAATTGACAGGTGTGTGCTGCACTAGCTTTAGCAATTTCGAGGAGGCCAGAAGGAGCTACGGAACGGACGAGGACATTCTGTTAATCTACAAAGATGATTGAGTCTTGACCGCTTTTGAACGAACACACATTTAACACACTTTTAGCATCCACTGTGGTTGGCTGAGTAGCATTTTTGCCAACAGGTAGCACATACCAGTTCTGCCGGCCAATAGCGGGTAGTATGTGTCATAAGTGCTGTAGTGTCGCACAAAACATTACTATGGTGCTACATCGGCCACAGAATGAAATATTCACACAGAAAGGAAAGGGAGATGCTATGTATATGTAACTCATCATTATTGTGATGTGGACTTATATTTTTATCTAGCCCATTTGATTTATATAGTCTCTGCCACTGTAAGAGGTAGAGGAGTGTACATAATGTTTTTCATTCATGTAATGATGGAGATTTTTTGATAGTTCAGGGTAACCCTGCAAAATCATGGGGTTGTGATTATTATACTTTGTTTCATTTTTTCCCTCTTGGAAGCCACTTAATTGAGCATACAGTGAAAGATTTTAATTATTGTGAAAGAGGGAAGCTGTTTTTAAAAACTCAGGTTAGATATGAAAAAATCCAGTATGCTAAATTATGTCCCACTGTCGGGAAAGAAATGTTTCAGGGGTGCAATACGTGTGGATTCATTTACTCCAGGGGTTTCCTCAAGAACAAAATCACCTGGACGTCTGTCATAACCTCATGTAGAGTAGCAAGAGAGAGTTTGGCTGCTTTGTGAGCGATAAGCTGTGAACCATACAGTACATTTCAAACTCACTCAGCATTAGTACAGTATTAGACCAATTTCTGTTGAAGACAGTATTTTGTTGTTAAATTCTCATTATTATAATGTGTCGGTGTCATCAGAGAGAGAACAGGAACACTACGTTTGGAGTTTTACGTCAGTTGTTTTGTGGAATAGAGTCGTGCACCGTTTGAAATGGTCTGAACACAGTGTTGTGAATGCTTTGCTGTTTGCTTGTAAACACACTACGCCTGCTCAGTGGTTCAGATGGTTCAATCTCGACAAAATGGAAGATGAATGGAATGCTTGCACTATGGTGTTCCACCAGCCATAATTCTGTTATTTAATCTTTGATCATTCATGTTAAAATGTTATTTTTGTGATTTTTTTTAAGACTGCATCAGGTCTCCGATCACATCAGCTTGTGCTTATTTTTAAAAGAACATAAGGAATGTTGATATGGCAAACTTTATTTTTATGAAATATATAGTTGCATTTAGGAAACGAATAAAAGTTGGATTTGTATTTTAATCAAATGCATCATTTCCATTATTGACCTTGAAAATGAACTGATAAATTATGTGAAGTTATTTTGTGAAATTGAAGTAGAGAGACAAGCACATATCCCTCAAACATAATGTGGTTCTCCTGCATCTGCAGAGTTTAGCTTTCAGGAGAAAGCACAGTTCTTCTCAGGGGCTTTTGGCACTCACTCCTTAATGTTGGGTTTGAAGTCATGCTGGACGGCTTTTTTCAGCTCCTCTGCGTACATTTCATACCTCCCAGTCATCTATGGAGTGATTCATATGTGTGAATGGTACACAGACACTACTATAGACTGCCCTGTTTCAATATCTGTAGGATATGAATTTGGTCTAAGAGAATAAACCTCTCTGATAAACCTTCCTGAAAGAAATGTATGTACTGTATTGATTTTTATCCCACCTTGAAGTTCCATTTGTCAGCAACTTGGCGATTTAGGTTCAAGTCCAGCTCTGTCACCAGGAGGCCATCGCGGGTTCTGGATAATCCTGGGGATCTGCTGCCATCAGGAGCAGCTACGTAGCTGGAGCCATAAAAGTGGCCAAAGTCACGGTGCGCTACGGATAAGGCAAATCAGAAATCATTTAATAAATGCACACTACCGTTCAAAAGTTTCAATTTTTTTTATTTTTTTTTATAAAAGAAGTCACTTATGCTCACCAAGGCTACATTTATTTGATCAAAAACGCGTAAAAAAGGAATATTGTCAAATATTGTTACAATTTAATATAATAGTTTTCTATTTTAATGTATGTTAAAATTTTAATTTGTAATTTATTCCTGTGATGGAAAAGCTGAATTTTCACTCTAGTTTTGAGTGTCAGATGATGCTTCAGAAATCATACTAATATGCTGATTTGCTGCTCAAGAAACATTTCTTATTATTATCAATGTTGAAAACAGTTTTTGTAGAAACGGACACATTTTTGTTTAGTATTCTTTGATAAATAGAAAGTTCAAAACAACAGCATTTAATTGAATTAGGAAAGTTTTTGCAATATGGTAAATGGCTTTGTCACTTTTTATTAATGTGTCCTTGCTGAAAAAAAGTATTAATTTCTTAGCCTATATTATTGTCCCCAAACTTATAAATGGAAGCATATGTTTACTAACTACAAATCAACATTTGATCCCAAATGACCCATTCTGGCATAGTTTTTTTCTTTGTTTTAACATTTTGTCAGTCAATTTTTGTGTTTATGTTTATTAACTCAGCTACATATCAGTTTAAACAGTTTACTCATGTCCCAAATTTTGCTAATAGGGTTGCAAAACATGCAAACCCCATAAAAAATGTATGAAAAATAATACAATACAATATCTAGTTTCATCTCCTGAGGCTGACATTCAACATTTTCTGAAGGTTAAGCATCTGGTTTCACTGATCGTGTTGGGAAAGAAAAAATAGTTAATTATTAAGTAGTTTTAGACTGTATTTTGTACCCTGTTCATGGAAAACTGCCCTTGTATGTGTTTGTGGCATATGTCTGTGTGACCCTGGTCATGTTACATGGAGGCTGTACATGCATTTAAAACAGCAGAGGGGGGGTTTGTGTTCAGGTGAAAGGCTTATGCAACAATAATGAGGGTTGAAAGTGAGAACAGAGCCTGACAGACCAGAGCTTTAGGAACACGACACCTTTGAACAAGGTCCCTTGTCCTCAGCCCGTCACGACACAGATGCTAGATTGACAGACAGATACGCAGATCCTTTATGCGCTGACACACAGCAACACTAAGCTATGGGAAAGAGCCAGCTGTACTCACATGTGTATACTGACAGGAAGTATCTTTAGGTTTTTGACCCAAATTGATTTACTCGCCTGAGAGTGCCATCTATGAGTGACTTATGAGAAATGCACTTGATCTCACTAAATGTCTTCATTACACAGGAACCATGCTATGTAAACACTGTTGTTCAAAAAATTTGGGGTCGGTAATGTTTTTGAAAGAAGTCTCTTATGCTCTCCACGGCTGCATTTATTTGATCAAAAATACAGTAAAAACTGTAATATTGTGAAAATGATTACAATTTAAAATAACTTTTAATATATGTTAAATATATTAAATATATAAATATATATTTAGTAAAGCTGAATTTTCAGCATCATTTCTCCAGTCTTCAGTGTCACATGATCCTTGAGAAATCATACTAATATGCTGATTTGCTGGTCAAGAAACATTTCTTATTATTATCAATGTTGAAAACAGTTGTGCTGCTTAATATTTGTTATGGAAACCAATTTTTTTACCGGATTCTAGAATTTTTTTAAGCAAAAATTCACATAAATACACAAAATAAAAGAAACAAGCCCACATTCGCAGATACATGCACATGCTCAAACTAAATGGATACCTTTCTTTCCATCTCCAGATGTGAACTCATTCTTGAAATACTCCTGGAAAAGAAAGATCTACGTCAAAACTCAAAGGCTCGGGTCACTTCTGCGCAGAAATCATCAGTAGAGGGCAGCAGAAAACACATATCTGAACATCCAACGCTTTATGAGAGGCACTGCATAACTGACTGTCCAAATAACTCCCATTTAAACCAATTTAAAGATAATTGGTTTACTGTATCTAACTCAGAATAAAAGTCATCCCTCTAAGACATTATAACCACTAACAGAGACCAGACTCTACAGAGCCACAGAAAAAAAAGGCACCGCTCAACTTGTTTTTTCATCTGTGTAACGTTATTTGCAGTTTGGCTTATAATCCTGTTTAAATTATTAGCATGTGCTTATCTAATCTTATTAGAATATATAGTTTACTTCAGCTGTGGTTGTGATATTATCACAGTATGTGCATAGTTAGGGTAAACAGGACATTTCCTGGCAATCTCTGTAGCCTATGTATTTTAGATTCAAGAGCGTAATTTATGTCATTTTTAAGATTGTTTAAACAATTTTTGGCACAGTTATAGGACAACAGGTGGCACATACCGTTCCCACCCGGTTGATGGCACAGGTGAAGCAGTGGTTTGCGATGGCTGCATTTCTGGCCTCGATCGACCACATTGGTTCACTGTAACACAAAACCTGCATCAGCACGAGGGAATACGGGCTCTGCGTCTTTCCCATGAGAACAACTTAATACCTGAGCAATCCAACTGTGGCCGAGGGGTTAAAGATGATCTCAGCCCCATGTATGCTGTACATTAACCAGTTGAGAGGGTGGTGTCGGCCGTAACAGATGTTAACAGCGATTTTTCCAAACTGTGTCTGGAATACAGAGTGACCGGTGTTGCCTTCCATGTAATATGTAGACTAGAGGAAGAATGAAAAAGAGTCAGTTTAATGGATGATTTATGGAAATGCAACATCAGTATCCTATCATGCAGAAAAGCAACACAGGCTATAATACACTCGTTAGTATTTCTTTAACCCTTTGATGCATTAAAATCGACATGAAACTGAAGTTGTGATAGTCTTTTCTTCCCTGTGTGACTGTATATTCGAGGGGATGTAGGACTGGACTTGATTTTGTCCATCGGGAATTGATTGGATCGTTGGATTATTGTGGATTGCTATTGCTGTGAAAAATTGAATATTCAGACCAGACGCAGCCAACTTTTATATTATACAAATTTTTTAAGTCAGTTTAATGTATTTCACATTGAAATGACTTAAACATCCAAGTTGATTGTACTTAAAAAATTACAACATAAAACAGTGTTTATGTGTAAAGCTTTTAAATATATCTGATGCTAATCAGCATGCCATCAAAATTCTCCTTTATTTGACTGAAAACAACAGAATAGAGCCGTCTCCGTCATCTGGTTCCTGCAGTTACACTTGTGTTCCAGGAAAAGAAAGTGGGCACATTTCCTGTATTGAGCATTATCACAGTGTGGAATGGATCAAAAGAACAACTGATAAACAGCACAGGGAGAAATCAACCACTTAAAGTGCCACGGATGATGTAGTGCAGATACACACGCACACACACTCGTTTAACCTGGAGGTGAAAAATTACACCCAACATGCTGGAACAAATCTCTGAAAAGAAGAATTTCTAAAGTGGCTGTACTGGACAACTTTTCAGTTATCCAATATGATTTAGACATACAGTACCCATGCAGCAGCACAAAATACTGATAACTATATGGGATTTCAAAAACATAAACACAAAACGAATAAGAGATTCTGTACTATTTCTGTCACCTATCAAATAAGTAATTTTGTGACACCTTGATGTCCTTTCTATTGAATCTCAAGATGCTCTTTGGATCATTCTTAAGAATGTTTTACACAAACTTCATATTCAACAAGAATTCATGCAGCTCGAGTGCCGCTGTCACAAATATACCTTCTGACATTTTCCTTTTAATATAATATATTTGAATACAATAGCAATTTGTAATGTTTTTTTTTAATAAATAAAAAAATGCATTTTCACTAATGATCTCAGACTTTTGGACCGCAGTGTATTAAAATTTAATTTATAGCCGACTTAACCCATGTTAGCTTAATGTAAATAGGTGATGACACTCTATTGATGTAAATATAGAGTGTCACTGTAGCTGTGTTGTGTCACACTGACAGTTGTTCGGCTGTTATGCAGAGGGTGACACCGACCTCGTTGAAGTCTCCCACACGTGGAATGTGATTCTTCCGTGATTTGCCCAGAACATCGCCATTATTGGACACCACCACTGCCGTGTTCCACAATGTTCCACCGTGGATCTCATCTCTCTCCAAAATGGGAGACACCACCACCAAGTTGTATTTTTTGGCCAGCTAGAAAAAATAAAAATCAAGCACACATAGTTTCAGCATTAGCTGGAATGGCTGCTGCAAGCGGAACATAGCAGGGTGGTCACACTACATGACATTTTTCCACATTAAATCACTTTGTCTTGTCAAAAAAATGCCAAATTCATCTCTGTGATAGAATTTCTTGTTTTATGTATTTTTATGCAGCATGTTTTTGCATGGTAGTCACAGCACATGACTGATTTGGGTGACAGTAGTTTTTCAAATACTAATAAGCAGTTAGTCTTTTTAAACATGAATAAAATGTTAAAATATTAAAATATTTCAGATTTTTGTAGAGACATTTAATATTAGCGCTTTGGGTATAAGAAAAGCGGATTATAAATAAAATGTATTATTATTATATTACTTAATAGAGTTAATATCATTTCATACTTTTATAATAGTTTAATATAGTTTTCTTTCCAAGAATTTCATTATTTTAATGAGGCTTTTTTTTCTTCATTATGATATCAGGACAGTTGTATCACCCTGACTTTTTTATGCTGACAAAAAAAACAATGAATTTTAATACGGAAATTAAAAACATACTCATGTAGAACAGTTTTATTTTAGTATTGCTTATTTCATATTAATTAAATTAATTTTCATCCAGAAAACATTCTCATTGTAGAAGAGGTATATTCAAGTCATTTTTATGAACAAATTGTATTTTTGAATAAGTTAATAAACATGGACAAAAATATTCTTCATTTTTGCCATAATCTCCAGTGATCTTGAAGAACCTGCATGATGAAAAAATGCAATTGAACAATATTAACAGGAAAGTGTACAAAAAAAAAACACTTTTTAACACACCACTGCACTGGTGCTAGAAATGACATCTTAGGACATGTTTGCAAAAGGATAGATGCGATTCCTCTGTAAACAGTCATAGGCCATGTAATTTCTCAGAGCTCAGTGTCAGAAGATTCCACAGTTACGTGCTGCAGTGCTCATCGTCTGTGGCTCTCGCCGTGGTCAGAACGTCCCCGTCCCCTCTGTGGGCTTAACCCCCTGCTACTTCCATTAACAAATCACCAGCCTCAAAGCAGCTGCACAGCACCGCACCAGTTAAAACAAACATGCGCTATATCAAAACTAACTCCCTTTGCAATAGGCACAAGGGAATAAAACAATTCGGGCCATGCTAATAGAAATACAGCCTCGTCTCGAGTTTGAGGAGTGAACAAATAACTAATTTGGGGACTGAGGTTAAATATTTGAGTGTATAACTAAAGATCAAGATGATGCTTCATAGCAAAGGATGAGTGTAACGTTTATATGAAGACATCCATTTATTCAATTCTTACCTGAATACAAAAGCGTGTGGTGAGCCCGTCCTCGGCCGACTCGGCAAACTCTGTCCAGGGCTCTCTCTCTCGTGTGCAAAAAGCAAAAGGCATTGCTAAGAGTGGAGGACATGAGAGGAGACAGGAGAGAAAATGATGCTTATTTGTTTCCCCTAAAATATTTCATTAGAACTGATTTTTATTTATGAGAGTTTTAATCTGTCGAAATTGATTCTCTTTGGTGGCCAATAAAATGTGTTTTTTCTTGCTAAGAGGGAGGATGAGAAGTACAGTGGACTTGTTTTTCATTAGCAGTTGTTGTTTTGTTTAGAGCATGACGAAATGATTATTGTTTACATGGAATTTTTTAATGACTATTAACAAAGCAAACATGCTTCGTAGATTTGCATGGAAACACAGGAAATAAGAGCAAAGAGGTCAAAGGTTTACATGGGGTGGTGGTTAAGGGGGTTCAAACCTGGGCAACGGGGCCTACTGGGACCCAAAGGGACTGAATGACCTTTGGGATGCCTAGTGAGTTTATAATTGGAGCATGAGACTCATTTTCATCAGGAAGCATCCCTACAGCACGCCACGGCCAACACAAACAGACAAACTGTGAGCGCAGCTTAAACTTCGTCACTACGGCCCTGCTGATGTAAACCAGATTCTGCTGATGTCTTCACGGGCATCTTACATCACTGAAGGTCAAGAAGCCTTCCCATCCTATATGCTCTGTTCATAAATAAGCACATTCATTTCCTTGAGGACAACAGGAAATGGTTTATAGACACCCATAGAATTAAAACAACTAATATTTCTGACTGAATATGGGTAGTTAGTCATGTGTCGAACAGTGTCTTGCAGAGTGACATGCTATATTTCATCTAAAATTATTTGTAAAATAGTTTTAAATTCATTTATAATAATCACACATGTAGATTTGACATGAATGATGTTTTTTTTAAATGGTCAGCTATGAATATGTTTCAGCATGTTTTTGAAATTACTGTAGAGATGATTTTTTATTAAAAGTGTATAATAAAATATATTTAAAAGTTATTTAACAAAAGGATATGCCATAATTTTTTTTTGTGTGTGCGTTTGTTTGTTTGTGTACTCACTCCAGGCTTCCTGGAAGCATACGATATTGACCCCACACATGGCCGCCACCTCTACCATCTCCCCCACACGCTTATGCAAAGCTGTGATCTGTGAAAGCAAAATGAGAATACAATTCAAATTAATAATGATAAATAGATTAAACTTGTTTTAGCACCTGGTCATTATATGTATGTGTAGGCCTACTTCTTTCTCTCACCTGTTCAAGCACAGGAGCATCAGTGGGCAGGACTATCTTGTTCTGAATCAGTCCCACGCGGACAGTTCTGGGTGGTCTGAGCTGTTCTGGAGAAGCCTCAAACACATAACCCTTCAGATCAAAATCTTGCTCCGCTGCAGCTTCTATTGCCCTCTGGGGAAGGCTGAGCTTCCTGAAATGCATATTGCAAAGCTGATTAACTGCTCAACATTATGAAATTTGAAACAAATAGGGAAGATTAAGATTATTGTAGCCCAATGGTCAATAAATACATGATACATTTCAAACTGTCCTCTCTCCTTCAAAATATGTTTTTCTTTTCAGTAGGCTACGAATGAAATTGTTAGTAATGAATTGTTATATTTGTAATAGCCTAATGATGTGTGCACTTAAAAAAAAATAATGCGAACATGAAAACGTTAAAAGTAGTTTCACTTAGGCTACATCTATTAGAGCGATATATAGTAAAATAAATCAGAGCATGTCAGAGTTTATATCCAACTCAATGACGCCATAGCTAAGCCCATAGACCCCTTTTTTGTGGCCAAAGTCCACCATGAAACATTTACTCAGTTTCAACCTTTACTGAATATCCAGTTACTAGCCTATCCAGTTATAACCAATGACACTGAAAAACTTCTAGCACATTTGGGCAAATCTCCTAAAGTGTTTCAGATGTAGGCTAGTTTCATTATACAGTAGGCTATATTAAAATTAAAATCAGCCGTCATCGCACGTCCCTCCATTCACGACTGAATTCTGGGGCGTGTAGTCTGCGTTTAGTAGTGAAAGTGCGTGTGTGACTCACTCACTTCAGCTCTTTTCCGAACAGCAGTTTTCTGACGTTCCTGAGTTCTGCCTCGGGTACATGTGCCTCCAGAATCTTCTCTAGCGATTCAAAATCATTCCCAGACATCTTGAGCTGTTGTCCTCGTGCAACCTGCAGAGAGAGTGAATTCACCTCGATTTGCATTACTATTTAACTAGCCCATTTCCAGATCTTATGCAATCGTTCACGAACAGAGGGTCCAAGTGATCCCATATGGTTTGTTGTTACACTCTTCATATTTTACCATGTAAGAAAAACAGAACAGTTTTCAGTCCAAATCGTATGACCTGTTAGGCATTGTTATGTGTCAAGCAATTTCTGCAGCTGTGCTGACATGCTTTAGGGGGAGAGGGGTAAGATGAGCCAGTGGGTAAGTTGACCCACACCCACCCTTTATCTTGGCAACCGTACACGTTTGTTGTCATATGTGACCATATATTTTGGAACCACCCGTCATTTCTACCAGACTGTGAAAAGGAGATACATATGGGAAGAGTGGAAGAAACCCATTTAGGCTACTTTAAAAACTGTTTTTGGCTTTTCAAAGTACAATTTTAGCATAACATAACAGTTGCATCAAAGCAAATTTGTTCAGGTCTAAAAAATATTTGTGATCCATAATGGTGATTTAGCATAGTGATGGTGATGTATAAAAATGGTGATGTATAAAATCATGCAAATTATTTAGCTAAATATTAACCTGAATTGTTAAGCTAGCTAGTTTCGGGGCAAAGTGAGCCAAATGATGTTGGGTAAATTGAGCCAGCTGTTACTTACCCCGCTGTTGTGAACTTTTTTCTTCTAAAGTGTAGGAAACTCAGAAGCGAAACCCAGGAGACTTGGTTGTATCTTCAGCAGGAATCTTTATTGAGAACACAAGCTATAGCTGCAATCATCGTCAAGTCTTACAGCGCTGTAGTCATCAAAATCTCACCCAAGTCTGACTAAGAAATATACATTGTAGTTGATATACCTTTCAAGGGGGAGGGGTTACATAGAGGCGGAGACACTCTGAAACAAAGCATGTAAAGGAGGTATACATGTTTAGGGAACCTGCCCTTAGACTGAGAGTGTTACCAATCCTAATCCAATCAGCATAACATTGTGATTTGATTGCATAGAAACCAATCTAATCAGCCAGACCATTCAACGACAAAAGGTGATAGTCTCAGTGCTCTGATCAATTTAACTTACAATAGAGAGATCAGGACAGACAGGAACAGGCAGGTTTGTGACATAATTTACCTTAGTTACAAAATTCACACTAATAAACTTTCTCAGTTTATATACTATAGTATTGGAATCTAAATTAAACATTTTAATAAATTTGTAACCCTACACCCACCATACGGCACTGTAGTTAAATTAAATCTCTGAAGTATAACCTGGTATAATGAAAATGTAATTTTACACAACTGGTTTAATTCGTCTTTTCTTTTTTTTCTTTTTTGTTGAGTTTATTTGATTGCAACAGTGTACAAGTACACCAAATCATTCTCTGATAAGAACCAGAAGATGCTTAATCATACATATCTGTAAGGCCTGCTAAATCGATCCAATGGCGGTACTTGATTACAGGTGAAGGTTTCACGCGTGTTCCGTCTCTTCCCATGGCAAAGGGATTTTTAATTAAATGCAATACATTTTATCTTATATATTAACTCGTTTCATCTGACTCCATAAAATGAAAAAGGTTTAACAATGATATCTGTGCATCATTAAATACACGTTAATGTTTGACTATTCCTTTTAACTCTAATGAAAATAAAGTCAAAGTTTGTTAGAATAATCAAATACAACAATTTATTATGTCAGGTAAATGTTTCATTACAATTCCATAATCAAATTAAAGATAATCAATGCAAACCATCAAATGTTTCTAGAACAAAGAACTTTACCCAACATATTAACTACATGAATGCGGAGTCTTGAAGAGACAGCATCGGGCTGATCTGATACAGAAAATGCAGCCCCGAGCTCTTGTTGCATTTTCCTTTAAATAGCCAGACCTTATTTGATATGTAAAACATGAGTTTAGTGGAAATTTACTAAGTTCCCCCACCATAGTTACTGGGGGTAGCAGTTGACCATCTGCTAAGAACAGTGGAAATTAGTATTCATGAATTTACACCTTTGGGAGTGCCTAGAGACCACATTCCTTTGTGTGCCAGTTATTCCTAAACTCTTAAAAACCTTATTACCTTTTGTTTTACTTCTTTGGGAATGAGACATTATTACCAGCCACCCTGAGACCTTCAAAATGATACTGAACAATAATCATTATTCACATTAAACCATATATATACTTGTGTGCGTTTTTTAGTGTTACTGACTGAGAGAGAGAGAAAATGTAGATAAGGTGAAGGGGGGTGCGGGGTGTGTGTGTGTGTGTGAGATGTTCAAATGTTAATGTGCAAGCAAGGTCCTTTGCCTTATAGATCTGTGGTGAGGTTGATTCCTTCAACCAGTTTTCTTCAGTCTTACATATCTTTCGATCTGCAGTCCCTATGGCCTAACATGTTTGACATTGCAGAAAAACTACTATGCCAACTAAGAACCTTTTGACTAAAATGTTTATTAGTTTCAGTGATATTTATTCATTCTAATTAATTTAGTTTTTATTTAATTTTTCTCAACAAACTCTGTTTAGTCTGTTTTAGGGAAGGTTACAACTTTGGTGTTCAACATATTGTTTTAGAAATAGAAACAATTAAAGATAACTTAATTTGGTTCGTTTTATGTTGTTTAAGGTAGCTTTAAGAAAAGAAAAAAAACTATTTGTAAAATAGTGAAATAATTCACATGGGTTTGATTCAGATTCAGTTATGGTCAGTTTACACCCAAGATGGTGCCCTCTGACTCGGATCAACTTACCCCTGACCTGGGGTAAATTGGCAAACAGGAACATCTTTTTTATAAGAAGCCATTTAGAACCCTTCGCCATAGATGTATTCAAATATACTGGAATATTTATTCTTCATATGATATAAATGATATAACAGAGGAGTAACACAATGAATTATATTAATAAAATTTGGGCAACAGTGTTAAACACATGGAAATAGCCTGAGTGTTTTCAGCTCCGAGGTGTTGTGATGGCTTTCTTAAAGTTGATCGCAGCTTTGTTGCGGTTTTGACTGACTCCTCCCCTTTTAGATGCTCCACCCTTTCTATCCTTCTCCTTTGAAGGATTTGATAGTTTTCTCAGAATCTCTATATTTAGCAGAAAGAAAGTTTACATTAAACAGAGAGCCAACAACTACAACATAAAGACATTTAGTCTAATATCCCTAACAAAAATGTACTATATAGTGATCACCAAAATAAATATTTCTACACATTGTGAAACCTGCTGTGATTAGTAAACATGCCAATGAATTGGATTTGTCACAAAATCAGTTTAAATAACAAACCGAAGGAAAAAGGAAGCAATCACTGTTTTTCTTGGTACTAATTTCTCTGTAAACTATTGTACTAATTTAGATGAATGAGAGAATAGAAGCATTGCCTGCTAGCTCAGGGTAACTTGTGCCAAAGTCATACACTGCAGAATACTTAGGACCTTCACTGCCTTCGCCTCCTGCACAAGAGAACATAGTGTTTTTACTGATTTTCCTCCCAGTTATTGTGGTATCTGTTGTTGAAGTGGATAAGTGGAAACTCACGTGACACTCGTAATGGAATATAGCTCTCTCTCTCCTTCAGCAAACTGCAGACGAGGTCTGTGCTCTGCGCTCTCTCTGCCAAGTTCACCAGCTCTCCCGTCCTGTCCATCAAGTCCACAGTCTCTACAGAGAACACTTCTTTTTTAGATCTCCTACACTAATGAGTCTGTTTAACTTCAAATTAACAGTTTGTGAGCGATTTTCTGATTTTTAGTGTTGCTTGGAGTTAAAACAAACCCCAAACTGGTAGTGGGATTTACACAGGCAGACGCAACTTTTATGTACTTCAAAACATGTGAGAATCCAATTTAAGCTTTGAAATGATTCTTACACTAAGCTTTTAGGTAACTGAATTCATCTTCCCTGTAAACCCATGTTTGACCTGAGCTGAAGCAAACTTTGATTTACCTTGGGGATCCAGATTGCATTTTTCTTTTATACAGTGGATGAAGTTTATAATCTCACAATTTAGGTTCAGTATCTCTTCTCTTCCCTCTGTAAGAAACATATATTTGAAAACATTGAAAACACAAAAACAAAGGAACTTTGTATAATATACTATATCATATAAAATATAATGCCAACTTTCTATTGATTAAATAATCTGTAAAGAAAAATATAACATGTTTTGCAAAATATTAAGCAGCACAACTGTTTTCAACATTGATAATAAGAAGAAATGTTCCTTGAGCACCAAATCGGCATATTAGAATGATTTCTGAAGGATCATGTGACACTGAAGAAAATTCAGCTTTGCCATCACAGGGATAAATTACATTTTAAAAATAGAAAACAGTTATTTTAAATGGCAATACTATTTCATATTACTGTTTTTCCTGTATTATTGAATAAATAAATGCAGCCTGTGTGAACATGAGACTTCTTTCAAAAACATAAAAGACGGACCCCAAACAGATTAATGTAACATAAATGCTGCATCCTGCACTTACCACCAAATATCACGGTAATGAACATCACGGTCTTGAGATGCGAAGTGTTTAAGTGCTAAACTGCTCAGTATCTCTCGGCAGCCTGCGGTAATGAACGAGTCTGTTCACACAGTAGGAAAATAAAAGGCAGTTAAATGTTGTTGACTACAGCCAAACCTAGAGACAAAGCCTGGTTTATGAGGAATGTTGAAAAGTTCTGAAGTACTGAATATAATTGGCAGACTAGACTCAATGTAATCAGAATTGTATCCTGCTGTGCCACCACTGAACTATGGATGAACTCCCCTTCTGGCCTAGAATCTGCATTACAGAAACAACACTATTGCATGGGCTACATTATTCACTCTCTCACTCTCTTTTTCTGCCTCTCAATCTCTCTCTCACCCCCATGAAAGGAGAAGAGAGAAAGGGTGCTTTTTATGAAGCAGAGCTGATTTGTCTCCATGGAGTTAGTACACAGACAGACAGGTTCTTTGATACTTTGAAGTAGGCTACTATTCCAGGACATGCAGCAGATCTATAGCCTTTTCCCCATGACTTTAAACATAACAGTAACAGAACAGCTATTTCGGTATTGACTTGAGAAAAAGTAATGCCATAAGAAATGAGTCTTGAAGGGCCAATAGGTTAGCAAACTTCATTAATTTAAATGTCTGTTGCAATTTTGTCCCTGTGCTCTAACTGCATGAACCTTGAGTGCAACTTCTACTGCTGGATGTGAGATGATCCATAAAACAATCTGATTGTTTTACTCATGCTCTCAATTATCTCTGCTGGGGGGAAAAAGTCCAGTTCTGTTTTTATAAAATCACATGATTTGATCTGTTTTTATGAGTGGTCATGACATTATTAAATAATTATATAATACATAATAATAAATTGAAGCTCTAATTTCTCATGGTAAGTTCATTTTTGAAAGTCAATTTCTGTATAGATACATGCCTTCACAAAAAAGACATTTGTCATGAAATTTGTGGAGCAATTTCAAAACGGTTTTCACAGGATGAATTTTGAGTTTGTAAGCTTTCGAATGATAATCTATGATGATTACTAAAATATGTGATATGAAAAAAAGCCAATAGGAAAAGAGCGCCAGTCGTCCCGCTAACAGGACGTGGCAGTTAATTAAAGCTGTTTTAAAAATTCCGTTTCTGAAAATCATAGCGATCAGCCGACTTCAGATAACCACAACTTTTGTTACAGACAAACGATAAAAGAAATAAAAACAGACTTGGAAAGGGCTTGAACCCAGCTTTAATATGATCTAAAAACCTGTAATATGTCAAATTTCACCATGGGTTTTCCCAGATCGCATCACATTTATGATTATACAGAAGATTTCTGTTTCAATTAAGTGCTGTTCTTTTGAACAGTCTATTCATCAAATGATGATGCTGAAAAATTAATCTTCGCATCACTTTTAAAATATACTAAAAAAGAAAACAGTTATTTTAAATTGTAATAATGTTTAAGAATATTACGGGTTTTGCTGTATATTTGTTCAAATAAATGCAGCCACGACGAGGATAAGTGCAGTTCTTTTTAAAACCTTTTAAAAATCTTACTGACTCCAAACTTCTGAACGGTTGTAGGCTACATTATAAAAAAAAAACACAATTCTGTCGAATAACAGGCAGCCGTTGAGACACAAACAGCAACTTCACCATGACAACACAAGCTTATCATAAGCCCAAATTCCAGTTACACCTAACACTGCTTTTCTAGAGGAAGAAAAAAAATGTTATCAGTGTGTAAACATTATTAGCTTCATCAACAGTTATTTTCCACAACTTTAAATGTGATATGAAGCCCTCTACAAGCTTTATGTCAAAGATGAGACCAATCAGCCTGTTTGCTTATATAGCTCAATAAAAGCTAAATGTATGCCAAAGGTTATTGGCCTACATCTACACATATCCTACTCACTCACGGCACTCCCACAGTATGAGCAAAGGCGTATAGAGCAAATATAAATAGTGAGGAACAAATTGCTATTGTTGAAGATCCAAAAGCTCCGCTGGCAGACATGGAGTCGAGCCCAGGAGTCATATTGGAGTTCATTAGGAGGAAGGGTGTGAATAGCCAACTGCATTTTCAGACGCATTAACATCCCTTTGTGTCAGCACACAATGAGCATTTGTTTGCAATAACTCTAGATGGATTAGGCCTAAATGTAGCCTGTTTTTGTGTCAAATCTCTCAGGAGTACCAGATGAACCATACCGTGATTCAGTTCGAATTAAATGAGTAAAACTGCCTGTAAACGATTCCATTTGAATCAGATGTGCTTAAAGTAAAGCCATTGATTTAATTTCTAAAACCTGTAATCTATAAAATGTATAATCTATATAGCATATGATATCTAAACGTAGACCTATATCATATGTTGAGCTCAATTCAGAAAAAATATATACATCTAGATATAGAAATCTCTTGAGATAAACTATTGCAGCCTTTTAACCTGGAATCTTTTGGGATTGGAAAATAGGCTGGGAAAAATACAATGTTAGGATTCATTTAAGCCTTCAGCGGGTGATCGAGCACAACAGCCCAAGAGGAATCTCCAGGGATGAGCACTTCATGTCTGGAGACTCCGTCTTTGGAAGAAAATTGGCAATTCATTTCAGAGCTTGCTCTTTAAGCTATATCACACATTCGACTAATCGTTTAGGCCCACTGATTACATTAACTTTTTTAACTAAATCGAATGTACCATTTAGATACTTAAGCAATATCAGACGAGCAAAGAGCACTAAACAACCGTTAAATAATACATGTAGTTAATATTGAATAATATTGCACTTTTTGTCTCTGCTTTTGCTCGCCAATGACCCTCACGACAATACTGGTTTGGTGTGGCAAATTATGATTGGGCTGTAATCGAATTTTATAGCAGCATCTTCATCTCTACAGATGCACATAATCAGAGAACTGTATATTCTCAAACAGGTTAGTTGACAACAGCCCTCCATATGCAACTAAGTAGGCTAATTGTCACTTATTCATGTGGTAGAGGAAAATCAAATGTGCCCACATTGCCGTTACTGTGGCCTAATACTGCATGCAGCAAGAATTAGCACAAAATCACAAGCAATGGGTTGATGTGAAATCACATGTTTCGTGAACATTGCCAGGGCAGTACAATATCTTGTTAGCCTGGTTAAAACCAGACCATTCTCAGTTGTAACTGAGTTATGGTCTGGCAAAGCGTCATAGACAAATCATTTCCAGAGGGCCGTCACCAACGGACGTCGCGGATAGACCTAAAACCAATCAGAGCGATGAAGGAGATGACGTATACAGAGCGGCGGCCGGCGGAGAAACATCTCAGATGCTGCGTCCCAATTCGCATACTATCCGTCCTAAATAGTATTCGAAAATAGAATTAGTACGTCCCAAATCGTAGTATGTTGAAATGAGTGTTCCAAAGAGACCCGGATGGTCTACTATATCCGGTCAGAATCCGAAGTGCAGATCGTTGCGCACTCTAACGGCTGATATTGCCCACAACCCATCGCGCGCTGGACGAGGATTCGGTTAGAACTACAAACACGACTGAAAAGTGTTCAAAAACTACAGACATGGAGGACGCGCGAGTCCGACGGTTATGTAGAGAGGTTTAGATAAAGGGGTTTGAGTGATTAATGATCAGTATCTAACCTCACGAAAATGTATTTATTCAATGTTGTCCACATTATATTGCATCTGCAGCATTGTGGACTTTGGCAAAGATACGTTTAGCCATTAACTTTTAAATGCATTATTATATTCAAATTCCAAACACATGAGTTGAGTCTCGGCATGAAAGCCCCATGACTGGCAGATGAACGTGCGACAACAATTCTCTCCGAAATGGTGAGAAGTTATATTAGATTGAATGGAGGAATTTAACTGTGACGAGATGATTGACAGGGCACTTTACGGTGACAGGATGTACGCGACAGAGCTGTCCGTTAAAGATGGCGAAGTAGTATGTCCCAAAGCTTGCCTACTCTTTTGCTACACACTCAAAAGTATGTACTTTTTCTTCACAAAAAGAGTACATACTTTTAGGGCGTAGTATAAGTAGGCGAATTGGGACGCAGCAAGAGTGTTGTTCTTGGCTCGGTTTTTAACAAAAATGAAATGTTCAAATCGCTTAAAACAGACGCGATAGCTGATTCGAACGAGTGATGTTCGACGGCATCCATCTTTGTAAGGCTACAAAATCTGCTTCAAAATCCCAGCGCTGTCGTCATCGTGTAAAGCCCGCCCCAACGTTTCTGATTGGTGCCGCGATTTCAAAGGATTAGAAATGGGCTTGAATGAGCTCTTTCCCACACTTATGCTGCGTCCCAATTCGCATACTATCCGTCCTAAATAGTATTCGAAAATAGAATTAGTACGTCCCAAATCGTAGTATGTTGAAATGAGTGTTCCAAAGATACCCGGATGGTCTACTATATCCGGTCAGAATCCGAAGTGCAGATCGTTGCACACTCTAACGGCTGATATTGCCCACAACCCATCGCGCGCTGGACGAGGATTCGGTTAGAACTACAAACACAAGTGAAAAGTGTTCAAAAACTACAGACATGGAGGACGCGCGAGTCCGACGGTTATGTAGAGAGGTTTAGATAAAGGGGTTTGAGTGATTAATTATCAGTATCTAACCTGACGAAAATGTATTTATTCAATGTTGTTCACATTATATTTCATCTGCAGCAGCATTGTGATCTTTTGCAAAGATACGTTTAGCCATTAACTTTTAAATGCATTATTATATTCAAATTCCAAACACATGAGGAGAGTCTCGGCATGAAAGACCCATGACTGGCAGATGAACGCGCTACAACATTTCTCTCCGAAATGGTAAGAAGTTATATTAGATTGAATGGAGGATTTGAACTGTGACGAGATGATTGACAGGGCATTTTACGGTGACAGGATGTACGCGACAGATCTGTCCGTTAAAGATGACGAAGTAGTATGTCCCAAAGCTTGCCTACTCTTTTGCTACACACTCAAAAGTATGTACTTTTTCTTCACAAAAAGAGTACATACTTTTAGGGCGTAGTATAAGTAGGCGAATTGGGACGCAGCATAACTTTCAGAGCAAATCTAAATTTGCCTGAAGTTGTCTGTTTTTTTCCCAGGCTAATATCTTGTTGCAACAGAATGACGATAAAAAATCAAGATACATTTTTTTAACCTTTATGGAGCTTTCCACAAACAGGAACAAAATAAGGCAGCAAAAGTCTTTTTGAGCACTCTATGATGAAACAGATAAGATCAGGATCAGCAGGGGCGTGAGACGGGGCTGTATTTTGTCCCTATTTCTTTTAAACCTCTACGCTGCGGTGGTCGTGTGAAATTTAGACCTGGACTCATCGAATATTGATTGGGGGAACCATCAACAATTTGAGATATGTGGACGATTATGTCACTCTGAAATCACTAGACTACAACAGTTATTTTGGCCATGTTATGTGAGCTAACTCGCTAAAGTCAGTAATGTGTGGAATGGTCAGTGGAATCAAAAGAAGGGCGCGGCAAATAACTCGCTGGCTCAACACCATTAAAATGGATACCAATATGAACATTAAACAATTGAAAGAAGCCGTGCTCAACAGGATAGCATGGAGAATGCATGTCTATAAGGTCGCCGATAGTCAGATACAAGTGAAAGGATAGACTATCTTCAAATTTATGTTAGATGTCTAATATATCTAATGGTTCTCAACAAAAAGCATTGGATTTGTGCCCCTGATGATTTAAAAACAAAAATAACATGACTCCAAAAATGTATATGTGGAAAGTGTCTCATAGAAAACCACAGTCAAAGAGCAATACTTATAACCTTTCACAAAGCCTACAAAACACATAGCCACAGACACAACACAGCATGAGTTGCAATGGTGCATAAATACACATTCTAGCCTCATGGAATACAGTCTTGCTGACTAACTTTCACTAACATGCTTTCCCAGTTACAAATCAACAAAATCAATGGCCTGTCGGCATTTGTGCGTGTAGAACTTTGAGTTCATGTTTGTGTTGCAGTGCAAATGCCGAGGTAGTGTTCATGTCTGCTGGGTTCAGCTGTCAGCCGTCACAAGAAAACAAAGCGTGTTCTCCCTGTCTCGGGGGTGTGTGTGAACCATTGAGAACTAACTGAGAATGCCTTTTAAATTCCTGAATTTGATTTGAGGAAGCAAACAGGATGTCAAATTGTAATTCAAATCCATCAAATCCAATTCATATCCATCCACAAAGTAAAAATGAATGTATTAAATTTAATGATTGAAAAGTTTGGGTTAAATGTTGTTCCACCACAGTCTTCCGCCACATACATATATATACATATATATATATATATATATATATATATATATATACATATATATATATATATATATATATATATATATATATTCCAACTCATGAACTGTCAAAATCCAACTCATGAACTGAAAAATAGACATTCTTTATTCTTAAGTTTGAAAATTATACCTGATATAAAGAATTGATATTCATTACGGATGCCAATTTCAGTCAGCCATGCTCTTTAATATATATATTTTTTAATTTTCATTAAAATCATTACAATGTCAAACTGTACACACTCACTTCTGAGCTGCTACTGGCTCCACATCAATGTCAAGTCTTTAAAGAAGCAAAAATATACTTTGTCTTTCTTTCGGAGCAGCAAATAAATAATTTGAATCCATTATTCGGACAGCATTATTTATCAGGAAACCTCAGTGAGTTCAACACAGTTGGCTGTTTGCAGGTACAGGGCTGATTTAATGTGAAGTGGTGAGGACAGATCCTTCCCATCAGTAATGTCAAATACAGCATGCTTCCTGCACGCAATGCCCTCATTATTCCCAGTGAGCGGTGACTCTGGATGCCTCAGAGCCGGATGTCTGTGGGAATTAGTGAGTTCTATAGGCCGGTTGTCTAATATGGAGTTTTCCGTGGCAACAGGTCTGTGTGTGTGGCCGGGTTCGGCACTTTCACAGCTGCTGGTGGTGCTGCTCTGCTCGGTGTAGAGGTCTCGCACCAGGCCGTTGACTTTAATCCGAAGTGAATCTGCCACGCTCGTTCGGGTTGAGGTTCGGGTGCTCCCATTGGAAGAAAGAGGCTCCCGTCTGCCCAAGATGTGATAGCGTACTATCTTCCGGAAGGTGTATCTGAACTCACGTATGCGGTAGGCGTAGATGAAAGGGTTCACGACCGAATTTGCATGCGAAAGGATTATAGCCAGGTACATGATAAGAACGGGTGGCCGTTCACACTGAGGACAAAACAGAGTGAAACAGTTGATGATGTGCAGCGGCAACCAGCACACAGCAAACAAGCCAACGATGATGGCCAGAGACTTGGCGGCATGGACCTCTTTCTGCAGGGTGGAGCGGGACTTGAGCTCGCACGGCATGGCCTTGGACTCGATGCATTTGAGTTGGTGGCGTGCAGCCATGAAGATCCGCAGGTAAATGGCCAGCATGAGAAGCAAAGGCAGCAGCACGCAGGCGAAGAAGTTGAAGTAGACCATGTAGTCCATGACCACCACCTCCTCGAACAAACACTGCATCATGCCGGGCGGGCAGTCGGTGCTGTTGATGGGCTTCTCTGAGCGGGCTTTGTGCCAGCCTAGCATGGGCGTTAGACCGATGATAACCGACAGAACCCAGCAGATCGCTATGATGCCTTTGGCACGCTGCCCGGTTACTAGGCTGTTGTATCTGGAAGAGAGAGAAAATCATTTCTGTCAGGACCACTGTCGTCAAATACGATTGACAATTAGCATACAGTTTGGATTGGCGGTATGGTTCCGTTCTGGGCGAGAACTCCCTGCACATCCATGCAGCCTAGCATGGATAAGAGCAGGGAGAGCAGTAATAACCCCCCTTAGGGGAAACAGAACAGAACTAACTTGAATGTTTTGCAGATATCATTCATTAATTTTAATGACAACATAATTAGAGAATTTTAGTCTGATTCAGGAGCAATCAGAATGCCCGACGAGCAATCCTGACTGACGAGAGGAGGAGCTGGGGATGGAGGAGGGTAATTAGCTCCTGAGAAACACGATAGCTGCTGAAAATACTGAAGAAGCTTATATATGTACACAGTGATAGGCGTCATATTCCTATAGGTGGACGTGGATCAGCCGAGAGTCAGCTGATGCAAGCTTGACTAACGCGACCTGACAGAACTAACGCTACGGTTGATGTTTTTCAAATTCCCCAGCCATAAATGTTTGTTCCAGATTGTCTGGACTGCACATCTAAAAGGTCCAAAGTACTAACAAAAGTAAGCAAATGACAGCATGGCTGTAAAACTAGACACCCCTTAAAAACTGTTTACATCATGCTGGAATTATGTAATTATTAGTTTCCCAAGAGTAAAAATCTTTCATGTCTCATAATTGCGACTTTTCAGTTCTGACTTTATATCTTACAATTGCAATTTTATTTCTCATATTTTTTTTTATATCTCATCTGGTGGCAAACAATTTTCTATTACTGAATAAGAGACAAACATGTACCAATTGTCTTTAAAGATTATTTATTCCCTTGCAAGGAAAGGTCAACAGTCATACAAAGTGCCTGAAGAGTGTGACAACGAGTGGGGGGCATCCTTCCTTTTTTATAGTTGTTCCTCCCCCAAGGTTGTTTTCCTGAGGCTAAATGAAGAGATCTCTCAACCATAACTAATACATTGTTTAGATTTGTCTATCATATTAAATCCTTGAATGGAGACCCTCTGTCTCGGTCATGCACTTAGTCACACATTAACTTTTATCAAGTCATATACAAGGACATACACATACATACACTCACCTAAAGGATTATTAGGAACACCATACTAATACTGTGTTTGACCCCCTTTCGCCTTAATTCTACGTGGCATTGATTCAACAAGGTGCTGAAAGCATTCTTTAGAAATGTTGGCCCATATTGATAGGATAGCATCTTGCAGTTGATGGAGATTTGTGGGATGCACATCCAGGGCACGAAGCTCCCGTTCCACCACATCCCAAAGATGCTCTGTTGGTTTGAGATCTGGTGACTGTGGGGACCATTTTAGTACAGTGAACTCATTGTCATGTTCAAGAAACCAATTTGAAATGATTCGAGATTTGTGACATGGTGCATTATCCTGCTGGAAGTAGCCATCAGAGGATGGGTACATGGTGGCCATAAAGGGATGGACATCAACAATGGTCAGAAACAATGCTCAGGTAGGCCGTGGCATTTAAACGATGCCCAATTGGCACTAAGGGGCCTAAAGTGTGCCAAGAAAACACCCCCCACACCATTACACCCACCAGCCTGCACAGTGGTAACAAGGCATGATGGATCCATGTTCTCATTCTGTTTACACCAAATTCTGACTCTACCATCTGAATGTCTCAACAGAAATCGAGACTCATCAGTCTTCTACTGTCCAATTTTGGTGAGCTCTTGCGAATTGTAGCCTCTTTTTCCTATTTGTAGTGGAGATGAGTGGTACCCGGTGGGGTCTTCTGCTGTTGTAGCCCATCCGCCTCAAGGTTGTGCGTGTTGTGGCTTCACAAATGCATTGCTGCATACCTCAGTTGTAACGAGTGGTTATTTCAGTCAAAGTTGCTCTTCTATCAGCTTGAATCAGTCGGCCTATTCTCCTCTGACCTCTAGCATCAACAAGGCATTTTCGCCCACAGGACTGCCGCATACTGGATGTTTATCCCTTTTCACACCATTTTTTGTAAACCCTAGAAATGGTTGTGCGTGAAAATCCCAGTAACTGAGCAGATTGTGAAATACTCAGACCAGCCCGTCTGGCACCAACAACCATGCCACGCTCAAAATGGCTTAAATCACCTTTCTTTCCCATTCTGACATTCAGTTTGGAGTTCAGGAGATTGTCTTGACCAGGACCACACCCCTAAATGCATTGAAGCAACTGCCATGTGATTGGTTGATTAGATAATTGCATTAATGAGAAATTGAACAGGTGTTCCTAATAATCCTTTAGTTGAGTGTATATGCATAAGGATATGCATTATGCATCGACACAACATTAATCTAATTACCATCATATTTCTAAGATTCTATAAATATAATTAAATGCAAACATATAGAACATATTAAATTGCTTCCACACTCACAATCACATCTTCATATCTCACAATGTAACCTTCTATATTCTGACTTTATATCTCAGAATTGCAATTTATTTTTCATAATTGCGACTTTATATATCAACTGCGACTTTATTTCGCACAATTTCTATATTCTGACTATATCTCTCAGTTGTGATTTTTATTTTTTCATAATTATGCCCAGGTCTCATAATTGCAACTTTATAAAACTTGCATCTCAATTGTGACTTCATATCTCACAATGTAACTATTTAGTTATTTTAAACTTTATCTCATAATTACATTTTCATTTTTTTACTTTAAGTCTGAAACTTCCTATAATTCAAACAGCATCTAGCCTACTCATATATTTATGTCATTTTAATATAGCCAGTGTTACCTTGTTTGCTTTCTTTCTTCTTCTAGATTTTACAAAAGAATACATTTGTGAAGGAAGGTAGAGATGAAGATTTTTTGTCTGTCATCGACAGCAATATCACACATAGATACATTTGTATCATAGAAATTAATATTAAAGCTCAAAGTAAAATCTCGTAATTATGGTAATTCTGACACAACGTGAACAGAGAATTAGAACAACCTTGAAGCAACCCCAGTGCTAATGATCCTAGCATCCATTCACAGTATTTCCAGCAAACTCTCCCATTGGAGCAATTAAGCAGAAAGAATGTGCTCAGAAATGTCAGCGTTTGGAACAGAAATCTATTTTCAGTCTTTTTTTGGGCCAGTGTGGGAGAACAGCTGAGTTCCTTGGCCTCTATTAGTCTCATTCTCCAGATGTAGAAGTTCAGTGAGCCACACAGAGAAAACATCCCCGCCCCCACCCAAAACCTGCTGACAGGACGTGGACATGCACGTGGTCTATCACAAATCTCATTGAAAATAGCAGAACTGACCATTCCAAAACAGAATGAGACAGTATTATCCCAACATTTCCTTAATCTCCTTTAGCAGATTAGCTACCCATCCTGAATAGTGCTAATCGGCTCATCATGAGGTATGAAGAGTTTACGGGAAAAAATTGGCATCTGATAAAAGACTGACTGACAAAAAACGGAAGTGGATACTTGCTAAAGAAAATCTGTACAAACTATTAGCAAAAACATTCCAGAGTAAATCAGATTTATGAGAGGCTCAAAGACAGCCTCAAAATCAAAAGTTTTCAGACCTTGCCATGTTCTTAAATCATATTCACCCAAAAAATAGGCAAGAATCTGATATTTGTTGGAAAGACACAATGTGTGCTATAATGGAACCCTAAGTTTATTTCAAATGAGTAATTTGGCCCTATTTTTGCCCTGGGAACAGTGCCATGTGTGTTCATTTCCTACAAAGACCATCTTAATCCAGCATGAATCTCCATACTGATCCAGGCTGGTTTCCCTGCTGAAAAAAAAACCCATCTTAGCAGGCCAGCCTAAGTTGGTCTACTTGTCTTAGGTAATCTTCCAGCCTGGTCAGGCTAGTTTTAGAGAGGTTTTAGTCACGTTTCAGCTAGACCAGCTTAAACCAGCAAAGCCCAGCCCAGTGTGCACTTTCAGTATGGGTTATTCTGGTCTAGTTGCTTTGATGTTCCAAAAAATGCTGGTCAACTAGAAAGAAGAAAGCTGGTTCAGCTAGTTAACCCTTAAATGCATGAATGTTTCGCCAATCATTATTATATATTCGGGTCTTTAGCGACCTGGATCTATATCTTACACGGATGGATCTCTAACTGTAGCAATAGTATAAAACTCTCCTATTACTTTAATTACAGTTGCAAAATTAAATAAAGCATATTTTGTTACCTTTTGGATTTTGGAAGGGTTCAATTTCAGCAGATGCTTTTTACCATCATCACTGTAATAGTCAGAGCTCATTTCCCCAGTACATTCAGCATCTGGCTCAGATTCGCGATCTTATTCTCAAAACTATTGTTTTCAACATCTTCAAAACCAATATTTTAATCGCTGACAGCTTCTTCACCAGATCCACCATCAATCACTAATATTTGATTGCGTACAGTACTTGCTCTGCAGTAAATCGCTGAGCCATTTCAAGCTTATGTATTCTTTTGTTTTATGCCCGTACGCATTATGAGTGAAACATCACGTCATCATTGTGTATCAGATTGAGGAATATACAGTAGGTGAATTGCATTTATTGAGTCATCAGAGATTCAATTATTGTTAAACAGAAAAAATAGACGAACATTATTACATACCACGGGTCGCTATTGACCCAATACACTTTTTACAAAAAGATTATTTGAAAACAGGCATTCTTTTTCAAAAAAAATTTCTTGCAATTCATAACACATGGTAGATATTCTAGATAACTTGTAGAAAACTTTCTCCTGAAGGCCAAAATATTCAACATATGGCATGAAACATATGGTCTACAAAATGTAGTAATAAACAGATCCAGCTGACAATAGGAATTAAAAAAACAACCTCCCTGAAGTAAAATAAATATCCAAACATGAATATCCTGAAAGCAACATTCTTCACTCACCGTAACGGGATCTTGATAGCAATGTAGCGGTCAATGGCGATGGCCAGAAGACTAAATATGGAGCTCTGGGTCAGCACTAGGACGAAGCAGGCGATGAACAGACAACCATAGAATCTGGCACAGAAACCAGTGCTGATCACGATGGAGAAGGGGATGGCTAGCACACCCACTGCAATGTCCGCCACGGCCAGCGAAACAACAAAGAAGTTGGTGATGCTCTGGAGGTTGCTGTTGAGGGCCACTGCCCAGCAGACCAACACGTTGCCCAGGATGGAGAGCAGGGCAATCAGCAGCTCCAGAATCATGTACAACACGTCAAAGACATTGTTCAGCATGGTGAGGTCTCTGGGGAGAAAGGACGATGCCTCGCCTCAATGTCCATAGCTGCAGCTCGAGGCAACAGCCAACTCACAAGGCCTAGTGTCAGCCTTACCAGAAGACTGAGATGCCTTTAGAAGAATAATCAAATGTTGCGTCTGTAAAAACGTTCCAGACTGTTGAATCGCTAGTTAAAAATGTGCCATAAAACTTTGTAAATCATTTTTAAAAGTATTTATACACATTAGAATTTTACCTCAGATCTTACTAAAAAGATTTGGCATTAAAATAAATAAAATAAAAAAAAGTTTAAAATCCGTCATGATCCCATGTCATGATGTTAAAACTTGATGGTCCAGTCCTCGTTCCATGTGTTGCTTGTCCTTCTTTCTATAACATTTAGTATTCCACTGCATTCCCTGGAGAAAGAAGAAAAGAAAATGTCATCAACAGGAAAACAAGGCTCTGAAGAGAACGACTGGACAAAAACAGATAAAAGTAAAAATTTTACTTTTTTTTTGGCATTGACAACAATATAGGGTTTAAAAATAATACTGAGTGTTGCAGCAACATGATAAGATTGTCCCATTTCCTAAAGCCTAACAATGAAATTCTGACACTTTATCGTGATTGACTAATAACAGCAGACTATTGAGCTTTTCCAGAGTCAAAGCCCTTTCTTGTAATTACAAATGGCAAGCTTTAACACATTGCAAGATTAAGAAACATATGTGAACACAAACAAATCTTGAGGTGGATATTCTTTATCTCAGACTTTACATTTACCAGACAGTCCAGTAGTGATAGCCAGAAGCTTTTCTTTTGTTTTAGTGTTTATGGGAAGTCATTCTGAAGCCCTTAACTGAGAGTCTGAGTTATTTACCCTGAAGTGTTCCCACACTGTTGTAGAAACGCACCCTGAGGTTACTCACCTCTGAAAAACATGTGAAAACAGCTGCTCTGCTACATTTACAGCGCTTTTCAAACATACATTACAAACATTTAAAACCGTAAATATTAGAATAAATAGCATTTATATATATGCGTTACAATATAATTCTAGAGGGAATTCTATTGGTCCTCAATGGGTTTTATATTTTCGGAAGAGAAGGAGATTTTTTATTTTTGTATATTTTTTAAGTCAATTTTGTGAACTTTTAGGACTACACTAGCATATAGACAACCTCAAAGCTTAAATACAGGGATTAATATTTGGAACATAATGGCCTTGTTTCACAATGGCCAGGATTAGGCCTTAGTTCAATTATTAAGTAGCTTTTATAAACATGCCTTAAAAAACATGACTTGTGTGCATCTTAAGACAAAACAATGGCACTGATATATTTTAAGATATGTCAGTGCAAATTGCTTTTAGTTAAGACAACACAAACATTCATTTTAGTCTGTGACTAGGCAATCCTTGTCCGTAAAACCGGGGGTAAGTCTCATGACATTTATTGACAACAAAAAAAGAACAAAAATGAAAAGAATGTGAAAAGGTGACTGTCATAAACAAGAACCGACAGTGGGGGAGGTGAAAATTATTGTACTAACAGGTGAGAAAACATAAGAAGAAGATCCTGACGCCCAGCCTCACAGCCATTGATATGGATCTGTGAGAGTTTAGGGCTGACAATGGGACAACAGAGAAACGGGTCGCCAAAACATTGAAATTAACCCTTTGATCAGTTTTCCAAAGAAGTCTTCTGGATTTAGTGCTTTGCATTTACAAGACGACAGATCGTGGGCCACAACCTGTGACAACACCAGACTCAACAGTGGACCCTTGTGGATGGATGATGGAAAAGATCAGTCTACATCCATCCACCAGTCACAAACTCTATCTGGCTCAAAATCTGATTCATTCCTAACTAAACCAAATCCAAAATATTAGGGTTTGATAGCAAACCAATTCAAACATTTCAGATGAAACAGCAAGACCAGCTCAGAACAAACAGATGTACTTCAGCTGTGTGCGAATGTAGGCTTTACAGCTGTTTTACTCTCCTTATACCACAGCTGATTGATAGGACCATAAAATGAAAAATGCTCCATTTCTCATTTGAAAATCTGTTTTGATTCTTACATTCGAAGATTTATTTGCTGTTATGAAGTTAAAAGTAAAATCTGGGTCCAGTTTGATATAAATGATGTTCCAATACATCTAGCATGCTGAAATCACAAATCACAACACTAACCCTTAAAGAAAAGCTTCAAGGGCCCTTCCAGTTCTCCATCAACAAGTAAACCACATATCAGTAGAAACAAAAAGTCAATTTTACACACACACATACACGTGTGTGTGTGTGTGTTATAACTCTGATCTAAAACAAAACTCAGATATACTGCGCAGAAAAACATTAAAATAACTGGTATCTCTTGTCATGTTATTTTACCAATCAGTAATCATCAATACCAGTATCTTTTTTCATTTCTCTAGTAACCATGCATTAGAATAGACAGTAGTTCTGGTAGTCCCAAGTGTTAGTGGTAACAAACTGAAATTTTGTCATTGTCATACAAAGATCTTATAGATTTTAACTATTGACTTCTGACTCATTTGACTAGTATGTAAAATTGTTGATGGTACGTATTTCTAAGTATTACTAATAAAAATTAGGCTATTACATTAATTACTTATTTTGTAGTAATTAGAAACTATACAAAAGTTACTAGCATCTACAGTATTCCAGGTTTACTAGTGCTTAATTTATTAGAAAACTAATGCCTATTTATGAGACACCAGTATTCAACATCTATACCAGCAAACACACAATGTATAAAATAACAACATAGAGTGCTGAATCAACACAAAATTGTTGTTAAAGTTAACACTTTTGATGTTAGAAACTGTGGGTGTTAATTTGTGTACAGTTTTGCTGCTTACTTTATTGTTCAATTTCCAATGATAGTAACAACTGGAAGAAACAGAAGTGTGTGCACTGTAAAAAAATTTTGAAGTGGTAAATAAAACAAAAATTCATGGAGTACCTTTTACAAGAAAATACTGGTAACACTGGTTTAGGGTCCAATTCTTACTATTAACTGTGTATTAGCATGCATATTACTAGTTTATTGGCAGTTTATTAGTACTTATAAAGCACATATTAATGTCTTGTTCTGCATGACCATATTCTACATCCATTAATCCCACCCAATACCGAAACTTAACTACCTTATTAAATATTAATAAGCAGTAATTTCATAATTAACAGTTAGTTAAAAGTGAGAGTTAGACCCTAATCTAAAGTGTGAACAAAATACTATTTCAGGTTTCTTTGCTTCAAAAATGTACGTTTGATTACCTAATTAAGTGTTACTTACTGTTTCTATAATTGTTAATTTACCGTACTAGCCAATTCTGAGTGAATATAGTTTCCATAGCCTGCCCTACCAATTTTTTTTAAAAGTTTTAAACAGTATGTGTTTAAAGAATAAGTACCTACTAGTAAATTTGGATTAGATACGAGTAACCATGTGACTAAACAAATGAAGTATTTAATAATGAATGCCAGAGTCTAATTGAAAGTAGGCTATAACTTAATCGCTGTTGAAAAATACCAAGCGTTCAGTGAATAGGCTAGTTGGTGGTGAAATTGAAAAAGATGCCAATTCCTACAGGAATACTTACTAGCAAAAATGAAAACACTAGTTTAAGCAGTAGGCTAACGTTATTTCACAACAACATACACAATGGTTCATTTTAAGGAATACATGTTAAAATGGCTTGCCGTGAACTGCAGTTTTATTTACACCGCTAATTTGCGCCCAAACGCAATTCAGTTACTAATCGTTTTCTTCTCAATGAATTAGTTAACGTTAGCTGTTTTCCAAGGTTATTTGTAAATGACAGAGCTAGTTGGGGTTGTTCCTGTATTATTTGTTTTGAAGCTAAAATATTTTGAACTGCACACAGCATGAGTTTTAAATATTAGAAACAATCTCACTTGAATAATTCACTTTAATTTAAAAAGTGCAGGCAATCTGTGTACGAATTATTTAATTAAAGTATGCCAACAAATCCGATTCATTCGAAACTCCGCGGGCTCTCATTTAGGTAGTTATGGTTTCAACTTACCATCAGAGCTGATAACTCCTGCAATGACTGAATAAGAAAAATAAAACAAGCAGGACACCCCATGAACAAAAGATAAAAAGGCAACCCTCCGAAAAAGAGTCCTCCAGTGGTTCATGATTCGTTAATTATTCCGTCGGCGCGTTCAGGCGTCAGCTGTGAGTCGCGCGCCCTCATATCAGCACTAAAGAAAATGACAGACCATATGAAAGCCTGCTTGACCAATCCGGAGCCGGAGGTCTGCACGAATGTTTAGATACTGATACTGCTCCTTCCTGTGATCAAGTTTCAGTGAAACAACCGAACTGCGAGTGCCATGTCTCTTGAGAGATTATCTGAAAGGAAATTTACAAGGCCGAAGTACAGTATTCAAATTAGCTACTATTTTGTATTGACCATGTAATAGGTTTTTATTGAGATTTACCAATCATTTAAAATTGAAATCTTTGTCAATATATTAAAAATAATCTATAAACAGACAGTTTCTCGGAGACTTCAGTCCCACAGTTAAAGCAGACATACCGGTATTAAGGTCAATCTGGGTTTCATTCACATGTGACAGTGAAAGACAATAGGGATCTGTGCAGGAAAGCAGGCCAATTAATTGGTCTCATTCAGGACAAAATGCAACATTTTTCCCTATGTAATGACTCACGTCATTTCTAATCTTAGAAATGCACTAATCATGCCGCACAACACCCATCCTTTACAACAATAAAGAGCAAAAACTAAACTCATAAACATCCACCATCTCCTTTCCTCAGACCTTTTGCCGGTTTGTAAATGACCTGTTAAATGTGTTTTAAGGCAAAGTTTAGAAAAGCCTTCCAGTCAAATGGGTGGGCGACCACAACGCATTACAATGTTACTTGAATGACCAGTCCGGAAAGGAAATTAAAACCTCATTTTTGTTATTTCTATATACTATTCAAGTTGTTCACCTAGATTCATAAAGACCAATTAATCTATCTCTGAAAAATTGAAGCCGAAAAGCGATTTCTCTACGCTGAGCTAAAGAACTCCTGAGAATTTAATGGCTAGCTAAATTAAATTAACAAAAATGCAAAGAAAAACATAACTAAATCATAAACATTTACACACCATAACTTGTTCATTTAGGAGAAAAAGCATATTGATTGCTCTTCACATTTATTTATAAAAAGGAAAACATTTAACCTTTTTTATTAAGATAATGCTCTCATAATTAAAACAAAAAAACTAAACAAATGGCAGCAAAAGAGTTCAAGAACAGAAAATAAACTGGCATAAAGTAACAATCTAAAAGGCAACAGAGCTGGAGAAGCCTTTTGCTGTATTACATTCATATTAATGTGATGAAAGCTGGACGAAGCACATAAAACAGATACTGAATGCAGGTCCATCTCAACATGCCTCTTTTTTTTTTAAAGTAAATCAAGCTGATATGAGGCTCCTCAACAAAACATTTGGTCAGGTTCAAACAAAGATCAATCTGTCATTTACTTACAATGAATATGTGATGATGGTCCAAAAGTGAAGTACAGTAACTTATACTGTTAAAACCAGAGACGCACGTAATGTAAAAATGACTAAACTGTAACATAGTTTGGAATTAATCTTCAACGCTTACCAGTACCTGCAGATTGGTCTTTCTCTCAGAAAAAATAAACTGCTTAGTTAAACACACACTGGAATTTGAATCGGTATTATTTCAAACAATTCAAAATGCTCCTCGAGGATGGAAAAAATTAAATACTCTATTAAAAGAATTTAAGCGTAGAAAATAAGAGACATACCAGAAAATAGAAAATTTTCATGAAAAATTCCTATGTTATCATTATTGTTTTTATTTTAATGTCTTGTATTAAGTGTTATTTGCAGACAGGTGGGAAATATACTTTCATACTCATGAAAAGAGAGCGATGCCTGAATTCAGCACAGCTGGAAAACAGGATATATGTGACGATTAGGATTTTTCTCACTCACTCATGCAGAAAATCTCTATAAATCATCCTATTCATCCATATTAAAAGCACTGGAATGTAGCTTCATTTACATCTTCAATTAGTGCATGTAAGATGATTTTTTGTGCTTTGCAAACTATAAAATGTGCAGGTATTGGTGCGCATAACATATTATGAATCACATATGGATTATTCGTTGTGATAAATATCGATAAGACTTTCTTATCCTGAGAAAGAACATACCATTTGATTAGTACTGAAGGAAGTTAGCTTAACTGCATCACAAACAACATTTCATTTTTGGTATACTATTTCAGACTAATACACTGGACAGTACATGCACATGTGCTGCAAATCTGTTGTAGTGTTTTCTACAGTATCTTACTGTTGTTGAGCAGCACTAATGTCATGAAATGGCTCAAAAGGTTACACAAGCTTATTGCTGACCTCCCTATTTAATATGTAGTATTTCAAGCCAAGATCGGTCACAGTCGTAACATAAAGGCGCCCACGATGAGCTTTCAAAACAATCCTGTATAAAGTTAAACCACTGACTGTGTGCTGTAGTGAACAACTCCTATTAGTGTACCATTCTCCTCTACTGAAGTGCTTCTCCAATAAAGCGTTTCGATTAGGCACTGCTTTGAGCAATCCGCAAGTCTCGCTCTTTTAAACCAAGTTAAATTGTTGCACGTTGTGAATTAAGGTGAAGATCTTGCTCCAAATGCCTGTCTGGACGCAAGAACTCGGGGTGGCAAAAGGCACGGGGTCACAAGCGAGTCCACGCTGTTCCTCGAGACTGATTTCAAATCCACAGGCTCAGATCATCCACTCTAAGAATTAGTAACTGGATGTGAAGTCCGTAGTGTTTTAGGGTCTCCTGACAGTGAGTTGAAGCACTATTGCCAAGGCAAACTGATTCCGCATTAGCAGCCGAGTTCCACTGTAGAGGATTTCCTTGATATAATCAATGTATCACGCCATATCAGCATATGCTAATGCAATTGTCCTTGAGATTGATGTAATATGACTTTGTGCTAGGGTTAG
This sequence comes from Tiaroga cobitis, assembly GCA_030578255.1. NCBI lineage: Eukaryota > Metazoa > Chordata > Actinopteri > Cypriniformes > Leuciscidae > Tiaroga > Tiaroga cobitis. The sequence continues at coordinate 25,753,114 of CM060598.1, forward strand.
GCCTGGATGATATGGTGGGGTATATAAAAGGACATGTACTCAGGTCTCAAAATACTTGTAGATAGCAGTGACGTAAGTCATAACACTCTGCCAGTCCGGTCTTTCAGTATGGACCATGTCATCGATGTCCTAAAAGAGAAAGAGAGAGATAATTAAAGTGTATTTGAGAAAAAGCACATTATACCACTTATTTTCATCATTTCAGCAGGAAGAAATCAGTGAAACTCCATGAAGATTCCATGACTTTTATGATATTAAAAAAAAACTATTTGCAGAGATATCCAGGGATGTTTTAAACTATTACACTTATTATTGGTGCACAAATGCCTCTAATAATAATATTAAAAAAACAACAACAATGTAGTCTATCCAAATCCAGCCAAAATATTTTAGAGAAGAACACATGAACAATTTACACTGCATTTATTTGATTACAAATACAGTAAAAACAGTCATATTGTGAACTACTATTACAATTGAAAATATTGGTTTTCTATTTTAATACATTTTAAAATGTAATTTATTCCTGTGATGGCAAAGCTGAATTTTCAGCATCATTGCTCCAAGGTTCAGTGTCATATCATCCTTCAGAAATCAGTCAGTCAGTTTATTTTTTATAAATGTTGAAAACGGTAACACTACAATAAAGTTCCATTAGTTAATGGTAAATGACACATTTATTAACATTAACTAACAGTGAGCTATACATTTGTTACAGGATTTATTCATCTTTATTAATGTTGGTTAATAAAAATACAACTGTTCATTGTTAGATCATGTTAGCTATGGTCCATTAAATAATTCTAACATATACTGTGCAACTTTTAAATTTGAATAATGTATTAGTACATTTTGCTAATAACAAGAACTAAAATTACTAAATGCTTTAGAAGTGTTTTTCATTTATAGTTCATGTTAACTAAATGTAGTTAGCTAATGTTACCACATGAAACCTTATTGTAAAGTGTTACCTTGAATACACCTAATATTTTTGTGAAAACTATGATGCACTTCTTTTTAGAATTCTTTGATGGATAGAACGTTTATAAGAACAGCATTCATTAGGAAGTATTTTTAACATTATACATGCCATTACTGTCACTTTTGATCAATTGTGTGTCCTTGCTGAATAAAAGTATTTTACTTAAAAAACAAAAACTTTGAAGAATAGTCTATGTTCAGTATATACATTTGTATGACTTCTCCATGATTTTGAAAATTTCATTCATTTCTAGGACTTGCTTTAGCTTCAGTGCATGCTGAACATATTGTTTAAGTAGTTCACAATAAGGAAACAATTCTATATTGTGTGCTATAAGTAAACAGCGCTAGATGATAATTAAGTGTTTCCAGCTTTTCACCTGCTGTCAGCTTACAGGATGGGTGTGGACGACAGAAATGCCTTAGATCTGCATTAGGTCTTTGCGCACGTCGCTCCAATGAAACTCTGACTGCTGAACATGGCCATTTGTGTGCAAACTACAGGCTTACTTCATCAGCTGGCCTGAATGAGTTGTTGTAATAAAGCTAATGCAAAAGATCTACTTACCAGAGTGGACTTGATGCCCACACTTTCTGCTGCTTGGAAGGCCAGAGTGAAATTTCGTCTCTGAAAACAAATAAATAGTTGTGAGATTAACAACAAATAATAAACCAAGATTAACCTAAAAAAATAACAAAGATCTGTTCTCATAGGCTTGATAAATCTTTCAAATAAATGCTACTTGGTTAGATATTTGTTATTTTTTTAAAGTGTGTTTTAACTGTCCGAATACTATAGACATCATGACTATAAGGCATAGTCATGCTGCAGAATCCGCAGTGTACTTGCCTTGTCCTGACTGTTGAGCTCTTGATAGGGAATATGAGCAGGCAGGTATGTGTGAAGGACAGCGCAGAAGGCCAGTCCATCATTCCAGCTGCTGCTGAAGTTGGTAATGTCGATGTTCTGTGGAACAAACAGACACGACAGACTTTATATATGCCCCTGGACTTTGCATTAACATGAACTAAAAACGTGAGATTATGAAATTTAAGATGCAGTACATTTAAAACCAGAGGGTTTCAATATGAAACGCCAGGTTAAAGTCATAAAATGTAAGAAATTCAGTGGAACACATTCAATGGAACATTACCCAACAAACATTGCAAAATCTTCTGGGGTGTGAAGCAAATTTCCTGTTCATAGCTTCTGCCACAACCTCATTTGTGCTCGAAAGAGCAAAATAACACGTTTCAGATCCATTTCTACGAACGTCTTCTACACTGTCCTGAAGTCCACCTTTTACCTTAATGTGTGGCAGAAGAGCAGAGAGCCTTCAATAGTCTCCAGCTCATATATTCACACATACTGTAAGAACTACTACGGATGCATCAGGAACATTAGTTATTTTGGCTGACATTTAATGCAGAATTACTGATGCACTTAATTTTTTCAGAACAACCTTCTCTAGGAATAAATACGGAGTTCTAAAGGAATAAAACAGCTTCTTTTGTTCCTACATTATCTTATCGTTTTTGAGAAAGAAAAAAAACCCAGATATGTTGCGCATATCGAAGTCGAATTGTATTATTACATTCAAAAATATATAAATAAATAAACAGGAACAAGAATTTTGAAAGTATATAAATATACATACATATAAATATTGTGCTTCTATTTTACATGCCAGGGAACCAACCTGATAGCCCTCGGTTTTCTTCTGACACCATCTCAGCAGTGCATTTCTTTTAGAACCACCATATTCACGAGCCAAAGCAGACAGAGGGTCTTTTCGCTCCTCTCTAGAGGGATAAACAAAACAATGACGACTGTTCTAGCAACCTTGTTATTATTCAACTCAGAAAAAGCATTCCAGCAGTTCAGATTTAGAGCACAGAATATTTTGAACAGGTCAAAATGCATGTCCATTGATCGCCATTACATTTTTATGAGAAGCGAAACAAAAGTGTGTATGATCCAGCATGTGTGTAGTCAGAGTCAGTTCTAGGCAAGTGCGTACCGAAGGCGGCTGCGTGCTGTGGGATTGACGGAGGCAGTGGGGGAGGAGGAAGATGACAGGGAGAGAGGAGGTGCAGAAGAGCCCATGGCTATCAGAGAGGAAGATGGGCCTCCATCAGGAGTACTGATATCCCTCTTCACCTCTTCGCTGCTTCTCCGAGACACTAAACAATGGAGAAAGAAAAAGTTTGATCATCATTTGGGTAACAGTAGTCCCTACTCTTTTGGTGTATACTAGTGGTATAAACGCATTGCTGTATTACATGTCACATGCATCAATAATGAAATTGAATAACTGATTATATGTATTATTATAATGTATATGTATAATGTATTATGTGTTCATCTGCTCTTTTACAAAAAATCCAATCTACTTCCTGCATGGATGCATTCATTTAATTGTCCCTCCAGTTGCATCCGTTTCTCCGGAATATGAAAATAATTATGAAAAGTGTCATTGTTGTCAGAAGAAATATTTTCACCCCTAGTGAATGTTTACTACTGTTAAAAAGTTTGGGGTTGGTAAGATTTAAATCTAAGATTTAGTTCAGTAAAAACAGTAATATTGTGAAATATCATTATAATTTAAAATAACTCTTTTCTATTTTAATATATTTTAAAATGTAATTTATTTCTGTGATGGTAAAGCTGAATTTCTAGCAGCCATTATTCCAGACTTCAGAGTCACATGATCCTTCAGAAATCATTATAATATCCTGATTTTGAAGGAATATTTCTTATTATCGTAAATTGTTTTCAGGATTCTTTAATGAATAGAAAGTTAAAAAGAACAGCATTTATTTGAAATATAAATATTTTGTAACTTATGATCCATTTAATGCATCCTTGCTGATTATGGTCTCAAAACTTACTGACCTCAAACACTTTTGAATTTAAGAACAAGACATTACAGCATGAGTGCATGAGTTGAGGGTTTATTATAAGCATTGTGTTTGTATTCGTTTGATTTTAAACGGCTCTGAGCTTCACCTGTGATGGTCTTTGAAGTGTCCATGTTCGAGACCCTCTGAAGAGCTGAAGTGGGACGACTGCCATTGGCTGCTCTGAGTAGATGCTCAGCTGCATACAAAGAAAGACAGAGATATAATGTCATAATCATGATTTTAATATCTCTTATCAGTTCATCTGGGAGCTAAATAGAACTCTGGCAATTCTAGGGGGAAAAACAATGAAAGAAAAGAATGAATGGTGCAGTCTACAAACACACAATGCTAAATTGACATTGACAATAAATTGTTATTGCACATTGAATCAATGACAATCAAATGCTATTACAAATATAATCACAGAAATCTATCTATAAAATTGAAAAGAACATTAGAGGGTAAAAAAACTAAAGTTGACAGCCAACATATCTCAATAGCTGTAAAAGGTCCGAGGGGCAATTGATCGACCCCACATGAAAGTATGAAAGTCATCCCACCAATCATAACACTGTCATTTTCCCAGAGGATGATAAGAGTTCCTGGTAAGCAGCCGGACATCTCAAAAACAAGCATGACATAAAGGGCTCTATGCCCTCTCTTGCACGTTTACAAACACACACTGCCGCTCTTTCCAGCATAAAAATGGTGAAAATGAGTGGGGAGAGGGCATTAAAACCTGAGTATTTGTTCGTACTTGGTGTATTTTCGCATGAGTTGTCACATCTGAGGTCACTATGAGTTCAGTGCTGCTTTTGCGGGGTCATAAACTTCTAGTGTTGGGAAAGCAACTGAAAACTACCTCCCCGATCTAAATCCTAGGACACCCACCCCGATACAACTTCTGGAAAATCTGGGTGATGTGATTCACATTATGCATGCGATTTTTGTCTTTGCAATGGGTCGCACTCGCAAGTCATGAAAAAGCAGTCATTTGATCATTCACTGGGTCAGGGTGGAGCGGCACAACAGGCTTCCCACTCCTTTTGACTAATACATTTCCAGTTTTTTTGGTGATTATTAGAAAAGTATAAAAAAAAAAAAAAAAACATTTTATAGACATTTCTAACAGATGAAATATTTTAGAGTCGAGCTTAAACAGATTTTTTTTTAAATATAAGTTTTAATAAAAGCTTGACAGATATTAAATGTTATGACGTTGGTCCTAGGCATAATATATTAATTATATATAATTCATTATTAGTGGTGTAATTATTATATTGTTTTGAAAGATTCAGAAAAATAAAAGGTCATTTATAAATATGATTTTTTATTTATTTGCATATATGTACATTTTTTATTCTAAAGCACCTACTTGGTGAGAATTTTGTGTTATTTTGTGTTTTTTTGTTTTGTTTATGCATTTATAATTTTGTGTTATGTGGTTTTATGTTGGAATGTGTGTAATTTGTAGTTTTGTTTATTTAGCAACGTGGCGTCTACACCAAATATCCTCTTGGGGTCAACATTGTATACTTTGATACTTTGTGACTGTGATCATAACTTTATACAGCACATTATCAACACAATACAATACAGTTTCTTATTCCACTTTAATCAATTTCATGACAAAAATGTTGTACTCTTATTCAATAAATTAGATGTTAGAACATGTTAGAGATGACCGACATTGGCTACTGAAAGGAAAAGCTAACATGACTTGAATCAATAAAACAAAAAGGTAATAAATCAATTGGTGTACTGAAATTAACTGAAATTAACTACAATCAATGATCAATAAAGACCATTTGAAACAACTGAAAAAGAAACTTTAATAGTTTTTGTTACCTGGCATGCTGATGTCAGTGTAGCTGGGTCTTTTGTCAGTAAGCGAGGAGAGGGGTTTTGCAGCGGACATAGAACCAGTGATGGAGTGTCTCTGTAGGTGATTAACATAAACAGTATTTAAATCATCTTCAATATATTCGGCATACTTTTTTTTTATCAACCGTTCTGATCTTAACCAAAAATAACAACATGACTGAATAACGACCGCAGAGTCACTTCAGGTAAGGCAGGATTATGACAGGAAGTCATAAAAAGATAAATATCTAAAATAATCTACACCACTACTGAGATAGATTCATATCTCCATTTCATTTAAGAGCTACACATGTGCTTTTCTACACTTGAAAAAAAATAATGGTAGCTTTTATAAGCCTTAGCATCTGATCCTCGTAAAAGGTCTCTTTCCCTTCATTACTTCTGCTAGATAGGTTACACATCCACAGCTAGATTGTGGCCAGCTTGAGTTAAATCCGTTTCGCTCTTTTTCCCCAAGAACGCTACTCGATTTCTACATCAATCAAAAGTAGCTGCAGACTGCAGCTAACATCTCAGAAGGATATGACTTTAGATGTATTTCCTCTTTGTCTGCTATCCTTACCTCACCTCGCACTACCTCAATAATGCCCTGACAATCATTCTTATATAACTTCAGTGCTGAACATTTTCAAGGGTGTCACTTTGATATATGCGGTCGATATCAAAAACCATTTGCGATCACCAAGCGTTACACTGAGGTGAGAAATGAGGTTGGGATTAGTTTCATACACTGTGCATGGTTTGCAATGTGAGCTTTGGTTGTTTTGATAGCACCTTTGTCAAGCAAAGATCATATTCTCCCACAGAATCCTACTTTTAAATCACATATCACATTAAATAACTAAAGCTAAAATGGTCAAATTAATGGTCAAAACTTAGCTTCTATTTACTGCTTTGTGTTTTTCTTTATCTTTCAGTTCACAAGCTAACAGCTCAGACTACTAGTTAAGAAAAACTCTTACCAATAGTAGCTAGAATAAAATATGACAACTTTCCCTTTGCGTTTTTTTTTGATAGCCTTAGGTTTAGTAACTTAGCTCAGTGTTTCCCAACCCTGTTCCTGGAGGCACACCAACACTACACATTTTCCAACTCTTCCTAATCGATCACACCTGAATCAACTCATCAGCTTGGTCAACTCATCAGCTGAATCAACTCATCAGCTTAGTAGAGACTCCAAGACCAGAAATATATGGGTCAGAAAAGGGAGACATCCAAAATGTGCACTGTTGGTGTGCCTCAAGGAGCAGGGTTGGGAAACACTGAGCTTACTACCTTGGCATAGCATTAACTGCTTAACAATATATCATTTCCCTTCCTTTGTTTTTCCAATTACCAAGCTAACACATTAGCCTACTAGCTTAGCTTAGCATTAAATTGTTTCAAATGCTCTTTTGATAAGCTAAAAAAAGTCGTCACATTTTTTTTTTACATTTCCCTTGTGTGTTAACCTTTTGTGTGTCAAGGCCTTGGTTAGCAAGCTAACAGCCTAGCTTATTAGCCATAACGCAAACTGCTTAAGAAGAGCTCTTTTTATTAACTAGAACAAAATTTCATGACAAATTAATTCACCTTCCATTGTGTTTTCTGTTAAACTTTGGTTAGCAAACTAACAGAAGCTTAATAGCTTGGCATAGTGCTAACTGCTAAATAAAAGCCACTTTGATTAGCTAGAACAAAACATCATGACAAATGAAACATTTCCCTTTTTGATTAGCCTTCAGTTAACATGCTAACAACTTAACTTACCAACTTAGCATAGTGCTAAACTATTATAGTGTAAATTGCAGGTTAAATTTTTTCACGAAGATAATGCAATGTGCTTACTAAACATAAAGATAAGAACCACCCACAATTGTTTTTTTATGTTTTTTTTATACCAAAATGCTGCATATAATATGAAAAGTTTACAGTGGTTTTAAGCACGCCCCCTCCTTTCCACGAGGCTGGGCGTGACGTCATAAAAGGGACTCCAAGCTTTTACTGTCTATGCCTGGTCTATGCTCCAAGCCTAGAGTTACCGTTAGTCTAAACGGCAAGTAGGCTAGCAGTTATATTGGAGACCTAGCTAGTAAAAATGGTTAACTATTGTGTTTGTGCGGGATGTACGAATACATCAAAACGGGGGACAGGCTCCACAAGTTCCCCAAGGACAAACGACTGATTCGTGCCTGTAAGTGTTAGCATACCCGAGGTAGATCTCGGGTATGCAAGCCCGACCCTACCCGAGCACGTTGTGTCCGAGCCCAGCCCGCCCCGACACATTAACTGTAATTATGAGCCCGATTTAAACCCGACCATTTTTTAATATGTGGGTCATTATTATAACTGTTCGCAACTACTTTCTATGTTACTTTCTCCCGCCCGTAACATTCTTGTTTTGTCCTGCTCCCGCCCGCAAAAAGACTTAACTGTAACCCTACCTCCAAATACTTTCAAGTTAGCCTACTTGTCGCCACCATACACATCAGCATAAATGCTCCAGATAAATTATGTTATTAAAGCATTAACACACAAACCACACTTTTATAACATAACAACAAGCAGGATAACTTACAGTCATGCATGGTTTGCCATGACTGCGCACAAAGTGCGCTCCCATAATAGTTCCTAAAAAGCTGACACCAGTTCATCGCAATCTCACACATCTCTGTTATTATCAATGAATCTTTCATAATATCTACACTTTGTTTGTTATAATTCGAGGATTTGCCCGCATACAGAATTCATCACTGAACAAAAGCGGTGAGGGAAGTCTATCGTAAATGCTTCTGATTGGCCATTATTGCGTTCAAGAAATCAACACATATGCCTGTGATTGGCTACATCGCTCAACGCTGCAAACATGTTATAAATAGAAACTCTGGCCTGTAAATCGTTTCTATTTTGTTTTAGTTGTTATTGTTGCTTTTCTGCAACAGATGAATAAAATGTATTAGTTTTTATGTTTTATTCATAGATATTTCTAGTTTGCGGGAGTACCGCAAATCGTTTTATTCTCCCTCAACCCGAACACACAGAGTGAGTGCATTACCGCCCGCGCTCCCTCGTATGACGTCATCACCCAGTTACTGTAAAAAACATGCTACCTTTGAAGAAACCCCAATTAATGTTATTTTAACGCATTTTAAGACAGAAATTTTTAAATATATACATATTGAGCACTTTAATATACACACTAATTGGTTGTGGTGGTTAACCTGCAATTTACACTTTAAGAAAGCTCTTTTGACAAGCTAGAAAAAAGTGTCACAACAAATTAAACATTTCCTGTTCTTTGGATTTTTCAGTTAACAATTTAACATGTTAAATTGTTAAGGAAAGTCTTTTGATGAGCTAGGGTCTTGCATTACTGGAACCCAAAAACTTATTGGATGTTTGACATCCAGACAGCATCAGAAGTGACGACTGCACTAGAAATAAAACGTAAAGGAAACCAAACTATCCCACAATGGAAATTCTACAGTTCTCATGAATGAGCCGATGCTGTGAGAACTGTCAAGAGGCCCAGAGGAGGAGGAAGTGCTGCTATCTCAGAGATTTCCGAGGTTCACCAAACAGGAAAAGAGTCAGAATGCTACTGTTTGACCTTCACAGTGAAAACAACTCTCAGCACTGTATGATATATTATGTGTCATTGTGCAACTCTTAGCTACCTGTATCGGTGAGACAGCAGCAGCAGGCGGGGTCTTCATAGGGCTGGGACTGAGAGGTGTGCGGGGTAAGGGGGCAGTCGGGGTCGGGGTCGTGGTTGCGACAGCAGCAGCTGCGGCAGCAACTGCAGCAGCATTAGCTCCAGGACCTGTGGCCACACCAGAATAGACTAAATTAACCTTCTGAGAAAATTAAAGATGCCCCATCAACATGAAACTTATAGCAATGCTTAACAATGGTGTGATACCCTGTGAGGCGCTGTCAAAGCTTTTGATGAGAGTTTTGACGGTGGGAGATGGCTCGGAAGACGTGGAGGGGCGGCGACTCAGTCCCATGCCCTGCCTGAGTGCAGCCAGGTCCCTCTCAACGGCGTTCATGTAGTTATACACACGTCCACGTTCCTCGTCTTGCCTTTGACATAACACAGAGTCACATTTTCAACATGGATACTCTGTCTCCTCACAGACAGGAAACTCTTTATTAAATTTAAACGATTGTTTGACCCTCATCTGCTACATATAGGCCTTAATATAATTAACCCAAACATATGTGCTCACAGATAATTAAACCAAGGCTGTTCTAATACCGGAACTAGAAGCGTTTCGCAATAACATTTACTAGTACCGGTACTTTAAGAATGACAGCGTTTTAATAAGAGAGCTTGGTTTCCACTCCCTGCAGGCACACTGGCTGTGCAAAACTTTATATTATATCCGCGCAGCGTAGGACTGCCTAAAGTTATTGACACGTTAGAGCGATAAAGAAACATGCATGAATGAGAAAAAGCGCAGAACCTGCTTCATGTTAAAAAGAGTTAAGTGCAATAAGCCTAAAAACAAAAGAACTCGAGCGCGCACAGAAAGCCGTTGCTCAGACAGCATGCAATCTCAAATTCAGATCTCTTTCGCGACTTATTGTGCTTGAACAGTCAAATACACACACAATTATGTCAAAATGCCTATCTGGGCGAGCACTCACATAAATACATTTGGTTATGACTTAAGTGAAGTGAACATTTGTGAGAAAATCGGATGTGTGCCAATACGATCCGTGCATTAGGCCTTAAAGTGACAGCATCCTAATATACTGTACTTACCTGCTGCTGTCTGTATCTATAATGTTAATCAAACAACAACAACAACAAAAAAATCACTCACTGTTCTTCACTGAATAACACCAAGTACAACATGTTCCTGAATTAACATCTGCAAAAACAACAAAAATCGCTGCAAAAGATGCTTTCCAACAGGTTTTAATCGTAGCTTCTGTCCAACTCCATTGACTTGACTTGGACAAAAACTACGATAAAACCTGTTGAAAAGCATCTTTTGCTGCGATTTTTGTGTGAGCATATCAGTGAACACCCCAGACCACTCTGTGAGTTTAACGTCTTTGTAAACTAAAGTTTAATGCGTTTTATGAAGGATTGTTCCAGTGCACCTATGCAACCATTGTGGAGGTGGGGGGGTGCTACCACAGAAACCGAAAATTCTCGGGCCAGCAGCATGTGTCCAAATTTAAATCTTAACCGTTCTATTTCATCAGAAACGATCTTAAAACAGGGCTTTAAGTGTAAAATACCGAACTTGTCCTTTAAGTTAAGGCTTACAACCAGGGTTAAGTGCTTCTACATAAGTGTTATACACATATCATTTCCCTCAGATTTTAGGGATACGTTATGGGTAGGGTTAGGTTTAGGGGTAGGATATGTTGATCTAGGAACATGTGTTACTTGGAATAATCAAGGTGACCCTGTAAGCCCAGCTGTATCATAGGCTGGTAGATGCTCACCATAGGCCTGTGTGGTGGCACTGGCATGCAATTTTTATTTTTAAATGGGAGGAAATGCTCAAATAGCAGGGCAGGCATACACTGGTAAAGTGAGAGATTTCAGTTTTTTTTTATTTAAATAATAATAAATAAATAAAATAATGAAATCTAAGTGCCATGTGGGTATTCTATAATTCAATTACTTTTTCTGTTGTTTTAGGATTGAAGTTTGCTATCGTGACAACACCACAGTAGGATGCAAAAATAAGCTGCCTTCTAAAATAATCCCAGTAGGCAATTCTATGAATGAATTGTGATAGGCAAAGATAATGATTTTATGAAACCGAGTTTGAAGAAAACAATAGGATCAAGTTTTGTCATTGACTAGTGTACATATTGACCACCAGCATAACCAAGCTTTTAACACTTACTTGCGGTTTTTAACTTCATCTAGTTCTTTGCCCAACTTCTCGTTCTTCTCTTGGGCTTCTTGCAGGCGGCGCCGTAAGTCACCAATCTCCTCCTGAGCCTCTGACTTGATGTCGTTAGCAATGACCACAGCAGTCTGCAGATCCGCTTGGAACTGACGCCACTCTGCAGACTCTTCCTGAACATAAATAAATGCACAAGCACAAGATTAGTAAGAATCATTTTAGACATGCAGAGACATTTAATTAATGTATTTTTTTTTTTTAATAAAATAAATTTATTTAAATGTAATGCAAAAGGTATATTTAAAAGAAAATAAAAGAAAATAAATTAAAATGCAAAATAACTGCACAGTATATTCATATGAAAGATCTGGACATAAATGGGTTAAGTCAAACATGAATTAACAAACAATAAAAGTGGGCTCATGTCCACAAAGAATGCATGTTAGATGCATTTTCTCTGGTAAGAAATTAAGATTTTGCTGTGGTTTTATCCTAACATGACACTCAGAAGTTGAGGACACCCTTTCAAATGATGCCAGTCTCCGAAACCCGGGTCCTCAGATGACTGCATGGACTGCCGCCCTTGCCCTCACTTACCCTAAGTTTACGGTGCAGTATCTTTATCTCTCTCTCCATGTCATGCTTCTGATCCTGAAGCTTTTTCATTGAATCTGCCAGGAAACCGGAAGGAGAGCGAGTGAGCATGTGAACTGAGGGCATACAGGGTTCGTATGGGGGGAAAAGAAAAAAACAATTTCTACACTGTAGCAACAGTGATTATGAAATAAAAGCATTATGCATTCTAAATGTCACCACAAAAGACTAAAGGTCAATTAAATAAACGATATAATCTCTTCTTACAATTTCCACTGATATTTGTGAACTGCAGCAGTCAGGTGATGTTAGAAAAACATTATTTATTTACTGTGGATTCATACTACTAACACAATAAGTGAACCATGTTCTTGAAGACTGGCACCATCATGTGGTCATTTGAGAAAGAAACACCAATTACAGCCTTTCCTAGCTTTGAACATAGACAACATGCACCCGAATTTTCCACAATCATATTATCTGATGCTTCTTGCACACAAAACTGAAAAGCACATGCGAAAAGACTACCTGACAGAAGTTTGTCAGGATGTGCAGGATGTCAGGATGTGCAGGTTTTTAATCAGCAGGGGGGAAAAAAATCATGTTTAAAATGTACCAGTGTTTCAGCAGGAAACTAGATATTCACAAGGAAACTAGTTTTCTCTCTGTGAAATAATCAGGTACTTCTTACTTTTGAAGAGATACAAATTCTGATCACCACGTATTTACATTTCCACGTTTTCTCTACAACTGCTCATGGACACTGAAACACTACATTTTATTTTTCTACAAATCTGGTATCATCCATTTTAGATCTACCTGCCCTTCAATGGCATGTAAAAAACAAACTGGTTGGTTGATTTACATGTAATAAGTTTCCCAAACCTGTTCCTGGCGGCACTCCAACTCTTTCTAATCAAACACACTTGAATTACTTTAACAGCTCATTAGTAGAGACTTTTCAAGACCTAAAATGGATGGGTCGGATAAGGGTGACATCAGAAATGTGCACTGTTGGTGTACCTCCAGGAACAGTGTTGGGCAACACTGATTTGGTCTCTTCTTGTGTAAGTGGGTGGTTCTTGATCAGAATAAGCTGCAAAACAGATCAGACCTTATACTGCAAGACTATGCTGAACAGTTCAGCATGCAATAAATTTGTTTATGTCAGGGGAAGAGCAGAATCATCATGTGTAGATCAAAATCTGTCAAACTCACTCTCTAGGTCGCTGATGATGAGGTTATCATGAAGTTTGACGGCTCTGTGCTGCTCCACTTCATCCTCCAGCTCAAAGATTGACTCCTTCATGTCTCCAATCTCCGTCTCTTTCTCCTGCATGTCCTCACGTTGCTTCTCTAAAACCCTCTTTTGATCGGCCAACTCTTTCTGCACCTCGCTCTGGAAGTCCCTGTACTCAGCGTCCAGCTGGACCACCACAAGAGGAGAGATGGACTAAGTCAAACAGGCTCCTAATAGTTCTTAAATCAACTGAACCAGTGCTCGTGCTCACCTTGTTGAGGGTGTCCTGGAGACATGCCACCTCAGTGCGAGCGTGGCCCAAATCGTCCTGTAGTTTGGAGGCTTTAACTTCAGCTTCCTCCTTGTCCAGCCTAACCCCCTCAAGGAGTTGGTGGATATCGCTCTTATCTCCGGCATTGTGGATGGAGTAGAGCTCAGCGACCTTCTGCCTCTCCTGCTCCAGTAACGCCCGACAGCGGCTCAGCTCAGCCTGATCGTTGTTGACTGCAGCTTTACACTCCTCCAGCACCGCTGCCATGCCGGAGCGCTCCTGCCTTTCCACCTCAAGTCGTCGGTCCATGTGATGGTTGCGCTCCTTCAGCGCTGCAATCACACTTTGAGCATCGGCGTTATCTTGCTCGGCCATTTTTAGAGTATTGCTCAGATGTTGCTGCACGCCCAAGAGCTGCTCACGCTCAAATCGAGCATTATCTGCAAGCTCCACATAGCGCTGCTCCAGCTCCATGTATCGGCCACTCTTGATGTCTTCGTCTACCGAGTAGGCCACACCGTGCTCGTCCAGGAGTGAACGGAAGTACTCGATCTGACGGCCACAGTGCTCAAGTTTGTCGCTCTGCTGGCAGAGTGAATCCATAAGTAGAACCTTTTCCTCTCCCAGGCGTTCATTTTCGCCATTTAGCTCCTGCGTGATCTGTTGCAGGTCGGCCAGTTCCTGTAGAGTGGCTTGGAGCTCCTCGGCTGTGCTGTGTTGGTTCTCCTCCATCTGGTGAATACGCTCCGTCAGGCACGCCACAGACACCTCGCTGGTGTTGCCACTGCTCCCCTTCCGAGAGGAATTGCGACATGTCGGGGCGCCACCTTCAGACTCGGAGGACGACGAGGAACCGCAGCCTGAGGGAGCATCCAAGGCATCATCACTTGAGGTCACTGCTTGGTAGACCTCACTGGACTCGCTGTCTAGGTTGTCCGTTGAGCCACTTCGCTGGCCTCCAGTAAGGAGGTCCTCCATGGAGCCTGGTGCTGATCCCTCAACAGAGGAGGACACAGTGGCACAGTCTCCATGACCTCCACCGCCTCCAGAAGTGGAAAGTTCAGGACTGGTAGAGGGTAAGGCAAAAGTCTTCTCAGCCCCATCCAGTCTCTGCTCCAGGGAAAAGCCCAAAGCATTGAGCCGGTCCTTCAGCATACGATTTTCATTCTTAAGCAGATTGAGCTCTCCACGAATGGCCTGGTTCTGTTCCTGCAGGAGCAGCAACGTTGATTCCACATCTGCAGCTGTGATCACTGAGGCTGCCTCCCTCTCGGGTGGCCTCTCATCCTCCTCCTCTTCCTAGGAATACAATAACATCCCGGTGAGTGCTTTTTTTTGTCTATTCTAAAGTCTTAACAATCAGTTCTATCACATTACAGATGCATCAACACTACTCACTGGTACTTGCATCACCACATAAATACTTAGGGTGCTTTCACATCTGTAGTTCGGTTCATTTGGTCTGGACCAAGGGCGAAAAATTATACTTTGTATCATTTTCAGGCGTTTTGGTTCCTTTTCAGATCACACTGATTGCTCTGGTCCGAATCAGTTTATGAGTTGATGAAACGAACCAAAATGCATTTACGTGACAACATCCACATCACTCATTGGCCAGATGTGTCTTGAACATATTTACACAAATGCACTTCGATTGGTCAGAATTAACGTGCGGGAAAATTCCAACAAAACTCCCGGAAGTAAACAAAGAGGAGGAAAATCCGGCAGACATGCGGAGAATTCGCTCACTAAGTATGTTCAGAATCAGCACAAGCTTTATCCTTTCGCAAATCCCCTCATAAACAACAAAGTCTAGACGCGATATAAATTACAGAGATTCACTGTGCAGTGCGGACAACTTCAGTGTTTATGATGAGAGTTTTAGTGAGTGCAGAACGCGGTAAGTCAGTCATGGCTTAAAGGGAGCGCCATTGACAATCTAAATAATCATTTTGTTTGACTACGGCAGCTGGTTTAGTCCAAAAATGCGCAGTTCTTTGGCAGTTGGGTCTGTTCGAGGTTGGATCACGTTCTCACCACAAACGAACCGCTCCAGAGTTTGTTTGAAAGCGTACCGAGACCTCCTCGACGCTTGTTTGGTCCGCTTTTGGTGCGCACCCGAGTGCGATTGCTGCATTCACACCTGCCCAAACGAACCGCACCAAGGGGGGAAACGAACTCTAGTGCGATTCAACCAAACTAAATGAGGCAGGTGTGAAAGCACCCTTAAACTCACCATCTATATCCTAATACAATTATACAGCTGACTAATTATTTGCCATATTTGTTAAAATCATAGCGATATCTTTTAATCGAGTCAATATGGAAGCCTTTTTCCACCTGAGTAAAAAAAAACTAAAAATTAATAAAAAGGTAATTCAAAATGCCTCAAAATGTGAATATATCACATAATTGCAACTTAATGTCTTGCAAAGTGACTTAATACTCAATACTATCTTGTAATTGCAACAGTATATCTCATAGCATGCTTTATTTCTCATAATTGCATCTTATTTTAAACTTTAGCTCACAATTACATTTTTAAGGGAGTAACAGGTGGAAATAGGAATGCAACATGCTTTGGCTTGCCCAAAACTGAATTTTTTCTCTGATCGTGCAATTTTGTTTTGGTAGAATGAAAATATATATATTTTTCATTTTCACAATTACAGTAGTACTGCATTTAGGTTGGAGCAGTTTTTTTTTTAATTGCTATGCCGCTGCTGGATCTACAGTGCCACAGAACATTATACAAATAAATAATATTTTACCTGGATTGTGAGACTGCAGTCTGAATTTAATGTGATAAAATAAAAAGATTGGGTACCACAAAATAATTCATAGACAATACATAAACTAGTTTACTATGTGATCTTTGCTGGTGGCTACATGCATCTGACTCTGGATCTTTGGTAGTTAAACATTATTACATTATGGACACATTCACAAAAGAGATTTGTTGCATTAAAATTGTATTTCAATTAAAATGGAACATTAAACTATGTTATAAACAGTCTTATTTTATTTAGTATAATATGCATGTAGTTAGGACCAAAAATCGAAATGATCATAAAGCAATATTATAATAAGACGTTAATCTAACCTCAGGCAGTCCCAGCTGAACCCTCATGTCCCTCAGCTCACCCCGTAGCTGTAGGATTTCCACGTCTTTGCTCTTGGCCAGACCTAACAGATTTTTCACTTTGGCCTCCAGGGCCACTTTATCGCTTAGCTGACCGTCAGACTTTGATTTGCTCATGCGGCACTCTGAGTCTGAGGTTTGGGCCAGTCCACGGGAATGTCTAGGCTGGGCTCGATCAGAGGCACCAGGGAATGACTGCTTCTTACTGCTGGA
The DNA here is from genome assembly GCA_030578255.1 of Tiaroga cobitis. NCBI lineage: Eukaryota > Metazoa > Chordata > Actinopteri > Cypriniformes > Leuciscidae > Tiaroga > Tiaroga cobitis. The sequence goes on from CM060598.1 coordinate 25,770,201, forward strand.
GTTTCTGGAGTTTCGTAAACGGTCTCGTGAGGAGTTTGACTCCTTGGAGGCCGTGGATGATGTCCGTTTACCAGATGGGCCTTGTGAAGACAATGACAAATATGTGAAAAATGAACAAAACACTACACCTCACAATGCTGAAACTTCAACCGTTCAAAATGTAAAACCATATTAACATACAGGGATCAAACGATAATTTTCCTATAAGTTTCATGTCTTTACCAAGATTTTACAGTTTATATAGTCGCCAAAATATATGCAGTATGCAAAGGCTTAATTTAAAATGTGAAATTGGGCAAAATGTGTGATGAAGAGGCTAAAAAGAGACACTTAATTGCTTGTATTGAAAAATGATGACAAGTGATCAAATTGATAATGTATTTTTAATAATTGTTTATCTTTCCGATAAGTTGTTTCATTGCAATGTGAATGGCTGCTTATTATTAAAAATGGGATATTGTGAAATAAATTAAACTCAATGTTTAATAATATTGTGTAGTGTATATTATATGATTATTATATCATATCATATTATATATTAAACTGCTTTAAATATTACCAAAAAAAGGGGGGGGGAAAGGGCTGCAACAAAAAAAATTACCACATTTTTTTTCAATGAAATGAATGTACTATATTTTAGCTCGATGATGGTTTTTATTTAATATATAGGCAAGTATTTTTAAGAGGATTTTATGGTACTAAATTATATTTATGCAGATTTTATGGTACTAAATTATATTTATGCAGTAGTTATACATTTATTCACTTTTTGAACATAGACCTGACAATTAAATTTCCCATTTAAATTGTCATAAATCTTGAATGTTTTGGAGCACAGAAGTTTGGTCTTTTTTTTAAAGAAGACACATGGCAGATTATTGCTAAAGTGACAAGATTAAAAAAATGAACTTAAAAAAAAGTTATAGAATTTTAAGTTTATTGTTATGAAAAAGTGCACAAAAAAACTATTTTGAATTTTATATGAAATATGCCTGTATATTTTTATAAACTGCGAGAAAATCAAAGCTATAAAGTTGTGTTCCAAATCTAAGGTTGATATCTCCGAAAAGTAGCTTTCAACAAGATTTTGTTTTGGGCGCAGTACCAAACCTGGAGGAGGTTTTTTTAACCTGGAGGAGGTTGTGACTATTTTTTTTTTTTAACCTTTCCAAATCATGTCCATGAGTTTTTTTGTGTGTGTTTGTGTTCACATAGCAAGTGCCAAAACCTTTACCAAGTTTCGTACCAATCCGATGAAGTGCAAATATTAAAAAAAACGAAGAACACCAGAGGGTTAAATACCTGAGTTAGTCTTGGTCTTGGTGTCAGGATTATTAGTGTTTGTTCCACAGGATGTTGTGTGTGTAGAGTTTGATTTCTTGCCCTTGGCAACACTGCTGTTTGTCCCTGCACTGCTCCCAGCCATAGCAGCTAGAAGATCATCATCGCTTTTGACCTGTTGATCAAAGATGAATGAATCACCAAAAAAAGTACCAATAACCAACAAACACTAGTTTGTATATCTCAAATAGAAGTTGTTGATTTGAGCAAGAGAGTGGTGTTACCTTGGTGAGTGGAGCTGTGGTAGGACTCTTAACAGCACTTTTGCCAGCTGAGGTTCCAGCCGTCACTGCGTCACCTTTACCTCCTCCGCTTGCTGCCTTATTCCCCACTGGCCTGCCTGCTTTCTTCATACTGTGCTCGCTCCTGGTGATACATTTACCCCTCAGTCTATGCAGAGGGAGAGAGAATATAGGTTACAATTTACAGATTTACTGGGACTAAGTTTACTTAAAGGGTTAGTTCACCCAAAAATGAAAATTAAGTCATTAATTACTCACCCCCATGCTGTACCAACCCCGTAAGGCCTTCGTTTGTCTTCGGAACACAAATGAAGATATTTATGATTGAATCTGAGAGGTTTATGACTGCTACATAGGCTCCCTAAGGGAATGACACCGGACGGCCCAGAAAGTCATTAAAGAAAATGTTTAAATATTCCATGTCACAACAGTGGCTCAACTATAAGTTTATCAAGCGACGAGAATACTTTTTGTGCGGAAATAAAACAAAAATAACGACTTTATTCAACTATTCCTTTTCTTCCTTGTAGGCCTGAAACGAGACTTCAAGAGATTTCCACGACGCGCACGCGCGAGAACTTAACTGAAGTAGTTGAAGGAGATCGCAATTCTCGCGCATGCGTCGTGGAAATCTCTTGAAGTCTCGTTTCAGGCCTACAAGGAAGAAAAGGAATAGTCGAATAAAGTCGTTATTTTTGTTTGTTTTTTCGCACAAAAAGTATTCTCGTCGCTTGATAAACTTATAGTTGAGCCACTGTTGTGACATGGAATATTTAAACATTTTCTTTAATGACTTTCTGGGCCGTCCGGTGTCATTCCCTTAGGGACCCTATGAAGGAGTGATCAACCTCTCAGATTCAATCATAAATATCTTCATTTGTGTTCCGAAGACGAACGAAGGCCTTACGGGGTTGGTACAGCATGGGGGTGAGTAATTAATGACTTAATTTTCATTTTTGGGTGAACTAACCCTTTAATGGCTATACTCATCCTCGGGCCTGGTAAAAGAGTAACGACAAGCAAAACGTCAAATACTGGTTGGGTCACTATCCTGAAATCATAAAAAAGGACTAGAAATACCATTCTTAAAAGTAGTTTGGAATATTCGTTTTCAAATATTACTAAAATTTGTCAGCCAAATTATTTTTGCTAAAAATAACCATCATGAAGCAATCAAATAAAACTGGAAATATCACAAAGAGGAACCTCATGACTGTGTCATGGTCAGTGAGTCTTAAAAATAACAGAATCATTTGTATTCACATGTGAAACCATGTTACTCCAGGGAAAATTGATGAACTTATGCTATTTGTAAAAATAGCTTTTTATAGTGGATAATGTTTAAAATAACGAATAAAGATAGCCTATAACAATTAAAAAATAAAATGTAAAGCTTTTGTTAAAAATTGTATACATGTTTTTCAATGTTGGTTAAGAATGGTTAAGAATGTATGTTTGAAATTGTATAATCAAAACTTTTTTAAAGCTTTTCAATTTATATGATACACATTGATAACCACATGATATAAATAAAAATAATAGCCAAAGGGGAAAAAAAATTCAACTAGACATTTCACCTATAAAATGTTTTTCTTTATTATTTTTCTTGCATAGGAAAAAAAGACTCAACAGAGTCAATACCCGTTTAATTCCACCAGGGGGCAGAAGGGACTAAAATAGCAGCTGAAGAGCACTTGCCCCGCTGGGTTTAAAAGCTGCAAGCATAGATCACATCTTTCCCAAAGCTAGTTTATCAGAAACAGCCTTTTGGCAAATTTAGCATGATGCGGACTGCTGCTGGAGTTCTGATTGGTTCTAATGACATGGTCGGGCTCACATGTGTTCCTTGTGTGGTAAAGCACCAAGGCAAACTAGGCGTATAAGCACAGCTTGTCATCAGCTGTGCTTGAGGCTTCAGCATGAGTTCATAGAAGAGCCTGCTGTCTGTCTGCTGGGGTGTTGCTCTCTACTGTATATGCTGCTAAAAAACAGTGCCTTAAAAGGCAGCAAAATCCTGGAAGTGCTCAGAACAGGATCAACATAACAATTCCAGAGCTGCCCATCTGCACAACGGGAATTATTTTATAGACAAATTCCAACTAAAGAGTGAAAGCATGATCTCAGACCAATTCGGTTCAGAGAAACAGATTTCAAGTAATGAGAGGGCAACAAGCTATAGGGTAATTATTCTAGGCATCACACACACTAATAGTGCCTGGAGATCAGAGCTATTCGATTCTATCGCGGAAAGAACATCTGAAGAGCATTAATGGAGCCTCATTATATCACCATTGAGCTTCAAAGCTAACCACACACAACTCACTCATATAGGTCACACAGCACAAAAAAGGACACAACATTACTGAAATTAAAAGTAAAATTTCAATCATAAATTCTGTTATTTACTAACCCCTCATATAGATTAAAAAAACTATGACTTCATTATGTGGAGCACAAAATAGAGAAACTCTGAACTCTGTAATAACTACTCTTTTCCAAGCAATTATAATTAAGCTTTAAAAAAAAAAAACACACACAACAGTACCTTGAAAGTACCATAAAAATGGTCCATATACCTTGTGTGCTATATAGCCTACTTATAAAGCCATAAGATAACTTTATGAATGAATCATTTGTTTGAGTCAGATATTTTCAATGAACCAGTTGATTTGATTCTTGGGTTCAACTCACTGATTATCAATGGTTCAATCGAAGCGTTTAAAAGCTCACTCAGGTGGAAATTAAAGATGCACCAATTGAAATTTTCTTGGCTGAAGTGTGACCTGTCAATACCGACTTTTAACGATTCAGGGTTTCTTTCAAATAACTATAATTGATTTTCTTTGCATTAATTTTCTTCAATCCAAAATTTTCTTTTCATAAAAAATAAGTAAAAAGACAGTAATAAAATAAGAACAAATAAACAAATTTCAAACAAAAGCACAAATAAATGCAATAGAATGAAAAGAGGAATAAAACACGGCTTTAAGTTATGCAGGTCTAACAGTATTCAGGTAAGAAATACTACAGAAATTAAAGTAATCAATTTAAATCAAATGTAAAACACTGGATAGTCTTCATTGTAAAAATTAAATACAGATTAATGCTTACAATTAGTTACAAAAGTTATTCAGTTAAAGGGTTAGTTCACCCAAAAAGGAAAATTAAGTCATTAATTACTCACCCCCATGCTGTACAAACCCCATAAGGCCTTCGTTCGTCTTCGGAACACAAATGAAGATATTTATGATTAAATCTGAGAGGTTTATGACTGCTACATAGGCTCCCTAAGGGAATGACACCGGACGGCCCAGAAAGTCATTAAAGAACATGTTTAAATATTCCATGTCACAACAGTGGCTCAACTATAAGTTTATCAAGCGACGAGAATACTTTTTGTGCGGAAATGAAACAAAAATAACGACTTTATTCGACTATTCCTTTTCTTCCTTGTAGGCCTGAAACGAGACTTCAAGAGATTTCCACGACGCATGCGCGAGAATTGCGATGCGATAGCAGAATATCTTACTTTGCGTTCTGCAGGGTTAGAACAACAGGTGAGTGCGAGTAAATGATGACAGAACTTTTATTTTTAGGTGAACTATTACTTTAATACAATCATGTGCAAATTACCTAACATTTCTGTCTTTATTAGAGACCACTGAAAAGGTGAAAATTTGGTTTTGATCTGCAACTTAGCCAGTAGTTTCGAAGATGTTTTTGGAAAGATAGCGTGAATCACAACTTTGATTTTCCAACCCAGTCCTCTGCACTTGTTTTTGGATGGTGCAGATCTTTCCAGATCGTTCACTTAATGGATCCCCATTGTCCTCTCGAGCCTGATCATAGCAAGGCACAGAGCCTGTTCCTCCTGTCTCTCAATGGAAGAGAAAATAAGGCCTAATATCTTACAGCTGTTGCGAGGCAGGGGGTGGGGAGATGTGGGAGAACGTTCGCTCATTTCCAATTTACAGACCCCCTAATGGAAAAAGGCTTCAGCACACATTCCCTTAAAGGGAGAGGTTTGGAGCACAACTTCTGACTAGATGTTTTCAGAACTACCCTGAAAGAAATGCTGTGTCAGTCTTCCAGAAATGAAAACTGAACTCTCCACTATTTATTTATCAATTTAAAAACTCTATATGATGTTAAAACTAAGTGTGAATGGTTACATTTATTGGTAAATAAATACAAAATAGATAGAATTAATCCCAAATATGCCCAAAAGTATATTTTGACACTTATGCCTGAGGTGGTCAAATTGAACATCAAATTACAGTAGTGTTCATTTCATTAACGAAACGCATGGCAAAAAATGTTCGTCAACATCCTTTTTTCCATGACTAAGACGAAACGATGACGAGACGACACCAACGTCATCAAATGATAACTGTGACTATAACATGAAATATTGTTGATGAAAAAGACCAGACTAAAATTTAGTTTTAAAAAAATGTGACCAAATTCTCTTTTTTTTTATCAAAAAAAAAAAAAAGGACCTCTATGAGCTTTCATGCTTGTAGATGATAGATGTGAAGAGTTTAAATCCCCCAATCAGAGCTTTTCTCTTAAAAGGATACATTTTCTGCCCGGTAATATTTTACTTAACATTTGCAATCTTGCTACATTGTGCACACGCTCTCTCTATACTGCAGAAGAAGCGCAGATGATCTGAAAACACAGATAAAAACATCTAACCTGGAGTTTAGCGAAGTCCATTGAGATATTCTGCTCAAATGAAAGTGTCATACAGCCAGTCTGAGTTCCTTCATGAGCAGCTTGCGCTGTTTGCTGTGTCCATATATGTGATCAAACCCTCTCAGTGAAGAACTGTAATAAATCCAAACATGGATCTCAATTATATTGTTTGCGATTGTGGTTGCTGAATAGGCCTAAATGCACTTACGCAACATCGGTGTAATACAATATTTATGTGATTTGGAATTACTATTTGGAATTTCATAACGTAAACAGAGAGTGTTAATTTATTTGATAAATAGCCTATAATAAATCAGGAAACTAGATTAAGTTAAATAAACAATGTGTATGGGTTGACATTCTCTTGATCTGTGCTTAGGTGAAAGTGCAATAATTCTGATGAAATGTACAAATAAATTTCTCAAATGACAACAATCGTTGTGATTATAATTTTGAGCAAAATATTTGTGATGTGATGAGGATTTAGTAGACTAAAACTTGACTAAACGAAAGGTTGACTAAATATGATAAAAACTAAAAAGTACATTTGACGCAGGACTAAGACTAATTAAAAAAATTGCTGACAAAATGAACACTAATTAACAGTATAATATAATGTTATTTTATACAGAAATACATTACAGTACATTCCATTTAAAAAAAATTATCCGAAATTTATTTTAGTCATGCCACGTACATGCCTGCAGAGATCAAGTCAAATAAAACACTTGTCCTGGCACGGCACACAAACCAATTAACAGACAATCATCTTCTACATCTGGTGACCTCAGGAATAATGACTCACCCCGGCTTAGACCATCCATAACACACCCTTAACATGACAAGACGACTAAGCACTTAACAGTTCTCACCTCACACACCCCACTTCCACTACAGAACAGCAGAATCCCACCCAATCTTCAGGCACTGACTCAAGACTCACTTCTTTTAACAATACCTGGATTAATCGTGACTAAGGAAAATATTGTGTTGGCTTGTTTAATTGTATTTTGCTCGTTCTTCTTTTCCCAGCAGAAAACTTCCTGAATGTCATGCTTGCCATCTGTTGACCATGATGGCTGTCTCACATGTGAAACTAATGCAAACTAAACACCTACAACCAGCCAACTGTGTACTTTTTTATATATAAATAATTTAGGGGAGGAAAAAAAAATATATACACATGCATGAGAGGGTGAAGAAGAATACTTCAAATACTTGCTTAAAATACTTACAATAGTTTACTTAGGCTATTTGATCATTATTTCATTATTTATTTACTCAGATTTACTTTGTTCTTTAATATTCTATTCTAAAGACTGATATTCTATTTCAATCATTTTGCAAGCAAAGATTGAGTTGGCGATAAAGATAAATGTCTTGTCGCATAGAAATATTTAACCTAAAAGAAAGGTGAGCCTGTGGATCTCACACATGCAATTTGCAAACTTTGCACGAGAGTTAGGCTACTTGTGAAGGAGTCAATTATTCCCTGAAAGTGAAAACAAAAACTGACGAGCTTTGGCATCTGATGCTGCATTAACGAAGAGATGAATCTATAAGCTGACAACGGTATATCAAATCTTAATTTACTGGCTTCATATTTCTCTTGTGGACCATACATTAAAAAAAGAGAGTGAAGAATCAATATTTCTTGTTAAACAAGTTGTGTTTACAAGTTGTGAAGCTGCTTTTGATTTCATGACTGATTTGTGTGGTGTTCGGACCTAAAGACTGTTAAGGCCTATATCATTTTAGTGAGTATCATTATATCATTTCATGGCAGAGACGTTTGCACACATAAAGAAACAGAAGAATGGTTCAGCACTCCTCTGCAGAGTGTATCACATGATAGCTAAATACATCTATTACATCGTAGACCAAGGTTTCAAGGCCTGAGCGAAATAACAGGAAGCATATGTGGGGCTAGAGTTTTTTTATATGCTCTCTTTACCTCTTGACCGTGACATCATTTGCTGTCAGGACCGTGCAGGATGAGGTCACATTATTAGGTGTGCGCTGCATGTGTAATGCTCACAAATGATTTATTACTACAATGAGGTCATCATCATAACACTGTGGACCCTGCCTATTAAAAAGACACACGTGACATGAACTGAGGCTCCTCGCTCTTCTAAATATTAACTGGTTCTTGATTCCAAACTTGGATAACAGCATTTGCTCCGATTCACAATAATAATTGTTTCGGCCTTTAGTAACCAGGCAATCGCAGCCAAAATGGCCAAAAAATGGTGTCAATGTGCTGAAAATTGACTCCTGTGTCTATCTGTGTTTGGACTCTTTGTTCTTTCTCTTTGGAAAAGTGTGTCTCAGTGGAGTTAGTTACAGGAGCACTGGGATGGCACTATTTGTTTAGTCCTCTTCGTCAGAGCGTGATGAGGGTCTTGGAGTGCTGCCCGGTGCAGTCAGGCCGTTTGTGTTTGGGTAGCCTTGTGGAAACAGAGAGTGGGAATACGCTGTGGTGTTTACTGTGTTAAAAATTTAAAATAATATACAATATTTTTATTCTGTGAGTCAGTGATGCTAGTATTTCAAACCAGAACACAGCACTGAGCACAGTCACTTTTGGTATGTGAAAAAAGCCCCGCCCAGCCCAAAAACTTATTGGACCAAAATCCTGCTCCTCATGAATTAAAATTAAAACACAGATGAGGAGAGGTTTATTGGACGTTATATATGAAAAATCGATACTCGGTTACTGACGTAACCTCGGTTCTCTCTAGAGAGGGAACGAGTATTGCGTAAGTTTAGCTTACGCTACGGGAAAGATTCATCTTCTCGAGATATTGAAGCCAAAAAATTATCCTTAATTTTGTATTCATTGTCAACGCAGTGCAGCAGCTAGCAGACCTAGAGCAGGCCATCTCGCGTGCTTATTGGCTGCCCTGCATGCATCTGCTGCAGCCTACCAGTGAGCCTCGCGTGACGTCACGCCCAATTGGAGGCGCTCGCGCCTTCATAGCGTCATAGCCCGCTAGGATGGGCGTGGCTTAGCGTATATAAGAAGGGGCTCGTAGGCTGAATCCCTGGTTTTTCGACCACTGAAGCGAAGTCGCTCGTGGCGCGAGCACGGCCGGTTACGCAATACTCGTTCCCTCTCTAGAGAGAACCGAGGTTACGTCAGTAACCGAGTATCGTTCTCTTACGAGAGGTTCTCTCGTATTGCGTAAGTTTAGCTTACGCTACGGGAACACTTTGTCAACGCCGTGCGCGCCCAGCATCCACCATGAAGCCCCGAACTTTCAGGGAACCCATATAAGGTGGAGAATAAGGTGGCCAGCCAAGCGGGCCATCACTTGTACATAAGCACACATAGGGAATACAGAGCAGCGCGCCGGTCTGTATAAGCACATGGCACATACCCTACTTAGTGCAGCTCAACCAGGAGAGCTTGGGTCGTGTAAGAGTGATCTGAGCAGGAAGCCTGGGCAGAATACACCTCTCTATTAAACCGACAACAGTTTAGCCTGCAAGGCAGGAACTTCCAGGTTATAAAACCTGATAAAGGTAGACGGGGAGCTCCAGCCCGCCGCCACACATATGTCATGGATAGAAATTCCACTGGACCATGCCCACGAAGAGGCCACGCCTCTCGTGGAATGAGCCCTGATGCCCAGCGGGCATTGCAGACCTTTTGACGCATAAGCGGCTGCTATAGCGTCCACTATCCATCTGGACAGACTCTGTTTCGAGGAGGCGAGACCTTTGGCGCGCCCACCGAACGAAACAAACAGCTGATCCGAACGCCTGAATGAGGCGGAGCGCGTAATGTAAGACCTCAGCGCTCTGACAGGGCAGAGGCGGCTCCCATCACTTTCGCTGTCAGATGCTGGGAGCGCTGACAGCGAGATAACTTGCGCTCTGAACGGAGTGCCCATCACTTTCGGAACATAGCCATGTCTAGGTCTGAGGATGACTTTCGAGTCATTCGGCCCGAACTCAAGACACGACGCGCTGACAGACAGCGCATGTAGGTCCCCCACCCGCTTTACTGACGACAGTGCGGTCAGAAAGACGGTTTTCAGTGATAGATATTTCAACTCCACGGAATCCAGTGGTTCAAAAGGGAAGGCTTTCAGGGCCTCTAGGACCAGAGATAGATCCCACATGGGAACCGACGGGGGGCGCGGCGGGTTCAACCTCCTAGCTCCCCTAAGGAAGCGGATGACCAGCTCATGTCTTCCCAATGACTGGCCGTGCGTCGACTCTGCGAACGCTGCCACGGCCGCCACATATACTTTGAGCGTGGATGGGGACCTCCCCTTTTCCAACAGCTCTTGTAGGAAGGAGAGCAGTTGCGCCACCCCGCATGTCCGCGGGTCCAGACCTCTGTCAGTGCACCATTCCGAGAACACCGACCATTTAGACGCGTAGAGCCTTCTCGTGGAAGGGGCTCTAGACTGCGTGATCGTGTTCATTACTCCTTCTGGCAGGGCAACGAGTACCCGTTGATCACCCATGCGTGCAGAGACCAGCGCTCTGGATGGGGATGCCAGATCGTGCCGCGAGCCTGAGAGAGGAGATCTGCCCGCACCGGAATCGGCCACGGAGCTGTGTGTGACAGCCGTGCCAGCTCCGGGAACCAAATCTGATTCTCCCAACGCGGGGCTATGAGGAGCACCGAGTGGCGCGTTTCCCTGATTCTCTTGATTACCTGTGGTAACAGAGAGACCGGAGGGAAAGCATATAGCCGGAGGCTGGGCCAGACTTGGGCCAGCGCGTCCTCGTCCTTCGAGAAGAACGTCGGGCATTGAGCGTTGTCTTTTGACGCAAATAGGTCGACTTTCGCCCTGCCGAACAGGCGCCACAGTTTCTGGACCGTTTGGGGGTGCAGGGACCATTCCCCTGGGGGAACGTTGCCCCTGGACAGTTTGTCTGGACCGTCGTTCAAATGGCCCGGCACATGCGCTGCCCTCAGCGAGCGCAGGTGCAACTGGGACCAAATAAGGAGGCGCTCCGCCAGATTGCAGAGATTTCTGGATCTGACACCGCCCTGACGGTTTACATAGGATACCACAGACATGTTGTCCGAGCGGACGAGAACATGTTGGTCCTGTATGAACGGGAGAAAGCACTTCAGCGCATTCTCGACCGCTATCATCTCCAGACAGTTTATGTGAAACCCCCTCTCTTGGTCTGACCACTGGCCGAAGACCGGTCTGCCCTCGAACAGCGCGCCCCAACCCCAGTTGGACGCGTCTGTCGAAACGACTTTCCGGTAAGAGACGGTTCCCATCGTCACTCCCATCTGGTACCAGTCGGTCACTAACCAGGGCTGCAGAGCCGCTATGCAGGTCTGAGTCACTCTGATTTTCTGACCGCCAGAAACCCAAGCTCGGCGGGGCACGCGAGCATTCAGCCAGCGCTGGAGCGGGCGCATGCGCAGTAGGCCCAGCTGAAGCACCGCTGCAGCTGAAGCCATACAGCCCAACATCCTCTGAAAAGTTTTCAAAGGGAGAACGCTGCCCTTCTGGAAACCCGCGGCTAAGTGGCGAACCCGGAGCGCGCGCTGCGCCGATAGACGGGCCGACATGGTCACCGAGTCCAGTTCTATTCCTAAAAAGGAGATTGACTGGCTGGGTAGTAATGAGCTCTTGGTCCAGTTGACCGTGAGACCCAAACTTTCCAGGTGACTGAGAAGCACTGTTCTGTGAGACAGCAGCTCCGCCTTGTATCTGGAAATAGGCATCCTTCAGATCTAGAGAAATAAACCAGTCCCTCGGGCGAACGTGCGCGAGGATTTTCCTGGTCGTCAGCATTTTGAACGGTCTTTTCGCAAGCACCTTGTTCAAATGTCTCAGATCTAGGATCGGTCTGAAGGCTCCGTCCTTCTTGGGCACGAGAAAATAACGGCTGTAAAAGCCTGACTCGCTCAGAGAAGGCGGCACCTTTTCTATAGCCCCTTTGCACAGCAGCTTTGCTATTTCTGCGTGAAGTAGGTGTGCTACTTCCGCATTCACTATCGTCGCGGTCCGGGCTTGAAAGCGCGGGGGACGGCGAATGAATTGAAGTGTATAGCCCTGCTTTACTGTGCTCAGCACCCATTCTGAAACCCCCGGGATAGATTCCCACGCAGCTATGTGAGCCGCTAGGGGGCGAATGGCCTCCGGGTTCAGATCGCCGCCATTCGCGGGCATGTGAAACTGAACCGGAGCTGAGAGCGCGGCGCGCGCGCTCTCTGTTCTGGGCAACGGCTGCTCGCTGAAAGCCGAAACCGGCTGCTTTGTGTGAGATGTCCCAATCATAAGGGATGGGGAACCCTTTTTCCCCACTTTCTGAAGCGCGAGCGGCGCTTTGGGCAGAAAAGCGTTCTGTAAGCGTGAGCGCGTTTGCGCGGGCACGAGACTTACACATGCATGTGACGCCCCGATCAAAATAGATGGGGAGCGTTTTATAATCGCCCTGTGTTTCATGATAACACTTAAACTTGCGGGGGGGGTTTGTGATAGCAAGCGTGAACGCTCTCTGGCGGGCACGGGACTTACAATCATAACCTGCTGTTTTGACCGTGCAACAGAGCGGGCAGATAGTGGGCACAACACTGTGGACACATTTCTTACATTCAACACTCGAGCGGCTTTTCTGCGCTTTATGAGAGTGTGCTCTGTGGGTGACACGATATTTGATGTGCTTGTGTGTAGGGGTGAACACTGGGGCGTGGGCACTTTCACTACACTTAAAACACTGACGGCGGGAGCCGGACCAGACATAATGCTCTTTTTGAGATTTCTCTGGGTCGCCGTAAAAACGGCGTTTGTGTGCAGGCGAGAGGGTGAACAAACCGGCTCGTTGGCTGCTAAATGAACCACTGCAGTAGCCTGACTGAAGGGGACTGACAGGGAAATGAGCTTTGACGGCGGTCCGGCCGTGGCGGGACACGCGCGTCTTTTTTCTCTCTTTGTTAGGAGGATTTCGCATGCTCAGACTTCAACGTAATCTTCTGCCGAGGCCCCCTGGGGGGCGGCGGTCTGTGACGGCTGTCCGAGCGCGACCTAGGGCGGCCGCCCTGACGTCGCTGCGAAGGCTGCGGTTGTGCTGGACGCTGGGTGTTAGCTCGTACAGGAGGCTGGCTTTGTTTCTCGCGAGAGCGGCCTGTAGCGGAGCTCGAGCGTCGCGGCAGGAAGAGATTCATGGCCTGCGTGGTCTTTTGTACCTCCGAGAAACGGTCAACGATCCCGTTAACCGCTGGGCCGAAGAGACCAGTGGGGGAGAGCGGCGCGTTCAGAAAGGTGGCCCGCTCAGCTTCCCTCATATCCGCGAGCGTCAACCAGAGATGTCTCTCTGTCACGGTTAACGCGGCCATGGCTCGTCCGATAGCCTGAGCTGCGGTCTTGGTGGCACGGAGAGAGAGATCCGTCGCACTTCTCAGATCTGTAACCGCAGCCGGATCCCGGCCCTTCTCGTCCCATTCACGGAGGAGGTCGGCCTGCAAGATCTGCAACACAGCCATGGAGTGGAGAGCAGACGCGGCCTGGCCGGAGGCGGCATATGCGCGGCCGACCAAGGCGGACGTGGCTCTGCAGGCTTTAGACGGGAGGGCTGACCGAGACCGCCATCTCGCGGAGGGCGGGCAAAGGTGCGCTGCGACCGTCTCTTCCACGGGGGGAATAGCCGTGTATCCCTTCTCGGCGGCGCCGTCCACCTGGGAGAGCGACGCGGAGGCCTGGGACTGAAGTCTCGAGGAGAATGGTGCATTCCAGGACTTCGTCAGCTCCGCGTGAAGTTCCGGCAGGAATGGAGCGGGCCTGCTCGCTGAAGCTGCACGGCGGCGACTCTGAAGGAAACAGCCGTCGAGCCTGTTCGGCGCGGGTTCCTTCGGTAGCGACCACTCGAGCCCGAGGCGGTCGACGGCCTGCGTCAGCAGGCGCATAAGTTCCGTGTCAGCTCCAGCGCGGGAACGGCTGGATTCCTGGATCGACGAGGAGCCGGAATGAAGCGACCATTCCTCGCTGTCTGATGCCAGGATAGAGCAGCAATCTCTCGTGGCGTGTTCCTCTGCCTCCCCCTCCGATGCGACGGCAGTGAGGCTCGTGAGCGGCAGCTGCGCGTCGGGGAGGGGAGGCGGGGAGGGCGAAAGCGAGGCTCGAGGGAGATCCTCCGGCGAGCGCGTCGCTGTGGCCACGGGCTCCGGCTGCCTCAGGGAACGGCGCTTCTTCCTGCGCGGTCCCCCGGGGGGCGGAGCGGCTGCATCCGGATTGAAAGCCTCGAGTCGAGCCCGTAGGGTCGACAGCGGAAGCGCTTCGCAGAGCTCGCAGCCGCCGGACGCGAGGGCGAGCTCTGCATGTTCCAGGCCCAGGCAGAGAGCGCAGATCACGTGGCGGTCTCCAACGCTGAGCGGGGCTCTGCACGAGCCACAGGAAGTGCGAGGCATCTTTAGAAAGACGCTCGCGCTCTTTTAGAAATTCCTGTGGAAGCAATGTAAAAAGGATACGTCGCCGGATAGCGTAGCTTGCACGGCGGCTGAAGGTGGCGAAGACGGCCGGCTTCCTCAGCGCTGTCCTGAGCTGGCTGTTCGCTGTTCGACGGCGGCGGTGGCTTCTCTCTGATTCAGCGATGCGGAGAGCTCGCTGAAGAGTCGAAAAATCAGGGATTCAGCCTACGAGCCCCTTCTTATATACGCTAAGCCACGCCCATCCTAGCGGGCTATGACGCTATGAAGGCGCGAGCGCCTCCAATTGGGCGTGACGTCACGCGAGGCTCACTGGTAGGCTGCAGCAGATGCATGCAGGGCAGCCAATAAGCACGCGAGATGGCCTGCTCTAGGTCTGCTAGCTGCTGCACTGCGTTGACAATGAATACAAAATTAAGGATAATTTTTTGGCTTCAATATCTCGAGAAGATGAATCTTTCCCGTAGCGTAAGCTAAACTTACGCAATACGAGAGAACCTCTCGTAAGAGAACCACAACTCCACAAGTTCCACAACTGTCCGGAAATGACTAACTATTGGTTCTTAGTTTTAGTTTTCAGGGACAATTTGTCTTTATTGTTCTGATTGACTAATTTTGTAGCAGTTTCACTTTTATCATGGACAGAAAAATTGTTTGTGACTGGAATCTTTTGCATATGGGGTCTTAACCAGGTGTGAGGTGATAAAGCTGTGAATGATAATAGTTTTCTCATCCATCTACATTATACAAATCACTTGGTTTCTATTCAGCCCATGCAGCACTGTGCTGAGTAACTCCGCCCACTGTGAAAACGGATTGGTCCAAAACCCTGCTACACATGACAGTACAGTAACAACAAGTATTTCCTTCACTGTTCTGATTGGCTGCGATTTTGTTATGTTTTGTAGGGTTGTGGAAGAGTCCTCGAGTACCCGGATGTGACATCGACGATTGATCATGAAAACGATGATCACGATAGTCGTGACTTTCAAAAAAAAAATTGTTTTTTGATTGGTAATGGCGGCATTTAGGGTGGTACCTGAGGTCTTATTGGTTAGCATTAGGACAGGATGCCGTCCAGAGCGGCGAAATGAAGTAAAACTAAGGATTTGAAAGTGTGCAGTGATGCCTGGAATCACTTTGATAATGAAAATACAGGTGAAAGATGTGAAGCACCAATCTGCCATATATACACATATCATTATACTGTTATGAATAATTAGTTGTGCTCAGTTGCCTGTGTTTCAGCATTGTTGTTACGGGAAGAGTGCATCCACAACGGGAGTTAGGGCCTACACATTCAGACAAGCACTGAAGTTCACGTGCGCATTCATATCCTTTTGTACAGATGTAAGTTGTAATATTACTTATATGTTGTAGGCTATATATATACAATTAATCTCATATAAGATGTGTTTGGTTGAGTTGATTAACCAACACTAGCAAAGTGTTTCAATTTAACGGTGTTCATTCAATCTTCAGAGTCAGCTCAAACGGCAATATTGACTATGTTTAAATTCCTTTTAGATGTCCTTTTCAAAAACATTGATGATACTATTAATAATCCAGGCTTGTTATTTTTTCTCGTCTGTTGGTCTTTGTTTTAATTAAAATCATTTCTCATCATGTCATGGAAAATATGTGGATGTCTGGTATCATTTGATAATTTAGACGAAAATGCAGTTTAGTGCAAGATGTGCAGCGCCAATCTGCCATTTACATTATAATGAAAACACAATAGAATGTTGTGAATTCTTTGCTCTTTAGTTGCCCGTGTTTCAAAGCATTGTTATGGGAAGAGCACATCCACAACGTGAGTAACACTTCATGGCTAGCAGTTCAAATTCACTTGCATTTGCGTCCTTTTTAGCATCATTACTCCAGTCTTCAGTGTCACATGATCCTTCAGAAATCATTCTAATATGCTAATCTTAAAAAACATTTCTTATTATAAATGTTGAAAACAGTTGTGCTGCTTAATATTTCTGTGAAAACTAAGATACATATTTTTTTTTAAATAGAAAGTTCAAAAGAAAAGCATTTATTTGAAATAGTTCCTCAGTAACATTATAAATGTATTTACAGTAACTTTAGATCAATTTAAGACCTTGCTAAATAAAAGTATTAAATAAATACTAACTTCCTTCCAGAAAAATTAAAGTTACTGCCCAAAAACCTTTGGAGAAGGTTAAAAAAAAGCAGACACAATTCAATCACAGTTCAGCTCCTGAAATCCCTATATTCCACTTCATCTTTTATCTGAAGCGCTACCAATTGCACAAGAACTTCAAACGCTGTGAAATGTCTGAACAACATCTTGCTCCATCAAAACCGCCAACAACACATCTGTTGGTTATCTTCAAACAAATTAGTGAGCCCTTCCTTTAGTTGTGGAAGCATCCCAACACACATCTTCCCAAAACACCAATCATTTTGAAATCACATTCACAGATATTTGAGAGAAATATTTTATACACAAACATAAACCACCATTGAACTTGACAAATACAGAAAGGGTTATTATGATACTCAGAAAGAACATACTGAGAGAGGAAACATGAGGGACATCTTTTTCCCACACACACTTTGAAACATCTCAGCAGGCCTTCAGTTTTCCTATATGTGAACATACACACATTGCAACAGAAACCCTCCCACTGCTTCAGCTCCAGGAATGTGTTTTGTTTGGAGGCCTTTTTGGTGGTTTATTAGATCTTAAGAGGATGGCCTCCAAGAACTCCAACTTTTTCACTTGGGATGACTGTCCTGCTGAACCCAAGAATCGAGAGCGGCCCAAACAAGCTGTAATTCTTATTGCATAAGTCTCTTTCCCTGGACACAATTGCAGTTGTGATAAAATAGTTTGAAAAGAAGGCCTTTTTTTTTACAAACGGAAAGGAAGGAAAGTGAATGAAAATATCTTGCTCTGCATCAAAATCACTGTGAGGCGGTGTTAATTTTCTTAACGAAATCTATGGTGAAAATTCTTCGTTGACGACCTTTTTTTCATGATCAAGATGAGATGACACCAATGTCATTAAAC
Source organism: Tiaroga cobitis (assembly GCA_030578255.1). Classification (NCBI taxonomy): domain Eukaryota; kingdom Metazoa; phylum Chordata; class Actinopteri; order Cypriniformes; family Leuciscidae; genus Tiaroga; species Tiaroga cobitis. Next base: position 25,787,935 of record CM060598.1, read on the forward strand.
GATAACTGTGACTATATCAACATGCAATATCGTAGACAAAAAAGACCTAAATTAAACTGTAGTTTAAAAAATAAACTTTACCAAAATCTCTCTTTGTTTTTGTTGAAAAAAAGAAACAACTAAATATTATAGACTGTTCTTAACAAGCCTCTACAAGCTTTCATTCTTTCTGTTGTTAGATGTGAAAATGTATTTAAAATGAAATCCCCCAATCAGAGCTTACCTGTTAAAATGATAAATTTACAGCCCAGTGTTTTACTTAATATTTGCAATCTGGCAACCATGATGCACATGCTCTCTTTACACTGCAGAAGAAGCGCAAATTATCTGAAAAGACGGATTTTAGTAGCACAATAAATGCACAATAAAGCTGCCTCTGTGTGACAATACAGTCTTTTTATAGTAAACAGTGCAGCACTTCCTGGTTCTACGTCAGAACGCCGCCTCACTTTTGGCTAGCTAATCTAAAACACTAAATCAACAGCATAGGTCATAGGAGAATGACGTGGAAGAGATAAGACTGCTGAATAAAGTTGTTATTTGGGGGGTTTTTGCACACAAAAAGTATTCTTGTCGCCTCATAACAGTAACTGTACGTACACACCGCCGCCGACTTGAGCTTCCAAAGTTACCGGAAGTCATTCATTTTCAATGGAAGCTGGCTTCTCTCAGCTGCAAGGAGCGTCAAATCCATCGGCGTCGCGTTTTGGGCGTTTTGAGCGACCGGAGCGTCAATTAGAAAGTTGAAAGTAGCTCAACTTTATGGTAATGAGCTATGCCTAGGGCTGGGTACCGACCGAATTGCCTCGATACTACAGAGTATCGAAACATGTCTTGTTTTTCGGTACCAAATTTCGGTACCTAAGTGGTTAATCTCATCAACGTCAGTGAAACAATAAGCATGCAGCATGATTGGCTTTGGCGGTAAAACACTAGTTTACGCCGCTGCCCAGAGACGTGGCTCGTCGCACGTGACCCCGAAAATCCACTGGATCCGTCTGCGGCGCGGAACGTCAGCGCCACGTTTTTGATGCGTCCCTAGCTCGGCATCAAAGTCCACTGGAAGCGTCTCAGACGCGTTTGTGACTTCTTTTAGTCTCCACAGGGTGTTTTATTTTGAAAATCTACCGGATCCTCATGCTGTTCTGTGTCTGATTTCCTGCCCGGTACGATGTGCTCTGTGCTGCTTGACGCGGCAAGTGGTGAAAATAGAACTGCTACTAGAGATGCACCGATTGATCGGCTGGTGACCGGAATCGGCCAGTTTTCACGTGATCGGCCATGATCGGCGACCGGCCGGTCAGTCTGACATAATCCGATTTTATGCCGTCAAATGCACTCGGGCGCCGCATGATTAACATCGCGCAACATCAGCATCACACGTGCACACGGAACGCGCACATGTAGGAAACCTCGTGAATTACGGCCGTTTCACACCACAAGGTGCAGCGCGTTTTTTCTTTTTTGTTCGGCGTGCATGTTAATCAATGAGTGCATTCACACCGCGAGCCGGAGCAGCGCGTGAGCGTCGAGCAGGACCGTCGCGGGAGCAACAGTGAAGCGCGGGTTTCGGCGCCGAATCTATTTTTGCTGCGCTCAATTTAAGTGAAAGCACACTTTTGATGGACAAAATAAATATGATTTCATCCAAAAAGTGCCCAAAATGCAAAGAATTTGCATGTCTGGTGTGTTTTAACAAGAACTGAAGTAGGCTAGGCTATGTCAGAAAGAAAATGAAGACTCAAAAATATTTATAGAAAATTTACCCATTTAAACTTGTTTTTATTATTATTTAATTGTTTCCCTGCACATGCTCCACTTGTCCTGTTTAGCTAGGCTGGACATGTGTCAGATGAGAGAAGAACTGCTTGAGAAATATAACTTGCCATTGATATACAACAAGTGATTGCAGTAGGCCTGTGTGTGTGTGTGTGTGAGAGAGAGAGAGATAAATATCTTTATACTGCAAGGCTATATTTATTGAATTTTTATTTGTTATTTATATATATTTTTATTGCCATTACCTGTTTTCATACAGAAGTTTAGTTTGCTAAATATATCAATTTTTTTTTATTGGATATTGGATGTGAAAAGGAAATGGTTCTTCCATAACACTGCACTTTAGATGTGTGAGAATTTCCCACACTAGGAGTCATTTATATAGTTCTATTTTATAGCGATTATCTGTTCAAAAAATGTTCTATGCAAAATGTTCTATTAAAGAGAAGATAGAAAATAAATATTTGTGTGTGCTGTAAAGTGGTTTGAAAAAATAAAATCGGAATCGGCTAAAATCGGTATCGGCAGGTCAAACTCAAGGAAAAATCGTAATCGGGATCGGCCTAGAAAATTGTAATCGGTGCATCTCTAACTGCTACCTATTCTCTGCGGAGCGGCGCGGACTTTAGAGCATTGACTATAATGGCCGCGATTAGCTCCGGCATCCGCGACGCTGACGTTCCGCGCCGCAGACGGATCCAGTGGATTTTAGGGGTTAGGCCGGGGACACACTGGCTGCGTGGCGTGAGCGTGGCATTTCTGTTGCGTGTCAGCTGCGTGGCGGCTGCGTCGCGTTTTCTGTGTCTTTGCACACCAGAAACGTGTCTGACGCGGCGCTGCTGCTGCTAGGTGACGTACAGGGATGACGTATTGTGGAAGCCCTATAGGCTACTTCATGTTAAGCATAAATATAAAGCCTATACTACTGATAAAGACACTGTCAGCAGTAGGGCTGGGTATTGACACAAATTTCACAATTCGATTCGATTTCGATTCACAAGCTTGCAATTCGATTCGATTTCGATTCGATTCAATATTGATTATTTTGGATATCAGGTACAATACATGGCAATTTTTTCAAGGAAAACAAATCTCTTAACTAATGTTGTAAACTATGGGAGTCAGTTGTAGCCTACTAGGCTTCATTAGCCTACTATAATTTTGAAGGTAAAAATTAACTGATTTGTAGCTATACAAACACTTAAATTACACTTATTTATTTTTATAATAAGAAAGTTATATGAAATATAAACATTTAAATGGTGGCTGTCATAAAAACTTGCCAGATTTATTCAAACATGCATTAAATATTGAAGAACATTAAAAATTATAATGAATATGTAATATGGTGCATATATTTAGCAACATTCTCCTCTCTAGAGTTATTTTTTCTAGCTGACTAACTGACTAAGTTACTAAGTTTAATGTTTTTTCTGAGGTAAATGTGACGTTACATGCCATTGTTTACTTGCTGTTTAACTGATGTCTTTCCACGGATGAAACACTAATGAGCGATACCACGTTACATGATACAGATTTCGAAGTTGTACTCTATCTTTTAACAAACTTTCAGATGCTCATTGGTGTTTATTTGGCGCTGTAACTGGTATTATTAAGGCGGAGTAACTGGTATTATTAAGGCGGAAGAGGAGAATGAGATCATGTGCGCTCCGTGCTGCTGCTTCTCTTGAGCTGAGCCAGAGCGATCTCGCGTCACAGCGCCAAAACGGTATTTATGTTTTTGAATTTCGTAAGAAAATGGACGTAATTCGAAATTTGAGACTTTATTTCATAATAATAGTCACAAAGCACAAAGATTATTTCAATTTATTGGATGGGATGCACGATACAATGTTCTACGCGATCATTAAATGAAAACAGGATGACTAATCGATTCTTGAGATTTAAGAATCGATATCGGTTCGTAAAAATGAGAATCGATTAATATCGAGAAATCGATATTTTTTACCCAGCCCTAGTCAGCAGTATTGACAGCAAAATAGACTACATGATATTTCGTTCTGTATTGACAGTTGCAATATTTGAAAGTTGATCAATATTTATTTTTAAATTATATGTGAATTTGTCAAAACCTAGACTTTCAACCATCAAAAATGTAATTTATTAATATGTATTCGTGTACAAAATAACATATACACATCGTTTCCTATTCTATTTTGCCAGGAAACGCTTTCAACACGCTTGCGTGTTGCGTGAAAAATAGGCGTCGGTTCTATTTCTAGCATGCACGCGTTTTCCGGCGGCTCGAGCCGTGCCTGAGACGCACGTGTCACGCAGGCAGTCTGCAAGCTCTAACCTGTTAACATGGGAGCCGAAATAAAAACAGACACACCACGCAGCTGAGACGCTTACGCCACGCAGCCAGTGTGTCCCAGGCCTTAAAGGGTTAGTTCACCCAAAAATGAAAATTAAGTCATTAATTACTCACCCCCATGCTGTACCAACCCCGTAAGGCCTTCGTTCGTCTTCGGAACACAAATGAAGATATTTATGATTAAATCTGAGAGGTTTATGACTCCTTCATAGGCTGCCTAAGGGAATGACACCGGACGGCCCAGAAAGTCATTAAAGAAAATGTTTAAATATTCCATGTCACAACAGTGGCTCAACTATAAGTTTATCAAGCGATGAGAATACTTTTTGTGCGAAAAAACAAACAAAAATAACGACTTTATTCGACTATTCCTTTTCTTCCTTGTAGGCCTGAAACGAGACTTCAAGAGATTTCCACGACGCATGCGCGAGAATTGCGATCTCCTTCAACTACTTCAGTTAAGTTCTCGCGCATGCGTCGTGGAAATCTCTTGAAGTCTCGTTTCAGGCCTACAAGGGAGTTCAGTGGATTCAGAGCATTAGCATTAGCAGCGCCGGTCACCGTGTCTCAGAGTGTTTTTATGAAGAGTACGCACCTTTGCATCTTTCCGACAGCGCATCAAGAACCGGATTAACCCGGTACTCGGTACCTAGAAAAGCTGGGACCGTAACCGTTTAATTTTTTTAGTACCGACTTGGTACCGAAGTACCGAGTTTTTTGACAACACTACACTCTATTCAACAGGAAGAACAGCTCGCTCCGTGCGTAATACGTCATTGCACATGCGCAGTCCTTTTAGTTTCGCAGATATTCGAATATTCGAATACATTGCTTGATATTTGATATCCGTTCGAATTAGATTTTTCTCAAAAGTGACAGCCCTAATCGGTATCGAACATTTTGTTACGATACCCAGCCCTAGCTATGACGCAGTTCAGCGGCAAGCAGAGGCAAAACGCCAGCAACCAATCGGAATATAGACGTCCTTCGCGCTGGCTGATTCCGGAGAAACATACGATGTAAACTTTCGTTCCAACCAAAACATTAGTTCCGAGAAAATGGAAGAGAAGCTAATCATCGCCGTTGCTGGATTTACTATCATTTATGATACAATGTTGTTTGCATAGGGACCAGTTACAAAAGAAAAAGGGATTTGAAATATTTACGCACGCTCGTTTTAAGCGGGAATGTAATTAATTTGCTCACGGTAACACTGATTTGACCAACTGCACTAGATGCAAATAATAATAATAATTAAAATACTAATCTTTTTTTCCCCGACCAATAAAAATGCTGTCATTATAAAAGGTTTCTAGTGTCAATGTATTGCATGTTTTTTCTGTTTACATTTCATGTTGTGACACTTCTCTTTTCTCCCATGATCGAACATAGAATGCTGCTACGTAAGAGCGACCAAAGCGTTAACAAGCTTCCCCGTACTTTTTGACAAGTGTCCTTAACAGGGCGGCCAGAGCTTCTTAAAAATAGTTCAAACTGACTTTGCTGTGGTACCGAAATTGGTACCGAGAACCGTAAATTAATGGTATCGGTACCGACTACTGGAATTTTGGTACCGTGACATCCCTAGTAGTCAGATGGACTATTTTAACAATGTCTTTACTACCTTTCTGGGCCTTGAAAGTTGGAATGATGTTGGTGCCTATGGCTGGTTCAGAAACCTCTCGGATTTCATCAAAAATGTCTTAATTTGTGTTCCGAAGATGAACAAAGGTCTTACGGGTTTGGAACGAAATAAAATTTTTGGGTGAACTAACCCTTTAAGATGCGTTTTGGGCGATCGGATCACAAGTGGACAACGCTAAATACAAGTGTAAACGGGGTCTAAAACAATTTAAGCTTGTCCAATGTTGACCACTTCAAGAGGTAGTAGAAAACGCATTGGACCGGATTGCTTTTGTAGTTTAAATGCTCATGTAGTCGAATGCATTCGAACAGCCACAAAAGACCACCTGCTCTCCGCCTACTGACCTAATGTGTAAACATTATGGGAAGCGCGCTAGCCAGACGGGATTTAAACTTTGTCGGCTGGAGACCCAAGGCGAAATTATTATTATTAGGGATGCACGATGATATCGGGACAACACCGGTATCGGCCGATAAAAGCTTAAAATGACCATCATCGGCATCGGCCGATATCAATATTTCTGCCGATGAGCCTTGCCGATAGGGTGGCGTGTTTCCTAAGCGCACGTGACGACCGCGAACAAAGCATGAGCGCCAGCAACTTAAACTTCCAACTAGGGTGTGCGTCTCACGGTTTTTGATCGTGGACGATTAAAATGTCTCCAAGATCTGCTTTTGAAGAAAAATCACAGTATCGTGCATTCTATCAGTTCAATTCTGGCGCCTTCATCTCAACATACTGTACAACGCGACGTACATTCACATCACATCACGTACATTCACATCACATCACATGTAAACGCAGAGGTAGAGTTACACTCACGGGACACCGCAATTCACAAAAGTTCATTAGAAGTTGCATGTGCGTCAAAGTCTTAGGTAAACATATCATTCACGTGCTGATGCGCTGTTCTAACATCCGCTTTTCTGAGCGCGTTACACCCAACGCTCACAGGAACTAAAAGCCTGTCACAGCGCCTGCATACTGGACTAATCTTTCGAGTCTTATTGCGCTGATACTGTCAAATACACACAAGGTTTACATAAACAAAGTTGGTTATGTCTAAAGTGAAAGCAAACAGAGAAAATCTGCTTGTCAAATGTATATATTAGACGCGTCGCGTGCAGTTCTTAAAGAGACAGTAATAATATGCTGCCGCTTGTCCTTAAAGAGATACTGCACCCAGAAATACAAATTCTGTCATTATTTACTTACTCTACTGTTGTGCCAAACCTGTATTCATTTCTTTCTTGTGCTTAAATATACTATGGAAGTCACTGGAGTACAGCAACTGCTTGGTTAGCCACATTCTTCCAAATAACTTTTATAATTTCAACAGAAGAAAGAAACTTGAGAGAGTAAATGATGACAATTTAAATTTTTGGGAGAACTATCCCGTTAATGTTCATAAAACAACAAAACACAGAGAAAATCACTCACTGCTCTTGACTGAGAACTTTAATATAAGCTTTAATAAACTTTTTTCCACTTAAAAAAAATACAAATATATCGGTATCGGTATCGGCATCGGGCAAAATTAGTTTGAAAATATCGTTATATCGAATATCGGCCAAAATCCTATATCGTGCATCCCTAACAAGGCTCGAAATTGCGACCATTTTGGTCGCATATGCTCCTGAAATTTAATCTGTGCGACCTAAAAATATATTTGGGAGCATTTGTGCGAGTGCAAATAATGGTTGTGGTGCGACCTGTTTTCATTTCTCTAAAAAACGTTTGCAAATTACTTCACAGTGTGTACCTTGTGCGCTGATACGCGATGGCCGGACCATTTTTTTATCCAACGTTATATAACCAATCCAGGGGGTTTCCTGCATTAAATTATTACCAAAGCCTTATTTGATCGGTGAGTGATGTAGAATAGAATGACTGCTGCGCTTGACAGGGCGCGTCTACGTAAGAGAGAGAGCCCCGGCCGTGCGCGCGCATTAATCAAAATCATTTGACACGATAGAAAAAGGGCGGAAGACCAAAGTTTCACGTGGAGTATTCTGAGTTTTTTTTCTCCTGAATTACCGTGGAGTGTGAATTGTGCTAAAAATAAACTGCCGGGATAATCACACAACATGTGTCTCATCACCATGCTCATCACACGTCCACTAATGACACGTCCGATTCGCGAACTAATGACTCGTTTGAACCGATTAACTTTAATGAATGGTTAAAACAACTGATCTGTCCAACACTGAACTCACGAGACGTCTGAATCGGTGTATAAGAAATCGGTAGCCTAACACTTTACAATAATGTTCCATTTATTAAATTCTAGTTAACTATACTAGTTAACATGTACTATTAATAAACTGCACTTTGTTAATTTGTTAACCATTGTTAATGTTAATTTCAACATTTAGGGTGTAGCCTACTAATAGCCTACAAATAATTGTTTTTTATTTGTTAATGCACTGTGAAGTAACATGAACAAACAATGAACAGCTGTATTTTTATTAACTAAGATTAACAAAGATTAATACAGCATATTAATAGCAATAGAGTGCCAAGCAAAAAATGTGGGGACAGGTGTGGCAAACAAATCAGGTTCGATTATTAGGCTTTTAATCGGCAGGATGCTGCTGGTCGTTCCTCTCTATTGGCAGGGCTAATACGTCAAATATAACCGCATAGGCTAAACCATCGCCAAAGAAGAGCTTGCCTTCACTATATTAAACCTATGTTGCAGCTCATGGGAAAAGAACGATTTAACATGTCGAAGTTGCGATTAACATGATGACGTATGCAAATGACAAATCATGTGCCAATATTATCGGGGTGAGATGGAGCCAGAAGACCAAATTTAAAATCTTGGCCACATGATGTGTAAAGCCCCAGTGAAATGAAATCTGTTAATACATAATTTGTAGTTGTGGTGCTCCTAAATTTTTGCTGGTGCTCCTAACTTTTTGAAGTTGGGAGCACCAGTGCTACCAAGTAAAAAAGTTAATTTCGAGCCCTGCCTAATTATTATCTCACTATTCCTGATTTCTAACATGCACTCACCGCGTTCAGCGTGATCTTCTGGTTACCAGAGCACAAACAAAAGCTACTGCTCTTCGTATGTTTTTCCATCCTCTCTGGTCATGTTTATATGTAAATTGCGTGAGCTTATTTTGTCAATTAGATCAAAAGATCTGAAAAATTACATAGATTTACCCACCCATAGAACCTCCTCTCAAGGAAATCAGGATATAAGTGGTTGAAAGTGGACAATAGAGACAGATTAAAACGCTATAAACGGGAATGTGTCTCCTTTGTCTAACTTGTGATCCGATCTAACAAAACGCACCTTAAAGGGGTGGTTCAGGATTTTGGACATCGGACCTCATTTCCATGTTAGCCTGGGTGTTATTTATCAGTGGAGACAGTTTTCAAAAAATTTCATCCAGTCCTTTCAGTTGCATAGTTCGCCGGTGCTAGGCTAGCGCGAGTCAACGGTAACTGTTAGCCTGCCATTAAAACAGTTTTACCCACTCCACAGTACACCAAAAGCAAATAAATTAAACCACCAGACTATCGATGTAAATGTCTGTTGAGAGAGAATAATGTTAGAAATCAAACTACCCTTTCATCGCATTGCAATAGTTATACTTTGTTCCCTGTATTTATTAGCACAGTCTACAGCAGCGGCGGAGTGATATTAAGTTACCCAGGCAACCGAGAGAGGTAGTAAGAGAGAGAGGTAGAGAGAGGTAGTGAGAGAGAGAGGTAGAGAGAGGTAGTACAGGTAGTCCCGACTGTAGTGCGCTTCTGTCAAGGGGGTAATCCCAAGGGGGTAATCCATCAGCCGGAAGTTGAAGCTGCCTCCGGGGGCCGCCATTGTAGCTGGCTATCACCTGCTGTTAGCATCCCATTGACTCCCATTCATTTTGGCGTCACTTTGACAGCGAATAACTTTACATCTGAGGCGTCCAAAGACTCAATTTGTCTATTATTTATTTCTAAAGAAACACGACAATGTATAAAAAGCTCCATTACTTTGTATCTTACGTTATGGCCCCGTAGAAGCCATTCTTGTAAAAATAGGCTAAAAATTGCGTCATAACCCCTCGACTGTCCGTCGCACAGTAGGGCTGAAACGATTAGTCGACAATAAAAAATTGTCGACAAATATCGTTGTTGTCGAGTAGTCGTTTGATCTAACGTGACCTAATGTAAGGGCGTGCAATATCACGATTTGACCGCTACGGCGCTGTGGCGCTAGAGAGTAACGCAGCCCTTTACAAATGCTACTGCGGTAAAAGAAAAAACTGCGCAAGTTATGACGGAGTACAAACGAATCCGAACTAGCAAGGTTTGGGAAAGTTTCACAAAACTTCAAACCAACAATGCTGTCATGTGCAATACACGCAAGACGGAACTTGCTTTTCACGGGAGCACAACATGCATGTCGGAGCACTTAAAGAGGAAACATCCCGGGAGAAGAGGAGCCGGTGAGAATGGGCATATGTTCCGCATTTGACGCAAGGATGCTCTTCAGTTTCCGGTTGGGGAGATTAAAGCGGAGGAAAACCGAGGAAAACGGGATTATGGTAGAGTCTAGAGTCTTACGTTTAGATGTAATTTTATACATAGTTATGTTTATTTAATATAATTTTAAAAAGAAGCATAAACACAACGATGGGTGTCTGTTTTGTCTGTTTTTGTGACTAACGTTTCTTTAGTATAACCATGGAGTATAAAATTCAATATAAATTCTCGGTATTGCATTGCATTGCTACGATCGGCGGAAGTTATCGAGCATCCTTAGACCTTCACCGGAAATACCGCCGTGCATTGAGCCCATTGGGTGTTCTGCAGCTGGAGCTAACTAACTACCGGTAAATCTCTTTATTAGATAATGCAATACTACTCAATAATAATATAATTACAGTAATGTGATGATTTATTTTGCATAGAATAAAGCTTGATCGAGCTTAGGAGTCAGGGCTGTTTTTATTATTGTAACACTATTAGGTATTATAGTCTTATCTTATCACTTGCTTGTATTTTGTTCCATAATCATGAAGACTTACAAAAGGAGATGTTAGGAAGAATATCATGGCAGTTACTTTTCTTTTTCATACTGTAAATTAAAAGTTGAATGAGAACGTCTCTGTCAGCTCAATTGTCATGTAAAAAAAATATTGTAATTTTATATTTAATAATGCTTTGCAGATTAATATTTTACCATTCTTTGTGTCCTGAAGTAAATTACCCTTTTTCTGTTTCAGTTCTAAGAAAAGCAGTGGGCCTATTAAACAATGCTTAGAGAGCATTTGTGTGTGATTTGAGTTGGACCGAAATCTGAAAACTTAAAGAGAATGAATAAAGAGTTTAGTTGGCTCAAAGTTCATTAAAACAACTATTTCAAAAGCTGAACTGACTTTCTTTTTTTTATATTATAGTAAGAATATGTATAACTCAATGTTTTAACTAATTGAAAAAGCTGAATAATCGTTCCAAACTTACTGATTAGCGGGCAAAATAATTGACGATTAGTCGATTAATCGTTCTAATAATCGTCAGATTAATCGATTATCAAAATAATCGTTTGTTGCACCCCTATCGCACAGTAGAGAAGTTACAGTATAGACAGGAGGAGAAGCTCGCACAGTCTCGCAGGCAGTCTTTTACTGTCTAAAGTCAGCCCATGGCATAGATAGACAGAGTCCATAAAAGCAACGCGACAAAATATTTAAACAACGTTTTTGAGGAATTGGAAATAATTATATATGTGGCAAGTGAATACATATGAAGTAGCCTAACATTTATCCACCACAAACTTTAAATTATTTATCTACTACTACACCTACGGGGGATGGGGAAATTAATTATCAGGAAATTATACAGGCAATGGAAGAAGAAAAAAACATCTCAATGTCTATCGCGGTTAACTTTGTTCCTTTATTTATTTACAGATCTAACGTTACGCTTGAAGATGAATGTGATCCCGTTCTGAAGCCATATGTACAAAATGCCTACATAACGTGAAATAAAGAAAAACGGTTTTGTTCAAGTGTTTGTGACCATGATTTATTAGCCAAAACTACATGATTTAACACCTAGCTCACAATTCTTTATATATTGGAATATTATATGGTCATGTAATATTGAATGGATACGAAAATGACTCGAGGGGACAGTATTTTATAGTATGGTTCCTGGGCTCAAACTAAGAAGTATTTTTTGGATGGGTGATTATTCTGTTTGATGTAGAAGGAAACGAAAAAGAAGGGAAAAAATTATTTGCATATGTGCCTATATTTGAATAATTTTGAATAATTTTGGAAGATTGTGCTGTAGCCTACATGCATTTATTTATCTGTTATTTTTTATTGTATTATGTGTGTGTGTGTGTGTGTGTGTGCTAGCCAAATATTTAAATCTAATGGATATATACATAAACATGTTCAAAATAAACTAAACTAACTAACTAAAATTAGGCTACTAGAACTGCAGATAGGCTACTCAAACGATTACAATCCTAAAGTAGGCTATTTTAAAGTCGATTTTAGCCACTTCTTTTATCATGTCATATTGTAATTATATAGCGTAATATGTTATATTAAATTAATTATTATAATTATTAATAGTATTGTAATATATTAATAAACATTATGTTTTTACAATACTAAACGCAATACTAAATACCAAAACACACACACACACACATCAATGTGAGTTTACTCTTTACTCTGATGCGTCATTGACCGTTCGAGATTAGCTTGCTTGCGCCTGCTAGTCAAAGCCCTTATTTCTGGAGAGCCGTGATACTTCGACCTTGGAAACTTCTGATCATCATTCAGCTACTAGAAGATTTACAACTGTCAGTCAGGTTGCTCACGTGACATCTACGTCATCAAGCTCAGTTTGAGCCTGCGCAGAACGCTTGGCTATCAGGAAGTGAGTGCCCATGTTGGGCTTCAACCAAGGGGGTAATCCATCGACCGGAAGTTGAAGTCGGCCGGGTGCCGCCATCTTGTAGCAGAACTTCACTTGCGTTAGCATTTCCATTGACTCCCATTCATTTTGGCGTCACTTTGACAGCGAATAACTTTACATCTGAGGCGTTTAAAGACTCCATTTGTCCATTATTTATTTCTAAAGAAACACGACAATGTATAAAGGGCTCCATTACCTTCTATGTTACATTATGGCCCCGTAGAAACAGTTTTGGTAAAAATAGGCTAACGATTGCGTCATAACCACTCGACTCTCTGTCGCGCTGTACAGAAATTACCGTACAGACAGGAGGAGAAGCTCGCAGGCAATCGGGGGGACGTCCCGTCAAGGGAGAAGCCCATAGATAATGAGTCCATAAAAGCAACGGAATACTTACTCCTGCTCACTCACGCCAAAGAACTCTTTGCTCAAGTTCCCCGTCTCTGCAAGATTAACGTTGGCAATTTTCACGCACAGCTACTAGAAGATTAACGTCTGTCAGACAGGTTGCTCACGTCATCAAGCTTATGCTGCGTCCCAATTCGCCTACTTATACTACGCCCTAAAAGTATGTACTCTTTTTGTGAAGAAAAAGTACATACTTTTGAGTGTGTAGCAAAAGAGTAGGCAAGCTTTGGGACATACTACTTCGCCATCTTTAACGGACAGCTCTGTCGCGTACATCCTGTCACCGTAAAGTGCCCTGTCAATCATCTCGTCACAGTTAAATTCCTCCATTCAATCTAATATAACTTCTTACCATTTCGGAGAGAATTGTTGTCACACGTTCATCTGCCAGTCATGGGGCTTTCATACCGAGACTCAACTCATGTGTTTGGAATTTGAATATAATAATGCATTTAAAAGTTAATGGCTAAACGTATCTTTGCCAAAGTCCACAATGCTGCAGATGCAATATAATGTGGACAACATTGAATAAATACATTTTCGTGAGGTTAGATACTGATCATTAATCACTCAAACCCCTTTATCTAAACCTCTCTACATAACCGCCGGACTCGCGCGTCCTCCATGTCTGTAGTTTTTGAACACTTTTCAGTCGTGTTTGTAGTTCTAACCGAATCCTCGTCCAGCGCGCGATGGGTTGTGGGCAATATCAGCCGTTAGAGTGCGCAACGATCTGCACTTCGGATTCTGACCGGATATAGTAGACCATCCGGGTCTCTTTGGAACACTCATTTCAACATACTACGATTTGGGACGTACTAATTCTATTTTCGAATACTATTTAGGACGGATAGTATGCGAATTGGGACGCAGCACAAGTTTGAGTCGGTCTGAGTCTGCGCGTCAGGAACGGAAGTGCTCAAAAATCGCTAAAAGTGGGCTTCAACTGTCTCAACTGAGTTCCAATGAGATCGCTCTGTCCATTTCTTTTACTGTCTATGGCTTCAACTCTCTCCGTTGAAATCAACGGGGTCGCTGTGTCCATTTCTTTTACTGTCTATGGTTGAAATCAATGGGGTCGCTGTGTCCATTTCTTTTACTGTCTATGGTTGAAATCAATGGGGTCGCTGTGTCCATTTCTTTTACTGTCTATGGCTTCTGTTCTGTGTTTACTTTTCGGCGCAGTACTACTAACCGGAGTAGATGATTTTTTTTTTAACTGTCTCTAATGATAAATAACACCCAGGCTAACTTGGAAATGAGGTCCGATGTCCAAAATCCTGAACCACCCCTTTAATACCAGTCAGGTGTAAACGGCCTAAAACTTGACAAAACAGGACAAGGTTGACAAATGTGATCAAAACTATAAAAGGACTAAAACTAAGATTAAATATAAAAATAGTTGACAACATGAATTCACTCTGCATCAATTTATCCCAGCAAAAAATGGATAACGTTAGACAGTCTTACCAACTAACGTTATTTCAATCAACCCTCTGGTGGTGGTCTTTACAATGCCATTGCCACGCACTGTATAAAGGTCCTAGATCACGCAAGTTTCACAACTAACAACTTTCAAAACTGTTTCATGGAGTTTTTGAATACTGACATTTCGTTTTCCCGGAAAGACGTTTCGTCAGCTGAACAATCAGTATGTCGTTAAACAACAACAGTAGGCTAGCCTCTAACGTCCATTGAATGCTGTGTATTCTAACGTTAATTCCTCACAGCCTCGTTTTCATTCCTGTCAAAAATTAAATATGGCGCATACCCTGCCATATTTACATACCCTGCGCATACTTCCAAGGTCTTTTGGAAGGTAAAATTAAATACAAAATAAGCATTTAGGGAATAGTCAGCCACACATGTATAAATTTATATATATATATATATATATATATATATATATATATATATATATTTTAAAAAAAATTTAAGAATAAAAATTATTGATAGAAAATGTAGTACATTCATTTCATTAATAAAATAATATGCTAATTGTCTTCGGTGTTTTGATCCGTTTTGATCCGTCAATGATCAAATATAGGATAACGTTACCGAATATAATTTGAACATTTGAAGCCATCTGCCATTCATAATAATGTATTGTTTCAATTGTTGTTTCTCAGTAGGCATAGCAGCTATAACGTTAGGTTTTGAAACACTAACTTAGTTCGTTACCTTTATGTTCATTACATTCAATGACTGTTTTAAATTAGATTTAATTAAGAAGGAATCTACTAATAGTACAAACATTTCAGTGAACCGTTAGCTAGTAACACCGTTAGCTTTTTTCTCTGATAACGTTAAATCTGACAACCAGATATCATATTGATTGCCATGACCCAACACCAACAGGGGTTGACTGTACAGTTCGAGAACTAATTAACAACCATCCCTACAAACGTGACATGTTTCACAACAGCCTGAACAACACAAAATCTGGCTAAACACAAAAATATGACCAATCTGAAATCCACTTTCATCACTGCAGTCCAGTGTTTACGACATGGTTGTGAGTTTACAGGCTAACCGCTAATGCTAACAGGATGTGCTACTTGAACAGGATGCGAGGTGAAATAAATGTTTCATTTATTACCTTGGCTCCTTCCTTTTGTACTGTATAAGCGCCCGTCAGGGTAGACGATCTTCTTGGTAGTGTTCGAGGGTAGGGTAGATAACAAAGGGTATTCCGGAGTTTTAGTTGTGGCATCGTTTCTGAGAGGCAGATAGCCGTTTCATGCTATACTGACGGCTGGCTGCCCATTGCAAACACAGCGCGACTGACAGACACTAGACAAACACACAGTAGATCAGATCACCAGACACACACACACACACACACACACACACACACATCTGCGCCCGCCTACCACATGTGTTTCAATATTACAGCTGTGCAGCATGAAATATTCATTGTGTTAGCTGAAAACAACCAACCTTTGTTTTACAAATTGTACTGTGTTATAATAATAAAAATCTTTTAAATCTATCTGTATTAACGTGTCATAATTCATATAGGCCTATCTATAAATCTGCAGCAGTAGCCTAAAATATGAGTTATGTAGGCTACATTGTACAAAGATGTGTACTTTGTGCTGTTCCAATCCCCTTCTATCTTGAATCTATCATCTTCTTTACTAATCTGACTTATTTCTTCTTTGGCAATCATTCACTTGATTCTTTGTGTTTTGTGAGTCTTTGCAGATAAGCATGAATCAAGTGCAACTGAAGATACAGCAGCATTAATCATAATACACTTTGACATCGTTAAAACAAATTACACGTAGGCCTACGCTAAAGTAATATGGGTGTTTTATTCTGATTAGGCTGTCCAAAGCACAAAAAACGATGTTAGACAAGTCAGACAAAGTCTTTCTGGGTTACTACAAGTCTGATGATGATAGGCCTAATCTTTCAATTAATAACAAATAAGGTAGAAAATAAAGTAGAAAACCTAAAACACCTAAAAACCATTAGCCTACATTTTCTTTTTCAACCAACCTTTTTGAAACTTATTGTAAAGTGTTACCCAATAATTTGATTATTAAAATAAACTTAATTTTTATTCAGCAAGGATGCATTTAATTGATCAAAAGTGACAGTAAAGACATTTATCATTTCTATTTCAATTTATGGACTTCCTGAGAAACAGGAAGAAATTATTATTAAAGGCAAGGGTTTGCCAAGGGCTTCCCTCAGAGGACTGCAATAAAAACAGGACTGCGGATTTAGCCAATATAATATAACCAAAATATTTAGCAGCAAAACTGTTTTCAATATTTACAACAATAATTTATGTTTTATGAGCCCCAAATCAGCACATCAGAATAATTTCTGATCATGTGACACCGAAGACTGTGTTTAAACTATCTATTATTCTAGGTAAATGTTATGTCAGTTAATTGTTTATAAAACACCAACAAAAACATGGGATTTGCAATTATCTTTTCAACCAACATCATGTTTATTATTCATCTACTTTGTACAGAATCACATTATGACCACACTTAAACAGATCTGCCATACAAGTTTAGCATTGTGCAGTTTGAGTATTGTCCAGTATAATCAATAAACGAAGACTATCGTTTCACAATAGAGCTTCAGAAGAGGAAGGAATGCTGAACGCAAACCACTGTGTCCTAACGTGTTCTGGGGAGTTACGCTATCTCTTTTTGAGGAACGTTTAATGTACTTGGCCATCGGTCAGATAAACACACAGAACAGTCAATGGCTCCGAGGAAACAAGAGGATGAAGGAGTTTATTGAGATCCATCTCCTTAATCCACACTGTGCAATACTTATCCATATACAGAACATTTCCTCATCATGGAGGCTGGGTTGTAAATTGGCAGCCAGGAATATCTTCATCAGTACAGTGTGTAATGGACCAAATAAAAGACAGGAAAGCGAGGAATGGCTATAGTTGTAATTCCAGTGGACTTTGATAAAGGAATTGCAGATTCGGGAACATACAATGTAATAAGAACAGAGAAAGGCAATGATCTTCAACACAATTACAGGAATGTCTCGGTTTTCCTTACTCTAAAGGAAATACACAAGCGTAAAGACTCTGTCGTACAATAACTAAAGGTAATCTCTAAAGGAACATAAGTCATAAACAAATCAACATGCCTGCATGTTACATGACATCCTAACAATACACAACCTCTCCTTTGTACTGAACAACATAATACAGATATATGCACATTAGCCATTAAAAACTAAACAATTTACATACACACTTAACAGGGCAAGGTATTGGCACTGTTCAGGATCGCAAAGTGCTTGCAAGTTTGTGAACAGCAAAAAAAAGAGAGAAAAAAATATCCCAAACCATTAAACAAGAAAGATTTACAGTGTTTGAATTAAGTTAATTTTTGCTCAACAATAGAAGTGTAGTAGCAGTGATATTATTCTGATGGAGAACTCCTATATTCATTTTAATATACATGTATTTAGTCCATCAGTTACGGTTAAGGATGTATGCATGACATGCAATGCCTTATGTGATATCAAGATTTAAAACTAGTTTTACTGTTTGTTTTCTAAGTTATGTGAGGTTTCCATTTAGAAAAGCACTGACAGATTCAGTGTTCTAGTCCTATAATGTCATGTGATATTACACATGTGTACTGTATTGTTTTAATATAGGCTCAGTAATCCAATATTAAGTGGATTTATGTGACATAAAACAGGGAAATGTTTTCATAAATCGAAGAATGTATTTTCTTGGGAATCTTGGGAGTGGTAGAAACTATAATTGTGCCACTGTTAAGTTTCTTTTTGGTCCATTGGAACCATTAAGACCGCTACTATGTTGACCATAGTCACACATTGGTTAAAGAATCTCACATCTGAATTCTCTGAGTTGTGTTTTATCCATCAGAAGAGGACCATATAAATGTGTTCCTCATGATTTGAGTGTTCAGATGTTCCGTAGCCCTCGCCACGGGAAGACATAAATCATAGGTGAGCAAAATGTCAGATCAAATAAAACGGTCATGGAAAACTGGAATTTGTAATTCTTTATAAACCCACAGTGCTGAAAGGAACAAGACAAAACGCAAGAATAACATTCACCATCCAATGACCTACGAGAAAGCTTGGCACTCACCATTCAGTCAGAAAAGTTACAATGGATGACAGTGAAAATAAACAACATCACCTGAATGTTGAATGTAACTTTAAGTGCTTGTAAAAGTGAGTGCGTGAGAAGATATCAGACCGGCTTTTCATTCTTCACTGTGAATTTCTCCAGAAATATCAACAGAATGCTACTGATGCAGTTGGGAATTCACTCCGCTTTGAAGATTTCAGTAGGTTTTTGATGCCCTCTATTGGTCACATGCTGAATCACTTCATTTCCAGGACATTTCACACCATAATGCACCTGAGCTTCTCTTCAAACCTCTGTGGAGAAGAGCATACTCTGACGTTTGCTATCTGGAGTAGGGATCGTCTCCAGCTGCAGGAAGTATAGTAATACCTGGACCTATAGAGATGAAGAGGAACAATCTGACCAACAGATCCAACCAATACATCAACATAACCATTATTTTGTTCATGACTCATTTAGGACAGTTAAAAGCAGAACTCTAGTATTCTAGAACTTAGTGTACATGTGTTACCTGAGACATAACCTCAAAAGACCAGCTGTCACTCATAGAGATGGGCTGTGTGGGATTGGCTGGAATTTTACTGTCCTTCTCAGAAGGGCGAAGGAGGGTTGGGCCGAACACTGTAGCGAGATTGTGGAAGGACATCTTGTTGAAGCTCTCATTCTCAGCGACCCTGAGGGAAACAACGAAGAACGTTTCAGTCGTAGTGTAGGTCTAAAACAAATCTGACTCTTGGAAATTATTCAAAGAACACGAGTAATACTAGATCTGAAGAAAATGTGAATGGTGAAAAAAAAAAATCACAAAATAGCCTGTCGGAGTCAACTTAAGCCGGGTTCACACTGTACGTCTTTCTGTTTATTAAAGACTGGTATTTTTTAGATTAATTGTGATTGAGATTAATTGTGATTATTCAATTCTGTTGAGCCCTAATTTACATATAGTTTTGCTATAAAAAAAAAACAATGAAAAAAAAGACCTTTCCAGTGCACTGCTATGCAGTAGATAGGGTGTTTGAGGTGGTTTCCATGATATTATGGTTCCTAGATTGGGATCGGGTTTTTACAAGCATACACTTAGGAATCATATTATTGAAATTGACTGATGGGACAATCTTCACCTCTTCAGATGGTCCAGCAGAAACAGGAAGGTCAGCAGGTTTGGTTCGGGTAGTGAGAGCAACAAGTTCAGCATACAACTTTCCTTTGCAACACTGTCCGACAACGCTGAAGGAAATGGATAAAAAAACCAAACAAGAATAACTTCTTAATGTGATCTGTTTTATATAAACTATTATTCATCATAACTTGAAAAACTCTCAACTAACCAATGCCTTCAGAGAAATTTGCATAGAGTTCATCAGTGAAGAGGGGCTCAGGAAGCTCTCTGAAGTAAAGCTTCAGTGTTCCAGCAATGGCATTCACGTCCATCTCACTCATCATGACTGAAACGTCTTTATTGTCTGTTGAGTCACAAAACATTCTCATTTTTAGCCATATCAAAAATGTGTATGATATTAAATATATAATATATTTTAATCATTTTATCTTGTTCATCCTGCAAGAAGTGCTACAGTACTCACTGGCATCGAAGGCAGCTTTCAGGGCCTGGATGTCTGTGGCCACACCAGAGACACGATAGATGCCCACTTCCTCCATCCCTCTCCGCTCAATCTCCTCCACACACTGTCTCACAATGAGAGGCACTTTGGAGTGCTCCCGTCTGAGAGGAACAAACACACACACACACACACACACATCTGGTCAACAACGTCAACAACGAGCATCTGGAAAATATATTTCAGTTGATATGCGCTGTTTTTTGTTGTCGTCAGTATTAAAGCTGTAAATTCTATGACCACAGAAAATTATGGGAAATATTTTGGCCCATTTCTGGGATGTAAAAAAAAAAACCCAAGTATATTCAAAGAGCTTGTTTATTTGTTCACTATGAAAGGAAAAACAACGTTGTGGTATATAGGTTCACACAGCCTATATTAGCCTATACACAGCCTATACAGCCTAATATAGGTTCACACAGCCTATATTTAAACCTACATCTGCATTATCCTGACAGAGCATTCCAATATCAACATCATAATGAGGCCACCAGGGAAAATGAACATTTTGTCCAGCATAAATCCCTCCCAAAACTGTCATGTTTTTTTTAAAAACAACTATTATTACAGAGCAATATTTCACCCTTATGCATTGCTGTTAAACTATGAAAAATGCATATCTGAGAGTCTAATTCCTAAATCCGCAGTCCTGTTTTTATTGCAGTCCTCTGAGGGAAGCCCTTGGCAAACCCTTGCCTTTAATAATAATTTCTTCCTGTTTCTCAGGAAGTCCATAATGGGGTTGCTTTCTGCTTTCCTTTCTGTTTTTAAAAACCCTTCTGATGAAGACCACCTTTCCTCAGCTTTATTAAAAGGAAGCGTTCCCCCTCCTTTTTTTTTTGAAACCTCATTTGAGTCAGTCAGGTGGGTCTATGAAAACACTCTAAGAAGGGTCCCTGTGTCTTCTAAATTATGGGAAACATGGCTGATATCTGACTGGTGTTGCTCTTGGAGTGAGAAATGTGTGAGTGGAATGTGACTGCTTTTATTATTGAGTCACAATTGACTTTTACAATACAATACAACTTTATTAATTTATAAATAATAGCGCACTCGCTAGCCTTTTTGGCTTAAACTGACATCTAGTGGTGTGAATGCAGTAATACTCAAAAACAAAAGTTTCCAGTTATGAAATTATATAAAAATAAGGTGGATACAAAGTAAAAATAAGTAGTGTTTGGCTGGTCATGTGATCACAACATGGAAGCCCCCATGAGGAGACCAGCTCCATGTAAAGAAAAACAGCTTTTATTAGGCTACTGATATAACTGGAATAGTCTAATGTGATTGGTCAATTTAAACATTTAAAAAAGAAAATTTATTAATTTATTTATACAAAAATAACTTTTTGTAATGAGGGAGAAACAATATTATATCCATTAAATTAATACTGTGTTATATATAATGTATTTATATCAGTCACGCACTGGATAGATTGATCTGTAGGTTGACTCACTTAATGACGGCCCCGATTTTGACCCCAAACACTCCGGACTGTTTCCTGGAGGGCATCCTCTTCAGACTGAACTCTCTGCTGGTAAACCGCATAGACAGCTTGACCTCAATCTGGAAAGAGTGATGAATGTGCACAACTTTTTTTACAAAAACATCTCACTGATGAGAACAAAAGAGCTCTGTGCTCAATCTCACCTATCATATAATAAAGAATTAAATCACTGTAAGCTGTGGCCATCCGCTTAAAATCAAGCCACATGACCAAGATAATCCATCATTGCTTCATACTGCTAAAACTTTATAGTAGACAAATGATTGTTAACTATTGATTGGAGGATGTAACTGGATATAACCAGTAGTGTGTGTGTGTCTATATAGTTGTGGTCAGAATTATTGGCACCCCTGGTAAATATGATCAAAGATGGGTGTAAAAATAAATCTGCATTGTTTATCCTTTTGATCTTTCATTCAAAACATTCGCAAAAATATAACCTTTCATTGAAGTAAAAGAATTGAAAGTGTGTGTGTGGGGGTATACTTTGTATTCATCAAAGAAACTCGAAAAAAATTATCACGGTTTACACAAAAGTATTGAGTAGCACAACTGTTTTCAAAATTAATTATAATAAGAAATGTTTCTTGAGCATCAAATCAGCATATTAGAATGATTTCTGAAGGATCATGTGACCCTGAAGACTGGACTAATGATGCTGAAAATTCAGCTTTGCGGTCACAAAAATAATCTACATTTTGAAATATATTAAAATAGTTCTTTTAAATTATAATAATAGTTCACAATACTTTTTGTCATCGGTATTTTTTATCAAATAAAAGTGTAATTTTAGCAATTTTAGTTATTATTCTGACAAATGAAAACTACTCAAATCTATCTGTTAATAAATACTAAATAATACATTTTTGTAAAATAATAAATACAAAAACAATTTCTACACAATCTAATTTAAATATCTTACAAAATCTGCAAAATAGACAAGTAATCAGCACCTACATATGCACTACATATGGTAATGTAATTGATTTTGCTGTGTCATAGCAGAGAACTGTGAAATATATGATGATATTTACTTCCCAGATATACACAGATGATCTCAATCAAAGTGTGCTGGCCTATTTAAATGTAAATGGACTTTTGAACATTTAATAAAGTGATTGCTCCTATTATTAGTAAAGGTGTTATTATTGTGCAGGATGAGCCACACTGACCCCATTCATGCTGATTACTGTCCTCTGCCAGTCTTTACCCTGCAGCGATTGAGGATCCAGCTGTGAAAATAGGGACAAATGTCAATCAAGAGGATAATCCTTATCTGAGTGCGACCCAAACACAGTGTCACCTGCTAAAAATGGCAACTCATTGAACACACTACTGGAAAGCATCTATATTTCGCTAAATAAATAAATAAATAAACAAATGAACTGAGCCAGGACAAGTGACGATAGCTGTCCAGGCACAAAGTATGCATATCATACAGATCAATGCACAATACTCTTTTAATTTACACTTACAGGGACAATCACTTAAAATAACAGAAATGCAAAACCAAAAGAATATTATGATCCAAACGGTATCCCTTCTTTATGATATGTCCATCTTCCCTAGTCTTACGCCCAGTATTACATAACGTCCACATAATCAGTTATCAAAGTCAGTATCAATCCAGTGTCTCTAATACCAGATGTCAGTTTGTATTTATTGTGATCTGCTATGGTTGATGTGACAACATAATTTACCAGCTTGCTGCCAAAGGAAAGACCAGTATTGATTGGTTGGTTTTACTCATGCCAACAAATCTGATTTATCTAATTTGAGAGGCAACTGGTGCACTGGAACATGGCGAAATGACAGCAACAATCAATGTCATATTCTGTACACAGATGTTCAGACAGCATTTTTCATCATCATACAAGAGTACATACTGATATCAATATTGATAATAATAAGAAATATTTCTTGAGCAACAAATCAGCATATTAGATTAATTTCTGAAGGAAGTGTGTCACTGAAAGCTGAAAATTCAGCTTTGCCATCACAGTATTACCGTCACATATATTCAAACAGAAAACAGTTATTTTCAATTGTAATTATATTTCACAATATTACTATTCTATTCTAGCATAAGAGGACGATACACTCAAGTCACGATTCGAAACAAATAACGATACTGAACTCACAATACATTATTGCGATACTCCAATATGGTAAAAGGTTAACAAAAATGTACTGTTGATTAAAATGCTAAATTTGATATTACATCGGAGGTGAAAATGAACACTGTAGGCTTGGACTTGGTGCTGGTCACCCAATGCACAGGACAGTGGTCACACCAGAATAAGAACATTTATGATTCTGAAGCTGAAAATACAGAATTATTTTAGATGAATATGCTTGCACTTTGTCAATGACTAGATATATTTAAGATAATGTAGGCCACTTTTTACTGGTAACATAAGACATTTGGCATTATCAGGACCCACAAATATTTCCCCATTTCGTAGATTGCCAACAACAGAGCATGAATGGAGCAGTTCTCCTCGCCAGACATTAGTCAAAGACTGCAAATGGGTGTTTACAGGGCAATACAATACTTGATTAGCATCTTATCAGCCTTCTCTTAAAACTCCCCTGACATCATCTTACAAAACGCTTCGTATAATGCATAATTTTAGATATCATCCTCAGATTTGAAATGAAGCATGACCACACTTGTGGCTTTACTTTAGTTGTGGTTATAAGTTCTTAAACTACATTCACATAATATTTTATACATTTGATAAATGCATTTTTAATATATTTCGTTTTTGTTTTTATGCTTGAGCTTATGTATCTCCATATTAATAACAGTCATGTATGCCCCACTTGCCAAAATGGGGGGGATCTGGTAAGGGGTTAATGTAATTCTGACACTAAAACTTTGTAAAAATGTTATTATTTCTCGATAAATATTGTTGCATTTTTGTATTGTTATTATTATTGTTACACAATATATTGTAACACCCCTTGATGTTGTTCTTGAGCCGTGTTTATTCATAATAAAGCACGGTTATGTTTTGGTTGATTTCTGAAGGATCATGTGACACTGAAGACTAAAAATGTTACTGAAAATTCAGCTTTGCATCACAGGAATAAATTACATTTTAAAACATATTACAACAGACACCAGTTAATTTATATTGTAACAATACTTCACAGTATTACTTTTTTTTACTGTCTTTTTGATCAAATAAATGCAGCCTTGGTGAGATTAAGAGATTTCTTTCAAAAACATTAAAAAATCCTTAATGTTTCCAAACTTTTGACCGGTCCTGTATATTTAAATATATCTTGACCCCAGCAGCCCCTTGCTGCCCCCTGGAGGTATTAAAGCCCTGCTGTACACCAGGGTGTCTTATGTACTCATTCTCAAGCCTTAATAGTTTTCAAATCACAATTTCTGTTGCACACCCTACTGTTTTACCGATGCCACAAAAATACAGATCAAAGAAAAAATCTCTTGCAATGATTGATTGTAAAATCCACATCAAACACTTTACTATCTCAATTCCTAACCAGCCTGCTTAATAATATATCTCAAAGCAAGTTTCTCATTTCCAGAATTGCTCACACGAGGAGGTGAGGCTCCCGTTACCTTCTGCCTGAGGAGCGTGCTGCGAACTCTACCCCAGAGTCGAGCCCCGGTGCTGGGACCTCTCCTGAGGCCAATATCCACCTCCTCTTCCTCCTCCTGTTTCTCCTCTTCCTCCACTTCACAGCTGGAAATAAGTTCTTCCTTCATCAGTTTACTGCTCACAGCCTTCATTCTACCATAATGCTCTTCACCATTCTGGATTTGGTCCTTATTGCCCATCTTACTCAGGTTCCTCAGAGAAAGCTACTGTTATTGACAATAAGCAGCAGGATACAGGAACACGAATCCCTCACCGCTCACAGAAGCACAGTCAAATTCAGATCTTCTAGCACAAAGGCAGACTTGCGTTCCATGTGATCCTGAAGCAGTGCGTGTTTTGGTATAACCGTTCTCATGCTGGTCTGGATGAACCTGTTGTTGTGAATCTTGTCTGATATAGTCTTGAGTACACACACACACAGATCTCCCCTGACAGAGCTGTTCCACAGATGGAGCCCTGGGATTAACTACTGAATCTCCACCCACCCTGATGATTACGGCCCAGTGTGGCAGCTGACCTACCAACAATGTATTCAAGACAATTTCAAGTGTTTTGCTTGGTGTTTTTCTGGTTATAGCACTGAAATGTGGCACTTCCAAAGTTTAGGACAATATTATGTTCTTCCAATCACTATTTATCCTGTTGTAACAATCGTATGAGAAGAAACTGAAGCGTTTAACCCTATACAAACAGGTATAAAGGATCTCGCTTGGAGTGTTTGAAGTAAACAACTTTACAGTCTGTTGCCACAAAGGAAATGCTTATGGTTGCCATGGCAACAAATGGTCACGTGATTAAGACAAAAGCTTTCATTTGCTGATACAGATCCTCACTCCTCCCATCCGTAATGTCACACCTGCCCCTTTGGGACTCTGTCAGCGTGTCATGTCCCACTTTCTCTCTGGAGTGCTTCCAACTCTGACGACAATCCATAGTACAGTCCCTCTAATCCTTCTCCAGCACAACACCTAAGCAATTCCCCAAGGCCTTCCCTCTGCTGTTTTCTCTGGTGACATGACCACACCACCGCATATGGCAGGATTATCTACCTGAACAACTTACCGGCTTTTCTCGGTTCATTGCATTAGGCATTAAAAATGTAAATGCTTAGTCACTAGCAGATTATACGTACACCGCCTTGTTTTATCCTGGGATGCATGACTAATCTATAAAATCAGTAATAAAAATAATCAACAATTTCAGTGCCGATTACTTGGATTTGTGCACAGAGAAACAGTTACATCAGTTACATCACTTTACAGAAATGAAAACGCAGTTCTATGGGGGAAAAAACCCATATGAGCCCACAAAGCTTATAGTTTCATGTTGGCAGGACCTTCAT
This sequence comes from Tiaroga cobitis, assembly GCA_030578255.1. Taxonomy (NCBI): domain Eukaryota; kingdom Metazoa; phylum Chordata; class Actinopteri; order Cypriniformes; family Leuciscidae; genus Tiaroga; species Tiaroga cobitis. Next base: position 25,814,764 of record CM060598.1, read on the forward strand.
TTTTTATCATTTAATTTAACGGAGTGTCTATTTACACTAAGTGCAAATCGCCCATCTTATTGGCAGAGGCTATTTACACTAACTCCGCCCACTGAGGTCTGGTTGGGTCAGGCAAAATTACGGATGATGCTGCATCGACATCAGGAGCAATAGTGTAGGGGTAAGGTGGCAGAAAGTTTTGACGCAAATCATACTGTGAAAGAAAACCTGAGAAATTCCGAAATTCTCTACAACGACTTACAATATAACTGCAATGTTCAAAACCAAAAAGCTGTTAACTGTCTGGTGTTTGTTGGTGAGATCAACCCTGGGCTCTGTGATCACTGCGAGGAACCACTGCTGAAATTATATGTGCCGTTCACCATCTCAAAGCTCCATAAAATATTCAAGTATCATATAAAGGCATCCCTGGACATAATGAGTGGACATAATGAGCAAGCATACCTGAATCTGTCCCTTGGCCATGATGCGATCCATGTTCTCCCCATCATCCATGCACTGTTTGACCTTACTGTAACACAGCAGTCTGAGGGTCTGAGAGCCCTCCAGCTCAATCTCAAACTCCTGTGAAAAGAGAGTCAGCTTGCATTATAATGTCTTTTCATATCTAAAGCTGCAGGGTGTAATTTCTTCTCAAATAAAAGTAACTGTAACATAATTACTAAGATAATTATTATATCTGTCTTTCTAACACTATATAGGTTTCTTTATCATTTACTGTTTTTTCAGGTAAGTGTGTGCTGACGATGCGCTGCAGTTCTGACCTCATTCCAGTTTGGCTCTGTGGTGTCTCTGTACACACGAGTCTTTGCTTTGTTCACAAAGTAGCCGAAAGAGTCCACCTCTAGCGTACAGTACAGATCTGAGGTGAGGGAGAGAACAGACAACAAGCTGGTTGCATATAAAACAATTTAAAATAAATAAATAAATAAATAAATAAATAAATTATATATATATATATATATATATATATATATATATATTATAAATAAATATATATATATGTATATATATATATATATATATATATATATATATATATATATATATATATATATATATATATAAAACTGAAAGTTATTTTCCACGCAGTATCTTTTCCAAATAAAGTTAACGGTAAAAGTATTAGAAGAGGGCAATATGAACAAAATCACATTGCATGTTATCATTCTAATATGCTGATTTGGTGCTCAAGAAAATTGTCGTATTATCATATTGTGCTGCTTAATATTTTTGTGAAAACAAAAATGATATTTTTTCAGGATTCATTGAGGAATAGAAACCTCAAAAGAATAGTGTTTATTTGAAACTTTCATATAATTATGAAACTTTCATAGAATAGCATTATGAATGTCTTTACTTTGTCAGTCTTTACTTTTGTCACTTTTGATCAATCTACTTTTCATTATAATTATTAATACACTAGACTATTTAATAAACACTGGCTTCAAATTGTGCCTAAGAACATCCTTCACTGTAACACAGCCTCTCTAAGGGCTTTTTTCTTAAATCGACCACTGTGTGTGAAGAGCTTTTGGTTCATACAGTCATGTCGTTAAACTCTACTCTACATTAAGGACGATTCTATAGGGAACAAAGGTTATAAGAAAGCAGAAACAATAAATGAGCGAGTTTCTTAAGCCAGGCAGCTACACAAAGAGAGGCGGAAATTAACGATGGAAAGTCAGATTTAAGAAGGAACGCAGTGTTCCCTGTTAATCCCCCCGTTCCACAGCTGCTCATAGAGAACTCTGCCCAACAACAGCAGGGAGCATGGTCAGGTGTTTTCATGCATGTGCGCACATATTAGGGAGGCATTCAATAATTTAATGATTACTGGGAGCTGTATTTCACTCCATCTAATTGCAACCACCAAAAAAAACCACACCGCTCCAGTCTCATAAACTAGGTGAGACATTGCGTGCCAGACAACTTACTCGAGCTCTGTTTCAGCCCTGTCGCAGAATGGACAATCACATTCAGAAAGCCATACAGCCCTGTGGATTCATCATCTATTAGGGGAAAAAGCAATTAAAGTCATGACAAGTTTCAGATACACTAGAAAGAAAGAAAGGCAAATAGTTCTTAATGAAGCAAATAAAAAGGCACTCACCTTCTTTATTGATTGTCAGAGGAACATTGTGAACCGTCTGTAGCTTCACGCAGGAGTTGGTGAGCATCTGCAACTCCAGCGAAGTCAAAGAAAAACTCTTGAAACCTGGGAAAAGACATTCAGAAATCAAGAGAGACTTGGTCAGTGAAGCCACCAACATCTGAATTTAACTAAGTCACTCTCTCTGAAGGAAAAGAGCAGTTTAAGGAATCCCGCTGTGTCATTTTATTGGAAGGTAGGAAGGTTTCTGTGAGGAATAGCAGCGCTTACACTTTTTCTGCTGCTCCCGAATGATCTCCCTCCATTCTTCTCGCTCGTAATCAGACGAAATAAGGAATGTATAGCCCTGAAATAAAATAAATAAAACACACAAGATATAAGAACATTTGCGAATGGCTTGTTTGAATTGCCAGTTTTAAACTTGGTGTCTGTTTTCTTTTTAGACAATATATTATAGAATTCCAATCTTTGTTATTGTTCAGCTATCTGCCATAACATGAAAATAGAAACAATATTAGTGTGAGTAATTGATGTCAGAATTTAAAAATGTTGGGTAAACTATCCCTTTAAGTTTTCAAAAGTCTTAAAGAACTTTTAAGCAAATGCAAACACAGACTGCAGATTTTTGGAATTGATTCACCTTGCCATTCCGGTTACTGACTCTGAAGGCCATGCATGGAGACATGAGCAGCAGCAGCGATTCCTGTTCGCACAGTTTCTTCCTGAGGCGATCAAGGGCTTTACCTCCTTTACACACTCTCTGAACACGAGATGGGAAACAATTAACGCAAAGCTGACTGTTTGCTGAAGGAAAGCATTTCTAATGAATGCCTTCATCTACCTTTTCTCTCTGGATCTCATTCTTGATCTGGGAGATCTTGACCTTTATGGAATCTATCTCTTCCTCTGGTATCTGGGGGACCGGGGAGGACTCGGATTCATCAATGGTCTGAAAGGTGACATCAGCTAGCGGGATATACCACTTACAGTCGTACTGCTGCCCCTTCCTAAACATTGGGAGACACAGAAACCAGGGTGTCACATATGTGACTATGAAGATGAGGAGAAGAAAATAAAGTTTAATAAAGATTGACTTGCCCTCCGGTTTGTTTCTTCAATTTGGCGCAAAGCAGCAGGTCGGTAAAGAGGAAGACATGCCGAAGTTTCCGTGCCCCTTCTACTAACTCCACCATAAACTGGTCTCTGAGAAGCTGTCGATTCTTTAAAGACATTAGGATGACTTAAATATGCATGACAATACTTTTAAAACAATAACTGTCTTTTTTTCTGTTATATTTCTATAAAATTGCAGATATAATCATAATAATAACAACAACAACAACACAAGTATTTATAGACCGTTTTCGTAGACTGTGATGGCATGCTTCCATATCATAAACCTACTTTTTACAGTTTTGAGAGTGAGGACAAATTTGACATTTTTTTCTCTTCTGACCAATGTTATCAATCTCTCTATTTTTTCCCCTCTTTTGTAAAGTCTCAGAAATGCTATTGTGGAATTCGTCTTATGCCATTGGAGCAAATTTGTTTGTTGAAGTTTCTGTTCACCACTATAAAAGTTTACCCAATGACGACGTTTGCTTCTGAACTCTGGAAATGTGAAAAGGGTCGTCAGAATTTTTTGCAAACCAAAAATAACCTTGACACACTTAGTTTCAACTGTTCAACAATAGGGGGCGCTCATGTATTGTTTACTGCCCCATGAATCCGTGGCAGTCATTATTTTTCCTGAGGCAGACGGTCATTTAAAGTAGGTGAGGAGGAAAAGCAGCCAATGAGAGGCTCAGACTCATTCACTCAAATGGAGGCATGACACACTTAAGAAATTGCGCTATTGTGGGTGAGTCACGGGAGCTATTTTCATGATAATGATGGCAGCCTGAGGGGGTTTCAACCTCGGACAAGCATGGCTTGATGGGATTTAAAAAAGTGTGCTTGAGATGATTCACAAAAGGCAGATATGATGATAATTACCTACTGTAAATCACATAAGAGAAAAAAGCATCCAAATTTAACCTTCAACGAAATGTACAACATATGTTCTACAAACAACAACCAAAAACACAAGTAGCTCATTTTGTCCTTAAAATTGAAAAAGCTCCTTACGAGATATTCCCAAAAATGTCCATCTCAGGTCAGTCTTTATAACTGGGTGTGTATTTGCATTCTTGAGTGACCGAATCCTCCCTAATTGAAGGGTGTGTGACATATGTGAAAGACATCTGCTCTTTTCATGGCCTAAATGTCTGTGTGTGTGTGTGTGTGTGTGTAGATGCATTCAAAACATTGGCTCTGACCTGTGACCCTGGCTTCAGTGAGTGTGTGTTTATCCCTTATGGTTAAACGTGCATTTTTTTTACATCAAGATTTGGCCCACATGATATACGGGTACAGTATTGACTTTAGCTGCATTCAGAGACATCTGCTGAAACAGCCTAAGATGAGATGCAAAACATGGCTATGAACTGGAAATCCATCATCTCGCAGACAATAATTACACAGGACATGGACCAAGATGTCCTGTCATAAAGAAACGATAATGCTGGAAAATATTTCTTTCTGAACAGGCATTATCAGAGCTCTGAATGAAAATGTATACATGCAATTCAATTTATCATATGTTTTTGGTAATGTTTTACCACTAAATCAATTCAATTGGACTTGGAATATAGTGCACAAAAGATATAAGCTATGTTTATGGCACTTTTGTGCATTTGAGTCATTGTTGAAGCTTGAAAGCTTCAGTTATAATACACTAAAATTGTAAAATGGATCTTTAAAGTTTCTCCTTTTGTGTTTCACGGGGAAAAAAAAAAATTAATTCCTTTAATACAAAATTGTTAGTTGGATCCTAATGGAGATACAAATAGATATTTTGGGTCTCTGGCAATGAGTCACAGTCATGATTAATGTTGAAAAATAATATTTTATGATGAATACTTTCTCGTAAGATTGTATAATGAGGTTTTTATTATAGATTTGTGTGATACAAATTTCTTCGTTTTAGTACAAATCTTTACTGGAAGAATGATTAATTGAGCTTTTGTTCTCCAGTTCATCTGTCAGACATTTGTTTAATCATTCAAATAATAAATAATCTATCTTTGAATTGAATCTCTGTATTTTCTGTAATAAAAATGCCTGGCATGTCCACAAGCCTACAATCAGAGAGTCACTTCCCACACAGTTTTCCAGTAATCTGCGAGGAAGTCTAATACAAAGTCAACTGACTCACAGTACAGAGGGGTCAGGGCAGTATGTGTGTTTGTGTTCATTCTGAAGCTGGGAAGGGTGTTGAGACACTTCTCGTTTCGCAAAAAAATACCTTTGATAAATGAGGAAGGGGAACAGGAAGGCAGGAGATGATTATATTGTTGACGGGACCCATGAAGCGTTATGAAACAGGAGTGTACAGTAATTACAGTGAGAATTACAGTAAGGATTTTCCTTCTGACCTAGTCACCATAAAAACATGAGAGTATACAGATCTTTTAAATTACTTTTCAAGGTAAAAAGAAAAAAACATTTTTTTTTTTTTTTTTAACAAATATCATGATACTGATGATATTATCATTTAAGTTTTTGATGAGTTGCATCACATAACTTTTCAAACCACACCTTGTCCAAAAAAGGCCATACATGCCTGATTTTATCTGTCTATCTTATATTTATCTGATATTTTATCAGACTTAAATGATCTTGATACAGTCATTAGGGTCCTCATATGATATCACTTTCTGTTTTGTTTTTTCCCCCCAGCATATTGGTCGCACCAAATGATGGACGAAAGTTTTTATAATATTAATGAATCAGTTTTCGATAAAATATAATTTAATTTATTTATTAAATAGCTATTAAAAAGTGTATTATGATTTCAGGACAGTTTTATCACCCTAACACCCCCCACCCCCATAAGATAAAAACATCATCATAAAAGAGCTGTATTCATGTCATAATTATGTATTCACTTTTGAAAAAATTGATAGATGCAGACAAAAAAGAAAAAGAAAAGTCACATCATTGACCCATAATACAAACTGGCCATATTTCAGTTGGGCAGCACTGACCTCTCCTTTCTTCACTGTCATAGACTGACGGCGGGGTGTGATCTCCTCATTAATGCTGGACAAGAAGTTCTGGGAAATACGGAGGGCGTCCTGCAGGAGAGGGTGATCTGGATGGCTGGATGGGGTGTGCTTCAGCAGGTCCTAAATTTGAAGAAACACACAGGCTAATTTAAGGCCTTGTTTACTCCTGGTATTAAAGGGTTAGTTCCATAGACCAACTTAATTGCCACTTTCAAGGCCCAGAAAGGTAGTAAAGACATCGTTAAAATAGTCCATGTGACTACAGTGGTTCAACCTTATTTTTATGAAGCGATGTGAATACTTTTTGTGGCAAAAAAAATCAAAAACGACTTTATTCAACAATTTCCTCTCTCCCGTGTCAGTTTCTGACGCTGTTCACGTGAGCACCACGACACATGCATGTGATTCTCACGCAGGAGCCAGCCAATACCGAGCTGGCATTATGACGTAGAACCCAGAAGTGCTGCACTGTGTTTACAACGTGAACAGCGTCAGAGACTGACACAGAAGAGAAAAAATTGTTGAATTAAGTTGTTGTTTTTTTTTTTTTTGCACACAAAAAGTATTTTCGTCGCTTCATAACATTAAGGTTGAACCACTGTAGTTGAACTTGTTCAACAAGATTGAACCACTGTAGTCACATGGACTATTTTAACAACGTTTTTACTACCTTTCTGGGCCTAAAATGGTAATTGCGCTGCTGTCTAAGGGGGGTATCTTCATTATGTCTCTTCATGATGTTTCTTCATACATCAAATATCTTCATTTGTGTTCCGAAGATGAACGAAGGTCTTACGGGTTTGGATAATAACAGAATATATAAATAATAACAGAAATTTCATTTTTGGGTGAAACTAACCCTTTAAGATGCATTTTGGTTGATCGGATCACAAGTGGACAACATTAAAATCTGATGTAAACGGGATCTAAAACCTTTTAAGCTTGTTCACTTTTAACCACTTCCAGAGGTAGTTGAAAAACGCATTGGACCGGGTAGAATGCGTTCGAACAGTCACCAAAGGCCACCACCAGGCGTAAACGGGAATGTGTCTCCCTCATCTACTTGTGATCTGATTGACCAAAATGCATCTTAACACCAAGTGTAGTCAGGGCCTAATAGTCCAAAACACTCAATTGATTAAATGGGTAAATCAATATAGTCCATGCACTACCAAATAAAACATGTTGCGCCACTAAGCATAAACACTTTCAATTGAGAAAAAGTCATGATTAGGTGTATACGCTTTCAGTTTCACTCACATGGAGGACTAGGGTGCTGCGAGTGACGCGATCCACCGGTTTATACAGCAGGGCTGAGAATGAGAACGGCAAAGAAGTGATCAGAATACTAAGCAGTGAAAAAAGAGAGTATATGTGGAAGAATTAGTGAATGAATCATGATCTCTTACTTTCCAACGAGTTCTTGGCATTCTGATCTTTACCCTCTTTAGCACTCTTGACTTTCAGATTCTGAAGGTAAAAAGAGAAACAAATACATAAAATATCCAAACAGGAAAAGATATCAGCGACCTTGTTTTGACAGTATAATGAAAGCGCCCTTAAAACTGACCTCTGAAATCTCGGCAAACTGAGAATTGGCTTGACAACACTTTTCGGCAGTTTCCACGGCAACCTTATAGTTGTCCACAAAAGCCCTGTACACGCCGAGCTGGCTGGCCTGTGTGGGAAGATAAAACGACAGAGGAGAGTGAGAGAGAAGGTGGTGTAAAGATAAAAGTCAGAGCTAGAGGCAGATTACTCATGCATGTTACATCGGCTTAATTCTGCTTACTAAGGTAGAGCAGGCAGTTTTACGTGGCCTGGTATTAATACCAGCCTGACCCAGCATAAAGACAACAGCACTCAACACAACAGACACATTATGACAATGACGTAAGTGGTTGAACTATATTTATAAAAAAATATATATTATAAGTTGAAAACTATTATTATCTAAAAAGATCAAACACACAATAAATGTGTCAAAAAAGGACATATTAACAGAGTGAACACACACTGAAACAAAGGAGAAGTGACTTGGGGTAAATGTAGCCAAAATGTTGTGGTGAATGAGCATTTGTGTCGTGAAGAAAAAACACCATTCAAAAAACAACTGTGAAATGGGCACGTAACAAGCATTTTCCATGGTAACATCTCGAGTGCTGCCAACACTGGGGTAAATAAGAGAAGGACGTGTGATGGGGCTTGTCATGAGACAGAGAGGTTAAGCACTTCCTTCAACAAAGCTATTATACTGCAACTGGGGAAACTTGTGAGCGATCCAGAATATGAGCATCATTACCCAGAGATCAGAAAAAAGACGGATTACATCGTGCTGTTAACTCCGCTCACTGATAAAAGATGAATACTTATTAAAAGAGTGAAAAGAACCATTAAAATGAAAAGAAGCACTTTCTAAAGACTCTCCTCTAGTGAAGTGTTGTGAGGACACATCTTCAGTGCCATGGCAAAAAGTGTTATATTTTATTTGAGCTGTGAATGTGAGTTCTCAGTTCATATTGAATGTGATAAACACTTGAAATAATGTAATACCATGGAATAATGTCAGGAAAAGTCTACCAGCCAGTTCACAAACAACTATTAGCCGGTTCATTTTAGTGAGTCAAAAACGTACAGCTTGACAATGTATTCTGATTCACGAACAAATATGAGCCAATTCATTTTAGTGAGTCAAAAGCTTACAGCTTGACCAGTGTATCCTGATTCACGAACAAAAGACTCTTTTTAAGCCGGTTCATTTTAGGAAGTCAAAAAACGTACAGCTTGACTAGTTTATCCTGATTCACGAACAAATGACTCTTATGAGCCGGTTCATTTTAGTGAGTCAAAAACGTACAGCTTGACCAGTGTATCCTGATTCACGAACAAATGGCTCTTATGAACCGGTTCATTTAAGTGAGTCAAAAACTTATAGCTTGACCAGTGTATCCTGATTCACGAACAAATGACTCTTATGAGCTGGTTCATTTTAGCGAGTCAAAAACTTACAGCTTGACCAGTGTATCCTGATTCACGAACAAATGACTCTTATGAGCTGGTTCATTTTAGCGAGTCAAAAACTTGCAGCCGTTTGACCAGTGTATCCTGATTCACGAACAAATGACTCTTATCTTATGAGCCAGTTCATTTTAGTGAGTCAAAAGCTTACAGCTTGACCAGTGTATCCTGATTCACGAACAAATGACTCTTATCTTATGTGCCAGTTCATTTTAGTGAGTCAAAAGCTTACAGCTTGACCAGTGTATCCTGATTCACGAACAAAAGTCTCTTATGTGCCGGTTTATTTTAGTGAGTCATAAAACTTGACCAGTGTATTCTGATTTTTTTTTTAACTCTTAAAAGCTGTTTTTATTTATGAATTGTTTAAAAAGATGTGTTTGAATCAGTCTGACTAGTATACCGGTAAGTATATAAATGTAGTGAAGGGTGGACTAATTTCTGTAGGAAACACTGGCCTGAACCTATTCATTACAGTATGAAAACAACATCTGAGTAAATTTTTGGACTAAACTTGTGTAATGAGTCAGGGGAGTAAATCCCATGGCATGAGAGTTGGCGGTCCACAGGGAGAGGGAGAGGGCAAGGGAATGCCCAGCAGTGAGTGGGTTTCCAGGGCAGACACATGGACTCCTGCACTATGACATCATGCATTCTGGGAAACAGAGCAGACACTGGACTCACTGTCCACTGAAAACTCTGTGCGACCATGTCTCCCTGTGGGATTTCCTGTTTATTTACCCCTCTCTGTGTAAAACACACACACCCTGGAAGAGAACTGTCATTTCAAACACAAACACACACACACACACACACACACACACACACACACACACACACACACACACACACACAGTAAGGAACATGGCATTTTCCCCCAAATATTTGTGCTTTTCGATATGTTTGCATGAAGGGCATATTTATAATGCACAAAGATAAAGGAACAAGCCACAAAAATGCTCCGCTTTACATGTCACTAATGCCTCAAATAATAACCACAGGTATTTGCAGCTAACAATATAATCCTTGTGGGATTAACAATGAATTCAGCCTTCGGCCACACTTCCTCAACCCCAATGCCTTTATATTTCAAAGAAGAGATTTATGTCAAACAACACCTAAATTCACAGCTACAACCATGGCCGTGGATCCCATAGGGGATGGTGATAAGTTTCTAACGCAAACCCCAACTGTGAAAACGTCAGAATTTATGAGTGGAGCAGATCGACACCATGCAACAGTTCACTACATAGTTTTCATTTATGGCTTTCAAAACTTGTACGTTTTGCTTTATAATATCATGAATGTCTGGGCACAAGATGTAGTGTTTTAACTACATATAAATTTTCACTTTTTCATACAATTTCAAAGGTGATGTATGGAAGCACAATTATGAGACAAATTAACACTGCAGCATAAAAGTCACATGGTTACAAGCACTAACTTTGCAGTTGATATGATTTTTTAAATTGGTTTTTAAAGGTGTCTCTTGTGCTCACCAAGGCTGCCTTTATTTGTTTAACAATACAGTAAAATATTATTACAATTTAAAATAACTGTTTTCTATTTTAATATATTTTAAAAATGTAATTTATTCCTGTGATAAACAAAAGCTGAATTTTCAGCAACATAACTCCTGTCATAATCCTCCAGAAATCATTCAAATATGCCGATTTGGTGCTCAAGAAATATTTCTTATTAATATCAATGTTAAAAAGAAGTTGTGGAATATATTTTGGAAACCATGAAACTTTTTTGTTCAGAATTTATAAAGTTCAAAAGAAAAATATTTATTTTACACAGAAATATTTTGTTACATTACAAATGTCTAATAACATTCCATTATAAAGCATCTTTTGAGAATAAATAAAAAAAAAAATCTTACTGACTTACTGAACGGTAGTGTATAAAGCGGTAAAATACAAGAAGCAAAGTCACAATTCAGAGATATAATGTGAAAGGCAAAAAGACTTTTTTTTCTCACAGAGACTTCAAGAGATTTCCACGACGCGCACGCGAGAATTGCGATCTCCTTCAACTACTTCAGTTAAGTTCTCGCGCGTGCGCTTCGTGGAAATCTCTTGAAGTTTCGTTTCAGGCCTACAAGGAAGAAAAGGAATAGTCGAATAAAGTCGTTATTTTTGTTTGTTTTTTCGCACAAAAAGTATTCTCGTCGCTTGATAAACTTATAGTTGAGCCACTGTTGTCACATGGAATATTTAAACATTTTCTTCATTGACTTTCTGGGACGTCAGGATTCATTCCCTTAGGAAGCCTATGTAGCAGTCATAAACCTCTCAGATTTAATCATAAATATCTTCATTTGTGTTCCGAAGACGAACGAAGGTCTTAAGGGGTTGGTACAGCATGGGGGTGAGTAATTAATGACTTAATTTTCATTTTTGGGTGAACTAACCCTTTAAAGAAGCCGCCCCATAAAAACTGATAATTCAGGGTCAGAAAATAATAATTTTTCTGCATATAAATACATTTTTTGTGCAAAAATTTATATTAAAATTATAAGTGAACCTCAAAGGACATTTTAAAATATTAAAAAATCTGCAAAGAAACTTTCTAGTTTGTCGTGAGATCCAGCTACAACACCCTAATACCTTTCAACCCCAGCATTTTTGACCGCAGCCCCACCGATCTAAGAGCAAGACCCCCTATCTGCTTTACATGCAGTCGTGTGGCTCTGAAAAGCTTTCATCTGCACAAGCGTCAAGTCCTGCGGGCGTCTATAAAGATGGGGGTAAAGTTTCAGTTTCCACAGCTAATTGTGCCGAGTGGAATGATGTGGCTGTTGCTCGTGAAGCTCACTAAACCAGTTATCAAAGGAAACTTTCCTTAGGGAGGACTGGAGAGACATGCTTTGATGATGACTGCGTTTATAAACCCTCTCTAAAGATCTCTCTAGGGTGGTCTGACAGAAACATCATGTATGGATTTCCTAAATTAGACACGTGTATGTGGCAGCATCAAGTTACACCACAATTCAGTTGTTATAATAAATAACAGTAACACTGGCGTATTATTAGATGTTAGTGCATTATGAACCAGTGATTTCAATAATAGTGCATCTGGCCAAAATCTTGTAATATGATACAATTTCATTTCATATTATATTATATGAAATTGTAGCATATTACAATTTCATATTATATTATATGAAATTGTAATATGATACAATTTCATATAATATAATAGTTGATTAATTAATACAAAATTCAATAAAAATGAATTTTTTGAATGCTGTATGTTTTATATTAAACAATATAATACAGTACTGCTCACCAGTTTCTGGAAGAGGTCACCCACACATTGATGGTGGCTCCACTGTTGCACTCTGGGTAACAGGCCATCATAAAAGTCTTTGTGGATCTCATGGAGCTCAGGCACTTTGAAGAAAATGGTTTCTATCTGCTGGAGGGTTAACATGGGCTGTGAAGTGGTGGCAGCAGCTTTCAGGGGCTTCATAGGCTGTGATAAAAAAACAGGGGGTCAAAAGGTGTCCATGTGCTCCCGTTTGTAAGCATCTGGGTGCAGTGCAATGTGCAAAGCTCAGCACCACTATAACGGTGATCTCTGACCCTCTTTAGTGAGTAAGCATGCAGTAAATCAGTCCTGTATACTCACCAGTAAGAGCGCCTCCAAGTGGCTGAGATAGGCTTCCTCACTGGCCAGAATCCCTGATAAAACCCATTTCCTCATCTCCAGCCCTTTTTCGACATCCAGCTCCGACTGGGAATGTCCAGGGTGAGAGTGGAAAGAATGAAGAAAGTGCCCATTACAAAAACCCTTTAGGGTTCAGCCAAACACACACATTCCAGTCTAAAGGCCCTAGGAATTCCTTAGCAGGGTAATCCTCATAAAAACCCAAATCCTATCCAATACAGATTTACAGCGCTCAACTATAGACTACATAATCCCATAGATTGATAGGAAAACATCCCAAAGAATAAAGATAAAGGATGCAGAGGACAAAAGTTCAGCGCATACACACATTTGCATAACTACGGATGTTAAAAGACCCTTAAACCCGAAGTAAAAGAACCGATAATAAAATTTAGGCTGATAATTATTTTCATGTTTTTTCACGAACAGTTGATAAATGGATGGTATTAAAACTTACACTTTCAGTATTGTGTCTAAATAAATTATAAATAAAACACAAAGAACAAAAATCAATCGTTTTAAATGCTACAGGTGAATTTAGGCATCAAAACATTATAATACAGTATGAAAAATAAATATTCATTTTGAGATTTAATAATGATGACATTAACATTAATTATACATTGAGCATGTATAATTAAACATCCAATATAGCCTGAAACTGATAAGTTTGAAAAACAAAAAATATATATATACAGTATATATATATATATATATACAGTATATATATATATATATATATATATATATATATATATATATATATATATATATAGGCCAATAACCTATTTGGTAACAATATTTCATGCAACCCTAATGATAAAAAAAATTATACAAAAACAACTTTTTAAATAACAAAAAACACTTGAGAGAGGCGTTTAAACACCATGATATCATAAAGGCAAATGCTAGTTCTCTGTATATCAATGTCCCTTACTGATTTAGTGGACTCCAGGGACCCTGAGGTCTCTCTAATGCTTCGGCCCTTAAGGTGAAGGCGAGGAGAGGAGAGGGAGTCATCCGTGGATGCAACGTCAGGCTGCATACGCTGGTCCTCCCCTTGATCACCATCATAAACGTATGCTGGAGGCGGGGTCCCGCTAAACGGGATGTCTGCAAATAAAGACAAGAGAAGTCAGAGTGTCATACTTGACTTAGAAGTGTAACATATGATTTTATTCACTTTGAAACCATATCAATAATTCAAAATCGAATTAATATACAGTATAATAACAATAAAATATTAGTATATAATATAATCTCCATTGTCAATAAGTGGCAAGCACCCAAAAATGGGTGATATATTAATAAATCTTAAATTTGAGTGCCTGAAATAATCAATGCATCCGTCATCAGGCAGAGAGAGTCTCATACATCTCTGATCTCTTAATGTAATCCACACAGAGGACTGAAACCTTAGCCAAAAAAGACTTACCGCCTGAGCTTTTTCCTCTTTGCAATAAAGACCTTGACATATAATTGAAAGCAACAGATAATGTCTGCCAAGCGAAGACAACCAAAGCCGTTAGGAATTCATCACCCATTTCACATTTATTCTTGGAAACATTATCTACCATCTCTCTAAATCACAGCCTCAAGTAAGCCTCCTGTTCATTATTAATGCATGACGCTGCACCTGAATTATTAAAAATGTGTGTAGTAAAATGCAGCAATTGAATTGTAATTTTTTTGCTCTGACAATATAAGGATGAATTGGTTGTTTTACATATTTCGTTTAATCTTTTTTATTCTTATTTATATTATTCTACTAAAAGTCCACCATAATGCACTGTTTAATGTAATAAAACGGAATCAATTGCCTTTGTTTAAACTGACTTTTTTTCAATAAGCTTGAGCTAACATTTTCTTCATATGATCTGGTTGCTGCCAGTATTTGTTCCACACCTCCAGGGAATACCACTACCAAGAGAAAGAGTTTAGGAGCGAGTCAGTCAAGTAAGTCGAGTCAGTTCTTTGTTATTCCTCAAGCCCGACACAACTAATGAACAATGGAAGACTAGAGGACTTCATGCATGCCTCTGTCCTGACGGAGACCCTTTTACTGCCACTGAAAAGACGATCTGCAAGTTAGAAACACGCCAACTCACTGACGGAAATGTGAAACTGAAGTCAAAGCAGTCCATTTAGGAGAAGACTGACACAACCCCATTGAGCGGAAACTAAAACCTCTTAATCACTCAAATAGCAATGAATAATTCAACACCATTGTTCTTGTTTTAATTACCATTGATGAGGATTAAGGGCTACATGGATGAATAGCTGCATTAGTGATGCCATTTTAATATACTGGGCATGTTTAGATTTAAAAATTAGGAGTTGCTGAGCTGAAACCAAACAAATGCACTTCATACTGCCTAAATATACAACATAACTTTGCTTAAAGGAACTGAAAATGAAATCGCTTTTCCATACAAGAATAACGCATACATTTACCAGGACAAATTATATATATATGGCGGCTATCATTCACATCAGCTGTGATTCATAGACTGCAATGACTAGAGACATGATGAATCCTCATAGACTGCCCTGACAATTGTGAGTTATCCCTCTGTCTGTATTTGTAAAGTAAGTTGTCTAAAAGCAGTCATTCATTTCCTGCAGTCTGTGAACAGCTCAGCACCTGTGAGATATCCAGACGCAAGCATATCGACTATGTGTCTGTCTTATCTGGTGTCCCGATCAGCTCAAATAAGGCAAAGTCTGAAGCTACTACAGTTCAAGAGCTCTGTAGATGTACACAAAACACGTGCACACACACACACACACACACACAGGATATCAAAAGTTCAAAACTGAAATCCACTCTCATTGATCCCTCACAGCTCTTGCTCTGTACATAGTATGTTTAAACTAGAGTAGTCACGATGCGAAAACTTCAGTAGCCAGAAGCAATACCACTGAGATTTCAATAACAATTTCGATACCACAGCAAAACAAATGTGTCAATGAACACAGTCCTTTATTAAATGTTAGCCTTTAAAGGGGCCGTATTGTGCCCCTTTTTACAAGATGTAGTATAAGTCTCAGGTGTCCCCAGAATGTGTCTGTGAAGTTTCAGCTCAAAATACTCAACAGATCATTTATTATACCATGTTGTAAATGACCATTTTTGAGTGGAAGGAAAAACATGCTGTTTTCGTGCATGTATCTTTAAATGCAAATGAGCTGCTGCTCCCCACCCCACTTTCCAGAAGAGGGCGGAGCCTTTACAGCTTCTGCCTCGGATACTCCACCAAAAACTAAAACTTCTGTTTAGTTTTGATTATTATCTCTATTGCAGTCAGGCTCATGTGACATTGCAGTTCTTCTTCATCATGAAAGTTTATTATCTGCATGCGTTTTAAAGCTATATCAGTCTAAACGGTGCGTCCTGCGAGTATTAAACTAAGTTCTCTTTCAAGTCTTATTGCGCTTTAACAGTCAAATACACACATGGTTATGTCAAAAACACACAAAGTTCACATAAACAGTCGGTTATGTCTGTGAACTTAAACAGTGGGGGTGGAACGGATCGCAGTTGATCCGTGATCCGTACGGACCAGGTCACACGGTTCGGCATGCATGGGATTCGTGGATTAACTGCTAAATTTAACCATCATAGAGTGAAAGTTTATAATTTGGACGTGTTTTGTCTTGCCAATTTACACATTCAAACAATATTAAACACGGAAGAAGAGGCGAAAATCAGGACTCGCACGTTATCTGTGCGCACAGCCGCACACACTCAAAGCGCGTGTGCGCACAGAGAGAGAGAGAGAGAGAGACAGAGAGAGAGAGAGAGAGAGAGAGAGAGACTATTTTTTGTATTCATCTCTGCTTGTAATTTGTGTATTTCTTATTTTATTACTGACTGTTCACTTGTTTTTAATAATGTTTGAACTTTATCAGTTAGGCTAGTAGTTTTTGATGTAGTATCGAAGAACTTCAAGTGAGCTTTAAGTAATAAACGAAAAGCAAAAGTTACATTTGAATTTGACACTACATAGTTTCCATTCCCTAACACTTATTAGGCCATATCAAGCCTGTCCACTCATAGCCATCAAGCACAACAGTGTAAAACAACCACTCATGTACACAAACAGTGTGCTTTACATGAAAAAAAGGCCAAAAGACTGGAAGTTGCGTGTTGGCAACAAGTGTCTCGTATCTCGAGTCATTCAGCTTACTTGGAGCATAACGACATTAAGAGTGGGCAAAAATGGGAGCAACTGGGTGTTAAATCACCTGAGAGAAACAGAAAAGAGAGGACTCCGGAAACACGGAGGCAGCCCTGCTGAGTGGCCTGGCATGTAGCCTGCTTAAAAGAGAGAATAATAGACAGATCATGAACAAATAGAGAACAGGAGAAAAGAGGTAGAGGATTAGAGAGATAGCGAGAGAGAGGTCTTTGCTGTCTGAATGTAGAAGGAAGAGCCATGTCAAAGGGCAGCACGTGTTACTATGTGATTAGAGACTAGCATTGAGCTTATGAGCAAAACAATTCCTGTTGCTAACACCAAGGCCGCATGGACTGTGAAAATGGATATGCTTCATATGGGGGAATCCATACAAACATCCTAATGTCATTTGAAATAAATGCTATTCTTTTGAACCTTCCATTTATCATTGAATCCTGATAAAAGTGCATCAGAGTTTTCACAAAAACATTAAGCAGCACAACAAATCAGAATAATTTCTGAAGGATCGTGTGACACAGGAGTACTGGAGTAATGGCTGTCAAAAATTCTGCTTTGCATCACAGGAATAAAATATACGAATACAGGAATTTTTTAATATATTCAAATAGAAAACAGTTCTTTTAAATTGTAATAATATTTCACAATATTACTGTTTTTACCATATTTTTGTTTAAATAAATACAGCCTTGTTGAGCATTAGAGAAGTCTTTCAAAAGTATTAAAAAAATCTTATACAGACCCCAAACTTTTGAATGGTAGTGTAGTCATGTAAGGGAAAATAAACATTAAATGTGTAATGCAATGTAATGTAATGTAATATAAGTAATGGATTATACACAGCTAATCTACACCTAGCCATGTATTATCCTGCTTATATGGTTTGCAGCAAAAAATGTGACTGGAATGATTATTTTCAATGAGAAACTTGAATGCATCTCCCACCAAGCAAGTGGCGCAGAACAAAACCTGCATCATTTTAAAATGATGAAAAGGCACTTTATTAGCTAGTTCAGGCGTGTTTGATTAGAGTTGGAGCAAAACTCTAAAAGGAAAGTGGACCTCGAGGTCAAAGTTGAGAACCCCTTGTTTGAACAATCGCTGCAAAAACACAAAGGCCTGGTTTCACAGTCAGGGCTCAGATTAAACCAGGATTAGCCCTAGTTCAAATAGGACATTTAAGTAGTTTTTATAAACATGTTTTAGAAAAAAAACATTACTGGTGTGCATCTTGAGACAAAACAATGGCACTGACATATTTTAAGATATGACAGTGCACGTTGCTTTCAGTTAAGACAACTCAAACATGCATTTTAGTCTGGGACTAGTTTAACTGTGAAACCGGGGAATTGTAGTAAAATTGGACGTCCAAAAACGTCAATCTTCGGATGGAATTACTGTGTGTGGAACAGGCCCACTGGTCACTGTGAGTGTGAATCAGCCATTAAGGAACTGTGCAGGGATGTCTGACCATGACACTCAACTTTCCACAGGAAACATACGTTTGAAGCAAGGTCATCTTTCCAACAAAAACACACATTCACACAAACATTCAAACACGCCAAAACACCTAGACTAAGCGGAAAGTGAAAATTATAATAAATGACAAAAGCTGTTCAATATTTGTGTCAAGAATGTCAAGGTGAAATAAAGGAATTGTGTGAAATATTGAAAAACTTTATTGCAAAAAGGAATATATGTGATTATGCGAAATACCATTAATTAATAAACTTAAACCAACTGTCAACATAATAAAGGCACAGTTCACCAGTCACTTAGAAAGTGAAGAATTCCTTGGAGCCATTTCATGTCAGCACTTGTCCATCTACAGCAGTGTCAGTGTCGAACAGCCCCACATACTCAACCAGGAAGTCTTAAAAAGGTCTTCAGTGGAACACAGTGGGAAAAAACGACCTACATTTCCTTGGAAGGAAACATTAATAACTGAGAATTTGTTTCTGAAATGACAAACACTCGAAGCTATTACATAATTCTATTTAAATCCACAAATGAGAGGGCAAAGATACTAACAGAGTGCTTTGACTCCTGAACTTAAAATCACAACTCTTTGGTTAGCAATGAACAGGGCAACACGAGCGCAGCTGGTTCGGTCCGCTGGCAGAGGATACAAACGCGTTACACAGTTCAATGCGAGGCAGATTAAAATCATGACGCAATAATAGCATTTCCATCCTGCGATAATACCAACAACAACCAAAAAAAAAAGAGTCGCCCAAGCACTCTTAGTCTTTTTTCTTGCACCAATGCATACACACACTCACAAAACCACACACAGATCATCATAATCCGTATGTTTGAATATGATCCCAAAGGGGGTGGGAGGCACCAGATGTGTAAGGCCAGGAACAATCCATCTCAGGATCAGATTCACTGATCTACTCTAACACAACCAGCTGCTCATAACTATCTTTTTTAACTCGAGGATCAAAGGTTTTCCAAGGCCGGATTAGATGATCTGAAAGATCTTTAGTGAAAATGTTGTGGTAGGTCATGTGTAATTTGTCATAAATGAAGGCAAAAATAAATAATTATATAATAATATAGCTGGGGCCAAGCACGAAGAAGGCAAGATATATCAAATGGCTGATATGTATATTGTAGTTGTTTTGTAGATTTTTTATTGCATAATATATACATTTTTTACATTTTGAATTTTTTAATTATTACTCATATTTTTTATTGAATTTATATATTGTACACATTAAAGTACAATAACTATAAATACAAATAGATGTCAATTTATACATATAACAAAAAATATATATATATATATATATATATATATAATGATTATATAACTTTATGCAACAAATTGTCTAACTGCTTTCTAAACGTTTCCTTTATTTAAAACATTAATATACACACACCCCACTGTTTTGTATTCATGATGTGATGGAATTAAATCAACGGTGCCCCAAACAATTAAACATTTATAAGTATTAAACATCTTGGTAATGTTTTAGATTTTTTTTTTTTAAATCCCCTAATTATATCACAGATAAAGATTTCACAATTATGATGTCAGCAGTGTGACGAACATGAAGATGGACACGGATAAAAAGATCATGCTGTAATGTACCTCTATATGTGTGCATATGGGCCCCTTAGAGGAAACAGAAGGTCAACAGGACATTTCTGTTGTGTGAAAATATAATCTTTGGCAGGTTAACATGTAAATTCACCTCATGAAACAAAGGATGTAGCCTATGTATGTGTATTAAAAGCCTGTTGGTACTACGGTTGTTTTATCTGGAACATGTGGTTATTGTGTCTCAAATTTCCGTAACACCTCAAAGACAAACTGGTGGGCTGTTTTCCCCTCAGAAGGGAGACGATGTAAATATAGCAGGCAGGAAAAAGCTCTTCAGTGCACTGACAGCCATTCAACTGTTACTATTTTGGATAAAGCAACTTCCTGTTTATGACACACCGTCTACAACGTCACATCAACACCAAAGCAACATTCAGACAAGATACCACCAGATAAAATCAAGTACTTTTTCAAGTGTAAATTTAGTTTTTACCATTTTATTATTTATCCTGAAGTCAATTAAAAGCTTTGACATCCTGCAAAAGAAACAATAGAAAAGGAACAAGATGTATACAAAAGGAAGCAGGTAAAATATCAGTCATATATGTATATGTTACTCTTCTTCCTCCTCAGTCTGAAGTGTGGACCTGAATCCGAAACATCAGAGGGAACCTATAAAATAAGTTCCCCTACAAACTGAAAAATGATCCTCAATTTATATCCAGAGTCAATAGAAAACAAACTTCTCTATGCTCAGGGAGATGTTTTTTTAGTTATTACCTAATTGAACCAACAGTATTTAGTTACATTTACTGGAACTACAGTATATTCAGTTCAGCTCACGATCATTTTTCATTTCAACGTGTCCAGCCTCCCCTCGACAAACACAGAACTGGTACAAAGGGAAGTGAGGGACTCAATGACAGAAACAGGTATTTCTTAATATATTTCACAAGGTCTACTAAAAGGCTTGTAGGAATGAAGACAGCCAATTTATTTTCAATATGACCTTTACATTGGACACTCTCAATCTTCATTTTTCACATTACGATATAAAAAGGCTAACAGCCGTGCCAGGTAAATGTGGGAGGACAGAATGCATTTATTCGGATGGCTTTAACCCCTCAGTCAGATTCCATGATGACGGGCCTCTGGGAACGGCCCCCCTTCATGTCTTTCTTTGTATGCTGGAATTGTAAACATCTCCACACTTCACTCACTGACTCAGACTAAAAGTCTGGACTTGCTCAATGTAGTTGTTTTCATAACTGGCAGAAGAATTTAATGACAAGGTAGCACATGGTCACAGTGCTGTAATGAAACAACACGTATATTTCGAAGATGGATGATGGGAAATGTTTTATAAAAAAAAAAACATGTTTTCAGTCATTGTACAACACAAGATAGATAACTATCAAAACCCAGCTCATAAAACTTGTCAATGCAAGAAAACAATTCTGAAATTGACAAGTTATTCTCTATTTTTGACATCAGAACATGAAAAGACTCTTAAACACGACGCTTAAAATTAAGTAAAGGTGTTTACATGCAAAGTGAAATTAAGGTAATAAAAAGTGAAGGTGTGCCAATCGGGTATTGCTTAAACTGCTTATGACTTTTTCCCATTAAAATCAAGTTTATGGCATTTACATGACCTTTGTCAGGTTATTAGACATCATCAGTGTAAGATTGTAAGTGAATACACTCACTTTTATGTTTACTTTTAATTGGAGCGTAAGGTCATAGCAGAGATATTTTTTTGAAGAACTTGTTTGATGCTTCGAAATTGGATTTTGAAAAATCCAATTTCTTTCCATCCATCCATCCATCCATCCATCCAGGCCTGATGAAGAACTGAGTTAGAGATATTTTAAAGTTATTTATTAACAAATCAAAGCATGAACCAATCTGGTACTCTCACTTTTAATGAACTCATGAACTCTCCTGAACTCATCTTGATGAAACAGTTAAAACAAACAGAGCTCATCTTCCCTTTTACCACCATTTCAAAATATACAAATATTTGGTCCCCGTTTCCTTGCGGCACAAACACTTCCCAGGCAGAAAAAGCAAGTGTGACATCTACATTCAAACATACAGCACCTGTTTGGTATGGGTTAATGATGGGGCTACTGGCCTTCACTCCACACACACACACACACACACACACACGCATCGATTTCAGGAGATGCCTCTGAGAGTAAGGAGAAAAGTGGCATGGTGTTAAAAGGATTTGCTTCTTCAGTAAATCAATGGAGCTCTCGACAGCAAGGTCACTGGGGAGGCGGGCGGTCATGCGGGTGAGAGTGGAAGTGGATTTTACCAGAAAGTCACGCAGACACATTTGCATGGCTACAAGAGGCAACTAAAAAATAGCCTCCGTCAAAGGCAATTCACTTAGGGCAGCCAGTTGAGGAGTCAATACAAGATTTGTTTAGATCTATTCTGGAGGAAAAATTGCGGCTAGTCGATTAATGGGATGCCTTATGCACTATATAAAGTATCAAAATAGGACAATGCCCAATCCGGTTTGCTTTTTCCTAGCATAAAAAGCTATTAGTAATTGTGTGTCACCCTAATGTCTGGCTTGAGACATTTTAGGGAGTGGAAGAGCATAGCTGGGCCTATAATATTCATAAAAAGGAATTAATAGCAATGGCTTTCTGCAACACTATTAATACGCTCTCTCTCCCTTTAGAAGCACATACACTGGGAAAAAAATGGTCTAGAAACAATTTTCACTCAGAAATTGCTAGTACATATCACAAATAGTTAGAAAGAAACAGCAAGTAACACATTGACTTAAACATGACATTAAGTGAAAGACTGAAATAGTATTTTCTTGCAAAACATACTTGTGAACTCAATATTTTTTTTATTTACAACTTCGAAAAAATCTTTTTTCACTGTAAACCCTAACGCTCAAAATAATTAATTGGTTTGAGTAGGACAAACTTAAATTAAACAAATTAGTTCAGTCAAATTAACTTTTATGAGTATTTAGCACTTTCTTTTTCTTTCAAGTTCACAGAACTGATATATTTTAAGTAAACTGGACTGTTTCATTGTTTTAAGTTTTATGAAATTATTTATTTTAATTTAGACGAACTTAAGTTTAACTGAAACAGCTGGGATGTCTATTTCCCAGCATGCTTTGCCGATGGCACCCGAAAGGGAGAGTAAATGCTAAAATTAAGTGTAATATATTGTGTTTTTTTGTGTAAGATTAATGTTATGTGTGAGATTTAGTAGTGATTAATGTTTTGTTATGCTAATTTAGAAGAATTTCTGTTAATGTAGGCTTTAGGATAGTTACCATCATGGTGACAGTGGTGCATGCAGCTTGATTTGAGAGCAAATAATCCCTTTATATTGCTGCGCTCATACAACAAGTGTTTCTGTATAACATACTATTGCTAATATGTTAGCATTTACTATGTTAGCAGATTAGCTTTTTAAAGCTAACTAAGTTTATACTAATAAAAGTGTTTTGAATTCTGCTAACTTATTTGGGTTTACAGTGTACTTCATAGATTTAAGTTATATTAACTGAATGGAATTAGTACTATTAACTTTATTTACCCAAGTTATCTTAACAATAAGTTATTGAGTTACTTGGACACAAATAAAATATTTTTTTATGCTTAAATTGTTTGAGTTAATAAACTTAAATGATTTAAGGCAATCGGTTTCCTCAAACGGTTTGAGTTGAACTAACTCATCAGGTTTTACAGTGAGTGTAGTCCTAACAAAGGCAGCCTGTTGGCAACGTTTAACTCTACAACATTTTACAACGTTTTTCAGTGCAATGACGTCATCACAATAGGAGAAAACAATTAGTCTGACCACCATTTTAATATCTAAACCGACCATCTAAGCAATTAAGCATTGGTAAGAACATAAAACCAGGGGTTGGCATGGCAACTAAAGACTCTGCGATATTCAAGCTTAAGCCTTCAATAAATCACCAGTGAAACGTTTCTGCTTATTTCGCACTTTGGAAAGGGATAGAGTAAAGGCCAAATTTACTCAATTGTTAGGAGCTCCCAAACAGACTTTATAAGCAAATCCCATCCACATACTGAATCAAAATAAAAATTCAGGGCCTGGGAAAGGGTGGCTCTACTGCTGGACCGGAGGAGTGCATGTGTTTAACCACACACCGCCTGCTGGTTTGGCTGATGGCCAGTTCCCTCATGCTTCATCAAAACACTTCCATCGTCCATCGTCTGCTTTCATTATGAAGGAGGATGAATCAAAGTGACCACACCACAGTCATTAAATCCTCTTTATTTATCAGATAGGTTGAGAAGAGCTAATGAGAATCAGGGTGGGACTACCAAACATGCTCATTAAAGATGTTTAAATAGATCTGAGTGGGAACAGGGTATATCAAAGCTTAATAAAATGCTCAAGTCACTTGAGTAACACAAACACAGCCAACACCACACGTCAGGTCTACAGATTGTGACTAAGATCAAGATATAATATATGTGACAATTTAAAATCCAGTTGGGAAAACCTTACGTGTGTGTCCCCTAAGAGTGTATGACAGTTTTTCCATAACACAACAATGAACACCGTGGTGAACCGTTATTGTGATCATACTTTAGTGAGTCATGCATCAGCCCATTTACTGACAGGTTGTCACATATTTACTAGAAACATTTATCAAGCAGTTTTGTTTAAATAAATTAATAACGGTATTTTAGAAAATGTAAAAATATTTAAATACATTAAAATATTTTACAAAAAATATCATTGGTTATTATTTCAAATAATAATCCATCTTAATCCAGTTTCAATTGACTGTATTTTAACCTTTGTTTCCATGAGATTTTGGAACCATAATCAACACCATTTTACTTTTATTCCCAAACAAGCAGAAATACTCTGAAACTCAAAAAACTCGGATTAATTTTTTTCTGTTCACACTTGTAGTTTGATTCGCTTGGTTTGTTTGGTCCAGGCCAAAAAAAAAAAAAAAATTTTTTTCCAGGTCCGCCTTGTTTTCACATTGTGATTTTAAACAGCGAACCTAAAGGCATATGGAAATGTGTTCACAACCTGATTGGTCGGCTTTTATGACTTATTTTTCGCGACGGAACTTACCAAACATCTAAATGCTGTGTGGGTATTTTGACCAGCTGAGAACTCGTGAAGAGCTTATAAAATGTGTAAAGGAGTAAAAACAGCGGCAGGAATCCCTCTGTCACACACAAACGAAGATCTGCTGCGAGAAGACACGGTTCTGATGCCTGTACCGAACTGTGATGGGCAACATCATGACTATGACGAAAAAAAAACAACAGGTATGTGGGAGCATTCTGTTTTTTTCAGGGTGTCAACTTCATGTTTTTGGTTTGTTTACGTCTTTGGTCCGTGTTGCGTTCATATTTCATTCGAATCGCACCAGAGTTTGTTTGTGTTTACTACACCAGCGTACAGTAAAGTTGAGCGAGTGGATCTGGTATTCTGAGCTGTTGTGAGTGAGTGGAGGCGGGGCTAATTTGCATATTCATGGAGTATACTAAATGAAGCAAGGACGTACATTCAAGCTATTTTAAGACATCAATAAATTTTTCACAGGATTTTTTTTTTAAATATGTAATTTTAATGATCCATGATTAGTTTTAGAGGGTTAAAATTATTAACTACAGGAGGGCTTTAAGTAAGAAGCTATGCATGCACTAAATGAACTGAAGTGCTGCTGAACAACCAGCTTTATCAAGTGATACGGTAAGTTGTCATCTAAAAAGTATTCTGGCTCCTAAATGTTTCATGATATGTTTTTTTTTTTTGTCTTGTCCGAAGCCCTGCACATCCATATAGTACATACATACACAGAGGGTTTCAACAGTAACCCCTAGAAGTGGTAAATCACAGAGTCACAGACTGAGATTTAACATGAGAAACATTTACCATAACACTACCGAATAATATCCTAAATCTTATAGGCGACATGTCTGACCTCCAGGCTGCACTTTACACCAACCACTTACCACACACATGACTGCGCAACAGCCCCAAGGGGTCAGTGCCTGTGCTCGTGGGCCACTTTACTTTTCATTAGCCGTGTATTTACCGCACTTCTCAAGCAGCTGAGACATTCCATAAACACTTTAGGGAACGAGCACAGAAGGTCCTTTCAGTCCCACCAGGGAAGCTGGGTAAGCCCCTGAGGGGTTCAGGGCACAAATCAGAGGAACAGTTGAAAAAGAAGTTAAACTTTGTATTTTATGGTCATGTCTGCTTGATAGTATGACTGGTTGTAATTAAAGTTCATGTGTTGTTGTTTTTTTTAAATAATAAAAAATAATTAATTTGCACTTTCACTTTTTATTCTTTATTTGAAAAGTTTGCATATGATACATCAGGCTTTTATGGCTCATATAGTATGATATAGGAGAATATGGAGTAAATACTCGAGGAGAAAAAAACAAAAAAAACACCAGTTGCTAATAGGCTATTTATATGGCCAAAAATAAAAAATTCTGAGCTTTTAATGCAAATCAATTAGATCTTTATAACTATAAAGGGGGGAAAACATACAATGCAACAAAATACACTGAGGATTGAGAGATAAACGTTCCTCAAAGCCTGTTGTATCGTATATTTTAACATGATTTTACTATAGAATTTATGGATAGTCAAGCAAACCCAAGTTGCTGATGCTGTAAGTGTTCATTTTAAAATATCACTAACGATAAAAGTTGTTCTGACATTTAATCTATAAACACCGTAACGTTTTTTAGAATTATACAAAAAGCCCTTTTAGTTGCTAAAACAAGTATAAACTATCAATCAGACGACTGAAAGCATGTACTGTAGATAGCGTACAACAGATTTTCATGTTGATAATTTAGAGGCCTCAGAAATGTGCATATCAAATATGATACAGCAGGCTTTATGGGTTAACATCGATTGGGCTGATCTGAAGATAGGCAAAAGGACAAACCCTTTCTGGTAGTACAGGGAGGCATGTCGAGGGTTATGATGTTACTGTGAATCACAGGGGATCAGACAGAACAGAAAAATGAGGTCGGATAGGTTACGCTGCTGGGGGAAATGTAGCGGAGGGGGTGGTCCTTTAGCAGACGAGAGGGACTGGTGCAGAATTAGGACGGGAGGTGACATGGCTGAGCAAGAGGAGAACCACACAATGTACAGCATAAAACATTTGCGGGAAAAAAGCACCATTTCGATCCCATGTGTTCAAAAGAACAAAATCGTCACTTCCTGGGGAATTGGCACAAACTATCTATAATAGAAATGGAAGTTGCCGCAATTGGGGAAGCCACAGCGGCTCTTTTTTCCTACATCATAAATGACTTGCGTCTCAGAGCGCGCAGACGAAATGCAATAATCGGTCATGTTTTCTTGCGTACGGAACTACGGATGCTGGTGTTTGGGAACGTAATCGTGTGAGGCGGTTCTGGGAGGGAATTAAACCAAATCATTTTGATGACAGACATTGGCTCAGGCATTTCAGAATGACCAAAGCAACATTTTAGATGCTGTGCAATGAAACTGGCCCGCTGGTTAGTCCAGTTTATTCAATCACATCCTCTGTTGAGGTAGTCACGTGAGTTTTTTGTTGAGCCTCGAGGGATTTATTGGGTAAATGCGTTTCCATCATAGTTTTTCTTATCGGAATTTTTTTTTTATCCGCCTCAATTGAGCACATACGCTTTTTATGCACATTTTCAGAATAATGTGCATCTTGGTGTTTCTTCCAGCGTTTTTTATGCAGTATCCCAAAATGCACATAAAAAAGGTGGATGGAAACAGTGATACTTTTTTTTAGGATTCTAGGATTAACAGATAGTTCAAAAGAACAGCATTTATTTGAAACAAAGACATTTACCTATAAAAAACAAAGTATCACTTTTTATCAATTGAATGCATCCTTGCTGAATAAAAGTATTCATTTCCTTTTTTTTTTTTTTTTTTAAACATACGGATCCCAAATTCTTGAACAGTAGTTTATTTTCTTGTTGAATATCCTGTTACATCTGAAATATCTGACATTATGAAATTGGAAAGAGTAGGGAACGACTTTAAAACCCATTAAACGTCAAAAGAATCCACAGGAAACCAGAAAAACACTGACTGCAAACCCCAGAAAAGCCATTTCTTCAGTGTCCATTTGAAATAACAACACCACTGGAATAGTTTCATGATGCTGCTGTTTACTCTTGCCAACAGGGCCCCACTGCAACCATTTCCGTCATTGACATCGTCCTCTGTAATCAAGAGACTATTCTGCCTTTGTGACATAAGCAAACACATTGTGTAAAAATGAAGAGGAATGTTTGGTGGTACACCGACTGCAATTTACAGACCTGTGCCTGTCACATCTGTTGGTTGAGAATCATTAAGGTTTATCTATCCATTTCCTTTTGTCAGTTGTTCCTCTTAACTGCACAAATTGTCGTTGTAAAGTTACACTCAAAATAAATAAATACAGGTCAAGCTTCAATATTTCCTTCCCAAACATACAGTATCTCCCTATATATGCATTTACACCTATTACATAAATAACACACCATTGTGATTCTGTGAGAGAAGCTCCGCCCATCAAATGACAGTGAAAAAGATCCGCTCGTTCCACTGCAGCTGGTGATGGTGGTACAGGGCTCTCTGAGGCCCGTGCCAGCTGAACCCACGCCAGCCGGGTCTCAGCCCTGGCCCCGTTTACACAGTCCAACCCCCAGGACAACAGGTGACACGCAAACAGTCACACTTGCAAAAAGGGCCTTGTCTTAGTGCATCGGTAGGTAGTGCAAAATTACAGCTTAACTGACCACATTAGTAGACTGTTTGAAAAGAAGCAAATTACATGCAGCAGTCGCTACTGCTGTCAGGCTTTATGTGCACGTTTGATGTTGTATGAGCGGTATTTCTGATGTTGAGGCTTTCGTTGGATTTATGGGCTCTGGCAGATGATAAAACGGAAAAACAACAAGAGGGATAAGAGCCATCAAATACCTCTCGCCATTCCCAAAACCTTACTGAAAGCAGACCACAGATTCTGTTTGCAAAGTTGAAATGTTTTCAAAATAATTAAGAACTTTCCTAAAAATAATAATGTTAAACCAAAGATAAAATGCACTACCACCTGTTACCCTTTCCATGCAGAAGGATGGTGCACCATTTAGAATTGAATTGAGAATGCCTTTTAAATATCAACGGATAGATAGGCCATGCAAAACACACAAAGTGTAATTCTACCCAAACTTTTTTTTGCTCAAGCCAGCATGAATGGTGTGACTCAAGAGTTTGTGAGGAGGACTTTAACAAAGGACTGTTTATTTTAATAATACAGGCAGGATTATGTTGTCTGCCAGGGCCGGTCAGTTCCTAAGAGGTGAGGTGACTTTTAACACCCAGTTGACGGAAGGGAAACCTGCCAGATTTAGCTTCCCAGGAAAAACGGCAAACAGTAAAACTGTAAGAACCACCTGATCTCATTCACTGGCTGGTTCTGTCAGCATAATGCCCACAAAGTCAAACTCAATCCATTCCGACTCCACCAAGCACAACACTTTTGACTGATCACGGCAGCAATCGCCTGTGTAAAACGAGGCAGATTTAGAAAACACGATTGAAAAGTAACCGTTTTACCACAGAAGAGGTCTGAGGAAACATTTTTAGTATTGGTGCTACCTCAAGGGATTTCCATGAAGATAAGTTTTCCTTGTTGCGAAATAACCTCTGGCATGCAACCGTTAATTGTTTGACTGCATGAAGCTTATAGCACCTTTAACTTCATAGTGAATTCATATTAAATCCTTGAGGATTTTCAAAAATGTCAGGCCAGTCATCACCACAGTGTGGCACAGCATGTGCTTGTTTGACAAACGCACGTGGCTGCACTGTCCGCTGCTGTTTACACGAGGGAGGGGCACTAGGTGAGCGTGACTGAGATTTTCGAGGACTAAAATCTGTGCATCATGCTCTCTGATCTCTCTCAGAGTAACGGATCTAACAGAGGCAGTTTAAACTATCTTGCAAGACTCGACAGTGCGGTTTGTGAACAGCTCGAGGGCACTCGATTAAGATTGCAGAAAAAGAATTTGGAGAAAGTGTAGAGACAGACTGAAGAATGGCTACACTTCCCACTGGTGTAAATCACGATCCTGCTGTTAAAACGCAACATAACACTGATCATTTGAAATTTGTTTGTGGTGTGCTGAGTTCGCAGCTCTGCACTCTCTCTGCCTGCTTACGTAACTACAGCTTGGACTGAGCTGATGAGCTCTTTTCTGCTTGATAGGAGAGAAATGGGCTCTTAGCTCTGTAGTCTTCTATCGGTTTCTGTCATTGTCAAATTTGCAAATGTGCACTTAAAAAATGTAACTTAAAGAGTTACTGTCTTATCTATATTATATATCCTCATTATCATCACATATTATAAGACAATACGTCTCCAATTGTAGGCAAAGTGGGAAAGTAAAGACATAATAAAACAAAAGATGTGAACCAACATGAACAATGAAACGATGTTTTCTGCTTGATCTAGATTTTATCGTTATTGTGCTCTTGCTTAATCATTTTAAACTAATGTTCTGTTTAAGGTTTGAGAGTCTAAGGCTCAGCAGTTAATATGTCTTGCTATGACATATCTACATGACTTTTGATAATTTAATGAGAAAACATGCTTCAAATGTTCTCAATGAGAATATGTTACATACACTTGCTTTCAAAAGTTTGGAGTGGTAAGATTTGATGTTTTTGAAAGAAGCTTCCTATGCTCACCAAGGCTGAATTTATTTGAAATACAGTTTATTTTTTGTTTTGTTTTTTAAACAGCTTCTTTTTTTTGTTGATATATTACAATTTAAAATAACTGTTTTCTATTTGATTTTGAATATATTTTAAAATGTAATTTATTTATGCCTGAATTTTCAGCATCATTACTCCAGCCTTCAGTGTCACACGATCCTTTAGAAATCATTCTAATATGCTGAGTTATTGCTTAATATTGTTATCAATGTTAGAAACAGTTGAGCTGCTTAATATTTTTGTGGATAGTGTGATAAACATTTTAAGGATACTTTGATTAATACAATTAAAAAGAACAGAAATCTTTTGCAACAATGTAAAGATATTTGCTGTCACTTTTGATCAATTTAATACATCCCTGCTGACCCAAAACTTTTGAAGAGTACACTAAGAAAGTTGCTTAAAAAGTACAATCAATTGGATGTTTAAGTCATTTCAACTTAAATTACATTAAACTGACTGTATAACTTAAAAAAGTGGAAAACTTATTTTGATGAGTTAAAGCAATGTAAAAACATATGTTGTCACAACTTATTAATCATTTAATTTTTTACAGTGTTATATCACTGGGGTCTCTGGGACCCTAAACATAGATGCAATCTGAACAGAACATGAGTGTTAACGTTTGCTACAACAGCAAATGCATGTGAAAATGAAATGATTAAAAGCAAAACCATTTCTAAATGCAAGATTGCTTCCCACAGACACTTTGCTTCAAATAACCTCTTTGCATTGCAGTGACCCTCAATTCATGAGGAAAACAAGACTGAATATTAGCTAACGTAAAGCTACATGCCATTCGCATGGTGACCATTCAGATGCATTACAGCTCGCATTCAAAAAGAAGAACCATTCCTTGAGTGTTTCCATTCAAACCAATAAAACCACAGATGTCTGCTCAATTGACATTCTGTATCTTCAGTCCTTCTCTTAATTTGTTTCTTGTCTTTCACCCCTCCCCCAACAAAAAGCCTTGCTAAATTCACCATAGTAGACGACCCCTTTAGGTTAATTAGCCCTCGACAGGACAACAACATTAATGTGAACTGATGCATAAACACTCTGGGTGGACAGAGAGCGAGTGACTGCACTGCCTCAGGCCATTCTTGGCCTCAAACACTGCAGATCAGACCAGTCGTATCATGACAGCGAGATAAGTAAAGGGAGAAACCACATGGAGAGCTAACACAAAGAACAAATATAGTAGAGGGTTGGTACTGTTGTTAAAAAACAACAAACACAACATGGATTTGCCTCATTATCTGCCTAAAAGTCCAGGGGGTTTAAAAATAAAAATGCATTTTTAGGTCATCATTTCTTAACTTAAAATATTAACTAAATATTTTTAAATGTAATAAATGTTATAAATCTAAAGTTTATAACACAATTACCAAATCTGATGATATTACGGTTTCATTCTGTTTTCTACAGTCTGGCCAACACCAAAATAATAATCATAATAATTTCATTCTACTGACCTGATTTTTTTCTTCAAAAATATTTTTCAAATATTTTATATATTAATATGTAAAATATTTTTAAATACGCATCCTATTAAAGAAAAATATATATTTTCTAAATAATATTTTAATCACTCGCTTTAGATTTAGTACAGTGACAACATAAAAGCCAAATCTAACATTTTTGGAAACAATTCTTTAATAGTTTTCCATATAATAGGCCTTTATAGGCCTTTATGAATGAAAATGTGTAGGCCTATGCCATTATATTTTCGGAAGGGAATGCTTCGCAATGGGGTCATCATAACTGGCATCAAAAAGTTTGAAACCCCTGTAATACTCAACACATGACGACAAAATCAGATACATGTTAGAAGGGTTGCACAACAGGGAGTAATAATGACCTCTTAAAAGACCAACATCAAGCATAAAATGTCATTATAATGGATCTTGGAGCCTTTTCTTCTTAATATGTTCCCACTGTGGGAAAGTGAAATTCTACGAAAGGCCCACCAAACAGACCCTACAGGACATACAAAAGTAAACACTGCAAGAATGTTGTCTTACCTAAATCTCCATGGAAACTGTTGCTGAAGTTGTTGGAGCTTCCGTCAGTGGGCCAGTTCTTGCGGACACCAATAACATTAGCCTCGGAGAGCGCTAGCTGTTGCTTGAGACGCTTTTGGGACTGTGGAGTAGGAGGGCTGCCGCTCTCAAAAGACTGCTGGGAGTGCTGGGATGGAGAGCGACTCTTCTCTCTGTACATTCGGTAGGCGGTGGGGCTCGGGGACACGTGGCTGGATTGCCCTGAGGAGAAGTCTTCTTCGCTGGATGTCAGGTTTTCATTGGAGCTGCAATCTGGCGTGTATCCATCCTCAAAACTCCCAGGTGAGTAAGACCGTCTGGGCCACGTCAAGTGCAGTTCCTCTCCATCTCCCATAATGCCCCCCACATAAACGGTCGTATAAGGCTGACAGTCCGACTGGTGCCAGTTCTGCTGAGTTGCTCTTCTTCCATTAAGTCTAATTAAATTGTCCTTGAGGAACCCAGTGTTCAGGTCAGCCTCATCGTACTCACAGCTGTAGCCACTCTCTGTTGCTCTTTCATGTGACCGCTCTGGCTTATGGACATCCCCGAAAGCAGTGGACAGATTACCCGGGACAGAATGCAAAGACCTCTTGCGCTCCATCTGCATTGCTTGACTGCCCAAACTACTTATCTTCTCAGAGACTTCTCTATCATTGACCCGAACAAGACCCTTTTCTTGGTGGTACTCCATATTGACGTAGTAAGGCCTCTCGCTTTTCCCCTCGCTAGATGTTTGGGAATTGGCTCGCCTGATGCGTTCAAAGTTTGACCGGAGTGCAGCGACTCCCAACCCTGTGGTGGCTTTTTCCTTCAGTGGAGACTCTGGAACACCATCCGCCTCATGATGTGCAGGTCCACGTCCAGCAATGGGTCTGAGTGGAGCTTCAACGCTCCTTTTTTTGTATGGAGACATCCAGTCAGTCTCACCATCTCTGTTTTTCTGCCTGTCCAGGTCTGAGATATCACATCCCCCCACCTCAACACACGGCTGAGACTCACGACTCTCCTCTGCTGCGGTCGTGTGCTTCAGTTTGGCTGGGAAACACCTGCTCTCATCAGCTTTCTGAGGATGGACGTCCGTGGATGCCGGCTTACGCTCACCTTGCAAGACCCTACTGAAGCCCCAACGCTGAGAGTCATGGCTTCTTCGCTCTTTGGCCAGAAGTGTTTGCAGGTAGATCATTCGAAAGCGCTCCTTGTTCACTTCCATCTCCAGTCGCCTAATAGAGTTTCGGCATTTCTCCAACTCCTGCTCAATGTCTCCAACAGAGTTCAAAGACATCTCAGGAGGATCTGAGTCAGGAAACTGAGCTTTCCACGCTTCCACAAAGCCAACAGGTTCTACCATAATTGCTTACTGCTGGTTTACTTTTTTAGTGGGGAAAAAATTACACATTAAAATCCACTTGTTTGTAAGAATACACCCAAAGCCATGTTGATTTATAACTTCATATCCTCCAGCTGAATTATAACTTGTCCTGTGTACATGCATAGCATAATCTCAACATCTGATAAACACTTACTCAGCTGATCTTGGACAGACGCACAATTTTCTCCATAAACACAACAAGCAGAGTCGCAACTTCCATGTGCACTTCAAACATCTATTGACATCCGCGTTTCATTCCATATGGCAAACGATGACTGAAAATCCTTTATAAACAGTTTCGCGTAAATAAATCACTTCTCAGTCATATTAGCTGCTACAATGTAATTTCAATGAGGTATCCAAAGAAGTTACCGGAAAATTGTGTTGTTATTCTCTCAAACGTCGATATTTGTCAGAGATGCGCTGTAGCCTACTCTTGCAGGGTTACCGCTGGCATCGCTGTCCGTCACTACATATGACTGTATCTGCGCTCTCTCTCTCTCTCTCTCTCTCTCTCTCTCTCTCAGTGCTGCTGCAGGAAGAGGTGGGACTAGACGAGTACATGATTAATACTGACTGCACAGACAATCTCAGTTTAAAGACACAGATTCGGTTATTCAGCAACAAAGACAAAGAAAACTTGCAAAAACTGTTTGCGACGCTTAACTAGCAAGCTGTTTTCCCACTTAGCCTACTTCGTTGCGGCTACTGCAACCGCCAAAACGAATTTACAGAAACATTCGATATCGTGTAGGATTTATCGCATATGATCTTTTTAGTTGTATACCAGATATTAGATACCTAAAATGATCAAGACACGATCAATATATATATATATATATATATATATATATATATATATATATATATATATATATATATATATATATATATATATATATATATAAAGTCACTTCTGTGAAATGTTTTATTCTAATACACCTGACAGACAGTATGATTGTAAACTGCTGTGGCATTTTCTAGTGGATGGATGTCATGCATGATATCATGTGAACTTGTCTCCATCTAGCGTTTTTGTGTGGAACAGCAGTTGAACCTTTTGATCGTTTTTATTGTAGGCTATACAAGTTTCCGTCGTCTTGGTCCCATTCCCATCTCGCCTATTAAAAGAAGTTATATTGTGTGTCTGTCAGTGTTTTATTAGATGGAACTAGGCTGAAGTTTCTCACATCTGAATCCTGTTTGACTTTCTCCCTATTAACGTTTTGTCTATTTATCCTATTAACATTTTAAGGCTGATGAATTAATTCAAACATTGACACTATGATTTAGAAATCGAAAATGTTTTTTTTTTCTTTCTAAAGATAAACAAAACATAAACCAGACGCACCTAGAGCTCTTATTGAGCATCCATGCGCTACTATTATTTAGTTATTTGTATTATGCTATTATAAGCAGAAAACCCAAGGTTTCTCAAATGATCAGATAATTACTTTAAAACAGCAAGAAAGTTTACAAACAGTAGTACTGTTATGGTCACAGGCACAGTTCCAATAACACTAATAAGGACACTTAAGATACATTTCTAGCCCTCAGGTGGTCTTCATCTGGGTGCACCTTTTGTTATCTTCCCGGACACCTGAAAATGAAACTTCCTCCATCCCAGTAAAACCAATGCAATTTATTTTTGTTCTATAAATTTTTTTTCTTTTTAATTTTGTATTTTGAGAGAATTTGAAGTTACTTATTAATATTTATGCAATATTTATGGTCTATTTTTGCCATTGAAAATATATATTTTTTTAAATTCCCCACATTTTTTAGAATATTTCTTTAATTATTGCAGTATTTCAGATTAATATAGAGACTAGGCGTTTTAAATCCATTTTTTAAAGTCAGATTAGCGCCATCTGTTGAAAGATTGTTTTAAATCACAATTCATTGGTGTGTATGTGTATAAAAGTGTGTTTGTATTTGTGTGTGTGGGGGTGGGGGTGTCTGTTTTGCACTCTTGATGTTTTAAAGTGTCACTCCTTCATTGTTGAGCACTTTTTTTCTGCATCGTGGCCGATTTGTAGATTGTACACACAAAAATTCTCAGATTCTGTGTTTTTGTCAATCTCCCATTCATTTCCTATGGTCGGTCATTTCTGACCGAAGAGCACAAAAGGCACTATTTTTTTTACGACCATTTAGCCTTTTTTTGGGTGTTCACATACCTAATGACATAAAAGTCACCAGGTTTCGTAACATTCCGATGAAGCTGTGATTTAAAAAAATTCAAAACAGAAAATTTTTCAGTCAGAAATGACTGAAGAGCACCTGAGGGCTAGAGAAGATGCCCAGGATCCCTGCTGACCTGTGTGAACATGACGAGGACTGCAAATGTGGCCTGAGCAAAGCAATAAACGGTAATGTCCGTAATGTAAGACACCTAAGATAGGGCTACAGGGAGACAGGAAAGACAGCTGATTGTGCTAGCAGTGCCAAATCACATGCATGTAACAATATGGCCCTGGAAGAGTGGAATAACATCTGACAGCAAGAACTGGCTAATCTGATTCAGTCCACGAGGACGAGATGCATTGTAGTACTTAAAAGGGTAGTTCACCCAAAAATGAAGATTAGCCCATGATTAACTCACCCTCAAATCATCCTATGACATTCTTCTTTCAGACGAATACAGAGTCCTGGCTCTTCCAAGCTTTATAATGGCAGTGAATGGCTGTTTCTGTTTTGAAGTCCATAAAAGTGCATCTATCCATCATAAAAGTGCTCCACATGGATCTGGGGGGTTAATAAAGGCCGTCTGAAGCGAAGCGATGGGTTTTTGTAAGAAAAATATTCAAATTTAACACGTTACAAAGTAAAATTCTCGCTTCCATCCAAATGGCCATTCGCAGTCTACTTGCGCCTTATGCGCAACTTACACAACTTGTGACGTCAGAAGTAGCGTAGTGCGTCATGGCGTAGCGTAAATATCAGCAGTACGTCACATTACTCGCATAAGTTGCGCTTTAGACTTTAAGGGGAATCCGTATGTTCGTTTGGCCGGAAGCTAGTTTACTTTATAAAGTTTTAAATATGGATATTTTCTTACACGAACGCATCGCTTTACTTCAGAAGGCCTTTATTAACCCCCCGGAGCCGTGTGGAGCACTTTTATCATGGATAGATGCACTTTTATGGACTTCAAAACAGAAACGGCCATTCACTGCCATTAGGAAGAGCCAGAGCCAGGACATGTTTTAATATAACTCCGATTGTATTCGTCTGACAGAAGAATGTCATATACACCTAGGATGACTTGGGGGTGAGTAATCGTGGGCTAATTTTTATTTTTGGGTAAACTATCCTTTTAAAGCAGTTGGTGGCCAAACCAGATACTGGGAATTCTGGTTCTTTTCAGCGAACTGGTTCTTTCAAGCAGTTCGTTTCATTGAACAGGTTAAAAAAAAACGGTTCACCTGACTTACTTTTGCTATTGACCCAAAACATATATGCATTTTTTTGAAGAAAGGAAAAAAAACTACTTTAAAAGTTGAAATGGACTCCCTGCTTAATCCTTCACTAACCTTACTAATAGGCATTCTTTGTAATCATAAATTTGTTCATGTGCAACTCACCAGGCATGTGGAACTCCCCTCCAGCTAATAGTTGAGATGTGAATTGCAATCTTAAGCAGATTTTTCTTCAGCTTGCATCTGAGTTGAGCCCATGTAAATTTGCTATGAACAAAAACAAACACCCATTTTTTTGCAGTCCGTCTGATTCTGCCCTTGCTTTGTTTTGCTTTTATTTGTGCAGGAGTCTGCATTCATTTCCTCGGAAGTCGCTCTCTTTTCACTTTCAGGGTTATTTAACTTTTTCTTGCTTGTTTGTAAAATATAAGAATTATACTTGTCTTAAGTATAAACCTCACTTGATTGAAATTTTTTTTTTTCTTATTTAAAAAAATATATATTTTTAAATAATCCATCCATCCATTCTTAAAATTGCTTGTCCTACACTCAAAAAAATAAAACCTTCAAACCTTTCTATTAAAATGTTTTTACAGCATTTTTAATCAAATAAAACAAAAAACTTAAAAACTTTTGACTGGCAATAGTTCTTTATATATTTAAATAAAGAAAGAACAGGAAAGACACATTTGTGCATATAGAGACTAATTTGTTTTAAGTTGTTTTAGCCAGTATAATTATATTTCGTAAATCTAATTATTAATATTAATTATTATACTTGACTGAATATTCTGAAGTGAAATGAATAAGACAGAAGATGGACAGCAATAGCATGTATGAGTTTTTGACCTCACTGATTGAATGCCAATAACAAGAAGCCAGGACACACAAAAGATAAAGTTTATTTATGCAGATTTTAGGATACAAAATTAATTACAGCTAATGACATTTACCCCTTTTCTATCCTCCATCAAAATAGCATTTAAAAGGGAGCATTTGTTTTCACCTTGGAGTAATTTGTAAAGAATTTTAAGGGACTTGCACTTTTAGGATCAACAGAATTTTTTTTTAAATCCTCACAAAACACTGATAAATGTTCTGGCTTAAAACATTTTTTTTAAATGTTATGTGTTATATAATAATAATAATAATAACAAACTTAGAGGCATGTTTCTCATCACACAATGGAATGCACATAATCCATCTGACACTAGACACAAACAACTGATTCATGCAGGATTTTAAAAATTGAAAGCTCAACAAAATAACTACTAAGCATAATTTGAGCGGACCAAATCATAGCCAAACATTCCTTTAAAACATTTCATAGTTCACGCCGCAAAGTTAATCTGGTGGACATTTCAGAAAGTGGTCAGAAAATTGCAAATCAAAAGTTAAAAGTGTTAGCAGATTACAAGATTGAACGTAAAATTATAGCACAACCGTTCTTCAAGACAATCTTTATGATTATTATTTTAGTGGTTCATTGTTGGACATCAGGGGCCTCGTTTATAAAAACATGCTAAAATCCAATGTTCAGATTTATAAAAATGATCTTGTGGCGGAGTCAGAGTACTGCAGGTATTTGGAAATCTAAGCAATTCTTGCAGTTCGCTATTCTCAAGTAAAGGATTTGGACGCTGACTGTTGCAAATGACATTAATTAGGGAGCGTTTTCCAGATTTTTCTTGATTTCACATGTGGAAGAGAGGCGTACGCACGTTCTCTGAATCACACCTATACTCACATTTCAGAAATGAACTTGATCAAATGTAACATTTTATAAATGAGGCCCCAGCTCTAGCTGTTGCACAGATTATATTGTTGTGTTTCTAACGTGAATTCCACAAAAATAAGTAAATACTAAACAGCGTTGCTCCCTCGTTTCATTGATTGCATTGAATAGGCCTACTTTTCTTTGTAACAGCTACATTGTAAACAAAGGCATACAGGTTTTAAGTTTTAGACCCCATGCAGCTGATTCAAAACACAAAGTGGTCTATATATGTTCTGTTTCTAACCTCATTCTTGTTGAATTAAACACAGTCAAGGAGTCTTTGCGTGAGCATGAAGAAAACGCTTTGCTCCCTTTTGATTTTTTTTGTAGTGGTTAACATGAGTTTATAAATGTGCAAAAGAAGAGAAAACCTCACAGGGGCCCTTGTAAAGACAAACGAGAGAGGAGAAAAGAAAAGGTGAGAAATGGTAAAAGAGCAGCAAAACGAAGAGTTGGCACATTCTTTGTGGTGTTTAGGGTAAAAGGCACAAAAGAAGACGGATCAGACGTGGGTGAGGAAAGTGAATTTGGCCCCTGGTGTGTGTGCTGCTGGCTTGGTCTCAGGTGATCACACTGGGGCCTCTGCTTCCAGTTCGTTCGTGGATGTTGGAGATTTTTAGAGCAATGGCAATGAGAGGACCCAGCACAACCTACAACAGTCAAAGGAAGGGCTTGTTAAACAGACTGCCAGTATCATGAGACAGTATCATGAGTGGCTGTATTAAACTGCATTAAAGGGATAGTTCACCCAAAAATGAAAATTGTCATCATTTACTCAGTCTCATGTTGTTCCAAACCTGTATGAGTTTCTTTTTTTCTGCTGAACACAAAAATAAGATATTTTAAAGAATGTTGGTAACCAAACAGTTAATGGGCCCCATTGACTTCCATAGTATTTATTTCATACTATGAAAGTCAATGGGTGCCTTCAATTTTCTGGTTACCAACATTCTTTAAAATATCTTCTTTTGTGTTCAACAGAAAAAAAAGAAACTCATACAGGTTTGGAACAACTTGAGGGTGAGTAAGTAATGACAAAAATACTTTTTTTTTCTTAATAAAAGCAAAAAATTACTGAGTCGGCTTAAATGAACATTAAAATACTCACTGTTTCAATAGTGCAGCCAGAAGACTTGAACATTATGCATGTTAACGTGATTTTAGTGTGAAAGAGGTACTTAATAACTTTTTCTCTGTAAAGTTACAATCAATTTTACAACTTTACTGCCATGACAACTGTAACGGTCACCAGCTGGAGTGCCCTTGAGAGACACCAGAGGGCACTCCACACCAGATGATCATGTTTCACTCACAAACTACATTGCCCATAACTCACTGCCCGGACTCATGAGCACTCATCTCATTCACCTGTTTCTCATCATCTTGTTTAGTTCACACCATAAATACCTGGTGTTCACATTCACTTATTGCGAAGTCTTGTTGTACTGTGTGTCTGCATTTTGGAGCGTTTTCCCGTGTTTGTTGTCTGTTTTTGACTTTGGATTGTTCTTGGACTCTGATTATTGCTTCCTGCCCTGACCTCTGCCTGTTTCTTGGATTCCCTCTGTGTTTTCTCCATTGTCCTGTCTGCTGATTCTTGACCCTGCCAATACGACTATTCTTGAATAAAGCTGCATTTGGATCTTCATCTTCATGTCTCGGAGCAGTTCATGACAGAAGACTTCGCCACACCAAGATCCAGCAGTGATACCAAGATGAACCCAGCAGGCCAAATTATGCGTCTCCGTCAAGGAGATCGACCGATTGAGCATTATGTGATGGACTTTTTGGAGCTTGCTCATCTGACTTGCATGGACGAGGTATGCTTAATGATATTTTTTCGTGGAGGATTATCTGAGCCGCTAAGCTTCCTTATGCCATTGCATGACCTTGCATGACCACTGCATGGACTCTAAAACAGTATATTGAATTGGCCCTGCAACTGAGCGGCTCAACTTTTTCTGTGAGTTTGGTGTCTGCCGATTCTGAGTCTCCTCACGCCTCGCCAGCCTGAAAATCTTCACGCCACGTCAACCATTAAGCCTGCCACCGGATCGGTCTATGGCCGTCCAGGACTGGTTGCCAGTGTGGCAGATTCCCCGCTGATGTCAGTGCGGAGGGTCAAGAGGACCGTCGTTCCAGGGCCCCGGCAGCCAGAGCCTGTTCAGCCTCGTCACGTCTCAGCAGAGCTTCCAGAGCCTCGTCACATTTCAGCAGAGCTTCCAGGGCCTCATCACATCAGCCACGCCGTCGACGCCGAGCCAGAGACTGTCCAGGGCCTCGTCACGTCTCAGCGGAGCTTCCAGGGCCTCGTCACGTCTCAACGGAGCTTCCAGGGCCTCGTCACGTCTCAGCGGAGCTTCCAGGGCCTCGTCACATCAGCGGAGCTTCCAGGGCCTCGTCACATCAGCGGAGCTTCCAGGGCCTCATCACATCAGCCACGCCGTCGACGCCGAGCCAGAGACTGTCCACGTCCCGTCTGCACAGCCAGAGACTGTCCACGTCCCGTCTGCACAGCCAGAGACTGTCCACGTCCCGTCTGCACAGCCAGAGACTGTCCACGTCCCGTCTGCACAGCCAGAGACTGTCCACGTCCCGTCTCCACAGCCAGAGACTGTCCACGTCCCGTCTGCACAGCCAGAGACTGTCCACGTCCCGTCTCCACAGCCAGAGACTGTCCACGTCCCGTCTGCACAGCCAGAGACTGTCCAAGTCCCGTCTGCACAGCCAGAGACTGTCCACGTCCCGTCTGCACAGCCAGAGACTGTCCACGTCCCGTCTGCACAGCCAGAGACTGTCCACGTCCCGTCTGCACAGCCAGAGACTGTCCACGTCCCGTCTGCACAGCCAGAGACTGTCCACGTCCCGTCTGCACAGCCAGAGACTGTCCACGTCCCGTCTGCACAGCCAGAGACTGTCCACGTCCCGTCTGCACAGCCAGAGACTGTCCACGTCCCGTCTGCACAGCCAGAGACTGTCCACGTCCCGTCGTCACAGCCAGAGACTGACTACGGACAAGATGGCCGTCGTCACAGCCAGAGACTGACTACGGACAAGATGGCCGTCGTCACAGAGTTTGTTCCTGTTCCTGTGCCGCTGTCTGTTTCTGTTTCTGAGCAGGTATCAGTTCCTAGTCCTGAGCCAGGGTCTGTTCCAGAGCAACTGATGACTGTTCCTGGGTGGATGCCTGCTCCTGTTCCATGGCCGCCCAAAGGGAGGTCTCCGCCATGGTCACCCGAAGGGACGTTTCCGCCCTGGCCACCCGAAGGATTGTCTCCGCCGTGGCCGCCCGAGGGGTCTTCACCGCCGTGGCCGCCCGTACTGCCTGATCAGCTCTGGTCACCTGCACAGCCTGATCCGCCCTGGTCGCCTGCTCCACCCTGGTCTTATGTTCCTCTTCTGCTCCATGGACCTGGCCCTCCATCCCGCCCCCAGATCCGCCTCCGCTCCACCTCCCACCTGGACAGTTTTTTTTTTTGCGCCTGGAAGCCGCTCTTTGGAGGGGGGCTATGTAACGGTCACCAGCTGGAGTGCCCTTGAGAGACACCAGAGGGCACTCCACACCAGATGATCATGTTTCACTCACAAACTACATTTCCCATAACTCACTGCCCGGACTCATGAGCACTCATCTCATTCACCTGTTTCTCATCATCTTGTTTAGTTCACACCATAAATACCTGGTGTTCACATTCACTTATTGCGAAGTCTTGTTGTACTGTGTGTCTGCATTTTGGAGCGTTTTCCCGTGTTTGTTTTCTGTTTTTGACTTTGGATTGTTCTTGGACTCTGATTATTGCTTCCTGCCCTGACCTCTGCCTGTTTCTTGGATTCCCTCTGTGTTTTCTCCATTGTCCTGTCTGCTGATTCTTGACCCTGCCTATACGACTATTCTTGAAAAAAGCTGCATTTGGATCTTCATGTCTCGGAGCAGTTCATGACAGAAACATAACACCTCAAACCCTAAAACTATTGTACAGCTCAAACAATACACAAGTTTTAACAGAAGAATACGTGAGTACTTTTATAAAAGCATAAGCTTCACGTTTATGCTTTTAAAACATACACAATTTGGCCATTGTAAGTGCATCACTGTAACCTTGATTTCTGCTTTAAGAAAACGAGGGATGAGTCAAAATCATTTTTATGCCAAAAATGCTGTTGACTGAACTGAACTTGGAATGTTTCTTTAAAGTGCCCTATTATGCTATTTTAAATGTTCCTAATTTTGTTTGGGAGGTAAACTACAGGTTTACATGCATTCAATGTAAAAAAAAAAAAACACTTTAATATTCTCATAATATACATTGCAGCATCACATCTTTTCTCACAGTGTCTGAAACAGTTCGAGAAATAGCCCCTTTTCCACTGTCGGGCCAAACCGTTCTCTTTGCTTAACCGTTCCATATATGGATTCGATCTCTCTAACCCCTCCTTTCTGACAGCCAACTCTGCTCTGCCTCTGATTGGTCAAATGATGATGATAATCAACCTTTACCACATGACATATCACTTGTATACAAGCAAAACAAAAACAAATTAACTTATCAATAACTGATATGTGTCAAAAAAATTCAATAACAGATTTGTATGATGTTATGGCAGCAATGAAGCACATTATAATTAAAGGGGTCATATAATGGTACATGCACTTTTACAAGTTGATTGTACTGAAATGTGTGTTGGCAGTGCCTGTACACAACCATCATATAATGATAAAAATCCATCCAGTGTTTTTGTTTTAATCTCCTTATATGTTTTCCCCTGCCTCAAATTGAGCCGTTCGTTTTTGTGACGTCAATAAAACGGACGCCCCTCCCACGATTGTTGATTGACAGGAGTCCGCACAGGAGTTTCAACACAGACCCGCCCTCGCTCGTCCTGTCAATCATAGTCTGCGCGGATCGGCGCGGTCATTGTTGATATGCTGGAGCACTGTCTATGAGCAGAATGGCGTCTAAGCGATTGTGGTGTTCTGTACTTGGGTGTAATAACGAACACAGCAGTCATTTTAATGTTCCTAAATCCGAACCGCTGAAGACGCAGTGGCTGAGTTTGTTTTCGAAGGGAATATTCCCCACGATCAACGTCAATGCTCTCATGTTTGCCGAATCATTTCTCAGTGGACTGCTTTATAAACGAGGATCAGTGTAAAGCTGGTTTTGCTGAGAAGCTGCACCTGAATAAAGGATCGAAACCTATTCGTGTTCCTGCTGAACCTTCAGAAGAACTAAAGTGAGTGTAACATTTTATTAATCTTTATATTAATATTTATATAATCTTTGCAAATCGCCAGCTGCACGCTTCACGAT
Organism: Tiaroga cobitis; assembly: GCA_030578255.1. Taxonomy (NCBI): domain Eukaryota; kingdom Metazoa; phylum Chordata; class Actinopteri; order Cypriniformes; family Leuciscidae; genus Tiaroga; species Tiaroga cobitis. The sequence goes on from CM060598.1 coordinate 25,859,646, forward strand.
GAATGCGGTACATTACAGCATGTTTTCTATGTACAACGTTCACAATATAATTCATAATCCCACGTTTATAATAAACAACGCGTGGTTATTGTGTTATTGTGTTACAAACGGTGTATGCGCAGAACAGAGAGGCGGGGTGAGCAGAGCTCATTATCATTTAAAGTCATATGCACTGAAACGGCGTGCTGAAAACAGAGCTGTTTTTGACCAGGTAAAATAAGTGTTCCCTTATCGAGTCGGTCTCTCGACATTACGTATGGGGAAATCCATTTTCCTCGAATCATGAAGTCTGATAGAATAACTCTTTTGCTTGCAAATAGCCAATGGCGGTCCCGCCATCACCTGATTGGCTGACACTGCTCAATATAGGTGACGGCGGGCGCCAAAAACCTCAGAATCTTTTTTCTTCACTCGAGTCTGTTTTCACCGTTGATGTACGCATTCAGAGCGGAGTATATTAAGGAGTTTTAATTCCCCTCTCGCGTTCCGGTGGATTATATTATGTCTCTTTGTCGCCCGTGTGGTGGACCCATTGAATCCCCGGACCCACACAACTTGTGTGCTGTGCCTGGGTCGGGACCACGCAGAGGCGGCACTCGAGGGATCGGGATGTCCCGCCTGTGAGGAGCTTCCCATCAGATCCTTCGTGCAAGGCTGGCCGTTACACGTAGCGACGACCTTGTGTCTCCTGCCTCTCCCCAGTCTGCCGCCTTCGAGCCGCGGACCGGGAGACGGCAGCGATCTCCATTCGCGGGTTCTGTTGAGGCGCTGACGTCGGCCCAAGGTCCACGCCATCCTCACGTGGCAGAGCCCGTGAGTTACTCTTGAGGCCATTTACCGCCCTCTTGAGGAAGCACGGGAATTATTTCGTTCGGTTACGACGATGACGACGCCAATGGTCCGAGTCTCCGTCTGAAGGCGCCCTCGCCTCTTTGGATGCGGAGCTTATGGCCATTCTCACTGAGGCGGTGGCAGATATGGTGCTGGAGTAGACAGCGCCCAAGGAGCTGTCGTCGGAAAGGTGGCCTCGGCGGTCAGGGAGGAAAGAGCGCGGGACGTGTTCGTCGGACCGGTGCGAAGAGGGCGTGTTCCCGCCCAGAGTTCGACGAATGTGTTGTTTCTGAAACCGCTGTGTTCTGTTTCAATAACAAGGTACATTACATGTCTCAGCAAAAGAGCTTCTCTCTCCAACATTATTACCCGCCTCATAGACGGGAGACGCATCGCAGAGCGGAAGCTCGGGGAAACCCGAGGAGATGGCTATCTATGTCCCCGTGCATGATGCCGCGGACGAGCTATACCATTTCATATAGCAGTCAATGCTTCCCGGTGGCTGGCGCCCAGCCCCCGCCGCAGCATTCATTGCCCTGTATGGCGATTCTGATTACTACACAGTGTGTATTCGCAGTTGTTGCGCGATGCGACTGACGCTGTGTTACGTACACACCACACTGTTATGTGTAAGGATTTATGCCATTATATATTGCCCTGTGTCCTTCAGTGCAATGGCTATTCTGATTACTGCAAGTACGTGTTCACAGTTGGTGCGCGATGCAACTGACGCTGTGTTACGTGCACACCACACTGTTATGTGTAAGGATTTATGCCATTATATATTGCCCTGTGTCCTTCAGTGCAATGGCTATTACTACAAGTACGTGTTCACAGTTGTTGTGCGATGCAAGTGACGCTGTGTTGCGTACACACCACACTGTTATGTGTAAGGATTTATGCCATTATATATTGCGCTGTGTCCTTCAGTGCAATGGCTATTCTGATTACTACACCGTAAGTATTCACAGTTGTTGCGCGATGTAACTGACGCTGCGTTACGTACTCACTACACACTGTTGTGTGTAATGATTTATGCCATATATTGCCCTGTGTCCTTCAGTGCAATGGCTATTACTACAAGTACGTGTTCACAGTTGTTGCGCGATGCAACTGACGCTGTGTTGCGTACACACCACACTGTTATGTGTAAGGATTTATGCCATTATATATTGCCCTGTGTCCTTCAGTGCAATGGCTATTCTGATTACTGCAAGTACGTGTTCACAGTTGTGCGATGCAACTGACGCTGTGTTACGTACTCACTACACACTGTTATGTGAAAGGATTTATGCCATTATATATTGCCCTGTGTCCTTCAGTGCAATGGCTATTCTGATTACTGCAAGTACGTGTTCACAGTTGTTGTGCGATGCAACTGACGCTGTGTTACGTACTCACTACACACTGTTATGTGTAAGGATTTATGCCATTATATATTGCCCTGTGTCCTTCAGTGCAATGGCTATTCTGATTACTACACCGTAAGTATTCACAGTTGTTGCGCGATGTAACTGACGCTGCGTTACGTACTCACTACACACTGTTGTGTGTAATGATTTATGCCATATATTGCCCTGTGTCCTTCAGTGCAATGGCTATTCTGGTTACTACGCAGTACGTATTCACAGTTATTGCGCGATGCAACTGACACTGTGTTTATGTACACACTGCACACTATATGAATTTGCCGTTGTATATTGCCCTGTATCCTTCAGTGCAATGGCTATTCTAGTTACTACGCAGTACGTATTCACAGTTGTTGCGCGATGCAACTGACACTGTGTTTGTGTACACACTGCACACTATATGAATTTGCCGTTGTATATTGCCCTGTATCCTTCAGTGGAATGGCTATTCTGATTACTACGCAATTCGTATTCACAGTTGTCGTGCGATGCAACTGACGCTGTACACACTGCACACTGATATGTGTAATGATTTATGCCTTATATATTGCCCTGTGTCATTCAGTGCAAATTGCTATTCTGATTACTACGTATTCACAGTTCGTGCGCGATGCATCTGACGCTGTGTTACGTACACACCGCACTCTGTTATGTGTAATGTTTTATGCCATATATTGCCCTGTGTCATTCAGTGCAAATGGCTATCCTGTTTACTACGCAGTGCATATTCATAGTTGTCGTGCGATGCAACTAACGCTGTGTTTGTGCACACTACACTGATATGTGTTATGATTTATGCCTTATATATTGCCCTGTGTCATTCAGTGCAAATGGCTATTCTGATTACTACGTATTCATAGTTGTCGTGCGATGCATCTGACGCTGTGTTTGTGCACACCGCACTCTGTTATGTGTAATGATTTATGCCATTATATATTGCCCTGTGTCATTCAGTGCAAATGGCTATCCTGATTACTACGCAGTGCGTATTCATAGTTGTCGTGCGATGCAACTAACGCTGTGCTTGTGCACACTACACACTGATATGTGTTATGATCTATGCCGTCATATTTTGCCCTATCCTTCAGTGCAAATGTCTATTCTGATCACTACGTATTCACAATTGTTGTACGATGCAACTGACGCTGTGTACACACAACGCACTGATATGTGTAACTATTACGCCGCTATATATTGCCCTGTATCGTTCAGTGCAACTGGCTACTCTTTTACTGTGTAGTCACAGTTGTTGTGCGATGCCACAGACGCTGTGTTATGTACATTGATATGTGTCTATGATTTATGCCGTTATATGTTGCCCTGTATCCTCAGTGCAGCCGGCTATTCCGATTAACTACGTATTTACAGTCGATGTCGCTATGCCTCTGACGCTGTGTTTTTTGTACACAAAAATGTAACTATGCTTGTGCATAGTCTCAGTCGCTACAGCGACTTGCATTGCATCTGTGTAGATATTGAAGCGTTATGCTGCCCTTCAATGTAATGGACCATTGTGTATGCATGTTCATGCAGTCTCGGTCGCTTCAGCAACTTGAGCTGCATTATACACACAGATGTTTAAAATGTGCACACTGATGTGTTATGCTGTTATGTTGCCCTCTATCATTCAGTGCAACAACCAGCTATCCTATCTAACTGCATTCAGTTGTCGCTACAGCGACTACACTGCACTTATGTACGTATAAGGACGCGTGTTGCTATTTTGTTGCTCTGTTTCTTTCAGTGCAAAACTAGCTATCTTAATCTACTGTGCATACTCACAGTTTCTGAATGTATGTACGTACACGGATGTGCAATTTACCATGTGTTATGCTGTAATGCTGCCCCGTTTCCGTGCAGCTAGCCATCCTGATCGAACTGTACATCTCAGTTTCTGTCTCTACGCAGTTCTGTCGCTACGGCGACTTATGCTGCGTTGTGTACATGCATGGATGCGCTACAGCGACCGATGCTGTTACGTACATGTGCTATGCTGTTATGTTGCCCCGTTTCCTTCAGTACAACTGGCTATTCTGTGCTAACTCGTCTACTCACAGTTGTAGCTACGGCTATGTGTTTGTTGTTTACTGAGGTGCTATGCTATTATGGGGCTATTATCTACTGCGTATATTCATCAGAAGCCAGGTGGTTGCAATTCCAGCATTTTGCCTGGATGAGGTCAGTGTTTCAGAGTCTCAGAAGTACGCTTGTGCCCCATGCGTGCCCTGCGTGCTTATGTGAACAGAACTAGCCAGTTTCGAACTTCAGAGCAGCTCTTCGTCTGCTACGCGGGTGCTAAGAGGCGGCGCGCTGTCGAAACGGAGGCTATCTCACTGGATAGTGGAGGCTGTGAACTGGCTGGCTTATGCTTCACGGGAAGCCGTTCCCTATAGGGGTGCACGCCCACTCCACTAGGAGTTTGGCGTCATCATGGGCGTGGGCGAAAGGCATGTCTATTCAAGACATTTGTTTCGCGGCAGGTTGGTCGTCTCGTAATACCTTCGCGAGATTCTATAACTTGAATATCCCTTCATTCGCACCACATGTCTGTCAGTGCAGGGAGAGAAGCTGAGCTGTCGTTGGACTAGGCTAGACTGCCCCAATGGCGCGCGCTCTAGCCACGGTTCGACTAGTCGTCAGACAGTGCGAGTTATTATTAGCATAGCTATCATGTTCACTATATTGTGCCCTTTGTTATGTCCGCATTCATAGCCGGCAGTATTTTCCTAAGCACCAATCACTTGCTGCAATCTCCCTCCATTCAGTTCAGCGTGCTTAGCTTGATGGGAGGGGCCTTCGTTGGTGCAGATGCCGAGTTGGCTCTGTGCCAATAGATGTTTCAACCAGGTCCGGTGTCTGTTCCTGAGAGCTGGGCGGGGTTTCTCCCACGCGGCGGGGGTTTTATTGTTCCCCATACGTAATGTCGAGAGACCGACTCGATAAGGGAACGTCTCTGGTTACTCACGTAACCGTAGTTCCCTGAGAGGAGGGAACGAGACATTACGTAACCTGCCGTGTGGGAGGGACTCTCAGTCTCCTTACTCTCGTTCAGCTAAGATTCTGAGGTTTTTGGCGCCCGCCGTCACCTATATTGAGCAGTGTCAGCCAATCAGGTGATGGCGGGACCGCCATTGGCTATTTGCAAGCAAAAGAGTTATTCTATCAGACTTCATGATTCGAGGAAAATCGATTTCCCCATACGTAATGTCTCGTTCCCTCCTCTCAGGGAACTACGGTTACGTGAGTAACCAGAGACGTTTTCTTACAATACTAATGAGAATTTTTAATTAAAGTATATTACAAACTTTTAATTTAGACCCTAAAGAATCATATTGGCTTGTACAAAAATGGCATTATATGACCCCTTTAATAAATATTGCTACACACATGGAAGGTTTCTCTTAGACTTATCTATTAAGTGTGATGTTTGTTTAGGCGTTTGTTATCATTGCATAACTAAACTGTAACTGAGATTTTTTTATTTCTTCCGAAGCACTTTGGCAGTGCACTGGTTCATAAGCACAAATCAGTCCTGCTGAGCGTTTACAGCAGTGATGCTGTGTTAAACTGGAGTGAAGTCTTTACCTGAGTCTCTCTGCTGTGTCTCTCTGGGTCTCTCTCGTAGCTCTCAGCGTAGATGCGGATGGTGGCCCCTGTTCCGGCCCCAGAACCACTGAGCCGGAAGATGATGCGGGACGAGTCTGTGAAGATGATCCTTAGGCCCTGCAGGACAAGTGCAGAAATAGAAATGCTGCTCATTTTAGTGCTAACAATGCTGATTAATCATAAAGTTGCTTTTTTTTTTACCTACAACCTTCAGTTACCAGCCAGAATCATTAACTGGTAGGGGTGTAATGCATTACTAAGTGATACATTACTGTAATTTAATTACTTTTCCCTTGAAAAGTAAAGGGATTACTCTTAATTTTGTCTTCTGATGTACGCAACTGCATTAAATACTGTATAGACTAAAACAATTCGATAGTGGATTTAATCAGTATTTACCGTCTAATGTTACAATGTATGTTTCTAATGTAACCTCCCTTCAAGAATAATTTATGCAATTTAACGTTACTTACTTGAGAGAATTAAAAAGAGCAGTTTCATGTCTACCCTTTTTTTTGTTCAACTGGTCGAGGTTGATTTAGAAAGTAATTAGTAATGCAGGACATTTGAGAGAGTAGTTAGAACAGTAATCTAATTACACTGTTGAAGATGTCATTAGTGACTAGTAATTAATTACTTTTTTAGAGTGACTTACCCAACACTGACAAGTACGCTCTACCACAATGTCATTTCAAAAAGCATTGTGAAGCACAAATAAAACTGTATGTGAAAATGTCAAACATTCAACATGGCACATTCACATTCCTCAGCAGCTCTTATAAAATGTAATTTTATGAAAGTATAAGCTCTACTATTTGGATTTCCCAAACAGCAACACTTGTAGTTCATAATAATGTCCACTAGATGACGGAAAACTATTTTACGAGCCAGATCAAATTGGACAACTGCTCAGCAGTAGAGGAGTGACATGTAACAATAACTTAAAAAAAAAATGAACAGTAACTACACAGAGACAGCAAGTGAGATGAAGAGTGAATGAGAAGTTTAGTTCTTATTAGGTGAAAAGTAAAAACAAGTGTGTCATGTAAAAAGTTTCTCCCTTGACCACAATAGAGCTCATTCAAACAGTATTTTGCTGAAAATAATCTGCCATTTGAAAGCAGTAAGCAACCAAATTAGAAAGATGCGACAGATATGCAATCAGCCTAAAAAAAAGGCAGACAGACAGATAGATAGATAGATAGATAGATATTATTAAAAATGAATACATTTTTATTTTAAGTATGTCCAATGCTGATGTCCAATATAAAATCCCAAAGTGAAACCAGAACCACTGTTATAGATGTAATATCTATGTTGGTGTGTGTATCTGCGTATGTCATGGTCTCCGACAGCTGGGTTTCTCTTCGGTGGCCCCCCACAGACCAGGAGAGAAGAGGACCGGGACAGCTGACACAATCCGGCTCTGGGAGGAATGTCTGTTGTAATAATACACACTCAGCTGTAGAGACGCCGGGCGGATGACTGAAGTGACTGTGCCGCCTCGGTCAACGGGAGACCACTGAGTTAACGACAGGCCGTGACCCCATGTAACCAGTGTGAAATCACACCAATTCATGAGGTTAGATCAGATGTGTTAAATTCACATTTGATCAAAAATAAAGTAATATTGTGAAACATTATTCGAATAACTGTATTCTTTGAATTTTTTTTTAAATGTCATTTATTCCTGTGATGGCAAAGCTGAATTTTCAGCATCATTACTCCAGTCTTCAGTGTCACATAATCATTCTAATATGCTGATTTGCAAGGATATAAATGAGATGAGAAGCGGATGAGGTGTCGAAAGGCAAAGGGTGAATGCTAATGTCAAGAGGTCAAGGTTTGGCATCCAGTATCCCTGCTAGTAGATGCTGTAACTACATCCTTTTTTTGTGATTGGAGAGATTGTTTTGGAGAGGGAGAAGGTGGTTTCCACACATTCCTGGTCAGAACAGTGTGAGTCAGCTGGGTAAACTTCAAACACAAGGCTATGCAAGTATTTACACGTGTGTGACACAGACCACTCAAGGGCTCCGCATCTTAGTACAGCAAATCCAGGCCAGATAAAGATAAAGCATCTATCGAAACATCCTTCTCCTGTTACTATCAAGCACATGTGCGCCTCCGTGTGCTTTAGCACATCCTCCAAAAAAGGAGTGAGAGAGAGCAGCTGAATGAAAATTTTTACAGTCTCGGCGGCACGTGTGTATTGTTCATTTCAACCAGACCGCGTACACCATACACACATAAGCAGCTAAGTGTGAATGTGGATGCCCAAACAAGGAATCCCACTTGAGCCCACGTTCATTGGGTGGTCGGTGCGCGTGCCGCACTAAATAGCATATAATTGCTGAACATAAAACCTTAATGCTCAACAACCCCCTGGCAGCTCTTTATACGAGCGACTAAGCTGCAAAATCTCAGACATTTACCCATTATCTCAGATGAATAAGGTGCACTATGGGACCGATGCGCACATTTGTTTTTATAATGGTTGATTTCAAATTAATTAAACACACATGTTGTAAAGATTCATTTACTTTTGTTCAGTCAGTTTAAAGCAGGGGTGTCCAAACTTTTTTTAGTGAGGGCCAAATACAGAAAAATAAACAATGGGCCAGGCCACACACTATATTGACACATGAATACTGCGTTTTTACGACCTGGCTTGTTACTCAAGGTCTCAACATAAAAAGGAACACGAACAAACAGTTTGGGTTTTAAATTTTTAAATGAATAAAGAACTGTTTATTATTAAAGTAAAAAGTGTGGTATGAATTAAATACAATGTCAGTTGTGTGTGTTTGCAAAGAGTCAGGTTAATAACTGGAACTGCGCTGCACGTGCACTGGACAGGCCTGCAGGTGGCACAGGTGGTCCTAACATTGTAACTCACCTATAATGTGAAGAACATTGCACTCAGTGTACATATCAATGTATAGTAAAAACATGTGACAATTTGCCCCAGGTTGACATTTATGAAAAAAATACTCTTGTCCTGAAAACCTTTCAGTTTAAAAACTACCTTCAAAAAATGTATATTGAACTTTTAGTATATAATTATTTTTTTTAAGGTTAAGTGAAAACCAACATACTTTGTTGAAACAAAACCTTGCTGGAGACTCAAAACCTCCTATTTAATCGGATACAGCCCTTGTGACAACTAGCCCCGTTCTACTTTCAATTATATTCATTGAAAAAATGAACATGTGTAAACTGTCTGTAATTAAAGTTTACCATATTTAGCAGGACTTGACAGACTAATCTGAGGCAATTTCAAGAGACTGCTAATTCGCCTAAAGAACAATTCTCACAAATAAAAAATACTTCAAAACTAACGCACACAATTCAAAAGCGACAAAGAGGAAGAAGGTGCAACAACACTATCAGCGCTCGCCCCCCGGGGGAAACGCGTTCATGTGTAAGATCTCTGCGTTTAAGTTTAGCGACTTCATAGCTTGCTGTTGTGACGTTTTCCTGTATTTTGTTAGCACGTAAAAAAAATGTTGTTGAGCTTGCAGGCTAGCTGCCATTTGTTTGACTTTCTGTGGTCGTTCGGCACCGGTGTACGATGTGTAGCTCTGATGTTTGGTTTCATAGTGCCGACGGACATTATAGTCTTCATCACAGCAACATCTTCATTGCAAATCAAACAGACACACTTTCCGTTGATTTCTTTGAAAAAATATTAATTTTCCCATCGTGTTTGAAATCTTCTACACTTACTTGCTATTTTTCGTTTCTTGGGTGCTGCGGTAAAAGTGACTGGTGACTCGCGGTAAAAGTTGTTCTAGCTGTAACGAGAAGCACCGTTTCTGTGGCGGGCTGCCTGGCTCCATCTAGTGTTAAAACTGAGAAGTGCAGAGAAGAGTTGAGCTCAAGTTTCTTGTGTGGGCCATATTCAATTATATTTTCAGAATTTGCTGCGGGCCTATAAAAACTGGGCCGCGGGCCGCAGTTGGCCCGCGGGCCGTAGTTTGGACACCCCTGGTTTAAAGCATGATTGTGTTTGCAGTTTGGATCTCATCACTGTAATACATTTTATCTTATTTTTTCATTTAGATTAACTTTGCCATCATCAAATACTCATTTAAAGTTAATTTTGCAAAAAGATTAATAATTTAATAACACTGTTAAATGTAAATCTCGAAATGAACATCAATTTCTCATACTGTACATCAGTGGCGGTTTTAGGCACGGGCGAACCGGGCAGTCGCCCGGGGCGGCATTTCTTCATGTCACATGGGGGGCGGCACAAGCAGTTAAAAAAATCCTCTGTGCCGCGAAGGTTTTCTATTTTTTATCATTTCGATTCAATTATTGGCAATGGCGCCCCTGCTTGCTGAGAAGGTGCCGTGCACAGAAGCGATGTCAAGGGGGTCTCCTGATTAGTTCACGTATCGCGTCTTTTGCGCGCTCGAGGTCGTTATTTTAAATAGGCGCACGGGAAGCGCGCTCATTATGCGCTCACGGGAAGCGCGCTCATAAACTTTTCAGTATGGGAGTGCACGTGCACCCAAACACCTGGGTGTTTTTTCTCTTCTCCGCAAATAAATCTTTTAGCAGAGCTACAGCAAGCGTTTTTCTGTGGTGGAAATACATTAGCTACTAAAACGTATTTGTTGTTGTGGAGAGCGCAGTGCATGGTTGTATAGCAACAACAGCCATGGGAAAATCGGTCCGAATTTTACTATTAATAATAAAATATAAGCCACTGTGCATTATAAATGTCAGGAATGTATCTTTAATAACTCATTCTTTTTATAGAGATGATTTAAATGCTGAAATATGAGGTTTATCTTTTTATAAAACCCTTTTTGTGTTAACCTTTTTTAAGTAGGTAACATAAAAGACACTCCTTTAAAACAAATCTTTAATTAACTTGGTGAATTGATTTTATTGTGTATTAGGCTTTTGAACAAGATTCTGTGTATGTGATCATTTTGGTCACTATATTCATGAAATGAAAATAATTTTCATAATGATCAACTAAAATCAACTTTAATTATGTGTTTTTACAGTAGCCTATATGCAAAGTACAATTTTCTATTTTCTAAATAATCTCTGGTTCTGTCCTTTTCTCTGACATTTTAAGAGTGACATAGGGCTACAAAAGCTATTTTAGGTCAATAACAGTTTGGGTTAATATGAGAGCTGTTCGAAATTCTTTAAGAGATAGCCTAAGTATTGTGTTACTAAATAAGTATCTCTCTGACCCTTTCACTTTTAAAAACTCCATTTCATGACAAAGAAAATAGTTTAACAAGTCATAACTAAAAGTGTGCCATGCATATAATTCAAGGCATTAACCAATGCGCTAATGGTTCCTCCTTTGAAAGTTAGATTAATCAAGCGAAATAACTGGATTCTATTAACTGTGTTTTTCAAATGAACGGTATGTGATTTTGAACGGTATGTGATTTTATTGTTGGGTTGTTGTTGTTTTTTGGGGGGGAAGGGGGGCGCTCGAAGGGGGTCTCGCCCTGGGTGTAATTCAAAGTAGAACCGCCACTGCTGTACATTATAAAGTTGTGATGGGTCAATTCACTTAGTTGCAACATTTAAACCATAGATTTGTGTGTGTGTGTGTGTGTGTGCGTGCGTGTGTGTGTGTGGGTGTTATTTTTAAATTTACTTTACCGTTCAAAGGTTTGGGGTCGGTAATTTTTTTTTATAATACTTACTTATTACTTATTTAGCAATGATGCGTGAAATTTATCAAAATGGACAGTAAAGACATTTATAATGTCACAAAGATTTCTATTTTATATGAATGTTGTTCTTTTGAACTTTCTATCCATCAAAAAATCCTGTAAAAAGTATTGCGGTTTCCACAAAATATTCAGAAGCACAACTGTTTTCAACATTGGTAATAATAAGAATTTTTTCTTGAGCACCAAATCAGCATATTAGAATGATTTCTGAAGGATCATGTGACACTGAAGACTGGAGTAATGATGCTGAAAATTCGGCTTTGGCATCACAGGAATAAATTACATTTAAAATAGGCTATATTAAAATAGAAAACAATTATTTTTACATTGTAATAATATTTCACAATAATACTGTTTTTACTGTACAGTATTTGTATCAAATAAATGCAGCCTTGGTGAGCATGAGATGTCTTTCTCAGTGAGAATGCAATGTAAACCTATTTAGCAACACAGTATTTTGCTAAATAACCAACATAAAATATAGAAGTGATTTATCTATCTCCCCTGTGCATGTGTATGAATGGAAGTAAATAAAGCTCAAAGTTTAGTGTCACTATAACTTGACAGGCCATCTCTCATGTAATCTCAAGGTGTTGAACTGACCTGTTTCCTTGACACACTGCCGTCCACTGGGTCGATGTACTCAAAATTATCAGCCTTCTCCACACTGTAGACGTTATTGCCCACAGAAAACTTCTGAGTGGTAAAAGCTTTATCAGTGATAACAGCCTCCAAATCTCTCATGAGGTAATACGCTGCCCTGCTGTCCACTCCTTCATAGTCAAACCTGGCAGATATAAAGAAATAAATCCAACAAACACTATAGTACATCAATTTAAAAGAAGGATGTAACCTAATAATACCTACAGTAATAAATACTTGTTTCATGACAATTTGGAGAGCTCCCAGGACTTTCACATGATATCTACAAGTAGAGCTAAATATGGGGAATGCGGTAAACATGTATGGGAAAGGGAAAAACAATCCAGGAACACAATAAAGAGATACTGCCTACTCAGTCTCAAAGGAAAAGCCATTGAGCGGGTGGGTTCTGTAATAACAAATATCCTGAAATGTCCAGAGAGACCTGGAGATTGATGTTAGAAATTAAGCTTGGGAAGGAACTGTCGCTTGGGAAGATGCTTATTTGGGTTCAGCTCACCTGCAGAAGTAGTTGCGTCCCATTTTGGCCCAGTGATCTCTCACTATTTCCTCCACCCCCTGGTTACGCACTGCCATTATGGACAACCATACCAGAACTGACCACAGGCCGTCTTTATCTCGGATGTGGTCTGAACCTGAAAGAGACAGATAAAGAGATACATATTTTGAAATTCCATCTACACTACCGTTCAAAAGTTTGGGGTCTGTAAGATTTTTTTAATTTCTCTTATGCTCACCAAGGCTGCATTTACTTAATAAAAATATAGTAAATAGTAATCTTGTGAGATATCATTGCAATTTAAAATAACTGTTGCATATTTGAACACATTTAATAGGTAATATATTCCAGTGATGCAAAGCTGAATTCCGAAGCTATCACATCAGTATTCAACGTCAAATGATCCTTCAGAAATCATTCTAATATGCTGATTTGGTGCTCAAGAAACATTTCTTCTTATTATTATCAATGTTGAAAAGAGTTTTTTTTATTTTTTTTTATTTGTGTGGCGCACTAGAGACTGACACTAGTGGCTTTACTTTACTACTTTACTGACACTACTTTAACCTCCTTGTTAGTGCACCCGCCTCCCATGTTAGAAACGCCAGTTCCATTCCCGCTCGGAGAGGTGTGAGAAGAACTGGAGGGGTTACATTGGTGCCGTGACCCAAATGGGAGTGAGGTTTAGGGGGGTGAGTGTAACGGTGGTAAACATCACTCCTGCAGGTAAACCTCACTCCCCTGGCCTCAAGAGGTGAATTAGGGACTGACGCCAGTGGCTGTGGTCTTTAGCATCCTTGTAAGTGTCACACTTGCTGTGTATATAATCCAAAAGACAAGAGGAAAGGGAAACAAAAGGAGTAACACACTAGTATAACAATATCAACATCAACGCAAGAAAAAGGACTGAAAAAACTGAGGGCTTAAATACACATTGATGGCAATCAAAAGAACAATGAACAGGTGAGGACTAATCAAGAACCATAGTAACAAACAAGTGGCAGGAAAACAGATCAAAGAAAACTATAGCTGTGTTCTCTTACGAGAGGTTCTCTCGTATTGCGTAAGCTAGCTTACGCTACGGGAAAGATTCATCTTTGCTGAGATTTTGAAGCCAAAAAATTATTTCATAATTTGTATCCATGCACAACGCAGTTCCTCTGCGGCAGACCTAGAGCAGGCTAGCTAGCCGCTCATTGGTTCGCTCAGAGAGAACTGCTTAAGCCTATGGGAGAGCAGGGCTGAACCCGCTGCCAATGAGAGGCGCCCGCGCGCTCATTGCGTCATGGCCAGCCAGAATGGGCGTGGCCATGGTGTATATAACAGTCTCTCCCAGGCTTATATGTTGATTCATTTCATCTTCAGCGAGCTACACGCTTCTGCTGTCCTGAGAGAAAGCCGTCGCCGTCGAGAAGGCATCATTCTAGCGAGCTCCCGGACCCTGAAGAAGCCGGCCGTCTTCGCCACCTTCAGCCGCCCTGCAAGCTAGCGCCATCCGACGACAGTATCCTTTCGTACTTTTCTAAAAGAGCCGAGCGTCTTTTTAAAGATGCCTCGCCTTTCCTGCGGCTCTTGCCGCGCTCCTCTCGAGGATGGAGACCGCCATGTCATTTGCGCTCTCTGCCTGGGACTCGAGCACGCAGAACTCGCCCTCGCGGATGGAGGATGCGACTTCTGTGAGAGCCTGCCGTTGTCGTCCCTGCGGGCACGACTTCGGGCAGCACAATCCAACCCCGCGCCGCCTCCTTCGTCGCCGCGGAAAAAGAAACGCCGCGACCAGAGGCCGCCGGAGCCCCCTGCGGAACCATGCGGGCCGCCGCCGCCGCCTCCCGCTTCCCGCTCTCCCTCCCCGCCCCTGCCGGACATACAGTTGCCGCCGAGTGGCCGCTCTGTCGTCTCCGATGACGCCGCGGAGGAGAAGGACTCATGTTCACTGCTGGCATCAGACAGTGAGGAGTGGTCATCTCTCGGATCCACGAGAGAGTCAGCGGGGATCCGCGCTGGAATAGAGGAGGAACTAATGCGCATCCTCTCACAGGCCGTCGAACGCCTCGGTCTCGAGTGGTCTCCTCCACCCGAGCAGCCCCCGAACCGGATGGACGGCAGCTTTTTCCATCGGCGCTCGACCCCCGCGTGCAACCGGGCCGCCCCATTCCTGCCTGAACTGCACGCTGAATTGACGAAGTCCTGGAACGCCCCGCTCTCGGCGAGAAACCGTTCGGATATATCTGCCTCGCTGCGCGAAAGCGTGCAGAGCGACCTCAAGCTTCCATGCTCGCGCCTATGCCGCCGCCGGTCAGGCCGCCGCAGCGCTGCATTCCATGTCTGTCCTCCAGGTATTACAGAGCGATATTCTCCGTGAGTGGGCCAAGAGCGGTAGAAACCCCTCCTCCGCTGTCACGGATCTGAGAAGTGCTACGGACCTCAGCCTGCGCGCCACCAAAGCCGCCGCACAAGCTCTGGGAAGATGCATGGCCAGCCTGTGTGTGTCTGAAAGACACTTATGGCTCACGCTCGCCGACATGGGAGATGCTGAACGTGCCGCGTTTCTAAACGCACCCCTCTCCCCGACGGGCCTTTTTGGATCTGCTGTCACGGGAATCGTCGATCGCTTTTCCGAGGTCCAGAAAGCCACCCAGGCCATGAATTTGTTTCTGCCCCGCCGTGCTAGCTCTGCCACAGGCCGCTCTCACGAGCCTCCTGCCAGAGCTCCACCACAGCGCCCTCCTCCGCAGACCCAAACAGCCCAACGCAGACAGGGCGGCCGCCCTCGCTCTCGTTCTGACAGCCGCCGCAGACCGCCGCCCCCACGGGGCCCGCGACCCAAAATCACGCTGAAGCCTGATCATCAGAAGTCTGCCTAGCAAAGTTAAGAAAACGACGGCGCTCTCCCGCTGCGGCCGGACCGCCGTCAAAGCTTCGCCCTCTGCCAGTCCCCGTTGTTTCGCCGACTGCTGTAGTGTTGACCGCCACAAACAAGCCGGTGTCCCTGCCCGCTTGCGAGCGTCAAAAAGCCGTTTTTACGGCTACCCAGAGAAATCTCAAAAAGAGAAAATATGCCAGTTGTGTAGAAAATGTGCCCACAATCATGTGTTCACCCATACACACAAGCATAACATATCCCGTGTCTCTCTCAGAGCCCCATCACATGAAACGGGCACAGCCCGCTCTAATATCAGAGAACATAAACACGCCCACGAGCCCGTGCGCGTGTCCCCTCTCTGCCCGCTCTGTTTCACGGGCCATAGACTCCTCTCTGAGTGCAAGTCCCGTTGCCACACACATTCAAAGCGCGCCCACACACTGTGTCCAGCCCGCTATGTACAGCAATCAGGGCGATATAGCCATTCGGCCACTAGCCGCATGCTCCAAAGCGTGGGAAGCCATTCCAGGCATTTCCCCGTGGGTGTTAAGCATTATAAAGAACGGCTATCTGCTACAGTTTCGCCGCCGCCCGCCTCGTGCGCGCGCTCGGCTCGAATCTACTGTCAGCCCGCTGGCCGCCGGCACGCTCCGCTCAGAAATTGCGACGCTGTTGCAAAAGGGCGCCATAGAGAGAGACCCGCCATCTATGACCGAGTCGGGGTTTTACGGCCGTTATTTTCTGGTTCCCAAGAAAGACGGCGGCCTCAGACCGATTTTAGATCTCAGGTCTTTGAACAAAGCGCTCATGAAGAGACCGTCCAAGATGCTCACTACCAGGAAACTCCTCGCGCAGGTTCGCCAGGGGGACTGGTTCATCTCTCTAGACCTGAAAGACGCCTATTTTCAGATCCAGTTAAATCCCCGTCACAGGCCATTCTTACGTTTCGCCTTCGAGGGTCATGTCTATCAATACGCCGTTCTCCCGTCGGCTTATCCCTAGCGCCCCGTACATTCACGAAGTGCATGGATACGGCGCTCGCCCCCCTGCGGAGTCAGGGGCTGCGCATATTGAATTATCTGGACGACTGGCTGATTTTGGCCCAATCACGGACGGAGCTTCTGTCGCACCGCGCAGTTCTCCTCGACCATCTGAAAACGCTGGGTCTCTCTGTCAACTGGACAAAGAGCTCCCTTCAACCCAGTCAATCGATTTCCTTTCTAGGAATAGATTTGAACTCGGTCACGATGACGGCTCGCCTGTCCACACGGCTCTGAGGTTGTACACCACGCGCGCTGCCGCGTTCAGACGCGCTGAGCAGCTTTTTGTGTCGTTTGGGGGGCGCACCAGAGGTCTGGCCGCCTCCAAACAGACTCTGTCTAGATGGATAGTGGACGCTATCGCCTCTGCTTACGCATCTAAATGCCTGCCCTGCCCTCTGGGCATCAGGGCGCACTCCACCAGAGGCATGGCCTCGTCGTGGGCATGGTCTTGTGGAATTTCCATTCATGACATTTGTGTGGCCGCGGGATGGGCCTCCCCGTCCACTTTTGTCAGATTTTACAACTTGGAAGTTCCCGCCTTGCAGGCAAAATTACTAGCTGTCTAAAAGACCAGCTCCCTAGAAGCTGCATTACTGGGAGTCCCTCACACAACCGGTTCGCCCCTTGTGCTCTCCTAAAATGCTTATGTATACACTTCATGTGCCCGCTCTGCTGGCCTCATATTACATTCACTCCACGTTAAAAATCCCCCGGTATCACCCTGGGATTTATGTGTGGATTCATAGCGCGCACGGCGTTGACCAGGTGTTCCCGTAGCGTAAGCTAGCTTACGCAATACGAGAGAACCTCTCGTAAGAGAACGAATCGGTTACCTAACGTAACCTCGGTTCTCTCTAGAAGAGGGAACGAGTATTGCGTTCCCTGCCGTGCTTGCGCTACTAGCGTTTCGCTTCACGCTGAAATAAATCAACATATAAGCCTGGGAGAGACTGTTATATACACCATGGCCACGCCCATTCTGGCTGGCCATGACGCAATGAGCGCGCGGGCGCCTCTCATTGGCAGCGGGTTCAGCCCCGCTCTCCCATAGGCTTAAGCAGTTCTCTCTGAGCGAACCAATGAGCGGCTAGCTAGCCTGCTCTAGGTCTGCCGCAGAGGAACTGCGTTGTGCATGGATACAAATTATGAAATAATTTTTTGGCTTCAAAATCTCAGCAAAGATGAATCTTTCCCGTAGCGTAAGCTAGCTTACGCAATACTCGTTCCCTCTTCTAGAGAGAACCGAGGTTACGTTAGGTAACCGATTCGTTTTAAATCACCCCCTATACCCTCATTCACTATTCCCCACATTAGTTCACTAGTATAGGCCTAATCCACTTGAAGGAGTGAATAAAAATGAGTGAGTGAATTCGGACACTGAGTGCGTCGGTGTTGTGCTGAATTTCGTCTCCCTGCCAAATTAGTACCCCCTAATTGAAGTCAGTACCTAATTGCCTAATTCTAACCCCACTCCTAATATAAGGGGGTTATAATCAGGCAGGGGTCAGAATTCCGCACAACTCCAGAAGGGCTGTCGTTTTTGCACAGTTTGCGCTTGCTGTTTAACAATCATTAGAAACACAGCAAACTGGCAGCTATGGAAACTAGCATCTATAACCTTAATTAAACAATTTAATAATCAATTAAAAAGGAATTTTTACCTTTATGCTGGACCCACTTTGGACCAGTGGTTTGGAAAATGGATGGATGATTCTGCTGCAGTAATTCATTTGGCGCGACGCATTATGGGTATATTCTAGCTGTTGGGTGTACGTCAGTTATATATTTGTAAATTGCAGTGCATTGTGGGATTGAATGAGTATGAGTGCACTCGATAACAACCACTATGGTTTCGGACACCACTACAAATGCCTGTCCCCTCAAATAGTGACTTATTTAAGGGCATAGGGGGTGATTTCCGACACACCCTATACTGTAGGTCAAACCAAAACACAGGGACAAAAACTAAAGCCAAACAGAACATACATGTGACAGCTAGTGCACCCGCCTCACATGCTGCAAACACTGGTTTGAATCCCGCTTGTCACGGTGCGAGTAGAACCGGAGAGGTTACACTGAGATTGATTTAAATCAAGAGATTATAATGACAAAATGAAAGCCCTCACTCCCCTGGTCAACTCTTCATCTGCTTGACATCTTCTCTATGACTTTTGTTCTTTGATCTGGTTTATTTCATGTAATCATATGTAAGAAGAAGTTTATCCGACAGCTGTTCTCTGTGT
Source organism: Tiaroga cobitis (assembly GCA_030578255.1). Classification (NCBI taxonomy): domain Eukaryota; kingdom Metazoa; phylum Chordata; class Actinopteri; order Cypriniformes; family Leuciscidae; genus Tiaroga; species Tiaroga cobitis. The sequence goes on from CM060598.1 coordinate 25,878,520, forward strand.
GTGACTAATGCTGAAGTACTAAAAAATGCTCAGGCCTACCGCATATCACATCAACAGCCAAAGACGCTTATAAGCTAATGTAACATTGTTGTATAATTAGGTTTGACCCTTCAAATCAATCAAGCACAATAAAGTTCATTTCAAAAAGCAGATTTCAACATCTATCAGCTTGTCCGACTATTATCTGTTAACTTTCCCTCAGCTCACAAAACAATAAGCTTGACGCAGAAACGACCTGGTTCACAGCCAGAAGGGAAACTTGCTTAATGCCAATATTCCATAAACACACTCAATTTGTACCAGATATCTGCCTCACCATATAATGATGCATGTCTAGCATAGCAGACATTGTTTAGTGAAAATTCAACTGACAAGTGACCCATGACAGCACTACAATCCTACAGCAAAGTCAGAACATGGTGAATAATGAGCGGGCTGCTCTTTTGACACCTACAGACAATGCCTCGTGTCTCACTCAAGGTCTTTGTGACGGTGTAAAACCCCAGAGGCTTTACAGATTGACCCTGCCGCCCCCAGGGCCAAGCGTCTGTCTGCCCAGCAACATCATTCAGCACCAGTTGCTTATTCCACATTCAGCTGCCAACCAAAACACAACCATTCAATAGCAGACAGGGCTCACCTTCACATATTCAAAGAATTTCTACAACTATAGGCAGTTTTGCCAAGTGGAATTAAAGAGGTAATTAAATAATAACCAAAAAAACATTAAAAAAAAACTGTGAAACATAAAACAAGGGGTTTAAAATTATATGAGGGTGAGTAAATGTCTTAAGTTTTTAGGTGAACTATCCCTTAATTGTTCATATACAGTACATACTGTATATATCAGTGAAATGTTTGCTATTTTTCTGAACCAACAAATGTCATTTCTACAAAAAATTGTTTGATAACATTCTGGGGTGGAAATTATGATTTTGGACTTTGTATTAAATGGCCAACAGTAATCTTACCTTAATTTTTCTTTACACATCATGTCTCATATTTAAGCTCTTCACTATCTCCAATTGGCACCCACAAAAAAAAAAAACTATTGAATTTTTTTTTTATCCGTTTGAATAATCATAGTTTTTAAATATTTTTATGACAAATTTTCATATTTGAATACTGAAGATATGCTTCTGAAAAAACTGCAATCTAAATAAAAGCAATTTGAAAAGAAGCAAAAATGGTTGAATTATCATAGTTAAAAAAAAAAAAAAGAATTATGGCAAATGATCATATTTTAAGACTGAATGCATTGTTAAGGGGAAACATATAATCTATATAAGTCATTTGAACACCATGTAGATGCTTTGTAAAAAGATCTGGATAATAATAAAATAAGCAAATATAAATGCACGTTAAAACATTTCCAAATGCAGTTTCAATGTCACATTTACATAAGAAAAAGGGGTAAAAAGTTACTTGCTATTAGTTAGCTGTTAGTTTTTTGTTACTTTTAATAAAATCAAACCCCTGTGACATGAGAAAAAAAGTGCCTGTCATTGAAGAAACACCTTTATTAAGTTAAGCAGGAGCACGTCTGGTTGTTCAAGCGCTGTGTGACATGTGTTATATGACATTAGAGGACTAGAGAACTAAAACCATTACAATCCAGTAAATCCCTTTTTCTTCCACTCATTTACCTCCCTCCCTGTGTGCTTTTGTGAGAAAAGCAGAGGAGGAGTAGTTTGCTTTTGCCAGCAGAGACCACTCTCACTTTCTCACTGTTTCAGATGATTCACCAGCCTGTCTTCCTTTTATAGCGCAACGCTGATAAAGATCTACATTTTGGATGTGGTCAAAATGTCAGAAAGCATTTACTAACAAAAAGCTATACCTCCAAAAATGTCAATAACATAAAATTATTTTTAAAACATGCTTTCTTTTGTGTTTCACAGGGAAATAGCATTATAGGGGTTTGGAACAACATAAGAAGTAAATAATGACAAAACATTCATGATGAGTTTTCAACTCTAAAAGCAGGAGAAGGGCTTTTATACGCTCTTAGAGAAGTGCACGGACTCTGATGGCACCCACCTGTTCCAAAGCTCTCCTCTCCACAGAACGAACACCTCCCAGAATCCATCAGGTTTCCAAAGAATCTCCAGCCTGTGGGAGTTTCATAAAGCGCCACCTTCATAGCCTTAGCAACCCTGCAAACAAACAGGAAGCATGAGTAGTCCAGTGCAATCCTACTCAGAGATTATTTGGACAAGATCAAATCTGAAAGAAGGACTGTATCTCACTGGCTAACAGCATCATTTCTTTATCAAAGTATCTTAAAAATGTTGCAATTACTATAGCTATATATGGCACTGCAATGTAAAGGCCTGTACACACCAAGAACGTCAACTATAAAGATAAGTATTACGATAAATGTATTAGCGTCCACACCAGCGGACAATAGCAATCTGTTTATAATAAGTGCGCACTTCAGTTATGCCATCTTCCACTTTAAATGATCAAGCTCTTTAAAGCAAGATGGATTCTGATTTGGATTCTGTCATGTTTCTATCATTCATCAGCTGGAAAATAATTGTTCTGAAAGTGATTCCAATTATATTATTCGTTTTATTTAGAATGTTTTTTAAACTATATCTTTATAGTTATCGTCGTTTGTGTGAATGGGCCTTTCCACAATAAAAAGTGAAAATGTGCTATTGTTCGGGAACAGTTTGTATTTGACCTGACTTTTGATTATTCTTTTGTTGGTGTAACCTAATTTATGTAAGATTGCCAGAATAAGTAATTTTTTGGTAGATTTTTTAGAGGCAGATTTTGTCATATTACCACATGGATCATATTTTAGGAAACCTGATAATACAGTATTATATATTTTTAAATAATACACGTAAATGTTAGACTGAAAGGAGATGGATGTCGAGGTAATGACTATTTGATATACTCATGAGCAAAGTAATCGCCATTCAGCTTTCTACAAATTCACTGGTAGTACATTTAGTATCTGTCTTTTGGAGTGATTCATTAATCAAACTGCATATTTCGTCTTCTCAATTCAGTGTCTTTATAAGGCAAAAAGCAGAACGAAACCAAGCTGACATTTTGGCTGACATTTATTTTGAGATTCAGCCATGTGCCTGGAGGAGCAAACAGCACTTTAATCATCGGTGTGTAGTCTACACCTGTTTAACTTGCTTATACTGTCAAACTCCTGCGAGCTGTCACAGAAACTGAAAATATAGGCCTACCTTTGAACAAATATTGTCATAATACATTATTGTTAAGACAGCAAGTTTTATATTTGGGAGCTGTAATCATTCATGACTATGAAAATGAAATAGATCGAGAAAACACGAGGAGGAACGCAATTACAAGTCTCCTTCTCTGTTTGTTGATCTTGGATAATGGCTAGAGTCATAACTATTTTCAGACACTGCAATCTGGCATTAAGGGTAATGAGTTGCTGAGATCCCATCAGATGAAGGGACAGATGACAGGGAACTGATGTAAATGAGGAGAGCTAGGATGCAGCTGTTTACTCATGGGTGGAATTACTAAATATGGGAAAACAAATATTATTGACTCAAAGGACATGGAGTAGAATGGAAAGCCTGGCACATGGACAGCAAACTGGAATCTTTGACCTGTTGACTTGTTTTCGATGATTTATTCTCATATTTGTGGCCAACACAAACAGCGCTATCTCTAACTTTGCATCGGAAATATTTTGCATGCATATGTTTTCATGAGGGTGCGACTGGATTTTTACCAATTCTGTCTATAAAAGAATGAAAAAAGGGGAAAATAACATGCTCAGCTGAGTTTTAAAATCAGCAGCTGTTCCTAACCTCAATCTGGCAATAAAACTAAATTATCAACTAGCATAATGTTAGCATGAGTTGACAGGCAGTCTATTTAAGCTGGTAAACAGTTGTACTAAAATGATTTCCACTTTACTCCAATGTATATTAAAATATTTTTGAAAGTAAAACTTCGAATACCAATAATGCTTGAAATTGCTTTATTACAATATAAACAAATAGTTGAAGGACTTTACCACCTTATACGACAATGACCAAAAGAGTTAAAAAACAAATAATCAAAGAATGCTTAATTTTTAAGCTTTTACAAATCATGAACTGTTTATGCATAGTACAAATCAAAGTTTCATATAATTTATATCAATTATGTAATTTTTCCATCACTAGCATTACTAAATGGAATTGCAAAACAATTGACTGAGGACCCCCCCCCCCCCCCCTTTATAAGTCATTCAATGACTTATAAAGACAGTCGCTTATTTCATTCCTGAATAAATCAGTGTTGTTGAACGAATCGGTTCAGTGAATTATTCAATGATTCATTCATAAAGAGAGTTGCTTATTTTGTTCCTGAATGCATCAAAGCTGTTGAACAAATTAGTTCAGTGAATTACTCAATGACTCACTCTTAAAAACAGTCCATTTTCACCACCTACTAATTTAACGATTGCCTGCAGCAAGATTCACTTAAAATCCCCACCACTAATGTAGCTTGTCTGAATGTGCAAACACAGGGAAGCAGAGTGATACAAACAGTGAAAAGTGCCAGGATGCTATATACAGATGTATTTATATCATTAAATGGGTTTAAAATATGGTTACAGCAAACACACTGGACTGCAGTTACAATTCAACTGTATTTTCTTATGTGTAATTTCCCCATTTTTCAGCAGTTCATCCTCATTGCATGGTCACATTGATAGCACACATTCTCTCTTCCCCTTTCCACGTGTAAGGAACACGGCAGATGTTTCCTTTCCATCCTTCCATCCTTAAACACAGTCATATGAGCACATATAAAGAGCTGCAATCACACACCAGACCTACAGCACACACATGCACCAGTAGATTATCTCCACTGCCACTTAACAAACACACACTCATGAGAGGTCCATAGTATAAACACAGCCACAGCCTAGAGCTCACTTGTCGCCTAAAAAGGTTTACAGCAGCAGAGACGCCTTGCTCCAACAACTCGCACCCCAGGGGGACATGCATACCTCAGAAAAAAACAGTTCAGATTAGTTGGACAGAATGATACAGATTCATGAGAAGTGAATACAGTTATTCTCTATCACCAGATCCAGCACTATAAAATCTGACTTTTAAGGACTCACAATATAAAAATGTCTTGATTATGGTTGATTTCAACAGCTAACTAAATAAGGTCAGTTCATTTTCTGACCTGACTCTCCTTCCTAGTGGTGTTGTGAATTAAAATGTATGGTGTGAACATTTCAAAAGTATGTTTATCTTATTGGCGGTTGCGGTTAATGATGAAGAGATGAAGACTCCAGTCAAATCAGTTGCCTAATAAAACAGGGCTCAACTGAACATTGCATATTTTTGCTGCTTGCCAATCAGGCCATTTCTAGTTGTCCTTCCAACATTTTAATAGTATAAAGACGAAAACTCAGCTTTGAAGTATATGTATTCTTTTTATTGAGCCAAAAAGTCAGAGACTACTCCATTATTGGTCAGAATTTTTTGCCATACAAATTTGCAGATCATCCATCCATCCACCCACCCATCAATTATCCACCACTTATCTTGGACTGGGTGCACCAAACTTGAACTTTAGTATGCAGCAAAAAACAAAACTATTACATATATCCTGCCGTTTCCATGCTGCCACGCTCACATGCGATCAAATGGAAGTGAATGTAACATGAAGTGACCACACCTTTAGCCTGGAAGGCAACAGCTCAAATTTGGAGGGTGACTTCAATGTAAGAGAGAATAGAACTGTCTCTAGGCTGGGAGCTCCCATTCTTACTTAACTATCATTTACAGAATGGAAAATATGACACTCTGCTTAGCTATATGGCTGGCTATACTTTATAACAAGCTACAATCTCAGGCCAAATGTAGACTCAACCTCTCTTTCTTTATCTTAGCCACACCAGTAGTTAAAGTCTCATTTACAGTGTATTACTAACATTGAATCAACCTTGCAAAGCCTCCAGGAAGTGAATAATGAGTCACAGAACAAAAACAATATTGATGGGAGGAAATCACACTTAATTCTGGTGTTATGACACAATAAGCACTTTCTGGCTGTTTTTAATGACTGATTGGGTAGCACTAAATAACATCACTTCCTATTTGACTGCCAGCATTACAGGGATAGTTCACCCAGAAATGAAAATATGTCATCATTTACTCATCCTTATGTCATTCCAAACCTGCATGTCTTTCTTTCTTCTGTGAAACACAATAGAATATATTTTGAAGAATGTTGGTAATAAACCGTTAAGGTTACCATTGAATTCCATTGTATGGACAAGAAAATAAAAAAACGCTGACACATTTCTTAAAATATATATTTTGAGTTTCAAAGAAGAAAGAAAGTCTGGAACGACATGAGGGTGAGTAAATGATGACAGAATTGTAATTTTTGAGCGAACTATCCATTTAATAAGGCCATTTCATTTCAATCAGATTCACGTTTTTGCCGAAAGTTGCAAACTTAATTCATAGAAGAGAAGTGGACCAGTAAAGACGGTTTAGGTTTGTCAGTTTTTCAGTTTTTTGTTATTTTTAAAACAAATTTGAAAGCTGAAGTGTGTATGTTAAATGTCAAACAGAACTGAAAAAATGAAGAATTGTATTCAGGCAGGTTTTCGGAACACTCCCTGTTCCCCATTGGTCAGCAAAACAGGTAACTCCGCCCCCAACTGACACAACTGATGGAGCTGTTGCTGTATCAGACTGGGAAATTTTTGATAGCACCACAGAGCCACAAAATAAGCTACAAATATAGGAATAGGATAGAACAATTTTATTAAAAGCCTTTACATTTAAACAATATCATTTAAATGCATGAAATTGCTATTAATTTCTCATAGCACAATATCCTGTCTCAAAGCAGACAGGTCTCAGGAGCGCAGGGTTGAGCTAACACTGTTATTCTTAGGGAGTGAGTCTCCACACTGTAACCTCTGGCCCCATCACTAATGCTTTTACCATTTAGTGTCTTGCACAAGAAGAGTAACTGAGATAGTGGAAAGATCCTGATGGATGATTTCCTCCCTGATCATCAGCTTATCAATTATTTTGAGAGTTGACTGGCTTTTCTTTAAACAGCTCTGAACTCCTGCAGTATATTAAGGGATAATGTCACTGTCTCTTAATTTGACAAACAAATGTGAAAGTCAAGAAAAGAAATGGAAGCAAGCCGTGTGGAAATGATTTTAAAACTAAGTAGAACCAACCAGTTTCTTTGTTTCACTGAATACAAGTGCAAGCAAATCGGTTTGTAATTAATATTTAAGTACATAATTAATATTCAAGATTCTGCATAATAGTCTTGCTGAATTTTTGAAGGTTTAGTTGTACATTCCTATCAGACAGAGTGGTTTGAGCAACTTTTGATGTTGACTTGTTTATATATATGGCATTTCAGGAGTATCATATGAGAGCATGTTACAGGAGTCCGACTCCTATCAGATTTAACACCTACATTTCTGTGAATGTGCTTTTTGATAAAACAGGTTTATTTTTCACAATCTGTAAATTAGCAAGGTTTTCTTACCTGTCGATGGCTGTGCTGGTTGGCATACTGCGGGCAAAACCTCTGATTCCTCTCTGACTGAAGTAAGGGATGCAGGAGAGGTTTGCTGCCATCACTGCCAGTGAATCTGACGGGCTCACAAAGAACCCATCTTGACCCATAATCATGTAACGATCCTGTACATAATACAAACATAGCCAACATTATACAACAGTTAGCTCTGTCCTAATTTGATTGAACAAGCAACATCTTATTTTTTTATCTAAATTGTATAGGTTACTTGATATTAATTTCTTGTTCACTGATCTGGTGTATTAAATAACCAGCTGCTGTATCATTTGAAAATGATGAAGAACACATACACTAGCATTTAAAAGTTTGGGGACAGTAAGATTTTCAATTCATTATTTTATTGAGCAAGTGTGCATTAAAATGATCAAAATTCACAGTAGAGACTTGTACATTGTTAATAAAAATATATATATTTCAAATAAATGCTGTTCATTTGAACTTTCTATTTATTAAAGAATTATGAGAAAAAATATCATGGTTTCGTCTAGTGCTGCCAAATTCGATTAATCGCGATTAATCGCATCTAACATACAAGTTTTTGTTTACATAATATTTTAAACAAATGTGTACACACACACACACACACACACACACACACATATATATATATATATATATATATATATATATATACACACACACACATACTGTATATTATGCAAACAAAAACTTTTTTTATTGCGATTAAATTGTGATTAATTGATTTGACAGCACTAGTTTCGACATAAATATTAACATTACACCATTTTTCAACATTAATAATAATTAGAAATGTTTATTGAGCACCAAATAAATAAATGCAGCCTTGGTGAGCATAAGAGACGTCTTTCAAAAACTTTAAATAATTCTTACCAACCCGAATCTTTTGAACAGTAGTGTATAAGCATTTTTCTCAATAGTATGAACAGCATTCCCTGTTTCTCACTTGTTTGCAATATTTAGAAATAGAGATAGCAACAACAAAAAAATAGAATAAAAACAAAGAAGATAAAATAAATAAAGATAAATGAGATAAATATGATCTTGGTTAAATAAAATAAAAAACAGATAGATATTAGTAAAGAACTGCAATCAAAACAAGACCCTGAGAAAGATGCAGGAAATAATCCAGCAATAATTTTGTTCAACAGCCTTGATTCTTTTGATCTTTTCTTGATTATTATTCTTATGACGTTTTTACATATTTTTTCTGTTTGTGTAATTTATAAGTGATTTGTAAATGATTGTCAGATGATAAGAGATAAGCACCCCATCTGCATCAAAAGCAGCCCCAAAGCCAAACTCTCCCCCCTTCATAGAGTCCACCAGAGACGCAGCGAAAGCAGGGTTAGGGTTTGGGTGTTGGCCTCCAAAGTCCTCCAGAGGGACACAGTTAACAGCAGAATTAGCTGGAGCCCCGAGCTCATCACATAGGATTTTTCTGACATATGGTCCCATAACTGAAACAGACGACATGAAGATTGACTCTACAGTGCATACAGATACAAATCTGCATATAGGTATTTGCAACTGTCTACAAGAGTTTACCTCCATTCATTGCATCTATTCGTATCTTCAGCTGGTTTTGACCTGTCAGCAAGCTCTTGATGGCACCAAAGTCAAAAATTCCCCGCAGCATGTTTAGATAGATCTCGACTGAATCCACAATCTCAACTGGAAAACAGAGAAAGAACATATTTATGTTCAGTACATGAGTGTAAACCTGAAGTTTGTGATAAAAGTAAATGAAAACACTAGAGTAAGTTCATACCACTCACCTCTGAAGGGCTTGAACTTGTTCTCCAAGTCAAAGTCTTGACGGCCAAGGCGGGACAGGTCAATGTGGAGGTCAGGGCAGATGGCGTATTCCTCTAGTGTGCGACTGACCTGATGGATCCTCTCCATCACTGTGTCTGGAGAAGGCCCTGGGAACAAGAAAAAGTGGCAGATTTCAACAAAACATCTCAAATATTAAAAAATAACAACAACAAGTTGAATGAGAATCTATCTATCTATCTATCTATCTATCTATCTATCTATCTATCTATCTATCTATCTATCTATCTATCTATCTATCCATCCATCTATCTCTATCTATCTATCTATCTATCTCTATCTATCTATCTATCTATCTATCTATCTATCAATCAATCAATCAAACAATAATTTATTGCCATGTCAACTAAGTTGATAGGAATTTGTCTTGGTACAACTCTCAGACATAAATAACCGAAAAACAGACATCATAAGTAAACCAACAATGAACCCAACAATCCCCAGCAACCATAGGACATAGGACAAAAACCCTGCAGACATTAAAAAGGACAATACCCTATGGCAGAGAAAGTGCACAGTGCATACAGTTAATGAGGTGCTGCTAGTCGTCAGTGCAAATTCAGATATCTGATAGCCAGAGGGAAAGTGCTGTCTCTAAAACGTGATGTAGAAGTCTTAATGCTCCTATATCTCCTTCCTGATGGAGTAGTTTAAAGAGATGGTGAGCAGGATGAGAGTGGTCCGCTATGATGTTTTTAGCCTTTCTGATAATTCTAGTGGAGAAGAGTGAAGAAAGTGAAGGAAGGCTACAGCCTATGATTTTTGATGCTCTGCGTACTACTCTATCCAACCTAGTTTTGTCCTGAGCGGTTGTGTGACCGAACCAGACAAGCATGGAAAAAGTAAGGACGCTTTCAATTGTTGATCTATAAAAGTGGATCATGGCAGCTCGGCTGACTCTAAATTTTTTGAGCTGACGCAGAAAGTGGAGTCGCTGGTGCGCTTTACTGATCTTAATATTAGTGTTTAGCTCCCATGATAGGGATTCCTGGATTGTGGTCCCAAGGAACTGGAAGGAAGTGACCCTCTCCACCTCCACCCCATTTATGGAGAGCGTAGGGAGGGGACTAGTGGTCCTTCTAAAATCCACTACCAGTTCCTTGGTTTTTGAGATGTTAACTGTCAAATTACAGCTTTTACACCATATCACCAGCTCCTCCACTTCTCTGCGGTAGTCAGACTCATCTCCATTAGTAATGAGACCAACTACAGAAGTATCGTCAGCAAACTTAAACAACAAAACTGAACTGCTGTGTGACTATCTATCTATCTATCTATCTATCTATCTATCTAATGTGTTGCCAGGGTGCAAAATAAATGCTCTGAAGAAACTGCAAAAAATGACATTGTTTACTTTAAGCCGTCACATGAATATTCCTCATAATAATCCACCAAAATGAAAATAGGCTATTATGCATCACAAGTTTCACAGAGAGATGGAGACTAACACATTTTCTTGAATATGATGCTGCTAACATACACTAACATTCAAAGGTTTAGTGGTCTGGTCTGTAAGTTTTTGTAAAAAAAAAAAAAAGAGGAAAAAAAAAGAAGAAGAGGAAAAAATACAGATTGACCATCACATTGTTATAAAAATATTGTATTTAAAATAAATGCTGTTCTTTTGAACTTTCGATTCATCAAATAATCCTCTAAAAAAATCAGTTTCCACAAAAATATTAAGCAGCACAACTGTTTTCAACATAAGGGTTAGGGCCCGGTTCCCCAAAACGTTCTTATTGCTAAGTAGTTGTTAACCAATTCCTTAACCTCTCTCTTAACTTTATGGCACGATTCCCGACACGTTCGTACGCTAAGTATATCTTCTGTAAGTCACACTTTCGTATGGTCTGGACCATTCGTAAGCTCTCTCTTAGCGTTGTTTGAGCTCAAGACGCTAGTCGCCGCCACTGTGCAGCAGTCTTTAGAAATCAACGCAGTGCAGTTCAAGTCATGGTATGTTGACAATGTTGTGGCTCAACAATGATTTTATGTTATGGACATTTTAAGACTAATAATAAAATATGTTCGCAATGGATACAGGCCTATTTATGAAGTTGACTTTATTTGGTATCAGAACTAATATGGTGGTAATTAGCCTAGGCTATTTTGTAATGTCATTAAAGCGTTTAAATTGGCAATCACTTTTGATAATTAAAATCTGGCAAACAATTTGGCTCTAAATGGCTAAGATCTATTAAATGGGTAAGCATGGTGGTGTCCAGTAAGCGACCAACTATGGCAGCGAACCAACGTTGAATACAAGGCAAAATTTTTGGGAGGCAAACATTTTGCCTCCCAAGACAACTCATGGAGCTGCTGGACCTTCTCAGACCCGCGCTTGCCAGCCGCGGAGCTTTCTAGTCCATGTCAATTTTTTTATTCGGCAAAACTTGAGCCCTTTTGACATTTTTCCTGACGTGGCTATATTTAAAAAAAAATGTGCCTCCCAAGACAACTCATGGAGCTGCTGGACCTTCTCAGACCTGCGCTTGCCAGGCTAACGCGGCGGAATTTTGCTTTAACCAATGGCAATCAATACCGCATTAAACAGAAGCAACTGCAGCTGCTTGCCAATAAATTCTGATTGTGAAGTACTTTACCATTAATATAAAAGTGTATTACATAATTTTTAGAAGTCGTTAAACCCATGTCAAGAAGCGGCACAAGTGCCACAACGGGATAAGGAGGGTGGATGATTAGCGAGGGATACCTGGTTCGTCCACCCATCACAACATATCGTGTGAACATATTACTGACAATTTGATAATTTAATTAATAGTCTATATTTTACTCATAACTTAAACTATGTTAAAATAAATGTTACTGGAATAATTTGAGAAATGTTTCATTTGCATAGAACCTTGCAGTGACGGAGTAGGCTACTCGAGTCCTTATTCTCTGGACTCGAGACTCCATTCTCTGGACTCGTGACTCGACTTGGACTCGTGGACTGATGACTCGTACTTGGACTCGGACTCGCATTACAAACCGAACCATTACAGTTGGACCATTTTTCCTGCCGACCAAAATCTGCACTGGCGCGACCACCTAACGTTGAGCAACATAAAATGGCAAACGTAATGAAAGCGGAACGAAACTCATTTTGTGCTTCACGGACCTTTCTCAGTTTGGACCATCAACAACAGTGCAGCACGAGCCGATCTTGATCAAGCGACACTCAGGGCTGCCAACTCTCACGGTCTCACGCCACACCCCCGATTTCTCACGCCGAAGTGTCAACCCGGCCGGTCAAATGCCTGAAAGATGAGTTTATCTATAGATCGACCTGTTGAGCCACTCGTGATCGACTAGTTTTATCGCAAATTAGTTAAAATATCCTCTAATCTAGAGCTAGTAAGCATGCATGCGAGACAGATGTTGAGCTCCTAACGGCGCGGACGCAAAGCCAGGACTGGAGCAAAAGCACGTTCCTCTCTGCACTCTAAGGCCCCGTTCACATATCGCGCCTAAAAACGCGTAGAAAACGCTAGGCGCACGCGTTCTCCTTTTTCCAAAGAAGCGCTAGGGCGGTTGCGCTCCGGAGGCGTCTGTCGTTGCTAAGCAACCATCAGCTGCTCTCTCCGTTACATGAAGGAAATTTCAGCAATGGATTTCCACCACCGAAAAACCCTTGCTGTAACCCTGTTACAAGACTTATTTACTCAGAAAAGTAAAAACTGTACCTTTTCAAAAGGAAAACTTTTGTCCATTTTTGGCAGCTAGCGGATAGTGAGGAGATGTTTGCTGTATGTGACAAAAAATGTTTTGGCCTAAAAAACGCGTGACATCGCTTAGAGCACCTTTAATGTAAAACAGTATTATACTTACCAGTTATTCCAAGCTCCAAGGCTATGTGTCTCCATGCATTATGCCTCTTATTTGAGTCAAAATAATGAGGGCTTGACAAGTCATAAATTTCAGGAAATCCCTGGACCGCAATGATGAGCCGTTCCTCCATTTAGTTCTGCTGAGGTAACAAAAATGGCGAGGAAGCTGATTGGTTGGTTCGTGTCACGTGACCTACGGTGCGCTTGCGGCATTCTGAAAAGTTGAGATGTTTTTATCTCGATGCGGCGCGGACGCGCCTGGAAAAAACGAGCGCGTCGCACCGCGACCGCGTCGCTTCCATTATGAGCGCGCAAACCGCGCGCCTCCATTTGAAATAATGAACTTGAGCGCGCAAAAGACGCGATATGTGAACGGGGCCTAAGCGTTCTGTTATCACTCCGCTTTCGTCCACTACGGGTTTTCCAGTCTCACTCACAGGAAAAACTGCCCCGTGTTCAATCGATTTTAAAAGATAATCTTATGTTTTATTTTTTATATATATCACAAACGTCTGAATTTATAATACTATATGTAATGGTTTGGAAAGTATTCTACTACACGATTAATAAATGTTCCAGCTGCCTTTGCTTACACAAGTAAACAGTATGGGAAAGCGCACCCAGGTAAAAATAAGAACTTGACAAATTCTACAAACAATTTGAGTTCGCCAACAGTTAATAATAATAAATATATATAATATAATGAGAAAAGTGAGAAGCATTAACATTTCTCCGTTATTAACCGATCAAACAGCGCTGACGTGGTGTGAATGAATTAACTAGTTATAGGTTTTAAGTCCACAGATCAGCAACATTCACCTTGGATTTAATGTAGTAACACTTACTTGTAACCATGGAAGTTTGGCAAAAAAGGTAGCCTACATCACACATCTTTTTTTCCAGCACTTCAAAACTCAAATAGTATTATATTTAAAAAGATATTTTTAATGTGATGACCAAAACATTGTTTGTTCATCCTTCAAAGATTACCCCCATTTATAAAACTAAAAGTTTCAAGATGTAGGAAAACTCTTTAAAGGTGCCAGAGTGGAGACATGTAGGCACTGGGGGCTCGAGACTCGACTCAGACTCGAACAGGGGACTCGAGACTCGACTCGGACTTGAACTCAGGTAATGGTGACTCGACTCGGACTCTTCTTTGGTGACTCGGACTTGGACTCGGACTCGAACACTGGGACTCGAGACTCGACTCGGACTCGACAGTTGGTGACTCGACTACACTGACGTGTTGTCTTTCTTAGCGCCGTAATGCACCTTTGCGTGAAGTTGAAAATCGATTCCTGAGCAATCGATGCCAACTAATTCAGCACCTTCACTTGGGACAGCGCCTTTGTAACGTCGAACGTAAGAGGCAGCTTGTTAAGAAGCTTCCTAAGGGACACTTCGGGGAACACACTTAGGAACATAAACAACTTTGGTAAGATATATCTTTCGAGTCATCTTAGCGCGCTAAGAGTGCGCATTATCGGTGAACCGGGCCTAGGGTTAAAAGAAATGTTTCTTGAGCACCAAATCAGCATATTAGAATGATTTCTGAAGGATCATCAGACACTGAAGACTGGCGTAATGGCTTCTAAAAATTCAAATTTTAAACTACAACGAACAAAATTAAAAGATCTAAGACTTTTTCTATGTACACAAAAGGCCTATTTCTCTCACATATTGTTTGTAATATTGTTACACAATAAAAGGCCACTCTAAAATGTGCAGTTTAATCACACAGCACAATGCCACAGATGTCGCAAGTTTTGAGGGAGTGTGCAATTGGCATGCTGACTGCAGGAATGTCCACCAGAGCTGTTGCCCGTGAATTTAATGTTCATTTCTCTACCATAAGCCGTCTCCAAAGGCGTTTCAAAGAATTTGGCAGTATATCCAACCGGCCTCACAACCGCAGACCACGTGTAACCACACCAGCCCAGGACCTCTACATCCTGCATCTTCACCTCCAAAATCGTCTGAGACCAGCCACTGCAACAATCGGTTTGCATAACCAAAGAATTTCTGCACAAACTGTCAGAAACCGTCTCAGGGAAGCTCATGTTGCAGCATGATAATGCACGGCCCCATGTTGCAAGGAACTATACACAATTCCTGGAAGCTGAAAACATCCCAGTTCTTGCATGGCCAGCATACTCACCGGACATGTCACCCATTGAGCATGTTTGGGATGCTCTGGATCGGCGTATACGACAGCGTGTTCCAGATCCTGCCAATATCCAGCAACTTCGCACAGCCATTGAAGAGGAGTGGACCAACATTCCACAGGCCGCAATCAACAACCTGATCAACTCTATGCGAAGGAGATGTGTTGCACTGCGTGAGGCAAATGGTGGTCACACCAGATACTGACTGGTTTTTGGACCCGCCCAGGACCCCCCCCCCCCCCCCCCCCCCCTCCCCCCAAAATACAGTAAAACTGCACATTTTAGAGTGGCCTTTTATTGTGGGCAGCCTAAGGCACACCTGTGCAATAATAATGCTGCCTAATCAGCATCTTGATATGCCACACCCGTGAGGTGGATGGATTATCTCGGGAAAGGAGAAGTGCTCACTAACAGATTTAGACAGATTTGTGAACAATATTTAAGAGAAATAGGCCTTTTGTGTACATAGAAATAGTCTTAGATCTTTGAGTTCCGCTCATGAAAAATGGGGGCAAAAACAAAAGTGTTGCGTTTATAATTTGTATATTCAAATATAAAACAGCTATTTTTCTAAAAATATTTTACAACATTATACTTTTTACTGTATTTTTGATTAAATGCAGCCTTGGTGAGCATAAGAGACTTCTTACAAAAACATTCAGAAATCTTAAAGACCCCAACTTTTGAAAAGGTAATATGCATATATGCATGATAAAAAAAAATCTCATTATAATAATGGTGTAAGTAAAAGCAAAAATAAACTAAGGTTAGCTGTATATTTTAGGTAAATTTTGGTCCATAGATATTACAATACATGTCCATAGAAGATATTTTACTGTCTTTTCTGTAAATAGTTGTTCATAACGGCTTAGAAAAAGGTAACGTTAAGCTGATGTCATGACATTATTGGCACAGCGATTCCCTTAGAGGCTGATATTATAATATTACATATTGAAGGTATCATTATCATTCTGAAGGTCCTCTTATGCAGGGTGTTTCAATATGCTTTGTAATGGTCTCACCTCCATTAGCGACACTGAATTTGATCCCAAAGTCTCCTCCTGGGCCTCCTGGACTGTGGCTTGCAGTGAGAATGATCCCACCACTGGCTTTTATCTTCCTGATGATGCAGGAGACTGCTGGGGTGGACAGGATCCCGTTGTGTCCAATGACTAGACGTCCTATCTGAAATTGAAGTTTTGGTTTCAGTGGTGTCAAGGTTGATTTATCTCAGTTTTTTTCCCATTCATTAAAAGTCAATGGAGTCCAATGTTGTTTTGGACTCTCACTGTAGGAAAAAAAAACAATATTAAAAGTTTTTTTTTCTTTTTCTTTTGGGTTTACAGAAGAAAGAGAGTCAAGTGTAAAAATGTTAAAGTACACTGGCCCTAAAATGTGCATATTAGTATCTTGCAGTAGTAATATATACCCTTATCAAGCTGTTGTGCATCTAAAGGTACATTTTTTGCATTTTCCCCCGTAGATTATAAAAACAACGTATATGACAAAATAAGTAAATATTATTTTAGGTTACTGAACAAAAGGAAGCTGGAGCGCTGCGGGTATCCCTTGTATCCTCTGGTGACCTTGGAAGGGTTGAACGTTCGTAAAGTTTGGAAGAAAAATCCAAGTCCAGGCACTCAGTGGGTTACAAAAGTAAAAAAGCCTTTTTTATTATTAAAGCGAGGGCTAAACCATTAAAAAACACCAACGTGTTGGTGAACACCCTGATGAAGGCCAGTGGGCCGATACGCGTTGGTGTTTTTTAATGGTTTAGCCCTCGCTTTAATAATAATAAAGGATTATTTTAGGTTAATTGAGGAAAGATGATATGAATATGAGTAAATGTAAAACTTTTTTTCATACATTGAAAGTCCAATGTTGTTTTGGACTCTAATGACTTTAATTGTAAGAACAAAAAAAGTTTAAACATGTTTCACAAAAGAACTAAAGTCATTCATTTTTGAAATGACAAATGTAAATGTTAGATCCTGAATATCCTCTTTGCTTCCAGACCTTCACCAGGGGTCATCATATCATATACATTATGTGGTGGGCTTTAAACCTGCACCCTTCCGAGGCGCCAGTCATGGCTACTACTGCATACCAGATCAACAACTACATCTGTCTGGTAGCTCATTCCTGTGGGATTGACGAGCTGACTCAGTGACAAAACTAAACAGACGTGTACAGGGTTCTTTACTTGCAATACAGGCTAACAATACCTAAGCATTCAAAGCAGACCTGACATACAATCCTAGCTTCCATAAATTGCAACCCCACTTGTCAAGCGCTCTAAATATTGACCGATACTGCTTGTTTCAGTCTTTCTAGCTCACAAGACAGCAGCCCAGACATCTCAGCAACTTTGTGACTCATTAAGCTTTACAAGATCAGCCACTTTCTATTAATAGTGAGGTATTTGGCATCTCTCACTCAAGCATTTATAATGATGAGCAAGTGCACTGACCCTAGTCTTTTTTTGTGTAATATGCTAATTAAATACCTCACTGATGCTTTGCTTATCCCGTTGCTTTTACATGCATCTCTTAGTTGAAGCTCAGTGAGTGTGAACTGTATTCCCAGCACTCTTTGAAGAGCTTATCCATATAAGGTGCTGCTTTTGGATACACAGTGTCTGTATATCATGTCTCTGAGAGCTACCAAGTTTGTATGGAAGAATGTCACTGATACAAAGAAAGAGACCAAAGGAGGGAGGAATTATGTGGCTGTATTGTATAATATAAATGGAATAACAGTATTTAGAGCATCAAAACAGTGACTTCAGGCTTTATGCTCCGACTGAACTAAACTTTACATCTTCATTAGAGGCACAATAAAATATGCCATAAAGGTTTGTGGACAAAGTTGATGAAGCATTTTGGCTGGTGGCCATATGTTCTGGGTTTCCCTGTAGTTGACATAAACATGAGGTCAAAACAAGGGAAACAGCGGCTCTCCAGGAAGAGTGTGCAGATGAGGGATGGCATGACAGATAAGACGGGATACATTTGGCCAGGCCAGGAAAGAGATTTAACTCCTTCTGAACTTTCTTTCATACTCATTTAGTTGCTTTTCAGGGTTTTCCAACAAAACGTGCATCTCAGTTTGGGATACCAAAAGTCATGTAATACTGAATCATAAAAACTAACATGTCCAACAGACATACAACAAATCATGATACATTTTTCAAAGACACTTGAAATGATAATAATCAAATATAACAACGAAGATAATAATAATTATACCAATTGGTAAAAAAAATAATGAGTAAATTATATAATTATATAAATCAGAGAATCTATAAATAAATAAATGGCCTTTCATTAATCTGATACCTTTTTGGTGATATAGATCATAAAACCTATTAAATAACAATTTTTTATTAGATAGACTACAAAATCTATAAAGTTTATTAGGAAATAAATAAACAAACAAACAAACAATGCATTTTATTATATGGACTACAAAATATGTATCAATAAATTAATTAATTGGCTTTAATTAATCTAACTGATGTTACTTTTTGAGGGTAAGTCAATACAAGTCAGACAACCTAATAAATAATAAATAAAACAATGCATTGCATTTGTATTATATAGACAGAACATCTATAACATTATAAATAAATAAACACATAAATTAATAAGCTTTAATTAACTGATGTTATCTTTTTGACGATATAGATCAGAAAACATAATAAATAAATAAACAATGCATTTTTATTATATAGACTAATCTAATTATATTTAAAAATGAATAAATGCACTTTTAATTATATAGGCCTACCACAAAATCTATCACGTTTACTGGGAAATAATAAATAAATGATGCATTTTTAGACTAAGACTAGAAATCTATCATAGCCAATGAATAAATATAATTGTAAAATGTTAAAATAGTGAACTAGAAAACTTTTTTTGACTTTGAAAAAGTATAAACACCATCACTTACCCCGTTGGCAGCTGCCATTTGAACGATGACTTCAGTTGCAGCCCGGCTGAAGTATCTTCCATCGCTGCCCACCACCATAGTGCATCCCTGACGGTCCCTCAAGTCGATGGAGGACAGCACGCTTTGGATGTAGTTTTGAAGATAGTTCTTTTTACTTTCGAAAACAGCTGTCTTCTTTCGCAGTCCATTTGTCCCTGGCTTCTGGTCGTCGAAGGGGATCGTTTGGATAGTCAAAATGGGTATAGGGTTAGTCTCCATGATCTTCTGCAACGCTTTGGGACCTTAAAAATGTAATGAGGTGTGAAACAATGTTCTAAATATCGTCAACAAGAATCAACAGAAGACGTTCACGGAGGCAGCGAGCAGTGCGCTTCAGTCGGAGTGGATTATTTGAGACGCGTCCCGTGACGCTTCTTTGGAAAACTAGTGTACAGCAGCTGTCTTCTCATCGCACCGGGACAAACCGTGGTATAGTGGCACAAAATACAGAATAAATGGGTGAAAGGGCAAAGAAAGACTCCAAGATAAGGTCTTACGCTCACCGACACTCTTCTCATGAACTGTCACGCGCACGTTTGCTTGCCAAAAGGCAGGGAGGGTAGAAGAAAACTCTATATAATGAGCTAACGCACTGGCCCAAAATAGCCCATGATGTGTGGGGGAGCGAATAGTGACAGTGTGCTGCTGTGTAATCGGACGCTTCTACTGTCCGTGGCGCAATGGAGCCACAAGAAGCGCTCAGATGGACAGCAGTTCTCACCTGACGCACTGGATCAAATGCAGAATGTCATAACATTCATAAAATGTAATAACATTAAACACGAAGACAGAAAGGAATGAGAGAGAAATAAACTGACCAAAGTTTCCAATTCCAAAACAGATAAAGGAGAGCAGGGCTAGTTGGCACAAGAGCTGTTTCTCAGTAGGCCTAAATGTTTGAGTCAAAAGTCCAGTTATGTTTTCTATAGCAATGGGTTTCAAACGTCTAATAAAATAAAAAATAAAAACTCTTAGATTACAATAATTTTGTGAAATCTGTAGGCCTACTTCAGAATAAACTTCTGTATCATATTTCGTAGCTCCACACTGAAATACATTAAAACAACAGTCAACTTTAGGCATTTTAAAGGTTTGTTGAAATGTGTTCTATACAGGGCTTTATTTCCCCATAAAAGTCTGGTTGGGGCATGTTGTCACGTGTTTCATATTTAATTACTTTTTTTTGTTGTTGGCAAAAACAATGGTTTGATATTTTGTGTACCTTATGCATTATCATATTTTGTTTCATAATAGTTAAGGCATGAAGGCCTATTCACGCAGAAATTCAAAACAAACATACCGTGATAAATATATGAAGTGAAAATTGTAACAACTGTTTGTTTGTGCTGAAAATGCATTAGGCTAATAGACAAAGTTATAATACAGTACCGGTCATAAGTTTGGAAACATTAGGCCTATTTTTAATGTTTCTGAAAGGACTCTATGCTTAACAAGTCTGCATTTATTTGATCATAAATACAGAAAAAACAGTAATAATGTGAAATATTATTATACAATTTAAAATAATGGTTTTCTATTTTAATAAACTTTAAAATATATTTTATTTCTGTGATGCAAAGCTGAATTTTCAGAAGCCATTACTCCAGTCTTCAGTATCACATTATCCTTCAGAAATCATTCTAATATGCTGATTTATTATTAATGTTGGAAACAGTTTTTTTATAACCTGTGACATTTTTTTCAGAATTCTTTGATGAATAAAAAGTTAAACAAGAACCACGTTTATTTAAAATAGAAATATTTTGTACCAATATACACTATACCGTTCAAAAGTTTGGGGTCAGTAGGTCAATTTCTTTTTTTTCTTTAATTTTTTGAAAGAAATGTATAATTTTATTCAGCAAATTTGATAAAAAAGTGATAGTTAAGATTTATACTGTTAGAAAAGATTTCTATTTTGAATAAATGCTGTTTTCAAAAAGTTTTTAATTCATCAATGAATCCTGAGAAATTATTACAGGTTGCAAAAAAATATTAGGCCCAAGCAGCGCAACTGTTTCCAACATTGATAAATGAGCACCAAATCAGCATATTAATTTCTGAAGAGTCATCATGTGACACTCATGTGAGTAATAGCTGATGAAAGATTTACATCACAGAAATAAATTATATTTCAAAGTAGGCTATATTAAAATACAAAACCATTATTTAAAATTGTGATAATCTTTCCCAATATTACTGTTTTTTTTAACAAATAAATTCAGGTTTGTTGAGCATATAGACTTCTTTCAAAAACATTAAAATAGTAGGCCTAATGTGTCCAAACTTGGAATGGAAATAATCGATCAAGCACATCCGTCTCAACTGGGGAATGCTTGTGAAATCAATGCATTGAGTGCGACTGATTTCACGAGCTTTAGTCTCCATCTAGTGGACATAAAATGATAGAAAATGTCTTGCAAGCATTGACAGAGGGGAATCTAGGCTATTATGCGCGCTGTAACACGAGTATTGAACGCGCATTCATTCATGCAGTTCTTTAAGAATTGATTGCAGTATAGGCTAAATTACCCTACTCAACGTTCAAAACTTCTCCCAAAAGCAACCCCTGAAGCCCCCCAAACGTAGGCTATTTCATTTAATTCTGAAAACGTTGACAAGATACTTGCAACCGGAGAACTATACGAATAATGAGAACACAAAATTGAAATGTGACAATGATGGTTTATTTAAACAGGCATTTAATACATCCACTTTCCAGGACTAGCAAATATATTACCATTTATTTATTTACATTAAAACTATCATATAAGAGCAATGACAGCAATATCTTATGTTACAAGCATATTTAAAATGACAAGAGTTATTTTCCCCCAGACAGTTCAACAGTGAGGATACACCATCCGCAGAGTTTCTGTGAAAGGAACAGTCTTGAGCAGAGGGGTCCTTGGTGGCACAGGTACCAAACTTGGAGTCACACATGATGTTGGCCTGGGAAAAGCATAACTGTAGTCAGGTGTGAGATGATGAGGAGAGTTTTTGTGAGGAAACGCCGTTGATTTAGCCATGATGCTGTCAATGCTGAACGAACACTTCTTGGGCTCGGGCCTTTGCTGGATTTCTGGAGCTTCGTGGACCTTAATATTGAGAGTCTGATACTGGAAATATGGAGGGGGCACCATGCCATCCGGCACTGGCAAATATCCAATTGGATTAGCCTGGGCTGGCACCGGCCCAGAAACGCAGTAAGGTCGCCCATATGGTCGATAACTTAACGTTGGGTGGTGGTAGAGCACCAGGTTGTCTTTGGTGAACTCGGGTTGGTTCCTCTTGAATCTTTTTCTTCTGCGTAGAAAGCTGCCGTTGTCAAACATGTCCTCAGACGCAGGGTCCAGGGACCAGTAGTTCCCCTTCCCCGGGTTTCCAGGTTCTCGCGGGATCTTGATGAAGCAGTCGTTGAGTGATAAGTTGTGTCTGATGGAGTTCTGCCAGGCTGGGAACTTCTCCTTGTAGTAGGGAAACTTGTTGCTGATAAAGTCGCAGATGCCGCTGAGGGTGAGTTTCTTCATCGGGCTCTGGAGGATGGCCATGGTTATGAGGGCGATGTAGGAATACGGAGGCTTGACGGAGGAGGTTTGCTTTGGAGCGGACGCGGTGGAGAAGCTGCTCTCGCTCTCCCCTGAAGACTCGGACCCTGAGTGATCGGGGTCCCTGCAAGGCATGATGAAATAGTCTCGGTCGCTATCACTGTGGTCTCCTCCAACGATGTTTATTTCATCGTCTTCAAACGAGACGGGGGTACACGGCACTTCTTCGTAATCCTGGGTAAGGGTCATTGTTGGAGACCCCAAATGGGCTGGACGCGACTCGTGGTTGGTGAAGGTTGTGGTCGGATTGCAGGACTCAAAGAAATGAGGGCTATTTATGAGAGGCCACACGCATTCTGTCTTTGGTCCGCCGAGGGTCAGACCAATAGGAGTGGAGTGTCACCGCAGGGATTCAGGACAGGCAGGCAGGTGTGGGGGCTTTGACCTGTTTAAACAATTCGCATATGAGATGTGGATCCTAAACATCCCATTACAGCATAATTCTGTGCTGATACTGTTGGCTACTGTAAGAAAAGTGTATTATTATTGGCCATATTATTAATTACTTTTATAGGACCAACTTTTATGAGTTGTTTTTATTTCAATACATTTTTATCCTTAATTTTAAAATATTTATACTTAAGTATTGAAATATTCAATTGATTAGGCCTATTAAATGCACTTACAAATAATGGATCTTTAATATAGCCCACCAACACATGGAAAGAAACAAACGCTTATAGGCTATTTTTTTAAATGTCACGTGTAATAAATAAATAAAAATAGAAAATAACAATTATTTTCAAACATATATGCAATATATATTTTAATATTAGCTAGTGTATTATTTTAACATCCTATTTTTTGACGTTATTTGGCCTGAAGGTTTTTAAGTTTTGACCCTCGTTTTATAGATTTCCTGTTAGGCCTACATGAAAACAAAATGCTTTCAAAAATTATGCCACAATTACGTTGTTTTTAAACTTTAACAATGCTTAAAAAAAATCCTTATTTGAATACATCGTCTTGTATGATAAGATAGGCCAAATTTAAGTCCAAATTTAAGAACCAAATTGGCATTGCTCTTTAAGCACATTTCAAACATCAAACAAAAGTAGCCTATCAAAACGAATTGTAATTCAACTCATGAAATATGCTTATTATACAAATCGTGATTTCAACGTTTTTTTATCAATTGTGTTTTAAATCCGCACCAAAAAAAGAGCGTCACGTCATTGGACATGTTGGGCTACGTCACCACACGTTATTCGATCTTTTTGGATTCCTCTCCAATTCAGAGGCAAGTTTGCGCAGTGGGAGCTGGGTTGTGTGAGGGTGAATTTTCACACCACGCCTAACTACCGGTTTAAAAGACTGATTTTACCCCGATACCCCCTGGGTTTCGTTTGGTTTGTCACCTCAAGATACCCGCAGGTGGTGTGACCATGAAAATGGCCATGGCCCGGCTTCCCGCATTGAAAGAAGAATGCCGGTAAACGAGCCCATCAACATCAGAATCAAAAAGGAAACGGCGCAGCTTTAGGCTACAGGCCAGGAGCGAGTTTTATTGGAGGGCATGAATGAACGCAGCAATCCTCAAAGCAAACCTTCTTGTGCGCGGATATGTGTTAAAACTGTTCACAGTCATCACAATTGCAAATGAAAGGGTTGGAGCCCACCGTCCACTTCCTCAGCTGTGGATGGTGTGGAAGTGGATGCATGTAAATGTATGAGTACTTGAAAGTTGTGTAAACTAACTATTTACAGCACTCATTGTCATTGATAAGAAATCCAAAGACATAGACTGATCTTATAGTGTTTGTACTGAACATTAAGGTTTCTAATAACACAAAGTGTGAAAAATAGTGTGATAAAATATATTAAAATATTCTTACTGCAGTCTCTAGCACATCACTAAATTATGTTATAATATATAACATTAGAGCAAATTTGTGGCACTGTAAAAAAAAGTTGCTTCCTTAAAATTGTGAGTACAATCTACTTGGATGTTTAAGTCATTTCAACTTAAATTACATTAAACTGACTTTGCAGCTAAAAATTAGTTGAATCTTGTATAACTTATAAAAAAAGTTGAAATTGCTTAACTTATTTTGATGAGTTAAAGCAATGTAAAAACACACGTTGTCATAACTTATTGATCACATATTTGTTTACATTGCATGTTAAACTTTCATCCAAAGCGGCTTACATTCAATGTATACATTTATAAGTTCATTAAGCTTTCTTTTGCTTAGTTATCATAATGTGTGTTCCACACTTAACCAAAAATAATCTCTGCCAACCAATTTTCCCAATGTTTGTTAAATAGCCATTTTTCGCCTCATCACAGAAAGTGTTAAGTGGGTGCTTATAAAGATGGTTCTCACATTGAAAAAAAGACAAATTTAACACGTTAGAAGAGCAAGCCATGTAACTCAAGACTACATTTATTTTACTGGTTACTGTTATTTTACACTGTGAAAAAGCCTATGTAAAATGATTAGTAATTGATCACCCAAATGAATTGTTTAAATAACGTCATACTCTTAAAATAAAGACTATGGGTTTTTCGCTAGTTCCAAAATATAACACATTTTCAGACATGTATTTGGAGAAAAATGATGTAAATGTGAAATAAATTACAATGTGTTTAAGACATGTCAGTGAATTTTACTGGTTTGAAGTGTGGCATATAGATGCTTAAAGGATTTTTAAGTACATAAGTGTCAGATTTGAACACTTTGTTCATTTAAAACATTATGGAGCATGATAAGCACCAATTAAGCTTCTGCAGGATTTGCAAACTCCCTGTGGGTTGCAAACTGAAGCAGCTGCATTTTCCAGTGATTCCACAGATGTCTTATGAGATAGAGGTTATTGGTGTTGTATGGTTTCTATACATGGCCTGGTAGATTGTCCACAATTTCAGTCAGACATCATCTACTCCACGCTGTCTTTATTTGACACGGCCGAAATGAACTCTTTCTTCAGAATCTCGCCATCAAGATTTCGACCTGTAGAAAAAAGAGAGTAAATGTTACATTTTTTATGAAACAATTTTGAAACGTAATCAATTAATCGTTTAATAATTAATAATTAAGTAGATTAATCATTTAGCATTTTGTAAAGAGTTATATATATAGGCATTGCAACTCAATATCTGGAAGCACTTGCAGACGGTCTTCATACAGTAGGTTCTCACCTATGAAGACGAGTTGGTTGAGTCTCGGCTCGTGATCTGCCCAGAACTCTGGAGTCTCTTCCAGCTCATAAAGCTCATGGACCCCCTGCAACATCACCTTCTTCTGTTTTTGCTGGATGGAGAAGATCCCCTGCCACAACACACATCATTTACACTGAGAACAGATTTGATGAATATCATAGTGCTTGTACATGATATATTTTTGAAGGCAATGCTTCTTCACAAGAAGTCATGATTATATGGCATTTCGGTGGCTGACAATGAAAAAATATACAGATGAGTGTATCCTTACCTTTAACCGGATAACTGTCATTGCCAATCCTGCTTTGTTCTTAAATATCTTCTCCCATAGGAGGTTCTACAAAAAAAAATATGTTTTTTTTTATTTCTCTAAAAAACATAAAAATTTCAAGACATTTTGTTATGGTGCAAATATTTAATTTAATTTTGTTTTAATTTATATGCTTCCATATGATGTATTTGTACCTGAATGAATATATTTAATAGGTCTTCTGACACACTACCAGGTACTTCAAATGTTACAGTCAGCATACTCTGGAATAAAGCAAATACGTAACCCAAACATTAAACATTTGTCCCATCACAAACATTTTCAAACGAGTTATGTGAAAAAACAAATATACTGTGAAATTATATTGTGAAACATTATTACAATTTAAAATAACCGTTTTCTGTTTGAATGTATTTTAAAATGTAATTTATTCCTGTGATCATCAAAGCTGAATTTTCAGCATCATTACTCCAGTCTTCAGTGTCACATGATCCTTCAGAAATCATTCTAATATGCTGATTTGCTGATTAATATCATCAATGGTAAAAACAATTGTGCTTTGATACAATATTTCTCAGGAGTTTTTGATGAATGGAAGGTTTAAAAGAACAGCATTTATTTGAAATAAAAATATTTTTGTATACATTAACTTTACAGACACCTTTGATCAATTTAATGCATCCTTGATGAATAAAAGTATTCATTAATTTTTTTAAAGTTTGAACGGTAGTGTAAGATTGCTGCATTTGTTGTGCTATCAAGAGGATTTTATGCCACAAAAGGCAACAAAATCAGCAGCAGAAATTTCTAAGGGATTTGAATAATTTCTGTTTCTAGTAAAGCCTTTAAAATCTTTAACAGCATCAGTACAACACATGAATGAATTTCCCCTCGGTCTTAAACACTTACACTGCTTTAGCGCCCATTCTGCTGTAGTTCTCTGGGGTGTTACATGGACCCTTTACAGATACTTAAACCATTGTTTGTCTGTGCTAAAAGTTACACAAAGTTACACTTCCTTTTTTCCTTTGGAATAACAAGAGAAAACAGGGCTCTCATTTACATGAAAAGAGCAGTGAAGTTTGGCTCTGAAGGGGGAGGGTGGGACCGACTGGATGGATGCGGGAAAGTGACCCATCCAATGATAAGAGCTCCTAGGGAGAGTTTGGTTCAAGGATAGGAGGAACATTTAACATTAAACGAAGCTCCTAGTTTAAACAAACCTCCTCGTAGAAAGAGAAGCTGGATAGTTTTTTCCTATATGCCAATTCAAAATGTCATAAAACAAGTCATCTTCACCTTGTCAAGATGTGGTTGGCTTGTTTTTACCAGCTGCAGCATTTCAGCTAACCTGCAAAACACAAGATTTCAAGACATTTAAATGTGAAACAAGTACATTGATTGATGTCAAATACCTTCAATAAACAACATTCTCTTACATACCCAAATGCATCAGACAGATGTACAGTCTTAGCTAAAACCTTTCAAAGGGTTTGACTACACTGACGGGCCGGCCCCTAATCCTGATGCTGGTGTGATGCGGAGGAGCTTTTGGGTTTAGTAACAGTAAGATTGAGCTTAATACAGAAAGAAAGAAGAAGCAAGCGCGCGAGGGTAGCGGGAAAGCGGGCTCTGACCCCTCGGGGAGGGCAAACGTAGCTCTGTGGATTATTCGTTGGGCTGGGAGTACCACACAGCAGACCAGAGGGGGGTCATCCCAGACAAGCAGCCTGTGCTCAGGGGGGCAAATGGGCCACAGTCGGGGCTGAAAGGCAGTCTGTGTGGAAGTGCTTCTGTACCTTTACTGCAGACACCGGCTATAATCCTCTGCAGCTGGGCAGAGTCATTTACATTTAGTCTGTCTCACTGTAATTACTCTTAAACTGGGTGTTTCATTTTTTGTTTTTGTGTAAGTCATCAACATTAGCATGAGCTAATGGAGTCTTTGATCCTCGTCGGATGCACAAAATCCTCTGGGAAAAAATACCGGTGAACAGAATCGCCACTACACTTTCAGTAAGAATCAAGTACTGTAATAGGTATTCTTCAAAAAACACTTACCTTGTGCCATCTTTGGTATCAAAAGAATGTAAATCTAATACTTGAGACAGATCAACCCTATGAGAAAGGAAAATACACTTAATTCGTATATATATATATATATAAATACTTTGTATTTGATGTTTTTAATAGATAAGAAGATAAAGAGTGCCTTAACAAGCCTATACAACTGCTGAAAAACAGTTTTTTCTTAGGTAAATTCATGAAATTGATTGAACATACACTACTGTTTTAAATAAATACATTTTATTCAGCAAGGATACAATAAATTGATCAAAAATGACAGTAAACAGCAAATGTTTACATTGTTACAACAATACTATTTTCAATATATTTTTTAAATAAATAATTTTAATAATTAAGCAGCAAAACTGTTTACAACATTGATAATAACACAGTAGTGTACATTTCAGATTACAGGTCTTAAAATCTAAATGCTTTAAATATCTTGACAGACATTTGTTGCATGCAGAAAGTAAGTTTGAAACAGCTTAAAAACTTGGTACAATACGCACACCATTTTTATCATGGATCCGAATAAAGTGCATGTTTTGTGTTGGTGGTTTCTGCATATCACCTCACCTGGATTTTTGTGTCTCCAAAATCTTTACGAGCCCATTTATTGATCTATAATGAAGAAGACAGAGCACATGTAAAAAAACAAACAAAAAAAACTCAATAAACAAGAACTAGTATCATTACAACTAGATTTTTTACATTTTCTGAAGCAAATGTAAGAAGTAGTTCAACATTACAATGCCAAGGTGTTATATTATGTTTGGTTGTCAGGGCGTGGCTATGTGGTCGTCAAGGTGTTCTGAAAGGTTTTTACTAATTTCTGAAAGTCAAACGAGTCTACCCTCAAGACTCTAAAATATTCTGGTACCTAGATATGAATAGGGTACCTCCATAAAAGCAAGTTTCAAATTGTCTTTGCCCATTTAATTGTTCACTATGCAAAATTAATTAAAAAATTGAAAAGAAAATACTTTGTGTAACGGGGATCAAATCCCTAACTCTAAGCAAAAGTGACATGCCTAAGCAAACACCACTTATAATTAATAAAAAAAAAAAAATTTGTGGAGTCTTCACCACAAAACATTCGTGACATTAAAGGGGTGGTTCAGAATTTTGGACATCGGGCCTCATTTCCAAGTTAGCCTTAGTGTTATTTATCAGTGGAGACAGTTTTCAAAAATTTTCATCCAGTCGTTCCAGTTGCATAGTTCGCCTGTGCTAAGCTAGCCCGAGTCAACGGCAGTGGTGGAATGTAACGAAGTATAAATACTTCGTTACTTTACTTAAGTACATTTTTCACGTATCTGTACTTTACTTAAGTAGAATCAATAGTGCATACTTTTTACTTTTACTTCGTTACATTTTGCAGCAATTATTATACTTTCTACTCCAGTACATTTCTACTATATTCTGTGACATTTTCGTTACATTTTCTGAACAGTTTTTCCTGCCAAAACGTCATCCTGACCGTCCGTTCGTCGCACGTTTGACTCACCACTCACCAGTGAAGTTTGGTTGCCATAGATATATGAACCCGGTCACACTAAATGCGTCTCTATAGCACGCAGTGTTTATCGTGCAATTTATACGTGAAAATTATTTTTTTACGCGCATATGGTACGCATGGGTAGGTTTAGTAGTGGTGTGGGGTGCGTGTGAATTATACGTTTGGTTAGGATTAGTATGGCAAGGCAAGAGGTTCAGAATTACGCCATATATTAATCGCGTTTACAGCCAAACGCCGTCAAATACTAGTATATAGTAAGGATATAGTAAGCTTGATGTGTGTATTGCCTAATTGCAAGCTTGTTCAGAAATGGTGACAAAAACTTAAAAAATAAATCCATCATTATTGAACATCATTATAGGAGTAGGCTATTAGGTTGAATGAGTTAGAATGAACTGTTTTATTAATCATTAGAATATACATTAAGAGAAAAAAAAAATTATGCAAGTACTTTTACTTTTAATACTTAAAGTACATTTAAAATCAGGTACTTTTTACTTTTTACTTAAGTAGGATTGTCATTGTGGTACTTCTACTTTTACTAAAGTAAATATGTCTCTGGTTATTTGTACTTTTACTTAAGTACTGAGACTCAGTACTTCCTCCACCACTGGTCAACGGTAACTGCTAGCCTGCCATTAAAAACAGTTTTACCCACTCCACAGTACACCAAAAGCAAATAAATTATAACGCCAGACTATCGATGTAAATGTCTGTTAAGAGAATAATGTTAGAAATCAAACTACTCTTGCATCTCAATAATCGCAATACATTTACAGGAACTAGTTTCTCAGCAGCGGCGGAATTTTACTTTGCTCCGGTTAGTAGTACTGCGCCAAAAAGTAAACACAGAACCGAAGCGCACTACAGTCGGAACTACCTGCACTACCTCTTTCTCTCACTACCTCTCTCGGTTGCCTAGGTAACTACATATCACTCCGCCGCTGCTGTAGACTGTGCTAATAAATACAGGGAACAAAGTATAACTATTGCAATGCAATGAAAGGGAAGTTTGATTTCTAACATTATTCTCTCAACAGACATTTACATCGATAGTCTGGCGTTATAATTTATTTGCTTTTGGTGTACTGTGGAGTGGGTAAAACTGTTTTAATGGCAGGCTAACAGTTACCGTTGACTCACGCTAGCCTAGCACCAGCGAACTATGCAACTGGAACGACTGGATGAAAATCTTTAAAAACTGTCTCCACTAATAAATAACACTAAGGCTAACTTGGAAATGAGGCCCGATGTCCAAAATTCTGAACCACCCCATTAAAGACAAACACCAGAATCTACTGAATAACATACACTGGTGGTCAAAAGTTAGAAATAATTAAAATTTGTAAAATGTTTTTCTAAAGAAGTCGCTTATGCTCACCAAAAATGAATTTATTTAATCAAACAATATTTTTTAAAGTATTATTAAAATTTAATGAATCTATTTTCTATTTGAATATATTTGATAAAATAAGAATTATTCCTGTGATGTCAAAGCTGAATTTTAAGCATCCTTACTCATACTAAATCATACTAATATGCTGATTTGCTGCTCAAGAAACTTTTCTCATTTTTTTTCAACATTGAAAACAGTTGTGCTGCCTCATATTTTTGTGGAAACAGTGATACACTAGCCACTACTAGATACACAAGTTTGGGGTAAGTAAGATCTAAAAAAAAAAATATATATATTTTATATATATTTTTTTGAATATTTATACTTTTTTTCAACAAAGATGCATTAAATTGATTCAAGTGACAGTAAAGACATTTATTTAAAGAGATTTCTATTTCAAATAATTGCTGTTTTTTCAAGCTTTTATTAAATCAAAGAATCCTGAAAACATTATCGCAGTTTCTACGAAAATATTAAGTAGCAAAAACTGCTTACAATATTGATTATGATAAGAACCATCATTAATAATTAAGCACTAAAGCAGTATTAGAATGATTCCTGAAGGATCATGTGACACTGAAGTCTGGAGGAATGATGCTGACAATTCAGCTTTAGGAATAAATTACATTTTAAAATATATTAAAATAGAAATTTAAATTTTATTTCAAAATGTAATAATATTCCAAAATAATCAAATAATAATTGATCAAATAATTGCAGCCTGTGTGAGCATTAGAGATGTCTTTCAAAAACGGTAGTGTAGAACTAGTACTATACCTTTGACAAAAAGTTCATCTTTATGACTGGTTTTGGTTGTCAGTTTTTATTTATTTATTATTATTTAAACAATATAATGGTATGACATTTTAAAATTGGCCATTTATTGGTAAAAATCATTATCAGCTAGAATTGTATTATCAGTACATCCCTAATAAGAACCTATAGGAATATAAAGGTTGACCGTTCTCACCTCACTGTATCTCTGAGCTGCAGGAGCTCAGTCTCATTCACTAGATCGGTCTTATTGATGATGGTCAGATCAGCAAGGGCTATCTGCCTAAAAAAAGAAAGCAGAATTCAGCACCATTCACAATCACCTGATAAATGCTGCCCATCTTTCCTAAATGTGTATGCGACAAAGGCAGACGACACCTCAGAGGGTCGCATATGGATTATTCGTCATAAAAAGCAAATTGCTTCTATGTGCATCTACAGTTGCTGTACGCAAGTATGTGTGATTACAGTCGTATAATACATCAATAGGACAATACAGTACGAGAACATCTCGTCCCAATCTCTCTCTTTTGTCACTCTCTTTATTGCTCGTGTTCAATGTCCCACTCTCTCTTTGTATCTAAATGTGTGTGTGTAAGTGTGCAAACAGTCTTTGTTGTGTTTCATCCATCCCCCGCCTGTTGTTGAGTCGTGTGTGGGTGGCATGGTTCGTGCCATACTCAAAAGGCGCCACCATTTTGCGTGGTAGGAAAACATAAACAGAGAGCAGAAGCGTTTTTTATGGCCTCTGACACTTGTGAGCATTCCGACATGCCTCCGAACCCCAACAAAAACACCCCGACCGCAGCAGGTGAGGTGGAGGGAGCTGGGCTGGAATCGGATATGTTTTTGCACAAACATTAGCACCAGCTGTAATGTTTAATAGAGATAACATAACAGTCACAAATAGTATTTTGAAAGACCACACAAGAGGTCCTCATAAAAATCTGGGTGTGATGTGGGGGAAAAAATGGCTTCTGGATGGCTTCTGGATTCTTATAGAACTGTATGGTGCATAATGAGTTATTTATTGTAATGATGAAGACTTTCAACTTTTTTTGGCGAACACCATATTTATACTGGATATCCACATAAGATCCAGAAAAAAAGTTTTGTGAATTTAGCTTTTTTTATGTTATAGGGTTAGGGTTGTTTGGAACATAAGAAATCTTTTTTTAAAAGAAAGAAAGAAGATAGTTTATTAATATCTTATGCTATGTCCTCACCAGGACTCAATTATTAAGAAAATGAAAAGACACTATAAGGAAAAACAATGTTGTTTTTTCATTCACCAATACATTTTTTAGGTTTAAGGCTATTTTTTTTAACCAAACTTTGTATAAAGATGATTCTCAACTATGTTATGAAAGATATAATAGAATTATCTGATAGTTCATACAATATAAGTGTAAAAATTTACATAAATGGTATTCCCATTCTATACAATGTATCTATACATTGCATCTAATTTACATATTAATGTGTTCTTGTGGGAACATGCAATGAAAAAGTAAGTGTAATAATGGGAGTAATAACGTGGCAACATTTTCATAAGAATATCTAATATTTCATAGGAATGTTGATATATATTTCCTTTCCCTATTCACTTGTTGTGTCTCCCCAGAATGCCTGATAAACATGATGCAAGTCCTGGTGTCCTCTGTCTACAGTGTATGAAATCGATGCCGCTTCGTAACAGAAAGTCATATTCTAATTTGAAACCCCATTATGTTTTCCTGAGATGTTCATTTACAAAAAACAATCTGAAAATTAGTCAGATTTAAACGATAATTACAAAATGATATCATATTTGCACAATTGCTAAATTCAGACATCAGGGGCGGAGTGGGACCAAAAAATCTACCGGGAAATTTCATATACCACCGGCCCTCGTCGCCGGCAGGGTTTTAATATAGGCTAGCATTTACCGTTTTACTGATTTAAAGGGAACTTTGTTGTACTATGCTGGAGTAAAGTTTATATATGGTCGTTCTTTCCCATAGAAATTTGTGAAACTATGTTGGGTGGACCTCTGTGCCTCTAGGGGGGTTCGGGGGCATGCTCCACCGCAAGACAATTTTGTACATTTTAAGGTTAAATGCATCAATCTCGTGCTCTCTGAGAGATCAAAATTAAGAGCTTCAACCCATGAACTGCTCGTTGAACAAAGAAAAAGCATTGATTTAAAGTGGGCTCAAACATCTTTTTAGTTATGAGAGTCTCAGTCTGCATTAAATTATCAATGGTGTTTTAGGATGCCAAACAATTATTATAATAATGTAATAATGATTTATATAATTATTCCTATGACGTAAAATCCATTTAGCCTATAAATGTACTATATGTAAATGAAAATGAATATTTCAAAAGTATATTTTAGCCTACATTACACTATAATATAGGAAAATTAAAATACTTTTGTCCTAATTTCTTCACTATAAGCCCTTGAGCTTTTATTTAGGAGAAAACACCATGCTGATCGCGTGAGCAAGTAATCACGCAGCACAAACAGGATGCTATTCTAAACGTCTTGTGCTGTTTTATAAATGCACAAAGCCATATCATGGTTTCAATTTTAGTTCGTTGGCAAAATATAACGCTAGAGACCTTAATGTTAGGTTATAAATTTTACATCTTTACATATGTGTTGGGAAAAGGGAGAAGAGAGAGTTCGGCAAAAGGCGGATTCGAACTCGCGTCGAGCGCATCAAAAGCTGCACTCGAGTATCTCAGGCTCACACCCTACGACCTACGCCACCCTACGACCTACGCCACTAAAGCTTAGTGCAAAACTACGTTTCGTTTTAGATAATATTCATAAAAAAAAAAAATTCTTCCCCTCACTTGGGCCCCAAGTGCGCATGGCGAGCTTCCAATAAATACATTTTATCAGACCGGCCCTCGCGGCCTCGAAACACTACCGGCCCACCGGGAAAACTCCCGACTCTCCCGATTGCCACTCCGCTACTGTCAGACATTCAGTCAATGTCAGTCATTTTTAAAGACCAAGGATGAGGAGTGGTCACGGTCAAACCTCCAAACATTTGGTATCTCTGCAAAGCCCTGAATGTGCTCTTTAAACCTGTGACGTGTATGGTCTCAGAGAAATTCACTAAAATATAACGTCCTCTAGAGAGGACAAAAGTCTCTGGCTGGGTCTCAGGAGGATAATGAATCAAACAAGGTTTTACCTGGCAGCTTCATTGATAAGACCCTCTGGCTTTTCTTCTGTTAGATGCTACAAGAAAAATAGAAAATGACAGAATGATTACATAACACACACAAAACAACTGTTACAACAACAAACCTTCATAATCTTAGTTTTTTGTCGTATAAATACATTTTATTTTGATTATATTTCAGTGATGCACAACATCGAGTGAATTAAAACCTTATTGGTTCTCAGCTGAATATAATTTTTTTCAATTATTTAATAACATTCTTAAATGTCGTGTTTATCAAATTTTACAATGAATATCCCTTTTTCATAGTGCACATTATAATGTTGTGATGTCTAAATTCACTTGCAAATTTGAGTTTTTTATTTCTAATTTATTTAGACAAAATAGTATGAAATTTGATTATCACAAATGTATCTTCAAATAAAGCTTGATGTATTTTTATGGACTGATTAAGACCTCTTTAACCAAGGTAAAATTGCAGTGAGTGGCTTATTGCTTTTAGAAGGTAAATTATATGCCAATGTGCAATAAACAGTTAATCTTCTAGATAACAATAATCAAAACAAATAATTCTAAATAGTTAAAAAAAAGTTCAGTAGTGTAATCTGTTTATAGTTGTCAAGCAACACAAGTTGATGCATATAATATTCAAGTGATGATATGCGGTCACAGGTGTGTGTAACATTGGCTTTTTTATGGCAGCTTGAATGCAACTCGTGCAATCAGAATTCAGAGTTGGAATTATATAATTGATAATATCTAATAGAAGGATATGAACATTTAATGTCTCATAAGGTCCTGTAGGCTTAATACTTCTGTTCTGTACAGCTTCCTATCTGACAAAATGTCTTTAACATCCGCGCAGATGAGCAAATTGACAAGTTTGCGATTACAAGATGCAAACTCACTAAAAGAAATCCAATTTCCAGGATATTATAACTTCTGAACAGTTTGCTTATTGAAAACAATCCAATTTATGTCATTCTACGTGCTGCCAGTCGTCTCTGCAGGATGTCTCAATGTCTGTGTTCAATATGTAATAACATTGAGCTCTGGGAGCGAGACAAGCCTCATCATCTGTCTGCACGAATTTCAAACGGACTGGCAGAGATCAATGAAAACAAGGGCACCTGATGGGCATGTCTCTGCAAGTCAAACCCTGAGAGAAGACACTTCACCTGAGCCCCCCAAACTCTAGTTTTATATGGATGAATACAGTATATCAAGTGACAATGAAAGAGCAGGACAAAGGGTGACAGGCCCATTAGAGTGATTTGCCCTGATATCCATTATTTCTTCGGTTTCTATCAAGCCCTCCCCTGTCTTCACCTCAACAGGCGCTCACAGAACCCCAGAGGGCAGCAGTGTCGAGAGGTGCCACCTCTGCAATAAAAAGACTGACTTGCCAAGACTGACACCACTAAATGACAGCCTATTACCCAGGTGTCAGTACCACTGTCCTGCTCCCGGCCTGAAGTGTGAAGAGGAACGGCAAGGGGGGAGATATTTCAGTGGGATACCATACTCAAAAGATTAAATTTAAAAATAAATGTTTTTTTCTGTAAACATAATGCCTTCCAGTAACAAACTATTTGAAGCAAAGAGATAAACTGCGTATAAATGTATTACACAATGCTTACAAGGCCAGCTTTGAATTGATATATACATACACACTATGTTGATGTGTTTTTGTGTGTGTCCGTGGTGTGTGCATGTGTGTGCGCAAAAAAACCCGATAAACAAATGCAAAGTTGAGCTCATAAACAGCATGTAATACATGTATACAGAGTTGATTCCCAAAGTTGGTATTTTGGACTGTTTTTAGACCAACTAATTTAAAAAACATTTTTTTAACCATTGTAATGCTGATTCTTAAAATGTTTACTTTTGTGTTTATTAAAATATAAAATAAAATGGTTTTTCTCTTTCTAAAAAAAAAACGTATACATTTTTTATTTACATATTTTTTAGTTTACACTGATTTTACTTGATGCATTTTTTTAAATGTAAGTTTTAGTGTTTTCTAATTTATTTGGGCAAAATAGGATAGAATTTTTATATCAGAAATGTATCGGTTATTGGCCGTAACCAAACAAAACAAACAAACAAACAAACAAATAATAATAATTTTGGCTAGAACTGTAAAAATGGTACATCCCTATTATATTTATCATCTTATATACATCTTATATACATAAAAGGCTTGTTATGTCTTCAAATAAAACAATAAAGATGGATGACTGATTAAAACCTCTTTAAGCAAGGTAAAATTGTATTGAATGGCTTATTGCTTTTTTTAGAATGTAAAATATATTTTATGCCAATTTGCAATAATTAGTTAACTTTATAGATAATATTAATCGGTAAAAATAATTCTAAAAGGGTTATTTCACCCAAAAATGAAAATTCTGTCATTAATTACTCTCCCTTACGTCGTTCCAAACCCATAAGACTTTCATTCATCTTCGGAACACATGAAGATATTTTGGATGAAATCTGAGAGCTTTCTGTGCCTTCATTGACAGCTACACAACTACCACTTTGACGTTTTAAAGTTCATAAAGAGATTGTAAAACTAATCTATATGAATTGAATGGTTTAAATGGTCTAAATTTTCTGAAGAGACTTGATCGCTTTATATGATG
Source organism: Tiaroga cobitis (assembly GCA_030578255.1). Lineage (NCBI taxonomy): Eukaryota > Metazoa > Chordata > Actinopteri > Cypriniformes > Leuciscidae > Tiaroga > Tiaroga cobitis. The sequence continues at coordinate 25,916,541 of CM060598.1, forward strand.
AACAAATCGAATTTAGGCTTTTATTCACATATAAACATTGATCAGCGAACATAAAAAAAAGCTCAACCAAATCTGCTTGATACACGAGAACAAACCTCATTGGTTCCTGCAGAAGCTCAAACGTGCTGCATAACACGAGAATGAACCTCATTGGTTCTCACCCGTCAAGCAAGCCTGATTGAGCTTCCGTTTACCACAACTGAGGTTTGCATTGATGAATGTTTATATGTGAATAAAACCCTTAATTCAATCTGTTCATCATCTAAAGCGATCGTGTCTCTTCAAAAAATACTCACTTCATTTCATATGGAATTGTTTTATGACCTCTTTATGAACTTTTTGAAACATCAAAGTGGAAGTTGCGTAGACTGTCAATAGAGGGACACAAATTGCTCAGATTTCATTAAAGCTGCAGTCCGTAACTTTTGGCGCTCTAGTGGTTAATAAACAGAACTTCATGCGTCTTGCAGAAGAACATTGAAGCCGGAGCTACTTCTCTATTTCTGTCTATGTCGAGTCACGCACGTACTGGGCTACTCCGCAGTGGTACGACCCGAACCAGTCTAAAATAGTCCGAATATAAACACTTATTATAGGTGTACAGCAAGCTTCAAAATATCAGTTTGCAGAAGTAATTTAGTGTGTGGATCAGCAACTTACCTGCATTGCATATTTAGCATCTATAACCGTTACAATACCTATGTGGGAGATGAGGAAACTGCATTATATTGACAGGCACATCATTAATGACTTCGTCTGAGGCAACATTTATTAGTTAGTTTTTTACCATCCAGGTAGACATCACTCCCTAATTCTGCATCAACCCAGAACATGGAAGCAACAGCTCCTGGTTTGGAAAACATAAATAAATACATATTTATATAAATCACATTTATATACATTTTTAATATATAATCTAAAAAATTAGTTATAACTATTTTACTATTCACTGTAAATATACAATGGGAAATCACATTTATAAAATTATGGAAAAAATAGTTTCATGGCACTCACCTTTGAAAGTTGTGGCATAAAATGTATTAGGTTTATATACAGTACTATGCTTTATTTTAGCATAGGTTTTGCAGTGTTCGTCAAGTTATTGAACACTTTTTTGCCTTAAAACTCACAACTCGCACAGGTTTAGGGTGTAGGTATGTGCTTTAAAATGCATAACTAAATTTTATGGGTGGCTTCAAAAATTTTAACTACAAGGTAAATTCTGTTTGTTTCCATGTTTTCCAACTTTTCCTGTAAAAGTTATTTCACAGTTTCATATTACAATTTTAGGCCATCTTGTTCACATAATGGAGTTTTGTCAAACTGTCAAGGTAGAATAAAAAAGCTCTATAAATATTTGATAGAAGTATAATGAAGGCATGTTCTTGAAAGACACCAGGAACATCAACCATTCAGCCCACAAGCATCTTCTGACAAAGGGGAGGGGCTTATCCCCCTGAGGCCCCCAGGAGTGACAGGCCTGTCTCAGCCAATGACAGTGCAGAGCAGTGAAGAGGGGCTTGTGTCTGAGCTCTGAGGGTCCTGCACGACACTGGCCCTTGACATCTATCACTCATGTACACAATCTGGCTACAGAGATGCTGACCCTTCCTGCCTTTCCATTGATCTCAGTTTCACTCTCAATTACGTTATAGTGCTTTTTGCTATGTATGAGAAAAATCCCTATACACAGAGGTCTAAATGGTCTTGCAAAGCAAAAACAAAGAAGAAGTTACATTTAAAAGCTAAATGCTAGTGAGGACTAAGACAAGGTAGATTGCATCTAGTGAGGAACTCCTTACAATTTAATTTACCGTAATTAAATCTACCGTAATTAAATCTAAGCAGTAAAATATTGCATAATCTAAACATCTGTGTAAACAAACATGGATGTAACATATAGAACTCTCCCATACAAAAGATAACAGATAACAACTCTTGAGCAAGCTGGCCAATGGATGCATTAGCTATCATAACAAGGAGATTTGATATGTTACAAAGAAGTGTCTGCTAATGCACATAAAATACCTGGATCTGCCAATCCGGTGGTCTCTAGAAGGATGTAGTCAAACTTTCCTTTCTTCTCCATTAGATTTTCAATAGCTTTTAAACCATTGTCTCTGTAAAAGCAAGGGGTGATAATGTATTATCTGACATAATTGAATATGCAATTGTACACTATGGTTCAAAAGTTTGTAAATAGTCAATTAAAATAACTGTTTTATATTTGAATTTATTGTAAAATGCTTCAGTGTCACATGATCCTTCAGAAATCCGATTTGATGCTCAAGTAAGCTTTCCAGGATTGACTGATAAATAGAAAGTTCAAAAGAACATTATAAATCTCTTTACTGTCACTTCTCAATTTAGCATATCCTTGCTAAATAAAGTCTTCTTCATACATTTATTTAAAAAAAAAAAACTCTTACTGACCCCAAACTTCTGAACATTAGTGTACAAGTTTTCCAAATTTTCCATTACGCAGCAGAAGTTATATAATGTTTTCATAATGATTGGTAATTTAAACCAGTTTTATGTTTGAATTCTGGGTACGATTTTTATGTTGCAGGTAAAATTGACCCTAATTGGATTAAATCAAATTCCTGATAAAAAAAAAAAATCACATTATGAAAAAGAAAAAAATTAGGTAAAAACAGTAAACATTTAATATTAATACTTCTCACACACTACAAACAAAAATAAGCTTAAGAACAAATTATTTTAAAACTGTATAACCATTTGTTTAAAAATATGAATATTACAAACAGTATTGAAACTATTTTTTATTTTAAATTTTATTTTAAATGTTTTTGTTTTATTTTTGTGTGCTTTTCTGAAGCTCAAACAGTAGAGAATGGTGCTAGCAACGCCAAAATCATGCTTTCGAAATGTATCATCATTTAAAAATGTACGCCGTCAACGTAGTGTACATTTCTTTGGATAATGTAAATTTACATAACCTCAGAGGGTAGTTGAGAAACTGACAAAAAAACATAATTTTTTTCTATTTTTATTTAGTAGCTGCGGTTAACCACCAAATTGCGGGTCAAGTTGACCTGCGAACATCAAAATCGTCAGGAATTTTGTAACCTAATTTCACAACACCTCAAAGTGTCAAAAGTTTGCAGGCATGCTCATGACCCTAAATGAGAAATTGTCACAAAATAAAAAATCCTAGGTTAAACAGTATAACCAAAAATTGAGTTTTTTTTTTTACTCAATTTTGAACAAATCAAACAAACAAACTGAATAGTTTCAACCAGGACAACAGTTCTTTAGTCACTGGAATTAGAGATGCACCGATTGATCGGCTGGTGACCGGAATCGGCCGGTTTTCACGTGATCGGCCATGATCGGCGACCGGCCGGTCAGTCTGACATAATCCGATTTTATGCCGGTCAAATGCACTCAGGCGCCGCATGATTAACATCGCGCAACATCAGCATCACACGTGCACACGGAACGCGCACATGTAGGAAACCTCGTGAATTACGGCCGTTTCACACCGCAAGGTGCAGCGCGTTTTTTTTTTTGTTCGGCGTGCATGTTAATCAATGAGCGCATTCACACCGCGAGCCGGAGCAGCGCGTGAGCGTCGAGCAGGAGCGTCGCGGGAGCAACAGTGAAGCGCGGGTTTCGGCGCGAATCTATTTTTGCTGCGCTCAATTTAAGTGAAAGCACACTTTTGATGGACAAAATAAATATGATTTCATCCAAAAAGTGCCCAAAATGCAAAGAATTTGCATGTCTGGTGTGTTTTAACAAGAACTGAAGTAGGCTAGGCTATGTCAGAAAGAAAATGAAGACTCAAAAATATTTATAGAAAATTTACCCATTTAAACTTGTTTTTATTATTATTTAATTGTTTCCCTGCACATGCTCCACTTGTCCTGTTTAGCTTGGCTGGACATGTGTCAGATGAGAGAAGAACTGCTTGAGAAATATAACTTGCCATTGATATACAACAAGGGATTGCAATAGGCCTATGTGTGTGTGTGAGAGAGAGAGATAAATATCTTTATACTGCAAGGCTATATTTATTGAATTTTTATTTGTTATTTATATATTATTTTATTGCCATTACCTGTTTTCATACAGAAGTTTAGTTTGCTAAATATATCAATTTTTTTTTATTGGATATTGGATGTGAAAAGGAAATGGTTCTTCCATAACACTGCACTTTAGATGTGTGAGAATTTTTCACACTAGGAGTCATTTATATAGTTCTATTTTATAGTGGTTATCTGTTAAAAAAATGTTCTATGCAAAATGTTCTATTAAAGAGAAGATAGAAAATAAATATTTGTGTGTGCTGTAAAGTGGTTTGAAAAAATAAAATCGGAATCGGCTAAAATCGGTATCGGCAGGTCAAACTCAAGGAAAAATCGGAATCGGGATCGGCCTAGAAAATTGTAATCGGTGCATCTCTAACTGGAATGTAATGGGCAAGCAGAAATAGTGGGTTTCCATTTAATCCATCTTAAAATCCAACAATAGTTGTGTGGCCCAGATGGAACTATATTTATTCTTCACGCAACTACAGGAAACACACACACACACACACACCCATATACTTTATAGACAATTCCAGTATTTAAAAGGGCATACTTTACAGAGCAGCACAGGCAGCCGTTCCTCAGCTCCAACCACTCCTCGTAGAGCTCTCCTGCTTGACTCACAGCAAGAGACTTCTCCAGAGCACTGCCTGCAGGACAACACAGCACAGAGTCAACCTGTGTGGAGCTTATGTGCACAGCAGACCCACATTACAATAATCTGTGCACTTTTGATCAGAATGGTCATGAATATGATCCAAATTACGAAAATGATGGCAAAATATGTATAGTATGTGTATGTAATAGTATATGTAATGTAATAATATTGTTTTTCCTACTACGGAAGTCAATTGCTACTGTCAACTGTTTGGTTACCAACATTCTTTAAATGATCTTCTTTCGTGCTCAACAGAAGAGAGAAACCCATAAAGGTTTTGAACAACATGCGAGTGAGTAAATGATGACAAAATTTTCATTTTTGGGTTAAGGTCCTACTATACTGCACTGATTGAGGAAATAGGGAATGAATTTGCTGCCCTCTTCTGGTCATGACAGTGAAAAATACAGAGAGTCTGTCAGGACAGATTAAAAAATCTAGGCATAAGAACAGCTAGAGGTCTTTTGATCGCTTATTTCCTTGCTCATTTTATAACGTACCTTCACCAAATTCATTAAGTATGACAGCTATTCGTTTAGTATGTTGTTCTGTTAATATGTAGTTCAAAAGTGTCGTCTTTCCTGCACCTGTATATGGAAAAGAGAGAAATAAAGTTAAGACACTTGGAGTAAAATGATAGTTTCTTCTATTTAAGGATTTAAAAACCTGTATTTGCATATAATTGAGCATTTTTACTTTAATACTATAGAAGAATCATATTTTTAAGTAAAAATAAATAAATAAAAGAGGTTTGGTATTCTTTATCTATGCACTTTGGAGTGATAGACATAGTTACTGCTTAAACGCTGACCCAAGTATCCAGTGATGATGGTAACAGGTATCTGAGCTGTGGGTCCAGTGGGCTTCTCCTTGATGGGAACTAACTCCGGACATTCATCCTCTTCTTCCATTACTGAGATCTTTTAAAATAATGAAAATCTAGAAAAACAAATTGCAGTTCAGATTAAATTAGGGTTTTATATTATATAAATGCATATGACATGACATTAATTCTTCAGTGATAAGATTAACTCAGGGTAGGTCGAACATAAACCGGACATATATTATATTTCACCGTGTTTGACAGATCAGAACGCTGATTTTAGAGACACGTGCTGTCATTTTAGCTGTCAATACAGAGCGGTTTGGCACTACCAGAGAATACAAGCGCCATGTATTCATTTCGAAGCTCATACACACAAATTAAAGACAACTTACAATTTACGAAATACGAGCTCTTAGATGAAGTATTCCTTTAAACCGTGACTTGCAGAGTGATATCTGTCGTCCAGTTTGTAATAAAAAACGCAATATTTCATTAAGGGGCGATATGCTGGTGTGTCTGTAATCACGGTCCGACCTGCGCATTGACTTGCAGTAAGAGTTCCTGTTTAAAAAAGGATCGAATTTTTATTTAGCATTGTTCAGCATTAGGTTGAGCATAACAAGTGGCAAAATAGAAGGGTCACAAAAAACAAACAAATAAATCAATCAAAATTGGCTTTTTGAATTAATTTATACAGTACCTTAAAGAGAAATCAACTTGAGGGCTTTCTGTATTTAATATATATACAATTCAATAAAATAAACCATAAAGTTAATTATGGTGACAATCAACAACAAATGTGTGAATTGGTTTAATGAAAAGATCAGACCAGCTGATTGCAAACTATCCATCGATGCACCAAACACTTCACTCAAAATAGCCGTAGCATTTTTCTTGAATTTATGGAAATTATAAGTTGATCAATAACTAATTGTCCCAGAGGTAGTCAACAGCTTAATTTTTTTTTTTTTTAAATATATTGATGTTTATTTAATGCTTATTAAAAAAATCTGCCTTAAACCCAAATTTTAGTAACAGGGTTGCAAAAATGGTCTAAATTTTAGTTCACTTCAGAATTAAAATTTTCTGAAAATGTACTCACCCCAACGTCATCCAAGATGTTAATGTCTTTCTTTATTCAGTCTTCAGAAATTAAGGTTTTCGAGGAAAACATTCCAGATTTTTCTCTGGACTTCAATGGGGTCAAACAGTTTACACGATCCCAGTATGTTTCACCGCTCGCTCATTCAAAACAATAACAAAAAAGTAGCTTGATGACACAGTGATGGAGTGTGGAATCGTGAAATGCGTGGAATCGTGTTCACCTAGCTCAACACCTGTTTTCGCTTATATCTTTGGCGACAGAACATCACAAATGTGCAAAACAAACAACTGTGGCATGCTAGACACTACCAGAGATCGCCGGCTTTGATTGAAACGTCAGATTTTTTCAGAAAGCACACTGTGTTTCCATTGTTTCTACCGAAAGCTGATTGTGGGGACATGACTCCACTGACAGGCGACGCAATGACAGTCCGTGTCATTGGTTAAAATTGTAAATTTCTCTGGATTTAAACATTGTTGGAAGCATTTAGAATAACGCAAGTACATAAGTCAGCAAAGTATGAAACATTGTTTTAGTGTTTTGTGTGTGTGTGTATATTTTAATGCATCTTACATATTGTACCGTAAACAAAAGTAGCCTATTTGTTTAACAAGAAATGTTTTGTTGCAGCGCAATTCACGGCCGACAGGGGTCGCAACTGTGCAATTTCACACATCTGATTGGTTCACACAACCAATCAACTTGACCAAGTGTCAAGGGTCGCTCTGCGGACTTGCACTTAGGCTATTCGTCAGAAACCATGCACAAACATCTATTATTTTATACTATAAAATAACATCTATTATCTATTATCCATTATATTTTATTAAACATATTTTTTACAATATGAATTGTCTGTTACAAAGAAAGGATATGGGTCATATATTCACGTAAACCGGCACTTGTGTTTATAATGTCTTGCTATGTCGTCAGCCATTTAAACCCATTTGTTTATCAAGCAAACCCACCCTTAGTAATCTTCATAACCTCGTTCAGTAGCCCGCCCTCCCTCCGTCCCTATCCCTCTCTCTCTCTCTCTCTCTCTCTCTCTCTCTCTCTCTCTCTCTCTCTCTCTCTCTCTCTCTCTCTCTCTGTGTAAATCCACTCTGTTTGGGTTGAAGTTAAAATGCGGAAGTTTCCGCCCAGTAAAGCCGCTGATACCGCAAGGATGAGGCTTGCGATGCCATCAGCGATCACCCCCGCTACGTCCTGCTCTCCGCGTCTCTGCGTTGACTGATATCAGATTCGCATGTCTTCTCTGCCAGCGTCAGAGCGGAGAGCATTCGCTCTCAAAATCAACAGGTAATGTTCTTTTCCTTTGGCTGGACCTCATAGCTCGTGCACTGACTGATCCCAGGGAAGCTGAGCTGACTTTTGGAGCTGTCTGTCTGCATTCAGTGTTATATCTACAGGGAGTTAGGGTGAATTCCGGAACAGGCAGCTACACGTTTGGGATAAGCTAACTTACAGGTCTGGCACCATTAGACTTGATAGTCTTGTGAGTCTGATCAATATTGATATGTGATATTAAAGATAAGTTCATGAGGTACAGCATTGATACAGCATTCAGATAGCTGTGAAAACCCCCTTTTGGAACCTTCATTTTTAAGATAAATAAGTTGTGAAAACCTGTCACTTTCTGCAGATGCATTCAGATACAGCTGTGCTGTAAAAGTCATTGTTCATATGCCTTCCACATACCCCTTTAGGCTAAAAGAAAGTACGAATGAAAGAAAGAAAACTGCAAAGCATTTCAGAGCAATTTTCATTCATTTCCTTGTAATTCTAAAATTGGAGCTCTTGTCTATGTGATCATTTCCTCCACGGTCCCCCTTCTCATCTGCTTGTTACAGCTCAGGATTGACCCCTGTTAGGTGTCAAGTTAAAGTGGAAGTTTGTATTGTTCCTGTTTTATCGCACAACAGGTGGGGAGGAAATGAATTTAAAGACATAGTGGAAGAAGGGAGTCCGGTATTAAAACAAAGGGCTCATATACAGGGTAATGATCCGTATTCTGTCTTGTGAGTTTATGTCACACAGACACACAAAGGGTCATTCATAGCACAACTGTCATATGCCACACTCCATTTGTTTCTGCAGATTATGGGAATCATGCAGTGGAGTAAATCTTTATGCATTTGTGAATTAGTAAGATGATTAATATAGCTTTTAAGTCACATTGTGTGTTTGAACCAGCTTTCTGTGGAATTCACAGATTTTGTGTTTTCTCAGTTGTAAGTTGGCTATCGTTTCATGGTGGTTGAAGCATACTGGTGAAGGCTTTGGACTGGTGACACAGATGCTGCAGGTTTGAAATGGCATCGCGATTGTGCACTGAATCCCAGGCTGCTGTCTGTGCAGTATGTATATGTTTTGGATGAAAAATTAATCTTTGGTATCTTTGCCGCACTCAACGGCTTTGTCAAAACTGAAAAACCGTGTTTCATATTTTCAGTAGTGTCCTGTATCAGCACAATTGTTATTGTGCTGGATGTGAATCAGGATTTGATATGATGTCCTCGTTTGTGTTTTGAATCAGACGGGAAGCAAAGAAAGTACATGAAACGATTGTAGTGGGTGCACAATATATCGGCACCATATTTGTTGCTGATATTAGAGATTTTTTGTATCTGTTGGTATTAGATATTGGATATTTAATTGTTCAGCTCATTATTTTTTACATTTAGATTACCTCACCTAACAGTAACTTAAAGTTAACCTTTACACTAATAATTTAATGACAGTGTTAAATGCAATCTTTAGCAAATATCAAAATGAATATCCATTTTTTTAAACATTATTTTGAATACATTATAATACTGTGATGCATAAATCCAACGCACTTCACTGACTGATTGTATTTTTTTGTGTTTTTTATGTATTTAGACAAAATATAGAAGAATTTTTTATTATTTGCCATAACATGATTTATTGGGTTATCAGTATCGACTAGTTTAAAAAAACAAAACAAAAAACAAATCTGTCCATCCAACCAGATATGCAAAAAAGTAAAAAAATGCAGCTATTTTACAGTGGCAATTTTGTATGAATTGTTACCATGTGAGTCCTACGAAAGCTTATACCATAAGATTTAAAGAAAAAAAATTTATATATAGGCTAAACGTATGAATGTGAATCCTACGAAAACGTATGATTTCAAGCAAAAATATGTAGAAATATAAACCTAGAGCACACTATTCTATAGTGTGCTCGAGGTTTATATCTGTTGTCACAGCAGTATTGGGTAACTATGATTAAGTAATTATCAGTCCTGTTTCACTTCCTCTTTGTAAGGACACAATAGGAAATTCAAAATGACTCATTGATGGTAAAGAGACATTATAGGGAATATAGATCTTCGTGTCAAAACCCAGAAAGCTCGAAAAAGCACTGAGCTGGTCAGACAACAGAATGATTCCCAGATTTTCATGCAAGTGCAGCTTAACCAGTGCGACCACAGGGGGCTTGATACTTGCTGTGGCGGCAGCAGCTGTATTACACAAGCTGAACTCGTGCTGTCTCGTGCAGACCGCTTTGAAAAGGGGGAAAACGTCAGCAAATACACTGCAGATTTCTCCTGGCCCATGCACCACCCTCCATGTCCCTTCTCATTTTCAGTGACCACACGTTTATTTGCATGAGTGATGCGTTCACACATGAAAAGTCCTCTGAGCACAGCTGTGTTTTGTTCTGAAGAAAGTGGGCCCTGAGGTTTTTGTTTGCTCTTTATTCCGTCGTCCTTTTCACAATCCTTTGATTTTTCCAGGCGCATATTACTATGAGAAGTGACACTAAATGTTGTAGGACAGACAATGTGGTGAAAACAGAATGTAATGAGACGTGGCAGACTATAAACGAAAGCCCCCAGTCAGCAGAAAGGCTGTAGTTGAAGGAAACGCTCGCCATATCACGAGAATAGTTAATAGTTATCTTCAGCTGATGTTGACCTTCAAGGGAAGTTCCATACTACAGCAGTGTTCTTGCACAATACTGTTGTGAGGCTCCCTGACCCACAATCATACTTGGCTGAGACAACTAAGACAAACAATCATAGTCCGCTCTCTGTGGAATGTGGCTGTTGCTGTCATGGCTGTAATTGTGTTTTAAAGAGGGGTTGTCATTGTGCTCGATCTGTAATAAGAGCAACTGTTGACTTCTTTTTGTTGACTTCTTCACTGTTGGTTATTGACACTACTGTAATGTCTTTCTGAATGTGTATTGTTGAGAATGTGTATGTTTATTTGCATCATTGAATTGAAAGTTTAATTCGAATTAAGTCAATATAGTGCTCTACAGTTTAAGTTTATGGGTCATTAAGATTTAAAAAAATGCATTAAATTGATCAAAACGCAGTAAAGACGTAAATGTTATACAAGATTTATTTCAAATCGTTCAAATCGCTTAAAACAGACGCGATAGCTGATTCGAACGAGGGATGTTCGACGGCGGCATCCATCTTTGTAATGTAGGCTACAAAATCTGCTTCAAAATCCCAGCGCTGTCGTCATCGTGTAAAGCCCGCCCCAACGTTTCTGATTGGTGCCTCGATTTCGACGGATTGGAAATGGGCTTGAATGAGCTCTTTCCCAGACTAACTTTTAGAGCAAATCTAAATTTGCCGGAAATTGTCTGGGTTCTCTTACGAGAGGTTCTCTCGTACTGCGTAATATCTTACGCTAGGGGAAAACCTCTTTTCCTCGAGATATTGAAGCCAAAAAATTATCCTTAATTTTGAATGATTGCAAAACGCTTTGCAGCAGCATACAGACATAGGCAGGCGGCTCAGCGTGCCTATTGGCTGTCCTGCGGCAACTGCAGCAGCCTATCGAGAGCGGCCCTTTGGTAAAGGTCCAATGGGGGCACTTCGCGCCCATTGTGTCACGCTCGCGCCCAAAGGGGCGTGGTCTAGCCCTGTAAAGATAGCTCGATGGGCTGATTTCACTGATTTTTCATCTCTTCAGCGAAGCTCTGCATCGCTGGATCCTGAGTGAAGAAGCCGCGCCGTCGAGACCGCTTTCTGCGGGACGAGCCTCTGCACTGAAGTCGCTGGCCTTCAACTCGCCGCCTTCAGCCGCCGTTCCTGCTACTCTATCCGGCGTACTATATATCCTTTACTCTGCTCTGTGTGTGTGTGTGTGTGTGTTCGCCCTGCGACTCACACGTCTATCATCTAAAAGAGCTGCGTCTTTTTAAATATGCCATCCTCCTGTGCCTCGTGCCGAGACCCACTCAGCGACGGGGACCGCCATGTGATATGCGTTTCCTGCCTGGGAGAGGATCATGCAGCTCTCACGCTCGCCGACGGCGGCTGCCCTCATTGCGAGCTATTGCCTATGGTGACTCTGAGGACTCGCCTGGCATTCTTCTCCGAGACTGCACTTCCACCTGCTACAGTGCCGCGCCGTAAAAGCGCCGTACTCAGCGGGTCCCCGAGCCTTCTCCAGCCCGTGAAAGCTCGCCGGTTCGCCCGCCAGCTTCATCAGCTTCACTCGAGTCGCTCACTGACGGATAACGGCCGCCGCGCGCCGCCGCTTCCGCCATAAATGACGACGAGATAGCTGCATCTGTCGAGAAGGCCAGCTGCTCTATCCTGGCGTCGGACAGCGAGGATTGTGCGAGCTCTGTGGACCTCTCCCCCTTCTGTCCGCAAGTCGTCAGGGAAACGGGCCAGCATCAAGACCGCGCGGCTAGCTTTCTTTACGTTATAAGAAAGCTGGGTCAGCATCAAGACTGCGCGGCTAGCTTTCTTTACGTTATAAGAAAGCAACCCCACCCCCCGTGGGCGTGCGTCACCGGCAAAATGAGGAAAGGGTGTGTTTTAGTCCCGCCGAGGCCGGACTCCATTTCTCAAACATTTCTCAGCTCCTCTTAGTTTGAGCGGCTGAAAATGTCAATATTGCAGCAATGAGCCTGTTGTATAACACGCACACCTGCAAACAAACGCAGACACACACAAAACTGTGATGACACTCTCTTATTGCGAGTTCAAAACTCATGCGAGTTTTGAACTATTTGGACGATTGGCTGATTCTAGCTCGATCTCATTCAGAGCTCATAGAACACAGAACCATATTACTCGAACACCTCGAGAATCTTGGTCTCACAGTCAATTTGGTGAAGAGCTCACTGTTACCCAGCCAGGAAATATCCTTTCTGGGCACAGAGCTGAACTCGCTGTCAAGGACAGCGTGATTATCGCCAGAGCGCATACTGAACATTCAGCGCTTCAAAAAATCCTTTCGCTGCGGCACTATAGTCCCGCCCAAGAGATTTCAGAAAATGCTGGGCCTCATGGCCTCATCACCATCAGTACTCCAGCTGGGTCTGGTTCACATGCGCCCACTGCAGTGGTGGCTGAAAGCACGAGTGCCGTCTCGAGCTTGGGCCTCCGGTCTGTTTTCGCCTCAGGGTCAATCAGAAATGCGTCGCAGCTCTGAAACCTTGGAAGGCGACCGACTGGTACCAGTCAGGTGTAAACCTGGGGACTTCCTTGAGTGTGCAGGTGGTGTCCACGGACGCCTCCACCTCGGGATGGGGAGCACTGCACGAAGGCAGTCCGTTCTTCGGCCTATGGTCAGAACGAGAGAAGCTCCTACACATCAACTGCCTAGAAATGATGGCAGTTGATCATGCGCTGAGGCGCTTCTGTCTCCGAATAAGAGGTCACCACGTCTTGGTCTGCTCGGACAACATGCCAGTGGTAGCCTACATAAATCACCAGGGCGGCGTCAGATCGCGAAACCTTTACAGGCAAACAGAACGCCTCCTGGTCTGGGCTCAGCACAATCTGAGCTCTCTGATAGCAGCACATGTGCCTGGTCACCTGAATTTGGGACCAGACAGACTGTCCAGGAACAATGTTCCAGCAGGAGAATGGTCTCTGCACCCGCAGACGATCCTCCTGCTGTGGGAGACATTCGGCAGAGCGCAGATAGACCCGTTTGCGTCCCAAGAGAACGCTCACTGTCCAAAGTTTTTCTCCAAGAGCAGGGATGTACTGGCCCACGTCTGGCCCCGCTGCCCCCTCTATGCTTTTCCCCCCGTCTCGCTCCTGCCTCAGGTATTGGAACGAATAAGGGAAAATGGATGCTCAGTGCTTCTTGTGGCCCCGCTCTGGACAAACCAAGTGTGGTTTCCAGTCCTGATGGAGCTGGAGAGCACTGCCCCATGGCCAATACCGATGAGGAAAGACCTCCTCTCTCAGGCCGGGGGCTCAATTTGGCATCCTCACCCGAAACGGTGGGCCGTGCACGCATGGGCCATCAACGGGTACCCGCAAACCTCCCCGAGGGAGTGCTAAACACCATCACGCAGGCCAGAGCACCGTCTACCAGACGCCTCTATGCCTCCAAGTGGTCAGTGTTTGTTAACTGGTGCAAAACCCGAGGTTTTCCACCTACAAGCAGCCGGGTAACGGAAGTACTTTCCTTCCTTCAAGAGCTACTGGATAAGGGCAGGTCCCCATCCACGCTCAAAGTCTACGTGGCGGCCATAGCAGCGTTTATGAAACCTGTGTCTGGCCTGTCACTGTGGAAAGATGATCTGGTCATTAGTTTCCTAAGAGGAGCTAAGAGGATGAATCCTCCCAGAACCCCATCTATCCCCATGTGGGACCTTTCCATGGTGCTAGAAGCCCTGAAAGGAGCCCCATTCGAGCCGATTCGGACATCGGATATGAAACAGTTGTCTTTCAAGACAGTGTTTCTCTTGGCTCTTGCGTCAGTAAAACGCATAGGGGATCTATAAGCGCTATCAATAAGCGCAACGTGTCTGGAATTTGGGCCTAACGACTCAAAAGTCATACTCAAACCAAGACACGGATACGTACCTAAATCCCTCAACACGCCGTTTAGGGCCCAGGTTATCTCCCTGTCTGCCCTACCGGTTCATAATGAGGAGGAGAGCACAGGCCTCCTTTGCCCAGTTAGGACGTTAAAGGCCTACGTATCTCGCTCATCTGTTTTCAGACAGACTGAGTAGCTTTTCGTTTCATTCGGCGGCCGCACTAAGGGCCTAGCCGCCTCGAAACAGACCCAATCCAGATGGATAGTTGATACCATAGCAATGGCATACACTACAAAGGGACTGGAGCGCCCCTTGGGTGTTAGAGCACATTCCACCAGGGGCATGGGCTCATCGTGGGCGTGGTCTAGTGGGATCTCCTTACAAGATATCTGTATGGCGGCAGGCTGGGCCTCCCGTTTACATTTATAAGGTTTTATAACCTAGAAGTTCCCGCCTTACAAGCTAAATTGCTGTCGGTTCAAAGTCAAGCACCACCTGCCCCGTCGTTTGGCGCGTAGTACAGCACTCGCTTGAGCACTGCTCAAGGGGCTGTGAGTTTTTTCCCCGAGGAAAAATAATGCCCATACTATCACTCAGTACAGGCTGAAGTTCTCTTCACTCTAACTTTGTGTAGCACTATTATAATAAATAGCCCTTCTTGTGGCTAAATTATTTAGAATGATGCTTCTAGCCTCTCTTCTCGGACTCTCTGAGTTCATGGTGATTATGCA
Source organism: Tiaroga cobitis (assembly GCA_030578255.1). Lineage (NCBI taxonomy): Eukaryota > Metazoa > Chordata > Actinopteri > Cypriniformes > Leuciscidae > Tiaroga > Tiaroga cobitis. Next base: position 25,931,701 of record CM060598.1, read on the forward strand.
CTATATGAGCCCAGGGCTCGATAGGCTGCTGCAGTTGCCGCAGGACAGCCAATAGGCACGCTGAGCCGCCTGCCTATGTCTGTATGCTGCTGCAACGCGTTTTTCAATAATTCAAAATTAAGGATATTTTTTTGGCTTCAATATCTCGAGGAAAAGAGGTTTTCCCCTAGCGTAAGATATTACGCAGTACTCGTTCCCTCTTCTAGAGAGAACTGAGGTTACGTTAGTAACTGAGTACGTTTTCCCAGGCTAGAAGACTGGAGTAATGATGCTGAAAATTCAGCTTTGCCATCACAGGAATAAAAAAATGACATTTAAAAATAAATTAAACCAGAAGTAGATTTTTTTATCAAATAAATGCTGCCTTCATAACAGATTTCTTTCAAAAATATAAAAAAAAATTTAACTGACCCCAAACTTTTGAACGATAGTATTTAGAAAAGGTCATGGGCCGAAATTAGATTTTAAATTTGTTTTAAGATTTAGATGATCATTTAGCACTAATTCAAAGTTATAGCAATACATTATGGTATCTTTTAAAGGTATTGTTCACCAAAGCTCTAATGTTGCCAATCTTAACAGTTTTGGTTATCATTGACTTTTATGGACAAAAAAACACTTTTTTTAGACTTTTGTTTTTTGTATTTGGGTGAACTGTGCCTTTTAAGAGTGCAATTTCAATATTGGAGCATCCTTGATAAAAAAAACCACACAGATGTATTTTAAATTGATCCGGCGAGATGCATTGTAATCATCATCACCATCAAAAAGTCTAACAAATCCAGGAGAGAGATGGATGCTCATAAAGTGTGAGCTCTTTGCATGTCGTGTGTGTTTGTTTGCGTGAAATGTTCCCTATAATTACAGCTCCTGTCAAAGTTGATGGAAAGTTGATGGAGAAGGAGGGTCAAATTGAGATTCATCTCTCTGCACTCTATGTCATTATCTCATTGTGTCGAGAACATAGTCCATGATAAAACTTAATTTTATTGTGATGAATATTCCAGTCATACTGACTAACATTTTTGTGGATAAGAACTGTAGCACACCCATCACAGCTTTTCATGTTTAATTGTTTTTTTTCATAGCTACATTTGTCGTAGTCGTAGAACACTTACCACTGCAACTGAATGCCTGGTTATTCTATAAAAGATCTGCTGTTATTGCAATAGATGAGTAAAACAGCATTCTGTCTTACACAATGATGGAGCATTTCGGTGAGATATTACACCAGTTTTAACTGTTTTTTTTAAGAACGTGCACGATTAAGAACAAATCATGAACATGTTGTGTATGTTAAATGGTCTCTGCGGTATTCTGTGATCTATCTGCAGCATAGAAAGGCTTCATGCTATAATTCACTGCTGTTTGTATTTGCGGTTATAGAATTGTCATTCTGTCCTGCCCCAGACTTGACTTTTAAAGTAGTTAAACAAAGTCTGTGGCTAATTTTGTGGATATAGAAAAGCAGTGACAAAAACCTATTTAAAAATTCAGCAAAATCTCTAGCCTTTCAAGTTGATATTTTGTATTGGCACAATTTATTGAACAGAGTCGTGAAAAACAAGAACAGCAGCTGCAGCGTTGACTTAACGGCTGAATTTTGTAATGTTGTTTACATTTTTTTTTTTCCTCAAACATGTTGAATATAAAGTGCAAATGATTACAGGAACCCCATTATCCTACAACAGACAATCCATGTAAATGAGTTTGGGGGGAAACATTACAGCATTATGAATGGTGACCCATTTTGGGGGGCTTTTTATAAGCAGGTGCACAATAGCACTCTGTTGTATGCTGTGGCCCAGAAGGCTGGCTGCCAAACTCAATACCTCTCCGCTTCTGAGGTGAATCCCTCTGTTCATATCAATGGAAGTTATGAGAAAAACATGCTGCATTGTGGGAACTGTTGGCTGAGACACTGTGGGAATCTGACTCAAGTGATTTGGTGAAAATGAGTAGGCTATCTCTGCTTTAGTGGTAACCTTGTTGTAGCGCTGCGCACCCTATCCAGTGTTCGGGGAACATGCCATTAAGAGTGTCTAAATCATTTTACGCTTCATTTGGGAATGTCACAGCGTGCTTCTCAAAAGCTGAATACTGCATGTTACAGAAGGGTTTGTTGTTGTACTCGCCTCTCAGCCAAAAGTTTACAATGGGGTCTTTGATATCACTCTTCTTCATCAATATTTGAAGGGGCAATAAAATGTAAACAGCATTGATAATAATGTATCTATGACCTTATACTGTGACAAACAGAATCATGGGATGATGGTTAAGAAGCTAGGCTGATAAAGCAAATGGCATGGGTTCAAATCTAGTGGTTGATTGATATGGATGTTTTAAGTTCATACTAATAACTTGAGAGTGAGGTAGCAGTAGCAGATGGTTGTATGCTTTATATCTCTTAAAAATAAAGGTTCTTAAGGTTTTTTTTTTCACAGTGAGTGATGCCATAGAAGCAGTGTTGGGGGTAACGCATTACAAGTAACGTGAGTTAAGTAATCAGATTACTTAAATAGTAAAGTAACACATTACTTTTAACTTTACAGCAAAATATCTGAGTTGCTTTTTCAAATTTTTCAAATAAGTAACACTGTGAAAGTTAACGCTGTGAAAACATGATTGTTATTGTATAGTTCTAGACCAGAGGTCTTCAATCTTGCTCCTGGAGGGCCAATGTCCTGCAGAGTTTAGTTCCAACCCTAATCAAACAATCCTGAATCAGCTCATCAAGCTCTTCAGGATCGCGTCAAAATACAAAGCCAGGAGTGCTGAAGCAGGTTGGAACTAAACTGTAGGACAGTGACCTTTCAGGAGCAGGATTGAAGCCCTCTGTTTTAGACTAAGGTCCAGATTTACTAAACAGGGCAAATGAGCGCGAGAGCGCAATTCCAAAAAAGCTCTGATGAGAGTGGAAAGTTCTTCGTGTGATTTACTGACAACGCGCAAATGAAAGAACACAGATCCAACTGCATCATTTCCATAATGCCCATAAACTTCTGCATCTGAAAGGGAAACTCCTACAAATGCATATGCAATAAGGTCAGACTCAGCCGCAAAATTAACCCTGTCCATGCCATTTCAGCACACATTTTTTTCACTGCGTATCTTTAGTAAATTCTGACTAGTTTTTTAACACCAAAAGAGGGTTTGCGGTGCGTGCTATATGTTATAGGCATTTACTTGTATCACTTGTACAAAAACAGATTCAGTATTCCTCAAAATAAGTAAAAACTGTGAAATGCTAATTCAATGCTAATACGCAAACCTGCAATTAGTAAATATGTTAAATAACAAAAACATACTTTATGTATTTAATCTCACTTTATTAACCAATATCTTGGCTGCTGACTTTTGATGATCCGATTCAACAATACGAATAAGCAAACATTACTTTAGTAAAACGTCACATTTATGTTTCTTTTTTTATTGTTGTTTTTACTGTTGAAGTAAGTGTTGAACTTTCTTCTCTTTCATCCTAATCTTCTGCAATCCAGAATGGCAGCACATCTGAAAGGTTTGTTATAACTGCACCCTCTACTGTACAGGTGTGAATTTGCATTTCTTTCAGCCTGAGGCTTATTCATTTCACTTTTAGTGTGAAAGGTTTTTTTTTTTTGGTTATTAAAAAATAAACTAGCAAGCCCAGCCCAGGTGAAACAAGTAACGCAAAAGTAACTGTAATGCATTACTTTATTTAAAAAGTCATGCAATTGCTTTTTTTTGGGAGTAACACAATACATTACTTTTAAAAGTAACTTTCCCAACACTGCATAGAAGAGCCATTTTTGGTTCCCCAAAAAAACTTTCAGTGAACCGTTTAAAAAAAAGCATTTTAATTATCTAAAGAACCTTTTTCCACTATAAATAAACTTTTGTGCAATGGAAAGGATCCATGGATGTTAAAGGTTCTTCATGGAGCCAGTGATGCCAATAAAGAACCATTATTTTTAAGAGTGAATTTGAAAAAAAGGGAATACTGTTGCGATTTATGTGGTATGACTATTCATATCTAGGTTGGGGTGACCATGGACTAGTTACTGAGCTCTTCTGATTCTCACTTAATTTCAGCTTGATGAGGGGGACCGTGTTTAATGAAGAGTAATGAGTGAGGTAATAGATGGGAAGGTTCATTGAATATGTGTGTAACTTTGCGTCTCACACACACACTCACATCGAGAGGAGTGTCTAAATAAGAACCTGGGGCCTGATGTATAAACGTTGCGTACGCACAAAATGGGCATAGATGCACATATCGGGATTTATAAAAAATAAACTTGGCGTAAATAAGTGCGCACCGTAATGATGCTCTTGACCGTGCGTATGCACTCTTTTAGAAGAGTGTGTTTTGGCGACACCGATGGTGAGCTCGAGTTAAATGTCTTTTTGGTCACTTTTAGACAGAAAATCTAAAGAAAATTATACATATACAGAAAGATAATACAAATATAATTTCACTCACCAAACCTATCACTTGAAGCAAATATCCATCCCTTCTTATCCGCGTCAGCGAGTGCGCGCAACGTTGGGCCTTTTAGTGAAACTGACGCAGATTAAGTAAAACCGTAAATCTTCATTATGAGTCCATCATAAATACAGTGCATGTTCACAACAACAGTTTAAATAAATAAATGAATGATGTGTTTTATGTTTTATATGTTATATGTTATATGTTTTACTTCTGATATAAACATTTAGATTAAATATGACATTCTCATTAATAGTGTTACGGTAAACACTTAAACTACATGAAATCATTACTGAGAAGAAGTTACAACATTTTTATATTCAATAAATATAAATATTTGTTGTGGATGTGATGCTTTTAAACACTTTTTCTCTGGCATGCTGTCTGTGTTTTAATGTGTTAACTACATAGATTGCTTATCATGATAGCAGATTGTCTGAGAAAATGGTTTCGTGCAAATAATGCACAACAAGGTCTATCTGTTTCCATTAAAAATATAAATCAATTAAAATACTATTTGGCCAGTGGAAAAGATTGAGAAAAACTTTCTCTGAAATGCATTTTGCACTATTTTATTTTATTTATTTAAAAAACAAGGGAAGGATGGGCCACTAAATGATTTATATTAATGTAATGTAACGGCACATCCGTATTTCATATTTTCCTAATGTCTTGTATACCGTTAAACATGTTATCATGTGGATGAATAATCATATGCAAATGATATGCAGATGACGATATGTATAGTAAAACTAGGTGTTATAATCTCCATATATGGTTATTTCGGGGTGGAGATGCATGTGCGCACAATCTTCCGCTGACTGGGATTTATAAAGTGAATTCTGCGCAGGTTCTGGCGTACGCACGGTTCTCTTACGAGAGTATCTCTCGTACTGCGTAATAGCTTACACTACGGGGAAAACCTCTTATCCACGAGATATTGAAGCCAAAAATTATCCTTAATTTTTTATTAATGTAAAACGCTTTGCAGCAGCAAGCAGACATAGGCGAAACAGCTCGTGCGCCTATTGGCTGCTCTTGCGGCAAATGCAGCAGCCTATCGAGAGAGGCGTTGCGTGACACATATCCAATGGGGGCATTTCGCGCCCATTTCGTCACGTCCCGCCAGAAAGGGCGTGGTCTCGCCCTATAAATATAGCTCGATAAGGCTGGTACACTGATTTTCATCTCTTCAGCGAAGCACACGCATCGCTGGATCCGGAGTGAGAAGCCGCGCCGTCGACGCAAGCCTTCAGCGGGACGAGCTCCTGGAGTCGCTGGCCTCGCCGCCTTCAACTGCCGTACCTGCTGCGCTTTCCGGCGTTCTAAGTATCCTTTTTATCCTTTTTATCCTTACTCTGCTGAGAGTGTTAGCTCGCTTACGTGACGCGACTTACACCTCTCATCACAAAAGAGCTGCGTCTTTTTAAAGATGCCATCCTGTGGCTCGTGCCGCGCCCCACTCAGCGACGGGGACCGTCATGTTATCTGCGTGTCCTGCCTGGGTGAGGATCACGCGGCTATCGCGCTCGCTGACGGCGGATGCCCTCATTGCGAGCTTCTGCCTATGGTGACTCTGAGGACTCGCCTGGCGTCATTCTCCGAGCCTTCACCACAGCCCGCTGTGACGCCGCGCCGCAAGAAGCGCCGCGCCCAGCGCGCTCCCGAGCTCTCTCCAGCCCGCCAAAGCTCGCCGGTTCGCCTGCCAGCTTCGCCGGCTTCGCTCGAGTCGCTCACTGACGGACAACGGCCGCCGTCTGCCACCGCATCCGTCCACGAGTTCGACGAACCCACCGAGGCGTGTTCTCTTCTGGCGTCTGATAGCGAGGATTGGGCAAGCTCCGTGGATCTCCCCTCCGCTAGCGTTTCCCGCCAAACCACTGGGAAGAGAGCCGGCATTGAGTCTGAGCTGATGCGTCTGCTCTCTCAAGCCGTGGAAAACATCGGCCTCGACTGGGAGGCGCCCGCGCAACCGCGGCTAGCTTTATTTACGTTATAAGAAAGCTACCCCGCCCCCCCGTGGGCATGCGTCACCGGCGAAATGAGGAAAGAGTTTGTTTTTAGTCCCGCCGAGGCCGGACTAATCTCCATTTCTCAAACATTTCTCAGCTTCTCTTAGTTTGAGCGGCTAAAAATATGAATATTGCAGCAATGAGCCTGTTGTATAACACGCACGTCTGCAAACAAACGCCAACACACACAAACTGTGATGACGCTCTCTTATCTGCTCGAGCTATTTTAAGCTTTTGTGGTTTCCCCTGTGGCTCAGCGGCGAAACCCAAAGCCTTCGCACGGAAGACCCGTGTTCGATCCCAGGTCTCGCAGCAGATGATAAATTTAGTCTCGCCGCGGCCAGACTTGCACCGAAATTTTTCGCTCGTTCAGTTCCAAGAAAATGCGACTGTTCCAGTGTATTTTGCAGTAAACAAGCCGGTACCATGGCCCGCTTGCCTGCACAAAAATGCCGTTTCCATGACGACCCAGGAAAATTATATAAGCAGTGTATTTTCTGGTATTCCGGCCACAGCCGATGGTGTTATGAGTGTGATAAAAATGCCCACAGCCCAGTGTACATTTCTACACACAAACGCAGCCCGCCACAGTGCAGGGCACGCACAAATGAGATCGACTCATGTCATTGTGCATTAAATGTAGTGAATGTGCCCACAACCCAGTGCCCACAAACGCTACACACTGCATGTGCCACGTTTTCTGTAAAACGAAACCAACACACATACAGTCAGCTAAAACCGACGGTGTTTAAGTCTCGCTGCGGCCAGACTCCACCAAAACTTCTCGCTCGTTCAGTTCCAAGCATTGTGACTGTCCCAGTGTATTTCGCAGTGAGCCAGCCGGTGTCTCAGCCCGCTTGCCTGCGCACAAAAGCCGTTTTTACGGCTACCCAGATAAATCCAATAAAGAGTGCATTTTCTGGTGTTCCGGCCACGGCCGATGGTGTTATGAGTGTTGTAAGAATGCCCACCCCCCAGTGCCCATTCCCACACCCAGACACGGCCCGCCGCGGTGCAGGGCTAGCACAAATAAAATCGATTCAGGTCGATTGTGCAGACAATGTAGTGAACGCGCCCATGTCACAATGCCCGCTTACACTGCACGCTGTGTGTCCCTTGGTTTCTGTAAAAACGAAACCAACATACATTCAGTCGGCTCTAACCGACAGTGTTTTCAGTGTAGATGTGCCCGCAGTCCCGCGCCCACAGTCTCTCACAAACACACCTGATCCTACGGGATCCGCCCCACTCACTTTCTCTGCACAATCTGCCATAGAGAAGCTGAGCGCGGCCAGGCTGCCCGCTGTGATCAGCGCGCCCCCCGCCTCGAACGCTGTAAACACGGTGTTGTGTTCCCAGTATACCAGGGCTCTCGAGCTGCCATTTCGCCTCGGCCAAAGCCCGGATTTCATTCTACCTCTAGCTATTCACGCAGATGCGTGGTCAAAGCTTCCCGGGGTATCAGAATGGGTGCTGAACACTATAAAGAGAGGCTATTCGCGACAATTCGCTCGACGCCCTCGCCGTTATACGACGCGTGTCGAAACTACGGTGAAAAAACGAAGTGTCTCATCTACTTCGTGCCGAGATAGCGAAACTACTGAGCAAAGGGGCTATAGAACCTTTATCTCAGGCTCAGAGCGAAGGGGGCCTATACAGCAAATATTTTCTGGTACCGAAAAAAGATGGGGGTCTCAGACCCATTTTAGATCTGCGACAGCTGAACAGAGCGCTTGTGAAGCGCCAGTTCAGAATGCTTACGACCAGGAAAATCCTTGCGCAAGTGCGCCACGGGGACTGGTTTATGTCAATAGATCTGAAAGACGCCTATTTCCAAATACAAATAGCGTCCCATCACAGGCGATTCTTGAGATTCGCCTTCGAGGGCCAGGCATATCAATACACAGTCCTGCCGTTCGGCCTGTCTCTAGCACCTCGTACATTCACGAAGTGCATGGACGCGGCGCTCGCACCCCTGAGACTTCAGGGCATGCGAGTCCTGAACTACTTGGACGATTGGCTGATTCTAGCTCGATCACGATCGGAGCTCATAGAACACAGGGCCGCATTACTCGAGCACCTCGAGAAGCTGGGCCTCACAGTCAATTGGGCGAAAAGCTCACTGTCTCCCAGTCAGAAAATTTCCTTTCTGGGAACAGTGTTAGACTCGCTATCCATGATGGCACGCCTGTCACCGGAGCGCGGACTAAATATTCAGCACGTCGCGAAATCCTTACGCCACGGCTCCATAGTTCCGCTCAAAAGGTTTCAGAAAATGCTGGGGCTGATGGCCTCAGCAGCCTCTGTACTCCAGTTGGGTCTGTTTCGCATGCGCCCACTGCAGATGTGGCTGAAAGCGCGGGTTCCAGCCAGGGCATGGACAGCGGGTCTGTTTCGCCTCAGGGTCGACCTACAGTGCGTTTCAGCTCTGGAACCTTGGAAAATAACCGACTGGTATCAGTCAGGTGTGAGTCTGGGGACCGCTTCGAGTGTGAAGGTGGTGTCTACGGACGCCTCCACCTCGGGGTGGGGAGCGCTGCTCGAGGGCAGACCGCTAGCTGACCTGTGGTCAGAACGGGAAAAGCTCCTTCACATAAACTGCTTGGAAATGATAGCAGTCGACAAAGCGCTACGGCACTTCTGTCCCCAGGTAACTGGCCACCACGTCTTGGTCCGGTCGGACAACATGTCAGTGGTGGCATACATAAATCGCCAGGGAGGCGTCAGTTCACGAAACCTTCACAGGCTGACGGAACGCCTCCTGGTCTGGGCTCAGCACAACCTGCTCTCACTAAGAGCAGCGCACGTGCCTGGTCACCTGAATGTGGGACCAGACAGACTGTCCAGGAACAATGTCCCAGCAGGGGAATGGTCGCTACACCCGCAGACGGTCCAGCTGCTGTGGAAAACGTTCGGCAGAGCAAAGGTGGACCTATTCGCGTCCCACGAAAACGCTCATTGCCCGAAGTTTTTCTCGAAAAGCAAGGACGCGCTGGCTCATGTTTTGCCCCGTTTAACACTCCCAGAGGGAGTGTTAAACACGATCGCGCAGGCTAGAGCGACGTCTACCAGGCGGCTCTATTCCTCAAAATGGTCGGTGTTCTCTGCATGGTGTCAAGCCCAGAGCTTTTCACCTGTGGACTGCGGGGTTTCGGAAGTGCTTTCCTTCCTTCAAGAGCTACTGGATAGGGGCAGGACCCCATCCACGCTCAAAGTATACGTGGCGGCCATAGCAACGTTTGCAAAACAGGTGCCTGGCCAGCCGCTGGGGAAGAACGACTTAGTCGTGCGTTTCCTTAGGGGAGCTCGAAGGCTAAACCCTCCCAGGCCCCCTTCAGTCCCGACGTGGGACCTTTCCATGGTCCTGGAGGCCATGAAAGGCGCCCCGTTCGAGCCAATCCAACTGTCGGACATGAAACACCTGTCGTTCAAAACAGTGTTTCTCACGGCTCTCGCTTCAGTGAAGCGCATAGGAGACTTGCAGGCGTTTTCAGTAAGCGCTTAATGTATGGAGTTTGGGCCTAATGACTCGAAAGTCATTCTCAAACCGAAGCACGGGTATGTGCCAAAATCCCTCAATACACCGTTTAGGGCCCAGGTAATTTCCCTGTCTGCCCTTCCGGTTCTCAATGAGGAGAAAGACGCGAGCCTCCTTTTGCCCTGTCAGGGCATTAAGAGCTTATGTGTCGCGCTCGTCTGGTTTCAGACAGACTGAGCAGCTTTTCGTTTTGTTTTGCGGGCGTTCCAAGGGACTTGCCGCCTCAAAGCAGAGCCTATCCAGATGGATAGTGGATGCCATTGCGCTCGCTTACGCTGCAAAGGGCCTGCAGTGCCCCTTGGGTGTCAGAGCGCACTCCACGAGAGGCATGGCCTCTTCGTGGGCATGGTCTAGCGGGGTTACCCTGCAAGATATCTGTACGGCCGCGGGCTGGGCCTCGCGGTCTACATTCATAAAGTATTATAACCTGGAGGTACCCGCCTTGCAGGCTAAGCTTTTGGCGGTCTAGAATTCAGTGCTATCTGCCCCGCTGTGCGGCCCAGATACTGAGTTTACTTCAGCCCCATGAGTATTGACACATGTATGGCCACCCAGATCAGGCTGAAAGCTTTCACCCTGGCTGCGCGTTTAATTGTCACATGATTAGCCCCTCTGGGTGCTATTTTATTAGGAATGACGCTTCCAGCCTCTCTTCCTCCACTCTATGTGAGTTTATGGTGATTATGCACTATATGGGCCCCTGGGCTTCGGCCCCGGGGACTTTGGTGTTGGATCCCTGTACGCACGGCGTGTTGTATTGTGTTCCCCATAGCGTAAGCTATTACGCAGTACGAGAGATACTCTCGTAAGAGAACGTACTCGGTTACTAACGTAACCTCGGTTCTCTCTAGAGAGGGAACGAGTACTGCGTATCTTGCCGTGCATACAACAGCGCTGGTTCGCTTCAGCGATGAAAACCAGTGTACCAGCCTTATCGAGCTATATTTATAGGGCAAGACTACGCCCTTTCTGGCGGGACGTGACGAAATGGGCGCGAAATGTCCCCATTGAAAGTGTGTCACGCAACGCCTCTCTCGATAGGCTGCTGCATTTGCCGCAAGCGCAGCCAATAGGCGCGCGAGCTGTTTCGCCTATGTCTGCTTGCTGCTGCAAAGCGTTTTACATTAATAAAAAATTAAGGATAATTTTTGGCTTCAATATCTCGTGGAAAAGAGGTTTTCCCCGTAGCGTAAGCTATTACGCAGTACTCGTTCGCCCTCTCTAGAGAGAACCGAGGTTACGTTAGTAACCGAGTACGTTTTATAAGTCTGAATATTTTTTTGCGTACGACATTTTTGGCTTTCGGGCGCACGTACACTTTTAGTAAGGATTCTACGCACAGTTTTATAAATGAGGCCCCTGGTGTCTGCACAATACCCCTCGCTGTTGCACCTCTCTTTTCTGTTTCCTCTCTACCCTCTTCATCCTTGTCTCTCTCTCTCGTCTCAGACACTCCTCTGCAGAGATCCGGAGACACTTCAGTGGGATCAGCCATGGTTCCCTGCCGCATCACCGGCACAGTTACAGCTCCTCTGGCTCTTTCTGCCTCAACATAGTGAGTGATGCACTTTCACTGATTGATACTTCAATAGAATCCAGCTGAGTTACTGATTCTGAAACAAACTGATTCTGTACATACAAATAGGTCATTTGTAGATTATACATGTTTATAAATGGTGTTCTGGATGTGATAATGGGTGTATGTAAATATGACATCACTGTCTAATGCAGTTTGATTGTTTGATTGTTGATTATTATAATTTTTACACTTCTCTTTGAAATACTGCCTTCTGATTGTTCAGTTATGGCATTGAGCAGTTGAAAATATTTTGTAAAATGTTTATAATTTAAATAAATACAATACATATATTTTACACACACACACACACACACACACATTCACTGCCTTCTGATTGTTCAGTTATGGCATTGAGCAGTTGAAAATATTTTGTAAAATGTTTATAATTGAAATAAATACAATACATATATTTTACACACACACACACACACACACACATTCACATATATATATATATATATATATATATATATATATATATATATATATATATATATATATATATACATATATACATACATACATACATACATACATACATACATACATACGTACGTACATACATACATACATACATACATGCATACATAATGTATGTGTATATATATATATATATGGCCAAAAATGATTTCCACACAATTTGGCGTGTTTAACTGCGTTATCACAAATGAAACAATCAACTTCAAGCACAAATTCAATATGCTTACAAAATCTTAAAAACATTTTTAATAATATTTGAACAAAGGGTGAAGATGTCAATTTTCTTTGATAAAAATGTCAATTTTAGCCACTGCTGTGTATTTTGTTTGTGTGTGTATGTGTATATATATATATATATATATATATATATATATATATATATATATATATATATATATATATATACACTGTATATATACAAAATGAGTATTTGTTGTATTTATAAAAGTTTTAATACATTCCTATATTTCTTATATTTACTTAAGAATATTAGAAATGAATGGTAAGTCCTACAAAGTGTGTACCGTATGTGAATATGCTTGTGGTTAAGCTTTAACCTGCGTGTGTTTCCTCTCTGCTGAAAATGGGTCAGAGCCCAACTTCCCTGACCGCTGCAGCTGGTGCCTTCCAGCTCACACACACACACACACACACACACACACACACACACTCATCTTTAATATCCATGGATTTTAGAAGCTGTTGTCTTCATAGAAAAATAATCATCCCTGTGATGTTTTCCCATTATTCACAATATAGAGAGACTGTAAAAAAGCAAATGAAACTGTTATATTAATGAAAAATAGCTGTTTTGGGGCTTAATAACGGATTATACTTCAGTAATAATGCTTTGAAATGATTAAGTATTTATAATTTTGATACTTGAAGTTCATTGGTTTACGCATTACAGTATAGCGCCCTGATGTGTACAGGTTTTTTACAGCATGATAAACCCATACATCTAGCTTTCATAATTACAGTAGTTGTTTATTGTAAAAGTTATATCTTAAACCAGTAGCATGGCACAATTTGTCAGTTAAGTCTGATTAGTAATCTCACTGCTAGCTAATTTTAAAGCTCTTTGCCACTGTAAACTTACAATAATGGTCCACAATAGCACTCAATTTTTGACAGTGATCATATAATTAATTCCTTCCTTAAAGTGGAGAGCAGAACTTTGGCTTTGACTCATAATCAGATTTTAACTTAACCTTACGGTTTTGACTATTATGAGTGCATATGTGCCCCTGCTATTTCACCATAGCTAGTAAGGGATGTGGTTGTGATGTCACATCCTGCTTTTGGATGTACCAAACGATAGAGTGCTTCATGCGGCTCAAACCTATTAAGGAAGAGATTTGCAGAAACAAGTCGTTTTTGCTTCCGTGCAACGCCATCTTGTCAGTTGCCAGTAGTTTGTTCGCAAGAAGCATTTGGTGAGTATTTTCTTTCATCCGTTTCAGATGCACTTGTTCTGTCTGCTGTATGTTGGTTACCTTCAATTGGTAGATGGAGAATCGAAACTATAAGCTAAATTTACACAACACACGCAGACTGGGTGGGTTATATTAAACTTGATGGTGTTGAATAAAGACCAGGAACTGTTTTGTGGTTGCCTCCATATTTCAAAGAAGCTCAAGTAGGCCATTGAATAAAAAAACTGACATTAAAACCTGTGTGTTAGTTAGATGATGCAGAACAAATATATGAAACAGTCTGTTTATGTAACCTTTGTTTCCCATCCCATCACTGGTTGGGGTTAGATGATCTATTTGATTGTTTATCAACAGTTTCACTGCTCTTCCCCTGTCAACTGATGATGATGTACACAAACCACACAGCAAAAGAAAGTTTGAACAGTTGTTATATTTAAAGTGCCCTTATTATGGTTCTTCAGATATTCCCTTTCATGCAGTGTGTAATATAGCTGTTTGTGAATGTAAACATTCTGCAAAGTTGTAAAGTCGAAAGTGCACGATAAATAGTTCCCATTCAGTCGGTCAACTTGGTGCAACACATAACTATGGGATATCGCGCTCTTGCGCCATCTGCTGAAGACAATTTTATACACGCCTGAAAGGCCAATTACGCATGGCAATAGCATATAGCTGCTGTCGTATGCGGCATTCCCTTTGTTCTTCAGCTTTTCACCGTGCTGCTAGAACCCCATCGCGCCACAGTTTTCGTGAAGAAAGCCCCCGGTGGGGATTCCTGTCGAAAGGCACAAGCAGAGAAAAGTTTTAATAGCACAAGTTTAGCATTGCTAACAAAAGCTGGCAAAATGGCTAAAAACAAGGGTTCTCGCCCGTGTCCAATGACATGTGGGTACTTGTTGTCCGACCAAGATAATCACGAGCACTGCCCGGTGTGTTTGGGTATTGTCCACGCCAAGCTGGCTCAAGCTGGAGCATACACTGCTGGCAGCTTCGCGTAGCGTTTGTTGAGCTGATGCTCGATGGTGCAGTGGACAGGCATTTCTGGCCTCGGGTGCTGATCCGGATGCCTCCCCGGGAATGGTACACATCGGTGGATTTGGCCGATGCATACTTTCATGTCTCAATACATACCTGGATCACAGAAAATTTCTGAGGCTCTCTTTCGAGGGCAATGGATACGAAATTCAGGTCCTGCCTTTCAGGCTGTCCCTAGCGCTGCACATATTCACAAAGTGTGCAGAAGCAGCACTGACTTTGCTGCATCATCAAGGCATGAGAGTATTCGCCTATTTGGATGACCTTCTCTTGGCTGCAGACAGCAGAGAACAAGCCCTTGTCTCCCATCTACGAGCTCTGAGATTTTTAATCTCAAAAAGAGCTCCCTGGTTCCGTGTCAGTGGATTTCATATCTCGGTTTAGAGATAGTACAGAACACAGCAATGGTGTCACTTCAAAGAGCCAAGAATTTTCGCAGCTGCCTGAGTCTTTTTCGGCTGGGAAGGCGAGTGCGTTTTCGTACAGTGTCGAGACTGCTGGGGTTTATGGCCTCAATAATGGCAGTCGTTCGGCTGGGTCTCCTCTTTATGCGTGTGTTCCAGAGATGGGCGCTGGGCACTGGTCTGGCATTTAAACAGACAAGTGACTCTGATCCCCTGGGAATCCCTGGCTCTGTTGAGAGATGGGATTCCCCTAGGCAGAGTCCCTTGACGACAGATGCGTCACTACATAGATGGTGAGCTCTGTGCCAGGGGAACTCTGTAAGGGGAGAATGGTTGACGGCACTAAAAGAGCGTCATTTAAATTATTTTAAATTGTAGGCAGTTCTTCTGGCTCTGAAACACTTTGCACAGCATCACGGCAAACATATGTTAGTCAGAATGGACAACACGACAGTAATATCGTACATAAACAGTCAAGGGGGCACCCGCTCTCTTCCGCTGCTGCAACTGATACAGACGCTCCTGATATGGGCCAGCGAACATTTAGCATCTCTCAGGGTGGTGAATGTCCTGGGCCGCTTGAATGGCGGAGCAGACCTGCTGTCTAGAGGAGGACCACAGGTCAGGAAGTGGTGCTTGCACCCGAGAATAGTGGCGCAGATCTGGGACCGGTTCGACAGGGCCGAGGTAGATCTTTTTGTGTCTACAGAAAACGCGCACTACAGTAGATGGCGCAAGAGCGCGATATCCCATAATCATGTGTTGTACCTCAATTCCCTCCTTCTGGGATAAGCATAACTCAACGTTATTTTCTCCCAAAAGAAAGAATTGACTCTAAACCGCCTTTACGAGTCGTTTTTGTTTCGAATCCTACTGCTTTACGGTTGTATGTCACTAGAAGGTACATTTGCATAATGCCCGCCTATGTTGTACGTTGTCCACCCTCGAAGATCTTGACACGCCCAGAATCACATCATTTTACTGACGAGTGCTTCTCAAATTTCTGAGTTCAACACGGAATTTGCAAAACTCTTGCTCTAGAAAGATGGGTCAGTACCTAGTTTATTTGGACCAGCTTGCTCCTCAGAATCACCACCTGTAAGCATGAATAATTATTGATGTATATATTTTCTACTGGGTGTTAAAAATATGTAGATTTGTGTTTTATATTGTCTAAGTTTCTGGCTAACCGGTTAACTCACGTTATCACTGTCTCACTGAAACACTTCTGCTTATCAGCTGTGGGCCACTATTACCTACCTAAAATTGTCTATAAATGCAGATTGTCTGTCATTCTTAATTCTTTGTGTAATGATAAAGGATGGAACAAGATTTGTTTTGCAAACTTTGTGACATCAGTCATTCACGTTAGTGCTCGACGAACATGCACCGTTATTGATACAGTTAATACAGTTCCTGCATGTGCACCGAAATAAATTAGAAATACACATGCACACACATGGGTTTGTTGATGGACATACACTTTTTAATGCTGACAGTAAGAAGTTAACATCTGTACGTCAAACTGAGTAGCGTTTCAGTGAGAAACGTCCTGCTCGTGTCGTCCTTGCGATGGAGATTCGGGTTGAATAAGTTCTTCAAATGTTGGTAAAATCGACGTCATCGTTACTTTCTTTACAGTGAACAATTACTGAGGACTGAGGAAGCCTCGTGAGCTGAAGTGTTGTTGGAAATGGGCGTTATCTTCCGACACGCACTGTAAGCGGTAGACCAATTACAACAGACTGGGCCGTCTGGCCAATCAGAGCAGAGTAGCACACGGGAAAGTATGGATTTAGAGAGACTGATTCATCCATCGAGTTGTTTGAGAATCATTGAACAATGTGGTGATGTGCAGTGTAAATTATGAGAAAATGAAAGTGTTTTTTTTTTTACTTTTGATGCATGTAAACCTGTTGTAAGAGACAAAATTGGTTAACTTTAAAATAGCATAATAGGGGCACTATTATGCCAGAGCTTTTTCACAGTTATTAATGTGTACAAGCTTGTTCTTTGTGCTACCTCAGGTATGACACTAGAGATATAAGCAAACACTTGCTATACAGCCTGTTTCCGCCTTTGAGTAGAACAATAAAAGCTAATAGACTTTACTCACTGTTCACTATTGTTTCTCACTATTGTGACTTTATCTCACAATTGCGAGTTTATTTCATGCTATTGCAACTTTATATCTCACTTCTGCAGATGTATTTCTCACTATTGAGACTTTATTTCTCACATTGCGACTGTATTTCTCAATTTTGCGGCTGTATTTTCACTATTGTGATCTTATTTCACACAATGCAGCTTTATTTCACATACTGCAACTTTATATCTGGTATTTCAAATTATTACTCTTTTGTGTCTATTTCTCAGTATTGGAGAGTTTTTTTTGATAATTGTGAATTTATATCTTGATATTGCTTCCTTGTTCTGTACCTCAAGATCCTCCGCATTCTGCGACCGTTTATGTTTCACATTTTTCAATGTTATCTCTTGTATCTTGCAAAAAGTATAAAGTTATCTCTGTTACCTTTTTTTTTTTTACTCTGCGGTGTAAACTGGCTTCCATAGAGATCAGATGAAATCAGATAACATACAGTACAGTTTTTTTAGTTAATTCATCTAAATTGATTGATTTCTCCTGTGGTGGGATTCAATGTCTTCACCTTTAAATGCTTTTCAAGGTGTGCCAATGTGATACTTTGTTTAGAAAGTGTTTTATCAGAATTGTTTTAGTGAGTCCTTGTGTTATAGGGGCATATTTCAGATAACGGATAGTGTTGTTGTACAACACTTTGCAAAAGATAAGAGAGTGTGAAAAATGTTTGAGACGTTACATAACTAGCTGCTAGGGTTATTATAAAATTACACTTTATTTAATTTTTTATTTGACATGCTTTCCTATCTTTCTGCAGGCTAGCGTTAGTTTGATGATTTAATGTCCAATAGGCTTCTGAATAATCCATCTCTATGAAACGTCTCAAAAGATCGCAACCTTCCAGAGTGTTGCAGCAGTTTTGTTAATGATCTTCAGCAGGTCTGGATCTGTCTGCCTTGAGTCATGACAGAATGCTCTCTGTTCCAGTCTAGCTTTTTACTAGAAGAATACAACTGTAGGCAATGCATTTTTTTACTGCTAGGGTCTGAACGTCAACAGCTATAAAATGATTTATTGCTACCAGCCTCCTTCTTTGTTAATTTTTTTATGGAGGTCATAGAGCTTTCTAGTTCTCTCTGTGTGTGTTTTTATATAGGCCTTTCATTAGTTGTTATAGAGGGAGATTAAATGCATATATTATTTGATAGACAACAAATATTAAGTTGGATTAAATGATTTAGTGCCAAGAGAAGTGATGCATTCATCTTTGATGATGGTCTCTGGCCTCTGTTTTAGATTACAATTTTTACTTAAAAAAAAAAAGTTTATTAATAAAGTAAAAATAGTTTAGTTTTTAAATAAAGGATCAATTCCTGTACTTTTCACTACCTTTGTTTCATACTATTACATTCTGGATTATGTCTCAAATGCAACAGGCGATGTCTTACAAGTAAGCATGATGTGTCCAATCCAAGAGCTAATTTATTTTGGATTGTATTTCCTGGTTTTCTATATAGCCTCAGTCATATGAAGCAGTTGAGCCAGTAGACCTGGATGAGTTCCTGATGTCACAGCTGCGCAGTGGAGATCCTGAGCTCATGCAGGAGCTTGGGGAGTTTCCTGACGACAACCTGGAGTTGGAGCTGGTGGAGAGGGAATGCAGGACCACCCGCCCCTCTGTCGCGGAGGAAGGGTAGGTGCTGCTTGGTGCTCCCTGTTGGGGTTGAGAAGGTCAACTAGATGAATTTCAGTGTTTGTACTCTACAACTCCTTTGAAACGTGTGCAGTTGACTTACCTATAATGCAGTCTAGGTAGACAATTCACTAGGTTTAGAGTAGAAATCGGTCAATTTTCAGCTTTAATATGGGTTCTACCGATAAATGGTGGCATTTGGTGGGTCTCTGAAGAAACAAACATTTATACATCTGTTCATTCAACAGAAAACTGTGTTCACAAGTATGTATTGTTTGCATACATTAATTATTTTCAAATTCAATTGAAAAACGCATAACTGCTCAAAACCGAGATGAAAATGTATGTAATACTACAGAAAAATCATGATCCTAACCTTTATCTCTGTACCAAAATCCCAGGTGGTGAGACAATAATTCAGCTTTTCAAATATTATTAAATAATATTGGTGTCTGGGACACCGTGAGCCCCGAGACTGTAGTGTTCACCGTAATTTAAAAAAAAGAAAAACCTTAGCTTAAATGTGTAATTGAGTAAAAAGTGCTCATAATCAGCTGTTGAGATTAGTATTCTCAATTGAAACGAGTTGAGGCTTGGACATGGAAACAGTATTCCTCACTTCATGACTTCATGGATAATGTGTATGTTGGTGTCTCCAGAGTGGAGCTGGATCCCCATGTGAGGGATTGTGTTCAGAGTTACACGCAGCCCTGGCTGGTGGTTAGCAGAAGGTAAATCCCCAGACTTCATTTCCTGTCCCTCCTCAGGGCTGAATTTTAAATACATGAATAAATGACATCAGACACACAGATACTATAATGATTGTGTGTTTCTTATTTACAGAACTCAGGGTTATGGATGGATTGCGTACTCCGAGAGGACAGACGCTAACAAATTATTACAGAGACAGACGTTTGAGTCTGACGTTCAGCCTGACAAACAAGACCAACTGGTAAGCACAGTTTATAAAACATTTCCTCTTATATACAACTGATATTTTACAACAACAAAGTAGCTAATTGGGATTTTTGTACACATTGTTATAGGTGTCACTCAAGTACACCACCCAACCCCATGGACACTTATCTTCCTCTTTTTTTGTTGTTGTAATTATTATTATTATTATTATATTAAAGCCGATAAAGTGTGTCACCTCACCACCCACCCATCCTTATATAGCCACTTCACACAGAGTGTTGATCCCAGACAATTGCCATAGAAAATGGCTAGAGTGAACTAAAAAGAAAGTTTGTGTTTGTCAAGGAACAAAGGAAGGATGAAAAATTTCTGCAAATAGGTCACAATCTGATGTCACATGTCTTTACGGGATGTGTATGAACGCACGCACAGATTCCAGAAAATCACTGGCAGTGTGAATGAACCAAAATCAAACGATCTCGGGAAAAATCCCGGGACACATTATCTGTGTTTTCCAAGATCTCTGTGTGAAAGGGGCATATGTGTGTTCAATCCCAAACAAAACAAATCAATTTCCTCTTAATTCAACGTAAAGAAATAAACAGATGAGAAGAATGAGGATAAAATAAGCAGAATCTTTCTCTTAGGTATTTTTTTTTCTGTTTGTCCCTGTGACCACCATCTTGGCTCTATCCCACCCCTTTTTGTCAGGGTCCAGGGACAAAATGAGGCATGAATATTCATTCTGTCTTCACTGCTTCCGTCCCAATGCAGCTTTGCCAAGATTTAATTATCCAAACCACAAAGATTTGTTTCACTCCATGTATTTTTCATGAGTTTAGATTGAGAGTCTGCGGGAACACCAAAATCCTCTCTTAGTTTCGGATCCTTTAAAGGGCCTCCACATTCACTGCAAGGGTTATTAGCAATCCAGAGGAGTACCAAAGACCCCGCTAGCCAGCTCTCTTCTGTGATGTGTGTCTTTAAGCAAGTAGATTAAGAATACAAATGGTACGGGAAGGTCTATTACACAGGCTAGACGCAATGTGTCATGGGAACTCTGCATGATGCCCACTATCAGAGCTAGTGCATATGGTTCTTATATTTAGCGATTAACTAAAATCTCTCCTGGTTTTGAGAATTCATCCATCTCAAAGGCTTATGATCTTCCTGGAAAAAAGCATTAGTCTCAGAATTATACATAGCTCCTCTGCTCTAATTCACATGCAGCTATGTGGTATGTATTGCTAGTTCAGTCAGTAATCAAAAGACATACGATTGGAAAATAGTCAACTCTTTGTGCCTCTTTGTTTTTTCATTGTACTTTTGACAATAAAGAGTGTCAAATAAGGAAAGTGAATGAATGAACTTAATCTGAACCATTGCTTTTAGCTTGTATATGCAAGAATATTTGCTCTCAAAGGGGTCATGACATGAGAAATCAAATTTTTTGACATATAAGAGGTCTTTGTACCATTAAAACATCCTGCAAATTCCATAGCTTAAAACGTCCTCGTTATAAACAAAGCATTTAATCAAGCTTCTTTTTTGTAAAAACAAGGCTTGTTTTGATTTTGCGCGATATGTGATGACGACGTCTAGGTCAAATAGGAAAAATACATTTGCATATGACTGCCTCTAGAGCAAGACATTGAAAAATAGTTATACATCATCGCACCATAGGCATTCAGTTGCTTAACGGCTGACACTTGCCTATACTGGATGTGATCATTGCGTCAAAAGCAAATAGAACCAATTATAATCACTGACACTTTCTACTCTGGATACAGTATACAGATGCGCGT
The DNA here is from genome assembly GCA_030578255.1 of Tiaroga cobitis. Lineage (NCBI taxonomy): Eukaryota > Metazoa > Chordata > Actinopteri > Cypriniformes > Leuciscidae > Tiaroga > Tiaroga cobitis. The sequence goes on from CM060598.1 coordinate 25,953,173, forward strand.
TCAGTTTCTGACATACTCCACGCACTTGAATCTGTCGACAACAGGACAAATGGAAGAGTGAAAGAATGTTCGATTTGCCACGTCCAGTTTAAACAACTCTTTTGCTTCTCTGTACAATGGTTATACAAACATTTTGGTTCCAAAGACCTCCAAATATGATTTACTTCTAAAATTTCCCTTTTATATACCCAAATACTGTGTGGAAAAAACAGTTAACAAATATAATATATATATATATATATATATATATATATATATATATATATATATATATATATATATATATATATATATATATATATATATTCGTTATTTTGTATTTTTATAAATATATATATATATATATATATATATTCGTTATTTTGTATTTTTATAAATATATATATATATATATATATAACTTTTCCTTGAACCCCTAGGACCCTCTTTTGGCCTCCTGTGCTTCCCCAGGCCCCAGATTGAAAACCATAATATCTAAATGTCTCTCCATATATCCTCTCCTGTCCCTCAGGAAAAGTCGCCGTCCCTGCCAGCACTATGTGATACAACACGGACCACCCTCACAAGCTCAGACTTCAACTTACGGGCTCTGCAGCCGGACCGTCGCGTGGAGAGTCTGTTGCGCTTCAGCAGCCCGGAGGAACTGGATCGCTTTAACCAGGAGGCCAGACATTGCTACCGTTACGGCGAGCTCTTTGGCCTCTACCCGCCTATGGATGAGGTGCAGCACTTGCTTTAAATGCAGGCTTAAATGTTAAAATATGTTTTGTACAGGATATTCTTGAGTGTTTTTTTTTTGTGAACATATGTAAGATTGACTTAGAAACTAAATACTATCTTCAATCTACCCATGAATGTGTACAGGAGGATGCAGTAGCAATTCGGCCCATTCCTGACTGTCCCAAGGAACACTTTGGGCAGAGGATACTAGTGCGATGTCAGACCATCAAGTAATACTTCTTCACTGTCTGTCCACTATTATTGATAATTTTCTCTGAATGTTTAAACTTGAGAACTTCTTTTCTTCTATTTGCAACTTTATATCTCACAACAATGTGATTTAACTTCATATTTTAAACCATTATATCTCATTATAAATTACCTGTTTTATTTTTTACTTTGAGGTTGAAATGCTCTCCATGGTTTAAATGTGGTTTTGAGAGAATGTTTTTCCTTCTACAGATTTGAGATTGAAATTGAGCCTCTCTTTGCAACCATGGCCCTCTATGACGCAAAAGAGAAGAAGAAGGTCAGTTTCTGATGGTTATCTTAAGAGCTATGAATAAAAACAAACTAAAATATGTGGTATATTCCTGTATTTAGACACTTTTGCTTAAGCTGGGGAGACATAATTAATAAATATTCTTCCTGTCAGTGTTCTTTCTGTTAGTCCTCCCACATTCCTTGACTTTAGTCTGAACAAAGCTGGACATTAATGAGACTTTTTCATTATCCAATTCCATAAACATGGTTTTGTTAAATCAACATCCTTGGACTTTAATTTCTCTGTTTCTTTCTTAGTCTGTGTAAACATCTAAAACAACTTGTTTATAAAGTAGAAATGGGTCACAAAATATAGTCTGAACGGTTCAGACCGAGTTCTATAAAACCAGTGAACATTAAACTGTACAGCAAATTTAAGAATGTCTTTGACTGACAGTCATGGATCTTAAGGAATTAGTGAGTTATAATATTAACTGTAAATGCAGTGGCATGTGTATTTTCATATTAAATGGACAGACAGCAGATATATTTGGGAGGAATATCCTGAAGTATTACATGAATCCTCTTTAGCTTTAGCTTTCACTGAAGAAGGTTAATACATGAGACAGACCAGATGATTCATGCTAAATAGGGACTTTATGCAGCATGTTTTTTTTTTTTTTGCATGGTTTGGTGTAGACTAGAGAGTGTTTTGGAATGGGAGGAATTACCCATTTTACAATGTTGAGAAAAAAAACATAATTTAAGATTCCTGATATGCCCATTTAAGACTTGCTTTCTTCACAATGTTGAAGATGACTTTTGTCAGATTGAGTGAGATTTAGAGTTCATTTAGGGGGAAACTATGCTAATGTGACTCTTAGTGAGCTGTCTTTCAATTCTGATTTGGTTCACACTGTGTGAAGTATAAGGAAGTATTTTTGTTCATTACGCACCACAATTTCCCTTCTGTTTCTTTAGTGATATTCTAAAATCATTAGCAGGTTGGTTGTTTTGTGCTGTCCATTGCAAATCATGTTATATTTTTTTCCTTCAGATTTCAGAGAACTTCCATTTTGACCTGAACTCAGATCAGATGAAGGGTTTCCTGCGACCCCACACTCCCAACATTGACACCTCCACTTTGGCCAGATCTGCAATTTTTTCCATCTCCTACCCCTCTCCAGACATTTATCTGGTCATTAAGGTAGTTTTGAGTAAATGTCTAGGACAGGGGTCGGCAAGTTCGGTCCTAAAAAGCCGCTGTCCTGCAGAGTTTGGCTCCAACACTGACAAAAAACTCTCCTGCCTATAGCCTTAGTAATCCTGAAGACATTGATTAGCTTGTTCAGGTGTGTTTGATTAGGGTTGGAACTAAATTCTGCAGGACAGCGGCTCTCTAGGACCGAACTTGCCTACCCCTGGTCTAGGACTAGGCCATTTTAGAAATTAATAAAATGAGTACATTTATTATCTTGAAATTACTTTATCATCTGGTTTTGTTGGTTTTGAATATATATTTTAGCAACAAGTGACAAACCAATATATTGCCCAGTCTGATTAATCAACAGGTATCTAACCATTTTGAGATTTTGTCAATTAATAATAATCATTTTATTTCTTCTTTTCAAAGGCTTGAAATTAAACATAAATTCTTAGTAAAAACAGTAATATTGTGGATTATTATTACAATATGAAAAAAGTGTTAATAAATATAAATATAAATGTAAATAAATTGAAATTAAATATATAAAATCTAATTTATTTTAAAAAATCTCCAGTATGTTGAAATTATGTTTTTTTTTTTTTTTTTTTTTAAATGACAGCATTTATTTTAAATAGAAATCCTTTGTAACATTATTAAAGTCTGTACTGACACATTTAAACAAATTGAATGCATCCTTACTGAATAAAAGTATTAATTTATTTAGACGAAAATGTTACTGGCCCCAAACAAATTTTAGTCTATATATGTGTATTATTTTTGATCTGTAGATTTCAGTCCATATCAGGACCAATAGTATCGATAGTGATGATTCCCATAAAAGTATAAATTATTATGGAGATGATGATAAATGGCGTTGTGTAACAATAGTGTTATTAATAGTGTTTTGGTGTTGTGTATGTGTAGATTGAGAAGGTTCTTCAGCAAGGAGAGATCGGGGATTGTGCTGAACCATATATGGTATTGAGGGAGAGTGATGCTACTAAGGTAACTACTGAAAATTTTACTTTGCCAACATGGCCAAAAGTATGTTGACAACCCCTTCTAATAATCGGGTTTGGCTAAAGTTGTGACAATGCCCCTGTATACAGTCAATAAAGTAATCGTTCACTGAGTCTGGTGACTCCAAAACCAAAATTCCAAAACCCTACATTCCATGTGCCAACATCTAACGGAAAGCTTTCCCAGAAGAGTAGAAGCATATTTTTTTTAGATTAAATGTTCAACAAACCCAAAAGAGTTGATTGTTAGGGTGTCCACATACTTGGCCATAAAGTGTGTATAATTTAGTCAATTATTTCTCGAATTATGTTAATCTACATTATTTCACTAAGGAGAAATGTTATGATAAATAAAACCACTACCTTTTTATGAAGCTCCATCCTTTTTCTGTGTCCTTCAGAACAGAGAGAAGCTGGAGAAGTTGAAGAATCAGGCAGAGGGGTTTTGTCAAAGACTGGGCCGCTACAGGATGCCATTTGCCTTCGCTACGGTCAACATCATGAGTGCCATCAACTCCACACTGGAACGAGACACAAGTGACACAGACAGTATAAATGGTAAGATATTAAATGGATGAATACCAGTGGTTTATTCATATAAAGCATCACCCTGCAAAAATGTTAATCCATAATTATGTACAATTTTGAATTTTGGCACAGGCAGGGGTGGTACGGAAAAGAAATCATTGCCCAGACGTAACTCTGACAGATTCAGCGTGATGGAGGACAACTATGTCCTGTCTGGCTTTAAACCAGCTGTCACAATGTGCACGTTCATCAAGCAGGTATTGCTTGCACAGTTCAGAGTTAATAGAATAATCAAAAACAAATTTAGTGGGACTGTGAAAGGGGGCTTTTCCATCTTTCCAGCTTTCAAAAGTTTGGGGTCGGTAAGAAGTCTGATTTAGTGCTCAAGAAATGTTTATGTTATGATCAATGCTGCAAACAATTGTGCTGCTTAATATTTTTGTGGCAACCATTTTTTTTTTCTGAATTCTTTGAATAGAAAGTTCAAAAGAACAGTATTTATTTTAAATATAAAACTCTTGTAACATTGTCTTGACTATCATTTTTGATCAACTTAATGCATCATTGCTGAATAAAAGTATTCATTTTCTGAAAGAAAGAAAAAAGCACTGACCCCAAACCTTTGAACACTAGTGTAGGTGGGTGTGGTCTCTAGGGGAAAGGTGGCTGAAGAGGTGGAACTGAAAAACAAAAGGCCATGGTGATGTCAGCTGACAAGGAAAGTCATTTCAGAGGCAGAAGAAATTAATGCTTTTTGATGAAAGTTCAATGATGTGCAATGATTTGTTCACAATAATATCAAGATCATGTGATCAATTTAAACTTTTCAACAGTTGCTTATTTCAGAACAGTGCTTTTGCTGTGGGAAATAAATTCAACCTCGCCGAATTGGCATTGTAAAACATTTTTTGTTGTTCACCTTGAGTACATTTTTCCATTCTTCACATTCTCCTGATTAAACGGTGCCTGCGTTTTTAGCTCTAGATAAAATCACACTGCATTTTTGCAACATTTATCATCGAAACTCTCCATTAAAGAATCCAGACACATTTGTAAAGATGTTTATTATGTGAAATATGTGCCGGCAGGAAGGAGAGCGTCTGAGCGATGAGGACCTGTTCAAGTTCCTGACAGACATCAAGAGGTCGTCTAATCAGCGACGTGTTAAACTCATACCTGGTGAGCAGATGTCTCAAGTGTGCCTTTTTGCTGCCCACTTCATCCACAGAAAAAGTCATTTGTGTAAAAGTTGAAAACCTTATCCTACATCATATATGTATGTTGTTTGATAGGCTATCTGAAACTGGAAGTGTCTCCAGTGCCGGAGATTGTACCTGGGTGTCTGTCCCCTGAACTGATTCCAGTCAAGCCTGTGTCTGAGAAAAATCAACGGCCGGTTAAAGAGGTCCTGGAGTTCCCTTCCAGTGAAGTTTATGTGCCTCACAATATATACCGGTAATTCCCGGTGACTCACCATAGACATAATGACTTTTATATTGTACAAACTGTATATTCCTTTCCCTAACCCTAAAACTACATATAGAAAACTTTCTGAATCTTTACATTTTCAAATAAGCATAATTTTGCATGTTTATTAATCCATTTCCCTCGTGGGGACCGCTGGCTAGTCCTTGTGGGGACATTCAGTCTTCACAATTTAGGTTAAACACACACACGCGTGAATTGTCAAGCTGAGATCCAGCAGAACTGGGTTGCACTGATTAATCAGTACTGATTAAATTTAAGTAAAAATGTTTGCTAGAATTTTGAGGGCAGAACTGTGGTTGATTCTAGTCATTCATTGACTATGAAAACAAATAGGTTAAGTGCATGAAAAACTATTTGCATATCAGTGTTGCCAGGCCTCATAAGAAAAACAAGCAATGTGGTCTTACAAAACAAGACCAAAGAAACTTGCCTCACCTACAAAATCGGCCCTGTTTTTGGGGCTAGGAGGATTGTTTAGAGATTATGGATTATGGATAGATTATGGAAAAAGTTTGTTTAATTTGTTTAAGAAAATTGTTTAATTTATTTGATTAATTATAGGATAAACTTGGATAAAAAACCAACTGCTATATGGAAATAAGCCAGACAAAAGCACAACAGCATATCTCATATTTAATGTGATATTTATAATTGAATTTATGATGCATTCAGCTTCTTCTTTACTTGTTATCAGTGTAGAACTCTGAGTGGTCTACGCCATCTAGTGGTCAGTTAATGTTTTTACACCCAATTATGGACTTCAAATGTTAATTTTATGTTAATTATGTTACAGGAACCTGTTGTATGTGTATCCTCTGAGGTTGAATCTTACTAACCGGTTGACTTCAGCGAGAAACATTACAGTTAAAATCCAGTTCATGAGTGGTGAGGACTCCAGCTGTGCAATGCCTGTGAGTGCAAAACCACATTTATGTGTCTATATGTGTGCTGAAAATATATTACCATTGTAATTTAAATATTATTATATTAGAATTATAATGTATTATATTTATTATAATTACAATACATTAAAAATAATACATAAAAAATAATACATATTTTAAAATCAGGTTAGCTGGGTTCTAAAAAATATCAGTAAGAACTGAAGCAGATTGAAAAGAGAATTTTTAAACATTTGTAAATATAATTATTATTTTATATTCAATATTTGTTTACAAAGCCATAAAAGAAAATATAATATATGATACTAAATTAAATGCTAAATTAGTCATTTTATTGTATGAGGTACAAAATATATAAAGCTTACACTCTAAGTGGAAAACAATTAAGTCACAAATCGTAATTGTTTGTATAAAAATCATCAGCCAAAATATTATGATTGTGTAACTAATGTGTGAAGAGCATATTTAAAAATGTTTTCATATTTTATACATTTTGTACTCACCTTTATTTTCCTCTGCGCTTTCCCTCAAAAGGTAATCTATGGAAAATCAAGTTGCCCTGAGTTTCTTCAAGAGGTCTACACTCCAGTCACATATCACAACAGGTAATCATGGTCTCTAACAACAATTCCAGTCATCAATGTGTCAAACAAATGTAAGGGTGGTGTAGTCAGTGGCTGTTTCCATTTGCTCTGCAGGTCTCCGGATTTCTATGACGAGCTAAAGATTCGTCTTCCAGCCCGTTTAACAGAGAAACACCATTTGCTGTTCACTTTCTATCATATCAGCTGCCAGCAGAAACAGAACCAGACTGGAAGTATGGAGACTCTCATTGGATATTCAGTGAGTGACTGAACAGATTGTTTTGTGTATACACTACAGTTCAAAAGTTTGGGGTCAGTCAGACTGAAAAAAGGAGAGAATTAATAGTTTTATTCAGCAAGAATGCAAAAGATTGATCAAAAGTGACAATAAAGACTTTTATAATGTTACAAAAGATTTCTACTTCAAATAAATGCTGTTCTTTTGAATAAATATTGTAATAATATTCTTTACAATATTCATATAGAATAATGTTCTTCTTTCTATTCATTAAAGACTCCATGTTAAAACTAACATGGTTTCCACAAAAATATTAAGCAGCACAACTGTTTTAAACATTGATGAAAATAAAAAATGTTTTTTTTTTTTTTATGAGCACGAAATCGGCATATTAGAATTAGAATTCTGAATGATCATGTTACACTAAAGACTGGACTAATGGCTGCTGAAAATTCAGCTTTAGTACCGTCACAGGAATAAATTACATTTAAAAATATATTAAAATAGAAAACATTTATATTTATAATATTATAATAATATTGTGTAATAATATATATATATACAGTATATATACACAAACACTAGAGAGAGTTTCAGTGATGTCTACACACAAACTAGCAGAGACATAAATGCAAGTGTCATGACCTCAGTTCCTTCCCTGCAGTGGTTACCCATGCTGAACAATGACAGGCTGCAGACTGGACAGCAGTGCCTGCCAATCGTTCTGGACAAACTTCCCATGAACTATTCCTTGCATCCCCCAGAGGTACAGTCAACCATTTCACATCTGCCTTTTTTTGGATACCAGTTATTTAATTTTTTAATCTTACGTCAATGTCTTATTTAAGCACAGAATCTATGACTCTTCTGTGCCTTTGTGTGTTCATTTGTTTGAATAAAGTGTAAATTCTGTACATTTTTGGGATTTCATGCCTTCAGAGACTGCCAGCTCAGGTACCTCCAGTTAAGTGGCTTGAGAATCATAAGGGACTTTTCAACCTTGAGCTACAAGCTGTGTCCTCCGTCCAAACTCAGGTGCGTAACGCTCTCAGAACTCACTTCCTAGCTGGAAAGACCAATCTATGTTATGCTTTGAATGCTAGTGCGCTGATGTTCCTATCAGGCTTCTGAATTAGGTTAACTAGCAAGACCTCCATGTATGGTAATCAATGTCACGTGAAAGATCATGCTGGTCGGCCACCAACAAACCTTTTCAGCTGAATTTCAAGCATTAAAATATACTAGTGTTCTGCAAAATTCAATGGAATTTGAATGATATTGACCTACCCAACAGGAAATGGAATGACAAGAAGAATGAACTGAATTACAATTCAAGAAATATATATTTATTAAAACAGTCTTGTTATTGTTAACTAAAAAAAATAAATAATTGTATTTATTTATATTTCAGATTTATTTCAGTTGATGAAAATTACTTCTTAAATAAGTTTTAGTTAATAATAACAACTGCCTTTTCATTATATTTCAGATTTATTTCAGTGTTGTTATTGTTAGCTAAACTTATTTTAAAAATCATTTTTATCATTTGAAATAAATCTGAAATATAATTAAATGTAGATAATAACTGAAAAACAAAAATTAGAAATGCCTTGGCAACTAACTGAAAGAACTGCTAAAATTACTAAAGTACTAAAATTAGTAAAACTGAAATAAAAATAAATTATAGCTAAAAATGAATATTAAAATTTTTTTAAATTACAAATGTATTATATTATATTATATTATATTATATTATATTATATTATATGAAACATACTATGATCAAAATACCAGCTTCTATAGGTGACATTTCAAACATTTTTAATAATATTATGCAATGTTATGTTTATATTTAAGAAGCGTTTGGCTGTTACTGAAACTTTTTTTATTTAATCACAGGACAGTCATCTGGACCGTTTCTTTACTCTGTGTCACGCCCTGGAGGGCAAGTCCACGTTCCCCATCCGAGTGGGAGATGAGAAGATTTCTGAAAACATGTTTGAGCACGAGCTGAAGCTCAGCATCATCTCGCTGTCCTCCTCTAGCCTGGAGCCGCTGGTGCTTTTTCTCCATCAGGTCCTCGACAAGCTCTTCCGGCTCATCATGCAGCCCATGGTCATTGCTGGACAGACTGGTGCGTTTCAGACAGGAAGAGCTTTTAGATTTTGAATTACACTTACTGGAAAAACAAAGTCATTTTTTCAGCATACAAGTACATCCTCTTAAAGGTGCAGTGTGTATTTTTTAGCGCCATCTAGCGGTTCGGTTGCGGTTCAAGGGTCTTAATATATAATATAATAATAGTAATCAGCTGATTGTCTCACAAACGTAACCAGCACATTTCTCCCCACATAGCAAACCCATAATACAGCGAGGGAGAAGAACCACATGAAAATATATAACTATATATTTTTTCTAACAGGGTAGTAAAAGTTTAGCTGGCTAATATGAGCTATGCTGTAGGGCTGTGGCTGAGCTGATTAAAGCGTAAAGCATTGTTTATACTCGACGCGTCCGCATGAGTGCAAAGGTGCACGCGGCAAAAATGACATGATTATAACAGTGCGCGCGCCTCCGCGTCCCCTATCCCCTGTTTATGGCCAGCTTCCAGCTTTCTTCTGCTTCTCTTTCAAGGTAGTGACGAAACGCGCTCTGTAACCCTGTTTGTTCGCTGTCGGCTACGGTAGAAAAATTACATCACAATATGTTGACCTTCATAGAAGGGGGTGTCCGCGGTTATGTACATATAAATGTCTCATTCTGAGGTAATAAAAACATTACGGTTTATTAACTAAGTTCTTTATACACCACTGAAAACATAGTTATGGATGTCATATTGCATTTCCGTTAATAGATGCTCAAAATTTTTACACATTGCACCTTTAAAGTCCCCATGAATTCAAAATTGACCATACTTACTTTGTTTGCCTAAATTGATCGTTTGGTGGTGAACAATTCATCCATGCAAGTCAATCCACACACAAAAAAATTTTGGCTTCGTAATCTTTAATCAAAATCTGAAATGTCCCCTCCTCTCTGCATTGGAGGACCTTCCCTGATGACGTAGGTTTGACGGTTTGGGTGTCTGCTTAACACCCGTAACCACGCCCATCCAACTGACAGTAGACAGGCTGAATGAAAACACCTACTTTTTTAGATCCAATCAGGTGCTAGTTGGAAGAAAAGCCATGCCCACTAGTTTGCCTCAATTAGTATTCCGTTTCTCTCGGAAATACGTCACAACACTGGAGAAAAGTCGTTTGCAACTTCCTGTTCACGGGGACTTCCGGTTCTGATTTTTGCACACTGCAAAGGCAAGTAAGCATGTTCGGTTTTGTCAGCTGACTTTACAGGGTTTTAATCTTGTTTTGTGCAGCAAATCTGGCCCAGATTGCATTTGAGTCAGTGGTGTCAGTTGTCAACAGCCTTCACAACAGTCAGGAGCTGGCGAAGGACCATCAGGGCAGGAACTGTCTCCTTGCAACATATCTGTACTTTGTCTTTCGCTTGCCAGACACACAATATGAAATCCACACCACAGGTACAGTAGGGCTGTGATATCATCTAGACCCCCAATGATGTCATTCTTCGCCATTCCAAAACAATCCGGTTTGGGATTGACTCCGTTGTTGTCTGTCACTGATCCGAGGCTTATGTTCACCAGGCACAGGAGGTCTGATGGCTCACCCAGAGAGCCGATACAGCACTCTGACTCGCACCTCAGCCAACACGGTCGGCTTCATGCTGCTTCAGTCACGCATTCGTTCCAGCAGCAACCCTGATATACCAGCACCACAGAGCCCAGAGGACGCAGAAGTCAATAACATTCTAGGAAAGGTACATATACACAAATGCAACCTCAACATGACAATCTAAATTTCAGCTCATTAACCCAAGTGTTGGTCAAAGTTCACGAGTCACAGGCCACAGGGCGTAGGAAGAGGAATAAATCGAATCACCGTTCAATGAACTATTTTATTTAATATATATATTTTTATATTTATTTTTGTATTATTTATATACTATTATTAATTTAAATTAGCCTTTTTTGTTAATATTTTATTTAGTTTTTGTTATTGTGCTTTTGTCATTTTATTAGTCTTTTTAAAATATCTATTTATTTTATTTTCATTTCATTAGTTTTAGCCATTTTTGCACTTCAACTTACACTTTATTTCTAATTGCTGCCAAGGCAAAACATTTTAATTTTCAGTTTTTCATCTAATATCAATACTTTATTTTATTTCAGCTTTTTATTTTCAATGATTTTTAATAGTCAACTTTAGCCAACAACAATGAGACAATTCCTTAAATTGAAATGACATTTTTTAAAAGGTATTCCCAGTTTTATTTGGAATGGTACCCAGCTCTTCCACAGGCACATACACACACTTTGCATTTTTTTTTATTTTTTTTTTTTTTTTCATTCTTCATTTTGGTTTCCACCAGGGTTTAAATCTTCCAGGCAGTCGCATGTCAGCAGCTACAAATGCCAATACTTCACAGATCTCCACACCAAGCACACGTCCCACAAACAAAAAGGTGACTCTTTGACTTGCCACTTCATTACCGAAGCTGTCTGTCATTTCAGCAGAGGATGTTTCTAAATAAGCAGACCCATCTGTCTTTGTAGTTGTTCCATGAGGAGCTGGCTCTTCAGATGGTGGTCAGCACTGGAGTCTGCAGAGAGAACGTCTACAAATACGCCTGGTTCTTTTTTGAACTTCTGGTAAGATGATTAAATATGTACATGTTGCTGAGCAAGCCGACTTTGGCTGTCTTTGAAATTCCAAATGCAAGATGTTCTGTAGATGTTGTTTGTTTTTTGTTTTTTTTCTGGTTCTCATTGTACAAATGTACTCACTCCAGGTGAAGAGCATGAGTCAGCACGTGTCTCAGCTGGATAAGAAGGCAGTCCCTCGTAGGAATAGATTTTCGGACCGTTTCAAAGATGACATAACCACCATAGTCAACGTTGTTACTGCTGAGATTGGGAACATTTTAGTAAAACAGCAAAAGGTGATTGAATCCATTCTGAACAGATCAAAATCTGACTCAAGAACTGTTTAGTTACTCAGTAAACATGGAGCGCATGAGAATACGAAGAGGATTTTTTGGAGGAATGTTATTTGTCAGTGATAATGAGAAGAGATGTGTGTGTTTATTTGTCTTCAGGAGCTGGAGCAGGCAGAGAAGGTTAACGTCAGCCTGGCTTTCTTCCTGTATGACCTGATGTCTCTGATGGACCGAGGCTTTGTGTTTCAGCTTGTGAAGAATTACTGCAACCAGGTACTGCAGCTCATCTCATTTAACAATCGTTATCTTAACAGCAAGAAACCATTCACAACTTCTCGGTTCAGTGAACATCACAAGCATGTCCGGCAAAAAAAATTAAGGCATGACTTTTGAAGTAAAGATGGATAGATGGATGGAGGTTTAGATAGATAGACAGACAGACAGACAGACAGATAGATAGAACTTTATTAACTAAAGTTTTATAGTTAAATTAGTTTTTAATTTTATAAAATGTACATATAAATGTATATTTATTGTGTTGCTCTGCTAGACAAATGTTAGGAGAAAGAGTGAAAGTGTGATCATGTTGCAGACTGGACTCAATCCTGCACCACCTTCTTGAGCTCCACTAATTAATATTTGCAGCATTAATATGTAACTAACTGTCACTCTTTTTCACAGATGGCAGCAAAGAGTGTGAACATGTCGACGTTGATCAGTATGAGGTTGGAGTTTTTGAGGATCCTGTGCAGTCATGAGCACTACCTAAACCTCAGCCTGTTCTTCAGCAGCCCTGCCTCCGCCCCCGCCTCCCCGTCACCTTCTGTCTCCTCACAGGTCAGTAAAGAAACAACATCATTCTGCTGTTATGACTGATCTAATACTCACAGTGTTTGGAAACAATGAGTATCATCTGTCTCTGTCACCAGACCTCCAGCTCGTGCAGTTTTCTGGACAATAAGATCGCAGCCATGTTTGATCTGTCGCAGGACTTTAAGCAACGCCATTACTTGACTGGACTGCTGCTGACCGAACTCAGTACGGCACTGGACATTGAGTCAGAGGGGTCGGTCACATTTAATGTGTGGCACAAAAGTGTCAACAACTGTTTAGTGAATTTTTTTTCAAGAGTGCATTTGACAAACTAATAATTCTGTTTTATGTGCATGTGTAGGGGGAGAGTTCAACAAAAGGCCATTAATGCCACATACAGCTTATTGTGCGCTCACGATCTGGACCAGCGCTGCTCGAGGTCAGAGGTCAAGTCCAAGATTGCTGCTCTCTACCTCCCTCTAGTGGGCATCATCATTGACTCCATCAATTATCTTGATTTCACAGGTACTGCCTTACACAAGTCTAGTTGTTAATCTCAGTTAGACTTAATAGTTGCTTTTAGGCAGTGAGCCAAAGTGCTCGATTATGGCTCTCTGATGGTAGTTTAAAATGGATTATGCTTTTCAGACCTGCGGTTTATATGTGAATGTATGTGTTTTCTTCACAGTGTCTGACTCTCGTGGCGGTAAAGGCAAGTCTGGTGGACCTGAGGATGACACTGACAGCGTCACCCCCATCAATCAGTCTGTTGCCTTGGCAATCGCTGGAAATCCTTTCAACACATTAGCGAAAAATGCACTGGCATCTATGACTTCTGTGGTATGAACAAGGTTTTGAAATAGAATGAATGTTATGTTATGTTATGTTATGTTATGTTATGTTATGTTATGTTATGTTATGTTATGTTATGTTATGTTATGTTATGTTATGTTATGTTATGTTATGTTATGTTATGGCATAGCATAGCATAGCATAGCATATTGATATAAAATGTATTAATAACGTAATTGACATTATAAATAAATGGAAATAAATTGTATTATATGAAAAGAAAATATGTAGAGTGATCAGTTTTTTAGTATTATTAATATACTATTATTAATATATATATATACTAATATATATATAAACTAAAATTAAAGTGAAATCTGAATATATATATATATATATATATATATTCAGATTTCACTTTAATTTTAGTTTACATTTTAGTAAGTTTATGTGCCTTTGTCATTTTTATTAGTTTTTTTTATATTTATATTTTCCAATTAGTTAAAATTATTTTTTTATTCCAGTTTTAATCATTTTAATCTTCAATCTCAACTTATTTTATTTCTTTGCCAAGGGAACTTTTTTTTTTTTTTAAGTTTGTTAGGTTTAAGTTTTTCAATCTAATATTTTTATTTTATTTTATTTCAGCGTAAGTTCAATTAAGGAATTTTTTTTAATAGTTTTAGTTTACAACATACAACACTATAGTGATATGACAGTTAACAGTTTAGCATACAAAATATTTTACAATGATTGATCAGAATCAAGTATTCCAGAGAGCTGTGTAATATCTATGGAATGTGTCTATTTATCTGAGATATACCAAAGAAACAGTAATTCTCATTTGAATATTTTTTTACAATCTCTCTTTGTCTAGACGGGAAAATCCAGCAACATGTTGACAGCAGAGACCAGCCGCAATCTGCTGATGTGTTTCCTGTGGATTATTAAGAATGCAGACCAGAATCTGATCCAGCGCTGGACCGTGGACATGCCTCTCTCTCAGCTGAGCCGTCTGCTGGAACTCCTCGCCATCTGCATCTCCTGCTTTGAGTACAGGGTAAAAACACTCAGGCACTGCAGCATCAAAAACCATGACAGGATGTACTTTGATTTGAAGAGGAAGACATCTTCTGGATGGCCTTTCTGATGTCATTAGAACATTTTCACGTGATGCATTATTTGTGTGTAGGGGAAGCAGAGTTCGGATAAGGTGAGCACGCAGGCCCTGCAGAAGTCTCAGCAGGCTAAAGCGCGTCTGGAGGAGGTTCTGCTGGGAGGGTATGGAGCTAGAGGAGAAATGATGAAAAGGGTGGGAGGTGAGCTGCATCATGTTTTAATTTCTATCTTAGCCTTTAAATGGGATAGTTCACCCAAAAAGTGGAAATTCTGTTATTAATTTATAATAACCCTATGTGACTTTCTTCCATAGAACACAACATGTTTTTGTTTTTTCAATGGGACTGTCATGCACTGTACAAAATGATACATATATTTGTCAAACTCTACATCTCTTTCGTAGGAATAGTATACGCACCATTCCGGGTAACGTGGCTAACTGATGACATGAAATGGACAGCTGTGAATATTTTATTTGTTGGTGCTAGCATTATGTGGTGCTATTCATTTGGTGCTATATATTATATTATATTATATTATAATTAAATTATAGTTACATTCTTTTTTTTATTAAATTTTTTCACTGAAATTAGTTTTTTTCTTAGAATTGCGAGTTATGACTTTGTAACTCGCAATTGCAACTTTATATATCACACAATTCTAAGAAAAAAGAGATGTAAACTCACAATGATCTTTTTTAATTATCTAATTTAATTTAATTATCGCAATTAAAAATATAAATTAATACATCTAAATAAATATATTTAATTTTTATTTATAAGTACATTTATATCCAAATATAAACCATACAAAAATGCATTTCATATAACTTTACATGCACTGTTTTTGAAACCACACACTAACTTTTTGTGAGGAAAGTTTGTATTTTTAGTTACTGTAAGTCTGACTCCAGTCTCCATTCACTTTCATTATGTTATAGGATATTTATTAAAAAAAACCTTTTAGCTTTTGTTCTCTACAGCATAAAGAAAGTCATATGGGTTTTTGAAACCACATGCAGATGAATAAATAATGACAGAAATATTAACTGCAGAGGGGACAGTTAATGTTGGCCCAATGAATAATATATTATTTGTTTTCCACAATGCACTAAAATAATTTCCCATTTCATGTAAAATGCTGTCTAATTTGACATGGTTACAGTCCGCAGACTTCCTTTGTTTAGATATTTTCTATATATGTCTCGTCTTTGTGTGTTGGCTGTGTGTTGTGCAAGGTAACGACCGGACGCTGGGTCAGAGAGAGAACCTACGCTGGAGGAAAGACCTTACACAGTGGCGCCAGACAAACGACAGGCAGGACAAGTGAGCGTAAAATAGTACCTTCATTTCATGGTTCACATCTGTTTAACCTGCAGCGCTTCTCATTCATTGTTGGTTCTAGTTCTCCATGGCCCTAATCTACTAAGCTTTTTTTGTTTTGATTACTATCTTGTTATTGTTGTTTCCTCAGATCCAAAGCAGAGCTGGATCAGGAGGCCATAATCTGTGGTAACCTGGCAACTGAGACCAACCTCATAGTCCTTGACCTGCTGGAGATGATCGTACAGGTAACGGGGAACTCTTACAGTGGACCCAAAACATATTTGGACATTTTAGCATTAAATAAAAATTTTTTTGCTTGATATTCTACTTTCAGGCAGTTCCTCTGGCAGATTGCAAGGATAATGTGGTTGGTGGAGTGCTGAAAGTTCTGCTGCATTCTCTCACCTGTAACCAGAGCACCACCTTCCTGTCACACTGTTTCAGCACCCTACGGGCTCTCATCGTAAAGGTACTGTCATGTGCAATGGTTTCAAATGTGATGAAATTGAATTTGTTTTTATTCACAACTATATAAGAGCATTTTCTTGTGGGTTATTTTAGTGCAACTCATTCTTAATCATATAGCTGTAGGCTAGATTGGGGTTGGTTGTTTACAGGATTAATTTTGATAATTGGATGCTGTCAGGGGGGAAAAAAAAGAGATTTGAGAGAGAGATTTAAAATACGAGGTCAAACCAGGACACCGGTTATTTTTTTATATTGTTAAAAAAAACTGTGATAAATTATGCCACTTGGCTGACATCATTTATGAAGTGTGTTAATGAACATTTACCTCGACATATACGTACATACTCACATTTAACAAGTATATTAAAAGTCCGTAAGCACTATAGATGTTGAGGGGAGTCATGTTTAGCAGTCAACCAATCCATAGGTCCGATCCAGTCCATATTTTTCAATAGCTGATTCTTAAAATATTACATTGGGGAAACCCAGTGTTGTAGAAGACATGTAAGGGATAATTCATGCCTAGCTGTGCATTAAATGATTTTAATGCGCGACATGGTGGTTGCCTGCTCGAAATGCATTAAAATCGTTTAATGCACAGCTAGCCGTCGATTATCCCACTTATATCATGGTCATTTGTCAGCACTGACAACTTAAAGCTGTTATTGATGTTCGCAGCGCAATATTTGACCGGAACGGTAAAATTGATGGTTATTTTCGTCAGTTAGATCTAACATATTCTGCCCAGGCATATAATAATAAAAATAAAAAGACAAAACAAATTAAGATTAAGCAACGTCTTCGTACTGACTGTTTAAGTGATTAAAGTGTAACAACTATTAAAAGATCATTTTAAATTAATTATATGCTATTGTTCTAAAGTTTAGGGTCAGTAAGAATTTTATAAATAACATTTTAAGTTATATTAAAATAGATTATTTATTTTACAATAATACTGTTTTTGGTTACACTTTATTTTAAGGTGTTCTTGTTACAGTGTAATTATACATTTAAGTACTGAGTTTATTAATTAACTACATGAACTAGGTTTGGTTCAGGGTTAGTTGTATGTAATTATGCATAATTTGTATTTATTACTATAGTAACTACATATAACCTGTGTAACAAGGACACTGTAAAATAAAGTGTTACCTTGTTTTTACTGTTTTTTGATCAAATAAATGAAGCCTTAATTGGTAAGCATAAGAGGCAAACTTTTTAACGGTAGTGTAAACCGTATCTGAATCATATTAATTGTAAAAAAAAAAAATGCTGTTTGTTAATCCCCTCCTGTGTTACAGTTGGCTGGCACAATTGCATACATTTAGTCATGAATTAACAAAATGTGATTATTGAATGTGTATTATCCAAGAACCTAAGCTTTCAGTTGCACCTAAAATGTTTCTCTCACCAGAGGTATTCACCAAAGAATGTAAATTGTACCAACCAACCCCTGTCTCCTTCCTGTAGTTATGTAATATATGTTATATTGAATATATAACTGACACTAATATTTTTCAGTTTGGCGACCTGTTGTTTGAGGAGGAGGCCGAGCAGTGTGCAGACCTGTGTCAGAAGGTTCTTCATTACTGCAGCAGCTGTGTGGACGGCAACAGGAGTCAGGCTTGTGCTACGCTGTACCTGATCATGAGATACAGCTACAGCTCTGCTAGTGTAAGACACCTCATAACAGACCACTCAATACCTCCCCTGATGAAAAATCCAGCATTGCTGGTCACCTTCATAGGTATGTTTTGCATACTGGGACCAGCATGTGATGCTGGTTGCTGGTCCCCAGCATGGAAAGTGGGAGTGCTGGTAGATCAGCTACACCAGCTCAGTTTAGCTTGAGAACAGCATGACTATGGTGGTCCACCATCCAGACCAACACTATAACAGCTCTAACCAACACAAACCACTCTGGACCAACAATCATGCTGGTTTATGCTGGTCTTTTCAGTAGTTTCTATTGCCAAATAAACGAAAACCACTTTCACCTTGTCTTTTCTCTGTTAAAATGCTAACATTGACAATGCTCGCTGTAATGTTTTTCTTCTCTATGTCTGTCTGTCGTCTGATAACACGAGCCTGCCGCTGCTGGTCGGCCATCTCTCTGTATGCACCAGGCTGATGGCTGGAGTATTTCCTCTGTTTACTCAATTTCTCACCCCCTCAGCCCTCCCCTACCAGATGGCCGTGTTGTTTGCCATCTCATTCATCTTTAATGGGGAAAGGATGGATTTCTCTCCCTGTCTGTCTGTTTGTTTGCTTGTTTGGTTTGTAAAAGGCTCCAGCAGTCGTTCCTGTCGTTAGTGTAACCTTGAATAAGTCATGTTGATTCCTTTCAGCGACAGGCCGTCTTTTCCCCCCCTCTCTGCTTTGTTTTTATGTTTCCTAAGGCCTTTTCTCACATTAGATTAAATGGTGAAAACAGTGAAGTCAGGTCTAAGCACAAATTCTGAATTAATCTTCTCAGCAGTGGCGATGTTGAGTCGTTTTTCACGGCAAAACTGACCTGATGCGATATTGGCGACGTACAGAGATGCCTCACGCATACGCTCAATTTAACATAATGGTGCCATTTAAATGATCCATTGGCAATTATACAGGGGTTAATGGGAGATCATTTTGCAGTTTCCTGATGCTAAGCAAGATGGATGCAGCATTTTCAGCTCCTGGCTCAAGCCTCCCCTGGAATCAATGATCTGAAACTATGACAGCAATGGCCGACCGCGCCTGGTACTGTGGCGTTTCCTTTCACAGCCTAACACCTGTATCTGACAATGTAACCTTCAATAACCTCAGCAGGGCCAACCCAGATAAATGACACAGCTCTAGTTGACAGGAACTTTTGGGGGAAGGGCTGTTTTCTAAATAGGAAACCTCAGGCAGTAATCAGACTTCTGCTGTCATGATGCTTTGGACATTCATACTTTGGAACAAAACTTGACATTAAAGGGATAGTTTAACCAAAAATGCTTACCCTCGTGTCTGTCCTAACCTGTATGACTTCTCTGGAAAACAAAAGGTGATGTTAGACAGAATGTTCATGCTGCTTTTTGCATATAATGAAAGTGAAAAAGGAAGGGTGCTGTCGAGCTACAAAAAGGCAAAAAAGTACATATAAATATTTTAAAAGTGGTCCATACACTGTATTCCACATTTTCTAAAGTAATATGAGTTTTGCATGAAGAAAATACCATAATTTAAGTTGAGAACCATATGAGAACCTGGCATTATTGAATATACATGAATTTTAAAGAATTCAATTTTTTTGGGTAAAATAATCCTGTAAGAAATCAATGTTTTGCCACTGAGAAAGTGGAGTTGGCATCCTCATCCATCTCAATAGAGATCAACAGTCATTGCACAGTCATTTCCGTGGGCATATGCTTTTGTTGAAGCCATCAGCACACATTATTATCATTTTGTTTTTTTGAGAGAGACCATGTACAATTTTAAACATAAATGCTATGTGCCAGAGTTAGCACAATAGCTTTTTTTCCATCTACAGTCCCAGTTAAACGTTTTTTTAAATAACCGTTTTTAACTGCTGAATTTCTGGTAAAAACTACATTACTGAAACTACTTGAATATTTCTGTATATATATATATATATGCAAATTTTGCAATAAACATAAAATATATTGTTTATATATTGATCTTTTATCAATTTATATATCTCCATCGTTTTTAATTGTATTGTCATTAGCAATGCTTAAATTGTAGTTCAGTCCCTCTTTAAAGCTGTTATGTACACAGTCTTGTAATTTTTGACAGATTTTCAAATGCTTTTTTTCTTCAAGTCAAAGTTTGTAATGTGACTCACCTAGCGGCTTGTTGGTTTGCTTCATGGCTTATAACTCTTTAACTGCATGCTGCCGTCGTAGCTCATGGGACCACAGAATTTTTTGAGCCTGGATTAAGTTTTCCAGAGTAGTTAGTCAATAAGTCTATCTGATATTAATCTGCTCTACATTGACTGTTAAAGAACAAAATTAATATTATTTATGTATTTATTTTACTGCTAGACTTTGTAGTACAGCATTGGCCAGCAGGGGCTAGCTGTGTTAGGCTACTTAGCCAAACCTTGACCCCTTGTTTTCTGCCCTTGCAGAATTTCTCCAGAGTCAAAATGCAGGTGACAATGTCTTTGGCCTCATTGGTTGGCAAGTCTTCAGACATCCATGAAGAGTACCTGCGTCGCTCTTTCAGAACTATCCTAGCATATGCGGAAGAGGACATGGAAATGCAGTCTACACAGCTGCCCTCACAGGTAAAACTTTGGCCTAAAGTTTAGACCTTTAGACCTTCAGCCCTTCAGCCCAATCAATAAGTATACTAATCATTTTCATAGATCATCTGTTGTAATGAATTACTTTAATGGTTTTGTCTCCACAGGTGGATGAACTCTTGAGGAATCTAAACAGTATCCTCTCAGATACAGTCAAGATGAAGGAGTTCCAGAAAGATCCGGAGATGCTCATGGACCTCATGTATAGGTACACATTTTCTTCTGCAGCTAAAACCAAGTCTGCATGTGGCTTAGGGATTCCAGTCCTGTGGGGTTTTTTTTCTCTGCTTCCCATTTTGCTGTGGTTTCTACTGTTTGTCTACTGTTTTTAGACTTACTATGGTAACCGAGTGGCACATTTGAGCCCTGTAGTGTAATAACTTATGCGAATAGTCCAGTCCACACTTTTCTTTGATATTATGAACAAAATTGTATTTATTTCCTCAGAGCATTAACCTACTTTTTAAATAAACCTACTGTTTGCTTTGGCTCCAGGATTGCAAAGGGTTACCAGACCTCTCCAGACCTGCGTCTAACCTGGCTCCAAAACATGGCAGAGAAGCACAACGGCAGGAAGTGTTTTACAGAGTCAGCCATGTGCCTGATCCATGCCGCAGCCCTGGTAGCTGAATATCTCAGCATGCTGGAGGATCACAAATACTTGCCTGTGGGCAGCGTCACCTTTCAAGTGAGTTATTATCGTGAGTAGGAAACGCTTGAATCGGCTCCCTTTCCGAAAAACAACAGTAGGCGTGAATTATGTCTCGGGTGCTCTTCGAACCCTCACACGCGGCTCGGTTTAAATGAGATCCATGTCCGACTGTGGTACATAATTGTCTCTCCCCACCAGAACATCTCTCCTAATGTGCTGGAGGAGTCTGCAGTCTCAGACGACATATTGTCTCCAGACGAGGATGGGGTTTGCTCGGGACGCTACTTCACAGAAAATGGCCTAGTTGGGCTTCTGGAACAGGCTGCCGAGCTATTCAGCAATGTGAGTTATCCGTGGAGCAAGGCGCCAACGACATAATCCAAATTAGCAGCCCATTCTCTTTTATGATACTCTGTATCTTTTCTGTACTATGATACTACTTATATTCACTATACTGTGTACAGTGTACATACTGTATGTGTATAACATAAATTTTTTTATTATATTTAAATACTATTTAATAATAATAAATATTTATTATTGTCATTATTATTATTATTAGTAATTTATTGTATATATTTATAATAACAATAATAATAATAATAATTGAAAGATCAAAAATACATAAACTATGTGTGTGGATATATTTATATTTCTTTATATTTATATATTTCTTTATATTTCATTTTTACATATTTTATATTAAACATGATTACACATGAAGTGAAATATTATATATTTTTATGAATGAAAAAAACTGTTCATTACTGCTTATCATTTTACAGGGTGGGTTGTACGAGGCAGTTAATGAGGTGTACAAGGTAATCGTGCCTATACTGGAGGCCCACAGAGATTTCCGGAAGCTCGCTTCCACACATGACAAGCTCCAAAGGGCTTTTGAGAGCATCATTCAAAAGGTAAAGCATACAAATGACATGTCCTCCTACATGAGTCTGCCAGGCAGGAAAAAAACTGTCTAATGTGTATGTGGGCCGATGGGAGGAAGTTGATATGTTGTGACATGCTATACTTGAGGCAAAACAATTTAAAACAGCATTTAGCTGTTATTTAATAGTTATTATTATACATTTCGTTTTATGAGCACTTTTGAGACGTTATATAGAATGTGTACTTTTAATTTTGAAGAAAGAAAACTGAATTCATATTTTCTTGCAAACTTTACTCCAATAATCTTTTTATTTATTTACATCTTCAAAAAAAAATTCAGTGTAAAGACAAAAAGTCAGTAAAAGTAGGGGAAAAACATACATAAAATGGTGACTTTATATAAATTTAAATCTAAAATCATGCATCAACTACTGTCTTTTATCGAAATGTTTATTTTTACTTTTCAGGGTCACAAGAGGATGTTTGGAACCTACTTCCGCGTAGGATTTTATGGCTCTAAATTTGGAGACCTGGATGAGCAAGAATTTATCTACAAAGAGCCAGGAATCACCCATTTACCGGAGATATCCCACCGGCTTGAGGTGAAATTTCTCTGGAACCCTCTGAAGTTCTGAACTGCATTTGTGATGAAGATGAATTTGAAGTTTGAAGTTTTTCTTAAGGTTTCAACAACAGGTTTTGATACTTTTAGGCAGTTCTGTAATGGTCTGAAATTTGCTCTGATATTATACGTAACGTAACTTACACATTTCGTTTGATCAGGAGCAACTTAGTAGTGAACCCTTTGTCTTCTAATTTTCCAGAACTTCTACAGTGAGTGTTTTGGAGATGGAGTTTTGGAAATGATTAAAGATTCCACACCAGTAGACAGAAACAAGCTGAATCCCAACAAGGTAAGTCTCATCAAATTTTGTTCTCTTCTCTTCAGTATGACCCTCATTAGCTTGAAAGGCCGTCGTCTGCCTCTACAGTCAAATCTCAATTGCCTCATTCAACTAATGTTACCCTCAAGGATTTATGTTTCCTTTAAGTGCCATTGAGATTTCCTAACATAGTGTGCTGATTTTCATCCATCACATCAGGTATACGTACAGATTACCTTTGTGGAGCCTTTCTTTGATGACTATGAAATGAAAGACCGCCTCACCAACTTTGAGAAAAACTTCAACCTTCGCCGCTTCATGTACACTACGCCGTTCACAAAGAGTGGGCGGCCGCGGGGGGAACTCAATGAGCAATACAAGAGGAAAACCATCCTAACCACCATGCATGCCTTCCCCTACATCAAGACACGGATCAACGTCATTCAGAAAGAGGAGGTAATCACAACAACCCTGGTCTGCTTCATCTGCAGTAGTGGTTTGATAAAAGCATTTGATAGACCAATTGCTCAATCAATCCCGCAACTCTTTTTTTTTATGTTTTCAGTTTGACCTCACGCCCATCGAGGTGGCCATTGAGGACATGCAAAAGAAGACGCGAGAGCTGGCTGAAGCCACGCACAGAGAGAAGCCAGATGCTGTGATGCTTCAGATGGTTCTGCAGGGATCCGTCACAGCCACTGTCAATCAGGTCTGAAACTTTAATGTACATTTTGTACCCTTTAAATATTCTGAGCTGTGTAAAAAAACTCTAAAACCAATGCTCTGGTAAAACATCTATCAATTATATATTAGTATACCTAATATATTAATACACATTGTCATGTTATTTGTTTTTTTTAATTTTACAAAATAAGTAATACATTTATTAGTGGTGCACCATATATGTCGCCGATATAATATTGGCCGATGGTCAATTTTTTACACACCGGTCGGTATCGTTCCGATGTCAAAATAGGGCCGATGTGAACAGGCCGATAATCATTCCTGTGTATTGACACGTGTGTAGATGTGTGTGTGTGTGGGGGGGTCGGGGGGATGTTTGTTTTTGCACAAGCGCATTCATTACGAGCGCAAGTCCTGTCAGTTTAAACATCAAGCGTTTTTCTGTCAGCCTTACTAAGGCTGTGTTTACACGGAAACGATCTGAAGAGAAAACGCAAAAGTGGCGTTGCGTTATCACTTTTTATTCTGCGTTTAGACGAGCGTTATGGTTGGGGAATCCGCGTGCATAAGAGGGCGCAAAAGTGTGTGAAATTCGATGTAGTATGCACTCCAGGTGGCTAGGTGGCAATGTGAATCACTGCCACACAACAACACCAATATCTTAGCATATTTTGTACAACTGCTGAAAAGACTCTTGTACGTTTTTCAGAACTGCTAGGCAACTTGAAGGTCCGATGTATGGAAATAATCTGACATGTTGGTTGTTATTTTCCTGTACTGGCGAATGCATGTGACGTAAACGGTGGAGCGTTTTTAAGATTTCCACTCTGGAGGGTGGTTTCACTTTTTTGCGTTTTTAAGCCCCCAAAACGCCATTTCCGTGTAAACGAAAGGCACATCCGATAAAATATTTTTACGTTTTCACCCGGAATCGTTCTCGTGTAAACGGGGCCTCTGAGAACGAGCAGAGAAAGTGAAAGCCCCGGTCGCGCGCACTCACCGTTTTCAAACTGTCTTGCTCTCTCTCCCTCCCTCGCGCATATTAATGAATTGAGTTGACTGAATATCCTTGAGAATAAACGATGGTAAAAGGTCGCAAGACCGAAATTTTTTGTTTCTGAACTACACTGGTTGTGAATTGTGCTAAAATAACGTTGCCTTATCTTCTCTGAAAAGCTTTCCACACATTCAGATGACATAAACCACACTTTCAATAAACAAACAAAAAAATCTATCAAGTGATGAAATGTTTTCTGTGTTGAGACAAATCTTGTGCGATGTCCTAAACTGCCTGGATAATCACACAACGTGTGCCGTGGTCCGTTAATGACACGTCCGATCAGTGTTGCCAGATCTCGCGAGACAAATAAGCAACCAGGCCCGTGAAAATAAGCCCAGAACAAGTGACTCTTTCTCATAGACAGTAAAAGAGCTTTTTCTATGGAGCCCCCCTAGGTTCCGGGAAGAGAAAAATAAATAAACTGTGTGCACACGGTTTTACAATCCGTGGGGACGGATAGTTTTAAACTGTGGGTACAGATTGTCAATTTACACCCATGTGGACAGATTGGTAAACTGTGCGCAGTTGTGTAAAACTGTGCACACGGTACAGTTTATTTTTCTTCAGTAATGAAGCTTGGCTGTCCATCTAGTGAAAAATGTTGGTACTGCGCCCAAATAAAATCTCACTGAAAGCTAATTTTTTGAGATATCAACTTAAAATTTGGAACACAACTTCTTCAGATTTTTGGCTTACATTTTCTTGCAGTTTTAGAGTAAAATATATTTTGTAATATATATTTTATATAAAATATAAATAATTATATTTTTACATTCATTTTCATAAACTCAAACTTGTATAACTTTTTTTCTGTTTCACTTTCATAATTTCATAATACTTCACTTCAACAATAATATGGCAAATGTCTTCTTTAAAACAAGACCAACCATCTATATTCCAAAGCATTCTTGAATTACAACCATTTAAGTTTGGATAGTGATTTTCATGTCTATCTATGCGAAAAAAAGGGGGAGTGACAGTTAAAGGGTTAAACAATATTAAACTATAATATCTATATCTATAATATCTAAAATATAATTAATATATAAAAACTCTCCTACAGTCCAGTCACCATCAGTTGTGACGGTCGCGACTCGCACGTATTTTCATTTAAACGTCACTCACTGACATTTCCCAAACCAGAAAAAAACGATTGCCCTGCTCTGCCTCTGATTGGCTAGTACTCGTTGCCATCTGGGTCAGAGCCAATTAGAAGCAGGATGTGGGTGGGAAAAAAACTCTACTGTCTCCTGTGTGTATGGGGAAAGGGGAGGGACAGAGGGAACAGGCAAGACAAACTCCTACGTTTAAATAACATATAGAAAATATCTGCATGACAACGAGCTGGGAACAAGCCCAAATAAGCAACTACACTTTAGAAACAAGCCCAAAAAAAACGCGACCCGCGACTACCAATATTTTTAAGCGACTTTACAGAAAAACAAGACCAAAGTCGCTTATAATAAGCGGACTTGGCAACACTGCGTCCGATTCGCGAACTAAAGACTCATTTGAACCGTTTCACTTTAATGAATCGTTAAAAACAACTGATCTGTCCAACACTGAACTCAAGAGATATAAATCGGAAACACTTTACAATAAGGTTCCATTTATTAAAGTCTAGTTAACTACATTAGTTAACATTCTATTAATATTAGTTTCTATGCGGATTTACTCCATGACAAAACCACTCCAGTCATTCTAAAATGATTCATTCTTTCCAAATAGAGCTATTCAAGTCATCTGGTGAAATTGTTTTTATATCGCAATATATATCGATATCGACATCGGTAAATATCGGTATCGGCCATAACAGCAATATTAATATCGGTTATCGGTATCGGCCACAATTTTCACATCGGTGCATCACTAACATTTATATATATTTTTTATTTTACAAAATAATAAAATAGCAAGCAAGAAAAAGTAACAGTATAAAGTCATTTTTAATATTACAAAAAATGTATTTAATAATTGCTATTCTTTTAAACTTTCTATTCATCAAATAATCATGGTTTCCACAAAATATTAAGAATGTTTTCAACATTGAAAATAATAAGAAATATTTCATATTCATATTTCATTTCTTGAGCACCAAATGATTTTTGAAGGATCATGTGACACTGAAGTCTGGAGTAATGGCTGCTGAAAACTTCAGAGGAATAAATTACATATAAAAATATATTCAAATAAAAAATATTATTTTAAATTGTAATATTTCATAATACTATGATGAGACTTACTGTATTTTTGATCAAATAAATAATCTTCTTTCAAACTCATTAAAAAAATTCATACTGACCCCAAGTACACACTGTAAAGTTTCAGGAGTGACAACTGCATTTAAATGCGGGAGTGAGTCCCCTAAATTATCATTCCATGTGTGTATGGAACACGACTCGCTCTCGAAATGGTGATGATTGACACCTTGGTAACCATAGCAACAAGCTGGCATCTCGTGTGTCTGGTATCCTCTATTCTGATCAAAGAATATTACAGCAACGAAAGACTCGTTATATTCATAAATTTTAACTAAAGCACAGTTGATGTATTGCCATGTCCACTTATTAAATGTGTTATGGGGCTTGTTGTTTAAGCTTGGCTCATAAAATAATCGAGTTTACGGAGTTATTAAAGTGAGCAAGTGCGGGCTGCGATATTTTGGTCTGTTTTAAAGCATTTGGATTTGTTTTGGTTTATTGTGGGCTTGTTCTTGTTCACTGTTCTTCAAGCACTGATCTGGCAACAGGAATGAGTCGAGGCTTGTACCGCTTTCCCTGTGATTTCTTTCACACAACTCAATGTTGAAACAGAACGAAATTCAATGACGTCAAGGCTGTCAAATGATTGGTTATCAAGGCACATGTGATCAAAGTTAGCCATTATGATTTCTCCAATGGTAGAGCCACGGACCCCCGTATCTCCCAATAATAACTCCCTCTCTGACTGTGTAGAATTTTTGTAAGTGCGGTTGTCACTTCCTGCTTTTTTCAGGAGATAATTCCATTTTAGAATAGCGGTTGTCACTCCCGTAAATTAATGAACTGTGTATGTACTAAACAGGATTAAGCAATAAAGGGTGAATTGACAACTAAATGCATTTGCAGTGTGTACTCGGCCTATATGTTTATATATATATATATATATATATATATATATATATATATATATATATATATATATATATATATACATATACATATACATATATATATATATATATATATATATATATATATATATATATATATATATATATATATATATATATATGTACATGTATATGTATGTATTATTAATAAATACATAAGTAAATTATTTTGAAAAATTATTTTTCTGATT
Source organism: Tiaroga cobitis (assembly GCA_030578255.1). Lineage (NCBI taxonomy): Eukaryota > Metazoa > Chordata > Actinopteri > Cypriniformes > Leuciscidae > Tiaroga > Tiaroga cobitis. Next base: position 25,981,679 of record CM060598.1, read on the forward strand.
TTAAATAACCATCAATGGGGAAAGATGCTTTTTTGCGTTCAGATGATGTAGTTACTGCATGTACCAGCAGAGGCTAATGAGCCCATGCTAACCAACCAACCAAATTTGGATCCCTTGACATAAACACTGGCTCAGTCACTTTCCCAGTCACCCAGACTCCTTCCATGCCTCTTCTACTGCTGATGTGGTTTTTGAGTACTTTAGGTAATGTGAGTACAGTATAGATGAGTAATGTAAATTTTAGGGTTGCAAGCATTCATAATGATGCTCCCGGCGTCTCTGTATTTATTGTGATGTCTGAAGCTGCAAAGTGACAGTTTACAACACCAATCAAGTTCAAAACATATCTAAATCCTGTGCATATGGCTGCGGTTACGTGATAAATGCCCTTTGGGGAAACAACATACAAAGAGCGCGGCAATGCCTCTGCTCCTGGCTCCATGGTGACATCACTCACACAAAGACTTATTCATGATCTTTCCCTTATGTGTTGACTTTACCTTGTGGCCTCCAAATGGATGAAGCATTCATTTTCTCCGTTAGTGCTGTGGGAGTGAGGGGGGGCTTTTCTTTCCTTTTCTCACTGTTGTGTGTCTCTGCAGGGTCCATTGGAGGTGGCCCAGGTCTTCTTGAATGAAATCCCAGCAGACCCCAAGCTCTTCCGTCATCACAACAAACTGCGTTTGTGTTTCAAAGAGTTCATACTGCGGTGAGTTGCCTTTTCCAGTGGAAAAGAGATATGCACATAAAATTTTCAGTCAAGTATGATCGAATGAAGCAAGTTTTCTATCGTAGGATCAACGCAAATGTGGACGTGTCTTTATTTTAAAGTGATTGGTTTGTTTAAAGTTCTTTATTTGAAAGTTCGCTGAAATACGTGGACGAAAGACACCCGAGGGGCTTTTCTGCAAGCGGAGAAACCCCGTCTTAATGTCACCCAGCTGCATTTGTTTTGCATAATCATCATAATGTTTAAACCAAGACTCGAAACGAATTAAGATTTTGAATACAGTGATTCTTTCCCAAGATGTATACACTTTGTATGGAAATATTACATATTGATTTTTACAGACGGAATAGTTCATGCTGGATTCTGGGCCTTGATTGCTGCCAGCGTGCAGACAAATATTTACTGTAATTTAAAATTTGTTTATTTTTCTCCATAATCCATCCAAGCTAGCACAAACCTTCTCTAGCCAAGATACTGTTATTTATGCCAAGACGTTATAGCCTTTTAATTCTATAACTAGACCGTTTAAGATATTTTTTGAAAGGTATAGAGCCATTTCAAATCAATTTTAAAAGTAGATCTAGAGCACATTTTCACTTTCCTCAGCGTTCCCTTTGTGACTTTGTTGTTGAGCAAGTTTTTGGGGAATAAAACTTAATTGTTGAGTCTCCTTATTAAACTCATTTGTTTATTTCTGTCCAAATGCAGATAATTGCACCAATTATTCATCGTCTGGTGCTCTGCTGCGTGTGTTGTGTTGCTAATGCTGTTGTGATTGCATATCTGCAGGTGTGGAGAGGCTGTTGAGAAGAACAAGCAACTCATCACTCCTGATCAGAAGGAGTACCAGCAGGAGATGAAGAAAAACTACAACAAACTGCGAGAGAATCTGAGGCCAATGCTGGAGAGAAAGATCCCTGAGCTCTACAAGCCCATCATCAAACCTCGCATCGAGAATAGGTACACCTATTAGTGGTATACTTGACCTTTGACTCAGCTATCAGTGAATGAAGGCAATATTCTTTCGTGTTCAGTAGTACTTCCATAATTGGTGCTAAAAGAATAGCTCACCCCAAGATTTTGTCATTATGAGCTACTTTATTGTGCTTTTATAGTGATATTTTGGAGACTGTTGTATGCAAAAGATTATTTAAAACAAATTTTAGTCACACTTTAGTTTGGGGAACACATATTCACGATTAACTGACTTTTGCCTCAAAGTCACTGCATATTAATAGTTAGTAAGGTAGTTGTTACGTTTAGGTATTAGTAAGATTAAGTAATGTAGAATATATGGTCATGCAAAATAAGGCATTAATATGTGCTTTATAAGTACTGATAAACAGCCAATATCCTAGTAATTGTATCTGTAGTCTAAAGTAGTGTGTAAAAAGTTTGGGGTCGAAAATATTTTTTTTATGTTTTTGAGAGAAGTCTGTTGTGCTCACCAAGGCTGCATTTATTTAATCAAAAAATACAGTACAAAACTAATAATGTTAAATATATATTCAAACAAAAAAGTAGTTTTAATTGTAATTTTAAAATGTAATTTATTCTTCAATGCAACATGATGCTTCATTATGAAATGAAATAATTTTATGAAATAACTATGATAATAATAAGAAATGTTACAATTATTTCAAAGTTAAAAAACTGTGCTGCTTAATTCTTTTGAGAAAACCACGGGATTCTTTGATAGAAACTATATTTTATATATATTGTTACATATAAACAATATATATAAAATATAATTAATATATAATAAAAATATAATATAATATTAATATTGTTTTTTTATTAATTAAATATGTATTATCTATTAATTAATACCTTCAGTAATGCCATAGTGAAAGATATCTCAAATTCGAGAAAGGAGTTGACTTTGGTTATCGGTTTTTTATATATATATATATATATATATATATATATATATATATATATATATATATATAAATATATAAATATATAAATAAATAAAAAAATCAAAGAAACTCAATCACTTCTTCTGTAAAGCTACATGATTATTACCTGTTGTGCAGTAATATTTTTACTATTAAAATATAGAATATTTTTTGACTTATGATAGCAGTATCTGGGTCTATTCTTGCATTATAAACTATAATTCAGTGGCGTTGTTCGCCATTTTCTGTATATGCAGGTAAATCTGTATAGAGCTGGATCCATGAGATGCTTTATATACAGGAGATAGGACTATTTGAGAGTTGCACAATGCCAAACATTGATTGTGTGAACGTGGTCAATCAATGTGAGCACTCATATTGCACAGCGCAGCTATTTTTGTGGAGATATTTCTTTCTAACATTGCAGTCACTGCTTAAGCTCCTGTTCCCTCTTGTGTTTGTAACAACAGGGATTCCTTCAAACGGCACAGCCTCCGTCGGACACAAGATGAAAATTCATGATGTCAAGAGAGCGTCTCTAGAGGATATCAAGGGAAGGATGTTGCAGTGTGCCAGGAAACAAGAGCTTTGTCAGCTGATAATTAGATGACTCGAGCAGAGTATCATGCACAGTGTTAAAAGCCCCTGAAAATATCCTAGATTGTTGTATTCGGTATGCTGTATATATATGGAATTGATTTTCAGGGATTTAGATCTTGCATTATTATTTGTTTATAATTGGTTTTAGAACAAAAAACCTTAGCCAGGCACTTTTTATTTTATTTTTTACTTGTTTTCTGGTTATGGTGTTAATCTTCCTTATTATGTTACAACATATTGTATTTTTAACTAATACAATAATTGTTACACATGTTACATGTTAGGAAAAAACCTACAACCTTAAATTAACTGCTTCAAGAACGAAAGCCTGATCAATATTTAAAAGCCACTGAGAGCATCAAAGATGTAAAAAAACGACAGATAAGATGTGATAATGGTATAAAACAGATCACCTCTTCATTTGTACGTTTACATATTGCTAATATAGTTTAAATCATGATTACTCTATTCCTTTTTTTCGATGTATATTGTATTTGTAAGATTTATAAGATACAGTTTTGTATATATAGTTATATTTTATTTATAGAGAATATTTAGCTCCTATTCCATTATTAAAATGTGACTGTATCCGATCAGAATAAAAGTAATGCAGGTTTACAGAGACAGAAGAAAACCATCTGTTAAAAAGTGCAGAGAACGAGCACATAAAAATGTTTACCTTTTCCTTTTTCCAAATGTTAAATAAATAACTGTAAATGGTGTCAAATCTATTTTTTTTTTGGTTCATTGATCAAATATACCAGTAAACAATTAATGAGTCATTCTTCTCAAATTGTTTTTCCCCTTCTCAATTTGTCAAGTCCACTGCACATAAGCTCTGTTGTTTTTTTCTGTTTTCAGTGCTTCATTCTATCTGTTACACATTACTCTGAAAACTATGAGAACTTTATGTTGGTTTTAAGTGCATATGTCATTACAATTTCAACTTGGTTTATTTCTGTCTAAAAGCACAAATGAATAAATACTGTGTATATAAATATTTTTGCCAATGAAACTTAATAAAAAAACGCCTCATGCTTATAACCTTTTGTGCAGTAAGATGTTGTGAAATTTTAATTTGACTCTTTTTATAGCAGTGTCTGGGGTCTTTTCTTGCATTATAAACTAATTCATTGGCGTGGTTCGTCAATTTCCTAAACAGTATGCATTGCAAACAGGTCACAGGTAAATCCCATAGACAGTAAAGGTAAATCCTTATGAGATCCACCACAGCTTGCTGGCGCTGCATGATGACGTACATCACATGAGACGGTGGTTCAGCGGCTTTTCAAGCGTTGTAGAACTGTCACAGGGAGGAACAGGTTCGTGAAACAACTCTCGGTATCTATAAAATGATTATTAGCTTTTGTTGCTGCCGTACAAAACAGCTATTGCAGTTTATTGTCAGTTGCATATTTTTCCTGTGCGAAAATCTGAAGAATCAGAAAAGAAAACAAGGAATCTCACTTCAGTAGCTGAGTAGCGTTTTATTAAAGTGTATTAAAGCTGGTTTGTTGAGAAGGTTTGAACACTTTGACTGCAGGCTTCCCCGTCGAGTCTCACGCGCTTTAAACCTGTATCGAAGTCAGTGTAAAACAGTGGTTCTCACTTCTCAGTTCTGGCCCTGAAGTCCTCTAGCTCTGCACTGTTTTGATGTTTCACTTTAACTAATTTACACCCTTCAATGATCCACACATAAGGGTTTTGAAACTTCTGTTAATAAGTACGTCTTGGTGCGTAGAGTCGTTTAATCGTGACGTCAATTTGTAGGCCAATTCTCAGAGTTCTCTCCACACTTTCCTATTAGGTTTATAATAAAGGGCTGTGTTTACAGTACTTAAAAGAGACTTAAAAAAATTCCGGTTACACACAATAACTTAGTCACCATGAAATCAAAATGGATAATTCTTTATTTTTATTTTTATATATAATATTGCAGTATTTATTAAATAATAAGTTGTGTGCTCTCATAATCTTTAATCAAAATAACTTCCCTTCTCTGATGACGTGTTTACTGGCGAGGGCAGGTTAACCTGTCACTCACATAAGATGACAGCAATGGCAAACCACAACCGTCCAATCAATTCCCGATAGACAAAATCAAGTTCCACCCTACATTTTCTTATTCGAGTCATGCAGAAATTCACAATATCTATTTTCTAAATACATGTTGTTGTAAACAATTAATCCATTCGTTTGATTTTTTAAAAATGACTGTCAATTTTAAACAAAATGTCATAACTCAATCTTCTGGTGAAATGACACTGTACATTCTCCAATTTTTTAGGGCCGGTTTACACAGAACATGTTTTTGCAGTTAAAATGCAAGACGCAGCTAAGGTGAATGGAAAAATGCCAAAGGTATAGTGACGCGTTTTTGAAAAGTTAAAGAACTTAACTTAACTTGAGCGCCGTGATTTGAGAATGCCATGTGTGAAAAGGTGCTTGCACAACAGGTAGAGCCATGTTTACATTGAAAAACAATGGAAAAGTAGTGCAGTGGAAATGCAAAATTGTGTTCTGTTTGAATGGTCCCGCTTAAACTCTACCACTTTCTTACAATCGATTGCAACTTTCTATCCAGTCATCAGCTATACTAGTGCAATGCCCGTACAAAATCTGTTTTTGTGTATTTTCAGTAATTGTTGGTTTGGTATGTTTGAGTTGCTGAATAGCCTAGGCTACTATTACACAGGAGCCTAAACTCTGAGAAAACGATAACGTTAAGCGCACCAGAATAACATATAATATTCAGAATGAAACAGTGTAGCTGACTTACAGATTCAGTTAACATCCACAAATGAATAAGCGCGACGATTCAGGGGAGGTTCAGACCTTGGCTGGAGCAGCTACACAGTGAACTCGGAGAAAACGCTACCCTTGAGCAAACAGTTTGTGAATAGGCTACTACAAATGATGGCCGTGAATAAAATATAATATTCAGATATTTTTAAACCACAACCCTCAATGTCAGAATGTTTATTTTGGGGAGTGGCCACTCAGTGTGCAGTGTGAGAGGGGGAGTGGCCACTCAGTGTGCAGCGTGGAGGGGGAGTGGCCACTCAGTGTGCAGTGTGAGAGGGGGAGTGGCCACTCAGTGTGCAGCGTGGAGGGGGAGTGGCCACTCAGTGTGCAGTGTGAGAGGAGAGGGGGAGTGGCCACTCAGTGTGTAGTGTGAGAGGAGAGGGGGAGTGGCCACTCAGTGTGCAGTGTGAGAGGGGGAGTGGCCAATCAGTGTGCAGTGTGAGAGGAGAGGGGGAGTGGCCACTCAGTGTGCAGTGTGAGAGGAGAGGGGGAGTGGCCACTCAGTATGCAGTGTGAGAGGAGAGGGGGAGTGGCCACTCAGTGTGCAGTGTGAGAGGAGAGGGGGAGTGGCCACTCAGTGTGCAGTGTGAGAGGAGAGGGGAAGTGGCCACAGTGTGCAGTGTGAGAGGAGAGGGGGAGTGGCCACAGTGTGCAGTGTGAGAGGAGAGGGGGAGTGGCCACTCAGTATGCAGTGTGAGAGGAGAGGGGGAGAAGCCACAGTGTGCAGTGTGAGAGGAGAGGGGGAGTGGCCACTCAGTATGCAGTGTGAGAGGAGAGGGGGAGTGGCCACAGTGTGCAGTGTGAGGGGAGAGGGGGAGGGGCCACAGTGTGCAGTGTGACAGGAGAGGGGGAGTGGCCACTCAGTGTGCAGTGTGAGAGGAGAGGGGGAGTGGTCACTCAGTGTGCAGTGTGAGAGGGGGAGTGGCCACTCAGTGTGCAGTGTGAGAGGGGGAGTGGCCACTCAGTATGCAGTGTGAGAGGGGGAGTGGCCACTCAGTGTGCAGTGTGAGAGGAGAGGGGGAGTGGTCACTCAGTGTGCAGTGTGAGAGGGGGAGTGGTCACTCAGTGTGCAGTGTGAGAGGGGGAGTGGCCACTCAGTGTGCAGTGTGAGAGGGGGAGTGGCCACTCAGTGTGCAGTGTGAGAGGGGGAGTGGCCACTCAGTGTGCAGTGTGAGAGGGGGAGTGGCCACTCAGTGTGCAGTGTGAGAGGGGGAGTGGCCACTCAGAATGCAGTGTGAGAGGGGGAGTGGCCACTCAGTGTGCAGTGTGAGAGGGGGAGTGGCCACTCAGTATGCAGTGTGAGAGGGGGAGTGGCCACTCAGTGTGCAGTGTGAGAGGAGAGGGGGAGTGGGCCAGGGGAGTGGGCCAGATTGGCCAGCGGCTAGAGCGGCAAAAGCCAATGTGTGGTTCTTTTACCGATATATTTAACAATATCTTTTGCATTTCTAATCCAAACAACGTAACAAACTCGGCACTGCACTTAGGCTACTCGTGCCCGTAGCAAGACACCTGTCAAGTTTGAAATCCATCGGACTAACGGTTCGAGAGATATGCGATTAACAGACAGACAGACGTTCCTGGAATTTATAGATATATACAACAAATTTCACAACCATTACAAAAGTATGTTCTACTGTATGAATGTATGCAGTGTGAATGAAATCTGAAAATAGTGCGGTGACTTAAGGAATCAGTTGCGTTGCTTCACTGCCATTTACAACTCCTTTCCCATTAGTCCGGGTGATATGTGAAAATTATGTTCACTTTTCATAAAAGCATGAAACTTGGTACACATGTACAGTTTAAGGCCCTGAACATTTTCAGAAATGGAGCCATCGCAAAAACACCTCGTGCATTCATTCGTGGTGGCATTGAACATTCGTGGTGGCCATTTTGCTTTTTGCCATAACTGAATTATGTATTTTGTATTATATCTCCTGAACCAAACATGATAACATGGAAAATTTTATGTCTTCCACTATGTTTTGATGGTCAAGGATTACAATGATACCATATACAACTTCATAAACTGTTCAGGTGAGTAGTTAATAGTGAATTCGGTGACGTTGTGAGAAGGATTACAGAAAATTTGCGAAGAAAAGTGTTCAGATGAAATCGTAGAGAGGGTGTGAACATGAACTTTACATGTTACAGCATGAGCTAGAGATGAATCTTCCGTCTGCTCGCTTTCTGATTGGGTATTGTTTCGTTTAACGTGATAATCTCCAGAGCGTGCGCGCGTTTGTCCTCTGGGTTCCCCCCACACAACAGGATTTCTGATTCGATTCGAGATCGGTGCGGTTCCAACGTTCTTCCGAGCAGATTCAGTCACTCTTAACACACTACACACCACAGGAAAATCTGATAAGATCACCTGTAGAGCCATCAAACTTGGCATTGTCGGAAGGGGAGAAATTGGTCCAAAATCATCCTGAATATCTTGTAGTGTATACCCAGCATAAGTGATGAGTTTGAGAATACCATGGATTTCAGAAATAAGGGCTTCTCTAAAAACAGACATTATGAAGTGGCCAAAAGTGTCCAGCTGAAATTCAAAAGACATGCGAGTTGGTTGACGTGATTGGAAATGGGAAACCCCTTCGCAGAGGACAGCAACAACCTTCTGAAGCTGAACTCAAGAGAATTAACAGACCAAGCTGTTGTGGATGCTGTTCGGGTTGCAGAGAGGAAGGGCCAAGAGCAGTACAAACTCTTTGTTGCAGTGAGGATGTAGGGCACAGAATGCATCACTGCCCCTTTAAAGAGGAACAAGCTCCCTCTTTTTAAAACAGCTCCAATAAAAGAGGACAGTCCAAGACAAAACTCGCTGAAAAATGACTTTGCACTGTTTTCCAGACTCTACATTTCCTGTCAGACCCTTGATGGGAACCTAGAAAACTTCTTCAAAAACAAAAATCAGGCCTACTCTCCTCCATCACTCTCACTTCATGGTGGACTACGCTTGGGAAATAAAGCTGATTGGCCTAGAAAACAGTCTGAGCAGTGCCGAAGAAAGTGCCTCATGAAATAGTGCCTCACTTTGACCTCACTTTGACAGTGAGGTCTAAATATTAGATGGGTCAGCAGTCATCAACATGCTGAAACCAGGCGTAGCAAGGTTTCCAGCAAGATCTTTGTACCCTATATTAAAGAGAAACTTGAACGGGTCAACAGAGTGGATGTAGTATGGGACTCTATGAAGTTAAGAGCTTAAAATCCCAGAAGCGGGGAAAGGGGACAAGAACAAGAATGGATGGAAAAAAACAAGTTAGCAAACCAACTAGAAAGACTTCCTGAGAGTGGATCTTTTACTTTCTGGCCAGGAACTTTGTGAAAATGTTGACTACCAAACAAGTTGTTTACACATGCTGACCCAATCATCTCACCCACCACAAGAATCAGATCAGATTGCCCCTTGCACACACGAAGAGGCAGATACAAGGATGCTACTCCATGTGGCGGATGCTGCAAGAAAAGGATTTAAAAAGTTCACCCTGCGCACTGTGGACACAGATGTTGTGGTTCTAGCCATTGCACATGTGTCAGGTCTGGACATTGAGGAGTTGTGGGTGGCATTTGGGACTGGCAAGAACTTCAGATACATACCTGCTCGTGAGATTGCCAAGTCTCTGGGTCCTGACAAATCCAAAGCCCTTCCTGAGTTCCATGCCTTCACTGGCTGTGACAGTCTCTGCATTTGCAACCAGGGGCAAGAAGACAGCATGGGATACCTGGAATGCAGATGACATGGCAACAGAGGCCTTCATGGCTCTGTCAAAGGCTCCAAAAAGCATTCCAGAGGAGGACATTTCTGTTGTGGAGCTCTTCACAATTCTCAACTCAACACTGATCAAGCTCATCTTGAGTTCACAAAGAAAGGGAGGAGGAATGGCGCAAATCCCCCCAACTAAGGATGCACTGCAGTCAAGTCAAGTCACCTTAATTTATATAACGCTTTTTACAATATACATTGATTCAAAGCAGCTATTAGGTATTAGGTATTAACTTAGGGGCTGCTTACACAACATCGTTTTCAACTGAAAACAGAAAACACTCAATGCAGTCCAGCCGTTCATCCACACGACAACGGCGGCCTGGTGGCCCGAGAACGCGAACCCCGAAATAGGTTTCAAAGTGCAAGCTCTTGAAAAAGAGTTTTGAAAATGATACCGTCATTCTTATCTCTTTACTCTTTACATTCACTGCATTGTCAAGGTTAATGAACAAAAAGATTAAGCTTTTTAAACTCTACACAACATACGTGCAACAGACATGATATTATAGAGTCTAGCCTTGGTCATCAGATACTGTGATTTCCTTCTCTCATCCCTAAATTCACCATTAACTATTCACCTTAACAGTTTATGTCATTGTATATGGTATCATTGTAATACTTCACCATCAAAACACAGGGGTAGACATCATCTTTTCTGTATTATCATGTTTGGTTCAGGAGAAATGATACACAATACATAATTTGGTTATGGCGGAAAGCAAAATAGCCGGGCCACCACTAGGCGTTTTTGCGATGGCTCCATTTCTGAAAATGTTCAGGTACAAATGTCCCCAAACTGTTCAAGAGTACCAAGTTTCACGCTTTTATGAAAAAGTGAACATACCACCTAAAATTTTGCACATATCACCTGGACTACATGGCCTCATCGGATAGTAAAATGTCAATCAGATGCACAATTCAGAATCTCGGTAGGACATAGTAATTACTTTTCACCTACTTTTTTATGATCATTATGAATTCAGACATAGTACTTATTTCACAAAAAAAAAAAAACTTCAATAATCCGCTTTACTCAGATGTACGTCACAATTTGGAATGAATGGTCTGTAACTGCTGTCGTTTCATCGCAACTTTAAACAGGAATTTTGAAGTCACTGTGTTTAACCTAAAAAGTTGCTTAGATATTGCTATATTTGGATTAAAACTGTGGGTTGTGTTTGTCAAGGACAACACATCCTTTTTAATATATATGGTGTAGAAGAAAACGTAAAAGTAACTAATAACTACAGACTATGGGCCAGATTTACTAAACAGGGCAAATTAGCATGAGAGCAAAATGAAAGAACGTGCAAATGAAAGAACACAGACCAGACGCATCCGGAATCGGATCATTTCCATAATGACCAACGCAATCTACAGAGAGCAGAGTGAATTAGCGTCTGGTTTAAAGGATAATTCCGGTATTTAACACTTTGAGTGTATTTTCTAGTTTGTTTTGGATGAACTAGAGTGGTGGACTTAGAAATATTGACGATGGGTCCTCAGGGCTCGAAATTAACTTTTTTACTTGGTAGCACTGGTGCTCCCAACTTCAAAAAGTTAGGAGCACCAGCAAAAATTTAGGAGCACCACAACTACAAATTATGTATTAACAGATTTCATTTCACTGGGGCTTTACACATCATGTGGCCAAGATTTTAAATTTGGTCTTCTGGCTCCATCTCACCCCGATAATATTGGCACATGATTTGTCATTTGCATACGTCATCATGTTAATCGCAACTTCGACATGTTAAATCGTTCTTATCCCATGAGCTGCAACATAGGTTTGATATAGTGAAGGCAAGCTCTTCTTTGGCGATGGTTTAGCCTATGCGGTTATATTTGACGTATTAGCTCTGCCAATAGAGAGGAACGACCAGCAGCATCCTGCCGATTAAAAGCCCAATAATCGAACCTGATTTGTTTGCCACACCTGTCCCCACATTTTTTGCTAGGCACTCTATTGCTATTAATATGCTGTATTAATCTTTGTTAATCTTAGTTAATAAAAATACAGCTGTTCATTGTTTGTTCATGTTACTTCACAGTGCATTAACAAATAAAAAACAATTATTTGTAGGCTATTAGTAGGCTACACCCTAAATGTTGAAATTAACATTAACAATGGTTAACAAATTAACAAAGTGCAGTTTATTAATAGTACATGTTAACTAGTATAGTTAACTAGAATTTAATAAATGGAACATTATTGTAAAGTGTTAGGCTACCGATTTCTTATACACCGATTCAGACGTCTCGTGAGTTCATTGTTGGACAGATCAGTTGTTTTAACCATTCATTAAAGTGAATCGGTTCAAACGAGTCATTAGTTCGCGAATCGGACGTGTCATGAGCATGGTGATGAGGCACATGTTGTGTGATTATCCCGGCAGTTTATTTTTAGCACAATTCACACTCCACGGTAATTCAGGAGAAAAAAAACTCCGAATACTCCACGTGAAACTTTGGTCTTCCGCCCTTTTTCTATCGTGTCAAATGATTTTGATTAATGCGCGAGGGAGAGATCAAGACAGCGCTCGTATTGTTTGAAGACGTGAGAGTGCGCGCGCGCGGCCGGGGCTCTCTCTCTTACGTAGACGCGCCCTGTCAAGCGCAGCAGTCATTCTATTCTACATCACTCACCGATCAAATAAGGCTTTGGTAATAATTTAATGCAGGAACCCCCCTGGATTGGTTATATAACGTTGGATAAAAAAATGGTCCGGCCATCGCGTATCAGCGCACAAGGTACACACTGTGAAGTAAGTTGCAAACGTTTTTTAGAGAAATGAAAACAGGTCGCACCACAACCATTATTTGCACTCGCACAAATGCTCCCAAATATATTTTTAGGTCGCACAGATTAAATTTCAGGAGCATATGCGACCAAAATGGTCGCAATTTCGAGCCTTGGTCCTGTCTCGACTTTTTGACTATTTTAGAATCGCCTCTGAGCGCTTCAGAGTGGCTGTCTATGTGCATGCTCAAACATGTCCTTAAAACAACCCTTAACGTTCGTTTTCAAAACTGTGCAACTCACCGAGTGTTTAGTGGTGTTTGTTGATGATTAAAAACAAATATATCGGCGCAATGTATGCTTTCAATCCGTGTTATTTGCTATAGTAGAACTATTTTTTCAGATACCTCACAACCGCGTATAAACTTCCGCTCGATATTTGAGTCTGAAGCGTTAGCACACTCCCGACCACTTGATGGCGACAACCACTTTGCCGCAGTTGCTCAGCTCACGCTATCCTTCTGAGAGACTGTGGCCCTGTCCCAAATGGCACACTCCGGACTTGTGGATTTCCTCAGAGTCCACACTTCGGTGACGTCATGTAGTGCAGACCTATAGGGCCCTTAGCGCGAGTCCGTGAGGGCGCATTGAGAGGTATTTTTGGGACAGACTCGATCGTCACGCCAGAAGCAAGAAGACGGTCTGATTGTTGTTATGGACAGGAGCTACAGGTTCGGGGAAATATGCTGCCTATTGTTGTTGTGTTTACATGTGACTCACTAAAGCCATGACATTCTGTTCTATTTATTTAATGAATCATAATGCGATCGTATTATTCAGCTCGCTATTATTAGCCTATGTTTGAGACATCAACCACTGGTCGATGATCATAATGTTTGTATAAACTTGTCATAAAAACCGTAATGATAATTACACTTAAATATTTTCTTCTCAGCCATGTTAACAATTGTCCGTGAGCGAAATCTCCTCCCATCCGTCGTCTGATTGGCCTTTCGCAAGGATTCCTGGGTAGTTAAAGTGCGTGGAGCCTGCATCTATGCGGGCTTCCCGGAAGACCACTTCAAGGGTACAAAGGGGGCGCTGCTGAGCACACTTCAGAGCGTTAAAATTCTAAATGGGACGGCCTACGGACTCGTAGACTCGGCGGAGAACGCGCAATTTAAGTCCACGAGACCGAAAGTCCGCATCAAGTGCGCCATTTGGGACAGGGCCGGAGAACCGAGCGAAAATACTACAACCAAATATAAACAGACCCCTTTCCGTTTCCGGTAGCACAGTAATATCAACGAGCATTGAGTCCTCCAGCAGACATCAATGCGATTTAAAAAAAACAAACACCACTAACCACTCGGTGAGTTGCACATCGTCAACATTTCTAAGTCCACCACTCTAGTTCATCCAAAATAGAAAATAGAAAATAGACTCACAGTGTTAAATACCGGAATTATCCTTTAAGACATGCTGTTTTCGGGTGTTAAATAATGAAGCAAATACCAGTAAATTGACTTGCACAAACCTTAGTAAATCACCTTGCATGATTAGTTTAAAGGCACAATATGTAGGTTTTTTTCTCCACAAGGGGGCGCAGTTTCCAACGATAACAAAGGCGTAGGTTGATGACGCAGTGATGAGCTGAATGATGGGACTTGTTGTCAAGCTGATGGATCTAATAATGTTTATGGATGAGTGCAAACATTCATGTTTTTTAATATTACAGTGGTATGAAGCAGGTCGCGATTGCTAAAGAGACAGATATCACACGCGAGTCCCGCGGATATAAAGGAATAAGGACATTTAATACTACCGAACTACCCGCAAGTGCTGGATTACTCACACTGGTCAGTTTATTAGACGAATTAAACTTGTGTGAGGTAACGCAGCGCTGCTTCACTTGGTCTAACGTTACCCTATCACACTAAACGGCATTTAAATGTGTGTTGAAAGTTATAATGTTATACTACGTGTTAGTTTGTTTGCTATACGAAATTAGCAGTAAGCTAGATCAACATTAGAATAACAAACTGACCATATTCTAACATTTCGTCATGTTGAGCTAACATTATATAACATTGATTTGTTTTATGTACATTTGCTCACCTGTCTAATAAAGCTGTCAAGTCGTGACTCGTGAAGCTCTGTCAAGTCCAAGTTAGTCGCGGACGTGGAGCTCTCGGCATCTCAAAAACGCCACGCTGATATTGATCCTCATTTTAGTTCTCCTTGTTTGTCCCAAAGTCTGCTTGCCATGGTCTATGTTTGAAAGAAACAAGAACTGCGTGCCGCAAGAAGTTGCGCACTACGCAGTTGTCCACGTCTGTCGCCATGGTTACGTCATGGCTATGGCAGTATGAACGGAAACCGAGGATAGCGCGAGTATTGCGTCATTGACAGGTGACATTTTTTTCCGGGACTGCCACTTATTTAAAATTGGAATTTCTCTGAAATAAAAAATCTTTGGAGACTTGGGATATTGTAAGTACCCAACTGCAGGAAATATGTTACACTGTGCAAGTGATTTTTGGATATTTTATTAAAAAATTCTTACATATTGTACCTTTAAATACACTTCCATAAAATTCTGCGTCTGAAAACTCCTACAAATGCATATGCAATAAGGTCAGCCCAAAAAAGTCTTAAGTAAATCTTGACAGTAGTTTTTTAATGCCAAAACAGGGTTTGCTGGTGCAAGCTGTTAGTAAATCTGTCCCCATAGGCTATTACTCGTAAATCAAAATCGCCCAATGACGCCCATTATAAAAACCCACTGTGACTGAAAAACCTTCCAGGTTTTAGGGCTACAAACTGAAAAGCTCCAAAGAAGATATCCAAAATGTGCAGTGCTGGGCTAGGCTACTCCAGAATTGAGAACAACTGCTTTGAAAGAATGAATATGAATGGATTGCCTAGTCATCACCTAGAGAGTAGTATTTATCTTAAGGGTTATTTACAGTGTTTGATGGAAGTGTCTATAAGTGAGGGATTTAATACCTAATTATGGGCCTCTGGTTGTAAATTGTCACTTTAAGCACCATTTACAGTATTAAATTTCCCCTTTGCACCGAAAGAGAACACAAGTGTACACTTCAAAAGTCTAAAGGGGAAAGCTACTCTTTAAATTTCAGCTCAGTTACAAGACAATGAAATACTGAAACATTGCTCTTGTTCTAAGTAAAAATCTTTATTTTGATCATTCACAAATAGCATAGACATTAACGTTTTCATCCATCAAGGTTTTAGTTTAAGTTATGTGTGTAGTGTAACGTTTTTTTTTTTTTTTTTGCTGTAACTTCCATTTGTTTTATTTTTAATCACAGTTAATAATGTCATTATAATTTTGTTGTCCATACAATCGGAAGTAAATGTTTACTAAAATTATTTGTTTAACAGCATTTCTCAAAATATCTTAATTTATGTTCCTCAAAGTAAATCAAACAGATTTGGAATGACATGAGAGTGAGTTTTGACAGAATTTTTAATGTGTGATTATGATCTATCCCTTTAAATAATCCTGTGGCAAGACCTTTTGAACGTCAATTAAATGTTTTTTTTAATGTTCAATACAATTTAACATTCCAGTTAATATGAGGTTATAAAAACTGCATGCATTATAATAATTATATATATAAATATATTGTTCAAAATAGTTGTCCAAGTATTGTTCAAGTATAGCATGTCACACTGCTTGTAAATTCATGTCAACTACCCATGTAATTATTTAGGATATGACTGAATAATAGAATGTATGATGGCCTGGGGTTGTTTATGCTATTCAAGAGGTCTATCTTAATTATCAGTATTGCTGTTTAATGGTGAGATTGTATATTTACCTTAAATAGATTCATTCAAGTAATATTTTCTTCAACATTTATAATTACAGGCTATATATTAAATGCCTCAGGACCAGATGCAGACTGAATAACGAGTGGAATTTTTGTGAGTGCCCGAATAATTTTTTACAAATGGCATTCTGTTAACATTATTCCTAATGATATTTCAGTCTGGTTTCAAGATCTGTTCCTGCTTAAAGAACATCCCCATCAGTTATGGAAAGTAACCCTGATGTTGATCTGGATCCTAATAAAGATGACCTTCCCCTGCGGGCTAACACCAACCATATGCTCGTCCGACACTATGTGCTTGACCTCACTGTTCACTTTCAAAGGAAGGTCATTGGTGGCAGCATTGTTCTGTTTCTGGAGCCCGCTATTGGTTCCTGCAAACAAGGTGAACCGGGATCTGTATCAAAGACAGAGGCGCAAAACATATCTCAGGTGTCATCTAAACATGACGTAAGTTCTCCCATCACACCTGAGCCAAATAAGTTGATACCCCCTGAGGAACCATCACGTTTAAGTGGAGGAAATGATGTCAGTGATGTCTTTTGGGGTAATGAGAGGGAAGAATTCACCTTGGTGCTGGATTGTTGTGACCTGATGGTGTCAAAAGTGGAAGAGGTGGATGTAACTACAGTGTCTAATTTAAAGAAACTTGACGTAGACCATCGGTATGCAAACGCGGATCATCCGTCATCCAGTCTGATACAGAGGCTGGTCTGTATGCCTTCAGTCTGCTGGAGATCGCAGCATGAGCTATACCTTCAGTGCAGCCGTTCCCCTACTGTCCTAAATGCACAACCTCTACGGTTCCACATGGACCAGTGGAGTCTTCAGGTTAGGAAGGAAGGGGTTTGCTCCCCTCATGACTTCCCGTCTGCTGTCAGAATCTGGTATGAAACTAAGCCCACAGGTGGTTCTGTGAGGTGGACAAAAGACCAGGATAGCAGGTAGCAACCATGTTTATATTTACATGCACCAACAACTAGGCCTGGGTATTCATCACACAGACTATGTCCTTTTTGCAGCATCAGCTAATGCTGTAAATTATACACTCTTAAAAATAAAGGTTTTTAATTGGCATCTATGGTTCCATGAAGATCTTTTAACATCCATGAAATCTTTCCATTCCGCAAAAGAATATTTATAGTGAAAAAAGGGTTCTTCTTCGTGCTAAGAAAAAAAAAAGTTCACTTAACCCTTAATTTATAAAAGTTACTCTGGGAAAAAATGTCTGTGCCAAAAAACTGTCGTAAAAAAATTGAAGCTTGGGAGCACAGACTTAAGTTTGGTCTCATTTTAAAGAAGACCCTTGCCAGATTATTGATGAAGTAAGAACAAGTTTAAAAAGTGGAACCAAAAAAAGTTCATAGGTTTAAGTTTATGAAAATGATTTATGAACATTATTTTATATAAAATATATGTTTATGAAACATGTTGAACTCTAAAACTGCTAGAAAATCAAAGCCATCAATCTAAACGAGTTGTGTTCCAAATTTGAGGATATCTAAAAAAAAAAATGCTTTAAATAAGATTTTGTTTGGGCGCAGTACCAAATTTTCCCCGTTAGATGCCCGCAAAGCTTCACTGGCACACACAGTGGTTGTATTTGTGATTTGCACTAGAGGTTTTCTCTCTCAAATATTACATGTATGCACACTATCTTTTTCTTACACACATTACAAACCACACTCTGACATTCATACCAGCACACCCACACAATTATAGCTGCATAATTGATCAAATTGGCTCTATAATATCCATAAGAAAACAGGAGCAAAGCTAGTAACAATTTTATTTTTGAAGCCCTGCCAACAGAATGAAAGTAGTTTTTATAGTTAAATGGCTATTAAAAATGAACTGGAATTCAAAATTGCAGTTTTAATGGATTTCAATTGGGACTTTTTTGTTCTTCAAGGTCCTGAGTGTAACTAATTTGTGTACCTACAGTATTGGCATTAACAGGCAAAATTTTATATATATATATATATATATTTAATAAAAAAAAATGAAAAAGACAAAAAAAAAAAAAAGGATGGACAAGGGTTAATAACTGTTCACTAAAAGGTTCCTTGGGGAACCAAAATGACTCTTTTATGGCACAAAATCCCTCTTTTAAAGAGTGTAAAGGGAACCCTCCTGGTACATTACAGAAATATTTCTATTTTTTAAATTACACATAAAATTCCATCAATAAAAGTAATGATAGCAATGTTTATTCAGTAACTGTTGTGACATTTCAAGTGAGTTAATTCAGTGAAGGATTCGTCAGATTGATTCAAACAAAAAACTTAAAGGGGTTAGTTCACCCAAAAATGAAAATTAAGTCATTAATTACTCACCCCCATGCTGTACCAACCCCGTAAGGCCTTCGTTCGTCTTCGGAACACAAATGAAGATATTTATGATTAAATCTGAGAGGTTTATGACTGCTACATAGGCTCCCTAAGGGAATGACACCGGACAGCCCAGAAAGTCATTAAAGAAAATGTTTAAATATTCCATGTCACAACAGTGGCTCAACTATAAGTTTATCAAGCGACGAGAATACTTTTTGTGCGAACAAACAAACAAAAATAACGACTTTATTCGACTTCCTTTTCTTGTAGGCCTGAAACGAAACTTCAAGAGATTTCCACGACGCATGCGCGAGAACTTAACTGAAGTAGTTGAAGGAGATCGCAATTCTCGCGCATGCGTCGTGGAAATCTCTTGAAGTCTCGTTTCAGGCCTACAAGGAAGAAAAGGAATAGTCGAATAAAGTCGTTATTTTTGTTTGTTTTTTCGCACAAAAAGTATTCTCGTCGCTTGATAAACTTATAGTTGAGCCACTGTTGTGACATGGAATATTTAAACATTTTCTTCATTGACTTTTTGGGCCGTCAGGATTCATTCCCTTAGGGAGCCTATGTAGCAGTCATAAACCTCTCAGATTCAATCATAAATATCTTCATTTGTGTTCCGAAGACGAACGAAGGCCTTACGGGGTTGGTACAGCATGGGGGTGAGTAATTAATGACTTAATTTTCATTTTTGGGTGAACTAACCCTTTAAAAGTTTGTGAATCTTTTGAATGATTCATTAAAAGGATTGGCGTCATTGGTTCGTGAATCGATCTACACGGGTTGCACCCATAGACTGTGGTTGCACCATAAGCTATGTTTCCATCCACACGTTTTTATCCGAATTAAGTGATATTGAATGAAAAATGCCTTATGGAAACAGTAAAATTCGATCGAATTTCATTAATATCGACTCAAATGAAATACGTTCGGTCTCATCGGATTTTATTTTGATCGATATACGGCTTATGCGATAAACGCTGATGGAAACGTTATTTGCTGAATAAATAAGGAATTGCGATTAAGTTTTAGGTCATTTTATGGTTGCAACACACCACAAAACATAGAAGAAGAAGTTTTAGTTCATTTCCGCCCAGTATTTCCGCTCTGTTTGCGCACACATGGCGGGTGTCAACAAAGACAGGTGTAAATGGACAAAGCAAAAAAAAAAAAAAAAATGCTTCAACCAAAGGGTTTCCGTGAAGTGTCTCTGAACCACGATCTCCCAGAACAGTTTGGAGCGCTGTCGTTCCCACACCACAGGCCGCCTCCGTTGTCGTCGGGCATTTACGTGCATCTGCATCATCATAGCAATGTGTTGATAGCATCGTTGTTTTCTTATTATAGCTTGTTATTACATGGCTTAGTTGAATTCTAATGTAGAATGCGGTCTGTTATTTCTTGATAACAGACCGCTGCTAAGTATAACACACCGTTGCCATGAAAAACAGAGCGTTGCCATGGACGCAGTTCCGAGACGGAACGGACTATTTTCTTTAGCGGAAGCAATACAATCGTTTTTAAATCAATAAACTCCTTATTAAATCAACATTTTGTTTCAACTTCTTGATTTATTTGGTAGGTAGCCATGTAATAAGCGGGATAATGTATAGCCTTGCAATACACTATCCCTTACATATGTCGCTATCAGCTGGCACATAAGCACTATTAGGCTACAACTTGTGCAATATTGATCATTTGTTGGTAGATGGCGCGATCCATTTTGTCTAGCAAAACTTTGTTCACAAATGTTTGCTTGAATGTTGTGCGATTCAGTGCGAAAATGAATGGAAACACCTTAAAATGTCTCAAATCAATTCGATATACAAATTTGATCGCAAAAAAGCATGTGACGTCATTACACACAGGTTTTTATTCGCTTTAAAGCCGTTGGATGGAAACACACTTTCGCCAGCTTAATTCGCATGAGTTGTTTTACCGAACTTCAGCTAATTCGATTAACAAGTGGATGGAAACTTGGCTATAGATATTACCATAATAAAGGCTAGATGTCTCGTCCGCACTGCTGGCCAATGGAGGTCGACGTCCGAGCCTGGCGGCCATCTTGTCACAGGCAGCTCGCTCACTCGTAACATTGTGTTTTAATGGTGCATGGACTTTTTAAATAACCATAACTTGCTCAATTTTCTACCGATTTTCAAACGGGTTGGTTTGTTATAAACGTCAGAGATGTAGTTATGACACTGCAAACTTATGAATAATACGTGTATAAATAAATAATCATCCAGAACTATAGCCACGTTAATAACGTTTGTAAGAAACCAAACCGTTTGTAAATCCGTCAAGATTTAAACGAGATAAGAGTATTTGTGATCCTGCTGATCACTCATCTTACATCAGGTAACGTTACCACAGAGCCCGCCAGAAAGCTTGCTTGTGACAAGGTGACGATAATATGAGCTTGCGGTGATGACGATAGAGACTCCGCCGTAAGACAGCTATAGGGATATACACTCACCTAAAGGATTATTAGGAACACCATACTAATACTGTGTTTGACCCACTTTCGCCTTCAGAACTGCCTTAATTCTATGTGGCATTGATTCAACAAGTTGCTGAAAGCATTCTTTAGAAATGTTGGCCCATATTGATAGGATAGCATCTTGCAGTTGATGGAGATTTATGGGATGCACATCAAGGGCACGAAGCTCCCGTTCCACCACATCCCAAAGATGCTCTATTGGGTTGAGATCTGGTGACTGTGGGGGCCATTTTAGTACAGTGAACTCATTGTCATGTTCAAGAAACCTATTTGAAATGATTCGAGCTTTGTGACATGGTGCATTATCCTGCTGGAAGTAGCCATCAGAGGATGGGTACATGGTGGCCATAAAGGGATGGACATGGTCAGAAACAATGCTCAGGTAGGCCGTGGCATTTAAACGATGCCCAATTGGCACTAAGGGGCCTAAAGTGTGCCAAGAAAACATCCCCCACACCATTACACCGCCACCACCAGCCTGCACAGTGGTAACAAGGCATGATGGATCCATGTTCTCATTCTGTTTACGCCAAATTCTGACTCTACCATCTGAATGTCTCAACAGAAATCGAGACTAATCAGACCAGGCAAAATTTTTCCAGTATTCAACTGTCCAATTTTGGTGAGCTCTTGCTAATTGTAGCCACTTTTTCCTATTTGTAGTGGAGATGAGTGGTACCCGGTGGGGTTTTCTGCTGTTGTAGCCCATCCGCCTCAAGGTTGTGCGTGTTGTGGCTTCACAAATGCTTTGCTGCATACCTCAGTTGTAACGAGTGGTTATTTCAGTCAAAGTTGCTCTTCTATCAGCTTGAATCAGTCGGCCCATTCTCCTCTGACCTCTAGCATCAACAAGGCATTTTCGCCCACAGGACTGCCGCATACTGGATGTTTTTCCCTTTTCACACCATTCTTTGTAAACCCTAGAAAAGGTTGTGCGTGAAAGTCCCAGTAACTGAGCAGATTGTGAAATACTCAGACCGGCCCGTCTGGCACCAACAACCACGCCACGCTCAAAATGATTTAAATCACCTTTCTTTCCCATTCTGACATTCAGTTTGGAGTTCAGGAGATTGTCTTGACCAGGACCACACTCCTAAATGCATTGAAGCAACTGCCATGTGATTGGTTGATTAGATAATTGCATTAATGAGAAATTGAACAGGTGTTCCTAATAATCCTTTAGCTGAGTGTATATGGGTTGAACTTTATGTTTTTGATTCACTAAAAAGAACCGTTTAAAATAGTTACTTGCTCGTTAATCAGAGTACACGGATCAAGCTGTAAGCCGTGCAACCTGCAAAAAAAATTGTCTTGGTATTATTTTTTGTAACAACCTTTTGTATATTCTCACATCTCAGTGCTGCAAGGCTTTAGATTTAACACCATCTCTGAAAAGCATGGCACGAAACACTGGCATAGAGTAACAGACTATTTTTATCCATTTTTATCGTTTAGATGCTGTGTATATACCATGGGCTCGCCCATCAACAACAGAGCCCTCTTCCCGTGCCAGGAGCCACCTGTTGCCATGTCAACGTGGCAAGCATGTGTGAGAGCTCCGTGCGATTACACTGTTCTTGTGAGTGGGGAAAATCAAGCCTTTCCTAAGCCCGCGGAGACAGGTAGGCTACAGTTGGAACCCTAATTCAGCAGTTCATAATCACGGAGGTGCAATTTAGTGCAATCATTTTATTATGGAAAATTCTGAAGTCTTTTCTCTACTCCGTTCAGGTTTTCTGCAGTGGGATTATGATGTTACGATGCCAATGCCAGCCTTTACCTTTACCATAGCAGTAGGGAAGTGGCTAGAGGCTCGAGTAAACGTTCCCAACTTTGAGGTCGAGAAGACAGACGAAACTTTTGTCAAAGTACCCAGGTACGTTGTTCATGTGATGTGACTAAGTGTAAATCTAGAAAAAAATATTGACGGTTCAGACTTTTTTGGAGATCTTAGGTATTATTTTGCCAAATTTGACAGTTTTTAAGATTTGAAAATCTCCCAATGACATTGATACATTTTTATTCAATGCCACAAGAACAAGAGGCTAGGCTATTACCACATTATTAACAACATTAAAGTGTGTTCACCCAAAAATCTAAAACCCATAAAGGCCCGTTCACGATTTTATCCAGCCAGTGAACAATAAAAACATTGACAGCCAATCAGATTCCATCCTGCTGTAACAAGCTAGCTTCAGACAAGCACACGCTTAGAATAAATGATATTGCATGAGAAATTCAGTTTTATTATTTAATATATTATTTATTTAATATTTAATCGAGTTTTTAAAATGTAATCAAATGATTTACATTAATTTTGTTGAAATTAATTTACAACAAAACATTGCATTTTAATGTTTTTGTCAAATAAGATACTGTACAACAGTGTATACATTTAAAACATGGATGAAAAAATATAGTGGTTGTATGTAGGGCTGGGCGATATGGCCCAAAAAAATTATCACGATAATTTTTTTTATATCAGTCGATATCGATAATTATCACGATAAATATCAAATCTTTATTTCTTTTAAGTTTAAAGGCAGATTTTTGCTCCTATAAGTGAAAGTTGTAGAAACCAGAGCGTTAATTGTGGTTTTAAACTACTCTTTATTGTCAGAACATACCATGACAAACACTTGCCAAACAGGTGAACATTTCACAAATCTGAGGTAGAACATGCAAACATTTGTCATTTTTCCTTAACAAAATAAACATCTGAATAGAAAAATATTTCTTCAGCACAGTTTGCAATATTCAAATTACATGTTTTGTCTCAAAACGCTTATTTGACAGCGAGTTGACAGTAAATCTGCATCCTAACTCAAGCAAATACTACTATGTTAAATTTATGTTCATTAACAAAAACAGTAACATCTGTTTAAAAAAAGAAATGTAACGACCACATTTTTATTTTGGTAAAATGTAATATTCTGACTGTTTGAGTTTTATTCAAATTAACCATTGGTCATCCAGTATCATGCATTTAGATCATGATAACCACAGATAAAACCAGGGCATAGCCTATAACTTAGCACCTCACTATCATGGCAAAATGTAACTTTATGGTTTCTATGGTATTTGTATGAAAAACAGTAGCCTAACAGTTAAATACATTATTAAATACTGTAATTAAATTCCATTAGTCATTTAATACATTGTCTACATTAATAATATAATACAATTCAATATGTATATCTCACATTTCATATTACTAGGCTATAACGTTACAGTAAATCCATGGTAGGCTAAATGAATTCAGTATCAATTCAGATTCTGACTGTATCGTTCCGCACAGTGTTTCTCCTGTTTGTCAGCGCTGTTTCATCTACCTTTAAACTGGTTTGAACTTGACATTTGTGTTCTTCGCTGAATTCAAGCGCTTCTCACTGGATCGAGTCGTGAGCGAGACAATCAGAGTAAACGCGCATGTGCTCTAGTTAGCTCCCGTTTGGACTTTGAGCCGAGCGGATAAATGGTCCGTGTGGCGCGCGGTTCAAATGAGTTTCGTTCCGCTTTTGAAGCATACACATTATCGAACATTTATCGACCTCTTGATATCGTTTTATCGAGGAAAATTATATCGCGATAATTATCGTTATCGTTTTATCGCCCAGCCCTAGTTGTATGATATTCCTTAGAAATATTATTATTACTTTGAGAAGTACATTTTAGTATAGCTTACAGTAGTGGATATATTTCAGTCATAATTTCTTGAAGTTAATTGGAACTTTTATTTTGACGGTTTGTCGTGAAGATTTTTCAGTTTTAGTTTCAGTGTAACTGACGGTAGTTTTTCTCAAATTAAAATGGTGAAAAGCTTGTGAAGTGACTCTCAAAGCAGCTTTGGATGTGAAATTCATGTGTTCAGGTCTGCACATATTGAGACGGAATAGACGCTGGCTGAAAACACCGTGAGCGTCACACATGTGTGTGAGTGTATCAGACAAACCGCGCCGTTCATTCATACAGACACACATGCACTGACTTGCTGATGTCGCGTTTTTTTCTGCTTTGTGATAAACTGTTAGTTTAATCCATGTCGAGTAAAAATGTCCATAGTTTATCGTCGTTATCGACGTAAATTTTAGCGCAATCTCGATAATATCTAGTTTTTCGCGCAGCCCTACTTTTAAAACAATGTTTCACAGCTTTTTTTTGTTTGTTTTTAGTTTGTTCCAAAGGTGTTATAATTTTAAGTAATTTATTTTAATGTGATAAATTTGGTTTGCAAAGAGTGCACTTCTATAGTATATTCCTTAGAAAATAAATATGGAAAAAAGTTATTATGTATATTACATCCCAATAATATACACACATCTCTATCATACATCCCGGTTTTCTGTTTATATCGGTTTCTAAATACTTTCCAAAGTAAAAACAATGATAAAACAAATGCAGAATTGTTTCTTTTTATGTAGTGATGATGTAGTGATGACATTGATTAAATGTCACAATATTTGCATATTACATTGCTAATGGAGTAATGGCCTTCCTTGTCATCTATCTGCATACTGAATTGTGATTGGACTTGGTTTCCTTGCATACAGTGACTCTGTGTTGATTCTTGTTTACTATATGCTGAATCAAAGCCTACAACTAATACTCTTTATAGAAGAAGAAGTTTTATTTATATAGCGCCTTTCCGTAGCTCAAGGTCGCTTATAGTGTATTCTGCATTAATATTGGCACATTTCATTTCTCTGTTTTGCAGTCTTTCTTTGGACAGCGCTGATCAGCAATATGTTTGCTCCCACATGGATTATCCCTGTCGCTTCATGCTTAGCGCTGCTAGGACACAGACTGTAATTCCGCACCGGGTATTTGCCCCACCCTGCCACCTGCAAAAGGCAAAGGACATGATTCTACCCCTACTGCCTCTCTGTATGACCGCAGCTCACTCTCTTCTTGGTGTCCATCCATTCTCACGTCTAGATGTGCTCATTGTTCCCTCAGGGTTCTCCAGTCTGGGCATGGCCAGGTAAATGGTGCATTTATCTCAAATATGATTCTGGAATAATAATATTTTGTTTGATCTGTAGTGTGCAACAATCATAAATAATGTGTAGAGTTAGAACTGAACTGATCCGTTTTATCCCCTGTTTGGCTACTTAAAGGAATGTCATGATTTACAAATCCCATATCACTTACTTTCATCCTTGGAATGCAAAAGGAGAAAGGTTTTTATTCTTTTTTTCCCTTGTGCGATTGCAATGAATAAATATAAAAAAATGTTTAAAACTTAAAAAAAGACAAAATGCTATATAAATCATATAATATCATAAATGTGGTCCATAAAATGTGTCCATTTTATTCCAGGTCTTCTGAAGCTTTTTGGTGCATTGTATTCTTTTCATCATTATTGCATGGAAAACAGTGACCAGGACTTTTTTCAAAATGTGTTTCATGGAAAAAAGAAAGTCATACAGATTTGAAACAAAGTGAGAATTATTTAATGATAATTTCTGGCTGAATTGTTTTGTTTTAATAATTGCAGTTACAGGCATTTTTCAGTGAAAACAACTTACAGAAAAAAGGTTTTCGCCCGTTTTTGCACACTCCCTCTCAGTCTCATGTTAGCTAACACTGCATACATATATGTATCAGTTGTATCTCATCAACAGTGGTAAACTAAAACACTGACCTGTCTTATTTAGTATGCAAAGCAGAGGTTTTTAGAAGTGAAACAGATATCAAGCCATTGCTTGGCAGCTGTTCCCACTGATTCCTTTTGGGCATTGCCCTCCAGCATGCCACAGTTTTTATGAATTGACCGATTTAAATGCTCTTTTTGGTTAACCATGCTGTTTGTTTAGTAGTCTGGGTGGCTTTAGGTGGTGAGAACCTGTTAGATCTGTTTAAATGGCTGCAGTGAAACTCATTTTCCTTACACTGCTCAGGAAGGTCACTGTTCAGGAAATGCTCAATGAATCGTATGCGTGCACTCTGTTTTTGTTTGTGTTTACAGTATACCAAGCTCTATGTTTTCTTAAAACCATTCCTTAACTAGAATTTGATGTGGAATTTCAGGCATTGCACAATTTCCAGTGAAGCAATCGCTTTGGATATAATCAAACACTAGTAAGAAAGGTGACCACAGGTCTTCCCGTATTTCCCACCATCTCCTTGTCCAGGAATAAGTATTCCACAGGATATGAGGTCATTACCCAGTGCCCCAGGCTGGTTCCAGCCATTCACAGAGAGAAAATGTCACATTCTAATTAGCACTGGGCATGCATCTTAACAGTGGTCACTCCTGTGTTTTTCTTTTCCTGAATTAGTTACTCCTTTTCTGCTTGAGCTAATGTGAAGCACAGGACTGAGGACTGCAGTTTTTTTTGGTCTGGAGAGAATTTAGTTAACTCACCGTTTATTACAGCCTGGTTTTATTAGCCTCCTTGCAAAAACTGCCAGTGGATGACAGAAATATGTCTGTGTGCGAGAAAAACGGATAATCATACTCCCTGTCCTTTGCCCTGTACGGATCACAGCAGGAGACAGTCGGCTGCCCCTTCTCTAGGGAATGGTACAGTCCTCCAGGTCATTCTTGAAGCACAAATCAGAGCGAAAAAGAGTGATCAACAAAGTACATTTGGGGCCAGGAGAGGGGCACTTTGAGATGCCGATCCCCCAGGATGTGGGAGAGGATGTGTTGATTATTTCCAGCAACAAAAGCCATTCGCTCCTGGAACCACTTCAGAGACAGGAGCTGTTTAATCTGAAAATTGGGAAGTATGTGGGCCCAAATCCTTGGGGGCAAGCCAATATCTGCTTTTATATCATGCTTGTTCATTTGCAGCTGGGGCTTTGGACATACAAGTGGTGCTGCTGGTGGTTCTCTGGAGGGAAGGAAGTAAAGATTAAGAAGTCAAGAAAGGCCAGGCCTGATAGTGTGCGCTGTGCTTCCTCCCAAATACCCGAATGACTGCTGTCCCAGTGCAGGAAAAAAACAGCAATCCCACCGGGACGTTATTCTTGGCTCGATTCCTCTGAGTCTGATTCTTGAAGTCCTAGAATCTGATGACAGGCTTTTTGAAGCTTGAGGAAATATTACTGCGAGGAACATCATCACACTTCCATCCTGTGTATGGCTGACCGATCACGTAGGGAAGTTTCTGGGCTGTTGCGGCTACGAAGTGATGACGTAAACACAAGATGCTCGTATCTTCAGATCTTCAGAGGAAGGGCACAGCACTTTCCTCAACTTTGAAGGCGCTCACTTTCTGTCCCTTAACACCTCTTTTACGCCACAGCAGGGCATATTTGGAATACTTCATATGTGCAAATATGGGCATCGGCTGGTTTTCTGCGAGACTGAGGGCTTCTGCAGCTTAGAGAAATCTTATTTCATTGTGTTTTCCCACGCTATGTCAATGATGTAAGGTGTTTAGTGACAGTAGGTGGGTAATAGCTTTATTTACTGATGTCTTTTATGTAGAATCCAAAGCTGTATTGTTGCAGCTGCCAATTAAGTCATCATTGGATTGTTGCTGTATGTCAAGACAAGCACACCACCATCACCAGTAGTGCTTTTGGAAGATATTCGGATATGTCTACATAAATAATTTGTAGAGAGACAGGTTAAAGGAATTCTGGAATGTTCCTGCTAAATATTATGCATCCAGACGTTCTCATGAGTAATTGCCAACCCACTTGAAGTGCATTTTGTGTACTTTTACACTGTATAAATAGCTCATCTCGGTCAATTACTTGGCAATTACTCTGCTGCTGAGACTAGCATTTGACCTTATATAGCCTGTTAGATCTGTCTGAACTCTGAGGCGGTTTGGACTGGCACCCGAGGAGAGAGAGTGTGTGTGTGTGTGTGTGGGTGTGGATGGGGGTGGGGGAGGTTATATGCAGAATCATGCCTTAAAAATCTCAGTAGCTCTTCACAGTTTAAAGGAATATTCCGGGTTCAATACAACTTTAGCTCAATTTACAGGGCAGATGGCTGTTACAAAGTTGAATACCACAAATTAAATTCAACCTGGATTTCAACTTTTTGGAGGCACTCACAATGGAAGTGAATAGGGCCAATCCATAAACATTCAAATACTCACTGTCTTGGGATAGCCACAAGACAATAATAATATGTGTGTTAACATGAATTTATGCGTTATATCCAATTTTATAATTTTGTTACCATGATGTAAATCCTATAAACCTAGTATTCATATAGTTTTTAAATCACTTCATGGCCTAGCACCAGGCTACTTATCTGATCTAAAACACTTCCATAAGCCGCCGAGATCACTTAGGTCTAGTAACCTCGGATTTCTCGCAGTGCATAGATCAAAACTGAAACGTCGAGGTGACCGTGCCTTTGCAGTTGCAGGCCCCAAATTATGGAGTAACCCCAGAGTGCAGTCTGGACGATGGGGCGGGGTGACACTTTTAGGCGGGGTGACACGTGTCGCTCCGCCCACCCCCAATTGAATTGGTTTATAATACCGCAATCTCATTGGTGTAGACGATTCAGGTCTGAGCATGCGAATTGTTTTATGTATGTGTCACGATACATGTATTCGTATTGAACCGTTCGGTACGAGGCTTTCGGTTCGGTTTTCGGTACGCATTTTTAAACCGAACGGTTTGTTGAACCATTATTCCTGTCCACCAACATTTCGTTATTTCAAATGTAGGCGCGTTGCGCGTGGCAAGCGCGCTCATAATGTAACAGACGCTGGCGTGACCACAACGTTGCCCAACATCAAATGGCAAATGTAATGTAAGCGGAACGAAACCACTCGTTATTGTGTGGTTGACGGACCGTTTATCAGTTTGGACAAATGCATCGCGAGCCGATCTTAATCATCAGCACTGTTACTACACAGCCAAATCCAGTAAAGAAAGCATTTGAATTCGCCACTGAAGTAATAACATCGCTGCGAGATCTAGTGAGAAACATTCGCATTTCTCCGTTATTAACGGATCAAACAGCGCTGACGTGGAAACCAGGAAGAAACATTGTGCCATGAATGAACTATTCAGTGTCCACAGATCAGCAACATTCACCATGGATTTACTGTAGTAACACTACTAACTGTAACCATAGGAGTTTGGCAGGAATAGTAGGCTATATGCTTTCAAGTAACATCACGTCGGTTTTATTTTGACATTATGAATACAATTGCTGCCCTCAAATGTTAATCTGAACTAAAATAAACCTTTGTTTATAACTACAACAATATTATATTTCATTTTGTCCAAGGAGCTGTTTTGTTTTATAAGCTCCTAAGAAAAGTCAAGTATAGCTCCATCATTGCTCAAAGTTAAAAAATATCATACTTTATGATGTTAGTTTTAATAAAAATATAATTAAAAAAAATAAATCAAGGAAATTTCTCTGGCATTTCTTTCTTTTTGCTGTATCGAAAACGTACCGAATCGTACCGAACCGAACCGTGACACAAGTGTATCGTATCGAACCGAACCGTGAATTTTGTGAACCGTTACACCCCTAATGTACGAATACGAGTTTATGAATGATCTACGATGCTGTTTGGCCATACTAAGCGATAACCATTGCGATTTCAGTAACGATCAATTGGATAATGTTTTGATGAACTTACAAATCAAGTTAGATGTAGTTACTGTCAAAATGTATTCGTATAGCGCTCAATTCACATCGTTTCAAAGCAGCTTTACAAAAAGTCATATTGTAAGCTAATATTGAGCAGTTTTATGGCTTGGCGATATCACAAAATATGTTGCTGATAAATGATACACTGTTTGAGATTTTGCCTATATTAATTTACCCTGCAGATAAGTCAGTGCCACTTTTGGTGGGCAATGAGCATGACTGCATGAAATTACTGGCATATCAAAGGAGAGATAATTTCTATTTAGACAATAATTTTCCGCATGTCAGGCAGGGCTCCGTAATTTTACATCATTCGTTTGCTTCTTCGTTTTTCCGTTAGGATCAGTGAATAAACACAAACTCGGGATTTTACACAAATGATAATTCCCTGTAGCCCTATTTCAGTAAAACATCAGATACATTTATTTTATTTTAAAGCAAAACCACGGTGACGAATAACCCACTGCGCAACGTGACGTCGGCGTGACGTCTTTTTCATGTCCTTTTTGGACGTCCATTTTCGGTCTACTGAAGGGGTTGTTTTGTAATGCCAGACGACGTCTTTTTTCGACGTCTGCCGCACGTCTAATTTGGACGTCGGTGGAACCTCCGTATAAGGGCTATTTATAGTCCAAATGCGATCGTTTGAGGACGTCTTTTTAACGTCAAATTTAGACGTCGTTTTTATAACTTCTATAACTGTAGTCCCATGTTTCTCCGGAAACATGGGACTACATACATACAATACTACAGTTATACACATACAAATAAATCACAATTCAATATCACCATTTTTATCTTTATTCAAAAATAAAGGTCACAAGACAAAGCACAATTATGAACAAATTAGATTTCAATTAAATTACACTTTTAATTCAAGTCCTAGTCTTGGCTCAACAGGGCGTAGTGAATCCTCCACCTCCAACCCTTTGCGGCGCGTGCTTTAGGTGCTCCGAAACATTCACCTTGATGAACTCCTCAGTGGATGCGGAATCGAATTTCATGATCCCTTCTACACAAGGAGAAAAAGAAATGATTTAGATATATGCAAAGGCAATCTGCAATCATTCACCAAAGTCCCCACATTTGTAAGAAAAAATATTTTCCTGTGCATCCACTGCCAATGCTAGATTAATACAAAGCCATCTCAGCAACTGTTAACTGTGACACTGTCTACAAGAAAGGACAAAGCAGTCTGTACTTTTTTAGAAAGCTTAGATTCTTTAATGTGTGCATTAGAATGTTAACCGTGTTGGTAACACTTTATAATAACGTTCAGTTGTAAGTCATTTATAAGTGTTTAGTTAATGATGAACTTATTTACAATTCATTCATGAATGATTAGCATTAGCAAGTGATATACTAATATTTTTTGTTGTTTTGTAAATTCTGTTACAAGTCATTTACAAATGATTAGTAAATGATTAACTAATTATTTACAAAGCGTAACTATGCGTTCCTTAAATGTTTAATAATTTTTTTTTATTTCAGATCATTTGTAACAGGTAAATAAGTTTAACAATGATGTTTAAACGCATGAATAAATCATTAACAACACGTTCTGCATCCCTTAAGTGTAAACTATTCATCACTTGTAAATGTGTTACACATTCGTAGATCTTATGCCTCTTTGATTCTTGAAGTAATAATCTACAAATGTAGTGGAAGACATTTACAAGTGATGAATAGTTTACACTTTAGATTAGGGGATGCAGAAAGTGGTGTAGATGATTAATTCATGAGTTTACACATCTATAACAGGTGTTGAACACTGTAGTAAGTGCTGACTGGTGAGGGTGTAGACAGCGGTCTTCTCTGAAACAAAGGGAGTCTTTAACCACTGTGCACCTGATGCGATCAAAATACAAAAAAAGGAACATTAAACATTTATGAAACGCATAGTCATGTTTTGTAAATGATTAGTTAATCATTAACTAATCAATTGTAAATGACTTACAACTGAATGTTATTATAAAGTGTCATTACAGTGTTTTATCAACCTGTTGCGCTTAGTGCAATTTACAAAAGCTAGCTTTGTGCTTGGAAACACATTGGACTCCATAGAAATTACTGTTGAGAATAGTTTTGCACAAAAAAAAGTTAAGTATTCTGGATAATACAACACGTGCCATCTTTTACTTTCAACTTGGCTGTCTTTTGTTTCTTTCTTAATGCTGCAACACCTCTTGTGGATTAATAAAGTCTATCTATCCATCAAGATAGATAATTGGCATTTCTTTTTTTAACAGTCAAAAGGGAAGGAAATGTTTTTTCCAAATGTATTTTTTTAAAAGACTGGTCAACATGAAACTTGGGCCTTACCTTTTATTGCTCTATAAACCCTCGTTCCCCCCTTTTCCCCTTCAAATTAAAGTTGGCCATGAGGCTGTTGCTGAAGAGCCTAAAGAAAAATTAACATAAATTAATGTCAAGGATATTTGTAGGAACAACATTTCAAATGCAATAAACCATTTGCACTAGCTGATCAGTGTCCCCTAGGGTGGTCCTCTTATCCTACCAATCTCCTTGTCAAGCACAGCTGGTCTATCTCACAATGCATTTGGTTGTGGACTTGTATTTTTCATTTAATTTACCTATTCTGACATTTTTTGAAAGGCAAATGAAAACATGCAAGAAAATGTTGTAAAAACATACCTGTCCAACACTTTGTGGACACAGTCCTTGGTGTTCCGCCCACCGATTCTGGAACACTGAAAAAAAAAAACACATTTGTTGATTACAATGCTCCAATTTGAATAGCAAGCTCAGCTACCTCACAATTGTTTTTGTAATCAGCTTCAGTGTTAGTTATTAGTACAAGAGTGTTGGAGAAAGAAACAAAAGTCCAAAGAAATGTCTTCATCTGACATGATAGAAACCAAGCCACGGATTTAACTGAAAAGCAGTTTCTGTGGACAGAGAGAACAGTGCAAGAAGAGAGAAGGTGGTACTATTAAAAGAGTCTTCTCCACTGCCAATAGATCAATTACCACCCCATTTTATTTGAAAGTGAACTAAGTTAATCCTCTAAGTGTTGCAGTGTTACAAACTAATATAGCATAGAGCACACAAGCACATTATGCGCTTTGAGTTCCCTATCAAGGCTACGGAACTTCGACATTACGGATGTCGTATATGGGAACTACCCCTCCTCCTTCACTTCCGCTGAAATCTTATAGGCTAACGCCAGCAAAGCTGGCCAATTGACGCAAATATGCAAATACTGAACATGCAGTATAAATGCAATGCAGCGTCAATCCTCTTTAGAATCTCTCTCTTCACGCTCAAATCGTGTGCTAGATAGCTGATACTACACCAAACCTGAGGATTTCTTCACGCCGTCGTTGAAGGTGCGCCGAAGATACGCTTACTGTCTTCTGCATCCGATGGCGACTATCTGCAACTTGTGCTCGGGCCCCATCGTGCCCCCGGACACGCACCTGTTCTGCATCGCGTGCATGGGGCTGGCCCATGCTGAGTCGGCCCTCAAGGATGGCGGGTCGTGCGAGCACTGCGCGGACATGTCCCTTCGAGCTCTCAAGGCCAGGCGGGATGAGGCTCGTGCAGCTGCGGGGATTGGGCCCACTGCCGCCACCGAGCCGCTGGTGGGCCCCCCCAACCGCGGAGTCGAGATACGGCCTCCGGTGAGTTTCCCAGATGCCACCTTTCGCCCCCCTCGTGAGATCGCGGACTTCGTGTCTTTCGGGGTGAGCGAGGAGGAAGACTCCATGTCTCTGTCTGCCTCCGAGACCGACTGGGGTGCGGAACAGGCCGCCCCGGACTTAACGGCATCGGAACAGGACACCCCGGCGGACCTACAGGACGAGCTTTTTCGCATCCTCTCCAAGGCCGTCGAGGAGCTGGACCTCTCTTGG
Source organism: Tiaroga cobitis (assembly GCA_030578255.1). Taxonomy (NCBI): domain Eukaryota; kingdom Metazoa; phylum Chordata; class Actinopteri; order Cypriniformes; family Leuciscidae; genus Tiaroga; species Tiaroga cobitis. The sequence continues at coordinate 26,016,390 of CM060598.1, forward strand.
AAGGCCCCGGATGAACCGTCCAAGAGCAAGCTAGACACGTGGTTCCTCCAGTCGAGCCGCCGCCAGGCCGCTTCAAGGAGAGGAACCCCGTTCTTTCCTGACGTTCATGAGCACGTGGTGAAGTCGTGGGCGGCCCCGCAATCGGCGCGCACCCTCACTTCCACCCAGGTCATGTTTGCCCCCGTGGACGAGGCGGGGGACCACGGCTACCTTCGAATCCCCCCCCCGTCGAGGAAACCGTAGCCGCGCATCTCTGCCCATCGGCTCCCGCCCTAGGCTCGGACCGCAGCCTGCCGTCCAAAGCCTGCAGATTCACGGCCCACCAGGCGAACAAGGCCTATGGAGCGGCGGGGGAGGCGGTGTCTGCACTGCACGCCATGGCCGTGCTCCAGGTGATGCAGGCGAAGCTGTTGAAGTCTCTGGATGGCGCCGCCTCTGTCGACGCTGACGCCATCCGGGACCTTCGTTCAGCCACGGACCTCGCGCTCTTGGCCACGAAGCGCTCAGCTCAGGCGGTAGGCCGTTCGATGGGGTTCATGGTGGTCCTCCACAGACACCTGTGGCTCACCCTTTCCGACGTTCAGGAGGCTGACAGAAAGACGCTGCTGAACGCACCGATCTCCCCAGCAGGCCTGTTCGGAGATGCCGTCGAAAAGGTCACCGAGAGGTACTCCGAGACCCAGAAGAAGGCAAAGGCGATGAGTCACGTCATCCCTCGGAGGGCGCCGCTGCCTCCACCGCAGCCTCGCTCTCGCTCGTCATCCGCCTCGGGCCGCCAACCTCAAGCGGCGGCGAGACGGCAGTCAGCACCTCGCCAGGAGCCGGATGCGCACAGAGGGCGGAGCAACCAGTGGCAGGGTGCGGGGAAGAAGCGGACGGCCCAGAGAAGCCCGCGCAGAAAGGTCGTTGCGTCTCCAGCGAGACCCAAGAAGTCGTCCTGACCGCCCGGGCAAGAGGGGAAGAGAGCGCCAGGCCGGCCCTGCTCCAAAGCGCCGCGCTCTTCAGCACCTAGTCCCTCGGAGTTTCACGAGCGACGTGTGCGATTGTTCTGTAAATGCTGTTGCATATGTGTGTTCAATAAAACAAAATACTTGTTCACAAACAGAGTTTTTTTCCCCTCCTGCACCACACACCGTGTTACCCGCCCTGCCAACGAGCAGTGCAGAGTCACGGTTGTTAACTATAAGGGCACCTCGCGGCCGCGAGGTGTTCATTCACAGCCCACACACAGCGGCGATGACCGCAGGTTTAGATCAGCCCACACTGAGTCACTTTCGGGCAGCGTGGGAGGCTATTCCGGGCATTTCTCCGTGGGTCCTAAATATAATTCGGCACGGGTACACACTTCAGTTCAAACGCAGACCACCCCGCTTCCGCGGCGTAATTCAGTCGTTAACTTTGCCCCAAAACGCTCATGTCCTGAGGCAGGAAGTGCGCAGCCTGCTCGAGAAAAGAGCGATAGAGCCGGTTCCCCCGAGCGAGTGGGAAAGCGGGTTCTACAGCCGCTATTTCGTAGTGCCGAAGAAGGGAGGGGGTCTCCGCCCCATTCTGGATCTGAGACCCGTCAACAGAGCGCTTCACAAGCGCGCGTTCAGGATGACTACACTGAAACAAATCCTGGCGCAGATTCGCCCCGGAGATTGGTTCGCTTCGGTGGATTTAAAGGACGCGTACTTTCATATTCAGATTGTAAAGCGCCACAGACGATTCCTGAGATTCGCATTCGAGAATTCAGTGTTCCAATATACGGTACTCCCGTTCGGACTAGCCCTCGCCCCCCGTACTTTTTCGAAATGCGTGGACGCGGCACTCTCACCCCTCAGATCGAGCGGGATGCGTGTCCTGAACTATCTGGACGACTGGCTGGTTCTCGCGCAGTCGAAAGAAGCGCTGGTCAGCCAGGTGGATACCCTCCTTCGGCACCTGGAGGTGCTCGGTTTGAAGGTGAACGCCCAGAAGAGTGTGCTCACACCGAGTCAGAATTCCTCATTTTTAGGAGTATGCTTGGACTCAGTGAGGATGAGAGCGCGCCTCTCCCCCGAGCGAGCGGAGGCACTGAGCTCTTCTCTCGGTCTCTTCAGGCCTGGCAGACTCGTCCCACTGAAAGAATTTCAGAGGCTACTGGGTCGAATGGCAGCGGCTTCATCAGTGTGTCATCTGGGGCTGCTGCATATGAGACCTCTTCAGCTCTGGCTGAAAGCACGCGTCCCCCCGAGTGCGTGGTATTCCGGCCACATGCGCATTATGGTCACCCGAGGATGCGCCCGCGCCCTGGCCCCGTGGAGGAACCCAGATCTCTTCAGCTTAGGCGTCCCTCTGGGTATAGTGACGCGGCGCGTGGAGGTCCTGACGGACGCTTCGTCCACCGGATGGGGAGCGGTCTGCTTGGGGAAGCCCGCCTCGGGTCAGTGGTCAGAGGAGCAGATGGGTTGGCACATAAATCGCCTGGAACTGAGAGCGGTCTCTCTAGCCCTAAAAACCTTCCGGTCGCGGCTGGAGCAGAAACGTGTTGATTCGAACCGACAACACTTCAGTGGTCTCGTACATAAATCGTCAAGGCGGTGTACATTCCAAAGCTCTCTTCAAGCAGGCGGAATCCCTTCTGCTGTGGGCGGACCAGTTTTTCCTCTCGGTGAGAGCGGCTCACATCCCCGGTGTTCTAAATCGCGGGGCGGACATGCTCTCGAGGAGCGGAATTCCTCAGGGGGAATGGAGGCTTCACCCTGGGACGGTTCAGCTGGTATGGAATCGTTTCGGCAGGGCGGAGGTCGACCTCTCTGCGACGAGCGAGAACACGCACTGTCGGACGTTGTTCTCGCTGTCCCGCTCCTCTCAGGAGGTGGACGCGCTAGCTGCGCGTTGGCCGAAAGCCCGTCTCTATGCTTTTCCTCCGGTGAAGATTTTGCCCATGGTGTTGTGCAAAATCAGGGAGGAGAGGGCGGCGGTGACTCTAATACCCCCGAACTGGCCGAATCAGCCATGGTTCGCGGATCTGGTGGAGTTACTGGCGGGGCAGCCATGGGAGATTCCGCTCAGGAAGGATCTGTTATCTCAGGCGAGCGGAACGATCTGGCATCACAGCCCCGGACTGTGGAATCTTTATGTGTGGCCGCTGCAGGGTCGGTGAGCGGGCGAGATGCGCTTCTCTCGCGTGCTTTGGATACCGTCGAGGAAGCGCGAGCCCCGTCCACCAGGCGCCTTTACGCTCTGAAGTGGGGTGTTTTCTCTAAATGGTGCCAGGATGGCGGTACAGACCCAGCGAACTGCTCTGTGTCGGTTATTTTACGCTTCCTGCAGCACAAGATGGATGAAGGGAGCCTGCCATCCACTCTGAAGGTGTATGTGGCTGTTATTGCGGCGTTCCACCCCCCTGTTGACGGACAGTCTATCGGTAGACATGTGTCGGTGACACGGTTCCTCAAAGGGGCTAGGAGATTATGCCCTGCGCGTCCGCCTTCGGTGCCGCCGTGGGATTTAGCATTGGTCTTGGAGGCTCTGTCGCGCCCGCCCTTTGAGCCTTTAGCTTCTATCGCTATTAAGGAGCTTTCGGTCAAAACGGCGCTGCTTCTCGCTCTTGCTTCGGCGAAGCGAGTTGGGGATTTACAGGCTTTCTCTGTGAGTGATGACTGTATTCGCTTTGGACCGGGAAACTGTAATGTAACTCTCAGGCCGAGGCCGGGCTATGTCCCTAAGTCGCTCAATACCCCGTTCAGAGCGCAGATCGTTTCTCTGCCTGCACTGTCGGCTGAGCCATCGTCCTCCCTGGGTTCGGATGCTCAGAGTGCTATTTGCCCAGTCAGAGCGCTCCAGGAATACATTTCTCGCTCGGCCGCTTTTCGACAATCGGACCAGCTGTTTGTGTGCTTTGGTGGGTGCAACAAGGGACGGGGGGTCTCTAAGCAGAGACTTGCTCACTGGATCGTGGACGCTATTGTTTTGGCTTATGTTTGCCAGGGGCAGGAATGCCCCCTTAACGTCAGAGCTCATTCGACTAGGGCGGTGGCTTCTTCGTGGGCTTGGACTAAGGGTATGTCCATTCAGGATTTATGTCTTGCGGCTGGCTGGTCTTCTCAGAACACGTTTGCCAGATTTTATAAGCTGGACTTGCCCTCTGTAGCGTCTCGTGTACTTTCGGTGAGTTGATTTTTTTGCACAGTATATGCGAGCTTCTCTGCGCTGCGCTCATGAGCTGCTCTGTGTGTTGTGTTTTACTGTGTCACCGCTTGCGTTGGCCTTCTTACTGTTGTCGTTGCCCTGACTGATAGTTAGTGCAAACTTCCCCGGTTATACTGCTCGGGATATGCAAATTCTGGCAGTGTTTTGCGAGCTTGTGAGTGGTTAATTTGGACCTATCAGAGGTTAGAGGTTCGCTATTGGCCAATCTCAGCCTATCGGAGGCTTGCATACTGGGGGGCGGTCTTACGTTGGGTCTGTTGTCTGTGGTTGTTTACGCTGCCACGGCGGGATTTTATACAGTTCCCATATACGACATCCGTAATGTCGAAGTTCCGTAGCCTTGATAGGGAACGTCTCCGGTTACTTTCGTAACCTCGGTTCCCTGAAAGGCAAGGAACGAGACATTACGCTCGCCGCCGTGTTCGCTATTGATTTAGCTTTCGTTCGATTCTAAAGAGGATTGACGCTGCATTGCATTTATACTGCATGTTCAGTATTTGCATATTTGCGTCAATTGGCCAGCTTTGCTGGCGTTAGCCTATAAGATTTCAGCGGAAGTGAAGGAGGAGGGGTAGTTCCCATATACGACATCCGTAATGTCTCGTTCCTTGCCTTTCAGGGAACCGAGGTTACGAAAGTAACCGGAGACGTTTGTGACCCTGACCGTGGTAAAACATTTTTCCTAATTTATGACAATATTCGGAGTGAATGTTTTGTAAAAAGCCCCTAAAACAGCCAAAACGAGTAACTAACTTAGCTAGCAGCCAGATAACAACGTGCAACCTACGTTAAGTTAGTGTTCGTTTCTTATACCAGTGGGGTGGTATTAGAGACTAAACACCTTTAATGGTTTACAATAAAACGTATGATGATAATGAACGAGGAAAGTGACTACGGTAACATCATCAACTGAGTATACGGACGCAAAACTAGTTAGCAAAGAGCTAACGTTAAATTAATCTAGTCAGTTACAACTACATGCCATGCTACTATCAATTTACGTGCAGTTTAGTGTCCAAAATTGTTCAAATTGACATGTTCTCTCGTGTACCGCTAAAACAACAACGAAACTGAACATGAAGCAGCAAGCTAAGTTAACGTAAAACAAAAAAAAATGTGCACCGTGAATGCTAACGCCCTTGGCCATTCGTGGCTGTATTGTGAAGTTTAAGACAATAACGCCAAACTATTTAAGACTATACGTACACATGGACATTGAATTCAATAGGCTGACCGAACTTACCTTCAATTTAGAAGAAACGATGGGTTTACCTTCACCAGCGATGAAAAGCTGTGCCGTCCATTAGCAATGCTTGAACACGGCTCTGACTCGCGCCAAATGCCTGACGTGTTGCCTCGGGCCAATCAGAGTGGCGTTTATTGGTTGGGTTATGATGATGTACTCGTGCTGCCTCGGCCAATCAGAGTGATGTTGACTGGTTTTTGACTCTTTAGTTGAAATCCAAAGTCCTTGATCAAAGAACTTATATTGTAACTCTTTGCCTTGATAGAGAGCTTTTTTGCTGCTGTTGGTTCTTTTTTAAGATAGGAATAAGGTGGACAGGCCTAATATAGGCTAACATGAAATTATTTTCTGAAGTATAATTTCCCACAAATTATATTTCCAAATAAATAAATAAATAGATACATGCAAAAATACATGTATGCATAAACAAACAACTTGATTAGGCTACTTCATATGTATTAATCATGTTGATAGGCGCTATTTGTAAATAAAACAAATATGATATATAAGTAACATGTACATTTTCTATAACTGTCATAGACGTCCAAATGACGTCCAAAAAATTACCAAGGTCAAATGTTGAACGTCAGGATGACGTCCAAGTTAGGTCATGGTTGGACGTCCAAATAGTGGACCTAGTTTGAACGTCGAATAGATGTCCAGAATTGGTCATGGACCGATGGACCCGACATGATCTGCACGTCTATCCGACGTCAAATGTTTAGTGGGAAGACAATAATTGTCTACCAAATAGCACAAGCCCTGGCCATTGGGTTTTGTGTGTACAATAGGGCTGTAACGATACGCGATATAAAATCGAAATCGCGATACTCAGGTCCACGATCGTGTATCGCGATGTGAGAAGGCAGGATCGCGATCACACCCCTTCCAACTCCCAGAGTTATCCTTCCTGTACAGAACCAGGGCTCGAATTTCGGCGCGGGATTGCGGGTATTGCACATAATTCTAATCATTCCCGCAGGTCTCCCATTTATAATGCGGGAAATTCCCGCAATCGTAATCCACACATATAATAAAATCAAATCATTCTTTTAACAACTATCTTCCAGACGCAATTTCACAAACAGCGTGAGTGTTCAGCGGTGCCGCGCGCGTCTTCTATCTCTTCTATCTCTTCTCTCATAATGTGTTGTGCAAGGCAGGCGCTGCATGCGGCGATAATACACTCGCGTTGTGGAGTCGGGACCATAGACTGTAAAAGTCTTTTTAAGTCTTACCAGTTTAAACATTCAAGCAATTTTAAACTAATCAGTGCTCGCGCGCTCTCTGAGAGATTATTTTCTATGCGCACATTCATAGAAAATCCGCCTCAAAAACAGCTGGACAGTAGGCTAACTATTTTTCGCGGATTATATTGCTTTAACACGCAAAATTGTCAATTTCGGTCTTTGTGAGTAGGCTATACTCTAAACATAGTCGGTTGTGTCTTTAATAGAGGGAATGCATTAACGTCACTTTCCCGCCGGAACACGCCCCCCTCAGCCGGACTGAGTGGCAAAAGAGCTGCTGCGTGGCTGGAGTTAATAGTGGAAACTGCGAAAACGGGAGTAAAACAACCTATTATCAGTTTAAACTAAAAGTTGGACTCGATATAGTGTTCCTTACAACTTAGGCCAAAGATCCAGTGATCCATGGATATAGACACGGAGCCATCGTGTTTCCTGACACTCATATGTGCCTGATTTCGACGCCGGGGAAATAACTTACGTGAAGCAAATTTGCCTGTGAACGCTTTATATAAATACAATATAGGTAAGTCTAAATCCAGGTGATCACATCAAAGTTATATATAGGCTATAATCATATTGTCCAGCCCTAAAACTTGTAGCCTATAGTTTTTTGTCAGTTTATTTAAAAAGTTTATTTTATCGGAGTAGGGTCATAACTGGCTTAAGCATAAACCGGTCGACACAGGTCGTTTTTTGCCTCTTACGCCGCCTTCACACTGGCAGTTGAAATCAGCTCCGATACGGCACCGAAACGACCGGAAGTCATTCATTTCCTATGGAGATTCGCAGACCGCATGCGAATGGGTCCGAAACGGGTCCGACAGAGTGCGGTGCGAAGAAAATCGCGTCCGTTGGTCATCCGGATGCGTTCAAAAAATTGAACTCTTGCGAAAAGCTACGGACGGTTCCTATCTGACAATTCCAGCGGAAGTTGAGCGTTGCTATGGTACTGATAAACAAACCTGATTTCTAAACTTTTCATACAATAAATAATGATTTTAGAACGATAAGTTGTCATGTCATTTTTTTTATTTTCATGACTTAACGTTATTTAAATTTATGTTCATTAGTAAAAACAGTAACATCTGTTTGAAAAAAAGTAACAACCTTATTTTTATTTGGTAAAATGTAATCTGACTTTTTGAGTTTTATTCAAATTAACCTTTGGTCATCCAGTATCATGCATTTTAGATCATGTTAACCACAAATAAAACCATGCATAGCCTATAGCACCTCACTATCATGGCAAAATGTAACTGTATGGTTTCTATGGTATTTGTATGAAAAACAGTAGCCTAACAATACATTAAATACTGTAATTTTATTACATTAGTCCTTTAATACATTGTCTACATTAATAATATAATACAATTTAATATGTATATCCCACATTTCATGGTGGAAATAATATAATAGGCTATAACGTTACAGTAAATCCATGGTAAATGAAGGGAATTTGTAGACGGAAAAGTTTTCTGTATCGTTGCGCACAGTGACAGACATCGAACTATTGACATTATACCACTAAAATATCACATTTTTTAGCCGACCTGACATCTCAACGTCCTGAGCGACTTTCCTCCACGCAGCAGCCTTCCTATTAATATCTCTGTAGCCCTCATCAGAGAGATCATACAGAATCGTACATTCTGACACGGACAAAATCAACCTTTCTAATCTCTCCGCCATTTTTGTTCTACCCGCTTCCGACGCTTTTCGCGGTGTAGTACGACGTCCGCTGGGGGCGTATTGCGAATTACGGAGCTGATTTCAACTGCCAGTGTGAAGGCGGCGTTACTCGGATTTCGCATTATGTAAACGCATTAACCTGCTTTCTGTCAGCTTATTGAAGTGCGCATGTGTGAAATGTGACAGAAACGCATCCTTTGTGCAGGTTTAAACGCATCCAGACAGAGCGTTTTGCTGGAAAGGAAGAATAAAATATATCACAAACGCAGACTCTTTCATGACACAGAACATTATAAAAATGTCCTCTCATCTCGTGCAGCAGAAGTAGAAATTGTTCAGTCAAAACGCTGCATCTGTAACTGCATGAGAGGAAAATATACAAACTGTAAGTTTCCCATTGACATGTTGCAAGCTTTATTTAACATCAACCGATACAACAAATGAAATACTCAAAGTCAGATACGCAAATGATTGTTTTGTCGTTACAGGTCATGGCCTGATTTATTAATAAAGTCATGTAAACATGCCACGGTTTACTTGCGTTGTTATGGTTACTGGTGTGCATGTAAACGTGCTCAATGATAACTGCAAATCCACTTTTCTCTGCCTGAAGTCAAGTTGTTTCTATGAATTGCATCGATCCATTTGCTTCTCTGTTCTGTAGCTTTCGGCAGTCTGTAAAAATATACCTCAGATTTCTTGTGAAATGTAGTTGTACAATCAATCGCAAACCTCTTTCCCATTTTAGATGCATTTTTTGTGTTTTTCACGGCATTCACGCTGAAAACCAATGCTGCCGCTCAGTCTTTTTGCCACTCAGTGGGCGTGACCGCAATCACTCCAGCTGGCAGTGACGTCACGCGCATACCCTCTTGCCAGTATAATGAACACAGGATCCGTGCACTAGCTCTTAAAGTGACGGAAGCCATATGTGTCTGTCATTAATTTTAATGTCAACACAACAAAATACGGCTTTAAGTTAAAGGAATCAGGATTAATAGCCTATGTATTTAATTTATTCAGGACTAAAATACTACCGTGTTATTTTCCATTTGATTACTTTATTCAGTTTCTGTATGTGAATACTAGTGTTAGAACTATTCAAAAACTTTTCTCTTTAATTGTCTTTATTTGTATCTTTATTCTATTGTATTTATTTGTGCTACTTTTTTCAATTTAATTAAACAATTTAAATCAAGCTTCCTTGTGATGTGTAAATTCTTAACAACAATATTACCCCATTGTAAAAATGCAATGAGCGTAAACATTTAGGCAAGATAAATGTAATAATTTTGTTTCTCCCCCCCAAACAAAAAAAACCCCCATGAGAATCATCTAAGGGGGGATTTCCCCCCCCCATTTTCCAAAACGAAATTCAGGCCCTGAGAACTACCACATCTTTAATTATTAGTATTATTTGAAGTTAACATTATAAAATACGTAGACCTACACCACAAAACTAGTTGAGGATAAATTATTTAAAATTTGGCAATTTCAGCATTATGGACGTGAAATTTGCAGCCAAAACTTGAAATATAAATTCTCAGAAAGTGCGTTAAATTAATCCTCAATTGACCGGCAACACGTCCAACATGCAGATGCATATCCTACGGCACCATCCCGAAATCAATTTAGTTGGAACACAGAACACAACCCAAAAGCAGCAGCCTACACTGCCTAGTATAGTTTAATAATTTGCATAGTTATTATTGTTCTTTGGTGTTTAGATTATACAGGTTTTTCCTAATGTTATTTAATAAAAATACCGGTATTTTTTTTCTTCTCTCAAAATCTCTTTTTTTCACCACAAGCCCCGCCCCCTCAAGCCCCGCCCCCGTGATAGAATCGCGATACGAATCGAATCGTGGGTCAAAAATCGTGATACGAATCGAATCGTGGGTTTGGTGTATCGTTACAGCCCTAGTGTACAATGGAAATAAATCCGTGCAGCGCTGCAATGTTTTTTTTTTACTAAAACAGATGTTATAATGTCGATCTAAATGTATAGCAAATATTATAATGTATGTGCTCAAGAGCGTATAAGCAATAGGCCTAGTACATGTTCATATCACTGCTCTGCTGGGTATTTTATTTATTTTATTATATTATAATTGCACAAATGACAGATTTACAGCAGTGGATTTTTTATGGTTATGCAGAGCGTGAGTGTTTAAACCATTTTTATCCCATAGCCTAGGCTATACTATAGGCTACGATGATTAAAGCATGAACACGCAATGCGATGGTGGATGAATAAACAATTGGATTTTTAATATATCTGATGTCAGCCACAGACAGACAGTCGTAGGCCTACATGTTAACCCGTTGACACTTATTAGAAAACATGAATCTTTAAAAACTATAACATAGGCCCTCATATTTTATGAACAGGTAAACAACCAGGAAACATGTTTGCCATTAAACATTTTATTTGCACTTTGTACCAAATAATGCAAGCATTGGACAACAAATGTCGTCAAAAACAAAAAAAAATGGTTGTGCTTTAGAATTTAAAATCAGCTGCTTACATTCTTACAGTGAATTATCATTTGCGTAAAAGAGTTTGTGCTGATCCACCGATCCTGATAGAAATATGAAGAAGCCAAGTGAATGACGCGCTAATGTAAAGCATCTCCCTGAAGTACAGGTGCTGTCGTCACCAAGCGTTCGTTTATAATAACTTCAATAATAACTTCAATAACTTCATCTATTCTGTGCCTAATAAAGTATTAGACAATATTAGTATTAGTATTAGGCTAATTAAGTATTAGGCTAATAAAGCATTAGACAATAGATCATAACAAAAAATACCATGGTAAACCGATAATAAGATACGATTAAAGTTAGCATTTAATATTTCTCTATACGGCCAAATCATTCACAAAATGCCACCTTTAAATCCAAGCTCAAAAAGCACTTTCTTAATGTGGATACTTAATGTACTCTCCTATGAATTATATTAATTCTACTATTCTTTTTATGTTTGTAATTGTATCTTGCTCGTGCTATTTTTATTATGTTGTATTACCTTTGCTCTGATTACTCTGTCCTGTTCAGCAATGTGCTTTACAAATAAAGAAAGAAAGAAGAAAGAAACCTAAAACAACTAGAAATTATGATTTCAACGGCTTTACGGCTCAAATAATTTACAAGCTTTAACATAAGAATAGAAGTGCTTTAACTATTATTAGCTACAGTATACATTTCTTCTGTGATCAAAACATTTGCTACATGCTCTTACATTGTAAGTGCCTCAGGTTAACCTCTATTTTTATCTTCTTCTTTTTTTAAGAGAATGATGGACACATTAAAATATTTGTTATGGTAAAAAACATTATGCCACAAATGATGTTCTTTGAGCTTGTATTGAACCTGAATTATTCCTAGAAAAGTCAAAATGATCACACGTCTATCATTCTACTAATCTACTGGATATAAGTGAATTATGTGCTCCATCTGGATTTGAGCAGTTTTGGGGGCAAAAATGCTTTTCATGTTGAGTATTTGTTGGAGGAAAGAGCAGGTGGTATGTTCTGCCCAGAGAGGTAGAGACCTTCAGCCTGGGGGAAACCTACTCTTCATATTTCACCACCTGAACAGGTAGTCAGCAATTGCATAGAAGGAATAAAGAAGAAGTTTGTTTCCCAGAGGTGTTGTGTTTGCTGTTCACGAGCTGCGCTCGCACGCGCTTTTCGCTACATATAGTACGCAGGGTAGGACAATGTGATTTAGGACTTTGAAGTGATTTTGGTATTCAGCGGAGTAATGATTATGTAAACTCTCCAAAGATGAACAATATACAATTTTTACCAGTTTTAGAAACATGCACCACCCACATGCGGCAAATTTGGGATTCAAAATGTTTAAGGGCGAATTAATCATCCTTCATACATTCTGACTCACCAGAGTATGTTAGATTACAACTGCATGAAATAAATGATTGGCTTTTGAAGTTCTGAATAACACAGGCATTATGTGGACCAAGGGTAATGAAAAAGTAAAAACATGTAGGCTCACATTTTAATATCGGCGAGTTTGTGGCTGCATGAAATGCTCTTATTATAATCAGGCTGCCTCTGCCTTTGGTTGTCGAAATTGGTCAAATATTATGTTTTTTCTACTGAGATGGAAGGTCTCATTAGATATTCTGATTGGGCCATACATGAATGTCCCAAACAATGAAGTAGTGTCACTTTTCAGCATTACTTTGGTTTGTAATTGGAGACTCTGGCTCAGTTTTGAGGGTATTGTAGGTGTTTTAGGTTTTTTAGTGGCTACAGCACTTAACTCATTGTAATATCTATCCAGTACCAAACTCATTTCTTTGCTGAAATGCCCTTCCTTTAGCCTTAAAATGACCATATGGGGAAAGGAAAGTGGAGTCCCATGGGTGCGGAGTGTAATGTGGACGACGGATGTGAAGCTTTTGGAATGTGCTGGAATAGCTAAGGAGCTCGGAAGGCTGAGATAACACCACTTAAATAGCCTTTTCTTTCGCTCTTTCTTTTCGCTCCCTCTCTCTCTCTGTCTCTCTCTCTCTCGCTTTACTTTCTTGTTTCACTCCTCTCTGATTGCTGAGTAACCTAAGAAGTGTGTGACAGAGAGCATCTTTCAGACCAGGGGGACTTTGGCACGAAAGATGGCTGTTAATCAAATTGTCAGGGATGAGATGTTTTTCTCTGCCGAGAGTCCACAGAGAGGGTTTTCTGTCCCTCCTTTGGCTGTGTGTGCAAAAAAGCCACCACAACCAAAAGAATTCAGAGCATGCCTGCATCTGGTGGACAGGGAAGCATGTTTAAAAGGCAGGCAGATTTCTAGATTTTTGACTTTATTAGGCTGTTTTGAAATCATTAGGTGCTTTTTCACTTTCCTGATCTCCCCGCCTGGATCCACGTGTGCCGTAAATCCCCTCTTCTTTCTTTAAATATAAATAAGCAGCATCCGATTTAGAAAGAAGGTTGTTATTAGTACTACATTCCTGCGTTGTTATCAGCGGCCCTTGCTTCCTTGCTTTATCCGTCTCATACTTAACCCCTTTTTGGAAAGCCAGCCTGAGTCATACCCCCTTTTTCCCGCCGCGTCTTCATTGACAGGTTGATTCCAAAAAACTGTCTTCTTTGGTGTGGATGGAGCCTCTCGCTCCAGTTTCAGACCAGACTCATATACGCCATTGTAAATAGAGAGCTATATAAGAAAACAAATGGATATTGCTGTGTGGGACAGAACGTGCGTCTAAATGAATCAAATCTGTATGGCACGGAGAGAGTTTATTTGGCCCTGGGGCTGATTTAAGGCAGTAGGAGTGGCATTAGAGGCTGGTAAACTAGAGCAAAGTGTGAGGTTGGGAGCCATTACCCAGCATCCCTGGAGGAGCATCTACCACACGAAAATCCAGAATGGATGAGGCCATTCAAAGACTGGGCAGATGTCCCTGCTATGTGTATACTGAATCACTTGATGACACCGTAATAGCGCCTGCCATTGCGTTTAATCTGATTCTCCGAGCCAAGAAAGCTGCCTTTCTTCCCCCAGACCTCCGACCAGACACAAATATAACAAATCCAAGCGCAAAGAATCTTTAGAAGTCTGTTGCACACTAGGAGAGGGTGTTATTGCTAGATTCGAGCTAATCATCCTACCAGTGGAGTCAGGATAAAAGCTGGAGAGAAATTTGCAAAAGAACACGAAATTGACACTGCATGTGGTTAACCAGCTAAAGTCCCAATATAAACTTAATTTTATGTAGACTGTTGTCACTGAAATAAATAATGCAAATATATTTTAGTGTGTTCTCAAATGTGTACAATGAAATATTACATTAAATAATACAAATACACTTTATGTATTTACTTTATGTACAAGTGTTTTTGCTGTTGACCTTTGGTGATTAAGTCAAAAACAACTTTACTTAATTTTTTTATTTTGTGTTGAACATGTATACTGTGCTTCTGATAGCCGAATGGTAGAGCAGTTGAAAGGTGCGAGTTTGCTTTGCTTTGGTGTAAATGTTCAACCCGAAAGACAATTGCTTTGCTCTTTGTGTGAATAGACCATGCATTGAAGATTTGTTTAGCTTTTTCACATCATGTTTTTTGTGGAGGAGTCTAAATAATTACTGATAAATACTAATGTTATTTGATCAGTATAGTTTTTAATTAATATTTAGAATTTGTTGTATTTTTCTTATTTTATTTTATTTATTTATTTATTTTATTCAACGTTTATTTTATTTCAAGTAACAAAATGTTTCTTGTTTTAGTCAACTATAATAACCCTGGTTTGCAGAGTTGTGTAATCGGATGCATTTCTGAGTGAAAGAATATTCGATGAGAAAAAATTGTTGGTTGAGACTTTTGCCATAATATTATCCATCAGGAATTGATTGATTGTTGTGTGTGTGTGCGTGCGTGCGTGCGTGCGTGCATGCCTGTGGCTGTGTATATGCATTATTCTGACATTTTTGGGTGAAGCAAGTTTTTAAACGAGAACAAAATACAGAGTGGGTGGATCAGAGAACACTGAAAAATAAGAGGGATTGATGACATCAGTTGAAAAGGAAAGTTGTTTCAGTGTTGTTATAGTTATATTTTTATGAAAGATTACAAAGACAAATATATTGTATTAAGAAAGTAAACGGGGTCAAGTTTGATTTCATTTAGTCTTTTTTTCAGTGCCCGGCATTCCACACGTGCCAGAATTCTGCATTCTCAACCAATGATATCACTCATAAGATAGCTTTGAACATTGGAAGGAAGCTCACAAAATGGGGCCTAAGCTTCGCATAAACATCTGCTGCTGCTTCTCAGTCCGGATGGTTTTTCTGGCGCTGATGAGCGCCTCCGGCTCGGTTTACGAACGCTCCTCAGCAATCCTCTGTAACGTTAATATGGAGCAATCAAGTTAAAATGGTGCCATGAGGCACTCTGCGATAAACATCGGCAGCGATGCGAGCGTGGGTCTATTTTCCAGATTTCCCACTCACATGGTAGTTGGAACGTCTACATATGGATTGCATTGTTGTTGTGATCTGCTTGCTTCATGGAGCGTACGCCACAAATCCTGATAGTCTCTGCACTGCAGCGGCCTCTGTGTGTGGGTATTTATTCCAAGGATTTACATGTTTGACACATGTGATCTGTCCTAAAAAGGTCTGGCATGCAAAATGATCCCCACAAGGCCTACAGAGAGAATCACACCTCATTTTGCAGCTCCACAACTTAATCTACAGTCTAGACAGGAATACCACCCATTAAAGCCTGAAAGCCAGGAAGAAAAGGGACTGTGGTTGATCAGGTTTGTTCTGTGAGGTTCTTCCTGGGTTTTCCATCTATAATAAGCTCATGCAATCAGACTGAGGAGAGTGGGAAATTAAATAAGAGACAAAGAGAAAGAATAAGTGCAGGCAGCACATTATGGAGCCACTTTGAGGAGACGGGGGGTGAAGATAAATATGGCTTTGAATGTCTGAAATGACACTAGCTCATACACTTCTCATTGGGAGTTGCTCATTGCCTAGTGGTTAATGATCTGAATTCAGGGGCATAACTACCCATTTGTTGGAGGCTGGTGCCCTTTAGTGCTTTTCTATCACTGTATGATGTAGTTTAAAAGTGGTGTTCTTATCTTTTCAGCTTTTTAGAGTTACAATGTGCAGTTGTTGAGCAATAATCAATAATTGAGCAACAGTGGGTTGTGCTGTCTCAAGTATACATGATATAATGCATTGAAGTATTAAATTCACATACAATTCCAAGGTTATAGTTCAATTAACATATTCATACATACAATTTTCACTCAGAAATCGCTAGTAAATTTTCTAAATAACTACAAAAATAAATTTAATGTGAAATTGAGGATAAAGACTGACATAATATTTTCTTGTTAAACTTATGCCAATTATCTTTGTTTTATTCAACTTCAGTATTGTACTGTACTGGATAAGGATGAGTGTCACTTTGGTATCTAGGTCATTTAGTATGATTTTACAAAAACCAGACTGGCATAATTCTTCAGACAATATTTTTTTTTTTTTTTTTTTTTTTTTTTGTCCTTACAATGAAAGCCAATGGGGTCCAATATTGTTTTGTGTGTTCAGTCATGTAGGTTTGGAATGACATGAGGGTGAGTAAAGGATGACAAACTTAATATATCTGTGAATTTTGCTTCTCAAGTAGCTTTATTTTGTTATCTTGGATGTTTAAATATTTTTACTGGAAAAAGAAAATGTAATTACTTGGCAGGGTACCAATAAACACAATTAGGCTTATTGTAGATGGGCATTGATTTATTCCCACCTAGTTTTCCTCCTACATAACTCTGACATTCCATGTTGAGAGTATGATGATGATTTTGCCATGTTTGAAATCTGAACCATTACATTCCACTTTCAGCGTTTCCTCTGGTAATTACAGGGCAGGTGGGGATTCTGTTCTCTGATGAAAAGACGCGATTCTTAAATATTTTAGTACAGATATCCTCCAGGAATTTTTGGTTTATTGACTTACATGTGTACTTGCTCTTATGTGGTATCAGTAAAAGAGAACCTGTGTAGTTCAGTTTTGGATGAACTTTTACTTGGATGGTCTGTCTATCTTAGCCTGACTACGTCAAACTTCGTACTTCCGCTCAATTTCAGTTCGCTTCTGTACTCAGTCTGAGATAGCGACCTATGTCTCAGTTTTCCTCCGGCCTGAAAACAGCCGTCCAATCAACGAACAGAGGGTGGGCTGAGAGCCGTGACGTAGACGCTAAACGCCGAATTTAAGATTAGGTTAGGTAAATCGAAAACGACCGCAGATATGGAGATACGGGATGCAATTCGCTCTGTTGTGGAGAATATTCCCAGCATTTGCAAACTGAAGCCCGAACAAGAAGAGTGTTTGTTAAACATTTTGAATGGAGGTGATGTTTAAGTTGGAGAGAGAAGTGATAGTGTTTGGTTATTGGCTTACAGGTGACCAATGATTTTATACTTCAGACAAGACCCCCACCCCCCGCGAGAAAGAAAACACTTTTCAATTATGCCATTCCAGACTCTGTCTACGAAGCAAAGTGAAGTAGCAGAGTTTGGTATTACCAGGCTCTCTGTCTGTCTGTCTGTCTGTCTGTCTGTCTGTCTGTCTGTCTGTCTGTCTGTCTGTCTGTCTGTCTGTCTGTCTATCTATCTATCTATCTATCTATCTATCTATCTATCTGTCTATTTATCTGTCTATATGTCTGTCTATATGTCTATCTGTCTATCTGTCTGTCTGTCTGCAAATCCAGTGATTATTTAATAAGTTGTTGTGTCAACCTTATTCCAATCAGGTTAGAGATTTCTATATTGGGAAACTACTTTCCCGTTTTGTGAGAATTATGCATCAGACGGTCAGTGAACAGACTCTGGTGCTTCACATCTGAAAAGAAGGTTCTGTGGCGACTAAAGAAATCCCTTTTTCCTGACATTTGAACAGTGTCCACCTTTAAAGAACAAGCTTCTGTTGTTTAACACTTCTCTTTAACAGTGTTGGACATTTTCTGTCATCTATATCCAGAAACTGGGCTTTTTTCAAAGTCCCTCAGCTCTACTTTAGAGAACTATTTGGTAACACAGAATCTCGCTAAAATAACATATCGATGACTTGCACACCTGCCACCTTCAATTCAAGAGTCAAGGCCAACCTTTTTTATTGATTTCCTGCTTGTCGTTGTGGTCATTGTGTAAAGAAAGCAACAGTAGAGAAGAAAAAAAACTCTTTCCAGACCCAGGCAAGGTGAACGTCTGACTGAAAAGGTAAAAAGGCATACATAAAACTCTCAGATTATTTTATCAGGTTCATTTTGTGAGGGGAAGAAAAGCGCTTGCGGCTATCTACGACAGTATGTGTCACATTTGAAAACCATTATGTGGCCAAACCAAAGCCTTAGGACACAAAAGAAACGGGTTTGTTTTTCCTGACTCGTAGGAACTTTGTTTGGAACATGGTCTTGATAACAGCCCATTTGCTGTACGAAACACAAGGCTATCTGGTTGAAAAGGTCACTCAACGTAATTTTGGGTGATGAGGCAAACAATACTATATTTCATTTGGTTTTATGTGCAGTCTGAATCCTGAGGTTGTGTTTTTTCTTACACAATTGAAAGAGCCTTATCTTACAGTTGACATTTTTTCCAGCTTACGCTGTTGTCGTTCAGCATAGGCCTGGGCGATAAAACGATAACGATAATTATCGCGATATCATTTTTCTCGATAAAACGATATCAAGAGTTCGATAAATGTTCGATAATGTTATTATGCGCCAATAGCGGAACGAAACTCATTTGAGCCGCGCGCGCCTCACGGACTGTTTATCCGCTCGGCTCAAAGTCCAAACGGCAGCGCGCGCGAGCTTACTGGTGCAGCGTTTACTCTGATCGGCCTCGGTCACGACATCAAGTAAGAAGCGATTGAATTCAGCGAAGAACACTAATGAGTCTGACTCGTTGATTTAAACCAGTTTAAAGGCAGATGAAACAGCGCTGACAAACAGGAGAAACACTGTGCGCTACGATACAGTCAGAATCTGAATTGATACTGAATCCATTTACCATGGATTTAATGTAACGTTAACCAAGTAATATTAACTGCACCATGAAATGTGGGATATACATATTGAATTGTATTATTTTTAATGTAGACAATGTATTAAAGAACTAATGGAATATAATTACAGTATATAATAATGTATTTAGGCTAAAGATTTTCATACAAATACCATAGAAACCATAAAGTTACATTTTGCCATGATAGTGAGGTGCTATAGGCTAAGCTTTGTTTTATCTGTGGTTATCATGATCTAAATGCATGATACTGGATAACCAATGGTGAATTTGAATAAAACTCAAACAGTCAGAATGTTACATTTGCCAAATAAAAATGTGGTTGTTAAATTGTTTTTAATAGATTAACGTAATGATAGAATAGAATGAACATAAATTTAACATAGTAGTATTAGCTTGAGTTAGGATGCAGATTTACTGTAAACTCACTGTCAAATATGCGTTTCGAGATACAACATGTAATATTAATATTGCAGCCTGCACTGTAAACTGTGCTGAAGATACGTGCCAAAGTCAGGCAACAGAATTTGTTTCAAGACTTGAAACAATATCCCCCATTAGCACATGCAGACACTAAGAAATATATGTTTGGCAAGTGTTTGTCATGATATGTTCTGACAATAAAGAGTAGTTTAAAACCACAATTAACGCTCTGGTTTCTACAACTTTCACTTAGGAGCAAAAATCTGCCTTTAAACTTTTGACATTTCATAATCTTTGAACTTTTAAAGATTTGACATTTATCGTGATAATTATCGATATCGACTGATATAAAAAAAATTATCGTGATAATTTTTTTGGGCCATATCGCCCAGCCCTAGTTCAGCACATTTCACAATGGAACTTTTCCCAGTAACATCTGATGACGGTTATACGTCTTGTAATTTGCTGCTATTAGCAAATGCACCCGGATTGTTTGGTGAAGGGTGCGGCACGGGTGGCTACTCTGAAATCCACTGGCAACAAACAGGCCTCATTTTGGTTGAGAGCTCCACCTCCTTAACGACAGTATGTCTACGGCAGAGAAAATCCCACACTTTGTTCTTTCAGGGTGGCTGAGTTTTATAACATGTTATAACTAGATCAGAGCTGAAGTCAGAGCTCTGAGCTCTCAGCACCCGCAGTAACATTATAACCAATGATTTGTTTGTAGACCAATTACAGTACAACCATGGCGTCTAATCCTAGTCTGTTTCTTCCCCTTTTAAATGGTAAACTAAATCTTTCTCTTCATTTTTCTTGTTTTTCAGTCCACATATCATGTTCCTGTCTCAAAGCGTGCTAACAGGTGAGAGGAATCTCTGTGGGGCAAGATTGTGCCATGAAATCGCCCATTCCTGGTTCGGGCTGGCCATTGGAGCACGGGATTGGACGGAAGAATGGATCAGCGAGGGTTTTGCCACTTATTTAGAGGATGCACTCTGGAACCATGTTCAGAAGGTATCACGATAAAGTTGAATCTTTGAACGCTCATTACACACCTATTAGAGCACTTGCTGACTGGTCAGAGTGTAAAATGAGTTTAAAATTAAATGGAATTTTCTGCATTAACTGGAAGACTTCACTTCCTGTGAGTGAGATAGCTAATAATGCGACACAAACTCAATCTTGTGAAGTGTGATTGTGCGCCGCATCAACACAGTACTTCACTTCATTCAGAATGTATTTATAATCTGTGTTTACCAGTTATGAATTGAAAACTATTGTTGTGCTAATGGAATGTTTCCAATATGTCTTAAGTTTCAACAAGCTGCATTTAAAGCTGAAGTGTGTAATTTTGTTGATGTTTTAAACAACTTTCTCTTATCCAGGTTCAAAAGGCAGAGACTGCTATCATCAGTAGGTCATTCATACAGAGCTTAAAGTATTCCGGCACCGTGCCGGATCTCCGGCGTGTGGCCGTGAGGAAAAAAATATTATTTTAGCATGCGATTTATTTTTGTCCAGCTTTAACGCGATTAACGCAGCATCCGTTCTTTCTGTCATCCTTTAGCTAGGGTTATTATCATGCTCTTACTCACGCAAATGCTTTAAACCACTCATGCGCGACAAGACAAAAGAGAACGCGCTATCAGTGAATGTCCTCCTGACACACGCGCGCACACACACACGACGCACAGAAAGACGCGCGCCAGTATCGAGTTCTCTTTCGAGCTTGAACGAACAATAACACACACACATTTATGCCAAAATGTCAGTTTTGTCGAGTATCCTCACAAGAACAGTCTTAAATGAGTTAAATAAAATCTTAAATGGAAGTAAATAGTAGTGAGAGAATGAGATGCGTGAGATCCTGTCAGCAGCGGCAGATCTTAAAGTGACAGGAGCCATTCATTCTGTCTGTCAGTAAAGTTAACCTAAAGAACAGAGGGAACAGAGAAAATTACTCACTGCTCTTGACTATAGAACGCTTGTAGCTTTGATAAGGATTAATCTATATTTAATTTATAATTTATGCAGTGCGGACTGTTTTATAACCTTTTTCAATTTCTGTATATGGTACATGTAAATTACATTTATTATGGGTTTAAGTGAGGATTGTTTTAAGTTCACTTAAATTAAAAGTTTCTATATTTTTTGAAGCCTAATGTTTAAAATTTGGGGGAAAATCATTTTCATCGAAACATCAGTAGCTATAATATTAGTGATACTGGCTTTCATTCATAAAAATATGGCATTAAGATACAGCTGTAATCCTTGAAAATAAATGGTGCCATTGAAGATAAATCCGCCTTCCGCAGAAAAGTTCAGGCTCAGGAATTTTCACTTTGACCCCTGTTCATAGATTGATTTCCCTGAATAGTATAAACTCTGGGGCTTTTTGGTGCTATCAAAACATTGTTAATTTTTTTTGGAGCATCCTGAACAGCCCGACAACAGACGTGCTGGCTTAACCAATGCGAGTTAGAGGCGGGACTATCTGTTTGTAGTGTTAATTTTACCAGCCATTTTTAAATTTAGTTTCAGTTTTAGTCCAGTTTCAGCATCGCTTGTTAGTTTTTATCACATTTAGTCGACATCATCCCATTTTTATTTAGTCTAGTTTTAGTCGACTATAAGTCGAGCATTTTAGTCTTTATTTTAGTCCAAGAAAACATCATTTTATTCGTTTAGTTTTAGTCAACAAAAACTGTCAACATTTTAGTCTAGTTTTAGTCAGGACATCATTTTAACCTTTTACTTTTTTGTCAGCAGATAATATTTAACATTTCCTAAAATTATTTCACATTTCAACATTTTCTCTCATCCTCTTTCTCCCGAGCCCCGTGCAAAGCATGTTTTACTTTGAACCTGTCGCCGCCTCGCCGTGAATCCAGCTCCTGTCTGCTCCATGTGTTGTGTAGTAGGCTACTCTGTGCCCGGCCCGCCCGCTCCAGGTTTGAAAGTGGGTGTGTGGCGGAAGAGCTGACGAGGAGGAGGCGGAGGAGGAGACAGGATTTGACAAAACCATATCATATAATAATATGTAATTTTCGTCTCGTCTTTGTTCGTGAACTAAAATGTCCATAGATTTTAGCCCAGTCTTTTATTTTCCGAACTGCATTTTCGTCTCGTCTTTATTAGTCTACGAAAATTATTTCTGATTTACTCATAGTTATTGTTTATTAGTGGGGATTTTAGTCTCGTCTCGTCTAGTTTTCGTTCGGTGAAAAATGTGCGTTGACGAAAATATTTTCGTTTAGTTTTCGTTAACGAAATTAACACTATCTGTTTGTCTGACCATTTGCTGATGGGAGAGTATTTGAGGACATCTATTCCCTGAAAACAATAGTTAGTTTTATTTGATGATGCTAGTGGTGCAGAAATGACACACTTCACCTTTAAAATGAAACGTTTGTGTTTAGACTGACTTAATTTGTAGTTGTTTGCTTTGTTGTTTTTTTTCACTTTTTTTTGTCTTTCCCAGTTGGGTTATAGAGAGGCTGAGGAGCAGAGACAGTTAAAAGCTCTGCTACGCTGGAGGAGACTGAGCGATGAGTTACAGAACTCTGAAGTAGAGCTGCAAGTCCTCAGGTATGATTGGTTATGCATATACTCTCAATACTCCTCATGCAAGGTACAAAAGGCCACGATAGAACAAGTTCATTTTCAAGTACGATTTGGAACTAACATGTTTCTCAGTTACAAAGTAGGCTTAAAGTAGTTTTTGTAATTAAAAAAGTATTTGTAATCAAATAGGGATAGGCAACAAACTCAAGCTCCTCTGACATTTCTCTTTAAAAATCCTCATTTTAGACTTCCGGGTTTGTCAATACGTCATGCGTCGGGTCAGGGTTCTCTCTGCGGCCAGAAATCAACTCATGTACGGAAGCCAGTGATTCTAGTTTATAAAGTTATAAATATGGATATTTTTTTTCTTACAAAAATGCATCGCTTCGCTTCAGAAGGCATTTATTAACTGTTTTTTTGGGCGTCAAAATCTTCAAAATCGATTTTTTTAAAATAAAATAACTATATTTTGGCTGAAAGAGGAAAGTCATATACACCTAGGATGACTTGATGGTGAGTAAATTATGGGATAATTTTCATTTTTGGGTGAACTAACCCTTTAAGTCTTATGTAATATCTGCAATCTTATTCCCACATTTTGCATTTACTGACATAATTTGTCATAATTTGAGAGATATTTTGACTGATTAAACATAAAGACAATGAACATAAGATTGAGACAATATATGGTTTATCTGTGTTCTAGATATCTCTAGTATTTTCATAAAAATAAAGTATATTTATAATGAGATGCTAATCGACAGAAATTATCATTGTATACAATATTATAAAATAATATAATTTCTGTCTCATTCTGTGATATGAAGCCATGTCAGATCACAAAAGGAAGTTATTTCAAACACTCGACTGATGTTATGAAGTGAATTTGGAGTAAAACATCATTAATTTTTATTTTATTTTTTAAAAAATAGTTGAATGACAGGTTTGTAAATGCTTCTCATTACAAGTTTGGAAAGATTTACTCAATCAAATTTCCAGGTAAGCTCAAGATTTTAACGAGAGCTTAAAAAAGATATGACATTTCAACTGCAGAGAATAATTTCGAGCATGCCATTGCATGAGTATTATTTGATATGAGATGTAATGTAATGTTCTGAAGAGCACAGTATCACAAGGTTTTATGTAGGTTTGTGGTAGGAGTAGATTACCTTGGCTTAACTTTTAAGAATGAGAAACTGCAAGTGTGTGTGTGAGATAGAACGATAGAGCATGTCAGGAATTCAGCTGTCACAATACCAGCAGGTTTTGAGGATCCACCTGACAGCATGTGTTTGGCCCTTCCTTCGCTTTGAGGGGCCCACACCCTCTATAATCTCAGGGATAAAATGTTCAGACAGTCTGGAAGAATGCCCGTCTTGTGAATAAAACATAGAAATGTCATGTAAACTATTCGGTAAGTAATACTATGACAATGAAAACATGTCATTCAAATCTAGGGCATTTTCAAGGATCAAACAGTAGAGCATAGCACTTGCAAGGTCACGGTTTCAATTCTGAGGAAATACAAGAACTGATCAAATATATACCTTGATTGCAGTGTAAATCACTTTGGATGAAAGTATCTGCCAAGTACATAAATGTAAATGTAAGGCCAGAAACTTTCAGCAAGGATGTGTATGCAACCGCGAATGCTTGGACAGTGGGTGTACTTGCATACAATTATTAGCTTCCTGCCACACAAGGTCAGCTTTACAGTTGCGTTGCAAAATGTGGCAGAACGCAATGCATAGCAATGCAATGCAACTGCATAGCGGCTCTGCAGCCCTGGTTAGTAGCCGACTGGTACCAGCAGGGAGTGATGATGGGAACCATCTCTTATCTGGAAGTCATTTCGACAGACGCGTCCAACTCGGGTTGGGGCGCGCTGTTCGAGGGCAGACCGGTCTTCGGCCAGTGGTCAGACCAAGAGAAGTGTTTTCACATAAACTGTCTGGAAATGATAGCGGTCGAGAACGCGCTGAAGCGCTTCCTCCCGTTCATACAGGACCAACATGTTCTTGTCCGCTCGGACAACATGTCTGTGGTATCCTATGTAACCCGTTGAGGCGGTGTCAGATCCAGAATTCTCTGCAACCTGACGGAACGCCTCCTGATTTAGTCTCAGATGCACCTGCGCTCGCTGAGGGCGGCGCATGTGCCTGGCCATTTGAACGACGGCCCAGACAAACTCACAAACTCGCGCCACTCGGTGCTCCTCATAGCCCGCGTTGGGAGAATCAGATTTGGTTTCCGGAAA
The DNA here is from genome assembly GCA_030578255.1 of Tiaroga cobitis. Lineage (NCBI taxonomy): Eukaryota > Metazoa > Chordata > Actinopteri > Cypriniformes > Leuciscidae > Tiaroga > Tiaroga cobitis. The sequence goes on from CM060598.1 coordinate 26,041,577, forward strand.
TAGCACGACTGTCACATACAGCTCCGTGGCCGATTACGGTGAGGACAGATCTCCTCTCTCAGGCTCGCGGTACGATCTGGCATACCCATCCAGAGCGCTGGTCTCTGCATGCATGGTTGATCAACAAGTACTCGTTGCCCTGCCAGAAGGAGTGATGAACACGATCACGCAGTCTAGAGCTCCTTCCACAAGAAGGCTCTACGCGTCTAAATGGTCTAAACAGAGGTCTGGACCCACGGACATGCGGGGTGGCGCATCTGCTCACCTTCCTACAAGAGCTGTTGGATAAGGGGAGGTCCCCATCCACACTCAAAGTATATGTGGCGGCCGTGGCAGCGTTCGCAGAATCGACGCATGGCCAGTCACTGGGAAGACATGAGTTGGTCATCCGCTTCCTTAGAGGAGCTAGAAGGATGAAACCGCCGCGCCCCCCGTCGGTTCCTATGTGGGATCTTTCATTGGTCCTCGAGGCCCTGAAAGCCTTTCCATTTGAACCACTAGACTCCGTGGGGTTGAAATATCTATCACTGAAAACCGTCTTTCTGACCGCACTGTCGTCAGTAAAACGTGTGGGGGACCTGCACGCGCTGTCTGTCAGCGCGTCGTGTCTTGAGTTCGGGCCGAATTACTCTAAAGTCATCCTCAGACCTAGACATGGCTATGTTCCTAAAGTGATGGGCACTCCATTCAGAGCGCAAGTTATATCGCTGTCAGCTCTGCCAGCATCTGACAGCGAAAATTATGTGAATCTCCTCTGCCCTGTCAGGGCGCTGAGATTTTACATTACGCGCTCCGCCTCCTTCAGGCGTTCAGAACAGCCTTTTGTTTTTGTTTGGTGGGCGCACCAAGGGTCTCGTCTCCTCGAAACCGAGCCTGTCCAGATGGATAGTGGACGCTATAGCAGCTGCTTACGCGCCAAAAGGTCTGCAATGCCCTCTGGGCATCAGGTCTCATTCCACGAGAGGCGTGGCCTCGTCATGGGCGTGGTCCAGTGGGATTTCTATCCATGACATTTGTGTAGCGGCGGGCTGGGGCTCCCCGTCTACCTTTGTCAGGTTTTATAACCTATAAGTTCCTGCCTTGCAGGCTAAACTTTTGTCAGTTTGAAGGAGATGTGTATTCTGCCCAGATCTTCCTGCTCAGATCACTCTCACGTGACTCAGCTCTCCTGGTTGAGCTGCACTAGTAGGGTATGTGCCATGTGCCTATACAGACCGGCGCGCTGCTCTGTATTCCCTATGTGTGCTTATGTACAAGTGATGGCCCGCGTGGCTGGCCACCTTATTTTTTCCACTTATGGGGTTCCCCTGAAAGTTCGGGGTCTCATGGTGGATGCTTGGCGCGCATGGCGTTGACAAAGTGTTCCCGTAGCGTAAGCTAAACTTACGCAATACGAGAGAACCTCTCGTAAGAGAACGATACTAGGTTACTAACGTAACCTCGGTTCTCTCTAGAGAGGGAACGCTTATTGCGTAACCGGCCGTGTTCGCACCACGAGCGACTTCGCTTCAGTCTACGAAAAACCAGGGAAGACAGCCCCAACTTTTATACGCTAAGCCACGCCCATTCTGGCGGGCTGTGACGCTATGAAGGCGTGGGCGCCCTTCATTGGGCGTGACGTCATGCCGGGCTCACTGGTAGGCTGCAGCAGTTGCCCGCAGGGCAGGCAATGAGCACGCGAGATGGCCTGCTCTAGGTCTGCTAGCTGCTGCACTGCGCTGACAATGAATACAAAATTAAGGATAATTTTTTGGCTTCAATATCTCAAGAAGATGAATCTTTCCCGTAGCGTAAGCTAAACTTACGCAATACTCGTTCCCTCTCTAGAGAGAACCGAGGTTACGTTAGTAACCGAGTATCGTTATGGTAAAGGAGTTGCAATTTGAAACATGCTCAAAATGGTTGACCAATCAACACACTGGTCAAGCCGACCAATCAGAGCACATTGTGCTTTTCGGAAGGAGGGGCTTCATTGAGACTGGAACTATACAGAGTGTTACTGACAGACTGGGTAGAGAGGTGCTGCACCAATTTAAAATATGTGCAAAATAATGTGTTCAAGCATGAAAATCTATTTCAATAACCCCCCAAAAAACAAAAACAAGACTTTGTAAAAGGAATATTATGGCCTCTTAAATTGTTGCTCTCCTTACATAGATTACCAGAAACTAATGTCAAAAGTAAAAGTTATAGCCGATACATTGCGGTTTCTGCTTTAGACTACAAACTGTGCTTGCATTCAACCATTTTTTACCATATTTTACAACTACATCTTATTTCACCATGATTGTAGGTGTACTGACACAAAACATTTCCTCAACTGCAAAAAAGACATCAGCCAAAAAGAGTGGACATAGGGGAGACACCAGTCATTCTCATTGATTTTGACACTCGAGAATATGTTTATTTGTTGGTCCATGCATCCGTCTGGAAAGGAAGGCTGCCCATTGTGTTTAAAAAATACCTGTCACCCTTTTCATTGGACAGCTGTGGGCACTTCCACAAACACATGTAAAAGCCTGTGTGACTAGGAGGAATAATACATGCCTTTTAAAGGAGCTCACCCTTATCACTCCCTCCCATACAGCGAGAGAGAGAGAGAGAGAGAGAGAGAGAGAGAGAGAGAGAGAGAGGAGAGAGAAGGAAAGGAGGGAGACATTGCTCTTTATTTTTGGAGGGGAACCAAATGTAAGCATCAATAATGTACAAGCGCAAGTGAGTGTCCCAAATACAGCTAGAACGTAGCTGAAGCCATTTTGACTCCTTTAGACCTGTAACTGGATCCTGAAGAGGATCTGAAGCGGCAGGTTGACATGAACTCACAGATCGTTTTTGTTTTATGTAAATGAGTAGCTTGTTAATAATAATCATAATTTTCATTCTTATTAATTGATAATGTATTTAATGAGTTATGTTGACTTGCAGACAATACAAATGGGTAAATATATATTATTATTAATTTAATTATTATATGTGTTACATTCATCATTTTGAGTGGTGGATAATAGCACAGGTGAAATCCTGTTCATTGCAGGAGGGACCCGAGGGACCAGAATATCATAGAGACATGGAAGGTGCAACCAGAACACTCATCGTAGTGGCTAGTTTTGCACAGGCACCACTGTTATTTTCTTCAGGAAATGTAAAGATCTAGTTCTTTTACAGTTTTTCTGAATAAGCTCTCCTGGTTAAAAGTATTAGTGAAAAACAGTTTTTTTCCATCTCAAATAGGCTAGATCTCCATATATGGGAAAGCATCTGTCCCTCAGATCTTGCTTTACTTTCTCTGTGGAATTTTACAGCGTAGACCTGCACTGTGTGCACACGCTCACAGAGATAAGGCATTAGAGCGTGATCAATCATACTGCAGTTTATCAGGATCAAATCTGTGACACTAAGAAACAAACAAAAGCAGGTTATGATGGCTAGAAAAACACTCCACGCATATAGTTACACGCCCATTTGTCTCCAAGAAAAAAGTAAATAAATGCTGTTGTCTGTGTTAGCGGCGCCTGAGTATCGACCAAATCTTTACAAGAGCCTTTTATTGGCAAGACCAGTTAATCTCCTGAAGAAGATCAATAGTTTTTAACCGCGGTCGTCATTAAATGCAGAGATGGCCAACACTCAAAGCTCTGTTTGTCGCTTGCAATCTACAGTACCTTTGGCCATAAGGAAGGAAACACTCGGTCTGAGTCGTGAGAATGCAGCGTGTCTGATGCTTTAAATGTCAGTGAGTGTCCTGAAGATCTTTAAATATCTAATATCTAAATTAGGTAGTTCCTGTTATGATTAATTGGTTCTCAGATTTGATTGGCTTGTCTGTGTTTGCATGCTCCAGACAGACTGTCTGTGCATTAGTGGTTGGGATTTAGTGTAACTGTCCTTATGAGCAAGTCATTGAATCATTCATTCAGCCGAATTGTTCAAAACATTGATTCATTCATACTGATCGCATACTCTCTTTATAATTAATACTTACTTTGCTGCTGCTAAAAAGTGTGTTCTGTATAGTATGAATGAATGTAACCTAGACATACAACATTCATCATGTTGTCATTGACATGTGACCTACAGTTGAGTTGCATTGGTTCACTGCTATTTACATCCCTTATCCTGTGGTCATCCGGGTGCTTTTCACCTATAATGTTATTTGAATTTGGACATACTTCTGTTTTCGCATACTGTTTTTTAGGGAAGTAGGCATATCGGATGTAGCTAAGTTTTTATGAGGAAGTCATTGCTTCTTGCTCAAATGATATTGCTTAATATATATTCAATTCAATGCATCTTTATTGTAAAAAAAAAAAAAATGCACCTGTCTCGTGACTTGATTCATTCAGTAATCTTAATGTGCACTTATGTAACAAAGAGCCATAAAACACAGCATTACTGTCATCTATTGTGCTATAGAAAGAAAAGCTATCCGGGACGTAATGGTTTCATAAATGCAATTGTTTATACACTTAGTAAACTGTTAAGAGGTCTTAATGTATGCTGATGTACGTATATTCCTATCCAGAGTGCAGTAGATGCAGCACTTTGCATTAAAGAGATCACCAGTTGCGGCGTTTGCTATGTTTCACTCGTTCACTTGAAACGTGCCTCACAAACAACACAAGGCTTGTGCTTTAAAAAGACAAGACCCACCCCCATCACGATTCGCACACACCGTGGTTGGAAATTTTCGGGGCCTGGTGAAAAGATGTCAAGATATATGGCAAAAAATGTTGCTGTATGAGTTCTTGTTTTTAATATTTATAATAGCTTATATTTATAAATTTATAATTCAGGATATGGAGTGCTGTTTTCCGGAACATCGGCACTATTGCAAATTTGAAGCTTATTAATTTATACAACGATGAAGAGCTTAAAATATATACTATATGACATCTGAAAGTTGTGTAAATGTATGTTCATTACCAGCTTTTTCCACTTTCCACTTTTATTTCTAGCGAGAAATTGCTATTGTAGCAATTGCCTAGGGCAGCGAGGCAACAAGCTTTTGGAGCAGTCACTTGCTTTGTCCCTGAATGAATCAGCCGTTTTGAACAGATTGTTTGACTGAATGATTGAATGACTCACTCGTTAAGACAACGATTTGCCGCCACCCACTGGCAGTTTTAGTTTAATTTAATTTTTTCCCCCATCATTTCATTTTTCTATATTTATATCTTGCGCCTGCGTTAAATTATTCCTGCACTCCACCATGCTGCTAACCTGGATGCCAGCCGAACTTAGCCCCGCCGGCTACATTTGAGAATGGGAAGTTCGGTCTGGACTTGATCCGTTGTGAAGCAAGTATGCCCGGACCAGAGCTGTTCGGACAAATCAAATTGTCAGGGTGGGCTTTATACGATGATGGACAGATGATCAACGGTAACGTAATCATCCACGTCACCAAAGAGCGCTTGGGTTGAATTCGTTTACAACAAAGAATGGCTGCCGCTGGAGAATTGAGATGTGTAGATTCAGCCATCTGTTCATTTTAAAAGAGGAACAGAGAACCGCGATCAAGGCATTTGTCGATCGGAAATATGTTTTTGCCGTCCTTCCAATCAATCCAATTGAGTGCAGAGGCATTTTTTTTTCCTGGTTCGGTTGACACACGCCCCATAATCACAGCCCAATAGAGTGCCGAAGTGATGACGTCACTCTGTAGGCCAAAACGCGGACGTGAGTTAGCATTTTAGCACTCCCGGTTCCCTCGCTCTAAAGTCTATGGGATTTTTGAATGGGTTTTTGCTAAATCGCCTGAAATAAGGTCTGTGGTGAACAAAGCCTCTAAATATTTTCACGTTTTGATCTATGACATAGAACACACAGTTATAACCTGCTTGTGGTTTTTTAAACTTTATTGTGTCTGCTTGTGTTTTTTAAAAACTTTATATAAGCTTCAAAATGTATAAATTTTGGATTAACTTGTAAAGATGATCTTGATAGACAAAACGTGTAAGGGTCACAACTCTTTGTTAAACACAGATCTTATTTTTTGCGATTTTCCAAAAGTCTATGGGGAAAATGCATAGCTTTTCGGTCGAGGGAACCCATGCGCCGCTATCTTCCGAGTTGTCCTACAAAGTGACGTCATCACTTCGGCACTCTATGGAGCAGAATCAGACTCAAATTCTGACTAGAATCCGACTATGATGACGTCAGGCTACCATGCTGCAAGAAAGACTACCGTATCCGCACTTGCCCAGATGTCAATTGATCAAGACATTATGAGATCGCTGGATAAACTTGTCAGAGCTTTTGCAGCACTCCATCACCAGAAAGTTCTTAACATCAAAATCGGATGCAAGTGTAAAATATTTTCTATTGATGTAGCATATTCATGTTCATTTTGTATTATTAATTCCTATTAAATCACTTATCTAATCCCTGTTCTCTTATTTTTATTTCTTTGCTCTCAAGCCTATCACTATCTCTAACGTAATGGTTAGAGAGTCAGACTGGTAACCCAAAGGTTGCGGGTGCGATTCTCAATACGGCCAGGAAATGACTGAGGTGCCCTTAAGCAAAACGCGTAACCCCCAATCGATCCCCAGGAGCCACAAAAAAAAACGGAAAAAAAAAACAAAACGTTTTTGCTGTTTGCAGTGTGTCACTACCCCTAATGTGTGTTCACTAACTTGGACCAATTCCGAATATGAGTTTCCATACTTGACCTTCACATGTCACTTTCACTTAATGCGTGGATAGCGGTAGATAGAGTTTATCTAGTTTACACTAGTTTATAGACTATTAAGAGTGAACTGAGTTAACATTGTTAAATATAGAGATGTTCCAATACCCTTTTTCCCTTCCCGATACCGATACCTGGACTCAGGGTATCGGCTGATACCGAATACTGATCCGATACCTGGGTGTGTATCTATACAGCTGCAATTCATACTAGCCCTGTATGAATTGATATCATTATTTTATAGTGTGCTTCAGACTTATCCCTTAATAAAACATGAACAAATACATACAGTGACCTAGACCTATTTTTATTATCTGACATACATTTCACAGCAATATATTATTTATTTTTCTTAAGTGAAAAAGAACTTAAAATGCAGCCACACATCTAATACTGTAAACTGAAAAGGTATTTTAGATTTACAATATAACTGTATAAAAAAGTGCAACAAATAAATCTAGGAATCTAAAAACTGATATATGAATAATATAAGAAAATAACCTCTTTATAACTTAAAGTCCATAAACAATTTTAATTTAATTTAAAACTCAATAATTTTGTCGGTTATATTTATCGCTCGTTGGCTGTCCTTTGAAAACGTTTCTCTTCATTTGAATGAAGCTTCCAAAGATGGTTGATTCTGGCGCGGCTCATCCTTCTCTGCCATCGTGTTCTGTGAGTTGACGCGTCTTCAAATGCTTTATTAAAGCTACGTTCACACTACACGCGACCAAACGACACGATACCATTCATTTTCAATGGGGAGCGGGCGACTTCCGGCGACACGCGTGACCGGGACCGTTGGCGACCGGTGGGGCGTGTCTGGCGACGCGACAAAGTTGAGATTTGTTTAACTTTATGCTAATGAAGAGCGAGTGAATGTCACTCACAAACATTACTAGGCAACCAGTAGTGGGAACGCCCTCCAGCGCAGCCACTGGCGACCTGCAGCGACAAAGTCGCTTGTAGTGTGAACGGGGCTTAAGTGTTGAAGCTGCTAATCTTGTGCCACCCCTCGAAATAGCAGTATGGCATATGAGACATGTCGCCGTTTTACTGGCTGGTTGGTCCAGTCTTAAATACTGCCAAACAGCGGACATAATGCTAGCATGCGCTTTCTTCTTCGCTGCTCTAAACAGTGGGGTTGCTTGTGGCAACAGCACAACTTCCTGTGCTGCCACAAGCAACCACTGTTTAGAGTAGCGAAGAAGAATTGATCTCCGATTTGCAGCGTTAAGCAAACCTAGCGTGCATAACTAGTTATTGTTTAAGAAAAGGGTATCGGAACGGTACATGAGTAGAAGTACTTGCTGATGCCAGAATTTTTATTGGTATCGGCGGCATTTCCGGCGGGGGGTTTGGAGCCTCCGACTGCTTCTTTGAAATGGGCCTCCTAAATGCAAATGCCGCCTTTGCAGACCACAGTCGGATTCATGTGGTGTTTGTTTGTTTGCATATGTATTTGTTCACAGGCCCAATAAAGAGAACACAGGGGAAGTGAGCGAGTCTGGTGCGTCACTAGTGAAACATGCCCTCAACCCAGAAAAACCCTTCATGCAGGTGCACTATCTGAAGGTACTTCTGATAGCTCAAAGTGCAGACTTCTCTGGGACATCCTCTGGGTTGTGTAGAGTTGCTCTCTTTCTCTTTCTTTCTCAGGGATACTTCCTCTTGAAGTTTCTGGCTGATCAGGTTGGCGAAGAGAAGTTCCTGCACTTCTTCAAAGTGTTTGTGGGAAAATTCCACGGGCAGCTCATTCTGTCTCAGGTGAGTGTGTCCTGCATGGGAGCTGTGTATTCATTTTTAGCCTGAACGCAAATGTAGCTTTTGACCTCACCGTCATTCCATCAGCTTGTATCAGAGAAAGTATGCACCAGTTCCCCAAAAGGTGTAATTGTTGACTTGATTTAACGCATAGCTGCATCCAGGGTTCAAAATTAACACTCACAATGCACCAAATGAGATTTAAAATTTCTAATGAGACCAGATGAGATTGGCTGAAAATCATGAACTCAAATGTCATTGTGAAAAAAAAATGTGTTACTGTTGTAACAGTGCACACGCTAAATCAGACCTTTCAGGCTATAGCCTAACGCTAATAAGCCTTATGCCAAAATTACTATTGCAACTAAATTGTCGGTCATTAAATAGGAAAACTAAATAATTGTGTAGTAGATGATTTGCTTCAAGTGTAACCCGACATCAGACATTAGGGCCCGGCCGAAGTATTTTTTTGCACACAGTGACGCGACCAATCAATCACTCATTAATGCTGCGTTCACACTAGACGCGAATCATCGCCTATCGCGTCTTTATACGCGCAAACAGAATCCATTCGCACTTCAAGAGTGAAATTGACGCGCGTAAAAAACTAAAGTTTAGACTGGCTGCCTGCACATTCACTGTCCTCGCGGCTGCGGCTGCGGCTGCTGCAACTAGAGGGGGCTGGCGCCCGGACGACTCAACTTCCACGGACAGTTTTTAACAGAGATGGGACGAAGTCACACATGTGCAAGTCTTAAGTAAGTCTCAAGTCTTAACCTTCAAGTCTCAAGTAGGTCCCAATTATTTTTTTCTTGGGCAAGTCAAGTCAAGTCACAGGGTATGTCAAGTCAAGTCAAGTCAAGTACTGTAGTAGGTCAAGTCAAGTCCAAGTCAAGTCACTTTATTATTGTAATTTTACCTGCAGAATCTGATCTTAATAAAGTGAAAAGACAAGATATAAGTAACTGTCAGTCAATTACAATAATTTGAATTTGCATTGTAGGCTAAATACTCATGTTCAGTAAAATACATCATGGAATCAAACAAAATTGTAACTTCATAAAATTATTTATTTTTCACTTCTGCCAACAGTGTTTGAAATTTTCGACATTGAGTCCATAAAACAAATAACAGCTTAACATCCAACAGACTCCTCTCTGAACACCTCCCTCTCTCTCTCTCTCAAACACAGTTTAGGTAGGCCTACAACATTAAACTTTGTTACATTTCTCCTCTCTCTCTCTCACACACACTCTCACACACACACTCTCTCTCTCTCTCTCTCACACACACACACACACACACACACACACTTGCTCTCTCTCTCACACACACACACACACTCTCTCTCTCACACACTCACTCACTCACACTCACACACTCACTCACTCACTCACTCACTCACTAAACTCACTCACTCACTCACTCACTCACTACTGAAAACGGTAAAAAAAAAATCGAACCAAAAGTGAAATTACTATGGACGTTAGCTGACATTAAGCGTTTCTGCTTCACATTTTCAGCAGGGCAGCGGAGCGGGTGTGGGTTGACTCCCCACGGTTCTCATGGGCTATATAAGTCCCAACGTGAAAAAGCTTTATGGTTTAATGTACCTAAACAACGATCACCAAATTTCTCTCTCATATTGTTCCTCATAACCACTGAAAACTGTAAAAAAATATTCTAACCCAAAGTCCAATTATTATGGACGTTAAGTTAAAAGTGGTGGGTACAAAAAATCATGACGAAATCTGGTGGGTACGCGTCCCCACCGTCCCCACCGTAATCGACGCCTATGCGCGCATCTCGTCGGTTATTGGTTGGAACACTTTATTTTGCCTTTGAGTGGTTGGTTAACACTTATTGGTAACAATTGTTTTTGTGTACAGATCTCAGAGCCTAGGCTGCCTACAGAGACGCGTTTTTTTGACGGCCTGCTTATGGGGCGGGCAGCTAGCAGATCGTTAGGAAAGATTAGATGAATGTGATCATTATGTTTGGCCCTTTTTTGGGCCTGAACTCGCTGATTCAACCTTTAATGGCTACTTTAGCTATTATTACATTAGCTAACTACCAACTGTTACCAACAGATAACATTAACAAATTGACAAGCACTTACTGGGCAGAATGGGTCTTTAAATGATGGACGAAATTGGAGGTTGTCCTCTGGCTGTCCGCGATGTTAATGTTGCATGACTTGCAAAGCGCTGTTCGTCTTTTGCCATCTTGTGAATAGTTCTTGAAGCCGAAAGCAATGACCCTTGGTACCCCTCCGACATGTTGATGTGATATCTGACTGGCATGACTGATGATAGTGTTGTAGTGATCCAGTCATGACAACGCTATTCTCAGCGTGCGCTCCAGCTGGATCAACTTTATTTTTTTAAATAATTTATATATTTTATATTCAAACTGAAAACATGATGTGATTAACACTCAAGTCATTCAAGTCATCGTGTCTCAAGTCAAGTCAAGTCCTGAGTCTTTAACTTCCAAGTCCGAGTCAAGTCTCAAGTATTTTATTTTTTGTCAAGTCAAGTCACAAGTCATAAAATAACGACTCGAGTCCAAGTCATCAAGTCACAAGTCCCCATGTCTGGTTTTTAATGTTTTATATCAAGATTTTGCTTTAGTATAATTTTCGAGACAATTAAGGCCGGTTTCAGGATTCGATTAGCTTAGATTTCGGGACTGTCCCGAATTTTTCGGGACTTCTGGTCACCCTAACTGGCACAGCTTGCATTCTTCTATAAGCTTGTAGTGGACAATTTATCATCGAAAGCTTGGGTAACACTTTATTTTGATGGTCCCTTTTAGACTTAATCTCTATATCTATAATTACTTAATATCTGCTAACACTGTATTGTGATGGTCCCCAACAGACATTCTACTGACTATACTGTATGTAACCATGCAACTACATCAACTTATTCTACTAACCCCTTATTATTCTAACCCTACATCTAACAGTCTACTAATACTCAACTAATACTCTAATGAGAGTTAGTTGACTTGTAGGTGCAATTTTACTTATAGTCAACAGAATGTCTATCCGTACGTTCACACCGCCGCCGGCGAGAGCGGCAAAATTCGCTCTCGCCGCCCTGCCAGCGACGCCGTGGAAAGATTTGTGGACGCTCTGATGCTCTGACGTAGATCGAATGCGTGGTCTTTTTTAAAACTGTATTTAAAGGGGCCGCAAAGCAAACAAGCATGTCGATCGTTATTTTTGCAGAAAATTGATCGATGGAAAGAACTTTATAATTATAGTGACATGTTTGCTAATGAAATAAACAAATTAAAAGCCATTTGTGTGGTGTGGCTTTTGTGTTCATATTTAAGTGCTATTATAATTTGCATTCCCGCTGAAAAAGTGTTCTAGCACGAAAAATTTCCTATAAATAGTGTTGCGCGCCGCCTTATCAAATTCAAATGATCAACCTCCTCTATTTTGCTTGGGAACTAATGTGGTCAGAACCAAAGTTTACAGGACTACGTTCTCTGGAATTCTCTCAAACGGAGAGACTTCTACAGTACATTCCGATTGGTTGCCGCCGGCGGCATTGCTTATTACCATAAAGTTGACCTGACTTCAACTCTCCTCGCCGCTCTCACCATCCAAGACGCGCCGCGCCGCCCTTGCCGGAGCTCACCGCCGGCTCTCATTGAAAATTAATGACTTCCGCCCACTTTGACACTCTCGCCGGCGGCGGTGTGAACGCACAGTATGGGGACCATCAAAATAAAGTGTAACTGAAGCTTGTCTATGATGTATAAAGGTTTTTTCCCCTCCAGAAAATCATGTGGCACTGGCAACACTTACATGAAGTATTCCTCATATTATGCCACCATAATGAAAATATGATCACAAATTGTCTACATAATTTTGTGTCAGGTGCTGTTTCATAGAGAGATACAAAGAGCTTACTTTTTTCTCAATTTGCTTGCCAGAGTGCAACAGTGGACATCCACTTTTAAGCACTGTGAATGACATCGAAATAAAATGATGATTGAATATAAAACTTGATTTAAAGATGTTGAATATGTATATAGAAACAAATATTTGTATATAATATGCATATTTTGCAATGAACATAAAATATATTAAGTCGTTTGAGAGTGTAGGGAGACTTGATCACAGTAAAATAGGTCTGTCTTTAAAGGTTTGTAAGTTATCGTTCAAAATCAATTCCCCTATGGAGAAAATGAATGGGATTTGTTTTTGCTTCCGGAGGTCGACTGTTGCGCTCGATTGGCAGCTGTGACAAAAAGTTAATTTTGGACCTTGGTAGTAGACTAGTGGAGAAATACATTAAGAGATTTCAGTATTTTCAAACACTGAATGCTCTGCTTGAAGCTTTGATATTCACTCACTGCTTTTCATTTATGCTGTAGTCGGTCTCTTGTAGGATTTCCTGAAGATGCTCCTGGACACATTTCCAGCAATGACCAGGTATGAGGAAATGGTGTCAACATTGGCTTTCAAAAACACACACTCAAATGAACTCCTCTGCCATTATTATTAGTGTGGGGAACTTTCACTGTAGGTATTTAAACCAGACCCTGCAGGAGTCTTTCTTTTCCAGCTCTACCTCAAATGATTTTTCCACTGGTTCTCTTGTCCAAACTCACCCGTTGTATCATCAATATTTATTTTCCTTTTTCACTGTTTCATCATTTTCATGTTGACATAATGTTGTCATTAAAACTGCCCAAAAACGTATTATATAGAAGAAATATGAAGAGGCTCCTTTTCCCTTCATAATATTGTTATGCTTTGTGGCCGGTGGGAAGTCTAGTTCTGATAGGGTCTTTTTCATGGTGAATGATAGAAGTGTTGAGTCTTATAGCTGCTTCATGCTTCAACTGTGCATATTCACTGCTAAGCTAGCAGAAAACACAAAATGCACATCTTTAGTGAGTTATTTATATAGTGAGTTATGTCTTTGGAGTTTGGATACATGGCATATCTGTACATTAGGCCTTGCTGTGTAAATTGAGCTGTGTTAATATTATTCAAACAACAATAAAAAAAAATCACTGCTCCTAATGTATTCTTTACTTGTTTTAGCAGTGTTTATTTTAGTACTCTATGTGTACAGTTAATATGTTTTTATTTTTAAGTTAAATAATTAATAAATAAAACCATTTTTCTTCAACAAGTAATTCATTTACTATTTAACGGTTTTAAATAAAGCACTTTGTTCAGTAGCATTATGAAATTTAACTAGTATTGGTTTTGACTATGTTGGTATCATGGCAAATTGTAAAACAATCAGCTCTCTTCCTTTTCTTTACTACCTGCGATCTTCATTTCTTCATCTCTCTTAATTTCTCCTATTCTGTTTCATCTGTCTCTCTTTCGGTTTCATGTAGTCTCCATTTGCTCATTAAGGCCTAGCCACTGGCTGATGATTGATTAAATTACATTAAACTGAAAGGTAAGGGCGTTCAATATTTGTGTCTGCTGCTCTGAAGTGTAAACATTCATGGCGGCACAACGCTGGAACGGCAGACTGATGTGGTGAAACAATCACAGATAGGCCTCCTTGTGTCAGATCAAAGACAAATCAATGCTTCCATGGCAAACCGTTCCTCCTACACCACCCCCCAGTTAAGGAAGTGCACGGCAGCTTCTGTTAATGTTTGCCTGACTCACTTCAGATATCTGTGCTTTACTTGTCCCCCTTTTTTTTAGTGTCTATAAATTTTCTCAGCGAATTAACATTCCTTGTTTGACTAAAAAATGGACAATGAATCCCTTTTAGACATACAGTACATTTAGAGAGTCACCTGAGCCATATGTAATGTACCTACCAGAAAATGGTATAGGCTTGAGGTGAGTGGGCTCATTTCACTCACGCCAGTAAACAACCACCTAGCAACCACCAAAAACACCCTAGCAACTAAACATAAACATAGCAACATGCTGGCAGCCACCCACAAAAAACCTTCATGGATGCGACTTTTGCATTGGCAGTGTGTTTATAGTGCTAGTTCAGAATGCTTTTTAAGTTTCCTTCTGAAATTTACCACGATTTTACTATAATTACACGACTATAATATACTATTTAGTATAGTAACTGTATTATTTTTAATCAATATGTTTAGTTTTTATTTCAAATGAGGCAGTGGTAGTTATAGTTATATTGATATTGATCTGAACACCTCATCTTTGCATATTACAAATTATCTATGCTTATTGTACTATGAACTTTTTTCATAAGAGTTTATGAGAAGATCCTTAATAAAAATGACCACTGTTACCATAATATTCTCCAAAATATCAGCAGTTTCTACAGTTATTTTTACTTCATTACTGTTAACACTTTGTTAGCAGTCATCAAAATAAAACATAAAACATAGGGATAAAATCGTTTTGAAAGCTTTAAGATGATCACATAATTATTTATTATGATTTTACCGTAGTAATATGCATCCATGGTGTTTTGCCAGAAACTATGGTTATTATGAATTTTTAGGGGCATTGGGTAATCAATAGTATGCAGCATGCTTTCCATTTTAACTAAGTTAGAAGTCATTAATTAGACATACTTGCGAAAGTATTCAAATCCCTTCGTTAATTTCACATTTTGTTATGTTGCTGCTTTATGTTAAATTACTGAACAACCAGGACTCTTCCTAGAGCTGGGCTCTCGGCCAAACTGAGCAATCGATGGAGAGGGGTCTGGGTTAGAGTGGTGACCAAGATGCTGATAGTCACTCTGGAGCTCCATGATCATATATGGAGATGGGAGAAATTTACAGAAGGACAAAAATCACTCCACCGATCTGGGCTTTCTGGCTGAGTGGCCAGACTCAAGCCTCTCCTCAGTGTAGACACACGAAAACCCACTTGGAAATTGCACCAAAAAAAAAAAACACCTAAAGGACTCTTTCAGACTGTGAGAAACAAGATTCTCTGGTCTGATGAACCTCAGTTCCAAGTGTCATGTATGGAGGAAACCAGACACTGCTCATCACCTACACAATACCATCCCAACAGTAAAGTGTGGTGGTACCAGCATCATGCTGTGGGGCTGTTTTTCAGCGGCAGGGACTGGGGGACTCATCATAGTAGAAGACAAGCTCAACGCCGCAAAATATAGAGTTAGCCTTAATGAAAGCCTAGTCCATTCAGAACCTCGGACTGAGCAGAAGGTTCACCTTCCAGGACAATAACCCTAAGCACACAGATAAGACAATGCAAGAGTGGCTTATGGACAACTCTGTGAATGTCTTTGAGTGGCCCAGCCAGAGCCTTTGCTTAAAGCCAATCAAACATCTATGGAGAAACCTGAAATTGTCTGTCCACCAACGGTCCCAATCCAACCTGACAGATCTTGAGGATATGAGGAGAAGAATGGCTGAAAATCAGCAAATGTGCAAAGCTTGTCACATGATACACAACTTCTGTACTTATTACAGTTTTTCTTTTTAAAGCTGCAGTCCGTAGCTTTTTTGGGGTTAAAAATGATCCAAAATACATATTTGAGAAAATACATAACCAGGGTTCAAAACTCTCTGCTTGCCCTAGCTCGATTCAAAACGGTAAGCTTGTAATAATGTTTTTAATTCCAGTGGTACTGGTGGATTTCCGCGGGAGATTCGAGCATGTCTTTGCGTCATAACGTCACATCTGTACACATAAAGGAGTCTCGGCTAGTATAAACCGTATAAGCTATATGGATGTGAGGATGTTGGAGGTGGAGATTTATAGCCTTTTCTCACAGCACTTGATATAATTAAACTTATCAATTTGATGGCGGATCCAGAAAGTTTAAACGACAATCACCAGTGACAACAGATTCACCCGCTGTAAAATGCAAAAGACTTCGTTCGGACTTCGGAGTGGCTACAGAAAAAAGAGACTGCAACCGGACCCATGCGAAAACAAGGATACACATCGGAAGGACATTACATGTAGTCACGCAATGCTTACGTTGTTAACATTAACAATTTGAGAACAATGTATAATTTGCACGGTTTTGCGTGATATTATAAACAATTGTTAGATTTAATCAGCACGATTTACTGCAATGTCAGAACCAGAACAAAAGTGGATGCTTCTTACTAGTTCAGATGACATTTTCCGGTGAAAATTCTTATGTTGGTCGTACTTCCAAAAAGAATAATCTGTGATTCTGAATCCCAGTATCCACACCGGTGCGGTGACTGACAGCCGCACATTCTCCTCAAACATTGTGTTCATCCGCTCTGTGCCGTGTCGAGGGTGTTGAAGTACAACTCACGTAAAAGTTGATAATTCCGCGAATAACTGATTTCAAACAGAGATGGCGACAAAGAGGAAAAACTGCGGACTTCAGCTTTAATAAATTTGCAAAGTTTTTTTTTTTTTTTTTTTTTTTTTCATTATGGTGTATGGAATGTAGATTGATGTGGGGAAAAAATGTGGAAAAAATTAATGGGTTTGAATACTTTTGCAAGGTACTGTGTATAACAGCATGACTAATCATACCAGAACAGTGTTTACATGCACTATAAAGTGTTCTTCACAGGTTCTTTTAATTCTCATTCATGCTTCATCAAATTAATCTAAGCATGCATTTGAACATTTGCTTATAGAATGAGCCTTGCTTTTATTCTGCAACAACATGCTGTGGCACGACAGCGCTGTTATTTAGTAATCACAGTCCGGTGAGCTTAGTGATTTGCTCTGACACTGAGGGCTTTTCCCTCTTCAATGCTGGGATGGAAATTTCCATCCTTTTCATTTGTCATCACCTTAATGTGCTCAACTGTTGTGTCAAAGGGCCTCAAGTGTTGGAGACACACTGTTCCTGTCTGAGACAGTCCATTTAGTTGATTATATGTGCTTTGTGTTTGTGTGTGTGCATGTGTGTGTCTGCGCTCTTGCACATTAGCAAGATTGATTTGGAGTAAGTGGTGAATGGCTTCAATTACTGCCAGAGAAAAAAAATACTTTGAGGGGAAAGAAGAAAATCAAATCTATACAGAGTTGAATTGAAAATCACAATTCAGTTCCAGTTGAATTTTAATTGAGATCGGAAACAGGATTGGAATTGGGATTGGAATTTGAAGTCAAATTAAAATGGAATAAAAATTTAAATAAATTTGGAGGAACACTTTATTTCCCAGAATGCTATACATTTATTCAATATTCTATATACTAAGTGATATACATTTGGTGTTTTGGAGAGAACATTCTGTGGCATTGTATGGAAAAAAAATGAAAATGTATTTAATGACTTAATTGTTAGAATTGAACATTGTTTAGGGAAATACGTCAAATTGTTCATTTTTATTCAGGGAAAAAACAAGAGAATAATCAATAGTGAACTATTCATTTAAAAAGTTAAATCATTTGGGTTTTGTTGCAAACTGTGTTGAACTGCGATTCAGGCATTCCTCTTCCTGTCATTCCAATTCAACCTCCTGTCGCATGTGGCCAATTCAATTCAAATGCCAAACTCATGAATTGAAAGAGAGCCAAATCTTAAATTCGGAACTATTCAAAACCCAGGTAGTCACGCACATTGCATGTAGACTTCTTGTTAAGAATGCTTTTAATTTAAAGGATTTACAGGATTTTAAAGCACATGAAATCAAAGTACTTGATCTCCTCCAACAATTACTGAATGTATCACTTTTCTCTTTCAGTCGGGGCATCAGACTTGAAACCATCTTTTCAGACTGGTTAGATACACCTGAAATGCCAGAGGTAAGAAGGAAAAAGCCAAGATCTATTTTGAGATGTTTGGTAATTCAAGCCAGATTATATGCTCTATGATTATGCAAAAGGAATAAAAGCAGGCTTGTTACACAACATGTAAAAGATGTATTGGTGCTACCTCTCATGCCTGTCACCCAGAATGTAAAACCGTTTTTAATCCATTTCCTCTTGAGCAATAGAACATAGAGCGCGTGCATATATCTTTCCAGGACTGACACATGGCATGAATGAAGCAGCTTCCCTCTTGCTTTAAGATCCATTTAACCTCTCAAGCGTTTCTAAACTGGGCTGCCACAAGCTCTTAAACAATTGATGACTAATATAAAGCCATAAATCTTCTTTCTTTCAGCATCGGCCACTGTTTATTATAAAATTTAGTCATTCTTTTACAGTTTTTAAGGTGATTCACTTCCACACTGAAGATATCATGTTACCAGCTAGTACCGTACTATGTAGGCTGGATGTGTGGAATCTACTCTTGTTGAATGAAGATTGGAAAATCTTTTTTATGTTTTTCGTGTTTTATAATAACCAGAAAAGACCACAAAAGCCTTTCCGTTCATCCATCCTGAGTCTATGTCTCAAAGACATGCATTCAAACATTAATCTCTCTCCCTTCCTGCGCAGTTTGTCTCAGTTTTGTGCTCGATGTGCCCTCATTGGCCAACCATACTGACATGCGGTGCCATTTTCATTAACGCCGCCTTTGGATCTAATGACACATGTCTGCCAAAATCAGCACATGAACAGTTTCAATTTTGGATAAAATCCTTGTCCCCCCCCCCTGTTTTAAGCCGTTACTTTGATTTTAAAAACATGTTCTTGAACGTTCCTCTAAATAAATAATGGCAGGAAATAGTCGATCCCCACAATAAACAATCACAGCCACATACACACACACACATACAAAAGGGAGGAATGAGATGGGAACGGAGCTCTCTTTTTCATTGTGCTATTTTTAAGATGGCAAACATTTGAGCGAGCATAATAAGTTGCTATATCTGCATTTTGAGGTGGGTTTAAGGCTGGGACAATCTGAATCTCATGACCTCCCTTGACTCCACTCGCTGTGGGTTGCTGCTGAAAGGATACGCTCCGAGCAGCCTACCAAATCCCAATCCTGACATTTACCTTTTGTAGAGAAAAGCAAAGCAGCTTTCAGATCATTAGCTTGGGTGTGACTATGGAAATAGCTGTGGTTCAGGACATTAGAATTCACAGTGGCATATTTAAGCTGGTTTTAGAGAACTAGAGCTCTGTTCAAAAACCTATGCATGCATCCTTTTGCCTACATATTTTGGTTTTGCTTTCTCCATGAAGGATACATGCAATTCTGACTTAAAAACAAGGTATCTTAGAGGGATAGTGCACTCATGTTGTTCCAAACCTGTATGACTTCAAAACAGCATTGGACCCCATTGACTTTCATTGAATAAGAACTTTTTTCAAAGTATCTTCATCTGTGTTCTACAGAAGAATAAAGTCATACATGTTTGGAATGACATGAGGGTGAGTAAATTATTTTGCTGTCACTTTAAGAGACTATAAGTTTCCTACCTTTTGTAGCCATCTGTGCGTTGGAACTATTGCCTTAATGTACATGCCTCTTAGCAGCTCACTAGGATTTGGGACACTGCATACAGTAGGTGGCATTCACTCCAATGTCAAGCCCACTGCCACTTTAGTGAGCAGATGCAAGTTAATTTCTAGTTATTTTAGGCTTGAAAGAGGAATTGTGTGTGTATGTGTTTGAGGGACGAGTTTGGGTGTGTATTTTTTGTCCACTTTTTACTGTTTGAGTTAGCATGTTGCCTATACTACTAGAGCGCGAAATCTTGTGGTGGGTAGCTTCCTCTTTTGAATAAAAAAGACAAAGATCTGTTTGAGGTAAAATATCATGTCTATGAGTATAACAAACTCACTAGCGAGTGAGTAGCATTAAACTACAGCTAATGAAATCCCATGTCTCCTCAAGTGCAATCCATATTATTCTGTGCAAAGCAGTGTAAAAATGTCTGCAAGCCATTCCTTCGTGTTATTTTTAGACATGCTGTCAAGAATCAACACTTGTGTACGAAATTTTACTCAAAATGAGCAATTTAGGATCATAATGACAGTCGGTGAGGAAGAAGATCTTGTAATCTTGTAATTAGTGACATGCGTTTAGTTGTGTAAAGGGTGCATAAACACGAACGAAAACAATAAGCTCTGTTTAATTGTGCACAGGGGGGCTACGACCTTCAGCCTATAGCATGTGCGTAACCTAAAAGAATGTTTTTTGATGAACGATAGGTTTGTTCACCAATGAATTATATAAAGCACGTCAAAACCAGGAATATGTATTAAGAAAGTAAGAAGGATCAGATTATTTGACAGATAATACAGTTTTAAAAAATACATCTCAAGTTCAGACAGAGAGCTGTGAGAGCAGTTAGCACGTCTGTCATCGTAAAAAGCAGCTGTCGCTGTTGTGCCGCCAACACAAGGGCAGCATCCACTGTTAACTGTTCAACACCAATTTAGTTTTGAGCAGGCCGGTTTTTGGAGTTCATACAGACGTACTAATACAGAAATACTACATTTACCGTATGTACTGTCAGCATGCGTGAGATGGGAGTTTGCGAGTGTGTGTTTGTGTGTACTTTACGAGTTTGGCTGTGAGAGGGGGCTGATTGCAGTGTCTTGCAGGCGCACAAAGGCCTGGCTGTGCCGGGAATGAGCCAGGCAATCTGGGCCGTAAAACTGCTATGTGTGGTATCCAAGTTAACAATGGCAGTTTGCAGCCCGAGAGTCAAATTCTGCTCTGCCCACTCTCCTTTCCCGAAAGTGCACACAAGTCACGAAAACACACATACATAGACATGCACACATATCGCAGACTTTCTCTCTTCCCTGGGGTAGGAAAAATACGTCTCTTTAACTCTTAAAGTGGCTAGTAAAGTCATGCACGCACATAAAGACACTTGAGGAGAGATGTGCTGATTTTTTTATGAGACTTTAAATTTTTGGAAAAATAAAATGGGCAGAAAAATGTATAGACTTGCATTTAAATAGGAATATTTAGGGACCAGACTTTTTTTATTTAAATTTTTTGTAGGTTGACTGTTGATAGTTAGACTGTGTCCTAACCAGATGCGACACAACATTTTATATGTTAATCAGAGTTTTTGTCCTAACCAGCTGTGACGGCGGGATGCAATGTTCAACGCAGGTTTCGTCTGATTGTGTTTTGTATAATATTAAAATGGTTTAATTTGAGTTATTTGTGCATGACTTTAATAGCCATAATGAAATGGATAATTTACTTCAGATCTTGAAAATAATTTAACGGAAACAGGGACATTCAAACTTTGTGATTGAATAAACTTGTTTAGTTCAAAGATTGAATAAGTCATTGATTATTTACAATAGTAAATGGAAAGATTTTATTGTTAACTGAAATAAAGTAATATAACTTGATAAACTAAAATTATATTTTTTTAACATACTTATTACTGTGCAGAAAAAATAATAATAATATACACTTAAAAAATAAAACTAACCTTCACAGAGTGAAAACAAATGCCAAAAATAATCTGACTGGACAAACTGAAAAATAAATTAAGCTAACACTAAAATAACCCTGGTTTTAACCCTTGCTATAAGTCAAATTGTAATCAGATAAATCCGATTTTTTGCTGCCTGTCTGAACAAGACTTGAAGGATATGGGCTCTTTTTTAATCTGAGCTTGTAAATAACCCCCTAGCAACCACTCAGTCACATAGCAACGCCTTGGCGACCACCCATAACACTGCACCTTTTCTTCAGATGATGTAAAAATGCCTGTGGTAACAAAAAAGTACTGTGATATTTTTTTTTTACTATTTTTTGATATACCATGGTATATGAATGTACTAATAACTTATACCATCACTTGACTTTTTTGTAATTGAAATGGATCTGTTTTTCTCTTCTCATCTCCCACATGTTTCTTATTACCTGTGAGAGGCCGTGTCAGCCTGTCTGTGAGATCCTTCTATACCTGCCTTTGTGTTTACACACCTCAACGCACATACGGCTCATCAGTTTTAAAGAGACAGTCCTCCTGAGAGCAGTGGCCCCGAGAGAAGTGTGTGTGCGTGCTTGCGTGTGTGACAGAGAGAGAGAGAGAGAGAGACATACGGCCCCTCCTCTGACTGCACAGGGAGTGAACACTGTTGATTACAATGAAGCTCCGCTCACAGACCTTTTACTGCCGTCTGCTCCCCCCCACGCACACCTCATCTCTCTGCCTCCTCCTTTTCTCACTCGCTCCCCTCCTTTCTCTTTCCTCCCTCTCTCAGTGAGGGAAGGTATTCAGTGCGCCGTCGGTGCGAGCTTTAATAAGGTTAAGTGCAGAGCGAGCGTGCGGAAGATCTCGCAGGAGACACAAGCACGGATCTTTAGAGGAGAACTCATCCATTTCAACTTAATAAGGGGATTTTGTCCTCAGTTTGATACTCGTGCTCCTGGACGCAGAGCTCGCCGTGTCGAGTGGTTAGTTCCCATCAAGGAACAAGTGATTCTCTCTCTCTCTCTCTCTCTCTCTCTCTCTCTCTCTCTCTCTCTCTCTCTCTCTCTCTCTACTCAACATTCTGCTGCTCTCTTCCTCTTGTTCAGTGGCTGAGGGACTCCTGCTCAGAATGGTCGCGGACTCCAGTGGTGCAAGAAGTCAGAGAAGAGGTAAAGCACTTTTTTTTAACTCTCAAAGCTCCCATTGAACACCTGTTTATATCTGTTTTATTAGCACTATATTAGCACTTAATTTACTTAATTCAAGAGCTTTTTGTAACTTTTATAACTGTGGATCTTCTGTTTTGAGAAAGTATTTGAGAATGCTTGTGGTTCGAATCGTCTTTATTGTGTAATTGTGGATCGTATTTGCCGTTTCTCGTACCTGCAGCATCACTCAGTGGCTATCAGAGGAAATCACAGTGTTAGTGTCACAGTGTATTTTGTGTTGAAAAGTAAAGGATTTTACCCTGATGCTCTTTGTTTAGTGTCTTTCAGTCATTGTATCTATTTTTCTAATGTTTGAATGACGTCCTTCAGCGCTGAAACTTTTGAATTGAGCTAGTATGTGCGGAGTGCATCATATTTAACTATTTTATTACCGAGAAGTAGGCGAAAATGTGGCGCGGCAGGTATTTTACGATGTCTTTGTCTCTCTCACCTTCTCACTCTATCTCTATCTCTATCTCTCTCTCCCGCCCTCCTCTGCCTCTTCCTCAGGTTGCAAAATGGATTCACTTCAGTGGCTCTGGTGGAAAGGGCAGCAAGCGGAAAAGATCAGGGCCCAAGGTTAACTTCAAAGAGGTAAGACCCTGCCAAGCAGGCTTTATATAGATCTTATCCCACCCGTTTGTCTTCACTGCATCTTTCCCAAATAATTTCCCACCCAGTTCAGTCATTCAGGATTAGGAAGCGTCCATAGTTTTGGTTAATCATGTCTAATGATGTCCTCCAACTTCTGCTCTTCTCAGATTGCCCGTTTAAGATTCGCTCAAGTTTGCACATAGTTTTGTTGTGGAGTAGGGCTATCAGATTTTAGTACGCAGATGACGTACTGGAGGGCATTGAATGCTGGAGAAAGGTTCACACATACACCCATCTTATGTGTCCGCCCCTTGGCCGCCTGACAACAGAAGATAGGTGGGGGGAAATCAAGGCACGACCTGAAATAGCTTGTGGCCGGTGTTTTTTTATGTGCCGTATCATGTGATGGCAATGAGTCACTCCTTTGGGGTTAAGCTTCAAAATGGCTGATCTCCCGCCAAGGAAGATACCTGTTGCTCATTGAGCGTGTGAGTTTATGCGTGTGCATGAGCGTGATGTTTTTGTGTACTTTTTTTCTCTCTGTGTTTATCGAAACTTCGAAGTAATGCGTACGTGTATACAGATTCCTCCTCAAGTCTTTACCCAAATTGTCAAACAGTTTGTCTCGCTGAAACTCGCGCACATGTGGAATCTGCACGGCGACTGGCTGCACACCAAACAGTGCGGTCGGGCCTCTATTAAAGTATGTTCACAAATCAGACGGCAGAATAAGCATCATAAACTCTTCCATGTGTGTGTGCTGGGTGTGTGTATTGTGTGTGCTATCTAGTGGGATTAGGTTATGTCATCTTCCAAGTTTCAGCACTGATGTAATGTCTGCGCCAAGATCCTGTTTTTGTCACTTCAGTGGTAGGTGTGTGTGTGTGTGTGTGTGTGTGTGTGTGTGTGTGTGTGTGTGTGTTCAGTGGCTAGAGCTAAGAGAATATTCTGAAGCACTATAGACATTACTTTGTCTTAGCGAAAGGACATTCTTAACGCGTCACGTTTTACAGCTGCTACCATTTGTCTCGATGAAGCTGTTTACCCTTAGTAAAAGTATAACCATTCAATAGTGATGATGTCAGATGGTCAGTGGTATTTTGATATATAGTGGGATCCAAATGTCTGAGACCACTGTTAACAGTATGTTGCTCTTATTATTATTATTTTTTAATTCTTAATTAACAAAATTAATAAATCATTTTAAATAATAGAAAACTTAATATAATATAGTTTAATTTCATTTTAGAATTAGGATTTTGAATAATTAAAACAAAGAAAAGTTATGACATAAAATAAATAATGTAATGTTATACAGTATTCTTCATTTTATATCATAATTTGTCCTTGTTTTAAGTTATTCAACATCCTAAACCTTATTAGATTTAAATGAAATTATTATACGTTTTAAGAATTTAATTAAAATATCATTTTTGTTAGGATTTTTTATATAAAAAAGACAAGTTATTACATAAAATTTATGCTATTATATTATATATTTTATGTCATAATTTTCTTTACTTAAAATCCTCCTTTAAAAAATAATTCTTGGTAAAATCCAGATTTTCAGGGTTTTTTGGACACCACTACATACAATGTATCTAATGATTACCATATTTATGCGCCATGTTATTTACACGCTCATCCTATAGTACAGCAAGTGAAGTATGTCCTCACTGATTTATCACATAAAACACATTTTCTCATCATCATCATCCAGCTCAAAGTTTGATAGTTTTTTATATGTGATATTTTTGAAGATGTTTTACAGATGTTAGCTGTGAAACCTCCCCACGCCGCACTTCTCTGAACAAGTAGAGAAGCTCAGTCTTTCTGGCACCTGGTGAATTGACACATTTGTTACATGTTACTTCAGAGAACAATGATAGGGATGTATAGAGAGAGAGAGACAGGCCTATGAAAGAGAAGAAAGACCAATTACAGTCCAGTTGGCTCTGTACAATGACCAGGGTGGGGACAGAGAGAGAAAGAGAGAGCACGAGCGATTGTTTGAAGTGGTGCCATAAAAGCCAACCTGAAAGGAAACACTGGTGACCCCTCCTCTCCTCATGCCCCCTTCCTCTCACCCCACCCCCTGCTCGTGTAAGGCGCTGGGAGCCTCTGGCTCTTTCCAGGTGTATTTTATATTGCACATTCATGGACTTCAAAAGCAGGCGCCCCATCCTCTGCTCGCCCATAAATCAAACTCAGGCCGGGCCCTTAAAGCGACTTAGGGGCGAGAGGAGAGCATGTTGGCCCTACAGGCAGAGCAGCAAACGCTCCGCTCTCATACGTAATTACATCATAGGTAATTGGCACTGTTCAAGTCCAGACACCACCCGCTAACCCCAGACTGAGATCAGGGTCACTTTAATGTGAAATGAAAGTTTTGGGCCAAAAAAGAATGGGGTTTTTTATTGCCTCCCATTTGAGCGTATGTATGTGTGTGTGTGTGTGTTTGGGGAGTTGCTGTGCTATATTAGTTACACTTTGTGATAATGAGCTTCATTTTGCTCCATTTTCATCCAACGCCAAGCTAATGAGAGAGCCTGTCTGCACCGGCTAATCACAGAGACAGAGGGACCGGCCTCTATACGTTCTCATATATTATCTAGCCTCCCACATAGCTGCGAACCATTTATATAAGGTAAAATATTGACATAGCCACCTTGTTTGAAAGTCACTACTTTAGTAGACACTTGAGTCCAAAAAGAGTCACAGTACACTTATTTTATTGATTTCAGTGGCAGAAACTTTCATGCCAAGTTACATAAGCTGTGGTCGGACTAGACTTGCTCTTTTGACTTCCGTTAACACAAATGCAAATGGGGATGACTGAAAACGCAAGCTTACCCCAATGAGAAGAAATATTGCTTTCACTGCTTATGAAAGTTCTGAACTCTGATTTGCAAATTCGTGTGATGAGAAAATGTGTGCCCATTAGAGGATCTAAATGTCATATTGACCTCTTGGCTGAATTCAAAGAACACAAACTATAAAATTCTACACATTTTGGGGGGTTTAAATGAAAATATTTTTCATTTTATTTTTATATAATAATATTATATAATATTATTTTATATTATTCATTCTTTTCTTTTTTAAGCTATTAAAAGTGGTGGATGTGGTATATTTTAATATTTATTTGTCCAAAGAAAATGTTCCATTCAAAATTTTGGGGTCATTTTGTGTGTGTGTGTGTGTGTGTGTGTGTCTTATGCTCACAAAGCTGCATTAATTTGACCAAAAATACAGTAAAAACAGTTATATTGTGAATTATAATTTTAAATGTTTGTTTTATCTATTTAAGTATATGTTAAATATACTTTTATTTTCCCAAATCGTCGAACTGCACCGGCTTGTATTTGAGACAGGCCTTTATAGTTTAGTGTTGAGATGTTGTTCATAGAGTCTCTAATCTTAAAAAATCTACAAATGCTCCACTTGAAACTGCGGTCTTCCGACCTTTTACTATCGTGTCAATTGATTTTGATTAATATGCGCGAGGGAGAGAGAGCATGACAGGCCGGGGTCTCTCTCTCTCTCTCTCTCTCTCTCTCTCTCTCTCTCTCTCTCTCTCTCTCTCTCTCTCTCTCTCTCTCTTCTCTCTCTTTTCTCTCTCTCTCTCTCTCTCTCTCTCTCTCTCTCTCTCTCTCTCTCTCTCTCTCTCTCTCTCTCTCTCTCTCTCTCTCTCTCTCTCTCTCTCTCTCTCTCTCTCTCTCTGCTGGTTATGCGCCCTATCAGGCGCAGCAGTCATTCTATTCTACATCACTCACCGATCAAATAAGGCTTTGGCGGGACAAAAATTTGCTTTGGCGGCCGCCAAAAAAGCGGACAATCTGACGGGTTTTATTAGATTTAATACAACCTGAAACTAAAAAACAGACCCGGCCTCTATTTGAGACCGGCCTTTATTTACCCAAACCTGCAGCCACACCAGGCGTGTAAAAGAAACAGGCGTCTATTTGGGACTCGGCTATTATTTGAAGTTTTACGGTATGCTGATTTGGTCCTCAAGAAACATTTCTTAATATCAAAGTTGAAAACAGTATTTTTGTGGAAACCCTTATACGTGTTCAGTGAATGTGTTCTTCCTTGGAATTGAACCTATTACAGTGGTGTTGAAAGTGGTGTTCCTATTACAGAAACAGTTCTTCTCAGGTACCATGTGATTAAGTCTCTCAAAAGTTGCACAGGTGCTCCATTCATGGTCCAAACCAGTCCAGTTTTATTGTATTTTTTTGGACCTATTGACACTTCTATTAATAGGGATAGTAAAGAAAGGATAGAAAGATATGAGGAAGCGATAGGTAAATGACATTCGAGCCAGACTCCAGCTTGCATCACCCTCATTTAACCACTGCACCTCAATACCCCATCGTATGAGCTAAGCCGTGGCGGTTTAGGCCGTATTGTTGGTTTAGGGAACAGGTAATGTTACAGCTATCGCAATATATGATGTCCCTCAATGCTCTAAGGTTTAGCTATTGTGAAATCTCTCTTTGCATATACAGTGTCAAGGAAAGGAATGCTGGGTTGTCTGAAATTAAGGTCACATTCATGAGTAAAATAATCCTTCCCTTAGACCGCAGCGGCTGAAACCATAGTGACATGCAGATACACCAAACTCCTAATCTTTATTCTTCACGGTCATTTTTTCAATTCCTTTTTCGGCATTTGTTTTATACAGTCGTGTGCTCCTTTGAACGTTCGCTGGAATGTAGATGAAAGCGGTTACTTGCGGGACTGTGTTTTTGAGCCTAATCCAAGTTCCTGTTGTGTGCTGACATTACCGTTACTCTGCATAGCCAAATGGATGTTCCTGTGGCCTGTTCGATATTTCTGCGGTAATGTACGCCACTCAAGTTTATCTTCGCAGGCCTCTGACAGCATAAACCCATTTTCCTTTTTACTACCGTGCACTGAGATGTCCAACAGAGCTCTTGATTGCCGTGACCTGTTTCCTTCTGTTCCTCAGAATCTCAAACTCACTCTTTTCCTGAAGTTTTTTTTTTTTCCGTGCGGCGCATCCTGAACCCAAAGCTGATCTTTGGATTTGGAGGAAGTAAAGGAAGTAGGCCCCTCAATCCAAATCCTCTCCAAAGACCTGAGAGCACAAAATGACAGACTATAGGTCTAATATCTGGAGTTGTGTGTGTGAGGGGGATGTCTGCATTTAGTGAATATTTTGGCATCAGACAATTCAATCCAAAAATGTGCGGTTATGTGCGACTGCCGGGGCTGGAATATCATTCTCACTGTTATTAGAGACAAGCTCAGTTTGGCGAGATCCATGAAAAACAACTAACAGAAAATATTCATAAACAAAAGCAAAACAAGCCTGACCTTTTCACTCTCAGCCCCTCCTTTGCTAGAAATGAAGGGAAGAGATGGGGAGGTCTCCTCCATTACTTCTGACTCATTCCTCACATGAGCTAACTGCACGTCAGGGAAAATGCAGGAATATAAAAGGGCTACTACGGATATTGACAGGATAGTGCCTCACATACACGCATAGACAAACGCATATAAAGCTTCAAGATTAAGAAAACAATCATATTGTTGAGGAGAAATTGAAATTACATATTTGAATGGGGTTTGTAAAGAACAAACAAAAATCATTTTCTTAGATTTTTTCCAGTTAAAAAAATATTGAAATATTCTTAAAACAAGATACATTCATTTGAGAAATGTGTTGGATAAAATTTAGTTTTTTTCTTATCTCATTGATAACAAATACATTTATGACAAATACCAGAAACTTACAATTATCCATTGTGTAAAGTACATTTTATTCAAGAAATATTCTCTGATAACATGAGATTTGTAAAGAGGGGAGAAAATTAATCATAAATTTGTTATTTTTTATTAAAGAATAAATTGACATTTTCTTAAAACAGGAATAAAGAAATCTGGTTGCATTGGTAAATAGGTTTTTTAGTTGTTGTTGTTTTGTTAATCTATGCTAAATACAAGGGGGGAAACAAATCCCCAATGTGTAAAAATACATTTAATCCATAAATATTCTCTAAAAACATTTTGTTAATCAGTATTTGTCTTTTTCAGTAAAATTATTGCTTTTTTTTTGTTGAGAAATTAGAGTTAATATATCTTAAATTAAATTAATATTTGATTGATTGATTAATTTAATAACAGTAAACAGTAAATAACAGTACATTCTGTTAGATTTATACAAGAAAAAAATTGTTTTCCAGTGAAGTAAGAAAAAATATTAAAACACGTTTGCTTCGCTAGTCAAGTTAAATTCTTATATATGGATGTTTGTGTATTTTTACTGGAAAACCTGACAAAAATACTGAGATTTTTCTCTTATGTTGGAGTGTGTGTGGATGTACTGTAGGTGAAAAGAGAGAGATGTCACATGTGTCTCTTGTCTGCATGTGTGGGAATGATCCAGGGTCCATGTCCAATTGCGGAGGAGCAAGTGAAGGGCAGAGAGGAACAAATGCTAGAGAGAATAAACCATGAAGTCATGTGCTTTTTATTACACTCGCACACACATACTATACTTCACATTCCTCACATCAGAGGGGTTTATACAACATGCAATCATTTGACCAGAAAAGTTATTTTAAGTTTGAATGTATTTAAACTTCAAAGTCAGATGCAGATCAGCTCAAAGCTGTAACCAGTATTGCCAACTGAATGACTGACTTGCGTTATGAGAACCTAAAGTGTGCAAGTTTGATACATGGTTTTTGTGTTAAATTGAATTTGCTTAAAGAAAACTTAACCTTGATTAAATGTATAATAATATTGAAATATTATTTGTATATATTGCTTGCAATAAATACAACGTTCGTCAATGTAGTAAGAGCTTTTTGCATGCAGACGGTATAGTTACAACATCTACCTGGTGACAACCATTGGCGTAAAGACCAACTGGCAGTGCTCGTTAATTTTTCCTGTTATTGAGGCTGTATGCTGGTATGCGTGTGTATTATCGTTTTTATTGTGAATTGCATGGCTGAGAATTTCCACAGCCTGCTTTGTACTATATGAGGATGCAATAAGCCATGTTCTCAAAAGAGCTCTTGCGTCCAACTTCCTATGCAAGCCCATCATAATCAGCAAACCTCATATAGTCGATGGCTTTTATTTGATACGGTAATTGGGCGCTCTCGCTCGCTAGAGAACAGCGGAGAGGGTTGTAATGTAGACCCAGGGTCTTTAAAAGCCAGAGCATTATATGAACAGTATGTATATAAAAGGCTCTGCCACTCCTGGTGCATGAAAGCAGGACTCTGCGGTCTCTCCGTTTTTCCCTCCATCCAGCATAGAAGCACTTTAACATGTGTCTGGAGACGTCTGGGTCTTAATGTGGTGTTCAGTATACGCTTAAAGGGATAGTTCACCCAAAAACCTGTATGGCTTTCTTTGCAGTGTGTTTTGGATCCCACTGACAAAAAAAAATATTTCAATTTTTTTTTTTTGTTGAACAACATTTTCAGGATATTTAATGAACTATTTTGCCCCAATGACGGCCCTTGGTGATGATGATGATAGTTATGGCCTGTTCTGTGATTTTTGAGTCAGGTGGAGAGTTTGGCTACAGCTACAACCATACAATAAGTTTGTTTCGACAGTTTCTTCAGTGAAAGAGAGACAAATATCATTGTATCATTTGATTCAGATCATTATGTTTTTAATCAGCAAACAGTCTGACTTTTCCATCGAAAGCCTAAGCTGGGGTTTTCTCTGAGGAATAGGACTCAAAGCTTTTAACGTGAGTGCTTTCCTCACCGAAAAAATAGCTAGCAACATCTCTAGTGTCATTAAATACCATCTGTGTTTGTCTTTCCAGCGCACATGGAAAAGGCATCAGTTAGGAAATACACAGACACACATCGCTTTAACTGATTACATATGGTCGCCCCTCACTATTTCCACAACCGTGACATTCAAGCTCCAATTGGATTTATGACAAATACCAATTTGCGGATAAATTCGGTTTCTTTAATGAGAGGTAGCATATAGTGCTCAAACGAGCCCCGTGTTAAACGACTTAATGCATGTTTTGCATCATGTTCCTTGGGCCTCATTTGGTGGGAAATGAAATCAACGGTCACAAATAAAAAACGTAGTGAAGTGACTCAGCCATCACTTCATCTCGTTTCTCACTGGTCGTAAGTGCCGCTCTCCAACATCTGTCGGGTAGAGGCAAAGCAGCGTTTCGGTAATGAGCGAGGGAGACGGCGGGTCTCACGGACCACTATGGTTCTATTAGCCTCATTGAGTTCCCCCTCCCCTCCCACACTTCCACTCTCTGAAGGTCTACAGAGCAGACTTGTAAAGCCCACAATATACACGGCAGACTCTTTAATGCAGGGGCTTAATGCTGTTGGGCTCACAGGCGTGGAGATTATCGAGGGAGACACATATGAATCCAATAACTGCACTTTTAAAGGGGTTTGTTTGTCGTTAGGTGCACAGATCAGTTTGGGCTGTTTTAGCCGAAGTGCTTCTGTCAAAGGAGAAAATCATAATAAGATTAGGCTATGAATGCTGTAACTCTTCTGGTTGCATTTTCTTTCTTTTTTTCAGAAAGGTTGCGACAAGAGGTTAGTTTAGAGATGATCAAATGAACTAATCTATTTCTGAACTACTAAAGTCAATTTGGTAAAGAAATCTGCTTCATTAATGACTTTGCGGCTTTAACCTAATGACATACTGTAGATACACTGCTAGTGTCAAATTAAAGTGAAAACTAGATCTAATAACTAGTTGGCAAATTGCTAAGGAGCAATATTGTCATATTTAATTACAGAATGTTGTCTTCCTGCAATGAAGTTATTTTTTGTGCCACAATTCTGCATGTATTGTGTGTGTGTGTGTGTGTGTGTTTATATATATAAACTCTGCAATTTATTTTTCTTATTTATTTTTAGCAGACTACACATTTTATATTAATGTTTTTTTTTTTTAAAGAAGTCACTTATTCTCACCAAGGCTGCATTTATTCATTTACAATTCAGTGAAAACAGTAAAATTGTGAAATATAATTACAATTTACAATAACCTTTTTCTATTGTAATATATTTTAAAGTTTTATTTATTCCTGCGTGGGAAAGCTGAATTTTCAGCATCATTACTCCAGTCTTTGGTGTCACATGATCCTTCAAAAATCATAATAGCTGATTTGCTGCTCAAGAAAAATTGACTTATTGTCAATGTTGAAAACAGTAATCTATGGTACATTTTTCCGGCATTATTTAATAAATAGAAGATTAAAAAGGAGGATGAGATATTATTATATGAAATTTGATCATTTGATATCAGTATAAAAGTCTTTACTGTCACTTTACTGTCACTTTTGATCAGTTTAATGCATCCTTTCTGAATAAAACTTACTTTTACGGAAAAACAAACTTTGAATGGTATTGTATATAAAAATTGCTAATTATTGTATTAAATATTGCTAATATGTTTCATCCTTCAGAGGAGGCACAAAACACTGTTATTAATCCTCTCATACCTATTATACTGACTTCCCCTCATAGTCTTAAATCACAATCTCTGTTCAGCAAAGAAAAACATCTGTTTTTCTCAGAATTCCCACACCACCAAAAGTTTGTACCGAACATTAAAAATAAACAGAAAACAAATCAAAATGCCATTGGACTGATGCCATTGTGAAATGGTTTCAGTGATTTTCTTGTTTGCTGGCAGTGGGCCAGGAAAATGAGCCCTTATCAGATCCATTTGATGCCACTATATTTGGGTCTTGAATTTAGAGGGGCCAGAGAGTGAGTGGTAATGGTACAGACAGGAATAGCGGGCAGAAATAGATGCCCGCCTGACTGGCACAATCAGTGGACTCCGTGTTGGAAGGCTTGCTGTAATCAGCGCTGCTAGGGCACAAAGGGAGGATGACAATAGCACATTAAAACGCACTTACCATCGCACTACAGCCTTCTGTTGTGTTTGCTTCATCCTCTGTGGGGGTCTGCTCTGCGATATGACACTCAAATGAAAAGATGGCCATATGTTCGCACAGATTTTCATGGATATATTTGCGTCCAAATTAATTTGTTGTATGTGGGTGGGTGGCATTTGTTGCTTCTTGTACTTGTATGCATTCCCTCCTCAAGCTACTGTTCATTTACATGCCTTTACATTGTCGTTCTAATCCCTGCAGCCAATTATAAACCTGAAACCCTAGATTGAGACCAGAAAATTGAAAGGTAAAAGAATCTACAGCATGTAGAGTAGGAGTAGTGTTTTTGACCTCTCGTTGTGAGTGATGCAAAGACAGAAATGTCAGTGTAATAGGAGATTTAGTTGGTTTTAAGAAGTTTCCAAGTGTGAGAAACATAGAAAGCTCCAAGAGTGACCTTTAGTAAGTGTCAAATCTCTGACTATGCCGGACCAAAAGCAAATATGAGTCACTGTTGATGAGTCACGTGACCTTGACCTTTTAATTTTGTTTATTTGGTAAATTTACAATTGGGAAATAACGTCTAAAGATCAATTGTGGCCTATCTGTGCGGTTGTTTTTCTCTGATTGATTTGTGCATGCAATACTGAGGGTAATCTAAAGCTGAATCGAAGCGTTAAAGCAGGTGGAGATGTTTAGAGCAGGTCTGTTTGCAGCCGCCTGGTGTGACACTCTGCCACGTATTAGTCTCCATGTGTAAGGATGACTCATCCCGTGCTGCTTGTCGGGAGTCTTTAATCTTCTTAAAGGGCCATTGCCACAGTCCTCTGATGCTGCATGAAACGGTCCATCTGTAGTCAGTTTTCATGCGTATGAAACCTTTTGTAAATTATTTTAAAGAATCATTTGACTTTTCACAGTGCGCATCTCTGTGCAGGAGAGCTCTAGTCAGAGGAATCTCAGTGCCATGGTGTTTGCATGCATTCACACCATCAGTATCGGAAAAGCTTCTTCGAAGGCTCCCGCACTCTTGTAAAAAGTAGTTATACTATAACTTACTGACAAAAATGGTCTGTTTACGTTGAAGCTATACGACACACTTTCATGTCAAGTAAAGATCAACAGGATAAGAAATCTTTGAAGTCCACTTTTACGCTCCATTTCCAACAGTTAAAATGACAAATAAATGCATACTCCGAGAACACTCCTCAAGATATGTTTGATTATACCATCGATCTGGTGAATGCATGTTTTGCACAGCTTATTGTACAGGGACGTTAATTGCCATTGTAAACGTTGTGCTGTTGCTGATTGTAAAGCACACACATACTGTACAGACAGTAGCCTTCAGGATCTCTTTAAAATTAAAGTCAGGTGTGTTTGATCAGGGATGGAGATGAAATCGTGTAGTCGGGAAATCATGTAACAAAACTGATATAACTTACAACATACTGCCGTTATTTGTAGGCTTCAGTTTGTTTGTCCTTTTACACACATACAAATATGAGCTGAAGGCAAAAAAATAACGGCAGTATGTTGTGACTTATATCACTTATAGCATCCTACTAGCTACCAGATTGATAATTCGCTACTCTACTAGCATTCCTTGATACATGAAGTTAAATGGAGGACAAGATAGATTCCCTAACATGGCCAGACAGAAAACAAATTCGAAAAAAATAGAGATATTGTGCAAGCAATATATTTAACTTACTAAGTTAGTCCAAAAGCATGACGGCCAGGTCAGCATCGGTCGGGCACCCCTCCTCCTCCTTTAGCCAGCGAGCGAACGCTGGACCAATGTTGATCCTCGTCCTGGCTTTTAGTTTATCACTCTCCCTTTTTCTTTTTTTAGTGTCCTCTTACAAAATCTTTGCCTTCTTCCGAGTAGCTGTTGGTTCAGCCATGACGACAACATACAGACGGCAATCAAATGCGAGTTGAGCTCTCACGTTAGAATTTGGGGAAGTGACGTATGCCGTAAAGCAGTCGAATTTTGTAGTTCTTTTTGTGCTCGGGTTCCTTCCCGCAACCCGAAGTTACATAGTGCTAGTAAAAGCGATACAGACACCTTCAGGCTACGGCAGACGTGTCATTCAACCTATTGTAAGTCGATGTACCATCTCAATGGGTTTTGGTAATATATTATAAAGGTTGAAAAGTTCCACAGTGTGCCTTTAAGTTAAGTCAAATGTATTTCTACAGCGCTTTTCACAATACGCATAATTTCAAAGCAGCTTTACCGAAAGTTGTACTGTTATGTCAATAATGCCTTACCATGTATTACCATATGGGCGATATTAATATACAGAGAGCATTTACATAGAGATAGATAAAAAAACAGTAGTATGTCTCAAATGACGTACTATACATAATGCAAACTATGCACTATGTACTTTACCATTTAGTGTGTGAATTTTAGATGACTAGCGTGTCATCCAGCATTGGAGTCTCATAGCCCCTCCCCCTCCGCTATATAATTAAAGCTGTGACCATTAAGTGCTTTAAGTGTCCAACATTCCTCACCTCGTTTTTTCAGTTAAATTAGTGCATCATCTGGGTATTTGAAGAGCACTTCCTGATGGAATTTTCTAGGGCTGACTTCTAATAGTCGAGGATTCGACGATTCGATTCGGAGAGGTCTGAATAGTAGGGAAGTGTTATGTAACCATAGGGGTGTGACGGTTATTATGTAACCGTGAGACCGACGGTTGTTGGTGAACACCGTCATTAGAACTCTATAACCGCCAAAACCGTGCTATTAAAATATTTTTTACAAAATTTTTTTATCATAGAGAATGTTTAAATACTAGTATCATCTTACGAGGGAAACGGAGGCGGAGTTAGAGGTACTTCGGAGGCTGCTGCTGCTGGAGATGATTCGGGAGAGGTTTGTTCCCCTTTACCAATCAGAGCGCGCGCTGACACGGAGTAAAGCCTTGTTTATACTCAATGCCTCCGCACGAGCACGAAAAATTGACGCATTGGGTGCGCAAGACCGGCAAGACCCCATTTCGCTTGGCTGTGTGCACGGCTTCTTTTGTAACAGTGCGCGCGACGCAGCATCCGAGGATGACCGACTTCAAGCCGAATCTGCCCGAGCATGTATACGTCTCACCGCACCGGCACCCAGTTTGCGTGTCTAAATTGCAAAGTTCATTGCAAAGTTTTTTTTGTTAAGGTTTTGTTTACTGTGTGTGATTTATTTCAAACAAAGCACGTTCATTGCAACACTTTTTTTTTGTTTTTTTTTTTTTTTGTTAAGGATTCATTTAACAGAAGGCACATTCACTTCTAGTTGTCTTGCTGTTCATTTTAAATAAACGTAGAGCGAGTTGTCCTATAACAATCAAACAGTTATTCAACCGAACGTCTAGCTGCTATCTAAAAAAAAAAAAAAAAAAAAAGGTTCGACTATCAGTCGACTACGGTAAAATCTAACGAATCAGATTCGACTATGAAAATCCTTAGTCGAAAACAGCCCTAGAATTTTCAATGTAAATGCACTAATTGCAGTATTTATGGCATAGAGTTGTGCATAAGTATGCGAATTGGGATTTTGTAGCATTTTGCTACGCTACACAGTAGCTTGTTACTGTTTTTAAAACTTCTGATCTGCTATCATGCTACTAGTTAGTAGCATTGCTGCTTTAAATAAGTTACTCCCTGACATTGCTCACCTCCTCCCTTTTTCATGTTTTGTTTGTGCCCAAAGCTCCAGTGATGCGTGAAAGGAACGTCGGATATTGAGAAAGATATCTGGGCTTAGTCTCTCTGCGGACCCCTGTGAGCTCCGAGGTCTAATCTGAAGGTTAGCATGGGGCTGTAAGCTGGCTTCAGCATCAGCAGCCAGTCCTCACCAGTCCAGCCCTGCAGACACGCAAACATTTCATTTTCATAACACTTCCTGCCAGGGTCTCGCCAGGTGGCAGCTACTGTGCCGGCACACGGGGAGATGAACCCGAGCAGGCTTTTAGCAGAAACCGATGCTATCTCTCTAACATTTTCATTTATTTGTGAGATTTGTTTTCCTCTCCCGTCTCACAAATCCGCTCGGGCTCATATGGAGGAAATTCAGTTGACACGGGGAAACGTCTGCCTGTGTATGTGCAGTATGTATACTGACTGTATCATCTGATAAAAATGGTAAATGACCAAATATGGCATGCCAGCTGTTGGTTTATATTTAGTTATATTGATGTTGTCTATCTGTAAAACTCATATTATTCATCTTCCTTCTTGTTTTTTTTAGCCTATACATTTCCTGCTAAAAGACAGATGACGAAACATATGTTCCCTTTTATGCGTAATTATGTACATAATACGTCATACGAAACATACGTCACAAAACATGCAGATATAAGCACCCTTAATTGCTTTTAAGCCCTTGGCGAGCTTATATGATGGCATATTCCAGGAGTCTGAGGAGTCTAATCAGATTTCTCATTTTGATTAAATTGTAACTCAATATGAACAAGGAGCTTATGTGGAGTGAGTCTGTGGAACAGGTGACCTATGAGATGGTAGCTGGTAAAAAAAAAACAGGATCCTCAAATGGCACGAGCAGTCATATTTAGGGGTCACTCAGAGGTAACCCTGCGATGACATCTGGGCGACAAATCCTGAAATTCCTTCGGTCTAGACCACAACATGCATACCAGTTGAGGCGTTACTTTTCAAAGCCATCTTCTGGTTTGGATTGTGGTGTCAGGAGCTGTTTGTAGACAAACACAAAGGTCTCTTCATGCTTTGATGCCCTCTCAAACAGGTATCATCAAAGTGTCTTTCAACAGGTGCTTTTATTAACAATAGATATTTTGCTTTGATCTTCCCTGTTGCGTCTCCCGTTGTTTACCAATCAGTCACCATATAGCAGACGCTGTGGTGTCTGTTTGTGTTCACGGAGCACCTGCGATGATACAGGCCCGTTTCTCTATGCTTTGAACACGTGCCCCCTTCCTCGCACTGACCCGCCTTTTCTTCTCAGCGTTTCACCCACAGCTGTTTGTTTTTGTCACCTAATTTGCAGATATTATGCACACAAGTAGACCTTTTGTTCTCGTCGTCAAAGCTGTCCTTTATGTGGCTGTGCTACGGAGTGGGTTGAGGACGTTTCCCTGTTTTCCTCATTTTTCTCTGTCTTTCACCCTCCCACACTGTAAAACATCTTATGTCAGATAGCCTGATGTGGTAATTTCTAAATTAAATATTTAGTATAATATATTTAATAATGTCTTATTCAAGTCGCAATTATTTATGATGACTAAATCAACTTTATTATAGTAGGTTACACCAACAAAATAATTATTGGCTAGAAATAGTGCCATGTTTCAACATGTATCCAGGGGCACGTTCAAGTTCAAAACGGTGCGCAACGTTTTGCTACGGTTTCCTGGTTGAACGTCATGTTTCCTGGCATGCGCGGCGCTGCGCTATGAAACCCATTCATTTCAATGGCTTGTGCCGCGCGAGGACGTTTTGTTGCTTTGTTGACCAAAGCGCAAGCGGATCTAGCTAGACCGGAAACAGAACAACAGGCGCGCCGCACACACTCGTTTGGGCTTGCGAGCCGGCCAAATAGTTGGTTAATGTTACGCTTTAGTGGATGGCGAGCGCGAGACGCCGTAATGGATGCCAATAAGATTCTGAATGGAAAGTTTACTTTTAAAAAGTTGCCAAATGGTTCCATTGACAAGACCAAAGTGATCTGTGTGTTTTGTCGTTGTGAACTGAGCTATCATCATCGCAGCGCATCCAGTCTGAAATACCGCTTGATGATGGCCAAGCACACACACACACACACACACACACACACACACACACAGCTGATGCAAATTCTCCGCCCTTCTCAGTATTTCTTTCGCCTTTTATTGATGGACAGTGTTACATTGTGTGAGAGATTATTTGCTCCAAGTGAGAATTTTTTATTGTGAATTTGAACACAGTATATGCCAATGTTGTTTTCAATAAAACATTTGCACAAAACAAGCCGATCCACTTTTCCATGTTGATAAGAGCATTAAAATGAGAAAAAATAATGGGACAAAAAGAAATCAAAAGACATTTAGAATAGATAAAAATGTGCGATTAATCGCGAGTTAACTACGACATTAATGCGATTAATCGCGATTAAATATTTTAATCGTTTGACAGCACTAATTTTTAGTTTTCATTTTAATTTTAGTTTAGGTTTTAGTCATTTTCTTATGCGCTTTTGTCATTTTATAAGTTTTATTAGTTTATCAGTTTTAGATTTAGTAATTTTAGTACTCCAGAAAAATTTGAATCCGAAATTTTGCCTCGGCAGCTAATAGAAATAATCTAATATTTAGATTTTATTTTATTTCAGCTTTATTTTAATTGTTTATTCATTGTTTTAGTTGATTAAAATATTATAATTTATTATAATATTAACAATATATTATTATATGTAAAAATAGCATTAGCAAAGTTTAAGAAATGCAGTAAAAGTATTATTCATTGTTAGTTCATGATATCCAAAAGGTTAACTAATTTAAACTAATCGAACCTTACCGTAGGCTAATTGATTTCATTGATTAAACCTTTGGGTTTGGTGTGCGCTAATATGTGGTTGATAACTAAGTTAAAGTTTAGGGCAAATTGCAAACTAGACAAGACGATAGATGAGGATGCACAACTAGTGACGCTTTGTTTTGGGTGAGAGAATCACTAACAGATCCCAGAAACAACTGTATCACAATACCCATCAAGAGCTTCTGGGTATTCTCTGTATTCGAAGGGCAAGGTCAACGTAACCTTTTTTGTTAGGACAGCTGTAGTCAAACATAATAGACCTTTCAAGTGCATGGTACCTAGAGGCAGTACATCTATGGCATGTTTGTTTTCTCAGCTGCTGGACACGAGAGGGAGGGAGGAC
The DNA here is from genome assembly GCA_030578255.1 of Tiaroga cobitis. Lineage (NCBI taxonomy): Eukaryota > Metazoa > Chordata > Actinopteri > Cypriniformes > Leuciscidae > Tiaroga > Tiaroga cobitis. The sequence goes on from CM060598.1 coordinate 26,081,875, forward strand.
TCGTGGTTACACTGCGCCTACATACATTGAGCTCTATAGGTCCAAAGGGATGGAGGTGTTACTGTAAAGGGGCACAAAAGGAGGGATTTTATAAGCTGGTGAAAGATGTGAAGGTCCAATACACATGTGAATTGTGATGTGAAAGCAATTCTGCTTGGTGCTATTATTGGTGTCGAAATTACGCACTTTATCTTTAGGTGATGTTGCATTGTAGGAAAATTAGTTTGACATATTACAAAGAGGCTTTTTTACTATATATACCCAGTAACATGACAAAAGCTCGAACAACACTGTTGCACTTGGAGTGTTAAAGCTTGGATTGCTATAAATCAATTTTGTTGCTTTGGAGGACACTTAGTTTGACATATTACAGAGAAGGTTTGGAAATTCACGGCCTTTCACATTATCTTTTTGCATACTTTTTCCATCTCCGTGACAGATTCCTCTCTATTAACCCTCATGTCGAGATCGAAACGGACACACTGTATCTATTTCACTAAGTGACGTCTCGTCGACTTGCTGTCTGGTGCAGTCTGCTTTGATAATGCACAGGTATAATCTCCTGTCTTATGAGGAACCAGCTCTCAGAATCTGAGCCACAGAGTCAGTGTATCTCCTTCAGCTGCCTGTTGAACAAGGGCAGGTGGATTTCTAAAAAGGGCGTTTATTGATTTTTACCCAACGTCCTTTAATGCTGTTAGAACTGTGACGTAGTGATTACCAAACACACTCTACACACTTTGGACCTATGTTGCTCAAAAAGTCTGCAGTATCTCGGTCCCATTCCTGCACGTATTCCTTGTCTTTTTTCCACTAAATCATTTCAATAAAAAAGGCAGATCACTGTTGCAAAATCAATTTCTTAATCAGTATTTTTGTCTTTTTCTCCAGTACCAAAACAGTACTACAAGTGTAGAGTACTACTATATTATAAAAAAAGATTGTGTGCCCAAAATATATTTGGATACCTGTAGAAAAGTATGAATGAATACTGTAAACAAAGTAGTTGCATTAAATAACAAAATAATATAATATTAATACAAAATATATACTATTGAAAGAAGTATTGAATGCATTTAAATATATATATAAAATGCGTTCAATACACAATTTTTTCTATATATTTTGTATCTATACTATATTGTTTTGCAACTACTTTGTTAATATATGTATATTAACACTTTCTAAGCATTTATATAGATTTATTATATGTCATATCTATCTACGAAAAAATCACATCTGAAATATATTTAGTATCTGATGTAAAAGCATAAAATATATACATATTTTTAGCATAAACCCCACAAATTTAGGTTAGATTAATAAAATAGACTTCATTCAAGATGTATTGTGTAAATAAGTCTGGTCTTAGGACCAGAATTACTATGAGCTTGCGACAGCACAAACCCTCTTTTGGCAGTAAAAGCAACTGTCAGGATTTACTACCACGCAGTGAAAAATTAGCGCTAAAAAAGGCGTGGACACAGTTATTTTTGCGGCTGACTTTGTTGCATATGAATTTGCAGGAGTTTCCCATTCAGACGCATAATTTATGGAAGGAGAGTATTTAAATGAATCACGCAAATTGATTTATTAAGGTTTGCTCTCGTCAATTTACTGGTATTTGCGCCATTAACATCCCAAAAAAGTGTCTTAAACCTGATGCAAATTCGCGCTGCTCTCTGTAGATTGTGTTGGTCATTATGGAAATGAAACGTCTGTGTTCTTTTCATTTGCGAGTCGTTAGTAAATCTCGCAGAACTTTCCACTCCCATTGGCGCTTTTTTGGAATTGTGCTCTTACGCTAATTTTCGCTGTTTAGTAAATCTGGCCATTAATATATTCTAAAAAATTAGTTTTTAGGTTAGGTTTAAATATTTATACTGGAAAAGACAAAATCCTGATTAGGACTCTATATATATATATATATATATATATATATATATATATATATATATATATATATATATATACGTATATATATATATATATATACGTATATATATATATATATATATATACGTATATATATACATTGTGTTGACACAATCACAGTCAGTGCTGCTTTTAGAAAGGGCAGACCTGCCCTCTGATCTATAATTCACAAAAGTCTTGCCTTCCCTGTGGTAACGAGTGCACCCTAATGCTGCTAAAACTCAGAGGCTTATATTACCTGAACTACAGAGCTAATGTGTGTTCACCGCCATGTGTCATGTGTCGTCATTTATCGTCCTGCAGCAGCAAAGATACTCTGAGATCTGCCACATTCAAAGGCAGGGGGCTTTAACTCTTTTGTAAGTGAACCCCGAGGCAAAGTTTACCGATGGGACAAAGAAGTCCTGATAAAGACAATAAGGGAGAGAAAGACACGGGAAAAAAAGCAAGTGTAACCCAAGTAGCCCAGGCCGGGTGTTATGCCGTCTGTCAATGCCGGAGTGTGTTTTTATGAGGCTGTGGTCAGACAGCATAAAAAGCCCAGAAGCAGTAAAACTGCCAGAGAAATCACACTTGGCATTTTAATAATGCCACTTAGGCACAGACTCATGTGCAAGAATAACAGGGAGTGATTGTTGTGCATTCTTACACACAAGACCCTCCACAGGGCAAAGGTTCGAGGGGACCCAACGCATGAGGTTTCAAAGAGGCAGAACATCTCCGTTTCCAAGGTTTTGCTTTATTGTGGCGGCAGATGAAAGTGAGTCTTTTGCGAGCGCTTTGAGAAATTCACATTAGTTCACTAAGCTGTCTCCAGGTTTTTTTACATCCATTTAACTTTTATGCTGATCGTTTGCTTCGTCCTTCATCAATTCACTTACGTCCTTCAGCATTCTTAACCTCGTTTTACACTTTTTAAGCTTGGTGAAGAAGCCTCTCGGTACTCATATGCTGCATATTTACAGTAATCTTTGAGATAGTAATAATTATAAATAAATTTAAATCTCTTTTTCTAGATGTTCTGTCAAAGCCTGTGACATTTTGTGTTAGAGTGAAGTCGGTACAGTAGACATCACAGTTGAATACGAATTGAACGTTTACAGTTTCAGGTTCCAAATTGAATATTCCTACTGTTACCTTGGAAATGCATTAACAATGGCAGGATACAGAGGGGGGAAGAGTGAGCACTTATCACAAATAAGTCTTATACCAATACTTAAAAAAATAGATTAGGGTTCAATTCTCACTACTAACTAACAATTAAGTACAGTATGACTTTTGCCTCAATAAACTCCTAATAACTGCGTATTAATAGTTAGTAAGGTATTTGTTAAGTTTAGGTATTGGGTAGGATTAAGGTATGTAGCATATGGTCATGCAGAATAAGGCATTAATATGTGCTTTATAAGTACTAATAAACCGCCAATATGCTAATTTGCATGCTAATAAGCAACTAGTTAATAGTAAGAATTGGGTTGAATTTTACCAACAAAAAAAAAAGAAGAAAAAAAGATATAGAACCCGGAAACCCATGTTTGTTTTGTTTTTTTGGTTATAATGATTAGAGACAGTTACGTTAAAAATTTTGCGGTCAGTAAGATTTTTTGTTTCTTTTTGGGGAATTAATACTATTATTCATATAATCTGTATAATCAAGGGTGTGTTAAATTGATCAAAAGTAAGAGTAAAGACTTACATTATTATTAAATAAATGTTGATCTTTTGAACTTTCTATTCTTCAAAGCATCCTGAATCAAACACATTAAACACATCAAATGTGTTTTGGTAGCATAGGAAATCATTTGGACCCTCATTTGGAGTCAATAAATCATTGTCTACATTTCTATGAACCTAATTATTTCACTAGCATTTTGTCCAATTGCTAATGTTTTTGGGTAGTAAAACTAAATGTCAAGCTTCGACAGTATGAACTGCTATACGTCACTCTAAAACTATGTTAGATCATTTTTCTGTATTTTTCAGTATTATGTTTTTTATGAACTGATAAAATGCATGGAATAATTATACTTTTAAAAATCCATGGTCAATCTTTACAGCATCTAAAATGATCATTTTTTCCTAGGGTTTTACCTAAAACTTTGATGATAAAAAATATGTCCATGTTGTTTTACAGCTCCCCATTTATGTTTGATTAATTAATGGGTTAATTTTTTTAAGAGAACAATGCACCCGACTTATTTTTATTCATTTCATTTTAGATTCATATTCCAGACACGTTTGAAACACAGACGCACATTCAGTGAACAGAAGGTGAAAGAACATTTGGCCTTTTTCCTGTGTTTGTGGAACATGTCACTGGTTTCCTTTGTGATTTTACTCCAAACTGTCACTCAGTTTGAATGAACAAAACTTTGTGTAAGAATATTGTTAATGTAATTGAAGGGAATTTCCCTCTGGACAGGATAACACACACTACCATATTGTAGTCCCTGTTTAAACGGAATGCCTCCATAAAGTACTTTTCCTTTTGTGTCTTCTTTTCATGGTGTTTGCAAAGGCACTTAAAGCAATAGTTCACCCGTAAATGAAAATGTTGTCATTAATTACTCACCCTCGTGTCGTTATAAACTTTTACGATTCTGTGAAACAAAAAAGGAGAAATTTTGAATATTGCACTTGCTGCTTGCACTTTTCCATACAATTACAATGAATGGGACTGAAGCTTTCAAGCCTCAAAAAGGACCCAAAGGCACAGACAATAGACACAATAGAAGTATTCGTATGGACTTGTATGAACTTCTTTTATGATACTTTATGGTGCTTTTTGTCATTTTAGAGCTTGACAGTCCCAGTTTCCATTCACTTTCAATTAATTGAAAGAGATTTTTTGCAAAAATCCACCTTTTGTGTTCCACAAAAGAAAGTCATACAGGTTTAGAGCAAAATTGGGGTGAGTAAATAATGATTTCCAAAAGTCTATTGGGAAAATGCATAAATAATGACAGAACGTTCATTTTTGGCTGAACTTTCCCTTAAAACTATCCCTGTAGATGCAAGCATTGGTTTTCCTGTAGCTTGTGTAGAAATAACGGTGGCAGGGTGTGTCTGTGTGTGTGTGTGTTCGTTCACTTTCCACAAACAGAAACATAATCTCAGCACCTATGAGTCACTGTTCTTCTTTACCCACCACATCGTCCTCTTGCCTCTCGCTTACAGTTCCCCCCCCTATAGGAGACGTCGGGGAAGTGATACATTCTGTCTGTCCTCTCTACAAACTCTTAAGAGAGTCTGAATTGCGTCTTTTTGACTTCCATTGAAAGTGTTTTTGGAGCCAATGAAGTATTTTATTGAGATATACCCTATTAGAAGTGGTGGGATACTGTACTGATGACTAAAACAACGGCGATTGAGATGAAATAAGACAAAGGAAAGCTCTCCTGATTTGAAAGTACATAATTTTTCATTAAGCTCCTCGCTCTGTTTATTTGCGCGCTGCTAACTTTTCCATGGCTTTAATGGACACTGCATGAAAAGAGTCTTTCATGTGGAGAGAAATGAAAAGGGCAGCGGAAAACCAAACACACACTCGGGCCAGAGTGATTGCATGTGTCGAGCTGTGCTCGTGGAGGGAGTCTTATGGTGGATGGGACGTCCGTGCGGCTCACATAGGCAAGTGTGTTAATGGCGAACGATGAATTTCAGGGTTTTCTGTTTGATTTGGCCCAAATGACAAGATGATAAATTCAGGGTTGTAAAACAATTAGGCCTTGAACAAGTGCTGAAAGCCTTGCTGACATTGTCACACAAGTGTTTCTAGCCTGTGATCTCACTGAAAAATCACTTTGTCCTGTTCTAGGAGTGGAGATGTTCACCTTTGCTTCCTGCTGTCTGGAGCTCAGGCACTCTTATGTTCAGTATTACAAGGGTTAATGATACATAAGAATGTTTTTATTTTAAATTTCGGTTAACACACATCAATGGTTTTGAAAACTTTTATACCGTTTTAAATTCATAAATATCATTAAATGACATTTTACAGCCTGATCTAACCTATATTCATATATTTGATATATGATATATATATATATATATATATATATATATATATATATATATATATATATATATATATATATATGATATTTTAAGATACTCATTGACCTAGACACATAGTCATGAGGGTAAATGATATCATGGTATCAATGATATAACTTCCTGTTTTATGTTTTTTTTTTTTCAGCATTGTGGTCACACCACATGAATTTGGTGGACAAAAATATTATTAAGCAGTGAAGCAGATTTGTTCAAATATTATTTCTAAGAAATAATGCATTTCATTGGGGTTTCTTTCTCAACATCTTTTATCAATATTTATGACTTTATTCCCTTCAAAATGTGCATAAAAACAATAAAAAAAACATGCATAATAGAAAAGCTGTATTAAAGTGATTTCATCAATGTATTTTTTTTATTAATTAATCAATAGGACAAAAAATGTGTATCTCTTGTATATTTGAATTTGTATTGAAAACCTTCTTGATACCAAAATCCAGTCCTCAACTTTCTCCTTGGATCAAACCAAGTGACGGAAAACCCCGTTTTGCTTTTTGCAGAGTGATGTATTGTAGGAGGGTGTTTCCCCCGGATAGCTGATCACCTTGTTTTCTTTTCTGCCCTGTTTTTGACAAGATGAGTGGACTTGGGCACAGCAGGGCTGTTTGTTCCCCTGTGTGGAAAAGTTTTTATTGCCATCTCGAAACAATTGCCATTCCCTGAGGCAAATTGAGTGTGGAGGAGGGCTTTCGTCTCCCCTCTATCTTTTATGACTTTAAATTCCTCTCGTCTTTCAAAGGCGATGATCTTGGGTGGGCCTGTGAATGCCTCTTAATGACAGAGCGGCGATGCACCCGCTTATCGGCCCAAAGTGAGAAGTCTTTGCTTTCCACCACATTAATTCTTCACAGCAGATTTGAGTGAGAAAAACAGTTGACCCTTGCCACTTATTCTTCAAAGCACGATGACTTTATTGGGTTTCTCACGGTCAAATTACTATAATTTTGCTTTTGATGTAGTTATTTTGTCCTGGGTTATGGTTTTTTTAAGGTCTCGAATGGTCGCAGAGCAGTCAAGAGTGAAATAGTTCCCTCTTTCAGTAATGTAGACAAATATAGCTCTTATTTTGGTTAGGCGGGTGCAGCATTACATTTCCTAACCATTTTAGGGAAGGATATTTCAACTGATGGAGACGTTGATAAAGTTGCATCCGTGAGAAGTGATTTGTAAATGCTAATGCTAATGATTGTTGCTTACTTCATTCACCATATTAAGGTGTAACTAGTTTAATACAACAGGAGCTGCGGATGAGAGATGTCCCAGGCTGAGCAGCGGTGTTTGTGTGTGTGTGTGTGCTTGTGTGTGGCGTGTGTGCTTGTGGCTTTGGCCAGACAGAGAAAGGGAAGTGGCACAGGAGGGAGGAGACTGTGCATCACTGCTCTATAGATCCTGATGTGATAATGGAGTAATAATAGCAGGCCTGCCACCACCCATCTCCTACCACATCAGTCTTTCTGCCAGCTCTGTCTCTCGCTTTCTGTCTACGTGTCCCTCGCTCACTCCACCATTTCCCTTTTCCTGTTTCTCTCTCCATCTCCAGCCTCAGTCTGCTCTCTCTCTCTCTCTCTCCCTCTCTCTGCAGAAATGCTACTGTAAAAACTTGTTAATTGGTCAACTAAGTTACTTTACCTAGTAAATTATTTTATTTTGCAGCAAAATCCAGTAGAAATTATGGTTTTTGTTTTTAGAGATTGCATTTTATATTCAACAATTATATTTAACATTATATAAACCTTGTTTATGTTCCCAAAAGTTGCACTTTATTTAAAAGGGGGGGGGGGGGGGGGGGGGTACAGTGGTGTTTCATGTATTTAGAGTTGTTTACAGTGTTAAAGAGATGGATTCTCATGCTAAACATGGCCAAAGTTTAAAAAAAATATTTTGGACGAATAACGACGAATTTCTGTGCCGAAAATCTTACTTCCGGGTTGGTAAAAGTTTCGCCTGTTTTTTCGATCGTGGATCTAATGACGTAGACGAGAGTGGAACTCCTTATTGAGAGTGAGGAGTCACGTGCCAATTTGGGCGGGGTCTGAGCCGGTCGGCCATGATGGTAGGAGACGCTATCGATTGCCATGGGCAACGCCTTCAGAACTTCACAGAGGCGCAACTAAACATGACAGAAATAGCGAAAGAGAGACAGCGCAGCTTAGTATTTGTTTACATTTTACATTTTAGCGATACGCCGCAGTTTCTTTGGAAGTTATGGAGAAGAAGGAAGAGAAATGAAAGGGGTTTTATTGGGAGAGACTAAATAACAATGCTAGCCAGCTTTATTTAGAGAAACTGCTTGTCAATAAACTGACAGCAGCAACAGCGAGCAAAGCATGATTTCAAAAGTAACATATTTCAGCACAGTTCGCCTTTTATTTCACACAAATGAACGAAATTAATACTCTGTTATTCAATTAGCCTTGTTTAATTTGTTATAGATATATCTGTACCGCGAAATGTTTTAAAAAGACACTTTTTGTTTAATGACGTACGACTCGCATTGACAGGGGAATGTCCGATCTCTCCGCTTAACGTTGCACGGCAGGTGCAAATGCACGTATCTGATTCATATCAGATTTATTTCCACATGTGAATGAGGCCTGAAACATCAAGTATGAACTCTCGCAGTTTAACGTTACAGGTTTGGGGGTTTCTAAGTCTTGCACCCAGCCGCAGCAGAATTGATCATAAGCTTCTAATGACTTAAAGCTTCTGAACTCTTGCATTGTGTAACTTAGGCAGTAACTAACGTTAGGCACTGATACCATAAACCAGGTAATTGACTATGTCAGGGGATGTGAAAGGTGGTAGTGCTTTGGGTCTTTCGGCCATTCTGTAGCAGGTCGTACGGGTCCATGTTGTTGATGTCAAGTAGTTTCTCTAAATAACGCTGCTTGGTGTTATTTAGTCTCTCCCGATAGAGCCCCTTTCCTTTTGCTTCCCCCTTCTTCATTTATTCCCAAGAAACTGTGCCTTATTGCAAAAATGCAAACAAATATCAAGCTGCTCTCTCTCTCTGTCGCTATTTCTCTCGGTCTCACGGCCGAAGTAACCATGACAACGAATAGCGTATCCTTCCAAGATCACGAATCCTTCCCACAATCCAACGCGGAGTGATACGCGTGACGTCACATTCTCATTCTCAATAGAGTGCCGAGCCGACAACAAAGAGTTGTGAGCCTTACACGTTTTGTCAATAAAGGTAATCTTCACAAGTTAATCTAAAATGTATACATTTTGAAGCCTAAATAAAGCCAATCACCGTTTTTAAGACACAATAAAGTAAAAAAAAAAACACAAGCAGGTTATAAGAGTGCCGAAGTTATGACGTCACTTTGTAGGCCAAAACGCGGAAGTGAGTTAGCATTTTAGCACTCCCGGTTCCCTTGCCCTAAAGTCTATGGGTTTTTTTAATGGGTTTTTGCTAAATCGCCTGTAATAAGGTCTGTGGTTAACAAAGCCTCGAAATATTTTCATTTTGGTCTATGACATAAAACATACCAGTTATAACCTGCTTGTGGTTTTTTAAACTTTATTGTGTCTTAAAAACGGTGATTGGCTTTATTTAGGCTTCAAAATGTAGGCTTAAAAATGTAGGCTTCAAAATGTGGATTAACTTGTAAAGATTATCTTGATAGATAAAACGTGTAAGGCTCACAACTCTTTGTTGAACACAGATCTTATTTTTTGTGATTTTCCAAAAGTCTATGGGGAAAATGCATAGCTTTTCGATCGAGGGAACCCATGCGCCGCTAATTTCCGAGTTGTCCTACAAAGTGACGTCATCACTTCGGCACTCTATATGAGCATTTCTCTCGGAAAAGCGAGCCCGCGCACACGCCAACCAGACACGTCGACACGTCGACCATGACACAAAAATAATGCAGTAAACATGAACTAAACAGTGTTTATGGTAAGACAAATGTTGGTAACACTTTACAATAAGGTTTCAGTAGTTAACATTAGTTTACTACTTTAGTTAACATGAATGAAGAATGAACAAGACTTCTACAGCATTTATTAATCTAAATGAATATTACTAATACATTGTTCAAAGTTGTATTTGTATTTGTTAACATTAGTTAATGCACTGTGAACTAACATGAACAAACAATGAACAACTATATTATTAACTAATTTTAACAAAGATTAATAAATACTGTAACAAATGTTTTGTTCATTGTTAGTTCATGTTAGTTAATATATTTAACTAATGTTAAGAAATGAGACCTTATTGTAAACTGTTACCCAAATTTTAATTAACTTTAATTCATTGTGTGCTCTTCTGTCTGTGTTAGTATGGCAGTTACAGTATCAATATATTTTAAACATATTTCAATTGCTCAAATAGATTAGTATATCAACATTATATCAGTTTTATATCATATAGAATTTTATATTATATAGAATTATATCATTATAAACTGTCAAATAAACAGGCACAAACGTGGCATCCTGTAACAGCTGAAACATTATCACTGGATTTTACAGAGAATTTCTGTCAACCACAGCTGCATTTTTAGCATACATTTTGACAGGATTTTTAACCTGAGATAAAAGCAGCATGAGAGAATTTCCTTTGTCGGTCTTCCTTCTTAGACACACACGCACCAAATAATATAAGCATGCTGTCAGGTCAGCGATATTCTTGATTATTTCGCTCTGACTCATGTTGTACCTTCATAAATGCTTGTCGGCATGAGTTTTGAGGACAAATCATAATTTCTGTCATGCCTTTCAAAGGGCAGCAGAGTTTTTTGATAATACCATGGCAATGTACAGCTTTTTATTTTTACCTGTCTGAGACTGTTGTGACTTGCTTCTTTGTACGATTCCTTACTTCTGGAATGTTAAGTTTTAGCAACTGAAAGATGGGTTAAAACAAGAGTAAGCAGGCTAAGAATTAAAAAAGAAACATAATCCCATGTAAATATAGCTATTTCATGCGATAATTGGTTTAGGCCTGATTTCTATACTGCAAAATGAGACTTTAAAGCATCTTTCCAGCGCTCAAATCCCAAAGCATTCCTTCCTTCCATTAACTGTCTATACTCTAGTCTAGAAACCATTATGCAGACTTTGCTTTTTCGAGAAGTGAGAGAAATGTGATTTTCTTCTTATTCTGAAGATTATGAGAGGAGCTCTTTTAAAGGAGGAAGGTTTAAGTATTTTCTTCTCACTCTCGTTCTACCTCGCCGGAATGCTCTTCCCACTCCGAGCTCGTGCTCGAAACGTGCTTCTCTTTTCCTGCTCGGCTCTCTGATGCGCTTCAAAGACAGCATTGATGTCTTATTCAACCTTCTGAAAATGCCGGCATGGTTTGTGGATGCTATTTGAAACCTGTAAATCATTTTGTGGTGTGTTTCATCTGAGTCTTTATCTACGTTTCACATTGTGCCCAATCAAGTATTATTTAAATTATGAATGAAAAAAAAAATCACATTGAAAATCTAGGGTTCTAAATCAAATTTAATCCTAAACTATATAAACAGAAAGTATTATGATTTAAAGTATTATGATTTAAAGCATTTGAAAAAAAAGAGAGAATGAAGAAGAAACAGTTACTGTATGATTCTTCACTATTTCACTAATAACCAATCAAATACATTTTGATGTTTTTTGGTTGGCATTTAATTTCTTTTTTTACTATATTTAGCAATATTAAAATTTTATAAACATTGAAATACATATAAAATAATGTCAGTGTCACATGATCCTGCAGAAATCATTCTAATATGCTGATTTGGTGCTCAAGAAACATTTTTTATTATCAATGGTGAAAACAGTAAAATTTTTGTGGAAACCATGATCATTTTTTTTTTTTTTACAAAAGAATACTAAAGAACAGCACATTATTAGTGTCTGTTCTCTCATACATCTTTGTTCTATAAAAGTTGTAATTTCTTTTAAAAAAAACAACCTACAGATCTCAAACTTTTGAACAATATACATATATGGAGGAACCCACTGTATATGTTAGCAGAGACGTCATGCCCATTCAAACCAAGAGACGCATATCAGAACTGTTCAGTGTTTTTAACCATATAATGTTTATGACATTTAAATGCAGATAAGAACTAACAAAAACACTTATAGTTTGGCTCTGATTTACAAAAAGCACTGCACAATGCTGAGATAAGCTGCAGTTCGCCTTGCGGTGTCAGTTCTTATATGCTTTAAATTTGTTTGTTTCTATAAGCAACAAAATACATGGAAGACTAAATTGATGCTGGACTTATATATGCAGTTGCAGGCCTAATATTCTGGAATAGAGACAGTAAATGCGTTAATAATATATGTTCTCGCTCCGATAATTCAGAAGTATAATCAGATATGATGACATGCAGTAATTATTACAGTGAAAGCTAAAGTAAAGTTTTATTATATTATGACCCCCCCCTCTCCCAAAGTGGTGCCCCCTCAAAAATACTAAGTGCATGACGCCACTGTATGTTAGCTATATGAAATTATTCACAACCCTTTTGTTTTTCTGTTTCAGTTGAGTCCAGAGCAGCTTGTGCTTCTTTTGGAGTTTCTTCTAGAGGAACCAAAGCTGAGTCTGTCTACGCTAAGACTCCTTCAGACTACTTATAACCTACAGGCCCAGGATGCTGAGGTAATCAACACTCCTACATATATTTACACCATACACTCTTGGATTTGACTGGTTACTTTGCCTCCAGACCTGCTCCCAGCATCAGTACTGCTTATCCATCAGTATATTTATCTTGAGGATACCACAAAACAGTCGACAGTCTCAATAATTACATTGAAATCTAGGTTTAGACAATCAGGAAACTAAAAAGATTAAAAACATATGTTATTTTTGTTGAACGGTAAAAGTGTTTTTAATACCTTCTTTCTTTTGCCGTTTCCTCTCCACACCTTTTCAAATATTGACTAGAGGCAGGCTAAACTCATTTGTCACTTCTCCACCAACACCTCTTATGTTCACAGCTGAAAAACCACACCAATCCATCAGTCTTATCATTTCCTGTTGTTCTCCTTCTTGAGTGTGTATGCCGTAACACTAATACTGCTGACATTTACTCTTCTACCGCAGTGAATAAGTTCCTTGCATTTATTTGTAAGTAATCTCATCATTCTGTTTAAGATAGAGAGGTTTCGAAAATATCATGTCTACTTGAATTCCCTGAAACGTTCTCTCGCTTGGCCGTATCAGACAAACGCAATTGAAGCTATCTGATTTCTCCCAGATTATGGAGAGTTTTCTTCTTAAGACTTACAGGGGTTTCGGGCCGTGCTCTGTTCTCTTTGAGAAGCGCACGCTAGCCAAACGCTAACCTCTGTGGTATTTGCCTCCTGATTCAATTACTGTCCCGGCAGCCAATTAGGCCACGTTGTGATACTTAGTCAATTCAGAGGAGGCCAGCTTCTGTTTGGGAGCAAAATTTGGCAGGCCGGCAGTGACCTACCACAACGTTCTTTTGAAACGAAGCACTATTTGGCAGCACGAATGATGTAAGATAATACGAAATGGTGACCACAGTAAGGCCCAGACTACCACAGTTAGTTTCAAACCGAGGCCCAATGGGAGGTTTTCATCAAGACCTTCCAGGAAATACAAAAGGCCCTCTAAAAATAAATCAGGTTATTACTACCACGTGCCCCTTCCTCCGTCCCACCCGCTCTCTGGCTTCTTTTCTCTGCTGCTTCTCCCAGGCTCCGACGGTCATCTTTTCTTTCAGGCAGATTTAATTCTCCTGCCCGCTATAGACATTTTTTGACCATTCTGAAGCACCGTCACCATTTAGCCTCCTTTTTTCCTTTCATGAATTCCCGCTGACAGATCATTTTCATGTTTTAAAATAGACGTGAATCTTTATTAGCTGTGCATAATTATTAGCTCTGCCTGTATATCGCTTTAAGGTCACAATAAAAATGAGAGGTGTGGTCGGCGCCACTCAGTCTATGTGGGTCACGACTGGGCGTTGTTCTCACATAAGAAATGAATCACTGGATATTTCATAATTAGTGGTACTTGCAAAGGCAAGCATGGCCATTAATATTGTTTAAACTAAGGGTTAGGGATTTAAACCAACCCCTAACCCTGAGTATTAAACTCGTCATGACTTGTTTACAGACGTGAATTATGCCTCAGATTGTGTGGCTTGTTGAAGAGAGGTGTGCTATTTACTTTTGCAAAGCGATCATACTTTTAATTTTCACCTGGTGCACAGTAAAATGGGTGGAAACATCCTGTAGACTTATGATGATGGAGGGTTCTGAGCCATACCTAGAGACCAGAATATCATTAAGAACTGGGGCTTGGGATCTTTTGACTGGGCCTGTAAGCAACCATCTAACAAACAGCCAGTGTAGCCTGGCTACCACCTTCTACATTATTTCGTTCTGGCAGTTCTGCACATATTAAGTAAGGAACCACCTAGCAATGCCCTCGCAATCAGTCAGTACCTAACAACCGCATAGTAACAAGCTAAAACAACTCAGAACAGCTTACCAACTGCGTAGTGATGCTCTGGCTACTACCGCGTCTACAGCGTCTTATGTGGTCATTTTGCACAGACAAAAGCACCACTTGTTGTTTTGTTTGCTTTGAATTTTCTTGAAAAAATGTAATAATTCAGTTTGTGTTTGTGTGTGTGTGTGTGTGTGTGTGTGTGTGTGCGTGCGTGCGTACCTGGTATTCCTTATGTTATGGGGACTAAACGTACAAAGATCCCACAAAGATAGCAATTCCAGTCATTTTTGACCTTTGGACTTTTTAAGGGCTTAGATAAACAGCTTATAAATCATACAAAACAAAGTTTTTGAAAATGTAAAAAATGCAGAAAGTTTTCTGTGATGGGTAGGGTTAGGGGCTAGAATATTTAGTTTGTACAGTATAAAAGTCATTGGTCACACTTTAGATTAGGGTCCAATTCTCACTATTAACTACGACTTTTGCCTCAATAAAATCCTAATTACTGCGAATAGTTAAGAGATTGGGTAGGATTAAGGGATATAGAATATGGTCATGCAGAATAAGGCTTTAAGATGTGCTTCATAAGTACTAATAAACAGCCAATATCCTAGTAATAGGCATGCTAATAAGCAACTAGTTCATAGTGAGAATTGGACCCTAAACTAAAGTGATTGTCTATGGAAAGTCCCCTTAAAATATGAAAACCCAACATGCGCGTGTGTGTGTGTGTGTTTGTGTGTATGCCTCCAGTGTGTGTTCGAAGATATTTTGTTTATACTTGAATTATAAGGGAATAAAGAAACTATGATTCATTTAGAAGAATACTAGAGGGTCAAATTTAGGACGCGGTTTAAGTTAATCCGCCTTCAGTACAGCCTCCATTCCATTACACAATATTGTACTTCAGAACCCTGCGTAGGAGTTTCTGAGGTGTTTGAACAGTATTTGGGATGGATTCCGCTTAGATTAGGAGAGAATAGCACCTCTCAGTCCTTGACGCGTGATGTGTGCCGTGTATTTCGTGCGAGCACAGGCAAAAGCATGAGGGCTAAGCGTTGTGGTATGCTGTTTCATGTGAGGACTCGTGTGCGTGTGTATATTGCGCGTGAGTGCGAATACCATCTGTTGGTCAGGAACACAGAACGCATTGTATCACAGCTACTCTCAAAACCCGGTCACAAAGTTCACACGGACAACCGGCCAGGAGGAGAGCGATTGATAAAAGGCATATCAGAAGTGCTCTGTAATAGTGTGTTCCTGGAAAAAAAATCACATGAATCGTAACATGGACTGCTTGATGAGAGATCAGATGACACCCGTTCCATTTGAAAAGCATTTTATTGGAATCCAAACAACATGAAACAGTGACAGCATAAAATAAGAATCTTTTTCATTTACCACACATAGTCAAGTATTTAAAACCTCTGTGTAAACATTTTTACAAAGAAATTAGGATTCATCAGTAGGCTGATGCACTTAAATTAAGGATAAAATAGTTGGCTTTAGAAACCTGGAATGTTGTTAGCCAAAAAAAAAATATATTTATTCATATTTGTATTATTAAAAAAAATCGCTAACACTTTAGTTTAGGGTCCAACCTAAAATCCTACCCAATAAACTTAACATCTACCTTACTAATAAGCAATAAATTAGGAGTTTATTGAGCCAAAGGTTGTAGTTAATAGTTAGCTAATAGTTTGAATTGGACCCTAAATCAAAGTGTGACCAAAAAATCTGATAACTAGTAACCCCGTAAAATAAATAACATACAATAATTATTATTTATTCTATGGTATGTGTATTATAGCTTAATGTGGTTGTGCATAAAATATTGAGGAAAAATATCTACAATTAAATATATAGACTATCACTCAAAAGTTTGGGGTCAGTAAGATTTATAAAATATTTTTGAAAGAAGTCTTACATGCTCAAGACTGCATTTATTTGATCAAAATATAGTACAAACAGTAATATTGTGAAATAGTATTACAATTTAAAATGACTGTTTTCTGTGATGGCAAAGCTGAATTTTCAGCATCATTACTCCAGTCTTCAGTGTCACATGATCCTCCAGAAATCATTCTAATATGCTGATTTGGTGCTCAAGAAACATTTATTCTTATCGTCTACCTACATTGCGTTTTGCAAAAATGTACTGTAGGCAGAGGTTACGTTTTTCCAATAAGCCTGTTGAATTTTTTGGACAAGTAATTACAAGTGATTCTGAAACCGGCACACTTGGTTTTACTCAAATATCTTGCTTTTCGTATATGAGAGCTCCTCTTTAGAGAGCGCAGGGATGTGTTTCCACCTGTACAGGTGCAGAAAGGCCATTAAATGGTGATTTGAGCATGTATTATGTTCACTGTGGGGGCGTGCTTTCTTTTTCGAATAATCCTTTTTCCTCAACATCAGAATGAGAATAATGTGTGTATGCACTGCGGAAATTTTGCGTGGGAACTTTTTCTGTGCTCAATAATTAATGAATGAGACCGAATGACTGTAACACATTTCACTACATTAAAACTACAAGAAAGCACAATACTCATTAACCAAATAACTTAAAATGCACAGTAATTAAACTCAGAGATCAAACAGGGACTTCTGGGATGATCTCTTCCAAGGGTGACGTGACCCACATCATTTAAAGGTTGCGCTCTTGACATATTTTAAAAATATTGCATCACTGGTGATAAATGACCTGAGGCTTTTGTCTGGTTATGATGGAGCCTCTGTAGTCCCGCCATCTGCTGTATCAGGAAGTTCTTGTCAGGCTGGCATATCTTTATATCAATCTCAGTGTGTGCATAATGTCACCATGTGTCCAACAGGGCTTAACCTACTGGTTTTAAAAGGCACGTATTGGTATATTGGCATGTGACCGTTTGGAAATAAGCTTGAGTATGCATGGTTATGGGTTTACATGCATGTGTGTCGCTGTGCCCTCCTCTGTGCCCCGTTTAGACCCGGTCCGGCAGCTGCAGAGGGGATCAGAGTTGAGCTGCATTCCTGGGGAGACCCCTGAGGCAGGACAGCAGCAGTCTCTCTCTCTCTCTATCCAGAGACGCAGTAATTACACGGGACATTCCACAATTTATTACTGCAAGCAAACGTGTACATGCACACAGAAACGCTCCCACAGATGCAGTGTAATCACTGATGCTCATGGCATGTTACTTTAGTCTGCTGTGGACACAGAGGTCAGCCAATAGTGATCAGACATACTAACCTCACTTTAAAGGAACAGTGCACCCACAAATGGATGGATTACATCATCTACTCACCCTGAAATTCCTATGATTGTTCTACACAAAAAAGTGATATCTTACAGAATGTCCGCGTTGCTCTTTTACGTATAATTTCTGCATTAATTCAAAAAGCAGCAGAACAATTGAACAATACCTGAATGATGTACCACATCTGTTGAAGTTCTGGAGTGTGCAGCTAGTCAACACTTTGCTATCCCATGAGGCCACTGGCTCTTAGATGACAAATATAATTAAATATCCACAACTGTTCAATTGGTGAGATCTTTCAATGTTTTTGAAAAAAGGCTCTTATTCTCACCAAGGCTGCATTTATTTGATCAAATTACAATTATTACAATTTAAAATAACTGTTTTTTTATTTAAATATTTAAAAATATGTAACTTTTTCCTGTGATGCAAAGCTGAATTTTCAGCATCATTGCTCCAGTTTTCAGTGTCACATGATCCTCCAGAAATCATTCTAATATGCTGATTTGATAATTGATTTATTACCAATGTTGAAAACAGTTGTGCTGCTTAATGTTTATGGAAACAGGATGATTTTTTCAGGATTCTTTAATGAATAGAAAGTTCAAAAGAACAGCATTTATTTGAAATCGAAATCTTTTGTGTCTTTACTGTCACTTCTGAATAATTAGATACATCCTTACAGAATAAAGGTATTAACTTTTTTTTTTTTTTATCTTACCGACCCCAAATATTTGAACGTTAGTGTATGTATAAATGTATCAAATTGAATTACATTTATATTATTTAATATATAAGTTAAATTTAGTGTATATATATATATATATATAAATCTATATAATTAAATTAAATTAAATGTATATTATTTAATATAAATTAAATGTGTATTATTTAAGTTACCGTAAAACTTCAAATAATAGCCGAGTCCCAAATAGACGCCTGTCTCTTTTACACGCCTGGTGTGGCTGCAGGTTTGGGTAAATAAAGGCCGGTCTCAAATAGAGGCCGGGTCTGTTTTTTAGTTTCGGGTTGTATTTAATCCTCTAAAACCGTCAGATCGTCCGCTTTTTCGCGGCCGCCAAAGCAATTTTTTGTCCCTCCAAAGCTTTTTTTGCTCGATGAGTGATGTAGAATAGAATGACTGCTGCGCTTGACAGGGCGCGTTACGAGCAGAGAGAGAGAGAGAGAGAGAGAGAGAGAGAGCGCCCCGGCCGCGCGCGCGCACTCTCACATCTTCAAACAACACGAGCGCTGTCTTGCTCTCTCTCCCTCGCGCATATTAATCAAAATCAATTGACGACGCGACAGTAAAAGGTTGGAAGACCGCAGTTTAACGTGGAGCATTTGGAGATTTTTATAGATTAGAGACATACACTCAATGACCAACATCTCAACACTAAATTATAAAGGCCTGACTCATATAGACGCCTGTCTCAAATACAAGCCGGTGCAATTCGACGGTTTGGGAAAATAAAAGCCCGGGCTACTATTTGAAGTTTTACGGTAAATTCAATGTGTATTTAAGTTAAATTATATATTATGTTTTTAAATACATTTAAATTTATTACCTAAAAACATCCATCCAGTAGTCCACATTGTTCATATGCTAAGACTTAAAGCTTTATGCAAGAAATAGACTGAAATGTAAGTAATTGGATGAACTATCCCTTTAAGCCACCAGATCATCATTTAAGCAATTTTTCTCTCACATTCACCAATACCTTTTAAATCCTTCCTCTTCCCGTCAGGTTTAATGAGTGAGATACCTAATGCTGCGTGCGTATTAAGTTTATTGGATTCTTCAAGTGTCCTTCAGGCTGTCTGACTGAACAAAATGTCTTCCTGTTGTGGGAGTTTAGATCATTGTTATCATTAACTGTTACCACACCTCTGGCGAGAGGAACCTTTATCCCATACACACAGGTTTGCATGCTGTTTGTGTCTAGACAGATGTGCTATGCTGTGTGTGTATCTGAGGTATTTGCCTTTCTGCTAATTACTGATGTGTTTTCTCTAGTATGTGGCTGTCGTCACTGTGGCTTCTGTGGGCTGCGAGTGGTTCTGTGACCCTCACGGGAAAGCATTTTGGTTTTCTTTTTGTGTGTGTGTTCTCGTATGTGGTTTATTATGAGGATACAAATGTCTATAATGACATAGGTATTACAAAATAAACACTTCGGTTTATGAGACACTTCCTGTGTCCCTGGAAAACCAAATGGCTTAAAAAAGTTTTTTTTTTTTTTTTTTTTTTGAAATTCAAAACATGCAGAAAGTTTTCTGTGATGGGTAGGTTTACGGGTAGGGGGATAGAATATACAGTTTGTACAGTACAAAAACCTTTACAGAGAGTCCCGGTAAACCACACATACAAGTATGTGAGTGTGTGTGTTTCGCAAGTCTTTCACAAGTTAGCAATGCCCAGCCAGCCAGTAATTCTAATTTTGTACTTGCCTGCCAACATTTTCACTACAAAATTGCTAAATAGCAACATTTTTGTGCCAGGGAAAACAAATGTTATATATATTGGTTTTATTTCTCTTCTGAAATTTGTCGCGCATCCCAAGATCTACAGTACACTTTCACATCGAAAACCAAAAGCAAACAAAAATCTGAACATATTTTACATCTATTTTATGTAGTTTATTTCATTGAAAGTTACATTTTATTTTTAAAAAGTCCATGATAGCTATAAGTAAAAAAAAAAAATAAAAAAAATAGCATAAAATGCAAAAGATATGATTGTGATTTAACACATTCCAACTTTCCAAATATTTGATTCATTTTTATTTAATTTTCTTCCTATGGAAGCTTGGTCGCTTTTCCATATTTGATTCAAAGAGCACAAGCCACTTGCATCATCATAAATCAGGCCAGTCAATTGGTAAAAAAAACTTCTCGGTTACGGATGTAACCCTCGTTCCCTGAGTAGGGAACGGAGACGTTCCGTCGGAGGACGACGAATGGGGTTTCGCTTAGAAAGCCTATCGACTTCGAGTATACAAAAACGAGCCAACGGCAAAGAAATGTCATGGGTCTGCGGAATTTGCATAGCGTATCTCCGCCCCACCTCGTGGGTATAAAGGAAGACGCCGCAACATGCAGATATGTTTAATCGCTGAGGAGCCAAGACTGGGCTCAGGCGATCCCCGCGGTACAGCGGAAGTGGCAAGAAGACGGAACGTCTCCGTTCCCTACTCAGGGAACGAGGGTTACATCCGTAACCGAGACGTTCCCTTTCGTTGTCACTCCGAGTTCCGTCGGAAGACGACGAATGGGGATACCAGTCTAATCACGCCACCTTCTCAGCTGTCTTCCAGTGCCCTGCGTAAATCTGAGATCCCTGTCGTGAAGCTGGCACGGACGAAAGACTCCAATTTAGCACAGGAATACCAAGGTACACTGGGGAGCATATCCCAAGATTTTAGGGGAATATGCAATTACTGCCAACCCGGGGGGGGGGGGGGGGGGGGGGGGACTTAGAGAATACACATATGACCCGAGGGATGCAAATGGGGAATCACTGGGGTGTCCAGCCGCAGGTGGAATATTTCAACCCCAGGGGTGGCAAGGTGGCGTGGAATGGCGAGGAAGCGAAAACACCTGAGCGGGTCCGGTACTAGCTAGTTGAAGCGAGTACACGAGAGGACACTGGCTCCACTCGGAGATTGTAGAATCTGGCGAATGTGTTGGGTGTCGCCCAGCCTGCAGCTCTGCAGATGTCTGTTAGCGAGGCGCCATGCGCTAGAGCCCAAGAGGATGCCACACTCCGGGTGGAGTGGGCAGTCACACCAAGGGGGCACGGTCAACCTTGCTGCTGGTATGCCAAAGCAATGGCGTCCACTATCCAGTGAGACAACCTTTGCTTGGAGAGAGCCTTTCCCTTCAGCTTCCCACCATAACAGACAAAGAGCTGGTCTGAGGTCCTGAAACACTGCGTTCTGTCTACATAGATGCGGAGAGCACGTACTGGACAGAGCAGTGCCAAGGCTGGGTCTGCCTCCTCCGGGGGCAGCGCTTGCAGGTTCACCACCTGGTCCCGGAAGGGAGTGGTAGGAACCTTGGGCACATATCCAGGCCGGGGTCTCAGGATCACTTGAGAGTAAGCCGGCCCGAATTCCAGGCACGCTTCGTCAACGGAGAATGCGTGCAGGTCCCCTACCCTCTTGATGGATGCCAATGCAGTCAGAAGCGCTGTCTTCATAGATAGGAAGTTAAGCTCGACTGACTGCAAAGGCTCAAGGGAGCACTCCGCATGGCAGAAAGAACCACTGCGAGGTCCCAAGAGGGTACGAGAGGTGGGCGAGGAGGATTCAGGCGAGGACCTGACGATCAGGTCGTGCTTCCCCACCGACTTACCTTCTATAACATCATGCTGTGCGGCAATAGCGGCGACATAGACCTTGAGGGTGGAGGGAGACAGCCTTCGCTCCAACCCATCTTGAAGGAAGGAAAGCACGACGCTGATCGAACATCTCCGGGGGTCTACTCGGTGAGAAGAGCACCAGTTGACGAAGAGGTTCCACTTCAACGCGTAGACGTGTCTCGTGGACGACGCTCTAGCAGAAGTGATGGTAGCCACCACCGCTGGTGGTAGGGTACTCAACCTGCCTCGTCCCGTCCAGGAGCCACACGTGGAGGCTCTAGAGATCGGGACGAGGGTGCCACAGGGTGCCCCGTCCCTGAGAAAGTAGGTCCTTACTCAGAGGTATGGGCCAAGGAGGTGCTGTCACGAGGAGAATGAGTTCGGAGAACCAGGTTCGGGTGGGCCAATACGGCGCGACCAGCAAGACCTGCTCCTCGTCCTCCCTGATCTTGCGCAGGGCCTGCGCAAGAAGGCTCACTGGGGAAAACGCATATTTGCGGCCCCGCGGCCAGCTGTACGCCAGTGCATCCGTGCCAAGCGTGCCCTCGGTCAGGGAATAATACCGGGCGCAATGGGTCGAGTCGTGAGAGGCAAACAGATCTATCTGTGGGTCCACGAACTGGTCCCAATCAGCTGAACCGACTGGGGATGGAGTCGCCATTCTCCAGGGAGGGGCTGAAACCGTGAGAGCTCGTCTGCACAGTTCAGGACTCCAGGAATATAAATGGCACGAAGCGACCTCAGATGCTTCTGACTCCATAAGAGGAGGTGGCGGGCGAGTTGCGACATACGGCGGGAGCGCAGACCACCTTAACGGTTGATATACGCTACAGTCGCGGTATTGTCTGATTGGACTAGTACATGCTGGCCCCTGAGCACGGCTCGGAAGCGGCGCAGGGCGAGCTGTACAGCCAGCAACTCGAGGCAATTGACGTGCCACAGGCGCTGGGGTCCTATACAGGAGCCCGCGGCAGCACGTCCATTGCACATGGCTCCCCAGCCCGTGTTGGAGGCATCTGTCTTTACAACAACATGCCGCGAAGCTCGTTCCAGAGGCACTCCGGCCTGTAGAAAACTGAGGTTCGACCACGGGGTGAAGGTTTGACGGCAAGTCGGAGTAACTGGTACTCGGAGAGTGCCGTGCTGCCATGCCCACCTTGGGACTCGGTCGCGAAGCCAAAGCTGAAGCGGTCTCATATGAAGCAATCCGAGCGGCGTTGCCGCGGCTGCAGATGTCATATGCCCCAGGAGCCTCTGAAAAAGTTTCAGTCGAAGCGCACTCTTGCCCTCGAACTGTCTCAGGCAAGTCAGCAGTTACTGCGCGCGCTCGTTCGTAAGCTGCGCGGACATGGCGACCGAGTCGCCGTCCATACTGAGAAGAGAGATCCTCTGCACGGGGCAAAGTTTGCTCTTCTCCCAGTTGACCCGAAGGCCCAGACGGGCTAAGTGCCAGAGCACTAAGTCCCTGTGTTCGCAAACCTGGTCTCGAAAGTGTGCAAGAATCAGCCAGTCGTCGAGATAGTTCAGGATGCGAACCCCGTGTTCCCGAAGGGGAACAAGGGCTGTCTCGACGACCTTCGTGAAGACGCGAGGAGACAGGGCGAGCCCGAATGGGAGAACCGCATACTGATATGCCTGCCCCTCGAAAGCAAACCGTAGGAACGGTCTGTGTCGAGGGGGAATGGAGACATGAAAGTAGGCGTCCTTCAGGTCGATCGCTGCAAACCAATGCTGGGGCCGCACACATTCGAAAATGCGTTTGGCAGTGAGCATCTTGAACGGCATCCTGTGAAGGGAGCGGTTCAGCATGCGCAGGTCCAGGATTGGCCGTAACCCACCGGTTTTCTTCGGGACAATGAAGTACGGGCTGTAGAAGCCAGACCTCATTTCGGCTAGAGGGACAGTCTCGATCACACCCTTCGCCAGCAGGGTAGCAACCTCTGCTCTCATGATGGGGCATTGCCACCGACCATAGTGGAGCGGACTCCCCTGAAGCGGGGAGGAGACCGCGCGAACTGAATCGCGTAGCCGAGCCTGATCGTTCGTGCGACCCAGCAGGACAGGTTGGGAAGCTCTAGCCAGGCTCCCAAGAACTGGCCCGTGTATAAGGATTCTTCCCCGGCCCTCCACCAGGGAAAGGAGTGGCCCTGCTACCAGCTCCTGGAAAGAACTGAGTCCCATCTCTGAGGAGCCCATCTCAAGAGTGCCGCTTAACCCGGCGTATAGCGGGGGGCGGGGCTGGAGAGGGCTGTGGTGTCCCCCTGTGGCTTCCAGAGCCAGCCCGGGTGAACGGGCGGGGTGGGAGCCGCAGGAGGGAGCCTTCGGCGGTGGGCAGACTGAGGGATCAGCTCGGACGGCAGGGCCGTCGGGGCAGAATAAGCCTCAGTCTGCTCGTGGGCGGTTGAGAACTGTTGGGCAAAGCCCTCAACCGCACCGCCGAAGAGGGCGACCTGGGATATGGGGGTGTCAAGCAGATGGGTCCGCCTGACATCCTGCACATCGGACAGGTTCAGCCACAGAATGGTGGATATCACCTGACCCAGGGAGCGTACGGCCACTTTCGTCGCTCGGAGAGCAAGGTCAGTGGCGGCGCGCAGCTCAATTGAAGAGCCCTGGGTCAGTCCCGCCCTCGTGCATGTCCGTGAGCATCTGGGTCTGGTAGACCAGCAGAATGGCCATGGCATGCAGTGAGGCGGCTGCCTGTCCTTTAGCGCTATAGGAATTCGCCACAAGTGTAGACGAAAAACTACAGGCTTTGGACGGGTGCTTAGGATCGCGCCGAGAGGAAGCACTCTGAGGACACAGTAGCATCGCAACAGAGCGTTCAACCGGGGGGACCCCAGTGTACCCATGGGCAGCGGCCCCGTCGAGGTATGGAAGGGCGGAGGAGATCAACGAGGGATCACTGGAAGACATGGGGGTCTTCGAGGATTTCGAGATCTGCTGATGCACATCCGGGAAGAAAGATATTGGAGCGGACGCCGACAGGAGTCAGCGGCCACACCCAAAAACCAATTGCCCAGCAGCGAGCGATCAGGACAGGGTGAAAGGTTCCACTCTTGTCCGATGCTCGCAGCGGCCCGGGAAAGCATGGCCGTCATCTCAGGATCTGACTCGACAAATGCCATATGCACACCCGAAAGTGGCAGCACTGTCAAATCTTCACTTCCTGAAGATTCTAGCCCGCCCTGTGATGCTGCGATGGACAACAGATCCGATTCTGGAGCGTCAAGGGAAACCCGCGGGGCATCCGAAAATAGACCCGGGGAATCCCCTGAACACTCGTGGGTTGCATCACTGAAGAGGGGGGCGTGGTCCACGGACAAACAGTCGGCGGATTTGTTCCACACTCACACCCTCAGGTCACCCTGGCCACCAGCCGAAGTAGCACCTCACGTGGAGAGTGTTAGATCGGGGTGTGGATGAGGGGACTCTCTCTCTAACGAGATCATTGAGTCTCGACCGTAATGACGCGATGGTCACGTTCCCGCGGGGAGAACGTGAGTCATCCACAAACGCTGCTCTAGCGTGATCAAGCCCAAGCACACAGAGCAGAGAATGTGCCCATCAAAATCAGAAATGAGTCGACTGCAACCAGAAATGCACGGGCGAGCCGTCTTTAAAAAGACGTGCCGCGTGCAAGCTCTTTTGTGAGAGGAGGAAAAAACGCCGCATGTTGAAGCGAGCAGGGAGAAACACACTCATTGGCAGATCACTGCACAGATCAGCAGGCAATGTGAACTCGCTGCAGATCGCTATCACACCAACACCCAAGAGAGTGGCTCGTCTCATAGAGTGAAGTCAGAAATGGCTGTGGAGTGAAGAGATACTCTTGGCTCCTAAGCGAAAACATATCTGCATGTTGCGGCGTCTTCCGCTTTACACCCACGAGGTGGGGTGGAGATACTATGCAAATTTCGCAGACCCATGGCATTTCTTTGCCATTGGCTCGTTTTTGTATACTCGAAGTCGATAGGCTTTCTAAGGGAAACCCCATTCGTCGTCCTCCGACGGAACTCGGAGTGACAACGAAAGGGAACTAATATTACCAGTCACAAACATTTTGTTCCTCATTAATTCAATTTGCTGGCTTACCAACGGGAATAAGTTGACACATAGATTTCTGATCTATGAATATCCTGCCACAGATTTCACATACTGTAGACGTCTGATGGTACATTTTTCCACTGAGGTAAAAGTTAGAAGAGGTGTGACAGTCCCTGCAATGTACTGTATCTTTTGATTGTATTGTATACTTTTAAATAATGTAATATGTCAGGTTTTATCTTCTCACTATACCACCTTTAATTTTGTGAAACTGACTGAACAGTGGAGACTGAAATCATGTCTGTGCAAAATTTTGCATGAACAGCATTTGATTAAAAAAATGCATGACAGAACATCTGACACATGAAAGAGAAAGAACAAAACAAGAAACACAACAGCGATCAGCTGGAATGATAAGGTTTGCGGGCAGGTGAAGACAGAGGAGACTGCGAAAACCTCATTCCTCGTAATTGCACCCTGACATTTGAACATGTTGCTTAAATAGATGGTGATTTGTGACCGGAAGGCTCTTTGCAGTGCCGCTGCTTCCTGTTGTTTTCCCCGAGTCACTTCACACCTCGTCTTAAAGCAAACATTCTCACACACTTGTACACACACTCACACAATCTAACTTCATTAATCATTAAACTGCCTGCCACCTTCAGGCCCCGCGAGCTCCCGCCTATTCAGCTTCGATTAAACCCCTGCTGCGTGTGGGGGAGCGAAAGACATGAAATGGGAACGAAAGACTTTGCTTAAGATCACTAACATGCTTATTATGATGCAAAACTAACATGTCCATCAGCGGATTCACTTAAGCAAAATTTAAAGCATTTGAGGCATAATGTTAGTTACCACAAAAAAAAAAAGTCAACTCGACCTCTCCTCAAATCTGGCTTACTGTCAGGAGTTTCAACGGAAGCGAATGGGGCCAATGCATAAACCTTTAAAGTACTCAATAGTAACTTTAGACACAAAACACAACTGTGTTAACTTTAATTAAAAGCTGTTATGTTAGTGTGATGTTAAAGAACTCACTTTACTTTAAAATAAAAAACCTGTCGGAATGACAAATGAACCCTCAAATGACAAAAAATTCATGATTTAAACAACTTGATACATTTTAATAGAAGAATTAATTTAAGTGCTTTTATAAAATTATACGGTTCAGATTTGTATTTTATAAAGTAAAAACAAGTTGGCATCATTCACGTTGTAAGTGCCTCACTAACTGCCTTTCCATTACCCTTCAAATTGCACAAATTGAAATTGCGAATTGAAAAAAAAACAGCCATTGGAAACACGTCAATTTCGCAAAAACTACCATATGTCAGTTTTTACGCATTTACAGGTCACCTGATTTAACGTAAAAGTCACAAATTATTTAAAGACGGCTCAGTATGTTTGGACACAAAGACGAGACAGTTCTTTATTAAACTTTATTCAAGAATTACAGGAATACTGGGTTCTAAACAAAAGAGAAATGCCACAATTTATCAAGACAGTTTATCCATTGCCATGTTTGGAATGACTTATCGTGAGAGGAAAAAAATAAGTTTTAGTCGCATAACATTGGTGGTAACATAACAATGGTTTTTATTGACATTTAGAAGATATCGCAAAAATTTTGCGCAAATCTGTTATGGAAACCAGGCTACTGTAACCTTTTTTTTTTTTTAACAAGAAAACAAGTAACTTATTATTTTTGCAGTACTCTTAAAAATAAGGGTTCTTTATTGGATTTGATGTTTCCACAAAGAACCTTTCCATCGCACAAACGGTTCTTTAGACTATTAAAATATTCTTCACACTAAGAAAAACATGGTTCTTTTAAGAACTGATCACTGAAAGGTTCTTTGGGGAACCAAAAATAAATCTTCCAAGGCATCACTGTGAAAAACACTTTTTGGAACCTTTATATTTTAGAGTGCACATTATGCCAATGTCATACTGAAAATGGAATATTCCTTTGAATAGGGTCACTCCTAAAAATGATGAGTGTGCCAGTGATAGAAATGTGTAATGAGATCCCCCTGGCGTGTATGAGGTCAGGCTTTGGGCCGTGCTCAGCGCTGCTGTTGTTAGGTCACTATGAGGAAAGAGTTGAATGACAGCAAAGAACCAGAACGGGAATGAGAACGAGGGAGAGACAGAGCCAGTCTGTGATCTCTCCGCTCTGCTGCGCTAACACAGCCTCCATTTATACGCGAGAGAGAGAGAGAGAGAGAGAGAGAGAGAGAACATCAAGCATAAACAGAGCACACACCTCCACTGACACACGCTTGCTTCAACATAAAACACACTGATAACAAAACCAAAGAGTCATGCGCTTTCCCAGATTTCCCCATATGCGTGTGATTCTTCCAGATGGTGACATCCTGTGAGCTCAGTGTTATTACAGAGCTGTTGGACTGCTTTCATCTTGTTTAATCACTTTCTATCTGTCTCTTTCTTATTAGGTGAAACATCGCTGGTGTGAACTTGCGGTCAAGCATAAACACACAGCGGCATACCGAGACGTTGAGCTCTTTCTGATCCACGACCAGGTACATGGGTGGTTCTCTAGCGCTTTGTTCCCAAACTTAATGAGCTGTCTTTATGGCCAGCCTTTTAAGGCATGATCATATTTTTTCAATCCCAGAATGCAATGCACTGAGCTATAAAATGGAAAATTGCTTATAAAATATACTTATACTGTATGTACTATATGTATATTATGATATTTCAGTCAAGATGCTGCCTTGGAAGGGAGCTGCCTGTGTAGGTAGTAGGCAGTAAGCGAGCTCACTAGGTTTAGGAACAGAGCTTAGATCTCTTTCCCTCATAAAGAACACTTCTTGATTCTAGTGTGTGTGTGTCTGTGTGTACTAGGCCATGGGTGTGTATTTGTACGGTGAGTTGATGGTCCAGGAAGATGCCCGGCAGCAAGCATTAGCACGCCGTTGTCTATCCTTCATTAAAGATGACATGGACCAATCAGCACGCAGCGTTGTGGAGGAAATGATCCTCTGAATTCAGACAAATCAGGTAAGAGTGTCACGTCCCCTCTGTCCTTTACTGTAGTTTGAAGTCAAAAACGATTTACAGTTTAAATCAGCTCATTCTGGAAAAAATTCTACAAAAGGTTCCACAATCAGCTCATGAACCGTCAAGAAAGTCCCATTTCTTGGACACGTTGAACGAAAAAATCTTAAATTATGTAAGAGCTGCTTTGAAAAAAACTCACTCAGATGCAGAAGTCCTAAAAAAGCCCTTTTGTTTTTACTCCCCACATTATTAAAGATCCACTCCTAGTGTCCTGGCCAACGCCACATTCACATTCTTCCAGAAGCTCCCGCCTGCCTCATCTGCACTTATCCAGGAAGCCTGTCGAGATCTGTTTGTATTATGATGAATTCGGAATGTGCTCCTCAAACAATTCCCAAGCACCAGAAAAGAAACGGGTCAGCAGCTTTTTTTTCCAGGGCTTTAGGAGAGAGGTGGATCCCTGTGCCCTTACTGCATGAAGTTCCTGCCTCCACAAGGGAGGGGTTCCCTGGGTCCACATAATTTGTTGCTTCCTTAAAAGCTGTGAGGGACTGATATATAGTGGTAACCATGAACGGAAGAAAGAGTAATTGTCTGGCTTTGAAGGCTCCTATCTCAACATCATGCTAAGGTATTATTCTGTTTAACCGAGCAGCACAGGCCGCTGCTCAGCCAATGGGAAAGAGACAGCTTATGGGCCCTGAGATAAATCCATTAGTCGTCTCGCTCCAGAGTTTTTGGTGAAGCTGTGGTGCTTTTAATCTGCCAACAAGACAGTTTTATTTGTTTGAGGACACGGAGGAGACGGGCGGCTTTTCCAAGCCGTTGTGGTTTATGTCACTTGATTTGGATGAATCATGCCGGTCAAAACTATCATTCTGCAATTTGTGCTTCGCTAATGCAGCATTTTCATTCTCAGAGAGCCTGTTTGTCTTCAGAGGTCAGCGTCTAGCCGCTGTCAATAAATCTTCGGTACACACACTGGGCTCCTGCCTTGCTCGGACGTGCCCTGAAATGTGCTAAACTCTAATAGCAGGTTACACTTGTTGTTTTGAGGTACGCCAGACAAAAAGCTATTTGACCTGAATAATGGGTGTTGTGCTTAGGTACGTTTTTGGGTCAATGATGTGTCACTTGTCTAATAATTTATTAAAAAATACAATTAGTCAAATACATCTTTTCTATGATGAGAATATTTTATTTATGGGATATAAATAAATAAAAATATGATAAGAATTACATTTTAAAAAGTGTTTTCCGTTATCATATCAGGAAAATTTTAAGTAGTTTGACAATCTTTTATTATTTATCTGAAAAAAAAAAAAAAATTAATGTTTTTATAAAACTTCATCTCTCATTAATATTTGAAAGTCAACAAACATGCATACATGTGTAAATTGTCATATAGGATATCGGATAATCTGAACTTTTTATTACAGGGCAGTTGAAGTATTAAAATGACTAAAACTGAAAAATAAATTCAAGCTAAATAGAAATATAAAAAAAACTAATAAAAATGACAAAAGCACATAACAAAATTACAAAAATTTAAATGAAACCTAAAATATATATAAAAAAAACTTTTTTGAAAATACTGCTAGATATTAAGATGTACACTCACATGTATTTATAATATATGATATATTTAGGATAGCCTATAAGGTAATATATTTTTACTTGAAGGTTATACCACATGACATTTTATTTTATTAAATTTCATTCAATTGAAACTTCTTGAAAATGGTATAAACGTTTTTCTAAAACCATATGATTCAACATTAAAAAAGAACATTTGCATATTTAGCTTTAAAGTGGATTTTAATAGATTTTTTTTCTCTTCATCATATATACTCGTCCACATCATTGTTTTTTTTTTCTAATGTAAAACTAATGTAAAAAACATCCAGAGAGATAAAAAGTTCCTAGATGTAAGGAAAAAATTCAGCGTACTTCAGAAGCAGTAAAAATATCCCACAAGTGTGCTCTTGAGAAGAAATGTGTCGGGGCTGAAATCTGAACGTTGGAGGCCTGTGAAATGCGTCTTGATGGGGATAATGAGGGACATATCGGCGGCCCAGCCAAGCGTGCTCAATCGCAGGAGAGCAAGAGGATCTGCAGGTTTTGCCTTTCATGTTGCTGGCTGTGTGGGTTCCTGGCGTGCTGATTTGTGACTTAAGATAAAAATCACATTGCCAGGGATTACCACACAACCGCCGCTCGGACGGCTGCTATGGCAACCAGAGGCACCGTCTTCACTCAGCTCCAGAAAATAAAAATAAAAGACGACGTGGCTTTTCTCTGTGGGCCTCCGACAGGATGACAAGGAAATGCAGAGGAGGAACGGCGGCGTGGGTGAACGCGTGTCGAGGAGAGACTCTCAGAGCTGGTGCAGAGCTTAGCTGATTGGTGAACAGTGATTGAACTCTTTGTTCACAGTGGCTAAGTTCTGCACCTGATGAGAGGGTGACAGACCTCAGGGAACCCGTTGCAGATGTGAAGTGCTAAAAGTGTCATTTAGTTTACATTCACGAGAAACGGAAGACAACTTGTAAGAGAGAAAGTCGGTGGAGGGTGTCTGTAGTTTAGTTTGTATTAGAAGACTTTCTTCTCAGCAGTCTTTACCAATGAGGTCTATAACACCTAGAGAAAGGCATCTGTTAGCCACTCGACAACTGATTTGCGAAATGCTAATCGCTCAAGAAAATGACATCATGGCTAGGGATATTCCTTTAGACAGAAAGTCAACAAATAATCTCCTACTGTTGAAAAGTTTGAGGTCAGTAATGCTACAAACTTACAGTATCGCATGCTATCACAGTACGTTAAGGCTCTTTCCTCAAAGTTACATCTCTTAACTTATCCTCTTAAAGCACTGCAGCTAAAATAAAATAAAAATAATAAACCAAATCAACATAAAAGTCAAACTTGCCATTAGTGATCAGTTGGTGGTTGAGCGACTAGTCAACCTTCCCTATTCATGATGACAACACTGATGGTGCCTCCAGAATGCTAACAGTACAAAGCCTTTCACCAGCTACTTTTAAGAGCATATCATGAATATAATATAATGAATTAGTTAAACAAAAATGATCTTCCTGTTTTCAGAATGAACTTTGTATGGTTAATAATGGAGAAAGAGACTGTTTTAGCCTAGCAGGCCATGCTAAATCCATGCTAAAGTATTGGGTCCGTGTACAGTGAATTTCGCAAATTCACTGACGCAAATTTCATCACCAGAATAGTACGAGTGACGCACGATTTTTTGTAACCGCATGTACTTTGTACGTGCAGATCGCATATGCGCATTGAATTTGTTTTGCACTAATCAGTTGTTCCACAAGGTGGCAACACTGGCCCAGACCATTGTTTCACAGTAGAAAATGAAACTAGAAAGACGAAACAACAAAATATCAGAGACTGCATCAACAAACAAAGATGAAACTTTCTAGAGCACACATGTTGACTGGCTATGTTCGCGCACGCTATCAAATGGAGTACACTTTGAAAGGCTATGCATTCGACTATACGCATACGCTAGCGTACGTGTAAAAAAACGGTGTATACTTTGGGCTTAACTAGCCAAACTTTGACACCTGGTTTTCATAACCTGACATTTTCCAGCATACAGTTCTTTCAGATCTCTTCCATCAGACTGAGAATTCATATATCATTGTGTAAATGCTCTTTGAGGGTTTCTGGAGTAAAATGAAACTTTATTGTACCAGTGCAGTACGACGCGGTTGCCTTCGTAATGAGCTGATTGTGAGATCCCTTCCACAACGAGCATGACAAACTCTTGCCGAGAGCGCTCGGGTTGGCATGACGGATGAAGATTGAGTCTGAGATGGTGGAGATGGCTGTAATGAGGGCTGAAGAGAAACAGACTGAGCTAATGGAGCCCACAGTGAGATGTGGAGCCCAGGAGTTATTGTCTTCCTCCTCCTCTTCTCCATAGGCTCAAGCGTCGTATAGAGTCACTACGTACTTCTATGCGAAAAACAAAATGATTTTGCTCTCTCCTACTGCTGGGCCACAAAATCCACATGTAATCCAGAGGAATTCTGGGAAATGTAGACAGGAGGAATGGAGCAAGACCCAGCCACACAGACCAAAACATCTGCATCTCTGGACTGTAAAAACAGCTCCACTTTTAGCTTTGATGGGTGAAATATGAAAGACAGCAATTGAGACAGGAAGTTGGGCTTAAAAGGACCTCAGCAGATTGAGTTAGCGGACGGCCACCGGCCAGCATGCCGTCTTCTAAGTCATGACAGATGTACAAGTTAAATATGAAGCTGGGGAGAAGCTGGCCATAAATGACTATATTTAGAAAGTGTTTAAAGATGCATTACCATCCAAGGCTAGTAAAAATGGAATTAGTTGCACGGGCTGTATTTAAAATGTCATTAGGAGATATTTTGTGGGAAATGAAGTGCTAAGCACCTTCAGCTGAAGCGTATTATCCCATATCTGATCCTTCCATCAGTGTGAGTCATATGTGAGCGTGTGCGAGAGATAGATGGACTTAGCCTCCCGTGCCTACTGAGCTGATTACAGTACTATAGAAACACTGGCTCAGTTCAGCAGGAACAGGAGTCTGGTCCACAGACCACCCCACCTCTGGACAACTCTCTGCGGCTTCATCCACACCAGTGGTGGAGGAAGTACTGAATCTCAGCACTTAAGTAAAAGTACAAATAACCAGAGACTTGACTTTAGTCAAAGTAGAAGTACCACAATGACAACCCTACTTGAGTGAAAAGTCAAAAGTACCTGATTTTAAATGTACTTTAAGTATTAAAAGTAAAAGTACTTGAATAACAATTTATTCTCTTAATGTCTATATTCTAATGATTAATAAAACAGTTAATCCTAACTCATTCAACCTAATAATGCTATAATGATGTTCAATAATGATGGAAAAGCCGTTATTTTTTAAGTTTTTGTCACCATTTCTGAACAAGCTTGCAATTAGGCAATATACACATCAAGCTTAATTTGACGGGGTTTGGCTGTAAACGCCATTAATTTATGGCATAATTCTGAACCTCTTGGCTTGCCATACTAATCCTAACCAAACGTATAATAGGCTACACACGCACCCCACACCACTACTAAACCTACCCATGAGTATCCTATGCACGTAAAAACAAATTTCCGCGTATAAATTGCACGATAAACACACTGCGTGCTATAGAGACGCATTTAGTGTGACAGGGTTGATATGGCAACCAAACTTCACTGGTGAGACAAACGTGCGACGAACAGACGGTCAGGATGGCGTTTTGGCAGGGGAAAACTGATCAGAAAATGTAACAGAACGTTGTAGAAATGTAGTGGAGTAGAAAGTATAATAATTGCTGCAAAATGTAAGGAAGTAAAAGTAATAAGTATGCACTATTGATTCTACTTAAGTAAAGATATGAAAAAAAATGTACTTAAGTAAAGTAACAAAGTATTTGTACTTCGTTACATTCCACCACTGATCCACACACATGTATCGCACTGCATTTTAACTGTGCCAACCTTGGGAGACGCATTAGTGTTATTATTGTGAACTAAAATTGAAACTAGGCCTACTGACAAAATACTACATAGTAAAATGACTTAAAAATGACTATTCCCCCAAAACTATTTTAAATAGCATTTAAGTCATTATTTTATTGCGAAATACATAGAATATTTGCATTTTTAAAACCCATTTAAAATAAACTACTGAAAAGGTAGAACGTTAATTATAAATGGTAAAAAAAAACGTATAGTTTGGTTTAGTTTGAAAGTTTGGTCACACTTTAGATTAGAGTCCAATTCTCAATATTAACTAACTGTTAACTACGACTTTTGCCTCAAACTCATAATCACTGCTTATTAATAGTTGGTAAGGTAGTTAAGTTCAGGTATTGGGTAGGATTAAGGGATGTAGAATATGGTCATGCAGGCATTCATTTTTGTTTAAGTTCTAATAAACAGTAATATACATGCCAATAAGCAACTAGTTAATAGTGAGACCTGGACCCTAAACTAAAGTGTTACCTTATTCTTTAAAATCCTTTTATGTAAAGCACTTTGAGTGACCATTTTGTATGAAATGTGTTATATAAATAAATGTATCTTGCCTTGATACATTACTTCTGATGTCCTGAGAATGAATCATAATATTTCATGTTGTAGTGATTCTTGCTCTTCTCTTTTGCAGGTTTCAGATCTGTTTGGTCTTGCAGTCACATGTTCAACTCAGGAAAATCAAGCAGGATCCACTGTCAAAACAAATGACAAATGGAATATGCACAAAAAAAAAAATCACTGTCATTATTAGGGCGATTGTTTTCCATCATTGCAACAATTCAATGTTCAAGCTAGTACTTTTGTATTGTCAGAAAGAATATTAAAAACAAATACTGTACTCAAATGTGTGTCATTCTGAAGTATTGGAAGGCTGGGCTACCTGAACTTCCTCACCAAGGAACAGCTTGTGTTTTGTCCAGTCTCAGAGTCCCGATCAGATAGGAAGAAAATGTTTGTGGTAGAAATATGCGCAGATGACGCTTGTTTGTATGCTAAACATGTCACCTTATCCTCACTGTTGGTGTTTTTACAACACCTCACACATTCAGGGACGTTTCTGTGGCCGACTTGACACATTTTACACAAAATATTTTGTTAGAATTGTGGTCTCATAAAATAACCTTTTATTTGTTCAATGAATATTCAACTGGTTGCAGTTATTAAATGTGACAAATTATCTACTTTAATTAAACAGCATTTCAAATGAAAGACATTAGTGATATTCTTGAGTTTTGAGTGATAAACACGTGCTTGAGAGAGTTGAATAGGGAAAACGCTCACAGGAAATGGTCCTACAGGGAGACAGAGACCCGCGGAGAAGCACTAGTGTGATGATGGAGTCTAGAGAGTAAAGTACAGAGACTAAACTATTCAGGAGGCCCTTCCCTGGGATTCACACACACACACACACACACACGTGCAGATGTGAGCGATCATGTGGTGAGAAGGACTCCGGCATGCTCTCCTGTCAAAGGAGTGTGTGGGAGGACAGTGAGCAAAGACAAACGGCGTGTTAGCTAGACGGAGCTCCGCAG
This sequence comes from Tiaroga cobitis, assembly GCA_030578255.1. Taxonomy (NCBI): domain Eukaryota; kingdom Metazoa; phylum Chordata; class Actinopteri; order Cypriniformes; family Leuciscidae; genus Tiaroga; species Tiaroga cobitis. Next base: position 26,118,097 of record CM060598.1, read on the forward strand.
TCAAACAACAAAGACGCCAAGTCCAAACACTCACGAAATACAACCGCAGATCTGACAGCAGTCACATCGGTGAAAATTTACTTCTCAGATTCACGTTTGATGTCATCCAAACACACAGATAGAAATACATGTGTTCCTTTTATTTGGCTCAATACATCAAGTGCGGAGGCCCCTCTTGGGTTTAGGGGGAGAACACCCACTGCTTTTAAAGTTAAAAACGGCGGCTGGGCTTCTCTTCTATAAATGCCATATCGTCCCACCCAGCATTTTGATGTGTAACTGAGGCACGCCAGGATTCCTTGTCCTAATAAATAGTTTCAGAAAGCGCTCGAAGCTAGGAGTTTTTATGTGAGGCTCTCAGGTTTGAAGGAGGGTGTCCTGAAGCGTCCTCAGCCTGGAATGAACTCCGTCGTCCCACGAGGCAGCACTGTTTAGTCTGCAGCGTATCGAAGAGAGGATCCACAGTGCCCTGCGCTTCACAGCGGCCTCAGTCAGCACCTGCCAGCATCACAAAACACACACATTTGGGTAATTAGCCCTCACAATTTCCACTGGACCACAGAAATTAAGTGCGTGTATTAATCATTATCTATTTTCATGTTACAAAGCTCATATGCTGTTCATTTTTCAATGGAACACAGAAAAACAATTAGAGGTGCATTCACTAGTTTTGTGCTGATTTGATTGGATTGAGACTCACATGGGATTGAGACTAACGACAGTTCTTTTATATATATATATATATATATATATATATATATATATATATAAAAAATTTATAAAAATTTTCTATAAAAAGCATTTCAATATGTATGGTGCAGCTCACACCCTCATTGTATTTTGCCATGTTAAAATGACAGGACTGGCTGAGAGTTTTACTAAACGTCAGAATCCTCACACTCATTGGCTGCTGCCTCTAGATATGCTAGTAGCGTAGTGTAGTTTGGTGATGCAAGGAGTGAAAATTAAACAATGGAACACACTTATTATCGTGTTTTACCAGCGGAGAAACAAGTACCTGTATGACAGAAGCAGAAAAGGTTCCACCACATAAGAAATAAACATGCATTAGTAAATCATAATTATGACATAAAAAGTAACAATTATGAGATTAAAAAGGAATATGGCCTAAAACGGCAAGATAAAAAGTCATAATTTTGGCGCAAGTCAAAATTATGACATTAAAACTTAAAATTATGACAAAAATGTGTAATTACCGGTAGTCATAACTGACATAAAAAGTTGAAAGTATGACAATGTTATTAGATTGAAATTATAAGATAAAAAGTAAATTATGATAAAAAAAAAAAAAAACATTATGATTTAAGAAGACTTGGAATATAAAGCACAAATCAAATTAACTACTTTTATGATTCTTTTTGGCTTCTGTTTGTCAGATCCAGAGTTTGGCAGCCCATGGTCACTATGAACTGTCGTTGTATGATCGAATATTCACCTGCATGAATATTCAAAATATCACATTTTTGTATTATGATTTTGGGTGAATTATCCCTGTATGTAAACAAGTTGAGGCCTAACCTTGTCATAAAAGAGCCACTCTCAGCACTCAAGCAGTTGGGGGTAAACCTGTTTTTAAAGTGTGTGTGTGTGTTTCACATTTGTGAAACGCTTCTGATTTTAAATGTGTTGTAAACCCAACAGCCTATTTTATTCTGTTGTTCTCTGCATACCACACGGACTAGCGTAGGATCAATAAAGGCACTGATGACAACGTAATTGGGCTGCGCAGAGCCCTCGTCTAGTCTTGAATAGGCCAACAGGTTCGCATGAGTAAACCCTTGGCATTTGTGGACATAAATGTAATTTCACAATGTGCTGAAACTGAATCAGTGAAGACCTCACCTTGTCAGTTATTTCAGTGATAATGCTAACAGGTCCATTGGAAAAGATGGCAAAGTTTGAAAACAGATGCAAGACAAGGTTTGTTGAAAGAGAGGAGGACATGAGCTCTTTCACAGCACTGAGGTGACTAGCAGGGGGAGGACGAGTGAGAAACAGGATCCTTAGATGAGTCCAGGCTTCTCTGGCCACTGCCTGAGATTAAAAACAAAGAGGAGGAAACCATCAGTAATTTTCCAGTCTGCTTCACTTTACTGTTTTTAACTTGTGACGTAAGGTTGACTGACTTCAGCGCCATAATTAGATCTCTTACGGTTTGTTGGGACCTCTGGTGCCCTCTGTTGGTGGGGTGGTGGAAGAACGTCAGGAGCCACAGCAGCGGTTCGGGGTTCTCAGGCTCTGCCAGAACAAGCAGCTCAACAGCTGTATCCACCCAGTACCCACACTGCACCAGCAGGAACCAAGCTTCAAAGACAGACTCATACGCCCTGGAAAATCACCATCCACCCAAACACACAATGAAAGAACATACCAGTTATTTACTGTTACATATGTTATGAAGAGAGATAGAGAAACAAGAAGGTTAACTATTTTTGAACATTGAAATGGACAGCTTAAAGTGATTATATTTACATTCACATATATATATACATATATATATGTTAAAAATTACTTTAAGCCGTCCATTTCAATGAATTTCAAACTTTGATTCAACAATTTGTTTGCATTTTCATTTAGAAATATTCACAGAAGTCGATTTGAATATATTTAAAATGTAATTTATTCCTGTGATAAACAAAAGCTGAATTTTCAGCATCATTAATCCAGTCTTCAGTGTCATGTGATCCTCCAGAAATCATTCTAATATGCTGATTTGGTGCTCAAGTAACATTTCTTATTATCATCAGTGTTGAAAAGTTGTGCTACTTGATATTTTTTTAGAAACAATACAAAGAATTCTTTGACGAATAAAAAGTTCAAAAGAGCAGCATTTTTTTTACATAGAAATCTTTCTGATTTACTGAGACTTTTGATGCATCCTTGCTAAATGAAAATATTCAACCTTATTGATCCAAAATGTTTGAACGGTAGTGTATGTATGTAAACTGAATAGGGTTATTCACACCAAACGTGAAAAGAATTGGCGTCAATAGGTCTACTCGCATCAAGGATGATACGAATCGACCGTATGTCTGGCTAAATGAAAAACATATTATGTGCATATATTATAAATGGACTTTGAAGGGGTGGTTATGTCTGTAGCACAAAGGGTTAATGTATTGCAACCCATTTTTAAGTCATTCAGGACATTCCACTTGGTGTGGATGGACCTTTTGGGTATTTTTCCAGGACAAGCATTTGTGAAGAGCAGCTATGTGCATCAAGTGAAAACCTATCACTGAATATCTGGCCATCTGTGTCCAAACACCCTCCTGTGTCAAGCCTGAGCTGGCCAGAAACATACCGGATTACTGCGTGGGAAATCTCTCAAGAAACAGCACGGCAGATGATAAGAAAGCGATGAAGTGGAGAGTGTCTTGAAGCTCATCTCACCTGACATCTTCCCCCACCTCCTCATTCTCTGTCACGCTCTGAAGTAAACTTCTGATCCAGCTCAGATGATCCAGCCAGGCTTCCCTGGGAACCTCTGAGAGAGGGTGAAATGAGAAACGCAGAAATCAGACACTTTGGAAATTGATTTTGAGCTGGATACCTATCTTACCCACTGATAATAAACCTCCAGTTCAAATAGTTTCAACTGACCCTTTGCTAGGCTTCAAAAATGTTCTTGACCAATCTTAGGAACTATAGCCATCTGCTATATTATTATTATTATTAAGACACTTATTAAAACAATTAAGACATAGTTTTTTCATGCACTGGTCAGTTTTGAGAGTTTGTGCTATTTTGCTTTTCATTACATGTTGGTTCAGACTAGTGGAAGAAAAAAAACACCCGAAATGCACTTTTAAGTGTTTATTTTATTGCACTTTATCTATTTGCATCTGTAGATTTTAAATACAATACATATCTTTAAAGTCTTATTTATCTGAGCCAGAAATCTCCACTTCATTAAACGTCACAGCTTTATTCCTATATATATTCTGAAGGATTTACAGAGGGGTTTGTTCATTTATCATTTGCTTGACTTTTATACATTTTATTCCTAAAAACATAGCAAATTGTGACAATGTTGACAAAAAATGGTGGATACAAGAATGTATGCAATTCTTAATGCAATCAATCAACTGGGGAAATATGGTGATACTTTAGTTAAACTGTTTACCTTTAACCTGGGGTGTTTAGGCCCTTAAAACATATTCAGCACTGTATATTTACTATCATTATATGGACAAAAAAGCAGACATTCATCAAAATATATTCTTTTGTGTTCTGCAGAAGAAAAGGTCAGGTTTGGAACAACAAGAGGGGGGTGAGTAAATAATGGCAAAATGTTCATTTTTGGATGAACTGTCCCTTTAAAGCCCTGCCACATTCAAGAATAATGACCTATCCTTAGCTAGATGAGGTAAATATCTAATATAAGCTCCGACATTCACAAATCTCCTTTCAGAGACGAAGGCCCCCTTCACGTCAATCATCCCATGTACACTGACAATTGAACCAGCGCAAACAAATAATCCTAAAAAAGAGCCCCTGGCGGAGCAGACACCTGAGGGCCTGCAGCTATTCTTCTGTTGTGCTGGATATAGAATAGCTGGCATTGTGAGCATATCCTCTGGAGTTCAGGAGGCGCTGCACAGCCCAGGGTCCTTTGGGAGCCGAGCCAGAGATAGATATCAGAGGACCGGCCTGAAGCGGGCAGGGTGGGTACAGGAGGAAGGAGCCTGTTTGTTTGGGACTGCTCTGATGGAGGGAGGGAGATAAGGCCCGGCTTTGGATACTTCAGATGGTGGAGGTTTAGGATGAAGGATTCAAATAAAGCTCAAGCCACTCACTGAGACAAAACCGATATTTTAGTCATGTTCAGTCGGTTGATGAGGTTATCGTTTTGGGTGGTAAATGAGTAAAAGAAAGAGATTTGGTGTCTTGTAATTTACTAGCGATCTGATATAATTAGACTATACTATGTAGCTGTGTCTCCCCTTATTCTAGGAAACATTCATAATTTCTGCCATATGACCATATATATGCTTATGACGGACATACACGTGAGAAAAGTTATTTGTTTTCAAGGTAAGAACCCATTTAAACCAAATTGAAGTAATTCATATGGGAAGTAAATTAATATTGTGTCAACGCAAACTGATCAAGGTCTACAAATATGCTCTATGGTTAAAAAGTTTGGATCAGTAAGATTTTTTAAATATTTTTGAAAGTAGTCTCTTGTGCGTGCCGACGCTGATTTTACAAAAAAATTCAGTAAAGAGAGTAATTTTGTCAAATAATATTACAATTTAAAATTACTACTTCAATATATAAAATGCACATATAAAATATAATTTATTCCTGTAATGGCAAAGCTGAATTTTCAGTCTTTAAATAATTAGTCAAATTAATTTAATATGCTCATTTGGTGCTCAAGAAACATTTATTATTATTATTATTATTATTATTAAGTGTTGTAAACAGTTGTGCTGCATAATATTTTTGTGGAAACTGTGATTCAGGATTCTTTGATGAATTGAAAGCTCCAAAGAACAGCATTTATTTAAATAAATGTAAATGTTTTGTAACATGATGATGACTTTACTGTCACTTTTGATAGATTTTTTTGCATCCTTGCTAAAATTAAAATATTATTTGATTTGATTTGATTTTTTTTTATCTTTTGAACGGTAGTGAGTCCAATTCATAAAATCAAGTGATTTTCAGGTTAAGGATCAGCCATTTATTTTTAAATTAAAACTTTTTACAAGAAAGTGTTATTGTACAATCCTCTAGTATTTATGCTTTTTTATGTTATTTTGTTTTCCTTGTAATACATGTGATATATTGAAAAGGTCAATACATCAAATCTAAAAATCTTTATAATAATAAGTCTTTTTCCCAAAATGATAGCTGTGGGGTAAAGTGTGCCAGATGTTCTGGAAAATTTTACCCTGATGATTTATGGATATTTTTTTCAGAAAATGTGAATAAAACACATTTAAAGCTTGTTTGCTGCACATTTTGTTGGTTCTGTATAAAACATCTTTCTTTTATTCATATTTAAAAAATTTAAACAATTTATATACAGTCATGGTCAGAATTAATGGCACCCCTGGTAAATATGATCAAAACTGGCTGTAAAAAAGGAATCTGCATAGCTTTTATCCTTTTGATCTTTCATTAAAAAAATTGGCAAAAATCTAACCTTAAATTGAAGTAAAAGAATTGAAAGTGGAGGGGAAATCAGATTATGAAACAAATGTTTTTCTCCAAAACACGTTGGCCACAATTATTGGCACCCTTTTATTAAATACTTTTTGCAATCACCTTTTGCCAAGATAACAGCTCTGAGTTTTCTCCTATAATGCCTGATGAGTTTGGAGAACACCTGACAAGAGATCAGAGACCATTACTCCATACAGAATCTCTCCAGATCCTGCAGATTCCCAGATCCATGTTGGTGCTTCTTCTCTTCAGTTCACTCCACTCATCAGGTCAGGGAACTGGGACGGTCATGGCAGAAGCTTCATTTTGTGCTCCCTAACAAATTTTTGTGTTGATTTTGATGTTTGTTTTGGATCACTGTCCTGATGGAAGATCCAACCACGGCCCATTATAAGATTTCTAGCAGAAGGCGTCAGGTTTATATTTTTTATCTTTTGATTTTTGATAGAATCCACGATACCATGTATCTGAACAAGAAGTCCAGGACCTCCAGCAGAAAAATATGCCCACAACATTAAAGATCCAATGGTTTATTAAATTGTACACATGGGGTACTTTTTATCCTTGTGTGCACCAAACCCATCTAGCGTGTTTGCTGCCAAAAAGCTCTTTTTTTAGTTTCATCTGACCACAGAACCCTGTCCCGTTTGAAGATCCAGTCATGTCTGACAACTGAATTTGCTGGAGTTTGTTCTTGGATGAGCGAGGAGGATTTTTCTTGAAACCCTCCAAAACAACATGTGCAGCTGTGTTGTTGCAGCATGTTCTTTTGAACATGTGATGTAGGTATTTTTTTATAGGCTTTCTGACCCCAAGACTCAAGTAATCTCTGCAATTCTCCATCTATGATCCTTGAAGAGTCTTTGGCCACTCAAACTTTCATCCTCAACGTCCATTAAGGCAATATAGACACACACCCTCTTCCTGGCAGATTCGTAACATCTTTAGTTGATTGGAACTTCTTAATTATTGCCCTGATGGTCAAAATGGGGATTTTCAACTCTTTGGCTATTTTCTTACAGCCACTTTCTATTTTGTGATGGTCAACAATCTTTTAATGCACATCAGAACTATATTCTTTGGTTTTACTCATTGTGATGGATGATTAATGGAATTTGGCCTTTGTGTTTCCTCATATTTAAACTCCTGTGAAACAAGAAGTCATGGCTGGACAATTTCATGTTCCTAGTCCTCCTGGTGTGCTAAAAAATGTAAACATTAATGGGAATATACTTCACAGATATTTTACTCGTAAAATATTCTAGGGGTACCAATAATTGTGGCCAACGTGTTTTGGAGAAAAACATTTAATTCATAAATGTGATTTCCCCTCCACTTTCAATTCTTTTACTTCAATGAAAGGTTAGAATTTTGCAAAATTTTTGAATGAAAGATCAACAATAAACAATGCAGATTTATTTTTTACAACCAGTTTTGATCATATTTACCAGGGCAGGGGTGCCATTAGTTCTGACCATGACTGTATAACAATTAAGCTTACATTTTTTGCTTTATTTACTTAAAGCTTTATTTAGCATTATACACCCTAAAATAACCAACTTAAAAAGTGGCACAGCTTACCCCACTCTCCCCCCTATGTGCTATAAACTGTCGATGCTCTATATCATCAGAAGAGCTTTCTCAGTCAGGGATAGTATGTGATGCTGTACCTGACGGTGCTGTCAGTAAAGGAGAGAGTAAACTGGGCGTCACGTTTGGGAAGAAGGCTCTGAGTGGTAGACGATCCTACAAATCATATATGCACACAGATATCACACCAAGTCGAACTTTGAAATATCTCTTGTGTCGTTTGAGAGCCACTAGTGGCACCAAACAGACCTGCCAATCACATGAAACTCCACAGAGGCCATGCATTGTTATTTCTCTGCGTTGTTTTCTTTTGTTTATGGCCTCTGTGGGATTTTGCATTTTTGGAAACAATCTTTTTTTTTGTGATTCGGTTTGGTGCTGCTAGTGCCAGAGAAATGTCACATTCACATTCATGAAGTCAGCTTGTACCTGAGGTTTCTGTCCAGTCACCCTCTGGAGGAAGCAGGCAGTGAAAACCTGTACTAGGGCTCTCAGGGCCAGGTTCTCATCAATCTCTGTCAGCACATTCCTGCGCACACACACACACAATAAATCCATACTGTTGAGTAAATTTTTTGTTTAAAAACAAAACAACATTCACACTAAAGCTCTATTATGCTTTGATTGAAAAAGCATCAAAACATAAGACATGGGTAACAGTTTAGTATTCTTTGAAAGCTTACAATAGCAGCTTAAATCAGAAAAATGTAAATAATAAAAATAATATTATTGGCCAGCACTAATATAATAATTGATAGAACCAACAAAATATTAATAACTGAATATGCAGTAGTCAATGAATGCTTGTTTGCCTTTTTTGCCAAATAATTTTGTAAGATAAATATCATAACCAAGTTTAGGGTTTTGTTCTTCCCTAATATTTAAAATATTTTAAAAATATAAAATATTTTCCTCATATTTTGATGGTTTAATCACATTTGTAGGGTTATTAAAAACAAATATCCCTTCCAGACATCAATTTTGGCCGCTACTGTGTATATTATATAATCACTTAATACACTGAACAAAATTATAAACGCAACACTTTTGTTTTTGCCCCCATTTTCATGAGCTGAATTCAAAGATCTAAGACTTTTTCTATGTACACAAAAGGCCTATTTCTCTCAAATATTGTTCACAAATCTGTCTAAATCTATCTGTGTTAGTGAGCACTTCTTTGCAGAGATAATCCTGGGGGGGTCCGAAAACCAGTCAGTATCTGATGTGACCACCATTTGCCTCACGCAGTGCAACACATCTCCTTCGCATAGAGTTGATCAGGTTGTTGATTGCGGCCTGTGGAATGTTGGTCCACTCCTCTTCAATGGCTGTCCGAAGTTGCTGGATATTCGCAGGATCTGGAACATGCTGTCGTATACGCCGATCCAGAGCATCCCAAACATGCTCAATGGGTGACGTGTCCGGTGAGAATGCTGGCCATGTAAGAACTGGGATGTTTTCAGCTTCCAGGAATTGTATACAGATCCTTGCAACATGGGGCCGTGCATTATCATGCTGCAACATGAGGTGATGGTCGTGGATGAATGGCACAACAATGGGCCTCAGAATCTCGTCACGGTATCTCTGTGCATTGAAAATGCCATCAATAAAATGCACCGTGTTCGTTGCCCATAACATATGCCTGCCCATACAATAACCCCACCGCCACCATGGGCCACTAAATCCACAACGTTGACATCAGCAAACCGCTCACCCACATGACGCCATACACGCTGTCTGCCATCTGCCCTGTACAGTGAAAACCGGGATTCATCCATGAAGAGAACACCTCTCCAAAGTGCCAGACGCAATCGAATGTGAGCATTTACCCACTCAAGTCGGTTACGACGACGAACTGCAGTCAGGTGGAGACCCCGGTGAGGACGACGCGCATGCAGATGAGCTTCCCTGAGAACGTTTCTGACAGTTTGTGCAGAAATTCTTTGGTTATGCAAACCGATTGTTGCAGCAGCTGTCCGGATGGCTGGTCTCAGACAATCTTGGAGGTGAAGATGCTGGATGTGGAGGTCCCGGACTGGTGTGGTTACACGTGGTCTGCGGTTGTGAGGCAGGTTGGATGTACTGCCAAATTCTCTGAAACGCCTTTGGAGACGGCTTATGGTAGAGAAATGAATATTCAATTCACGGGCAACAGCTCTGGTGGACATTCCTGCAGTCAGCATTCCAATTGCAAGCTCCCTCAAAACTTGCGACATCTGTGGCATTGTGCTGTGTGATAAAACTGCATATTTTAGAGTGGCCTTTTATTGTGGCCAGCCTAAGGCACACCTGTGCAATAATCATGCTGTCTAATCAGCATCTTGATATGCCACACCTGTGAGGTGGATGGATTATCTCGGCAAAGGAGAAGTGCTCACTAACAGATTTAGACAGATTTGAGAGAAATAGCCCTTTTGTGTACATAGAAAATGTCTTAGATCTTCAGCTTAGAGTTCAGCTCATGAAAAATGGGGGCAAAAACAAAAGTGTTGCATTTATAATTTTGTTCAGTGTATATTATATATATTATATTATATACAGTATAAATGGGTCAGATGGTGTCTTTTATTAAATATTTTTTTTACTTTTAGCAGAATGGATTTAAAGATGGTCTGGGGCACATTTTATGGTGTTTTGCAGACAGATTTTGCATGGTCTAAAAACAAAAAACAAGCCAATATTCACCTGTAAATCTCGGTGACTGTGAGAAAGATGTGACAGTAATGGGCTGAAGCTTGAGGCTGGTGGGGAAAAGAAAAACATTGTAGTGCATTAGGAACAATGTCTGGTTGTCATCTACTCTCTCAACCACCAGGAGGCAATGCTGCAATAATAATGAGGACCCGTTGGCATCTCCCACAGATCCTCTCCCATAATTCAGTGCTGCAAGTTTAACAGCCAAGTTTCTTGCCAACAAAATGCACATTTGCTTTAGTATACAGCAAATATCATCTGTTTTAAATTCATGTGAAAGACAAAAAAAATTACATCCAAGCAGCTGTACATGCGTGTCTGGTGCAGCACGTAAACGTGCATGCTCATATTTTAATAGAACAGGTTTCATTAATATACCCATAGTTCATATGGGCAAAGAATGCCATAAAAACATTTCACCCAGACCCAAAACATCAGTGCTCCAGAGAGCCCACATGTGCCCCTGCGGTCTTTGATCATCAGAACATTTGTCTCTGTTTGCGCATGTGTTTGTGTGTGTGTGTGTGTGTGTGTGTAGGCCACAGGGAGAAGCCTCATTATTCTCTCCTTCATTTGGGACCATTAAAACATCTGCCACACCCAGCCTACAGGCACCCTCATCTCCCCTCTGCACGCACACACACACACACACACAATCCTCACACACCACCCCCCAAACCCCAAAGCATCTCAGATATTCCCGTAACCCCAGCTATTCAACGCTTGCCAAAAGCCGCCAATTTGCTGCTCCAATAAAAAGAGACGCATTTCGGCAACAAATATTAGATGGTATGATCCCGTCTCAGAAACAGAAGACAGAGCAATAGAAACAAGAAAGAGAAAGATCACAACAAGAATAGAGTTCACCAACTCACAGCCAAAGTCATAAAACCAATGAACGAAACTGTATGACTGCAATCACAAGCAATTTTTCGCACAATAATTCAGATGCACCTGGAGCCGAAATGTTGATATACAACACCATTTAATTCCTCACCTGATCTTCATAAATAAGCGATTCAGACACTAGTCATCAAACAATCGTCATAAACTACTGTTAAAAAGTTAGGGGTCAGAAAATTAATACTTTTACTAAATGTTTCTATTTCAAACAAATACTGTTCTTTTGAACTTTCGATTCATCCAAGAATCCTATAAAAAAATATGCATCACTTTCCACTGCTTTTACTGTATTTTGATTAAATAAATGTAGCCCTGCTGAGCATAAAAGACTTCTTTCAAAAACATTTAAAAATCATAATAAACCCAAACTTTTCAACGGTACAAATTCACAGGTGCCTTCCGGTCTAGGATCAAACCTGCAGGCTTTGCATTATCACCTAACCCTTTGGCAGCCTAAAAAAAAAAGCATTTCTCCTTAAAGGGAGAGTTTACCCCAAAGTTAAAACTATGCAATAATTTACTCACCCTCGTTTATCATGTTCTTCCAAACCTGTATGACTTTCTATATTTAATTGGGACTGGAGATGTCAAGAGCTACAGTGGAGAAGAAGACAGTTCAGAAGACTTAAAATATAGAGTGCGAGTAGTTTGGGCCACTTTTACTACACTTTAAACTACTAAAATAAAATAAATATTTTATTAGTTTTATTCATGTTTTTTTTTGCCCCAGTCCCCATTAAATTTCATTATATGGAAAAGAACGACCATTACATTCTTCATAAATTCACCTTTTGTGTTTTACAGTAGAAATAATATGGGTTTGGAACAACATGAGGATGAATAAATTATCAATAATTTTCAAGACTATATTCAAAACTATTGCTTTAAGTCTCTAAAATCTCACATAAGAGATCAGATGATGTAAGCAGAGGCGTAGGAAAGGGCTGTCTGCTTTTACTTTTTATGAAGGCCGAAGATTTCTCTCCCTAGTGAAAACAGATGGGTTTTCCAAACACTCATCCATACCTTCTCCTAACACTTCAGGTCAATTACAGAATAGCAAAAACATCCTCTTTCTGGCAGTGGGATGCTGGAAGATGCTGTTTATTGTTATTGGAGCTCAGCTTTGAGGAAGGTGGATGAAAACAGAAATGTGAAACTAATTTCTGGTTTCCCCTTTTTGATTGCGATTTAAACAACTTGTTCCTGCAACGTAAACACACCGCAGTTTAATATGCTCTGAAGCACAAACAAATACGAGTTGAATGCAGCTGCATTTGGGCCTCATTTTACCTGTCTGTACAGCTCAGAATGAGATGCTAAACAGACCTCAACGAACCTCAAACATCAGCTATGTACATGATGACTGTTTGACGTCCTTAAACAGACATGTAAATAAGGTCTTGATTTCAGTCATTTTAAGTTTCTTTATGTAGGAATGAAACAGCCTCATAAAGATGTGTATGGTATGGACCACGGGCCTGGTTCACGTCACACTGTTTGAGTCTGAGGCCAGCGTACCGCTGTTAATCTTCATACATTGTGTACCATACGAACAACAGACCATCAAATTCCTTCTTTACTTCCATAGTTTTACTGTCAACACAGCAGCACCAAATTAATTAGCAACTGAAGCAAATATTATGACATGCGGTACTAGTTGCCACCAAACATAACAGTGTGAACTTGTTGCTAATAAACACGGTGATGGTCTGTTGTTGTAAGGTGCTGATATATCTGTTTGGCCGTTTTTAAGAGTAATGCAACTAACTATGCAACTATACAACATTTGGTGTAGTCAAAAAGTGAAACATTTTCAAGTGAAACAAGTAGCAGTTTAAATGACAGGGCCCGTATTCATAAAGAATCTTAATGCAAAGAGTAGCTCCTAATGACAAAATTCTAAGAAAATTCTTAGAAATGTGGGCGTTTACTCTTAAAATTAAAGAAAAAATCCTAGTAAAGAAAAAGGTAATTCAGAAAGTATATTAACCCTTAAAAGAGGTCTTAAGCTCAAAATTGTTAGGAGTACGGACGAGGACTTTTAAGAGGCTTAAGAGTTTCTTTAGCAGAGGAGTAAATGGCAGAAAGACAAAGAGGGAGAAGAAATGTGTTGCAGACAATGGATGACGGTGAGTTAATAAGACGCAATAGATTGACACCCAGCCTGAATTTTCCTTTAAGGATGGCCTTGTGTTTATCCACTAACAGGGCTAACAGTAAACACTGTTCCTCTGTCCAGTCGGGCTTTCTCGTCCTTCTTGGTTTTGATTCCATGTTTGTTACATTAAAACCAACATTCAAACCACCACTTAAATAGACATGCCATTAATCAGTGTAATTGGAAAGAGTGGAACAATTTTTATCATTCTAAGCCAATCAAATACCTTATAGGAAATTAACAGCATGGTAAATAAAATAAAAAGATTTATATACACATATATAATGTGTGTGTGTGTGTGTGTGTGTGTGTGTGTGTGAGAACGGTCAAATAGGAAAAATTACGCATGTAATTTCAAAGTGAAGGCTTAGAATAGACCCTATACTTTAAATCACTCTTTTTTTCCTTCTTGGACAACCAACCAAATGAAGGACAGCCTTCAAAAGATTGTGTCATACATAGCAACGGGGTCAACCCCGCCTCCTCACTAAGATGAAAGATTTTGTCTTTTCCTTACTCAGAGTTGCTTTCAGATTGGTCCCGAATCGCTCTTAAGCTAAGACTCCTACGTAAAAGGTTTTAAGCTAAATTAATAGTTTTCTGAGAGGATTCTTAGAATATTTATGAATACGGGCCCAGATGTTTAATGTGGTCTCAAACGTGAGACCCATCTAAACAAAAAAAACAGCATTTAATGGTAATATAGAAGAAATCAAGCGTACCAGTAATGAGTCGTTAACATGTTTGTCCAGACTCTGTGTCATTGATTCATGGTCAGACAGCACAGATTCCAGTAAGCTCACTGCTGCCCCCTCCAGACAGGTGTGGCTAAGACACCACAGGGTCATTACAGCCTCACCCTCCAACACAAGCCTCTTACTGTGTAAGAAAGAAAGACAGGAAAAACATACACGGGTCAAGAGTGGACATCATCTGTGTGCTCTCATTAAATTCTGCATTACAGTGTTTCAGTGTAATGATACTTACCCGATCCAGGCCTTACTGACTTCCTTAATAAACTCTTGATTCAGACAGGAAGAGCCAGACAGCATGGAATGCTTCAACAGAGCTCCAATGAGAGGAGCCATCTGAGGACATGTGACCAAGGCAGCGCATGCCGTCGACATGGTGTGAATGTTCTCGTTTGAACATCTACAAAGATTGATTAATTAGTTTGGATTTTTATATATATATATACACACACACATATATACATATATATATATATATATATATATATATATACACTCACCTAAAGGATTATTAGGAACACCATACTAATACTTTGTTTGACCCCCTTTCGCCTTCAGAACTGCCTTAATTCTACGTGGCCTTGATTCAACAAGGTGCTGAAAAGCATTCTTTAGAAATGTTGGCCCATATTGATAGGATAGCATCTTGCAGTTGATGGAGATTTGTGGGATGCACATCCAGGGCACGAAGCTCCTGTTCCACCACATCCCAAAGATGCTCTATTGGGTTGAGATCTGGTGACTGTGGGGGCCATTTTAGTACAGTGAACTCATTGTCATGTTCAAGAAACCAATTTGAAATGATTCGAGCTTTGTGACATGGTGCATTATCCTGCTGGAAGTAGCCATCAGAGGATGGGTACATGGTGGCCATAAAGGGATGGACATGGTCAGAAACAATGCTCAGGTAGGCCGTGGCATTTAAACGATGCCCAATTGGCACTAAGGGGCCTAAAGTGTGCCAAAAAAACATCCCCCACACCATTACACCACCACGACCAGCCTGCACAGTGGTAACAAGCCATGATGGATCCATGTTCTCATTCTGTTTACGCCAAATTCTGACTCTACCATCTGAATGTCTCAACAGAAATCGAGACTCATCAGACCAGGCAACATTTTTCCAGTCTTCAACTGTCCAATTTTGGTGAGCTCTTGCAAATTGTAGCCTCTTTTTCCTATTTGTAGTGGAGATGAGTGGTACCCGGTGGGGTCTTCTGCTGTTGTAGCCCATCCGCCTCAAGGTTGTGCGTGTTGTGGCTTTACAAATGCTTTGCTGCATACCTCGGTTGTAACGAGTGGTTATTTCAGTCAAAGTTGCTCTTCTATCAGCTTGAATCAGTCGGCCCATTCTCCTCTGACCTCTAGCATCAACAAGGCATTTTCGCCCACAGGACTGCCGCATACTGGATGTTTTTACCTTTTCACACCATTCTTTGTAAACCCTAGAAATGGTTGTGCGTGAAAATCCCAGTAACTGAGCAGATTGTGAAATACTCAGACCGGCCCGTCTGGCACCAACAACCATGCCACGCTCAAAAGTGCTTAAATCACCTTTCTTTCCCATTCTGACATTCAGTTTGGAGTTCAGGAGATTGTCTTGACCAGGACTACACCCCTAAATGCATTGAAGCAACTGCCATGTGATTGGTTGATTAGATAATTGCATTAATAAGAAATTGAACACGTGTTCCTAATAATCCTTTAGGTGAGTGTATATACATATATATATATATATATATATATATATATACAGTATGTATGTATACATAGAAGGCATGTAATAACAACTGTTGTCAGAGGTGCTCTAAAGGCGAATCCAGTGCGAGATTAAGAGTTCATTACCTTGCTGATGTTTTTGGCAAGCCGTCACAGCTTTTAATGACCTCGTCTGTCATCAATGACACCACCTAAAAGTGACAACAGGACACACATTTTGCCTATAATTTCACAAATGTAATAAAAATGCAATTTAAAAATCAACTCAAACTTTAACTTCGTTTCAGTTTATAATAACCGTGAACATAAACAACTCATTTCTCATGTAAATGAGTGGAGAATACATCCACGGCAGGGCAAGATATCTAATATTCACAATGTATTCCCAATGATTTTGCCAGTGATGTAAAATGATAATGTGAACATTGTGAATGATGTTATTGCTATCTATTACTGTGTACTATTTTATTGGTCCAAATCATTATTTCAACATAAATGATTCAATATGAATATTCCTGGTGTTCATTTAGTTAATAATGCTATGCATTATTTAAAGAATTTAAGTTTTTCACAGTATTTTACTTCTAGATTAAACATTTATAACCTACTTGGCAATAGTGGCTGTTAACTAGAAACAACAGTTATTGTGATTGGGGGAGAGAAAATAGATTGAATCGAAAATCATCAATAGACTGAAAAAGCGAAATCGTTTAGCCTTATTACCCATCACACCACCCATGTCATTGTTAACTAATATGCCAAGGCTGTGAACAGTGATTCCCAAACCTTCTGAAGAGCCTCTGAGTAGTATCGCTTCGGGCTTGATCCAGCATGTTTTACTGTAGCATGAGATACACTGCCCTCCTCCTCCGAGATCAGATGACACAACATATTCTGTCCAGAACAGACACAGAATGTAAAAATACAGATGACAGCTTTTATTGGGAACATTTTATCACACACCATGAAACATCAATAAGTGTGAATTATTTTGCTTGGTATATAATTGGACAACTATTTGCTCATCATAAATACATCTCCATGTTGCATACAAATAATAAAAGGGAAAAAAGACAAAGGAACTGGTGGCAAGGCCTGTCTGTTTATGAAAGCACAGGGTTTAAGCCTTGACAGAAAACATGTCTGCTTGTGGTGGGGCCATGTGGTTTCTTTAGGTTTACAGTATGCTAAGATGTCCTCCACAGACCCAAAGAGGCTCAATTACTACCATCTGAACAGCAAAAACACACTGCAGATCACACTTAACTCTAAGCTGGGCTGCGGCTACAGCACAGGCCAATGAAACGCAGACCTTTTATATTCTCTTGTTTTTTTCTCCACCTTGAGGTGGAGAAAGATGGCATCTGCCATGATGTTTTTTCTTTGTTTTGTGCGGGGTTTTTTTTTTGGTCTTCAAAGTGGTAATTTAGACAGTACTAAACCACATGGATGCCCTGGCTAAATCAAAACAACTTGTACAATATTCCTAAAATGAAAAGAAAGAAAACTGAATGTTTGAGAGGAGCACATATTCACTTCTCAGATGTTTTCTGATCAAGGCATCACATGACTCTAGCCTAAAGATCTTCAAAGAAACAAGCTATCAAATTACATTATTAAACTATTAATGCTAAAAATTAAACAATTGCTTGTTCTGGGTGGTTGCTATGTAGTTGCTAGGGCACTCTTAAGGTGTTCATGGTTGCAAGTCAAAAGAGCCCACCTATTTTACTGTCTGTTTTGACGCAAGTTGTTGCAAGTTAAATGTATATATTTTGTTTAAGAACATTTCACAGTAATGTTGAAGTCGTTATGTTAGAAAATGAATATGTGAGTTTTATTCAAATTTGGACCTTTGGAAATTTGGTTTGAGCAGTCATGAGTTATAAGAAAAAATGTAATTATATCCATTGATTTCAAATAAGTTAAAACTTCTCAGAATATATGGTCTTATTATATGTTCTTATACATCTATATATCGTATATATCCTCAGGAATATTGACGAAATAGATATTTTTCTAGCATAACATTTTTTCTGTAGTTCACATAAAATTTTACATTTCAAAGAATTTCTCAAAAATGTTTTGATTAAAAGGGGTACATGTAGTAATAACTTGGTAATAACAGTAACGTTCAAACAAATTATGCATTCAGTTATGACTCAGTTTTCAGTTTTATAAGTTATAAGCAGATTTTGAATGCATTAATATGAGGGCTTAACAAATTCTTCATGTTGGGGCAGGGGTAAGTTTCCTGACAAAGTTTAATCCTTATGGTTAGGGGTTTCAAACAATATAAAATAAAGGCACATCAAAAGACAAAGTGACAGAAATAGTAAAGATGGGATCATTCTGCTCAGCCTAAAAAAGTTCTCGAATGCGCCTGCAGAGGTGATTGTACTTAAAGAGACCACACAAGTCTCCCTAAAGACTGTTCCAGACCCCCAGGAGCCCTGAAGGAGCGGAGGGGCCATCAGGCATGGTCTGGTCTTTGTGATGTGGAGAGAGCGAGTCAGGCTGGCGCTCCAGAGCAAAGGCTCACAGTAGAATGGGCAATAGGCCCTTTAATAACAGGCAAAAATGTCAGTCCGTGGCTCTAGTGGAAGCATCATCATTCTTATTCTGGGCTATAAACCACCCACATGACAAACACGACCAAGATGGCTTTGTGAATGACAGGACCATTTGTTTATTCATGATGAGTGACTAAAGGAACACAGGCCATCACCGCCGTTGAGGCTCTGGGTGGGTCAGCTGGAATCATCCCAGATGGACCTCACATTGTAACCCATGCTGATCGACATGAAGGCTTTCTCTAATGGGTGAGTCTTCAAATGTTGACAGTGACAGTAAACAGCGCTCGGAACAAACAAGGAATGGGGAAAAACGGAAAAACACACAGTCCATTAGGACCGCAACAAACACGAGAATGGAAAAATAAGAGATCAACGGCTTGGAAGAGACAAGACGTCCGACTGGGAGGAGAAGATAGACCCCCAGGAAATCAACTCAAACCAAATCAATTTGCTAAAACACAACATGAAAGAGACCAACAACATTGGACAGTAATTCTAGATCAGCAAAACAGAACAAATGAGAATGCGATCTGCTATTAAACAGAGAACACAAAGCGGCACACTTCCTAACTCAAACCTGAAGAAAAGTTACAACTATGTCCCTTAAAGTCACCATGTCTGGAATATTTCAGTATTTGCTATAAATGATTTATCCATGCACATCATTATTTTATTTTATTTTGATTAATGTGCCCTCATAATCTTTAATCAAATTATCTTCACCACTGTAAATGGTACTTCAAATGTCTGGAAAAGCATGAGATTACCATGGTAATGGTATCATGGTGTAATTTTGACAATAAACTGACCTGTATACCAGAAGAAAAGAGTCAAAAACAGCGAGCTTCTGGACCTTTTGTAAGCCAGTCACTGGAAACAATACAGATTGCATTCCTCTTCCCATGTTTCATCTATCAAGTTAATGCTCAATCGCCTATAATTTGTAACTTCCTCACACAAATAGTCCTAATCTCTCTGTTTTTTGTCCTGTATCTTTTTCCAACAAACCATATGTACACACACTGCTGCTGCACTAGGGATTGTTAGCTAAGCAAATAAATAATGTAAGATTAAATACCGTGTCTCAACCCCTGACAGGGAACCCACACCTCCCTCTGACTCCACTTCCCTTCGTATAGGTCAAAAAACATCTGGCAAATTAAAAGTTTACTTTAAAAGCCCTGCTTTAATTAGCGCTATGTTTTATTAGATGAAAAAAATAATCAAACAAATGCACACACAAAACGTGAGGGGTTCTGAATTGCTTATGGTAAACCATCTGTGTGTGAAGTTGAAAGTGTATTATTATTTTAGTTCTTTTTCATCACCCCGCTCTCCCAACCCTGATTACATCTGATTACGTCTATTTAAATATAAAAGTGTACATTGAGAATTTCTAAAAACACTTTTGGCAGATTGAAACCTGTTGGGGTCTGGAAGAGTATGACATTTATTAGGTATATTACAAACAAAGAAGGGCTCAAACCTTCAAAGCATGTGCTTTTAAACTCTAATCAGTCAGATTTTTGCAATTTGTAATGACAATTTTAATTAAATAATTAGGGCTGTAAAGCGATTCAAAATTTGAATCTAATTAATTACATGATGTGCCAATCAATTAATCTAATTGCACACCAAATTTGGCTGAGAAATTACCCCTGAAAGATTATTTAATTATTGATGGTCATTATTGTGTTAAATGAGAAAAGCATAAAAAAGCAGTTTTAGAAAGAAATATTTAATTTAATTCAACAGAATTTATTACACATAAACCTTTAGGTTACAACGGCAAAAATTTATTTCAGAAGCTGCACCTGCATTGGTTTTTAAATATATTTACAGACCGTTTATTGCAGCTCAGATGTGGCAAGAATGCATTTACAATTAAATAATGGCATGAGATTAATGAGTTTTAAATGACTATTAATGGGATAGTCCACCTAAAAATGAAAATTATGTCATCATTTACTCACCCTAATATAGTTTCAAACCTTTATGACTTACAGTCAACATTCATAAAAATATCTTCTTTAAAAAAAAATAAATAAATAGGTAATACAGGTTTAAAATGACATGAGGGTGAGTGAATGATGAAATAATTTTCATTTTTGGGTGAACGATCACTTTGATGTTTTTTTTATTAATATGGAAACATAAAATATTGTTTTTAATGAAATGGTACTATAAATAAGAAACTAAAACTGCCAGTAGGTGGCTGAAAATGTCTTTATGAGAGAGTCATTGACTCATTCATTCATTCGATTTGGTTAAATGGCTCAAATTCAGGAATTAATTAAATGGCTCTCTTTATGAATGGGCCATTGAATAATTGGTTCACCCGATTTGTTCAAAACGAGGATTTGTTAAGAAAAGAGACACCACTGTGTTGCTCGGAGACGCACAACAGTTCTGCTGTGGGTTTTGTATGTAATATTTTCATTTGCAAAATTGAGCAAAAACATACAATATTGAGTCTAAAACAAGACAATATTAACTTCTTAATTATTAAACTGTTCACTGGATAAAAAACTGGATAAAATCAATATCACATTTGCGCTCGTGCTATTCGGGACAAAAAACGCACTCGTGTGATATTGCATTAGTTGCTCATATATGATATAGCTTAACTATATCATATGATATAAATATGAGACAAAAAAATCATACAGGGGTATTTTTGTCCCAATATCTTGAATTTTAGGAACATTCTTACTCCATGTTCAGCCATACATGTTTGAGCCAGAGTCTGATCCCGAATCAGAAGACAACAAACCTACAACTCAAATACCAAGGATACTCCAGTCTGCCAAATCTTTGCAGTAAACCTTTTTTATTTTGATCTATTCCTTATACATTTGTGAGGTAGTCTTGTATTTTATTACACGTTGAAACAAAGACACTACAGAAAGGTGTTTATTTCGTTACATACTTGAAACATTCGTCACCTGTGAAACATTTATGCGTATTATATATGCTTTATAAGTTGGTAGAGGCAAATGCAATTTAAGTACCTGGAGCTGCCACAGTTATCATTTAACACAATAATGACTTTATCAATAATGAAATTATCTTTTAGGTGTAATTTCTCAGCAAAATTTGGTGTGAAATTAGATTAATTAATCGGCACATCATGTATGTTTTGTGTATACAAATTATGAATGTACCATCGTTTGTCACACTGTCGTTCTTATATTTGTCGTTCGTCATTTTCAGAAAAGTGATAGTAAAGCGAGCACATATTAAACGATCTGCAACAGACAAAGCAATAGTGACACAAGTTAAAAACATGGTTTTTGTTGTGAGTTGTGACATAACTGTCGGAGTCGGCAATGCATGAACTTTTGTTTTGTTTCTCTGAAAAGCCTGCTTTGAACTGTATCTAGTTTTTTAAATAAATCCACAGTAAAATGAAGCGAACAAATGAACAGTGACTTACTGATTCAATATGGAACTTTGTTAAAAAAGAAAGTTAATCCACGCTTTGTTTTTGGCCTAATGAGGAAGTTTTCAGATCTGAATTTTACAGGATGTTTTTTTTTATAGCACAATGACCTCTTATGTCAAGAGATCAAGGAAAGTTTGATTTCTTAATTCATGACCCCTTTGATTTTTTCTTTCATCTTCACACTTAAACAACCAAGATATTCCACATTTTCAATTCTGTTTGTAAGGATATCAATTTGTTAAACTTCTTCGGTGATTTATTTATCTATTCATTAACCTTAAGGGGTGAAATGTTGTTGGCTTTACCTTGATCCAAGTGTTGGCTTTTCGTTCAACAGCGTTCAGTGGCTCAGCGCTGTACAGACAGCTCAAACACCGCAGCAGGAGTCTCTGGCTTCTCTCTGAGCATACATAAACAAGACCACAGGACAAAATGCCATTTATAAGATGTAAAAATGGACACATTATTCATCTAATGGGAAATCCATGAAAATGCATTTAAAATCAGGCACAATGTAGACTAAAATAAGATGAAATGTCTAATTTAAACCTAGAACTTTTTCAATGCGACATTTCACTCAAATTGTTATGCTGATAATATAAACTTATAATAAATCTATATACAACTTTAAATCAAATTCATAATATAATTTTTTTTAACTATATAACGGGGTAAAAAGTACAGTGATATATTTTTAAACTTTTTTTAAGTAATTTTTAAGGCTGCATGTGAAGAACACATAATCTGATAAGGAATTTCAGGGAAGGGAAATAGTGATCAGACAAGAGAGCGAGAGAGGTAGTGAAATAAAAGCCAAATAACAGAACAAATCCCCAGCAGGCCACTACAGGGTTCATTGGAAAATTAGTGTAAATACCCAACCATGCAGACACATTTCTTGGTCTCAAATGGAAAACACACCCCCAAGTGTAGAAGAGTCGTAAATTTACCATCCGCAATAACACATGGGTTCCAACAAAGTCTTCCCAGGAACTGGCCCACAAAAGGAAACGTCTTCATGGCCTCACTAGTGGAGCTCTGTTATACAGTAAACACACACACACCTCAGACATCAATAGCAAATATCTGCATCAGAATCATGAAAAATAAACTGCAATACAGCCTTTCACATTGCATACCTAGTATTAATAAATACACATGTGAATAATCCAATTGAATAATATTTTTTGGCTTTTTCCATTGTATAGTATAAAGAAACTGAGAAATAATGGGGTTGAATAATATCGAAAAACGTTACAAGGAAGATTCAAACTTTCATCACTTGCATTAGCACTAAAGCTTTATGTGCAAAAGCATGTATGCTCAGTAGAAAACTTGTTTTAACTTTATTTGTATTTTAACACCACCTCACCTTTCCAAATATGCAGTACTGATCTCATAGATTATGTTAATGACACACCCTTTATATTATTGAAATTTGAGTCATAACTTGTATAGTGTGAAAGTTGGCATCTGTGAATCAATCAGAAACAGTCTGGTGTTTCCGTGGTGCTCCAACACCATGAATACAGATCATACATCATACAAGTCAGGTGGCTGGTCGGATATAAAACACACCTGATGGAGAGATAAGCAAGTAAGACAAACATCTTGAATTCCACAAGGATATGTCCTAGGACCCTTTTTATTTCCACATCAATACCAGCTTCCCTGATAACCACATCAGCACTGGCTACATGAAGATTCAGCACACATTTCATATATACTCTAAAATAGATGCCTCTCTTGCCACAATAGCCACTCACTTTGTTGTTGTTTTTTTATGTATTTTACAAAGGTCTCTGTAATGCAACAATAAGGGCCATTTTAAAGGCCCTTTTTGTTTTTTGGTACATCAAGGAAGAACTGGTGGTTGCAGAGAGGAACTCAGAAGAAAACAAATCTTCATGTCAGAACTATATTGCTTAGAATTTTCGTCATCAAAATGAACTGTCAACACCAGATACTGTCTCAACTCATGAGCTGTGGTCAAAACATTTTTTTAAGTAATACTGACAGTTTAAGTGCACAATGAAGTTCTGCCACTTGCAGAGTTAGCCGACATCAAAAGTATGAACAATTAGCTAATATGAAAAAAATTAATCATCATTTCCCGAAGAACTATTTGAGCCAAAAAAAAAAACGTTTGATGGTCTTTTATAAAGCAATTCCCACACAGACAGAGAGAAAGAGTCACTGATCATTTCTTTAAAGTCAGTTACGTAATTAATGAAAACCAGCGCGCTAATGCAAAGGCATGTTGAGGATCACAGCTTTTTGCATCAGTTCAAGATGTGCCTTGCCAATTTACTGTACACTGGAAGCCATACAAAGGATCTGAGCCTTTTTACATTCCATAGGCACATACATTGTTGGATGCTAAACGATTTCAGTGCACGCATGAAGAGAATGACACCATTCCTGTGGAACTTTAACACGTCAAGCATGACAAAAGGAAAAAGACCTTGTGGCAGCCAGAAAAATAATTAATACAAATACAGAGCACATACTAAACTAATTATTGTAGCTCTAGAACTGCCATTTGCATTTATAACATCTAATGGAGGGATTTCTTTTATGTCAAGGTCCCCCTAATGGGATGATCCTAAAATGTAAAGGCAGCTCTACATTTTCATGAGTAAAAAAAAAAACATTTTGTATGTGAGAGAAAGCATGAACTTATAAAGACAATGTGTTGTTAGCAAAATAATTGTTTTTTATATTGTTATTGTACTGAGGCCAAAACAATATTTTGAAAATATTTTGACAATCTATAATATTATTACCACTTTAAATGTTATATGTATAAACCTGAATTTTCAATTAAATTATTTAATGCTTTTCAAACCTAATATTGTTTTACAGCTTTAACAACCATAAAAAATCGATTTAGCAATTTTCTACGGATTCCCTGGAAACATTTTGGAGCCACCTTGGGTCCCCAAACACCAGTTTAAACATTTTGATTAAATTTAAATTAATACAATTTTAGAATTTATAAAACAAAATATGGTGCTTTTTAATAATCTCACTATGCCACATCACAATATAAATTGTCTAATGTAAATCTGACTAATGATGCTGCCCTAATGTAAACTCTTGAAAAACAGCTTGAAAAGACCATTCATTTGACCGTGACAAAGTGATAATCCAGCTCCATCAAAGGGGTATGAGTTTGTAATTGCATTTGCTATCCCAGAGATGCTTTCTCGTGGGATTTAAAGGGCAAAAAGTCTTATGTACACATTCACAAGTCAGCAATTATGGAATGTGTACACACAAACATGCATCTCTCAGTCTCCCCTTGAGCATGGGCACATCGCCAGCGGGCACCCAACTGTGCCAGGCTTAGGAAGAAAACCATTTACGGGACCGTGAACCCTCCCCTTTCCAGCAGTCCCAAGCAGGGAGTGGGAAAACCGGTTCTGATGGAATGCAAATGAGGAAATTGATATAAACGAGACATTTTTCATCCTCAGGGGCGAGCCACGTCCTTAACTCATCCAAGCACTGCTGTTCAGATCCGCTTCATTCGGGCCGTTTTACGAGGCTCTGCCGGGAATAAAGGTTTAGTGCCAATTAAGAAATCCCGATCCCTTCACATTGCTGAATGCTGTCAGAGGAGCTGACGCATGTTGAGCGGGATGGAAACGGATGGTGTGATTGTATTTTGGCAAGGCAGCCATTGTAAGTTGAAATAAGAAAGCCTGCAAGATTTTGTTTTCTTTTCTGACATGCCAGGCACTAAGCGGCACGATGTGCAGAACCAACTGGAGATCTGGTGGTGCGAAAGGCCGCTGCAGGTTGAATAAAGAGCTTCTTTCAAGGTGAGGAGAGTCAGTGGGAGGCAGAATTTTTCTTAACACTGGTCCTTCACAGAGTCGCCCTAACCCATGATACCTCGTCCAAAATTGCAACACTTGATGTAGGGATAGATTAGGTTAACGCTGGCAGTCCTTGGGTGGCAATTAGCCCACTAAATTATCACTGCCGCTGTGCCAATGTCCAGCCTTCATTCGCACAGAGTGGCTTCTGTTATGGGTGCTAAAAGAGTTAGTTAAAGCACTATGACCTTAATATTGAAGGAGATTCTATGAACTCGGCAGGAGAAATGTGCAAAACTAATCATTTTCAAAATCGACTCCATTTCTAAGTTCTTAGTTACAGTGAGACTTTTAGCACATTAAAGCATAACATGCTGTCAGCATGCTCAAAATCTCTCAAAGAAGTTGTATCTCTTAATTTATCTTTTTTTAAAGCACCACAGTTAAAAAATATTACAGTACTCAGTAATCAGTAAGGCCCACTCGTCCAGGGCCATTGTGAGAGTTTCATGCTAGTTGATTATGTAAATGTATTTTCATGCCTTTTTTTTCAATGTAAACTTAAGTATTTGGTTTTCAGTGGCAATTGGTTGTGACTTCTGATGATTTAAACTTGTTTGCTAGTTTAAGTAAAAACAATTTTTTTTTAAAATACAAACCAATCAGTAATATTTTGCTATGCATGCCATACTTTTCAAGCGTTTATGAATTTATTTCATTCCGTGTATAGTTTCTAGCTATTCTTGCAAATTTAAGAACACTTCAAAGAAAAAAAGGTGTAAAAAATAAATAAATACTAAAATATAAATGTAGATACGTTTAAATTATATAAATGCAAATATAAAATTATAAATTTAAAAGAAAAATGTTTTAAAATGTATAATGTTTTGGGGAGAGTGGAAATGTTGACATGAGAATTTTATAAATGCAAATATAAAATTATTAATTTAAATGATTAAAATTGTCAAATGTATAATGTTTTGGAGACAGTGAAAATGTTGACATAAAAACAAATCCTACTGTTGAGCCCTGTATTAAAATAAATAATTTAAAAATCATAAAGTAGTTGACCTGACAAATCAATTAGTTGGTTATTGGACAACTAGATGACCAGTCTGTAGATAGTGTAAACTCTAATGCTACAAATCTCCTGGTGAAGAATAAAGAATATTATTGTGCAGAACAACATTAGATCAACATTTCTTTACTGGATCCTAACGTTTAACAGGACAGCTGAGGACTATGTAAATTGTTTCACAAAATTCCAGACAAAAGTCCTGCTTGTGAAGCTCAAGTTGTGTGCTCTGAAATTGTTCATACCATTTGTTGCAACCCCAGCAGAACCTGCTGGAGAAAACTCCTTAGATAACCAAGGTGTCTGCTTGTGTCCAGAAGGGCAGAACATGATGTAGCCTCGCCCCAGCTCACTGCTTTAGCCATCCAGAACTGCACATCTGTCTCTGAAACAGCACCCATCCTCTGAAGTCTGCAGAGACACACACACAAATAAATGCAATTCCTTGAAAGGCCAGCAGATCTACATATTTGGACCATGTAACTTCAAAAGTGTGTTACTCATTCCAGAAAAAGTAGGAGAGTTAAGTCCATAATAATGATGCCTTTTGTACAAAGTCTGAGATGACAGGGGTTGTAATCAGGAAATGGGGAGTTGAAAATGTGTTACCCAATTGAAAGCTCTTAATTTGTCATCAGCCTGTATTTCATGAGGCGGCCAGTTTGAAAGGGGGGGGGGGGGGGATAAAAGAGGCAATGGGTAGTGCAATAAAGTCTTCATGAACTTTATTTTAAACTTCTAGAACGCTCTTAACTCAGCACTGAATTATTTTTGACAAATAAACAAAACGGAACAAGGCTGAAGTCATGAATGGAGACATATCATCCTCATCTGTGTCCTGCTGGGAGGCGAGGTTCTCACACCGTGACCACAGCGTAACGGGGTAGAAAAAGCGCTCAAACAGCTTGTGTGTGCAGGAGCAGGAGTTTGTGGGTAATTGTTGTTCTTAGTCTTAATGACAGGTCTGTGAAAAACACAACAAGGGAGTGTTTTTATGATCTGCTCGTAACGGCGGAGTTGTTTAATGTCTTGCCATCACCCCTGCTGGAAAAATCCCTTGGGTGAGACAATGTAAATATATAATTAGCCTTTCTTTCCTTTTTTACATCAAAACAAACTATGAACAAACGCTCCTTGTTGACTTGTCATCCCCGCACAGCTTTCACCAGTCCTTCGGGGGACATAGCCGCCTGGCCAATAAACTGCCACGGCCAAGATGGGTGTAATTCCAACACAGAATACTAGTAGAGCGTTAGCTGAATCTGTGCAAGTGTAAATGGTTTGGCCTATATGTTATGCGCTGGAGAGTGTCAACATTGACGTGTACCAATAACACATACTAATATGACTGTTTGCCAAATAGAAAAAAAAAAGCAGTAGTAAAGAAGTGACTACAAATGTATTTTGGCTCTTGACATAAGCAACAGTCAAGAGCATATTATGGGCACCGTTGACTTTCATAATATAGGGAAAGAAAATAGTCAATACAAATCAATGGGGTCCATCAACTGTTTGGTTACGGACATTCTTAAAAATATCTTCTTTTGTGTTCAGCAGAAGAAAGAAAGTCATGCAGGTTTGGAAAAACTTTAGGTGAGTAAATGATGACATGATTTTTATTTTGGGGTAAACTATCCCTTTAATTAAACAAAGGGGTACAAGGGGTACTTCATAACTGCCAAAATGGGCTTTCAATAAAGCTTGGCAACATATGCAGTAGAAAGGTGAATTTTTTTTTAATCAGTGCTACATGACTAGAGAAAAGGGAGAAAAAAGGCTGTTGTCTTCCCTTTTGCCAAGTAGAATAACTTAAAACACCCATAATGCACTGGGCATGTTGCCATTCAAGACCATAACAGTCTGCAAAGGATACGCTTACCAGAGTCAAATACCAACTTGTTTTAGTATGAAATAGCTCTTAGCAAACTTTTAGTCATAATGGAATTGATCCTGGGTTGTTAGAATTCAAAGAGTAAACATTTAGTGGGAGTGAGTTCCAGTATGTTGTAGGTAGTGGCTAAAGCTTGCAAAGAATTGTAAATACAGAGAAAACACAGCGACAAAACCTCTGTGTTTGTAGTTAATAATTCGTAATAATTCGTTACATTTATATAGTGCTTTTCTGGGTACTCAAAGCGCTTTACATGCCGTTCTGTCAGTTACGCCCCAAGCAAAATGCCGTCACCTACAGGTAAGTTGCCATGGTGTTCCATTTTTACTATAAAGCTTATTAAAGACTAGACATAGTATGGTACAATTTTCAGTGATAAACCTCCCCTTACAATAACTGTTCTCTTAATAACCCTCAGCCGATCCAACTGTCTGTGGGCGAGGTTACAAAAATGCGGCAGTATAATCTGTAGTGTACTTTCAACATACAAAGTGGGTGAAATTACACTTTAAAAGTGTATTTTGGACGTTTTCTGTTCACTAGTCTGAAACAAGACGGTATGAAAAGCCAAACAGGACACAATATCTCAAAATTGACCCATGAATTAAAAAACTGTTTTTACCTGTAGTGAATTGTCTTAACCTGTTTAATCCCAAATTGTTTCTTGCAATTTGAGTACATGCATTTTACTCCTCAGACCCTCTTTGGTTTTATGTTGGTTAAAGTTAGTGAAATATTAGGTTTTATACTCGGTCACAAAAGTGTGGGAAACACCATAGTCAGAATTCATACAAATTCTTCAATTAGACCTATTACACAACACATTCCATGACATCCAATACCTCGTTTTGTCATTTAGTGAAGGAAGCTTAGTGAGGTGAAAAGGTTGTCATGTACAAAGTTACACCCTGGATGAACTTCTGCTTGTTCGGCTAGACCCCTATGGGCTAGACCATGACTACACTTGAGCCCTAAATAAAAGGCCACTCTAAAATGTGCAGTTTTATCACACAGCACAATGCCACAGATGTCTTTAAGTTCAGCTCATGAAAAATGGGGGCAAAAACAAAAGTGTTGCGTTAAGTGTTGCATAATCCTACGTGTTCAGTGTAGGATTAACTGCCAAAACCTGTGTTTTCAATTGAAGCACTGTGTTATACTACTGATCACATTTGTGACCATTAACAAATTTACACGTCTTACAAGCAAAATATATATATGCAGGAGTATAATTCTCAAAATATATCAGTAGTAGACCCTTTAAAGAATATATGTACAAAATATGATAGTTCTATCTGTTAATTAAGATGTTTTGCATACTACTTTTTGTAGTAGTCTGAGGAAGACATCGTCTTCTAGATGTGCAAACATGAAGTAAACTGATCTGGTCATGTGACCTTGCACACTAGTCACATGACATTAATAGATTTTAATCAAGACCATCTATTTTTTTTTCATTTAAAAGTTGAATTTCTTGCCCAAAGTGAATAACAATATTTTTAGAGCTTCCAGTAATAAGAAAAAAAGATACGGTCACAATTGTGACCGGTGGGAAGCAGAAAATACTGTATGCAGCTTTTAATGTCAAGAATTCAAGGATACATAAACCAGTAACGTTAGGCTACACAACACCCACAATACACCATAACTGAACATACATGTAAGAATTAAACATAATACATAGGTTACACTATAACTGGGGTTTAAATGATTATGTCTGACATGTCATGAGCTTCCTCAAATTTTCCAAAATCCAAACTGAAACTACTCTTGATTTTGAAGAGCTAATACATTTAGGAACTATGTTTAACTGAGCATACTATATTTTACTAGGTTAAGAGAAGGGTACCATTTTTTATTTACCTTGGTTTTATATTGTACATAATTTATATCATATTTGTCTAAATACACGCCTCCAAACAAGCATTACAATAAAGAGTAAAGTCGTGAATATTTATAAGGTCACGTAACTTAATTAATATTCATGGTTAAGCAGAAAGTTCATAGTATGATTCGCAAATGCGCATCCTGCTTCTGACAATCGTAGATAAAATCACACACAGTCAGACCAAAGGCTTCATTGTAATGTGAATAAACAAAGTAAATCGAGATGTTACCTTTAAAATCAGCAGGGTAAGTGTGACGACGGTCTTCTGTCGTCGTGTTTGACAGTTCTGCACTCTCACTGCTTCCTTATTTTGCTCAGCCTGACCTACATGTATTGTCTTACTTTTACAATAATATAAGCTAACTGTGTATAAGATTATTAAACGCAATATGGAATTTTAGCGGCAACAGATGTTGTAAAAAATCTTTCCGAACTTCCCTCTCAGACATCTAAACCGGATGTTGTCTTCTGCTATTGGCTGCGCGCCTCTAAAGGGGGAGGGGAAATTCGCAGCATGAGCCGAACTGAAGCGCGCATACATTATTCAGGAAAATACTGTTTTGTTAAATCACACAAAAAACACACTTTCACACTGTCATTATCTGAGGCAACAAATGTGCCAAATGTTTCCACCACATGACTGTCTGATAATATGTATGGTGAAAACTACATTTTATACATTTTGAAATAAAATGAGACTGCTTTCCAGCTGCTGCTTTTCAGCTAACGTTACACTAATATAATAAATAGCCTATGACACAACTATTAAAGTGGTTTATTTTTATTTCACTCTTTGCATATTATCGTCATTTTAAATAACAATTTTATGATCATTTTAATTGTTTAAGACTAAGGATCCGAGACAATTATTTGTAAAATAGCAATATGCAGCAAAAATAAATGTTAAAGTCCCTGTAGAGTCAAAATTAATATGTGTTCTGAGTTTGTCACACCACAGAAAAATGTGTTATTAGCCACCCAGCCAAATTTGAATAAAAAAAAACCGGCAAGTGCATCAAATAAGCTATCAAAATCTTGAAAAAGTGAGCATTATTCTCTGCTCTCAAATGCTGGGGGCGTGTTCACTGGCTGCACTGAAACCACGCCCACTCGCGGGAAGGCTGCCGACGGCGACGCTGATATTAGGTGATACTGTGCTTTCGGTACGCGGAGATGAAGGCCGAGGCGGGAGATAGTCGGTTCGGCCCCATTCACCAGTAATTATCAGGATTATCAGTGAATCCCAGTTGTCTCAGACACAGTTTATAAAACTATCCTGTGTAAAATGATCACTACAGAGGCGGGTGTTGGCGGTGATCCTCAGCTCTCCATCAAGGTTGGCTCTTCACAAAATTAATCCACCTCTTCTTGATGTGATCGTTTTTAGGAAATTTAAATAAAGACAACAATCTGTTTTGTACATGATCGAATCCAGGTTGTAGCCTACGCATTTCCGCGTCGAAGGCATAGCTAGCTAGCAAACTGTAGGCTGTAGTAACTAATAGTACTGACAGTAACTCGCGATTGAGCGCCAAACTGATGCGAATGTGCTCTTTTGTTAGGGGAGGGGCCGCCTTACTGGCCTCAGTGCGTCAAGTAGGGGCGTGTCCACGAGCTCAGGGGTTCCAGTGCGTCATCGAGCCCTGTTTTAGCCCCGCCTAAAAAATCCGGAAAATTGCAATGGTGAAAAGGGCCCTGTCCCAAATGGCACACTCCGGACTTGTGGACTTCCTCAGAGTACACACTTCGGTGACGTCATTTAGTGCAGACCTAAAGGGCCCTTAGCGCGAGTCCGTGAGGGCGCATTGAGAGGTATTTTTGGGACAGACTCGATCCTCACGCCGGAAACAGGAAGACGGTCTGATTGTTGTTATGGACAGGAGCTACAGGTTCGGGGAAATGCTGCCTATTGTTGTTGTGTTTATATGACTCAGTAAAGCCCTGACATTCTGTTCTATTTATTTAATTAATCATAATGTGATCGTATTATTCAGCTTGATATTATTAGCCTATGTTTGAGACATCAACCACTGGTCGATGATCATAATGTTTGTATAAACTTGTCATAAAAACCGTAATGATATAATTACACTTAAATATTTTTTTCTCAGCCATGTTAACAATTGTCCGTGAGCGAAATCTCCTCCCATCCGTCGTCTAATTGGCCTTTCGCAAGGATTCCTGGGTAGTTAAAGTGCGTGGATCTATGCGGGCTTCGCTGAAGACCGCTTCAAGGGTACAAAGGGGGCGCTGCTGAGCACACTTCAGAGCGTTAAAATGCTAAATGGGACGGCCTACGGACTCGTAGACTCGGCGAGCACGCGCAATTTAAGTCCACGAGACCGAAAGTCCGCATGAAGTGCGCCATTTGGGACAGGGCCAAACTGTTTAAAGTCCCTGTGAACCGGAAGTTGCAAACGACTTTTCTCCAGTGTTGTGACGTATTTCCGAGAGAAACGGAATACTAAATAAGGCAAAATAGTGGGCGTGGCTTTTTTTCCAAATAGCATCTGATTGGATCTAGAAAAGTAGGTGTTTTCATTCAGCTTGTCTACTGTCAGTTGGATGGCCGTGGTTACGGATGTTAAGCAGACACCCAAACCGTCAAACCTACGTCATCAGGGAAGGTCCTCCAATGCAGAGGGGAGGGGACATTTCAGATTTTGATTAAAGATTACAAAGCCAAACATTTTTTTTGCGTGGATTGACTTGCATGGATGAATTGTTCACCACCAAACGATCAATTTAGGCAAACAAAGTAAGTATGGTCAATTTTGAATTCATGGGGACTTTAACGGTCTAACTCCACAATTCAGTAATTCACAGTTCACAGTCTTTGTAATATGTTTTAGCAATACATTTCTAACATTTATTATGGGTTTAGAATATTTTTTAGAATTGCCTTTACAGGGACTTTAAAGTCATGTTTACATTCAGAACGTTTTAACACAAATGCCTCCATTTAACATAAAGAAAAATAAATCGTTCACCTATGACATAAAACCGCGTGAATAAACCCATTAATGTGCTTTCTAAAGCTTTAAATGGTATTTAAATACCTCATTAATCGTGCGTTTTGAAATAGTTTGTGTATGCTTGATCCTTCTTCACATTCTCCTGCAGGATTAGTTCAGGACTGTTTTGCATTTGACCATTAGGTGGCACTGTTTAAAAATAGTTTCAACATCTTTAAAGTACAGAACCTCAGGGCTCTGTCCAAATAGTAAGATCTCCTGTAAAGTGGTTTAGATACCCTATAAGATTAATCCTATTGGCCTGTAAACTATATATTATTACTTAGCTTTTTGGAAAGTTTTATAAACTAGAACGCATTCCAGTTTTGCAACGTAATTTATTTAAAAACAGGTTGTCAGGACTTTACAGCTCAGTCAAATGGCCTCATAATAAAAGAGATGTTCAGACAGAGGCATGATCTGCAGCAGGTTGGACACCAATATGTGCGGTTAGAACCTATTCAGCATTAAGGTGCAATGGAGGAAAAGAAATTACCACAAGCGGAGTGGTGGCAGGTTATTTATGTATCTATTTTGAGCCTTTAATGGAAACATCTGTTGTCCTGCATGTCTTTGAAGGCATGATGGCTTATCGGGGAACTGTTCTCAGTAATTTGACTGGAATTACACTCTGATTTAACATCTCTGATGTCAGGAGTTCTGTCTTTAAAAACAAGGAAATAGGAGGATCTGATAAATAAGAAATGGGATTTAGCATCAAAATAGCAACAATAGTAGCAAATAATAGTTGTTTTCATTATGATAATAGTAATTTAGGATGAATGTGCTTAATTGTCACACTGTAGACGGTAGTTCTAAAATGTTATTGCTGGATCTATTTGCAGGCCATTTTTAATGAAAACAAACAAATGGGAACAACACCTTGTGAGACGAGATCTGACAAACACTGAACCAAACAGGATTATACAGGGACACACCACGGACTAAACGAGATAATCAACATGACACATGAGGGCAAATCAAAGAGCATGGCAGGCGATGAACAAATACAAATGAAACTGAACTGCGTACAGTGCAAAACAACATTAAATAACTCAACACCCAATTAAAATGCATAGGTCAAATTAATCATTGTAAGCTATCTTAAAAATATGTTTTCAACAGGTGTTCTATGGGTTTTTAACATTTTCTTAAAACAGCTTAACGTGGGAGCATTTCTATCAGTGAAAGGAAGAACATTGCATAACGGGTAACGGCAAACGAGAAAGCTCTTTCCCCCATAGATTATTTTTTTTATTTTTTTTTATTTTTTTGACAGGTTTTGTGAGATTCACCCCTTATAGAGCCATATCTTTGGATTTATCTGAATTGCTGCATATATATATGTGTACAGTATATGTATAGTTTTTTGTGTTTGATGTTTGTTACACAAATGTCTTCCACATTTTATTCCCCTAAAAAAAAATGCCTCCATTGCAAAAGTTAGATGATGTTATGCACACATTTCATTTAGTAGGTGACATGGCCAATCACAATGAGGTACATACTCTGAGCCTCATACAATGGGAAGACTGTTTAAGGTCAGCTGAGAGCAGGATCTGGAGGATCTGGAGTCGACCGCATACCAGCAGCAAGAAGTCAAGAAGTCAGGGGTCTGTGCATACGGCTGTCCCCCTGGAAGCAAAAACAAATGCACGGAGGTCCGAGGCCATGTAGCTGGTTTTAGGGTACAGTGATTCCTCAAGGCCACCTCAGCAGATGCAGAGCAGACGAATTACAACAGTTGTTTAAACAGAGGTAATGGTACCACATTTGTGTGTGTGTGTGTGTGTGTGTGTATATGTTACATGTATGTTGTAATGTGGAGAAAGAGGGATAGAGAGAAAGACTGTGTGTTCTTGCGAAAGGTTGGTGTGCGGGAGAGTCTATAACTTGGGGAATGTGTTTAAAGTGGGCTAGTGGCTCCAGATTAGAGCTCACCACCCCTGTGGTTTTCACAAAATTGCGTGTGTGTGTATGTGTGCTCGTGCATGTGTGTGTTTTTCTGAGAGTTGGGTGGTGCCTCTGGCTCACTCACCAAATGGAAAGGCTGCACAGAAAAACCTCTATGCACACTACCAAGTCAAACAAATATTTATTGCAATAATTCATTTTAATCATTTATGTGTGAATGCATATAAAATGTTCAACAATAACACAATTACATTGCCCATTTTTCTTGGATTAATTATGTTTTTATGATCTTAATGCATCATTTAAACTGGCCATCAATTATCTGATAGTGATACTCTAATTGCAAAGAAGTTGATTTAAAAATTAAATCCCATAAATCTACATGCATTTCTGACTGGACACACACACAGTCACAGAATGTGTATTCTCCCAAAAGTACATTTAGGTCAGTTCGGGCCAGATTCCTTTGGTCATTACATAAAAATACATCTGGTCTGAGCGGTCATCCAAATAGGAATAAAGAACACACAGAAAAATGTGGTTTAATGCCTGTGCTAGAAACCATGTGTGTTTTCCCTGAGCTCAAAATGGTCGATCATAAGGTGGGGGAATAAGAGAGTTGTTGAATGTGGGGGGAAAAGGAGCCAATGTGAGAAAATAGCAAGGGCGGAGGGGGCCGAAATGATGGAAGGGGTATTGGCAGAAGGCTGCTATGTCCAGCGCTGAGATCACTAAGTGGGTGGTAGGAGCAGAGCTTCCCCTTGGCCAAATCATGAGAAACACTCATATCTTCCAAGCATTTTGACTGGAGTAGGATGTCAACCGCTGAAGCCTGTCTGCGAGCCAGAGACCGAGAGCTGCACAGATGGTAGTGCTGACAAATTAGTTCAGTTCAGATCCAGACCCGTTTCATTTCTGTACCTGGCAGCGGGTCTCTTAACCACTTCTTGCCCGGCGGGGCTGGAATGATCGTTTTTTCCGCTGAATGTTCTGTTTCCAGGAGAGGT
The DNA here is from genome assembly GCA_030578255.1 of Tiaroga cobitis. NCBI lineage: Eukaryota > Metazoa > Chordata > Actinopteri > Cypriniformes > Leuciscidae > Tiaroga > Tiaroga cobitis. Next base: position 26,154,748 of record CM060598.1, read on the forward strand.
CCCAAATCTGGGTTTGTAGTTTTACATGCGATGTGGTTAAATGTTGAATATATGACCGCCTGTACAAAACGGCAGAGTTCCCTCCAATCTCTTTATTTATATTGAATGAAAATGCCTGCATTACTGCCGCCCACATGAACCAGAATCCAAGCCAGCTGGCTTCAGGCTGGATCCTAATTCACAGAGAACAGAAGCACACAGACAAGGTGTGGCCAGACCAACCTGGCTCTCCTTAGGTTACCATGCCTTGGATGGACTTTCTCTGGCCACTAATCATCTCATTGCCCTAATTTTGATCAAGTGCAGCATATAGCAACATTTGATTGCATCTAGATTGAGCTGCATTGTGTGAAATGTGCAATGAGAACAAATGAGACTCTTATAAAAATATAAAATAATAGATTCTACTCACATGTTGCCGGTACTCTTACCGCCCATTCAAAGGAAGGCGATTTCAACCCCTGGGAGTAGCGGTACTTTGTCCCCCATTGCACGGTATAAGTGTGTAAATGAGCCGTAACTTCATCAATGTTTGAATTCTTTCTCGTATTCCAGTGACCATCTCGTGTTCTGTAAACATGTAGAAAAGTAATTTGATTCAAATTTGCCTCGACCAATGAAATCAGTTTGGGGTGGAACTATCTGTGGTGGGCTGACCAATGGAAATCTTGGAGATGGTTAATGAAACCTGTTTGAAAACAATCAATATTTTTGCACTAAATACACACTTCAAACTTAAAAGAGCCAATTATAGGGCCGTAAACTGAAACTATACGAGCAATTGTCCGTGACCTCTCTTATAAAACAGCATGTTTTTTTCGCAATAAACTCTAAAAATAGATCAATCCTAAATGGATGTGCAATTGCCCATTTGGGGTTTTTCGCCTCTTCCTGCACATCATATAAATTGATCATATTTGTCTTATTTTGTTTATATATTTTATGTTTTGTTTATTATTATTATTGTAATTTTATGTCATTTTAAAGGTGCACAATATAAATAAATAAAAAGATGATTAATCAAATCAATCTAAAATCTACCCGACTTTAAAGAGCATTAGCATTTAATGCGGCAGACAACAAAACTGCAGCATGCGCTTTTAATAAACAGAACATTGTTGTCCATTGGTGTGGATGCTAATATAGTAGTTATCTTTATAGTTATTGTTAGTGTAAATGGGCCTTTACACATGTAAACGGATGGTTTTCAACTCGTAGTAGAGTGGAATAATTGGTCTCATAAAGTGAGAAAATGGTGGTGCGTTCATGCCGAACATAAAACTACGCTTGAATAATTAATCAACAAGTTTGTGGTTGGCGTAACTTGTATTACTTCTACATATTTATGACACAACAAAGCCCCAATAGTGTGCCATTGATCACAGCAATGTTTCCTGCATTGCAACAGCACAGAAAACAACCTAACAGCATAACCTGTTTAGTCCGGTTCACAAACATATTAGGATTCGGTTCTTTAAAATGAACTGTCACAAATGTAGGAGTTGCTGGTTTGAATTAGTCTGATGAATCCTCCACTGAATGAAATCACCTAATCCGTCAGAGCGGCTACTGAATCAACATATGACTCACTAACCCAATATTCTATCGTAAGAGCGCACAATGCGTAGGCTACTATGTTCATCTGATGACAAATTAGCATTGGAAGTGAAACAAATGTTTAATGGTTTTAAACACAAAGTAATATTCAAGTTCAGCTTGAAGAGAGCAAAAGCAATTAGACAGTAAAAATTGGTATCAAGAGACTGGAACATCTTTAAGCAGGGAGATGAAAAAACAGATGTCCTGTCTTGCTCAGAATTCATAAATCGTATGTGGAGGAATCTGTTGTCTGTTTCTGGGGGAGCAATCGACTGCACACTCCTCATTACTCAATAGTGTATCACAGGTTTTGTATTAAAATCCATGCTCAGTATCCCATGATGAATAAATGGTGCTGGAAGATTGAAGTTTGGGATTTAAAAATCCCATTGAAAATTGAAGATTGATTTTTTTTAGCATTCTATTCAGTGCCTGATTAGGTAGACAATTGCAATCCTGAACATATGTGAATGAATGTCTTTTAAATTACATATTATTGTCACAACCACTGACTGGAGTAACCATGATCTCGATCCCGACTCCCTTGCTTTCCCACCATGGACTACATCTCCCATAATCCATGATCCCGTCCACCTGTGTGTCATTACCCCTGTGTGTTCATTTACTCATTGTGAAGTCGTGTTTAGTGTCACACTGCATTTCTGAGTGTTATCCTGGTTCTCTGTGTCTTGGTTTTGATCTTCTGATTGTCTCCCTGGATTTGCCTGTGTTTTGGACCTTGTTTTATGGTTGGACTGTTTGCCTGTGGTTTTGTTTTTATTTGTGGACTTTCTGTAGGTGGACTGAGTTGATGCACTTTTTAATTTCTCTCATTCCATCTGTGGAAATTATATCTTATGTTTGTTTGTTTATTTGAGGTTGAATTTTATGCAAAGGTTTTTTTAACAATTAAAATTTTCCTGCTGTTGTCTCAGTAACATTCAAAATTAGTTTGCGTTGACATGGACAAACATCCACATGAGACTACACTGTACACAGCATGCTCACTTCAAGTGCATTGCTCTTTGGAGTGCACAGGGCACAGTGATGCTGCTCACTTTCAAATAAATTTCACCCTAGATCTCATTTGGCCTGTTTGTTGGGTTCATGCGAGCTGTGATCTCTAAGCCATGTGTAAATGAGATGGCCTGTGTGTTCGCATACTCATGTAATGCCATCATCCGAGCTGAAAATTAAAAAGATGTGGTTGTTGTCTTTGTTGTTTGCTATGGAGTTAATTGCGCTTACATGGCTCTTTGTCCTTCCTGACAAGATTGTCATTCTCAATGATCAGAGGGAGATCGTAGATGAGGACTAATGGTTAGCACACCAAGATGAATAATGATCATCTGATTTTAATTTATAGCTTCAAGGTCTTTATTAGTCTTTAGAGTTGGGTTAATGTGCATCATATGAGGTTCGTCCTCTGCCTTTCTCAAACTCTCTTCATTCTATGCATGGGTACCATGCATATATTAATATATAATTGTTTATTGTTTAAAAATAAACAAAAATGCCTGTAAAGTCAAACATCCTCCAGTTTATGCCACCACTCTCTCACTCTTTGTCTCATTCCACATGCACTGATGTTGCACAATTCAGTCTTTCAGAGATTTGCTGATCTGTTTTTGACAGGCCAAACAGTTATCATCTTCACAATGACATATTGTCTTTTTTTGGGTCTTTTAGCTAACTCAGAACTGTTATTAAAAAAAAAGTATGAAAAATCCACCTTTTATGTCCTCATAAATTCATTTATGTAGATCTTCAAACTTTAAAGAGGCAGCTAAGTCTCCATGCTCTCCATGTGGTTGGCATCCTATTGTAAGTTAGCGAGAAAGCCTAAGGTTTCATGACTAGAGATGGTCACCTTCTGAGCCGCTTTACTGCAATTCCAAACATTTTTCAGCATAGTCCTTTATTGCCTGGTGAGGAAGTAAGGGATTCATTGGGGAAGAAGGGAATGCTCTGTGACCAATCTGAAACAGAGAATGCTTATATTCTTGTTTACAAACCGAATACGTTTCTTTTTTAACAGATTCATAGCGTGACCTTTTTTAGCAACGTTTATGATGTTTTAAGGGACAGCCACACAATAAACACAAATATTATTTTACGTTTGCAATGTTTGTCCGTGCAAAACTTACCATCACAATGCGAGTGATTGCAAAGGTGTATGCAGTTTTTAGGATGTTCTGTGTGGTTAGTTCTCTAATGTCATATTGTGGTCCCTAGATATGTCTCAGGTCACTCCTGTAAGTTTATGGACAGTTAACAAAAACATGTTCTAAGAACGTTCAACTTCCCATTAAGTTATGAAAACGTAATTTTTTTATGTTATTTGAACGTTCAAAATGTCTCATTTTTTCTAAATCTTCTAAAAAAAATCTTGGTTATGTGAACATTTTTATTTTTAAATAGGCCTACTATGAGTGAATAATAATGTAGGCTACAGTATGATAAAAATAATACAATAATATTCATTTTGAGATTTGCTAAATTACATGAAATAAATTACATAATGTAAAATAAATGTTTTTAAATAAAATAAATGTATAAATACAAATAATATACAACTAATGTATATGTAATTTATATTTATATGTATTTTAAATGATATATTTATCATTATAACCTATAAATATTTGACTGTCTTATTGTCTTCCATGTTAAAAACCAATAGAAAATGAAAAGCACACCTTTCTTCAACAGGGTGCATGGTTTGAAGTGAGCTTAATGGCAGAACCTGATTTCACCAAGTACAACATGTTCCTGGATCAATATCTTTGTTTTATTCCAATCAACCAATCAGATTTGAGGGACAAGTTTACAGTTTATGTCAGGTTTAGGCTCACAACCAGGGTTAGGTACTTCTACATCAGTGTTATTCACCTATCATTCCCTCTGATTTTAGAAACTTATTGGTAGGGGTAGGGTTAGGTTTAGGGGCAGGGATTTCGAACAGGAATGTTGTTCTAAGATCAACAAAATATTGTTGACGTGCATGGGACATCATACCCTCCTCATTCAGTTAGACATAAACTTTCTTAGTATTCCTAATCAATTCATTATAAAGTAAACAATAAAAGAAGAAAAAACGGACAAAATTATAAAATAATGCCTGTTTTCCCATTAATTTTTTGTAATAATTGTATAGGGTCGCTAACAACCCGAGTTATGTAACAGTGTAAGTATATTTTTACTGCACTACAATAATTCAAACTTTGATGACTAAATAAATACAAGTCACCTTTATTCCACAAGGTGACAATGTCTGATACAATGATGAAGTGACGTTACACTCGCAGATCCCGCAGGCGGAAAACAAAAGAATAGGAAGTAGGCCTATCACCAGCAAAACTTGAAATGGCTCTGCGATTTACTGCAGAGCAAGTACTGTACACAATCAAATATTAGTGACACTGTCATTTAGATCTGGTGAAGAAGCTGTCAGCGTTCAAAATATTGATTTTGAAGATGTTTAAAATGATAGTTTTGAGAATATGATTGAGATCGCGAATATGAGCCAGATGCTGAATGTACTGTGAAATGAGCTCAAACTGAACCCTTCCAAGCTTCAAACTATTTTTTTTATTCTTCTGTAATTGTAACTCTAATATAAGGAGAGTTTTATATTATCGTGACAGGTATGACCATCTGTGTTAGATATAGATCCGGGTCGCTAAAGACCCAAATATGTAATTATGATTGCCGAAACATTCATGCATTTAAGGGTTAACAGTCACGGTTCATAATAAAGTCAGAGTTGAACCAAATTAAAAGGAGCTGCTTTACAGCATCTTGGTCTGATCAGTCTTATTATGTCCTATACACTTGTGTGTGTGTGTGTGTGTGTGTGTGTGTGCGTGTGTGTGTGTGTGTGTGTGTGTGTGCGTTGGATAAGGGTGGATTATAGTGGGTGAGGGGAGGATTTAATCAGCGAAGTTGGAGTGTACGCTCTTTGATTAAAGTAAACGTATTGTCCTAACACAAACAAGCATGGGGTTAGAATCTTTGCCAAAACACAGATGGACTAACAGAGCAATCAGAGAGAAACGGCTTGCAGTGCAGATCCTGATTCATGGCTGCTCTCTCTCTCTCTAGAGCTGTCTTGCATGCAGTCACACTAAATTAGCAAATACAAATACAAGTTTCCAAACACTTCAAACAAATAGCTTAACAGTTCAGTGACAAACAGTGCTGGAGAATATAGCCTGTCTTGGCAGAGAGATGTTCTCTTGTTTGAATAAGGCTGCTTAGAACAATTCTGAGATGAATAAGCTTGTACTTCACTGATGTCAGTAATAACTGGGGCTGAGAGATCTGTCGAATATTCTTGATATATTCCCGGTGAATTTCCCGGTGATTTAAATCATTTGACAATGGTTTAATGCCCACTAAATTTTGCCCATTACGTTTCCGGTGATAGTTTTGTGATCCCCTCCCTCCCTCTAGAGCAAGGAGCTGGTCTCAAAACTTGCAAGTAAACCGTTAAAGAATTCCCACAAGAAATGAAAGTTCTCGTATCATTTAATCACTCTCATGTTGTTTGAGTGACTAAATTACTTTCTTTCTTCTGTAGAATATAAAAGAAGATATTCTGAGAAATGTCTCCATGTTTTTATACTGTAACAGATGTCCACTGTAGGCTAGTTTGCAGAACCCAAGTGCAGTTTATTGAGAATCCCAACATGAACAGATTAAACAAAATAAACAAAAGACTTGAAATTAAATTACATAAAAAAATAAAAACACAAATGTGATGTTTATCTAAAGTCATTTTTGCTTATTAGTATGGTTGAACTGGATCATCGAAGGTCAGCAGCAAAGACATTGCATAATAAAGTGAGATTAAATAAATAAAGTACATTTATGTAATTTAATTATTGCAGGTTTGCACAATATTCTGAGTTTGCATTTCACAGTTTTTATTCATCTTGAGAAATACTGAATCTGTTTTTGTGAAAGTGAGATGAGTAAATGCATGCTCACATTTAGAACTACAATAACCATCATGTTTACACAGCGCACACAACGCCTCTGCACTTACTCTGGATTTCTCTCAAAATGGGGACAGGAGAGGTGTCGGTTCATACATAGGAAAACAAAGTAACTTTACTTATTTGAAAAAGTAACTGATATTTTGTTGTAAATTTATAAGTAATGCGTTACTAAAAAGTAATCTGATTACGTAACTCATGTTACTTGTTACCACCAACACTGAAAATTATTCAATATAATTTTTGTTTGGTGAAATAATTTTACATTTACATTCAATTTTTATTTGTTACCCTTTATAAGTTTTATCTTTAAGTTTGCTGTTCCTTTTGAGTTGCTGTCATAAATTTAATAATTCACCATCACTTTTACTGCACATTTAAAGTGTTGGATTGATGAGGCACACGCAGATATTTGCAGATATGAATAGTTCAGTCATTCGGATTGGTTTATCAAATGTAATGTTTCCAGCCAATCGATTCAAGTATTCATTATCCTGTCCCTATATAACCTCGACGCATCAAACGAACGCACTATCACTGCGCGCTATAAAAGTTCCCTTTCGAGAGGTCTCTCCTATTGCGTATGTAGCTTACGCTATGGGAAAACTCCTTTTCTCGAGAATATTGAAGTCTTTATGTAAAACGCATTGCAGCTGCACAGCAGACAGCAATGAGCGAGGCAGCTCGGTCATTGGCTGTGCTGCGGCAACTTGCTCGAACCAATGGCGGGGCGACTCTGAATGCGCGACCAATGAGCGCACTTCGCGCCTGCGTGCATTAGAGCCCGCCAAGATGGGCGTGGCCAAGAGCTATATATTGGGCGCCCCGTCATGAGAGTTCTTTAGATTTAATCTCCTTCAGCGAACACCTTCTTCGCTGGATCCTCCGGATTATTGAGAGCCTTCGCCGCCGTAGAAAAGCACACCAGCGGGATTGCTACGAGGACGCCGGCACCTTCAGCCGCCCTCGAACGCCATCCTACTGAGCCATCCGGCGCGCTACGCACGCAAGTATCTTTTCAACTGGTCTCCCGGCGACGTTGTAAAAGAGCAAATTTCCTGAGGCGTTGTTTCAAATGCCTTCCTGCGCATTGTGCAGAGACCTTCTCCCAGACGGGGATCGTCACATCATCTGCGCTCGCTGCCTGGGCCGGGACCATGCAGAAGCTGCCTTGACCAAGGGTGGATGCCCTGAGTGTGACGACCTGGGTCTCTCCGCACTACGAGCTCGCCTCGCCGCCTTCGCCGTGAGCGAGCCCAGCGCCACCCCTCTGTTTGAGCCACGCATTAAGAAAAAGCGCCGCTCACAGAGGCTTCCTGAACCCGAGCTCAGTGATGTCACGCCGAGCCAGTCTCCGCGTGCTTCACCGCCACTCTTGACTTCCCCACCGCCGGTTCAGTTCACCCAGCCGGACCCACACCCCTCCAGCGGAGTGGTGGGCCTTGTGACTTTCGGCGCGTCCGAGGACAACGGGGAAGTAGATGACAGCTTATCAATCGACGCTGCATCTGACGACTGGCCGGGCTCCCTCGACCCCGCCCCGTCGACGCTAGCGAGCACGAGTGGGGGCTCCACTATGGACGCGGAGATTGTTCGCATCCTCTCTAAGGCCGTGAAGGACCTCGGGCTCGACTGGTCTTCTCCCGAGGAACCAACCCGAAGCCGACTGGACAAGTGGTTTCTTGTGTGCCTTCGCCGAACGCTTCACTGAAGCCCAAAATGCTTCACAGGCTATGCGCCACTTTCTGCCCAAGCGCTCCAGCTCATCGCAGAGCAGGCAGAGACCGCCTCAGCTGCAGCGGGCTAGAACTGCCCCCACCGCCTCTCAGCCCGCACTCAGACTGACGCTCGACGCCGCTCGTGCTCCCACAACCGCAAGCCGCCTCCTGAGCGACGGGGTCCTCGGCCCAAGATAGCGCTGAACCCTGAGCCTCGAAAGCCTTCCTAGCCACAGGAATGAGAAGAGAGAGTGCGTGTCTCGCAAAAGCCGGACCACTCTCTCTGCAAAATCCCAAACGTTACCCAGTCCCCTTACAGGCGGCTGGAAATGTCTATACAGCAGTCAATGGGCCAGTCACAGAGCTCGCTCACCTGCAAACAAACGCCGTTTTTACGGCGACACACAGAAAACACAAAAAGAGCCTTTTTCTGCCTGTGTCACTAAGGGTTCACATGCCCACAAAGTGTGCATCCCCAGATACTGTCGAAACAGTGCCAAATTCATTCCCAGCTCAGGCTGGACGCCCCATAAATGTAGATCACGTGCCTACGGTAATGTACGCACCACTACACACAAGCACTGTTCACACAGTTACAAATTCATCCCCAGTAAAAGCGGGAAACATTATAAAAGTGACGCACGTGCCTACCACTGTTTATGGACCCCCACTTATAAGCACTGTCCCTACAGTGTCAAACCCAACCCCAGCTCAGGCTGCGAGAGTTACAGACACAGCGCGCGCTGTTATAGTCACACACGCGCCCATACACTAAGCTGCTCAGCGCGCGCGCGCGCGCCTCTGAGAGCTGCGAGCTCAGGCGATTCGCTGGCCGGGTCCCTACGTCACAGCGGCCCGTCCCTAGCCTGTATTCAGCCCATATCTGTGCATGCAGCGGCATGGGAGAACATTCCAGATATGCCGAAATGGGTGTTGAATATAATAAAACACGGATACTCGCTCCAGTTCGCTCGCAGACCACCACGTTTTACGACGGTGGTCGAGACGAAAGTGAGAAAGGAGTGTTCACATGTTCTACGCACCGAGGTGCGCAAATTAATAGAAAAGGGCGCTGTGGAAACGGTTCTCCCCTCTTTGAGCAAGGCAGATTTTTACAGCCGCTATTTTCTCGTCCCGAAAAAGTATGGCGGTCTCCGCCCCATCCTGGATCTCAGACACCTGAACAAAGCACTAATGATTCGCTCGTTCAGAATGTTAACAACCAAACATATCCTCGCGCAAGTACGCCCAGGAGATTGGTTTCTCTTAGTGGATCTGAAAGACGCTTACTTTCACATTCCAATAGCGCCTCATCACAGGCCTTTTCTGAGATTCGCTTTCGAGGGACAGTCCTACCAGTACACGGTACTTCCATTCGGCCTGTCCCTGGCTCCCCGTACATTCACGAAATGTATGGATGCAGCACTTTCCCCCTTGAGACGGCGGGGAGTGCGAATACTGAATTATCTCGACGATTGGCTGGTCCTAGCACAATCAGAGAGTTAGTTAACAACACACAGATCTTGGATTATCACCCATCTAGAATGCCTGGGTCTAAGAATCAATTTTGCAAAGAGCATACTATCTCCCAGCCAGAAGATTTCTTTCCTGGGAATAGTTCTAGACTCGATGCAAATGACAGCTCGCCTCTCATCAGAGCGCGCGCTCACCATCCGGCGCCTTGCAACATCATTCAGAGCGGGCGCGCGCGCCCCCGTCAAGCGGTTTCAGAGAATGCTCGGTCTCATGGCCTCAGCATCGGCCGTACTCCAGCTAGGATTTTTGCATATGCGCCCTCTCCAACGCTGGCTCAAGAGCCGTGTCCCCACTCACGCGTGGCGCTCGGGCCACTTTTTAATCAGAGCGAACCACGGCTGTATAAAAGCCCTGACGCACTGGAAGGCCGCCGACTGGTACCAGTCCGGCGTGAGTTTTGGTGTGAGCACAAGGAGAAAGATGATCACGACAGATGCCTCCAAAATAGGTTGGGGGGCCCTTTACGAGGGCAGGCCTGTCTCCGGTTTTTGGTCAAACCCGGAAAAGCGCATACACATAAACTGTCTGGAGATGAAAGCGGTCACTTTGGCCCTCAGAGCCCTGCTTCCACACCTAAAAAACTAACACGTCCTGGTCCGAACGGACAACATGACGGTAGTGTCGTACATAAATCGCCAGGGCGGACTCAGGTCGAGCTCCATGCATTCGATGGCCAGGAGACTCATCTTATGGTCCCAGCACAACTTGCGCTCGCTGAGAGCAGCGTATGTGCCAGGCGTTCTGAACCAGGGGGCGGACATGCTATCCAGAGACAAAATTCTCCCAGGAGAATGGGCTCTCAACCCTCTGACGATTCAGTGGTTATGGAAAATCTTTGGCAAGGCAGAGGTCGACCTCTTCGCCTCCAAGGAGAATGCGCGCTGCCCTCTCTTCTTCACGAAAAGCACGGACGCGCTCGCCCAAAGCTGGCCGAGCCGCCCCCTATATGCTTTTCCCCCGATCGCGATGCTACCACAGGTCATCAGTCGGGTCAGAGAGGAGAAAGATGCAGTGCTTCTGATAGCCCCACTCTGGACTTGGGTTTCCAGAATTGATGCAGATGCAATCGGCACCACGGCCGATTCCACTGAGGCCAGACCTCCTCAGTCAGGCCAGCGGGATGATATTTCACCCCCGCTCCGATCTGTGGGCCCTTCATGCATGGCCCCTCAACGGGTTCCCAGGAACCTCACGGGCGGAGCGCTAAAAACCATCGCTGAGGCGCGGGCGCCCTCCACGAGACGCTTATATGCCCAGAAATGGAAAGTGTTCAGTGACTGGTGTAACACCAAGGGCCTGAACCCTGAAACATGCGAGATTACGAACGTACTCGTTTTTCTAAAGTATATATGGCGGCCATCACAGCGTCACACGACCCTGTAATGGAGCGTCCATTGGGAAGAAACGACCTAATTATTCGTTTCCTAAGGGGCGGTAGGAGGATGAACCCTTCACGCCCCCACTCAGTGCCGATCTGGGACCTGGCTACTGTCCTAGACGCTCTTAAAGGGGCCCCGTTCGAACCACTCCGAACCGTGCACCTTAAGCAGCTCTCGCTCAAAACTGCGCTCTTGCAGGCACTCGCCTCGGTCAAGAGAGTGGGTGACCTGCACGCGCTCTCAACAAGCGCTGCCTGCCTAGAATTCAGACCTAACGACTGCAGAGTTCTCTTAGGCCAAAACATGGGTATGTTCCTAAAGTGCTCACCACTCCCTTCAGAGCACAGGTTATCTCCCTAACCGCGATATCGTCCCCAGCAGACGAACACGACGCTAATCTACTCTGCCCTGTTAGGGCTCTCAGAGTGTATTTGGAGCGTTCTGCCCTATTCAGACAGACAGAACAACTGTTTGTATGCTTCGGCGGCCGTACGAAAGGTTCCGCCGTCTCAAAGCAGAGAATCTCTCACTGGATAGTTGAGGCTATAGCGCTGGCTTATGAAGCCAAGGGACTTCAATGCCCCTGGGGAGTCAAAGCTCACTCCACCCGGAGTGTGGCTTCTTCCTGGGCATGGTCGAGCGGGATACCGATCGAGGATATTTGTGCGGCGGCAGGCCGTCCACATTTATCAGGTTTTACAACCTACAGGTCCCGACGTTGCATTCCAATGTACTGTCAGCATGATGCTAGTAGAACTATGAGTTTGTATCTAGACTATGTATGTGCTTGTGTCACACTGAGCGCCTTCTAGCCGCTCTGTATTTTTCCCACATATAAAGCTCGCCTCTGCCGGCTAGTTGGATGATAACTTTGCTTTTCAGCTCAGGCACCTCCCTCTGGCTGTCATAAGGCGAAGTTCAGCACGCACGGCGTTTTGCATGGTGTTCCCATAGCGTAAGCTACTTACGCAATAGGAGAGACCTCTCGAAAGGGAACGACTCGGGTACTAATGTAACCTCGGTTCCCTGGGAGGAGGGAACGAGTATTGCGTAAGCTGCCGTGCTTGTGCTTGGTTAGTTCGCTTCAGTCGTTTTAACCTAAAGAACTCTCATGACGGGGCGCCCCAATATATAGCTCTTGGCCACGCCCATCTTGCCGGGCTCTGACGCGCGCGGGCGCGAAGTGCGCTCATTGGTCGTGCATTCAGAGTCGCCCCGCCATTGGTTCGAGCAAGTTGCCGCAGCACAGCCAATGACCGAGCTGCCTCGCTCATTGCTGTCTGCTGTGCAGCTGCAATGCGTTTTACATAAAGACTTCAATATTCTCGAGAAAAGGAGTTTTCCCATAGCGTAAGCTACTTACGCAATACTCGTTCCCTCCTCTCAGGGAACCGAGGTTACGTTAGTAACCGAGTCGTTCTCTTTTTCAACCCTCCACCTCCCTAGATCTGTTTTCCCAGCAGGAACAGGTTCCCTTTCATTTATGTTCCGAGCATTTAGCAGAAGCAGCAGCAGCAACATTATCTCCAGCAGCAGCAGCGTAGCAGATCTAGTCCACCAAGACTAAACCTATGTACATTTCATTTTGTTAATAAAATGTTTTAAATTGTCCCGAGAGATGTCATGACTGAAATGCCTGTGCACAACCCTTTAATAAATGATCAAGACTTTGACTTGCATGTGTTTTCAATTAATTCCTGGATTCAAAAAGAATTATGTGAAAGTGTTTAACACCCACACTGAGCTCTACATCGCTGATGGAGAACATAGATGGCAGACCACTCAGTTGAATCATTCAGAGCTAATGCTGGATATTTGGCACCAATGCACTGTGAGTAAATGTCAGCGTGTACATAAGGAAAACTGTGGCCTCAGTGTGGTGTGGTCTCTCAGGTCCAAAGTTTCAAACTGATTTCTCAATAATTACTCTGTTCGCTTTTGGCATGTAATGGTGATGGCCGTTGCTGCTGTTTCCTCGCAGTCATACTGAGCCAAAACGTTCCACATAACCACAGAGGGACAGCACACAAGCATTATAAGACAGGGGATTCATAAATTTGGGGCATCTCGCCCGGGGGGCGGGGTTACGTCCTGCGTCACATCTCTCATGCGGGTTCTCGTCGACCAGGGTTAGCGCGCGCGCACCATAGCGCACACAGGCAGGCACAGAACTAGCTAGCGAACCTAGGTCTTAAATCTAATAAGTTGTTATGTTTTTACAACACGTTTTTTGATGGAAAAGTGATGTTTAATTTCCATAGTCTTTGTTTAGTGAACGAAAGCGAAATCAGGAATTGCGGTCTTTCAGTTTGTTTATCGTTACCTAGCTACCATGGGTTTAAGTTGTACAAGATGTGCTGTAGCCTTACAATGAATGGCCAAGTCGCGTTTCATATTAACAGATGAATAGGCTTCGCTCAGTTTATTAAATACATCCAACCTGAAATGTCTCTTACAAACTATGAAGGGACAATGAATCAATCAATACACTGACATGGCAATGCTAGACAGATAGCCTACTTTGTTTGCACAGCCCTACCGTGATTTTGTCACTCTTCTCTCCACTCCTAGACCCAGGGCCGGCTTTGCCGACAGGCGACACAGGCGGCCCCCTTGGGCGCCACCTGCTGGACGGGGCGCCAAATTGCAGAATTAAAAAAAAAAGTTAATTAAATGTATGTATCGTATTATGAAAGCTGCGCACACGCTGTACACTTTTACTGTGCCCTGTCCACACACTGCTTCTATTTGTCCATTTCTTTTACTAGATTATACAATCCTAAAAAACGACTGAGTCACTCTGACAGGCAACTGTCAAACTCACGCGCGTTGCTCAGCAACCAGTGGCGCGAAAACATCTGACAGCTGGTTTCAGCGCTTTAGACGCCCCTTGGCGGTTGTAGGCTATAAATGATCATATATTATATAATCTTTTATTATGAAAAGAACACCCAAGCCATCGGGATCGGCTTTCCGAAAACGAAGGAAGGAGGAGGAAGAAAAACGGGCCCAAAGCAGAGTATGTAGACTATAATCAAGCTCACAGCCAGTGGCTAAATTGAGCCGGGGCTCTCCGGGGCTCAGCCCCGTGCCGGCACATAAGCCTGCCAGTGGCGCAAAAAGTGGGTATACCGGTATGTGTAGCGGAGTAGGCGCCTTCATAAGATTTATGAGGAGTAGGCGCCCTCAAAAAGATGGATAAAGCAAAAAAGCGGCCGGGGGCTAAAATAGAAATAGCCCATTCGTTTTGTTTTGTTTTGCTTAATCGGCGGGGCTGGGTTAGTGCTGGTGTAATGCATTGGTCAAAAAAAGTCAGCGTTAGCTTTTTTTCTGACACCGCATGAAACGCGTATATCAGCGGCCCAATGGTTGTTTTTTTGATTGACACTGGGCTGGCCCAATCACATCTTTAATGTGAAGTTTAGAAAATACTCTTTCTATTAGTATAGAAATTAGTACAAAACTTATGGAAGTTTCCTTTATTTTTCAGTGCATTGTTTTACAATATATGGGTATTATCATGGGATTAATATTATAACTATTATTATGTAATGTAGACAGACACTAACTAAAGAGGTTTGAATTTTTCTTTGTTTAATTTGAACACTGAATATGGGTTGGAACTTTTAATTTTGAACTCTCAAAGTGCACCAGATTGATGAATTTAACATTAAAATGCACAAAATTTTCTTACAGGGGAGCAGGCCCCCGAACCCCCCTAGCCTTGAAGCAGCCTAATAGATTAGTAATAATAGTAGTGGTGGTAGTAATTGTCATTTATCTACTACAAGTTACATGGTCAGATAAAATGTATTTATACAAATTTGTACAATGATTGAAATATCCTTGAACGTTCTTTGTAGCATTTGTATAAACAATTTATTACAGTTCACGTCATAGTTTGCTTGTTGAAGTTTGGGGCGCAAAAATCAATCTCGCCTAGGGCAACCAAAGGGCTAGAGCCGGCCCTGCCTAGACCTACGTCTGGTGACAGCGGGGAAACTTTTACCTCGATAAAGTTAGGCCTACTTATTGTATTGCAGAAAAGTAAACTCCAGTTAACCAGTTCATGTTTCTTCTTTAGGTGATTCAAGCAGTAACGACTAATTAGACCCAATACTGCTATTATAATACACAATCTTTTTTTTTTTTGTAATGCAATGTTTTCAACAGGGAAATATAAACAGCATTTGTCAAAATTTCCCTTAACCCCCCACCCCCTTATCAACAACACATGGATCAGCATTAGTTAGCAGAGTACAAATACATGGGTGAAGTAATCATACAAAATAAACACACACAAAAAAAGAAAGAAACAAAAAAGAAAAAGAAACACCTATTTACAAAGCAGCCCTTGTGTGTATTGCCAGAGTGAAGCCCTAGCATGTGATGGATCCTTTATCTATGGTAATATACGATATGGTACAACTACAGTGCAACGCAAATAGTAAATATAAGATAAAGTGAAAAGTAATAGTAAATAGTTTAGTCAATAAAATAAACAAACAGTATACAGCAAATACAATTGTAATGAAAAGGCTATATAAAATATAGGCTATAAAATAAAATGACACAACCCTGTCTATTTTTGTTAAATTTTAGTTGTATTGATCAGTAATAGACACTATAACAGTATAAGTAGCCTAAAAGGTATAAGAAGTTATACAAGACAAGAAATAAAGTAAACGATTCAGACAAACATACAGCAGGATACAAAGTTAAAATACACTGTAAAAAAAAAACCGTATTTTTTACGGAATAATGCTGGCAACTTTGGTTGCCAGACAATTCCGTAAAAAATACATTAAAACTGTAATCACCTTTACAGAGCAGCATGTAAGTTTTACATTTTAAACTGGTATATTTAACAATGGATTTCAGCAATATTGACATGGCCATGAAGTTATTTAACAAATTCCTTCAGTAAGAATTACATTCAACCAGTTTTTTTAACATAAAATCCCATTTGATTTCACTAAAAAAAAATATGATATTAACGTTATTTCACTGTGAAATATTCATTGTGTAACCATTTTTTTTGCTGAATTTGTACACTCAAAAAAATGACTCTGGTTGAACATGATTTAATCATGGACAGTGGTTCCACGTGATTGATTCAAGTTATTCGAGCACGACTGAATCAAGTTATTTGAGTTAAAATAACATACAATCAACCTAAATATAGCTTTTCTTTTAATACATAAAATGTTGGCAGTCTAAAATGGTACTGATTGCATCACTAGCAAACCCATTGGAGTTGCTTTTAAAGCAACTTGAATTCTTAGCATGTCCTCCACTGAAGCACATGCTCGACACTTTACCACAATGGTAACTCACCCATAAACACCTACATATAAGAAGTATTTTAAAATACCAACATAATAGAATATTAAACATTAACAAGTCTCCCTATTTTCTCATCTTGCTTACATTTTTTTTTATCAAAGAACACTGGTACAAAGCAATTACGACAGACCAGGAGGGTATTCTTAAGTATTTATTGAGATACAACATTTACTTCACAAAACATTTTCAGGCAAAATAAGTGGGCTTTATAGTAAAAAATAAATAAAATAACATTAAAATAAAATTATCAGACTTTTTCACCAAATAAGTGAAAACTGCACAAACAAGGCTTCAAATGCTTCAAATTTCCATTTTAAAATGGTAAAAATGTGTAAATATAAAATAATATTATAATAATAAAATAACTGAAACAAAGAGTGGACCATTTTTAAGTCAAATGTTTCCTCTAGATTCAACAGCACTTTATGAATGAACTTTGAGAAGTTAGTGTACTCTAAATAAGGGCACAAATAAGTGCAAAAAACAGCAGCAGTGCACTGACCAAGACTTGGTAGACATCACCACCTTATCTTCAATCAAAACATCCAGTGAGTTTAAAGACAACGTTCCTCCTCACCAGCAATGATGGTGACTGCTGCACCTGGTCAAACTCCTTACATTTCTCCTTACAAACTCCTTTTTCTAAATGCATTGAAAGAAAAAAAAGAAAGTGTTAGTGTATGTCACCACATATCATAAAAAACGACCCTTGTGAGGATAGACATTTAAATTTTCATAAATTAAAATAAAGACATGAAGGATCAGAGTAGTGTTTATTCAGTATAGGGTTTGTGCCCATTTAAAACCCTGTAGTACTTTTTTTTACAACACATCTTCCAGAGATGTTTGTCAGAAGGATTTTATTGGGAAAAAATGTCAGGGGTTTATCGGTTGAATGTTCTAGAGCTTAAAAAAAATGGCATTAATAAAATGTAATTTGGCATCAGTCGGTTCTTTATTACAAAGTAGAAAGTAAAGTGGTACTTAAAAGGGATAGTTCACCCCAAAATAAAAATTCTGTCGTCATCATTCACTCACTACCACATCATACCAAACACAAGAATCTTGTTCAGCTTTGGAACAATTATTTTATTTTATATATATATATATACATATATATGTCATGGACCATCCATCAAAAGTCTATAGACAATCAATATTTAGCTTCAAGAAGTACATAAAGATATAGCTAATCCATATGAATAAAGCAGTTTTATACAAGCCATCCAAAGGATAAAATATGACAAAAAGTATGAAATATATTATTTATTTATTTATTTTTCTTAAGATGAACAAAATTATGGTTTTGGAACATGAGGGTGAGTAAATCATGACAATTTTCATTTTATTTTTAGGTGCACTATCCAAGTCATGCATTTATTCTAATGACATAATGATTTATGCTAAAAGGATAAAGTATTCCTAAGTAAATATAATGTAGTCCTGACATGTGTCCTACCTTGTGTGTCTTGAAATCATCAGCTGACTCTTCCTTTGAGATAGTAGACATGTCAGGATCGTAGTTCTAATGACATCAATGCCATTTTTGTACTTGAAGGCAAAACACAAAATTATGGTAATGTAACTCAATTAAGCAACATTTATTGAGTTTATTTTTATGATTCATAAGACAACTTTCAATGACTGCAAACCTAGCATTAGCAATTACCTGACACCTTTACAAAATCCAAGGCAAACTTCAGGATAAGTGGAAATATAACACAAATTATATATTTTTTTTTATCCATATTAAGAAAGTATGCTATAGCTGGAATATTCAAGACATCACTGGTATTCTTCTGAAGTAATACAAAGATGTTACTCTAAATCATAGACAGACTGAAATTTAAGTTGAAATGCCATTCAACTTATACCCTCTGCCATTATGGTCTAAATAAAAGGGGGGGGGGGGGGGGGGGGGCCTTAAGCCCCTGCCCCTTTTGTCTCAAAATGTATTGTGTCCTTTTCTGATAATTGTAAATAATTATTACTATTATTATTATAAATATTATAATAAATAACAATACACTTACACACCCTTGCCACTAACAATAATAATACAAACAAATATTATATAAAAAAAATCTTTTGCGGAGAAGTGGTAGGCGGAGTTTCCTTTGCAGCGCCTCGTACGCATTTAACGGTTCTGGTACGCACTACGCAGCAGTTCGCGCAAGTCTTCAAACGAGCAGCAGGTAACGTTAAAGCTAACACGGAAAATTACATTTATCCTACCATCACCATGCTACTCTAAAAGTTGCGGCAGCATGCGAGTTATTCTTAACTATAATAAATGTATAACTCGATTTCAGACGCATTCTGAGTGACAATGTCATTCATTTTTATCCAAGGAATAAAAGTGCAAGGGGAAATACATCTAAGTTAGTTAAATGAAATCTTAAGTCCATGTCCAACTCTAAATTGTAAGGAACTTATATCTTTGATTTCATAGTAACGCTTTACAATAAGGTTCATTTGTTCATTACTCACGTATGAACTAGCATGAACTAACCATGAGCAACATTGTTTATTCATGTTGTGTCACAGTCAGTGCATTAACTAATGATAACAAATACAACTTTTGATTTTAATGTTTTAGTAAATGCTGAAATTAATATTAACTAAGATTAATAAATGCTGTAGAAGTGCAGTTCATTATTAGCTAATGTTAACTAATTTAACTAATGAAACCTTATTGTAAAGTGTTACTGATTCATGATAGCTAACACTGTCTTTCATACATATAATACATACATTAAATTTACAACATCAACAAAACTAAAAATTAATTTTCCATAATTACCTTCTTGATTCTCACTGTTTTGTTTGGTAAAGTAAATAATATTTAGCAATATTATCAATTTCCCTATTTTCATTTGATGTGTTATGCATTCTAATAATTGTATCAACATATTTTCTTAGAATGCCAAGGAAAGAAAGAATAAAAACAAAAAAAATCAATGAACTTTCTGATGCAGCCAAAGGAAGCATCCCTCTTACAAGAGAGAATAAAATGCAGGTACTGTTAAATTAAATTTAAAAAAAATGTAGTGCCCTTTTTGGTCCCTCCTCCGCCCCTGCCCCTGAGGAGGTCTGTGCACGCCACTGTCGTACAACACTAAAAACAATCAGTGAATTTTACTTAACTTACTTCGTTTTAGGCTCATAGTATTGCATCATCTTGTTGACATTGATATCACACCATCCCGTTGCCTTTACTCTGAAAATATTTATTTCAAAAGCATGAAAACAACCTTGTTAGTGTGGGTTTCAAATTAGAAAACGTGAGAAGCAAATAACAGTCTAAAATGTTAACTAATGTTAGCAAAACAGCCATCATCATCGGTCCTCGAGCCACTTGTTCACCGAGACTTCGGCTGCTTTAGGCCTAAACTTAATGTAATAAGCATCCCATGGATATGGCAAGCTAGATAAAATTGACAAAACAGGTCATAAAACGATTAACAAAATGTATAACATTGTAATAGTGAACGGGTGGGTTTGCGTTAAGTTACCTGTTGTAACTGTTGTAAAATTTTCTTGACCGTTAACGCTAGCCGTCCTTACGTGGTGTGAATGACGGTTAGAGATGTGGAAGATGGTCCGTCTGTCAGCCGTCTCTGTTTTAAAATAATAATAAAAAATGCCGGAACTTGTTTGTCCGTGTCCAACTGTGAGAAAGCACACAAAATATTTATTAATTTCCCACTGACAAACTGTGGAGTAAAACGCTGCATATTCAACACTTACCGCTGATAAGTTAACTGTCTTTGATGTAACTTAGCTGCTAATGGCGCGTTGGCTCCGCTTCCTTGCTAGCTAACGTTAACGTTACGTACATTAGCGTTACTGGTATGGTTAACCTTCAGATAGAGAAGTACGACAATAAGACATAAAACGTTAAAATGTGCTTTAAATGGGGATAAAGAAGTTCGAAATGCTTACCTGTTATTTTTCTTGACCGTTAGCCGTCCTGCTGTGTGACCCGTCGAGTGATGTGAGCGCGCAGTGGGGGATGGGAGGCTGGGCAAACGACTGCCTGAGAGAAAATGCGCGCGTTTTTTTTTTGCTTCTTGTGAAACACTCCTGAGTCCTGGATAATATTTTGCCATTAGTAAAAGTAGTTAAGGCTTAATGAATGCTTAATATGAAATAGATTTATGTATTTACTATTGTTTATGTTTTTATTTGATTAGCTTTTAGTTATAAAAGAAAACGGCATAATAAAATGAGCCCTTATGCTATAGCCTACAAACGTAATTTCTCAGAGAAAATTATTTAAAAAAAAATTAGAAA
This sequence comes from Tiaroga cobitis, assembly GCA_030578255.1. Classification (NCBI taxonomy): domain Eukaryota; kingdom Metazoa; phylum Chordata; class Actinopteri; order Cypriniformes; family Leuciscidae; genus Tiaroga; species Tiaroga cobitis. The sequence goes on from CM060598.1 coordinate 26,175,622, forward strand.
TCATGGAGTAAGTTAAGACATTTTTTTATATATATATATAAAATATAAATAGCCAAAATATAAAATTATGAAACTTCACTTTGCCCTCAGCCAAAACGATTTGCCAGGGAACAAATGATAGATTAATGAGACCAAAGATCGCCCGTTATATACACAAGACGAATTATATCTCATGTTTAACCACTAAAATAGAGACATCAGAGCCAGCGGCAAACGTCAGAAGCACTGGCCGAGGTACGGCTGTTCTCGGCGGGGTACATGAGCACTGAGCGCCCGGTGAAAGACTGGATATCACAACTCCGAAAACGTCACATCAATTTTTTAAATAGGCGCTATCTTTATAAATAAACCACAGATTTGACATTTAAACAACTACATTGGCGACCGAAAAACTATTAAAACGACATTTCGTGACACAATAACAGTAGTATTTTTAAATGTCGCGGCTTTTCTCGTCTGTCTATGCGCGCTGACCCTGGTCGACGAGAGAACCCGCATGAGAGATGTGACGCAGGACGTAACCCCGCCCCCCGGGCAAGATGCCCCAAAATTTATGAATCCCTATCCACCTGTTTCCGGGGGGCGCTACTGTAAAAAATAAAGTGGGTGCAACTTCCGGTCAGGCGGCGGAAGTACCATACCAATGGTATTTTGTGTGCTATTTAGCGAAGAGGCTAGGTGTTTTTCAGATAATATTTTACTATTTAAAATAAGTCGCAAACCTTTATGAGAGATGTCGTTACGGAGCTCAGGTACAACATGTGCTGTTCGCGGTTGTACATAGGCCTATAACCGGACTAAACTAATTCAGTGGCAAATTGTATTATCCAACAATCTTGGACTAAAGATTTTAAGTGAAGGCTACTGTGAAGCAACATATTCAGAACATGAATGCCACACAGTAAACATTTCATAGTATATCTAATATAGGCTATAAATATATTTCTCAGGTCTGTAAGGCAAGTAGACGCTGAGTTTCGGTTCATTTATGAGACGAGCTGCAGTTCAGGCGCCAGCGCCTCCGTGCCTTGATTATTGTCTGCTATATTTACCGGCCGCTACTTATTATTTATTAAATCCAGGTAAATTGTTGATGAAACATTGATTGAAATTAAGATACAATTAATACAAAACGAAATTAACTTTAAATAAAGGCTCAGTGCTTTCAAAAAGTTAAAGTTTTTTTTTGTGTCACCCTCCCTCGTGTATTTCCCTCGTATTAAATACAAAATGCATGTGCTATATATTTCTAATGTCTGGACTCCTTGATTGATATGATATGTATATAAACCGAGGTTTCAATAGCCTAAATGCATTTTCGGAGAATTTATATTTTGACTGCAAATGTCACGTCCATAATGCTGGAATCGCCCAATTTTAAATAATTTATCCTCAACTAGTTTTGTGGTGTAGGTCTACAAATTTTATAATGTTAACTTCAAATAATACAAATAGTAAAGATATGGTAGCTATATTGGATCTGGACGGGAAGGATATCTCTGGGAGTGGGAAGGGCGTATCGTGATTCTGCCTTCCCTGACCGCGACACAGGTCCGTGGATCTAAGTATCGCGATTTCGGTTTTATTTAACATGATTCTTTTTTATTACTATTTAGGAACACACAAGGGTCTCTGTTTAAAAAACGCCGACTCGCACCGGCAGTCCAGAGCACCGCAGCTAGGGTTGCCACCTATGTCTGATAAAAAACCGGGACATATCGTTGACCCGCGGTCAACGATAGGGGGGGGGGGGGGGGGGGGGGGGGGGGGGGGGGGGGGGTTCTTACATTCGCCTCTTTACATATCGATGACCCGCCCAACGGTGGGATCTTACATTCGCCTCTTTACATATCGATGACCCGCCCAACGGGGGAAGGCGATTACATGCGCTTCTTACATGCGCTTTTTGAGACACACATAGCACACACACCCAAGGCCTCTCGCTCTCTCCCTCCCTGTCGTGCGCGCGCAACAGTTTGAACATACATATTCACGTAGCCTTTCGAAAACCGGGACATTCAGTGTCCCGGGAGAATGCATAAATTTCCCGGGACAGGTGATTAAAAAGAAGGACAATCCCGGTAAAACCGGGACAGGTGGCAACCCTAACCGCAGCGCATATCTTCAAGTTTAGCCATAACCGAATGTCCAGTTTAACTGCCACAAGTTGATCTTGTAATAAAGAACTCATCGTGGAAAAACACGCTGTATTTTTGTATTTTCATTGCATTCGTAATTGATAAAAAGTTAAACAAATTAAATAATACATTTTAGTATAAATATTCATGATTAATCGATAGTCGAATGAATGAATGAATGAGTGTCACGTTTCGCTTGTTTACTTCGAACCGGAAGACGCACCCACTTTTGACGCAAGGCCTCATGGGACGTAGGAAACTTGTGGATAAGACAGGAGCATGCTTACATTTCAGGGGCTGTATGTTTTATATGTTTGCATTTTGATGATCTTTACATTTTACTCACATTATGCAATGAAACCAAGATCTGGTATTTGCTCTTTAGCATAGTGAGCGAATTCAAACTATTGAACAAATAAAGCACTTCTAATACACAGTGGCCCCAAAGTATATTTCGACATTGGAGCCACAATTAGAAATGCATTAAATGTGCAATTACTTTTAACCAACTGGTCCCAATGTTCTTTTTAATGGATGAAGTCAGTTCCCCTCAGGTTCACACAGATGTCCTAGCAGAGTTACCACAGGTGTAGTTCATCACATTAACTATGAACATGTTCCACAAATATCTGACTTCTTACATCCAGAAAGTGTCTGAATACTTTTTGTCCTAAAGGGATACTTCACCCAAAAATGTAAATTCTGTCATCATTTACCTATAAGACTACTGTGACAATTATCTCGATATTTGTTTTGTTTTTATTTATTTATTGGAGCTCATTGAGAAAAAAATAGGTCCAGCATTTCACTGAATAAAGTAACATGTTTGGAGTGACATGAGGGTGAATAAATTATGATAGATTTGTTTAAACAATTCACACTTGGTTTGATATTTTAGTGTTATTTAAGTATTACTTATACTAGAATTGTTTTTATTCATATTTTAATTAGCTTTTGTATTTTTAGTTTAATCTTAAGTTTAGTTTAAACATTTTTTTGTCATGCATTTGTCATTTTTATAAGTTTTTTTATACTTCTATATAGCTTTCATTGATTTATATTTCAGTTTTATTTTATAATTCAGCTTAAACTTATTTTGTTTCTAATTTGTGTCTAATGTGTATTTTATTTTATTTCAGCTTCATTTCAATCACAGAAAACAATTTTTAATAGTTTTAGTTTTAATTAACAATAACAACACTGCTAATGCAATGACATTCATGACGTTTTAAGTGTCCAAATACTTTTGGGGGCCACTGTAGGCACATATAGGGGACAAAGTGAGAGTAAATGGAGGTGGCGAGTCAATCCTCCTTGACTCAGTGTGAGCTCCTCAGCACCTGTTCCTCATTATGTCTCTGTCCCTGTGCCAGAATCAATACGGCAGGATGCTAGAAAACAATCTGACTGCCATTTGTGAATGGACAGGACATTAGCGAATTCCAAATTATTTACAAACATAAGCCTCTCCTCATTACTCTTCCTCCTGCCCATTCATGCTTGGGGCCCTCTGCATCTCAAGCTGAAAAAGCAAGTTTTTCCCTCCATCCATCCTAGCCTTGTGAAATCAGATGCCCTAATTTTATTTGGATTAGCAGAATATTGTGTTCACACAACACTTTCAAATACACATGAAAGCATTTAACTTTTTTCCCTAAACCTTCACACTCACGTCTCTCTCCCTCGCCCTTTAGATGACGTATATGTTTCCATAGATTACTCCATATTTGCTGGCAAAGACAGACTAGTTAAACAAAAGAGGGAAGCTTTCTTAGGGAGGGGACATCAGGGCTCCGCAGGGGTTGTAGAAACCTGGGAGAGAAATGGAAAAAAAAGTTGCGTGGCAATGTACCGTAAGTTTGTCATCTTTATAATAAACACATCTACATCACAGCAGTGTAAACATGTGGTTGGGATTGGAAAGCAGGGAGAGAGAAAGAGAATCGTTCAAGCAGAGTGAGTTCTGTATAAGCATTACGAGAGATCTTGGCCTTGGCTTGTGCTTCACAATCACTGGGGTAGAAATGTAAATACCGAAATAAATGATGCGAAATGAAATCAAAGTAAACAAAGTAATTATTCACATGCCATCCCCCCAATTGAAGAGCCCCTTTGTTTACCTATATGTGCCAAAATAGTTAGCCTTACTTATACAAAAAGTGATGAGGGGTGTTTATGCAGCATATTTAAATGAAAGCATAAGCTTTGTTCCTAAAACTAAAGAGTTTCGCTGGATACTCCAAATATGCAGCTCCCTTCTAAAACAGAATTCAAAGAGCATCCTAATCATATTACAACTGAGAAATTTCTCCAACTGATTCATAATTGTTTGAGATTCACATTAGCGATTCATAAGAGTCATGTGGAATTCTAGTCAGGTATGTTCCCCCTCAGTCGGTCAACTCAGTACAACACATGACTATGGGATATATCACGCTCTAGTGTCATCTGCTGAAGACACCTTAATTCACGCCTGAAAGACCAATGACGCATGCCGACGTTGGCGGGGCCACCTGCCCACAGCATATAAATGCAGCCGTATGCGTCATTCCCTTTATTCTTCATCTCTTCACTGTGCTGCTAGAATGCCATCACGCCACAGTTTTCATAGGAAAAACCCACGGTGGTGTTTCCTGTCGAAAGACACAGAGAAAAGTGTTTTAAAGCATAAAATTTAGCATTGCTAACAAAAGCTAATAAATCTAAAAACAAGAATTCTCGCCCCTGTCCAATGACATGTGGGTATTTATTGTCCGAAAAAGATACACATGAGCACTGTCCGGTGTGTTTGGCGATTGTCTATGCCAAGCTGGCTCTCTCCAGCCCCGGAGCATGTATAGACTGCCGGCAGCTTCGTTGCTCGACACTCGAGCGGCGTGTGGCGTTTGTTGAGCCGGTGCTCGATGGTATAGTGGACAGGCACGGTCCGCTTCTTTCCTCAGGTGATGTTCCAGATACAGCGCTAGCCGTTTTTGAGGAAGCCACAGGGACTTGGGGCGACCGTATGGAGGCCGGGGAGGTTATGGGTGATTTTAATAATGTTCCTCTGATAGCTCAGGGGTTTAATCAGGGATTGGAGTGTTCGGAGGAGGACTCTGTCTTGCTTGAAGCGGGCGAGGAATTCTTCGACGACAATTTTCAGCCGGAGGAGGTCACGGCTTCCCCCTCACCCTCCGAGGCGACAGGTAGAAATGAGTTTATGGAGGAGCCCTTCAATGAACTCTATCGGAGGGCGGCAGCAAAGCTGTCGGTGGAGTGCCCTGTCCCTCCCCCAATTAAAATAAGCTTGCTCTTCAGCGGGTTCTATTTGTCTCAGGTACAAACGGTGGTAAGGACGCGTCTGCCGCTTTACCCAGGCTGTATGGCAGAGCTTACAGCTTCATGATCGCAACCCATGTCTTCTCTTTCTCCGGGGCCGGGACTGAGTAAGTTCACCGACCTCGAAGGAGCAGAAGAAGCAGGGTTAATATCAGCTCCTCCAATGGAGCATTCGCTTGCGACATACCTGGGTCCAATGCAAAATAGTGGTTGAACTCCCATCGGGACGGTGTAGGTTCTCGTACAGACAACTTAGCAGGATTTATGGTGATCAGTCCTGCAAGGCTAGAGCCTTGAGCACTATGTCCTTCCTACAAACATATCAGGCTATTTGATTGGGTGAGGTAAGCGAGGGGAAGGGAAGAGGGAAGACTGTGTGACAAGCTCATGGTGGAGGTACGATCCACGGCTGATTACATACTGCGTACAACACGTTGCGCGTTGGTATCGTTAGGTCATGCGATGGCCAGTGCAGAGGTGGCTCAGTGGCATCTATGGTTGACTCTGGCAAACTTGCCTGAACGAGATTGGAATGCGTTCCTCGGCACACCAATCTCCACGACGGGTCTATTTGGAGAGGGTCTTGACTTGCGTTTCAAGTGTGATTTAAGAACTCAAAGAAACAGGCAGAATCTCTCAGGGGTTCAGTGCCTAGAAGGTTTACCAGACCAACACAGTCGGCTGCACAGCCAGGGTTTAGGTCATCTTCTCGACCGCCACCAGCTAAGAGGCCGGCTGCAGCAACAGCGCTGAGACCCAGCGCTTGGGAGACTGGGCGAGCGCACGCACAGCCTAAACAGCAGGCGGGGTCGGGAAAGAAAGGCCCGCCCCCAGCCATTTTTCTCCGCAGGAAGGAAGGGATGGCCAAATTCCTAGGTCGCGAACGAGGGAGGATCGTCGGCCCAGAGGAAGCCGCCTTCTTCTCTCAGTGAAAAAGAAACCCTGCAAAAGAGCGGGTTCAGCTTTAAGTTCATTTTCAATACAGAAACTTTGTGTTCAGCATACAATGCCTCATGTGTTGGTTTGTCAAAACAATCATACAATGCCTCATGTATTGATTTGTCAGAACAATCAAAATATTTTGGAACCACTAAACTCACAGATGAACCGTGTGTTGTCAGAGGGGGTAAATGCAGGGATATGCAATTCAGGTGGTTCCACAGGGAAAAATGGAGGAAGGGTTTTATCTAAGGGTTCATCTACGAGCTCTGGGATTTTTAATAAATCTCAAAAAGAGCTCCCTGGTTCCATGTCAGCGGATTTCATATCTCGGTTTAGAGATAGATTTGGTAGAGAACACAGCTATGCTGTCACTTCAAAGAGCCAAGTTTCTGTCAGGGACACAGTGGTGTCTTCCCCAATGCAGGGACCTGCTGTCCCAGGCAGGAGGACAGATTCTACACCCTCGGCCGGAACTGTGGCATCTATGGGCCTACCCGCTGAGAGGGAGAATCTAATGGCAGCAAGGATCCCAATTAATGTCATGGCCACGATACAGAGGGCTAGGGCACCTCAACTAGGGGGCTTTACGCATCAAAATGGCGCATATTTGAACAGTGGTGCGGACAAAAGTCATTATCGCCATGTCAATCCCCGATTGCGGGAATATTAACTTTTCTGCAGGAATTGTTCGAGGAAGGTTGCTCACATTCCACACTAAAAGTTTACTTAGCAGCCATTTCGTTCTGTCACGAGGGTGTTAATGGGGTCGCGCCGAGCAGCGATAAAGGGGCGAGGCGGCTGAAGCCCGTTACAAAGTTGATGGTACCATCATGGGAACTGAATGTGGTTTTGGAGGCTATGTGTGAATCTCCATTTGAGCCCTTAGAATCATTGAATCTAAGGATGCCGTCTTACAAAACAGCCCTGTTGCTGGCGCTGGCGTCAGCAAAGCGCGTTGGTAATCTCCATGCGCTGTCAGTGCATCCCTCATGCATCCAGCTTGCACTGGATGGGTCAAGAGTGGTCTTGCGTCCGAACGCGGCGTATACACCAAAAGTCATGTCAGGGGCATATAGTGCGCTCTCGTTCGAGCTGACCACTCTATCAAACCTCTTGCTTGACTCGGAGGAAGACAGGAGACTCCATGCGTTATGCTCTGTGCAAATTTTAAGCAGGTATATCGAGCAGACGCAGGCTGTGCGTTCATCCGACCAAATTTTTGTGTGTTTTGCCAACCCGGTTCGTGGGAAACCGCTATCCAAACAGCGTCTTTCACATTGGATCGTGGAGGCGATTTCAATTGTATACAAAAGTAAACGGTTAGCTCTGCTGGCAGGGGTACGAGCGCATTCTACAAGAGGTATGGCAACGTTACGGGCATTGTTTAGAGAGGTGTCGGTAGACGACATTTGTGCGGATGATAGTTGGGGATCACCGCACACATTTGTTCGGTTTTACCGACTAGATGTCCCTACTTTGACAATGGCTCGGTCCGTGCTTACTGCAAGGGCTTTAGACCAGGGGCCGTCACTCTCTTGAAAAAGGGTCATGTGGCGGTGCTGGTCCCTTACATTTAGTTCAGCGACTTGGCGGGGCGTGAATATAGGTCCCATAGTCATGTGTTGTACTGACTGAATGGGAACGTTGAGTTATGCATATAACTACTGTTCCCATAAGGAGGGAAACGAGGTACAACACCTCTGGGCCCTGCGCAGTTGGAGGCCCGGTGAAGATGCGTCATTGGCCTTTCAGGTGTGAATTAAGGTGTCTTCAGCAGATGGCGCTAGATATCCCATAGTCATGTGTTGTACCTCGTTTCCCTCCTTATGGGAACAGTAGTTATGTGCATAACTCATCGTTTTGATTCACTATGAACCGGCTAATATCTTTTGCGCAGAAATCGTACTGTTCAGTGTTCACGCCGGGGTTGGGGATTTTACTGATAAATCCTCATGTCATGTCTGTTTTCTATTAGCTGCTTAGAATCACTATTGTGAATGAATCACTATTGATCTAATCTGTGAAATGGGTTTGCAAAAAGGTTTGAGATTGAGTTTGTGGTTTGATTCATTTGGATAGTTATGCACTTAATCGTTTGCAGCGGTTTCTCACACCGTAATGGGATACTTTTTTTAAAGACAGAAAACCAAAATAGCTTTTAGGCTATATTTACCTACAGTCGATTGTATCTATGAAACTAAGCCCGCAAATGTCTTCTATTATTCGTGTGTCAGCGATGAAGTGGCTCTCTATTGTGCGTGCAGCTTGTGAAAGAGCAGCACACTCTAGACAATTTATATCAATAAATCCAAAACAATATTAAAATATACGGGGACACTTTTTGATGGGGAGACTTTACCCCAGTACTTTCATGTCGATATGAAACTGCTGTGATAGTCTTTTCTTACCTGTGAAACGGCTTCTCAAACAAAACAAAATGTTGGACAAGACTTGATTTTGCTCATCGGGAATTGATTGGATCATTGTGGTTTGCTATTACTGTGATCTTATGTGAGTGACAGGTTATCCCGCCCTCACCAGTTAACACGTCATCAGAGAAGAGGGATGTCATTGCAAGAGGGAGGGGAAGTTATTTTAATTATAGATTACGAGGGCACGTTACTTTTTAAAAACTATGATGTGCACTAATAATTCATTTATAATAAAAACTGCAATATTCCATGTCATGGTGACTTGAAAGGCTAGAATTTCAGTATTAACACACTACTCGCACTTTATACTACAAAACGGCATAAAATAGTGCATATGCAAGCACTATGCAAGTAGGCTATGCAAATTTGGACACACCTGAAGTTTAGCATTGTGTGTTTTTGATTGAAAAAGAACCAAATTATATTGGTCATCTTTAGGATTGGCTAGCACTAGTCACGTTGTATGTTTTGATTCACTAAACTTCCCCTCCCTCTTGCAGCAACATCTCTTCTCTTCTCTGATGACGTGTTTACTGGTGTGAGGGTGGGACAACCTGTCACTCACATCAGATCACTGCAATAGCAAACCACAACCATCCAACAATCCAAATAATTCCCAATGGACAAAATGAAGTACCGCACTACATGTTTTCTTGTTCGAGAAGCTGCTTATATCACAATAGGGACGAAAAGACTATTGCAACTTCAGTTTCATGTCGACTTTAACCCATTTCCAAACATAAAATGTCTTTGTTATCACTGATTTTACTACCACATGGTCCATGTGTGTTGGGAATAGTTACCACATATGGTTGCTGAAACAAATGAATTCATTTGCTTTAATCGCCACCAGCATACATCACTAGACATACAATGGCTGTTTTGTCCTTCACCCCTGCCAGTTTTTTTTTTAGTTTAGCTGGTTTTTTTTTTTGAGGATATATGTTATTCCATCACTCTCTGGCACTGGATAACTGCACTTAAGCCTCCAAGCCATGTTAGACTTGATTTTGCTCCGTGCTGATGGCAGCAGTCACTGAAACGTAACGCTCCTCTGGGTGTTACCATTCAAATGTCAGCCTGCCATTGCTGATCACTTGTTCAACAGCTCCCAACACTGGAAAATAAACACCTTTTTCATTTTCTTCTTCTACTGTCTGATTTTTTTTTAGTCTTGTTTTTTTGGGGTGGGAGGGGTGATGAGATGTGTGATTTCAGGGCCTCTGAATTCCTCCATTAATGACTCCCAGCTTTCCAGCTCTGAGAGGCTAGAGAGAGGGACTGCAGCTCTGATACTGATAGACCTGCTAAATGCTTCTCACACACAAACACGGACACTCTGCCGGGGTGGAGAACCAATATGGATGTCAGCTTGCTGATTGTAACATTTTTACTTAGAAAAGAAGAGTACTTTTCAAAGATAAAATATTTTAAAATGATGTACACTCACATGAGATGATTCCAGTCACATCAGAGGCTAAATAAAGGCTGTTTTAGTGCGCGTAATTTTGAAACACTTGTAGAATAGAATTAATCCTGGCTGACTGCAAATGGTGTATTACAGTTTTTCTGAATTGCTAAAACACATTTCTTGAAACCATCACTCACTTTCTCAAAACCTTAAACACAAAACCACATTTTCAAACCACATTCAGAGAACCTCTGACTCTTCTGGCAAAATCAAACAATGGCCTCAAAACCATTTTATCTGTGCTCAAAATCAAACAATGGTTTCAGATCATACAAGTCAATATTATAAACACTACAGATCATTAGACACTACATCAAAAAATGGAGAACATAATCCAAAGCATGCAGTTACAGGGAAAAAAAAAGTATATTGTAACAAAGGGACTACAGCTCTGATACTGATAGACTGATACTGAAGCTAAATGCTTCTCACACAAACACGGACACTCTGCCGGGGTGGAGAACCAATATGACAACCAACCAAAAGACAACTTACAGTAGGAAGGTGAATAAATTGTATATGCACTGCAAGTATAGTATTGTACTGAATATTGTATTGAATGTCTATATATTCAGCACTTGCATATTTTGAAAATACAGTGACCCAAATGTAAAAAACTCGAAATGAAAAGCACTTTACAGTACACTCAGAAGAGTTGTGCAACTGCAAAATCAAGGTCAGTGAGAGAGATTTATTCTGCTTCAGCATCATGTCTTCATGTTGGGTCCGGCCGGAGGACTTTGTCCACATCACAGACAATGTTTTCTCTGAAGGCAAAGGGAAAAACCCTAAAGCCAGATCCGGCCTTGACAACATTCTCCACACCTTGCTCTTTCTCATCCTCATCCTCTTTGTTCACCAACTCTTAATGTATACACATACTCTTCCTCCTCTCCCTCTTGTTTCCATCCATTGTTGGTATCAACATTCAGTGCAACATTTTAAAGTCAATTTTGGCACTCTGAACCGACTTGTACTGTATTATGTACAGTTGGTTTGGTCACATCATTAGAAATAAGTGTGAACAATTTTGAGTCGGTGTGTGTAAACGATGACAACTGTGTTGTAGTTGTGTTTAACTTTTGCCTGCCTGTGTTGAGCGTTTTAAAACATAAGTGCATCACAGTGCGAAATGTGTTTTAGTGAGTGAGAATATGTTTAGAGTTTTGCAAAAAGAGTGCATGAGATTTGCAAACAGTGTTTTAACTACCTGAATTTGTTTAACGTTTTACAGAAAGAGTGATTTATTTGACAAAGTGGTTTAGGCTATAAAGAATTTGGTTCAGAAAATGGGATTTAGTGTTTTAGCAATTCAGAAAAACTGTAATACTATCAATTTCAACAATTTCTAAAAACGTAGAAATTCAAATATTTAAATGTATATATTTTTTAAATATATCTATTGCTGTGATCTGATGCGAGTGACAGGTTTTCCTGCCCTCGCGCCAGTAAACACGTCATCAGAGAAGAGATGAGGAGAGGAGAGGAGAGGAGAGGAGAGGAGAGGAGAGGAGAGGAGAGGAGAGGAGAGGAGAGGAGAGGAGAGGAGAGGAGAGGAGAAGAGAAGAGAACCCTGTGGGCACTCAGTTTTTTCTGTCATTTGGCTATTATCTCAGGTTATATAGGATGAAGACAGAATTGGCTATATGTCTCGACAACAAATGCCAGGCCAAGACATATTTGCCTGTATGTTCTATGGCGGGTTGAGTTATGAGGTTTGACTGACAGTTTGAGGATCCAATGGAGTTACAAGCTTCAGTTTCGAGCTCGTGTTAATATGTTTTTAATTGGTTAAATATTTGCAAAACACACAGACAGACGTAAACGGTGACCTATAGTAATGATTTATGGAAAAACGAAAAGATACAAGGTTTCTGCCCGCTGTTTTAATTTTAGATTTTCTTATAGTGATCTACCATTAGAGAGAATTTTAAGAAGAATTTATAAAATATATTATTTCTCCTCATTGTAATAGCCCCTCGTCCCAACCCCCCGCCCCCATGCATAAATCTGGCCCTGGATGACCCATCCTTCAATAACAACCCCTTTGCAAAAATCAGATGATGTCACAAGGTCATAGTTTTCATAATGAGCCATTTTTTTGCAGTTTAGTGTCAAAAAAGTTGAATAATTAACAGATTTATTTCAACTGAAAAGCAGATTTCGCAAAAAATGTTAATGAACCAAGTCCAGCCAAAGTTCGATTTCTGAGTCTAGATCACATCACATGTTAGAATGTCAGTCCTGATAGGCTCGTAGGAGACATAGGTTGTGCTCCTGTTGGCTCTAAAAGCAAGTACACCGACCACAGTGTATTCAAGAGAGCAAGTCGCTGCAGTGTATCAAAGGTTACAGTAGATTGAAACAAGCTTGGCAACTATAACGTATGAATAATAAATGGCTGCCACCCATGCAGCAGTTAGAAGGGGGCAGCCTGAATCAGTTTCCATCACTCTGTTTTTAAGGCCATATGCCCCTTTTCATTACTTAGAGCACACCAGCTGTATTGTAACTACAACCAATTTCCTTGCAGTCTATAAAACTGTCAATCAGAATCATACAAGAGAGCCGAGCACAGAGTCGAGTATGACTGCCTGAACGGGGGGAGACTGAATCTGTAGCCAGATGTCAGCAAGTCGAAATCCTGTGCGCGAGATAATCTTGTCGGATTTTTAATGTAAAGTTCAGGCAAATTGATTAGGCCTTTTGATTGTACGTTTGAAATGTACAGAGGCTAGGTCAGTGAATTGTTCTTTCTTTTCTTAGACTCGCACAGCATTACCAACAACAGCTCGGATGGCTTGGTGAAATCAATCAGGTTTGTTAGTTTAAGGCCCATATGTGAGGAAATGTATAATGACTGGGTGTTAGGTGACGAAACTGCTAATGCTCCATGCAACATTTGACTCGTGAAGGTCACAAGGTTACGCTAAAGAAATAGTCACGGGTGTAGCTACATTTTAAAGAATCATTTATTAAATGTATAGCAAAGAGACAAATAAGTTATAATATTTTTATTTGTTAGAATTCTATCAGTGTTTGAACATTATTATTTAGAGAGCTAGTACATTTGTTCTACTTTCATGGCTAGCTTTTCACAAAACCCAAAAACAGTCTTCAGATTGGACTCACTCTCGTCTATATAACACTGTAACAGGGGAACTTTAGTTGTCAGAGAACAAGTTAGCAATGAAAGTGTGCATCTTAATGTCTTCTCAGTTATGTTCTCACAAAAATGGTAGCATTACATATAAACTCTTTAAAAATATACTTCTGTCAAATAACTTGACAACTACTATGTACACTACAAAAATAAATTTTCATATAAATAAATTATATGGCATACATTTATCTTTGTAACTGAAAACGACATACATCCACGCCAAAACAATGGGAACAAATGGCAGTCTGTAAAAAAAACATTATTTTTTCCTTTTAAAATCCTCTAAGAGCTATGATGAATCTGTAAGGTAAATGTTATATACTCTTTTTTCCTATTTAACATTAGTAAGCACTTTATACAGATCAAAATCCATTATTGTAACAAAGAAACTGTAATAATAGTGTTTTCCGACAGACGTAAAAATCCCTGCATTGTTAAGAACTGGCATTATGACCATTATTGAACAAAACATCTTATTATACAAAAATATAAATATTGCAAAACAACTGTAACAAAAAAAAAAAAAAAAAAAATAGAATATATATATATATATATTTATATATATATAAACATTACAATAGTTGCCAGCCATGATTTTCTCCCATTTCTGCCAATGTGACTTTTAGGAGAACACAAACACAACAAACGAACAAACAAACAACACAGAACAGCTCTCAAAGTCTTTGTCAAGAACAAACATGTTTGACAGGAAGTCAATCTGGACGAGGGGGTCGCAGCAAACACAAACACACTGTTAAAGACGCACATGCCAGCTTCAGAGCCATGGAGGAGTGGTGGCTCCATGACCCTTGACCCTTAAAGCACTCGCATGCACCATTTGGCAGTTGAGGGGGGAACGTCCAATTAGTGTCACAGCGTTATGTTGTGGATTTTTATAAGGTGAGGTCAGCGCAGAGAACTGCTCGTGCTAAATTAGGGCCAGTAGTTGTGGTTTGTCATTGAGGAGGTCAAAAACCATCGTCATGATCGGCCGTTATGTGACGCACACCTTGAGATTGCTCGTTAGCATAGCTTATTAAAACAAAAACAAAAAGACCAAAAAAGTTACGTCACCAGAAACAGAGCGGATATTGTTTTAACAGTAATGTTTTAGCTTAAACCATGATTGAACAGAAATAATGCCGTACCGTAAAAACAAACAAAAAAACGCTACAATGAGAACCCGAAATAACCGTCACATTACATTACCTTAGTAATGTAAAGTTGGAGTCATGAGTCAAATTTAGGGTGGCCGCATATGACCGTTTTACAGTAAATAACTGGAATATGAAGAGAATACAAGAGACCAGAGAGAGTTCCAGTACAGAGGACAGAAAAACAGAGGCACAGTCACCCAACAATCACTCGTTTCCTTCTTCATTTCTGCTCAGCTAAATTCTCACGCATAGCGTGTTTCAATGTTAAACAGTATTTGTTTTTTTGTTTTTTTCAACTACCACAGGTTTGTGATAAGCAAATTAAAAAGCATAAACTCTAACGCTTCAATATACACAAAACGCAAACATCCGCACGCACGCTTAAACATCTGATGCTTGTCGGCAAACAACTGGATATTAATGTAAAGTTCGACGTGTTCTAGCATATGTCTGAACAAATATCATTTCCCTGAATGTGTCCTCTGAAAGTGAAAGTATCTGTGCAGTTTTGTACTGGTGTTCTGAACAGAAGTGTACCGTAAGTGCAATTGAACTGCCACAAAATCATTCAACATATAATGTTAGGCCACTTAGTGTTTGTTCTTGTTAGTTAATATGCATCTGAGGGGTCTAGGGGGCCTGACGTGGACCAAAATATTCATACATGCACACATACACAACAACAAAAAACTGTACATTTTCATACTTTCACACGCACAGTTCTATAAAATTAGAGAAAATAATTGCATAGCATTATACAAACATTACAACAATATCATAAGCAGCAACGACTGTATGCTGAAATGTTTGTCAAGAATGAAGTTTCCTTATGGCACAGATACCCAAATGATGGGTGGGCACTTGGAACACACAAGTCTGACGATCCCGGTCAAATTATAGCTACTCTCATTCATTATTTACATTTGTGTACGCATAAATACTTAGAAATATCTAACAATAATACACCAGGGTTATACAGTAACAGAGTCAAGCACCGAAATGGCGCCGCTGGTCAAAGTGTCCCCGCCATGCAGCACCATGTATTCATGCCACGCTGGCAGACAGATGTCTCATCTTTGGCTGTTTGAGCTTCAACATTCAACCACTGTGAAGACAAAGTAGGGGAAAAAACAGGTTTAATAGCAGTTAAATATGAATTCATAATAACAGATAAGATACCTGGTTAAGTCCATATAATTGAATCAGATAGAAAGGTGTTATTATTAGTAATCGTTTGTATTAGGACTGTCAATTTAATTGTCTAATTATATTATAAACAATTATGTGCTAAATAAGTAATGCAATTACAAAAACGCATTTTGGTATATGTAATTTCATTAAACAATTAAAAAAAAGAAATGTTTAATGCTTTTTTAAAGGAGTCTCTTATGCTCAAGGCTACATTTATTTGATCAAAAATACAGTAAAACAGTAATATTGTGAAATATTACTACAATTTAAAATAACTTTTCTATTTGAATATATTTTCAAATGTAATTTATTCCTGTGATCAAAGCTGAATTTTCAGCATCATTACTCCAGTCTTCAGAGTCACATGATCCTTTAGAAATCATTCTAAGATGATGATTTGCTGCTTGAGAAACTTTTCTTCTAATCAATGTTGAAAAACGCGACTATAAGCCAAGAAGATATTCAAATATAAACACTAACTGTAACACTTTACAATTAGGTTCCATTTGTTAACATTAGTTAACGATATTAGTAAACATGAACTAACGATGAAAAATACTTCTTAGTTAAATGTTAATTTCAGCATTTACTAATACATTATTAAAATGAAAAGATGTATCTGTTTATATTATTTAACGGTCCTGAGCTAAAATGAACTAACATGAACAATTGTATTTTTATTAACTAACATTAACAAAGATGAATAATTACTGTAATAAACGTATTTTTCATTGTTAGTTAATGCATTAATGGAAATTATTGTAAAGTGTTACCACATTAAGATCATAGTTTTCTGTAAAGCTTCTTTTTAAAAACACTATACAAATAGAACTGGCTTGACTTAATATTTTTGTGGAAGCTGTGATTAATTTTTTGAGAATTCTTTGATGAATAGAACGCTCAAAAGAACAGTATTTACACTACCGTTCAAAAGTTTGGTGTCAGTTAATTGAAAAAAAAGGGAAAGAAATTAATACTGTTATTCAGTAATACTGTTCTTTTGAGCTTTCTTCATCAAATAATCCTGAAAAAAAATTATCACGGTTATAATATAGTATTATATATGGATTTTAGTTACATTTAGTTTTAATTAATATAAACTTAAACCTTAATTCATACATTATAAATATTAATATTATTACATTTTATTAAACATTTGAACAAACTGACAGTCCTATTTATTCATAGAGTGCATACAACTGCTGATTTGATGTGGACCGCTTTACTTGAAGCTCCCCAACTAACCTCAGCTGGAGGGTCTTGTGTGGCAGACATTGGGAGTGTCATATTCTAGATCATGCAGCTCCATGCCCTCCGCTTTTGAGCTGTTGTTGCTCTCGTCAAAGGGCACGTGAGGGTCGGTGAAGAGAGGGTCAGTGTAGACATCTTCTGAAGTGTGATAGCTGTCATTGGAGGGGTGGGACGGGTAGGTAGAGCTCTGGCCGGGCATCCCCGAATGAACGGCGACCGTCACCGAGGCCGAGGCCGTCACCGTTGTGATGGGCTGACCATAGGCAGGGCCTGTGGACGGCTGGGAAGGGTGAGAGTAAGGGTTGTGGGAACGGGGGCGATGGGCCCCTGAACGTTCCCGGTGGTTGGGGCCTGAACGGCCTCCTGGCTCAGGAGCGGTTTCAAAAGCATCCATGCGCGGCCTGTGAGGGGGAGGCGGGTGTCCGCTCCCAAAATCCCTCTTAGGGTCCCTGCTACAGTATCGCTTTGACGACTGAGGTCCAGCATCCTGAGAACTGGGCAGATGGGTAGACCTGTAATGCCGCTGTGGTTGCTGCAGTCTAGAGTCATCCTGTGGAAAACATTGTAACAACGTTACTTCATTGTTTTTATGTGAAATTTATAGTGATATAAACACTCTACTCACTGAGTAAGAAGGACACATTGGCAATTCAACTTGACGACTGCCTTGTCGTCCCCCTGTGGCGATCTGCACCTCTTCCAGTCTGGCTAATCGCCCCCTGTTGGGCTGGAGGTCATATTGCTGAAGCTCTTGGCTAATGCCAGACACAGTAGTGTTGGAACCGTATTCTGAGTCTGAGGAGTCTGAACCTGCTCCAGGGGTCGTGTGACTGGGCCGCATGGTGAAGCGGACCACCTGTGGGGGAGGCTCTGGAGACGGGGTGGGCAGCCGGCTTCGTCCGTCCGCTGGAGATACCTGAAAGTGTATTGGCCATGAAATTAAAAGAGAAGTTGAGAAGTTGCTCTAGAAGTTGCTCTGAGAAGTTGCTCTATCTAAAATTTGTGGATGTCCTGTGATATTTGAAATATTTAACATCATCGCCGCATAGTTTTGAATATTTACAGTGGCTCAGATTAGCCACGCTTAAAAATGCTGATAACAGATAAATGGCAGATATTAAAATGATATGCTATTTTGTCTAAATAAATTTAAATTAAACTACAATCAAGCATTTTTAATGCTGCAAGTGAATTTAGGCATCAAAGCATTATAATGTACAGTATAAGAAAGATTACATTAAACACTGTTTTTAAAACATGAGTGTTTTTAAAATTGAACACTGTAAAGCCTGACATATGAAATAAGTAAAAAAATCTTTTTTTAAATGGAACAGTTTATTGAACTTTTAGGCAAAATATTACAAAAATGTAAATAAATAAAAAACTTTTGAATATTTGTTTTTTTGTTCATATTTGATACATCAAGCTTTTATAGCTCATATTGTATGATATAGAAAAATATGGAGCTCATCCTCAAGGACTAAAAACCACCCCAATTTTATTCAGAGGCTCAAACTGAGCTAAAATATGGAATTTGGAGCAGTTGCTGATATTATGGCCTAAAAATAAAATGCATGTAAATATCAGTTTAACATTTTAACATGATTTTTCTATAAAAATAAAAATAAACAAAATGCATGCAAGTAAACCTAAGTTGCTTCAGTCCCGTATATGCTCATCTTGAAATAAGTTATTCTTAGGTATAATACACAGTAAAAAGACATGTATCATGACCTGAAGTGGGTCCGTATAGCACTATGTATGGTATGTGAAGGCGTTATGCAGGATAACTTAACAGGAGCAATCCTCTTACCTCAGGATAAGGGCCAAAATAGGACAATAAGACTGGGAGCAGCACCAGTCCATTCAGGACCCCTAATACTGTTAGGATGGCCAAAACAGCGAAGAAATACCTGTAAATACACAGCAAAAAACACTGTAATCAGAATAAAAAAAAGGAACTTTACTGCTATGACCCAAGCACAGAGCAAAAGTCACTCAGGCACATTCTAACAAACATTCGCACACAAAAAGACTTTAGTCGGGTTTGGTTTTAAACAAAATTACCTTGTGCCAGAGAAAGTCTCCAAAGAGGTCTTTTAGAAAGCAGCACAGAGAAGCAGAGGACATAATTAGTTGGTTAATTCAAAAGGATGAAAAATAGGGAAGGAAAAAGAGAGAGATTTTTCTTTTCTCTTTTTTTCTAGGGGTGAGTGGAGTACAAGCAAACACAGGGAAAAGCAAAACGGGAAGGAATGTGGAGTACAGGCTTGCGAGAGAAGAGAGGCAAAGCACAAAGGGACAGGGGCCTCTCAAGCTCTTTAAAAAAAGAACGCAGAAGCAAACAAATGAAGTGAACGGTATAGAATTTAAACAATTTAGTCTAGGAGAAAGAGACGAGAGGAAAGACTACAGGCCCCTTTTGCCTGGCCTCGAGCACATTCACTTTCCCTCTCTTTCTTTCTCTATCAGTCTTTCTATGCTAAGCCTCTGTGAAATTTCCCTGCCTTTTACAATCCCCTGCTCTAATTAAATCTCTAGAGTATCAGGTAAGACCCCCCAATCTCCTCGACAAATCCCTCCCTCCTGTCCTCCTTCGCTCCCTCGCTCTTTCTCTCTTCTTCATTATAGCCAGCTTTCCCTCCTTCGCTACTCCAGCAATGCATCAGTGTAAATTGCAGCAGCTCAAATTGCAGTTGCCATCTTGTACTTTAGAGAAATACTGGGATGAGGACACTTTTTTCTTGATATTTTCTTTATAATAATTTTTTTTCCTTTTTGATCCTTATATCCAGATAATGAAATCTCTGTTTAAAATTACCATTACTAAATGTATGCACTGCAAAAAAAAAGAAAAAGAAAAAAAGTGGCATCAATCAATGCGTTTTTTTTTATTTTCCAGTAAATTATCTAAACCGTTTTAAAACCCGACTAATTTATTTGAGCTGAACTCTGAGAGAACAATGCCTCGAGCCTTTTCATAAAATATACACTGAATATATACACACACACACACACACACACATATACATATATATATATATATATATATATATATATATATATATATATATATATATATATAAGACAAATTATGAAACATGTATTTTAGTACAATTCACCCCTGGTTTTACAGACAAGGCTTAAGTCTAGTCCCAGACTAAAATGCATGTTTGAGCCGTTCTAACTAAAAGCAACTTCCACTGACATATCTTTAAATATATCAGTACCATTGTTTCAAGATGCACACCAGTAATGTTTTTTAAGGAACATTTATAAAAGCTACTTAAAATGTCCTAATTCAACTAAGGCCTAATCCTGGCTTAATCTAAACCCTGTCTGTGGAACCAGGCCTTAATGTACTTCTTATCTTCTTCACACACACAATGTTAGATTGATCATTAAAAAATGTAAAAGATAAAATATAAAGAGATAAATAAACAAAGTAAATAAAATAAATATTATATAACTTAATTTCACATTATAAATTTATTTTTTGCATACATTTATATACAGATATTTTTACTGGAAAACAAATTTTTGCAGTGAAATCAAAGGTACTGCATGGGCGAAATATGCATTTAAACCATACTTTATACTGGAATAAATATGTGACTGCATGTGTGGGAGAGACAGTGGATACATTAGCGAAGGCCTGCCAGCTGGTATGCAGCACAGCTGCACCTCAGACTAAACCCACAGACACATTTATAACTGATGCTGCTCTTGCTCGGCCTCCCACCCTCAGACTCAAACAATGTCCTGTTATGGCCGCACGAGGTGGGCTTCTCACTAGAGAACCACAGACCTGGGTGTCTCTCTAGGCACACTCACGTTACGTCATTTGGGAGGATTCGTATGTCTGGTTCAAGGGAACAGCTACCACAGTGTTTAACAAAGCAGACGCCACTTGTTTGGGGAGAGAGTGGAGAGAGAAGCCAGCCTGGTATTATTTAGGCTTATGTTTGAAACAAAACAAAACAAAAAAAGTTTGGATCTTTAGACTATGTCTGCATTTCATCAAGTAAGGCTCCTTGAATTGGACTTTTGGGTTTGCGTTTGGCTCTTGCTCTACCACACAAAAGGCAGAACACACAAGCAGAGAGATCAAACAGATCAATAGCTACAACTCAACAGACATCTTGGTCGAACCGCTCGGAAAGTCACAGACTCCAAACTAAATGTTCGTGTTGACGAGTGATTTAAGCCGGTGTGCTTTTCCATGGATGAGAGCGATTCCTTCAGACTGGCTGAAGCAACAAAAGAGTTTTATGTTCTTCAACTTTGAACTCTTGAGACGTCGCGTGAAGTGTCCATGAACCAAGAGCTGTTCTCGAAAGCCACTTCTCCCAAGCGAAACCTCGCCGAGCAACTCGTCCGATCTGTTTAGATTCAAAACATTAGCGGACCTGACGGAGCAAAGTCAGGGAAACATTTATTCCTGCAAGGCTATAAAAATACAGCCTGCGTTTTTTGTTTTTTCCATATCTTCGGAGGCCAGGGGGTTTTGTTTGATGAAAAAACAGTAGTTGCGTTTCAATAGGAGCCCATGAGAGGGACTGGGGCCCAATGTTGTCTGCGGAGAGAGTGTGTGATTGCTCTGAACTTGTGTGTGTATTATTTTTCTGGCATGCTACTTTAGATCCAGAGTGATTTGAGGGTGGAGGGCTGTGGTGGTTTTCCAGTCCTCTAATAAGAAAGAGCTACTGCAGACATTTGTTCTTTCTCTCCCATAGAAACAGCCGAGATACTTACCACTCAAACACTCATGACTCAGTTTGATATAAGTGTGATTTGAATTTCAGCACAATGATAGTCTCGATACCGCTCCAAGAAACAATAAATTTGCGTATCTGTTCGGACTCATCTGAGGACGGGAAGGACATAAAACATAAAGCAATTGCAAAGTTACTGATTTAGATCCTCTAAGTAGCAGTGTGTGTCACTTCTCATTTCCACTCCTCGACATGCTGCAAAATAACCCCCGGGCCCTCTCTGTTCTCAGCTTGTAAATGTCTTTGCAGGGCCGTAGAAAAAAAAAAAAAAGATTACAGAAAACACAGGAGAGCCTCAAGCTCTGTGAAGACAGACAGGAAAGATACGTGCTCATGTTGAACATGAAGGGAGGTTGGTTGAAACTGAGAAGAGAGTTAGGAAAACATTTGGACTGTGTCCTAACCAGGCGTGATGTGACAAAAGCGACAAGCGATAAAAGTGATCTTTTCTATGTTAATCAGTTTCTGTCAAACCAGCTATGATGAGGGATAGTTTCTATGTTTATACTTTAATATGTTGAGCCAGATAGCTATGCACTCACAGGATATTCATTGGACCACAATCATTCTCCTCATGAATATTAAATCATAACCAATGAGGTTTGTCATTGTGCGTCAAGCAGGTTCGGTTGAGCTTCTGTTTATGTTCACTGATCAATGTTTATATGTGAATAAAAGCCTAAATCTAATCTGTCCATCATAAAAAGCGATCAAATCTCTTTCGAAAATTTGGACTAAACTGCTCAATTCATATGGATTACTTTTACGATCTCTTTATGAACTTTTTGAAGTGACAAAGTGGTAGTTGCCTGGACTCAATGGAGGGACAGGATTCTCTCAGATTTAATTTAAAATATCTTCATTTGTGTTTCGAAGATGAATGAAAGTCTTACAGGTTTGAAACGACATAAGGGTGAGTAAATTATGGCATTTTTTCATTTTTGGGTGAACTAACCCTTTATTCTGATTAACACAGCTATCCCATCTTAAAGTACATTAAATGTACTACAATCTATGCGGCAGAAAGGGATTGAAAAATACATGTCTGCAGTCTTTACCTGACTATGAAGTCGAACTCTGACCCTGCCAGCATCAAGACTCCTAACAGGGTGGAAAACGCTCCATCCAGCACTGGGGCAAACATGTGCTCAAGTGCTAAAACGGCTCGCTTGTTCCTGTCCCCGATGGCTGTGAGGAATGCCTGAGAAGAAAACATAACAAATATGATCGATATAAATCACCCAGACCAATAATAATAATAATAATAATGAGTGAACTAGCTATATATAGTCGCAATTGTGAGATAAAAAGATGCAATTACGAGAAATAGTCGCAATTATGACTAGCACATGAACTCACTAGTGCCACGTGGACGGTAAACTCCACACCGATGCCAACAGAAGCGATGAGGATGACAACGGGCACAGCGCTGAGCTTGATGCCGATCAATCCCATCATGCCAAACAGCTCCACCGTCATCAAAGACAACACCAACACCTGTTGAAGAGGACCGGCAAACATAAATCCATCATCCTAGTTCTTTCCGAAAACACAAGGAGGCATACTTTACATAGATTAAAAGTAAAGTACGGCTCGGGTTAGATGGGTCAGCTTAGATAAAGTGCTGTGGAATGTGGGAAAATATCTGCTCTCCAGACGGGCTCTTTTGCGACGCTTTCATATGGGGCTGAACTCGGGCTATGAACTGGTAAAGTAAATGCCATAATCAGCTGATGAGTCTTGGGTTACTTGGGGGCCTAGCTGCCTTTGAAGAGGGATGAAGAGGACAGAAAGAGGGCCAACGGAGGGGGCTGGGAGGGCTTGGCAAATGAAAGGGAGGGGGGTCGAGCATTGCGGAAGTGGGGACGTATGGAGTTTAAGGGGGCCGCTGGTGGTCTGGGACAAAAGCGCAATGGTAAAAGCTGAAGCAGGGCTATAACTTTCCCTTTCAAGTGTCCAGTAAAGCAAAAGGATGAAGCCGCTATCCTGTCAGACAGAGTTGGATCAGTCAGATGGCTTAAACACTGCCCCTAATAAAACAGAAACCATCAAAAAGTGGCTGACAGAGTGTGGGAAAGAAAGTTAGGCCTCACGAATGATATAAATGTTACATACGCGCACATTTCAGCAGGAACAGCAGGTCTTTTTTTATATATATGTGGAGTGATATAGTTGCTGTGGTAACCTCTCATTTCCCCATTTATTTTAGAGAAATGTCTCAAAAAGCCTCATGTAGACTAAACAAACTGGCTCTGACAGTATAAGATAAACACAAAGCGCAGGGCTGTAAAAACACGGCCTCTCTTCAGCTATTCCTGCCTGCCCTCCCCTGTCTTGCTCTAAATTGTGCACATTTAATTACTAACTTCCAAACCTCTTGTACATCACAGTCCTTCACAGAATAATGAGGAGGACGTTGTGAAAGCTTGTTTCCACCTCAGAGTAAAAAAAAATATTAAATGTAATTGTAAGAAACTTGTTTTATGACATATGAACTAAAGCGGCAATTGAAAAATGTACTCAATTTTAAGATTAGTAGAAATATGTGCAATTAGTGTTTTAAAGGTGGTATTATGAAAATAGATGCAGTTTTGAAATATATGGGTGCAGTTATGAGATATAAACGTGGTTGTGAGGAATAGTCACAATTTCAATAAATAAAACATTAACTCTAAAGTTGCAATTGTGAAATATAAAATGTGCAATTGCAAAAAAATAAGGTCACAATTACCTTTTATTTTGTGAGGAAAAAACTGAATAATAGATATTAACGGATGATGAAGTTTAGTGAAGGATTGATAATATGAAGAATTTGAAACACTAGCATTAATTGAACTCTATGATGCATGTACTGTTGAATAACCGAAACAAATATTTGAAAATGTTTCTTTTTACTCCAAAACAGGACTATAATATTTCAAAAGGTTGACTTTTGAGAGAGTAACACAATGAAATAAAACTCAGTTCAAAAGATATAAAAAGATATAAAACCATAGATATACAGTATGAAATATTTAATTTAGTTATCTACATATTTATATCTATATATAACCACTTAAGACCTGCTTACACCAAGTCCAGTTTAACTAAATGCTACGAAAGTAAACCATATTTGAAAATATTTTTTATAGATTTGTGCCAAAACTACTTACACCTAGTCTGACGTCTCTAAAAAAAAGTTTTGATAGATGTGACCGATTAAAAAAAACGACCTTGCCTCCAACTGAAAAAAACAACAACAGATAATTGCAGTGGATATTTCAGATCATGAAGGAGTTAATAGAAATGTTCCGTTTCATGCCAAAAATTCAGACTTGGTTTGTACAAGCCTTGAATGTACATACACAGATAGAGCCAAGTCTGTGATTAATGTGCGTGTACACAAAACCCTGACACATAATAAGGAGAAACTCACTATGATTCCCGCAGTCCAAGGGTTGAGCAGGAAGACGGCGCACACTAGAAAGGTGCAGGCCAGCACGACGCTGATGGACAGCAGGAGCCAGTGACGCAGGCCTACGTACTGCTCCCAGAAGAGGAAGGGGTAGCCATTGGGGTAGCTGGGCAGGCCCTGGCGGCTGTAGTTGTTGCAGATGGCACGTACACTCTCGATGGCCTCCACGAACTGTGGCGTCTCACGAAGGCCGTTGAGGTAGAAGGGAAACTGTGCATATTCGATGGGCTCAGCAGCCGGAACTGCAGACATAAAGACAAAGATGTCCATACAAATTAGATAATTATTAGTAAATTTTACTTTTACAACAAGCCACATGACCTGTCACTCTTTGAGAGTCTTGGTTGGCATAAAGGACGTCTAGTGTTCTCAAAGTGACAGATTGCACCTATTAAACATGTCGATTTCTTTACCACCCCAGGAGAAAAAGAGCGCTAAATTACCAGCTATCAAATCTCGACATGCAGCCGAGTGTCAATCCTGACGATGATCTGCTGTAATTATGTTGTCAAAAATCTGCACTGAAATATCCCACCGCTCCTCTTTGGAGCGAACACACACACGCGGACGACCATCAAACGTTTTAGTATTGCCAAATTCATGCTGACAGTTATCACCTGTCATCAAAGCTTGTGTGCACTGCAGGGCTTTCAGCAGCAGGCCTGGAATGAGTCATCACTCTGGCTACTGGACTTGGATAAGCGGCAGTCTTAAAACCACAAATAAAATCAGAAGAATGTGACCCAGAATGACTAGCGCTCCAGAGGTGTGTGTGAGAGCATCTGTGAAGGGCGTGTGGGTGGAAGGGAGGGAATATCTGAGTGTGTGTGTGTTCCAGTGCCTGAAGGGGTCAGGCAGGACCACTTGCTAAACATGCTTTTGCCCCATTATAATCTCCACTATAAATTTCCATCAGGACGGGAGTTGGACGTCTGCCAGCCTGCTGTGGGGGCTCAGACTCGGAGAGGCCCTTTCAGCTTGTTATCCAGTCACATTTTCCCCGAGCGCCCACTGTGTACTGCACACACACAATGTACACAAGCTAGCGCAGCCCAGTGCTGCTGTTAACTTTAAAAATACAACTACAATTGGAATAAACCCACTTTTGCTGTCTGAACTTCATAAACGAAGTCATTTAGTTGTGGAAAAGCTCAGTTGACCATTATTAACCAAACGTCAAAACTTCATATGTAACAGAATACATTTAATCATACTCCTAGTCTTAATATGAACAATGCATGTTTCACATTTATGGATTTATTTTAAACATGCACTGATGAATTGTTTCTGATTTATTTTTATTTTTTTATAGAATAAAATTAAAATTATGTCACCAAGCCCTATTATTTGGTAAGCCGAAAAATAAAAAACCCTACATAAGATAAATATGTCTAGTCCTATAATTTATTTTTTAATTATCCTGTTTTTACTACTAAATAGGTAAAATTACGGACGTAAAAAGTGTTGTAAACGCCATTTCATGTTGACGTTTATCATTTAGCACAAAAAAATTATATCCTACCAAATAAGACCTGAATAAAGGAAAATCCCCGAAATGACAGCAGGTTTATTCACATGCATTAATGCCATCTTCTGCTGCTTGGGATGAAATTATTGTGCTCACAAAGCTAGGGCTGGGTACCGAGTTCGGTACTTTTTAGGTACTGACCGAATTGCCTAATTGCCGAATTGTGTGTGTGTGTGTTTGTGTGTGTAAGCGTCCCAACCAGGTCCCAACCCAGATAAATAGAAAATATGTGGAAATGATCCAAAGTGTACCTATGTGCCAGACTTGATGCCAGAAGCACGCGATGCAATATTTTCGACAAGATAATTGCTGCCAAGACCGGTAACACGGTAAATCTGATAAGGCACTTGGAAGCGCACAGAATACACTTGAGAGTAATGGTGTGTTCACACCGAACGCGAATAGAGCGTCAAATACCCGTCTATCGCGTCTAGTTAGACACTTCCCTTAAATCTTGATGTACTCGTTACATCATAAGAAGAATGGGATCTACGCTAATATTAGTGTCTTTGTTTATCCCGAGGTTTTCCCGCAGCCTGCCGGATCTAGGCCGTATCCAGATCTGACGAAGGAGATCCGCCTGGACCCGATGACAATGCAGTGCTGAAGTGTCCACTATCCTCTCCCTATGGAGGATCCCTTTCCCACTCTACAGATAAAGCGTTGTGAATTTCAGTTCGCGTACCCCGAAGTGATAAAATAAAACAAAATTCTGTATCAAAATTTATAGGCAAGACAAGTAGTTTGTTTAGGCATGGGTTGTATGGAATTACAAACCTGCGCACATATTTTCAAAAGCACATAACTATAGAACCAATTCTGAAGGAGCATGTGAACGCCGTCAGCGTTAATCACAGGTTCGCGTTTAAAGTCTGATCATTTCGACGGAGGTGAATCAATCAAAATTAACTTTAGCTGGAAATAACATTATTCACGAACCGCTATAAAGCCAAAACAATCTCTGTTACCTTAAATTATATGTTTATCTCTGTAAAGCTGCTTTGAAACAATCCATTGTTAAAAGCGCTATATAAAGGAAGATGACTTGACTTGACTTGGCTTGAATTTTCCGCTCGAGTTCAAATTTTTCAACTTGCGCGGAAGACGTTCGCGGCAAACGCGTCGCCCAATTCGCGTCATTCGCGCAATCTATTCGCGTCTTTGCATTGACTTTGTATCTACTCGCGCAAATAATTAAATTCGCGTTCGGTGTGAAAACACCATTAGTAAACACTTGTTCATTAATAAACAATTAAAATATCTCCTTGCTATTGTTTCCCGACACATCCATAATCATTAGGCCACTTTTGCCAGTGCTTTGCGGCAAGCTTCATGTGTGCTGAGCGCGAGGCAAATATCCTGCCCTACATTAGCCTATATTTAATTTAATTCACATTTATTTGTATAGCATTTTTCACAATAGCCTACATATCGTTTCAAAGCAGCTTTACAGAAAATGCATGTGTCTAAATTACAATTTAGAGTGATCTGTTATCAGAGGTGACAGTGTGTAATGCAATTAATTTTCATTCAGTTTCATTGTTAAACAATGCATTAAGTTAAGGCAGAAACAATGAGCTCATTGAAGTAAAGAATACATGTCGTTAAATGATTAGGAAATATAGAAAACTTTAGCATTGGTGCTTTTTTACATACTCAAAATATGAGTATAAAAAAGTCAACAAACTGAAAAAATAAAAATTAGGTAATGTTATATTGTTAAAACTGGTTACATAAAATTGGTATCGAAAAAAGTATCGTTCAGGAACCGGTATCGAAGTCAAGGTATCGGTATCGAACATTTTGTTACGATACCCAGCCCTACACAAAGCATAGGCACTGAGGATAACAGGATAAGATCAACAAAATTCGGCATATTAAAATGCTAAAAATTAAAGTTGGTTAGATCGACTCATTGTAATGTTTCTGGACCCTTGGACTGGTGATAAATGAATCAGAAAGTACTCACTGTTGAGTCGGCTGACAGGAATGGAGTCTGTCCTGTCATGGAGCCACTCAGGAGGGTGTGGACGGATGTTGGCCTGGGATGCGGAGTAGGCAACCGGGTCATTGCTCACCCAGGCAGATAAATAAATATAGAAGGCGTTTGGGTTAATGATTCCATCGGCACCCACCAACCGCTGTCTGGTTAGCTGGTGATTAAAAACAGAAAAAGAAAAAACAATTTGAAATTAGTAACTGTTCAACATGGTTTGTCTGCTAACTTTAACTATTTCTAGAAAAAGATACACAGATACACCAATGTTTGTACTACATAATCGAGCAATGTGAATGCCCACCAGCACTGCAGCAATCTCTGCTTCTCACCTAGCTACCTCCTGTGAAGGCAAAGTCATTACAGCATCACACTCAATGCCATCCATGCTTCTCAAGAAAATAAATCTAGTTTCCCAGCCAGGAGTTGGGGGTCAGTGTGTGTGTGTGTGTGTGTTGGGGGGATCAGGGTGTGTGGTAGAAATGAGAGTGAGTGAGAGAAAAATTGCTTGAGTTAGTGTAACAATAAAAAAATTGGCCGGAGTCCCTGAGCGCGTCTGTGTGCAGTTAACCTTGCTGTTAACACTGGAGGAAATGCCACCCAGCAAATGGAGGAGAGCTATAAAAATAACACAGCATCTGTACAAATGTTGCAAACACTTGCTTCTCCTGACCCCTATGGATACCCACAAAGCCCGGCGCCACAGAAGGCTCCTGCCGTGAAGGGAAAAATAGGGTTTTTGATAGGACAATGACCTAAAATCCTACTCAACACAAGTAAAACGGCCTGAAAGGAACAAAAAATCCTGAGATTAAATACAAATTAAATAAATAAATGAGATTTTTTTTTTCCTTGTTTAAAAATAAATAAAATAAATAACCGTACCATTCTCCACCCACGGTTTGGCACGCACTTTCACCGCGGTTCATCTTAAAACTGACGACGCATTTATAATATTGTTTGTTGAAAATAATTATAACAAAGCGTAAAACAGACTGACAAGAGTTTGACTAACGTACGTTTCTGTCGATGGATACGCATTCTGGCTTCCCAAAACATTACAACAGCGATGATCAAAAACACATGGACAAAACAGACACTCTTTATAAACTTTGTTCGATGTGAGTGCCGCATGCTCTAATATGACCAGTCATTTACGCCGTCAAACCTGTGCGCCGCACCGGCCTCGTGTCTCATGGAGGAGTTACGGGAGCATAAAAGGAAGAGCGACGACAGTAGAGGATGAGAGAGGACCAGGGCTGGACTATTGTTACGTTATGTTTTGTTGATGTGTGCACAGCAGTCGTCCATGAGGGGCTGCCGCTTTTTCTTTAGTTTTGAGTTTGGTTATTGATGAACCTCGTCACAATGATATTATATTTATGTCGATTTTTTTGCATTGTTCTTTCATTCCTTGTAAAAAGTCTGGCGAGTATAATAAAACATTTTTACTAGACAATGGTGACTAGAGCCTCATGGTGACTCAGTGAGCCTCATCAAACCTCAATGGTGACTCAGTGTGTCTGTAGAGGGTTGCAATTTATCATAGTAATCACAAAGATGAGGGGAAAAATGTTTAAATAAAAATAAAAATCTAAAATAAAAATAGTAGATGAGTAAGAAAATGTCTTATTCATAAAATTTAAATTTAATAAAACAAATATATAAAATAGAAAGTTTATCATTTTGTATTGATTTTCTGTTTAATGTATTTTAAAATAAATAATATATATATATATATATATATATATAATATAATAAAAATATATAATTATACATTTACTATCAGATGAAGAAAAAAAATGGAAGTCCAAGGAAAAAGTAGTGCAAGTTTTAAGGTGACCAAGAGACAGGCAGCATGTGATTCCCGCCTCTGTATACACTGAAAGGGGACATGGCAGCACTTCCAAGAGAAGGGAATAAGCGAGAGGCGGGAGAGAAAAAAGCGGACCTGGATTCCAAAGATCTGGATTGCATTAAGCAGCAGGATGCGCAACAACTGTATGTCTTCAAGCTGTCACGGGAAGCACACAGTGCAAAGCTGGCGGCCTCCTGGCCCACTGCCGCCCCTCTTCCCTCACAGGCAGAGGAAATGACATCACAGGGTCGCACACCAACACAGATTGGCTGGCTTTTCTTTCCCATTCAGCTGGCAATGGTTCAGCACAATAATGACCACTTGAAAACAACAAAAATCATTTCTGGTCTTATGTGTGCATTGCCAATTACCTGACAAGACGACACACTCTCAAACACACACTCTTTCTCGCCGCCATCCGCTCCACACCTCCCACCCTCTAGTCCCTCTGGTATATGGTATGCCTTGTATTTTTCATATTTTTGCTCTCCTCTTGCCTGACATTTCATGCTGGGTAGCAACTGGAAACTGTTAATGTGTTAACCTGTTATGTTTTTTTGTGTGTGTGCGTGCAGTGGTTTCTTTCTTGACAAGGCCCCTCTGAAGAGTCCTGAAAAGGTTGCATAGGCTGAGCTTTAGGCCTGCAGCAAGAAACTGGAACAAATGGTTTAAATGAAGACTTAATTGCTTTTTCAGAGGCAAGTTGCGGCCCCATCGAGAGCTTTAAATTCCTGTGCTTGGTAAAGCAATCAAAGAGAGAAAGAGAGAAAGAGAATGAGGACAGATACAGACGAACATTCAGAAGCCAGGTGTGGTTCCTATGCGTGGTTATAAACCCTGACACTGATGCTAAAGACATATCTGGCCAAGCACCAATCCGTCATCTAGAGAATTACACACACAAACAGAGATTCACATAAACACGTTGATCATGTCAACCAGGAAGTAACAGAAAAGGCCAGGCCACTGTACTGTATCTATATACTTCGGGGGGGGGATAGAGATGGGCATGACAATTGTTTAATAGTAAATAATAATTATAATACAATATATTATTATTATTATCAACAATAATTTCAGAATCTATAGAAATATTACATTAATATTAAATATTATTATTAAGCCAATATATTATTAATTATTATTATGAATACTAATAAGACAGACAGACAGACAGACAGACAGATAGATAGATAGATAATTTCATATATGACATAATAATAAAGTAATAAACATTATATGTAATATAAGGCTACTCCTTAAAATAAGAACAATATTTTTTTTCTCAACGAGTTCAGCATGGTGCAAGTAATATCATTTTTAAAACATTTTTAAACATTCAGTAAATAAAAAATAAAAAAATAAAAAAAAAAAAGTCACCAAGCCCGCTTATTTAAAAAGCCAATAAACAAAATAAGTTAATTACTTTAGGTTGTGAAGTTAATTGGGCGACCTGCATAGTATGTTTCTTAGTAAATAAACAGTGATGTACTCTTTAAAAAAATTGAAAACTTTGGATATAGGTGAAAGTTTATTTGTGGTTAAACCACCTCAGCTCCAT
This sequence comes from Tiaroga cobitis, assembly GCA_030578255.1. NCBI lineage: Eukaryota > Metazoa > Chordata > Actinopteri > Cypriniformes > Leuciscidae > Tiaroga > Tiaroga cobitis. The sequence goes on from CM060598.1 coordinate 26,207,857, forward strand.
CATCTCTCTGAGAATCATGGGATTCAATCTATGAAAACTGGAGTTGAATTGAGATGTATCTGATCTTACTCAAGAGAGGTGGACTCAAGTCTAGTTAATTTCTTACCAGGTTGATGTTTACTGGCTTATCCCTGCGGCCGGTCTGCACCAGGAGTTTGTAGGCCAGGACACCATCGTCAGAGCCGTTCCTGTAGTTCCCCTGAGTGATCCTACCGGCCTGCCAGTCCTTATCGAATGCCTCCTGCACACCTGCCAGGACACACACATGCACATTATTTTGTGGATCCTGTTAAATAGGTTATACATAAATCATGTTAACCTCTCCTCTCAGTCATCCCTCAACCCCTTGTTCTCTCTCTCCCCTCAACGCCAGTGGTCCGTTTCTAGGGCACAATGTTTTCTCTCCCCCTCGCCTCACTGTCTGTGATCAATTTGTCGAGCCATTTCAAACCACAATATTAAAGACAGCTCTCTCTACCCTCTCTGGAGCGGTCTTTACTGAAGCCTATACGCACATACATACACCAAAGTAAATGCACACCACACAGAGACGCTGGCCCTGCACCGAACAAAATTGTGTTCTAATGAGGCCGCTGAAAGGATTAAACAAAAGAAAGTAAATGTAAAACGCCAATGATGTTTGAGGTTCTGGTTGGCCGAGCTGACAGCGACAAAGCAAGTCTGTACATCACACCCAAACTCTGTCTGGACAGAAGTTGTATGGAAACAGGTACGCCTTTTAAAAAGGGAGCTATGAGAGAGAAAGTGGGCAAAACAAGGTTTTCTTTTGAATTTGACCCGCCCGGGATTAGATACGGCATTCCGAGCACTCGACATGGATTTCGTGGAAAGAAGTCAATGTGGAGAAAGCCACAAGGAGCAAGTTATTGCAGGGACATGCCCTTTATCTCCCAATCTTCTTGTTTTGTTTTTTTCTTTTTTCACTCTCACCTTCACTGCATTTTTTGTCGCCCCCCGTCCCCCGTTTTACCTGAGGTAAAACTCATCTCCAACGAAGCGAGGCGCTGTCTGGAAACCAAGACAGTCTCTAAAAATGAAGCAGTTTGTGAAACTCAAATGGTTTTTAGAGAAAATAAAATGTTTTATAGGCAAATGGAATGTTGGAGATTTTTCCCCTTTTTAAAAATACTCCACCATTCAAAAGTTTGGGGTCGGTAAGATTTTTTTTTATGGATATGAAAGAAGTCTCATTTGCTCACGAAGGCTGCACTATTATGAAATATTATTAAAAGAACTGTTTTCCATTTTCATTTATTTTATTCCTGTGATGGCAAATCGACATTTTCAGTTTTTTTGTCCAGAAATCATTTTAATGTTGTTTAGATGCTCATTTCTTTTTTATCATCAATGTTGAAAACAGTTCAAACCGTGATACAATATTTCAGGATTCTTTGATGAATAGAAAGTTCAAAAGCATTTATTTAAATAGAAATCTTTTGTAATATTATAAATGTATTTACGGCCTCTTTTGATCATTTTAATGTTAATGTACTTTGCTGAATAAGAGTATTAAATTCTTTTTCAAAACATTTTTATTAATGAGCCCAAACTTTTGAATGGCAGTGTACATCTTACAAAATGAGTATGCTGAAAACAAGGAAAGAAGAAAAGAAAAGAAAAAAACCCAAACAAACAAGAAAATGCTTATGTTGGTCATTTTGCTTATCAGCCAGATGATCTCTTCCAGTCAGAATGAGCTGCAATGTGCAATATGACCAGACTTTTTGCAGTTTAGTTAAAGGTTTGGCCTTAACCAATGGTCTCTTACACATCTGAGTGTATTACCTTGCAGCCAGTCTCTGAAGTAATGCAGCCACATGCGTGGGAGCTGGCTGTTCTCCTCCCGCAGGACGTACTTCACCGTGCCGAAGCGTTGGTGCAGCTCATAGAGCTGAGGCTGGATCTGTGCGTAGTCCGCTCTCTGGGTCACCACATACATGTTGTAGAAGGAAAAGTAGCGGAATTGGGCACGGATGAAGTCGTATTCGCCCGTCTCCCTAGGCACAATGTCAGTCAGCTCTAAACCGTCCCGGACGCAGGTGGTGCCGTAAAGACTGACCCCGAGCAATGCCAAGAAGAGCAAAATTACCACCACCTGATAAGAAACACACAAAAAGAGATATATGAGTCAGAGTTTGGCTATATCTGAAGCTACTGCTGTTTTAGTGTCTTATGACGAACTTCTGCCCTGTTTGAGGTGTTTGTGGTTTTCAGAAGGCCCTGACTCACAAAATAACACTCACAAAACTTAACTCCAGGAGATTAGCTCATTGCTGGCAATTCTAATCCCACTTCTAATCAGATGATGTGTACGGTGGGGAAAAAAAAGCATTTGACCCTCACCTTTGTTGTAGGCTGCAGCAAAAACGGTGCATAATGATTCTCAGCGAATGATGCAAACGTCCATCGAGAACACGGAGGTTCCAGACAGCGTAAACTTGACTCCCCAAACTGAGATAGCAAGTCTCGTGTGGAGCTAGCGCCATCAGGGCTTTGGCAGGATGCTGTATCAGAGGCCGCTGCTGGGCCTGCGCTGCTGTTGTTGTGGTTGTTGTTGTTGTTGTTATTGTTGTTGCGGTTGGGATTGGCATTGGGGGCAAAGGGTTGGACGGAGATGTGAGAATGTGGCTCTGCCGTGGTGTAGTAGGCCTGTGTTCTGGGGTCGTACTCTGTGCGCAGCTGTACGGTGGACTGCATGGTGATTTGGGTGTGCTGGGCGAAGCTGTGGCTGCTGTAGGAGGGCGGAGTGCTATAGCGGCTCGAGTCAGCGGAGGAGTCGGCGTACGCTGCCTGCGGCTCCAAATGGATCACCCTGTTAGCACAAGGGCTAAAGGAGAGAGAGAGAGAGAGAATGACAGAGCATTTCAGTAACACAAAGGCACCATGTAACGGTCGATTCTGTGTGGAATTTCCTGCAATATCAATTTATATCACAACAACACAGGAAATGATACAGAAGAGCTGGATAAAGTCGGCATGTATAGACTAATATTCACCAAAAAGGAAGTTCAAAAAGGTAGGGATCTTAATCATTCTTCCTTCAAAGATACCTCGATTGGTCCAAATTGTGAGTCAGCATCATTCTTATCCTTAATGAAGAATCCAATCCCATAATGCCTGCTAGGAGCTCAGTTGTGCTGTCCCAATTTGCCTACTTTTACTATACACTAAAAAAATTACTCTTTTTGTGAAGAAAAAGTAGATAATTTTGAGTGTGTAGCAGAAGATTAGGTAAGTTGTGGGACATACTACTATTAAATCATAATTGCATCTTAAAGGGCCGGACTATTGCATAGTTTTGTGCATCCTGTCACCATAAACTGGCCTGTCATTTTATCACAGTTAACATCCTCTTATACATACATATTTCAGTTTATTTAATTTACGCTACTCAATTCGGGTACCTTTGGGATACTCATTTCAACATTTGGAACACACTCATTCTAATACTACCAGGATGGTGGAAATGTAGATTAGGATGAGGGAGGTGAGACCTTCGTCTCAATAGTGCACGAGGGGGAGTTCAAATGTTAATTTTCAGCAAGGTCCTTTGTCCACTCGAGGAGTGGTCGTTCCTCAACCAGTTCTTCCAGTCTTACACAGTCATTCAATACAGATAAGTATCAATGAATACATAAAAAATGTGATTATTTTACCCAACATTTGCGTACGCTCTTTTTCTATTATTATTAGAATATAATGCTGTTAGCTAACATCAAATTGCTGAATTCAATTGAAAGTTGAGTGTCCTGTGTGGAGAGCCATTTGTGGCGAGTCGCTGCCTATCTAGCATGCTCCAAATCAGTTACTTATAAAGATTCATGACAGTAAGTATGCTGGCTTAGAAGGCAAATGAAGAAAGTTAACAAGGTTTTGTAAAAGAGCTTGTATCTTCTCCATGATTTTCTATATAAATGGAGAGTAAGCGAGTGAGCTTGTGAAAGTCCTTTAAATGTGGCAACTCATTACTCTTGAGTGCTCATGCAAATGCATGTAAACACGACTGCAATCAGCTTTCCAGTCGAGAGCAGTGAAAGCCGAGAGGCGAGTGAGTGCTGGTGACTGGAAAGCAAGCGTTTCAACCATGGTGAAAGTTTAGGCATCAGGTTTAATTTCCTGCAGGAGTTTGGGGGCATGACTACGAAGGTAAAGTATGTGCCTATAGCTGACTCGCTTTCTCTCTCTCATCAGACACCAAGAATGTTGCAGAAAGCAGGAGAGGCAACAGCATGTCTTATTTAAAGGCCCGGGGCCACAGACAGAGATAAACATCAACACACGCACATATGCACACAAAGTATAGATGTTAGGACAGGTTGACGCTTAATTGTGCGGTTTTATACTGCACTCAGCGTCATAAGTCATTGAATATTTTATCTGAATTTATTCACCATATCTGATGTGTGTGTTGATGAATGTTTATATGAGAATAAAAACCTAAATGAAATCTGTTCATCATAAAAAGTGATTGTGTGTCTTCAGAAATTTTGGCCTAAACCACTCAATTCATATGCATTAGATTTACGATATCTTTATGAACTTTTTGAAGCATCAGAGTGATAGTTGAGTAGACTGTCAACAGAGGGATTGTGTTTTGAAGATGCAAGAAAAGTCTTACGGGTTTGGAACAACATGAGAGTAAATGATGACAATATTCATTTTTGGGTGAACTAACCCTTTAAGGGTTATAAGAATTATATAGACCAAATTTTTTTTTTCTATTTAGGGTAGAGTTAAGCTAAGTGTGTATTAAATATAATTAGCAGCAGTTTATGATGAGTCTTCCTTTAGCCAGATAAATGTGTTCACTACCTGACAAAGCAGCAGAAAATGTCAAAGCGGCGGTCCTCTCGGCGGTACAGGTCCATGCTGAGGATGGCAGGAAAGATCAGCAGCACCATAGCGAAATTAAAGACCACGACCACTGCCGCCTGAGAGAAAAGAGAAGTTGCTATTAAGCACATATTCACACTCGCACAAAATATTCACATACAGCAACACCCGCACATCTGCAGAGGGTCTATGCCAAAACCACAAAACCAAAACCAACAAATTCAATTTTAAGACAATTATCCTCTTCAGAACAGATAAATGAAAACAAAACAAAAAAACCCTGCCATTCCAAAACTGAATTTGGGCTCATCCTTGAGTGAAACCCACTTAAATTTCTAAACGTAAATCACATTGCTATCGAACTCATAATTCAATCAACACACTCCCATATGAAGTGACTATGACTATGAATTAAAAACTGAAGTGGTTTGTATCCAAACCCAGGAAAAAGACTTTGTTCAGATAGATGTGGCTCTTCTGACCTTGGGAAACAGCCACTTTCTTTCAGAGCCGATATATCACACGGTTACTAAAAAGACTCCACCAGGCCAAGAGCTCCTTACCAGTGTGGGGAAACGAGCGAGTGATTTGAAACATTTAATCCTGATTAATTCGGTTGAAGCTTACAGAAGAACTAGTGTGAGAAGAGAGTGGATAAAGAAAAGCGACATGACAATGAGAGTCAGAAACCGAGAGAGAGAGAGAGAGAGAGAGAGAGAGAGAGAGAGAGAGAGAGAGAGAGAGAGAGAGAGAGAGAGAGAGAGAGAGAGAGAGAGAGAGAGAGAGAGAGAGAGAGAGAGAGAGAGAGAGAGAGAGAGAGAGAGAGAGAGAGAGGGCAGATCGAAGCATGCCTGCCCTAGTAAGGGTGTATTTTTTTTGGGTGGAGGTTGGAGCCATGTCAGACTGCCAGACCACCCAGAGAGCAGCTCAGCCTGACAGAGCCAAGACACAAGAAGACAGAGAGACTCATGGATACAAAATTCAGTGACTCCAAAAAGTATCTGGACACAAAACTGCATTACAAAACAAAATATCAAATCTATCAGCCCTAAAAAGGAACAGAGAGAGAACAAATGAGAGACTGTGCGTGAGTGATTCTAGAGTGAGATCTGTTAGGCTCGACATGTGCGGCCGCTTTTAAGCTGACAAAGAAATAGATAAAAAGACAGAAAGTGAGGGAGGTGCCAAAGGAACAGTGCTAAACAGAGACAGAAGAATTAAAACAGAAATAATGTTTAAATTCAACATTAAGTGGTAATTGCAGCAACCCATCACTTCTGTAATGTTATTACACAAAAATACATGTTGTTAAAGTAAATGTGGCAATTTATATTTTAATGGGGAACAAATAAAGACAACCCTTTTTTCCTCTGGAATAATGTGCACCAGTGATTTGTTAAAACTTGGAATGTACTCAGAAAGGCTACATTTATTTGATCAAAAATACAGTAAAAAAAAACAGTAAAATTGTGAAATATTATTACAATTTACAACAACTGTTTTCTATTTTAATATATTTCAAGAAATAACTTATTAAAGCTGAATTTTCAGCAGTCATTACTCCAGTCTTTAGTCACATGATACTTCAGAAATCAATATGCTGATTTGATGCTCAAAACATCAATGAAGTTGTGTTGCTTAATATTTTTATTGAAACTGTGATTCTGTTTATTTATTTTATGAACAGAAAGTTCAAAGGCAAAGCATTTAGAAATCTGTTGTAAGATTATGCATTTCTTTACTGTCAATTTATATCAATTTAATGAATCCTTGCAGAATAAAAGTATTCATTTCTCGTTAAAAAAAATCTTACTGACCCCAAACTTTTGAATGGTAGTATATATTAATCTATTAGGTACATTTTGAGTTTGTTGACTTTAAAGACAGTACGGGACATTTCAGTAAGGGACATTCTCATTCTTGAGCATTTGATTGGACAAAAATCTGTGTAGAACAGGAAGAGTCATCAATATTTTAGCATTTTCCCAGAACAGAAAGCCCGCAAAATTGGTATGTAAATGTTTAAAATGTTAATAGGGACAAGATTATCTATAGGGTTGAGATGCATATGGCAGATAATTTTTGTAATTTTGAGGCATTTACCCCAAAGTGGATAAGTTGAAACAAAACATTAGACACAATTTAAAGTAAACACATTTGGAAACAAACTATCAAGTAAACACACTACAGCTGAAAAAAGACTGTTAAGGCAGGAAATAACATGTTTGCAAAAGCAGTATCTCTTAGCCGTGAGTGAGTGAGTGAGTGAGTGAGTGCGTGTTTGCATGTACGTGTGTGTGTCTGTTTGTGTGTGTGTGTTCACAGGGGTTTTGAAGATGAGTGTTTTCAGGCACCGTTGAACAGGTGCCAGTTGGAGTGCACTACAGTGAAAAAAACAGCGTGTGTGTCTGACAGATGTGTGTGAGACATCAATCCACACATACATCCTAATACTAGATCTACAGCACCGTATGAGTGCGTGTGTGTGAGTTTAGGCATGAGCCACGTGTGGTTGGCAGTCTCATCCCGCACATCATATTCTGAAAATATGCAATCATCGAACAGACACAAACACAATATGAGACTTCACATTGTCTACATTTGCAGATACATAAAGAAATGGTATATTTATGATTTAGGATCAAAGGATCCCAAAATGGGGGAGGCTGTCTGTAGGGTTTAGGCTGAGATTTGTGTGAGCGTGTTTGTTAAACAGAACAGGGCATCAGTGTGTAAATCTCTGCGTCTGTCTCTGTGCAGCTGTGCAGGTTATGAGGATGACGGCGAGGTTACTTCACCTAAAGTTCAAAGGTTAAGCAGCTCAAGCGCTGAATCAGTGTGAGTTTCATGTGAGGGCGATGAGGCTTCAGACGTCCAATGGGGAAAATCTTTCAATTTAATTTAGTAAGACTGATTAAGTAGGTTCAAACGTAGGTAGTTTCAGATTTCACATAGGCCATTTAAAAGGATACTTCACCTCAAAATAAACTTTGTGGTTTTTACTTTTTTTTCAGTTGAAAATCAACCATTCAATCACAATGAATGGGGACTGGAGCTTTTAATCTTCAAAAAGGATGTGAAAGCACCATAAAAGTGGTCCATCAGACTCATGTTATATATTCAAACGTCTTCTGAAGCCATACGATAGCTTTGTGTGAGAAAGTCATTATTGACTGAAAAAATCTCCATTCATGAGTAGTGAATCATGAACAAATCATTCAAATTGTTCATTTGATTCATTGAAAAGATCGGACTCAAAATTATTCATTCAGGAATTGGACATCAATACTTGTCACTCAAACATGCTAAAGAGAGCTAGAGAGGATTTTGGTCTTATTGTGTATGATTTGTCATAGGGACCACTTTTAATACACTTTAAAGGCCTGTTCACACCAAGATGAATATTCAGTGGGAAAATTTTGCACGATAAATGGCTGTTAATGTATCCGTTTAGTAGGGATGTGCCTGAAGCCTAATTCCAATTACGGAAAATAAAAAATGCATTCTACTGATCCCCTAAAGGTACATGGTTAGGCTTGCTGCGGTAGTCGGTTGTACATTACAGTACATCTTCACGTGAAGATAGTAAGGAGAGATGACTGACGGCTCGGTAGAATGTGTAATTTTCTTTCCGAACACGGTATTTTGGCTTCGGGGCACATTCCTACTGTTTAGACTGACACGAATATTAGTACGGAATCAATGAAGTATTTCTGCTTTTCTATAAGTGCCACCAACTGTCAGATAAAAAGTCAGTGAAATTGCATTTTCCTTCATCCTGATGTTTTCTATGCATTGTCCTGAACTGAACTGTCATGCCGAACATTTGTGTTGTTGTGAACAGGCCTTAGAGTTGCTTTTGAGTTCTTTTTTGAAGATTGAATTCTCCAGTCCACAAGCCTTCAGAATATCTCATTTTCTTTCCCGACAAAATAAAAAGAGTTATAGGTTTGGAAAGACATGAGGGTGAGTAAATGATGACAATTTTCATTTGACAGTCTCTTTATCCTGATTTAAGTCAGGAACAGGTTGTGGGCAGATCTCCTGCTCAGCCTCTTTGCAATGTCACTTCCACAACCTTGCGGTCATAAATAAACCGCAGATGTGTGGAACAACAATCCGTGAGACCCACCCCCACTCCCAGATTGAGTTACATGCCCACAATCTGCACACTTAGGGGGCCATACCACTAATCACACACCGTGGGGGGGGTTATGGGCCACGCCAGATCCCTCAACCTGTCACACGCTTGGTTTGATGAATGAAATCAATAAAAGCCGTGTGGAGAAATCTGGAGTCAATGAAGGTTTGGAACACACGCACATACACAAAGAAAGAGCAGGTATGGACATGGGAAATTTCAGCAAACATCCATTGGTAATATAAACAAACACACAATTGATACAGACAAGCTATTTGAACTGCATTCCTGTTTAAGAAGATGGGAAAAAAAACCACACACAAACCTGTAAGGAGAAGGCTCGGAGTGCTGGGATTGGAATAAGGGCGGCCATGAAAAATGCTGTGACGTTACTGATGGAGGTCAAGGCCACACTAGCCCCAGTCCTCTTCAGACATTCACCAGTGCGGTCCTGAGGAAAAAAAGACAGAAAGTAACATCACACTGTCAACAAATCCACAGGAAGAATTTTATTCTTCCCCTGGAGTCCACTAATGTTAGTCAAGGTTTCTTGCACCAAAAAGTGTTGTATATTAGTTTTTCATATCCATTTTCCAACTTCTCTCTGACTCTGAGAATTAAACTGGCTGTTTTTGCTACTGTACCTCAGACTACTATACATAAATGACCTCTGTTATGACTGGCATGTGAAATGAGTAATGATGTCATTACCAAGTTGCTGAATACTGTATGTAATAACATGTAAACATGAGGAGTATTATGTTAATGTGTGCACAGTTTGACATCAATCCCATGGCTAGTACTGTTTTTGCAGCTAGTCTGATGCGGTTTAGTTTAGATGGCTGATCAAGGAAGATGCCTGACATCTGACTCGTGATAACGTTGACATCTTTTATGTTTAGAGTAGATTTATTAAAAACTGTGATATACTGCAAACTTAGTCACTTATTATTCTTTCATCTAATTGTTGTGCTTTGAATGATTTTATTCATCTCGATCGAGTTTGGATTAAGTACAATAGATATAATTCAGTGTAACTGAAAATGACAATAAACATTGATTAATTTATATTTTTTTTATCTATTTGATTTATTATTCAATTTATTTAATTAGTTATATACCCCAAATATGGGGGTATGTGCAGCTCTAGATGTTCTGAGTCTATTCTGTACTGCTTATTTTAAGGCAAAACTAATGACAAATTCAATTAAAATAAAGCACTTATTAATATCTTGTCATATGATGTTTTGTTCAGTGTAAACTTATTCAAACCTGTAATATACCGTGAACTTTTTCGAATATGAATTTAATTTTCATCTGAATGTGGTGTTTTGAAAAATTATATTCTCAGCTCGATTGAGTTTGAATTTCAGTAGAATAGAAATAAATGAGTTTAACTAGAAATTTATGATACATGATCAAAATACAATTATCAAAAATGAGAGTAGGTGCAGTTCCCGATATTCTAAGTGTAAGACAAAGCTCCAATTAAAAATAAATCATTTATTGTCACTCTCGGGCCTCGATTACTTTCGTGAATAACAATTCAGACGTTAGCAGTGATTAAAAAAATCACCTTTAATCACTGACAGACACATTATGACTTAAGGTGTAACTTGCATTTAAGCGTGCCGAAGTTTAAATTGAAGAGAGCTGATAATCAAACAAACTGCCATGACAACTTAAGCCCAACTTCTGATGAAAAGCTTTCCTTTCTTTCCCCGCTAGTATGTGGATTTTTTGGGAGAGAGGAAAAAAGCAAAAACAGATTCATTTCCCTCCCTTCTCCTTATCCCTCACCTCACACAGAAATATTTTCCATCAATATCATTTCTAAACAAAGAAGCCCATCGTGCAGAAACACGATTGGCTCGTTGTCCTGTTAGGATAAGCTCTCTCTCCTCGTTTCAAAGCCATTCAGGGTATGAGGCGCAAAAGAAACAGTTCAAAACCCCATCTCCGTACACACAGAGGTAGAGATGAGGAGAAGGAAAGAAAGAGGGAAAGTTTTTTTGTGGTGTCTGAGGACGTGCAGGACCACACACAGAGAGCTTTAAGACAGGAGGGCTCTGCACTCTCTCTCTCCTCCCACAGGGGAACTGTTTACTTTCCACACAAAAGTGTCGCTGCACGCTGTGCAATCTCACATAAACACAAGCAAATACATGCCTGAACTCAGCCGTCTGCATTAGAGTAATCTAAATCATCTCTCATACACCACCATGCACACAAAAGCTAAACAAAGATACCCCTGACAGATAGATAGACGAAGCACATACACAAATTTACAAAAAAAAAAAAAAAAAAAACAGATCACATACACATAAGATTGCCATCGTCCAATCAAGTTTTGCAGGCAAAACTAACAACTCAAATCCTTAACGTCTGTGATAGTAATGGCTATACAGAAACTGATTAAAGATTTACAAAAAAAGTAATTTGGCAATACCATGGAAAAGTGATGATATCAGATGATAATACCATGATATTTTGATAAACTAAAAAGTTAGAGTGTACTTTACTTAGAGTGTAATGTTGCTGTTTGAGCATAAACAACATCTGCAAAGTTACAATGCTCAAAGTTCAAAGCATAGATATTTGCTTTTAAATAAATCGTTTTTTAAGAACTACAACAAAGGTTGGTTGGGACTACACGACATTCCTCCCGGGTTAGTGACATCACCTACCCTAGAATATACATAAACTCCGCCCCCAGAACACGATTTATAGATTACCAAGACAGAATATGCTAATAAATGACTAGAAGATAACTACACATAAGCTACATAAATTCATCAACTAACCATTCAGAAACATCCTGTTGCATTTTACATGTTGTCACCTCTCCTTGAGTCTCCAATATTGTCGGAATCTGGTTTGAACATAAAAGGCTAAAAGTTTTTGAAAAGTTCAGTGCATGCCTGTGTGAGTGCAAGCTATTGAAGCTCCACCCTCTGTACTGGGAGCAGCAGCTCATTTGCATTTGCACACAAAACGGTGCGTTTTTGCTAACCCTCAAAAATTTACTGGTGTTGTATTGTCACTATATATAGTATATTATGGCGAGTAAGCTGCAGCAGTTCAGACTGTGTGTGGGCCTCTGACGTGAGTTCACAAGAGCGCCACGACGCATGCGCGAGAACTGAGAAGATGATGCAGATTGGTCTCGATGCAGTGTTTAATGGTTCTAAAGTGTGCATTTCCTGGATGTCCGAATCTTGAGAATCCAACGAGAAAACGTAAAAGTGCCTTACCAAAATGGCCCACACAGAAGAAAATGAATAGTTGAATAAAGTTGTTATTTTGGGGGGTTTTGCGCACAAAAATGATTTGAGTCACTTGGACTATTATAACAATGTCTTTACTAACTTTTCTGGGCTGGCAGATCAAATTACCTTGCAGCCAGCTCTCAGATTTAATCAAAAATATCTTTATTTGTGTTCCGAAGATGAAGGAAAGTCTTACAGGGTTGGAACAACATGAGGGTGAGTAATTCCTGACCGAATTTTCATTTTTGGTATATATATACCACTACTGCAACTTGAAGACGTTGCCGCAGTTCTTCTTGATTTAGTCTGTCTCAGTTTTTTTCTGTTTCTTTATGTGATCACAGACAGACTCGATGATGGTGAGATCAGATCTCTGTGTGGAGCACCGGCTGTTGTCAGACTCCTTGTGCATACAAAAATCTCACTGGATTATAACAATTAATGGCAAAGGTGCTTGGAAATGTAAGCCGATATCTCCTACTGACACACAACTGCAAAAGATATAAATAACTGACTTAAAACCAGTTTTTTGGGAGAAAATACTAACATGCCTAAGACTTTTGCACAGTACTGTATATACACATGGTTAATTTTTTTTTTTTTTTTACATAATATGACAATCTAACATAAAAATGTTAATTTAATGATTCCATTATATCAGATTTAATAGATATAATACAAATATTTATACTAGGGCTGTAGTCAACCAAAGAAATCCTTAGTCGACCAAAGTCTTGTCCTGCACAACGATTAGTAAAAAAAAAAAAAAAAAAAAAAAGACGTGATGTTTTGATTGAACATTTTTTAACAATTGTCATAGAGCATTTATAAAACAACAACGAAAAAACATCAAAAAGACATAAAACTATAATAATAATACAATTCTTTGAAAATTAAGTGATTTTTTTTTTAACTGCAAAAAGTGAGGAGCACTGTCCTAGGTCTATAGTGACAGTCACAATCGCGCACCTGGCCACACCACACGCTACAAAAAATATAACTGCTATCTGCCACAATGAAAAATCCTAACAAAAGCTCTCGTTTATTCAGGCTGTATATTCTTCTTTACTTTCAAAGCTATGGGTTAACTTTTGTCCAGCCGATCTAGGAGTTTTAAAACAAACACACAAAAAAACCCAAAGAGCCTAAAAAACAATCCTAATAATAATAGGCTGTATTGTAGGACCGCATATAGGTTTATTTTCGTTTTGTTACATTATTTAGGCTATTTTCAAATGCGTCAAGTGTACAAATAAAAACAAAAACATATCAAGAAAACACAATCTATTGAGTCAGCATGATAAAGCCGTTAAAGGTACTGCTCACGTCTTTTGCGCGCTCAAGTTCGATTTGAAATGTAGGTGCGCGGTGTGCGCGCTCATGATGGAAGCAACGCGGTCGCGGTGCGACGCGCTCTTTTTTTTCCAAGTGCGTCCACGCCGCATCCAGATAAAAACATATAGTGTATAAAAACATAAAAACCGAAACAAATAGCGTTCTAACTGAATGAGTACAGCTAAACTACCTATATCCCTTACTGAGCACGAAGCAGCAGCGCAGCCAGCCACAGGTGCGAATCGAGTGTTCATGTGAGTGCGCTAAACTGTGGCGCTGTTACAAAATAGCCTAAATTAAAGCATTTAAAGTTGGGGATAAACCATAGGCTAATTATATTTAGAATACAGTAATATATAACTGCTTATAAAGGAATAAATATCAAGGAGTAAATCACTGAAAATTTCTTTCTATTGGTAAAAAAAAAAAAAAAAAAAAAAGCAACTGGTCGACCAATAAGAATGTCAGTCAACCAAGACGGCATCGACCGATTAGTCGACTAAACGACTAAAGTTGACAGCCCTAATTTATACAATACGAAAATATTAAATAATATATTCCATGGTATTTATTTGTTACTTCAAAGTATGTTATAGAATACAACGGAATGAACATGGCACCATACCATACAAAAAAACAATGGTAGAATTTTTTTTTTTTATCAGTCTTGTGACATTGTTCAGTGGCCCTCGGCAGATCAAAGTGTGCTAGTGTTTTTGAAGTTACATCACAGGTCGGGGCAGGTACACACACATTCCTTTATGTAAGTGATAACATGAGGGTACGCTCTGATATACCCCCTTCCTCCTGATAACATACTAGCTCCCTCATTTCTGAACTGACTGCCTAGTCTTGACACTATCTTTGGATGTGTAGTCACTGTGTGTTTCTGAGGGTCTGTCACAGGAGAAAACGGTAATTGTTTAGTAGTGTTCCCTGTTTTTCAGGACGTGTGGAATGAGATAACACACCTCGAATGGAATCCTTTTGTTCTGGCCAGTCTCGCTGAAAGCATGAGCCAGGAGAAAGACATCGTCCACCCCTACACCAAGGGCCAGGAACGGCAACACCTTTACGCACATGAAAACAGAAAAGCATGCTACATGTAAAGATAGTGTTTGCATTGAAAAATAATGGAAAAGTAGCACAGTGGAATGAATGTGTTTTGAATGAACATCAACAGCCCCTTAGATTACTCATGTTCATGAGTTGTACCTGTGTGGAAGCGGCGTTAAAGGAGATGCCCAAAAGCGAGCAGAGTCCCAGCCCAGCGGCGACAGAAAGAGTGACCAGCAACACTCCGGCCAGCCCGACTGCCCCCTGAGACTTGGCACAGTCCCACCGCAGCATGGTCAGACACGCATAGGCAAGCTGCACACAGATAACACAGCTATAGCGTTAATCTGACATTATCACGTTACCGCAGTGCCGTTCTCATGAGTGCGGCTACGGCACAGCAGGGTCAGGCATGCACTGGCAAGCTGCATGTAACATAACACTAGGTCTATACACACCAAGTCTGAATTTTCAACATGAAAAAACTTTCATGACAAGATTTTAAAATGAAAAAATGTGTCTCAATATTTATTAATGATCAGTCGATCAATTGAATCTTAGGCTAGGTCAATTTTATCTAAAATTGTTTTACCTTTAGACACTTGTAGAGGAGAGAGATGGACAGAAAATTATATATGAACAGTTACTGTAAAAGTAGATTTAAACTCTCAACGACTGCATGAGCAGTTATCTGCTTGGCAATGGCATCAACCAGTTGACTAATTGGTTTATTTAAAGAATTCCTGTACAATTTCTGCTTGTTTCAGGCTCATCTGACCACGACTGGACACATTTCTTTGGGGCATTTACATTAAAACAACTAGATGGAGTTGCAACATAATGGAAAAGACTACAGGGATCTCAAGATGCATTTTTATAAGCTGGACTATTTTAATTGTATCCACCCTGTGAAAAAGAAGTGGCCAAATCTTAAAAAGTACACTTTCATGACTATGTTTCTTAACACATTACATTTTAAATCATTATGTTTTAATATCTTTGGTCGTGCTTTGAAGCACACTTATGTACACGTTGACTATCATACTAAAGCACGTGTAAAGTGCTTGATTGTAATTTTGTAACTTTGTTACTACAGTGTTATTTAATTACATTTAAAGTTAATATTTTTTTTATTTACTGAATTTCAACTTCCTTAAAAATGTGTTATTACAAATATATTTTAATAAATTACATACAAGTCAATAGAAATTACAGTAAAGTATAATTTAGTTTACCATAAATACTTATCAGTACATTAATTTCTGTATATTCACTCTTTTTAAAAGTATGCTATTTTGTCATTTTATTTCACAAGGGACAGAGACCTATAAACACCACGCTTTTGGTGGGATGCTCAAAGAACAGAGCAAGTGGTTTTGTATTTTCTTGTTATTTAGTTACTCCAGTTTTGGTGTGAAATTACCTTAAAACAATATTACAGTTTTTTTTCAATTGCTTACACACTAAAATTAAAACTTTCCCACTATTAGCAAAACCTTACACCCAAGGAGCAAAACACCAGCCTAGATTTGCACAATTGTAAGCACGTTGTCAGCTTCACCCTTTTTGCAAAACATTACACACAGTGATTTGTAAAACTCTACACACATTTTCACACCTTAGACACAGATAAGGATTGTGAGGTTACTTCCTTGTCATTACAAAGCCCCGGTTTGCCATTGACCACACTAATGAATGAATTGGATATGCACATCCATCAGGCGTGGAAGCACACATGTGCTAATTTGAAAACGCAGCACTCAGGTGTGCTATAAAAGGCAGCAGGTGAGTTCACCTGTCTTCAACAAAAATGGAAGGAGCTAGAAGAAGAAGAAGAAGAAGAAGAAGAGTGAGAATAAGAGGGGGAGCTCAAAGAGGAGATGAAGGAGGTAGAGGAAGAGGAGAAGGAGGTAGAGGAAGAGGTGAAGGAGGTAGAGGAGGAGGAGAAGGAGGTAGAGGAGGAGGAGAAGGAGGTAGAGGAAGAGGTGAAGGAGGTAGAGGAAGAGGCCTAGGTAGAGAAAGAGGAGAAGGAGGTAGAGGAGGAGGAGAAGGAGGTAGAGGAGGAGGAGAAGGAGGTAGAGGAGGAGGAGAAGGAGGTAGAGGAGGAGGAGAAGGAGGTAGAGGAAGAGGTGAAGGAGGTAGAGGAAGAGGCCTAGGTAGAGAAAGAGGTGAAGGAGGTAGAGGAGGAGGAGAAGGAGGTAGAGGAGGAGGAGAAGGAGGTAGAGGAGGAGGCCCAGGTAGAGAAAGAGGAGAAGAAGGAGATAGAGGAAGAGGCCTAGGTAGAGGAAGAGGAGAAGAAGGAGATAGAGGAAGAGGTAGAGAAGGACTTGTAGAGTTGATAGAACCTGAACAAAGAAGACGAGGACCAAATTTGACTCAAGAAATCCGTGCAACACTTATTGACCATGTTATCAACCATGGACTGACACCAATGGAAGCTGGACAAAGAGTTCAACCAAATCTCTTGTTGCTTTTACAGTAGTTTTTCTTCAGAGTCAAACTGTATGTACTTCATGCAGTAATTTTTATTTGTCTACAGATTTTATTTTTTTCATTGATTTCAATGTTGGTTGATTACTGTAACTGATTATGGTAAGAAATACTGTAAATAAATACTTGAAATATGAGTCTGCAGAAATCAGTGTTGTGCAGTGCTTGGTAAGTTTATAGTAGGCCTATTTGTGTACATTCTCCCTATATCTCAAACTAATCATGAAGAATGTTGTTTGTTTGTCACAATTTTTTTTTTCATCTAAATTATCCCTTACATAATGTCTGGCCAAAAATCTAGCACATGCTATTTCCTAAAAATAGTTTTTTTACAAATGTGTTTTTTATTGATCACAGCAGTGTGAAACTGGTTGCAATAGTATCTGATCATTGAGGACTGTGTTGGAAAATAAAAAATAATAGCATTTTCACAAATATGTGTATATCTTTTGACTGAAGTGTGTCATTTTGCAAACAATCTAGGAATTATGCCAATTGAGTGTGGTGTTTGGATAATTGTGATTATATTTTGAAAAAAATAACCCGGTTTTCAAAATTGCGTGTAAACAATTGAAAAAAACTGTAACATCGAAATGAGGCATATTCCACGATTATTCAAAGACTCGGGTGAGTACCTAGGTTAAAATGTGTAACGCAGAATGTAGTGAATGAGGTTGTGCTTTAACCTGAACATAAAAGGAGAGGAAGTCTAGATAAAACTAAAGCTCTTCAGACAGAACTGGAGATGTGTGAGTGAGTTTACCATTAAGAGGTAGCCACTGGCGATACGGATCACGCTGACATCAGAGAAGGACTTAAGGATGTCTTCGAGGGTGGTGGTGGTGAACGTGAGAACTTTCTGTGACGAATTTACAGACACACTCTGCTGGACGGCCTGAGGACACACAGGACGGAAGGAAGGACGAAAGAAATTAAATTATTTAATGTCGTTTATCTTCAATTAATTTACACCCTTTCTATAATTTTCTCACAGCTCATCTTTTCCTTGTTTTGTATTTTCCCTCAGGCGAATGAAGCTAATTAAATAAAGTGGAAATCACAGTCCCACAAATGTTTCAACAGCACAATTATCCAAGAAATGAAAATCACAGCCCCACCCCCTGAAACCAAAAATGCTCACATCCACAAACACACACATGTTCAGCCCTGCACAAACACGCACTAAAAGGAAACCCTATGCCAAGCGAAGGTCAGGGCTGACAAAACAGAGACCAGATGATGTCACACACAAACCACCAATGGGACGGCAGCTGTGAAAGAGATTGTGTGCTGAGCGGGTTAATGCGTTCCAGACGGTCCTGTCAAACACACACACACACACAGATACCACACACATGCTAAAACACACATACACACACACACACAAGTGCTGGGGCCACCATACCAAGAGGGGGATTCTGCAATGGACACCCAACACTAGCAAAAACTAGCTGTGTTGTAATGCAGACATTCCATATTAAGTGAGCAAATCTCTTATTAAAAGCATGCTAAAATGATTTGTAAACATCACAACAATGAACAATAATTTGACACCATTTAATGTTGCATAATGTTAATTTTATATATAACATGTTGGACAAGTAATAAGTTAACAATTACAAGTTGTTAACGACTAGTTATCGTAAAAAATTTACCATTGTAAAAAAACCTAGTTTACAATATATTCATTTTTTTAGACGAGTATGCAATTAATCACACAAAAGGGCGCGATTAATCACATACTTACCGTGGAATTAACCATACATCGTTTATCTTGTTTAACGTTTTTATTTTGTCATCATTTGCTATATCCAGCTATATAAGTAAACTATCAGATTAAAGGATGCTTCTTACAAAACTGTATTTTCAAAACTGTATTATTTGAGTCTTTCCAAAAAAGGACTTCAAAAGGACACCTAATAACCGAATGATATAAGGAGCCCAAATAATACATACATTTATGCATATGAAAGCTCACATGAAAAAAAACAACATTACCGAACAAAACTTTTCCGAATCCAGTGTACAGTATGTGTACAGTGCAACAGCAAAGAGCTTTTTAGAGCTTGTTTTCATTTTAGACATGTCAAGCTGCGATATTTCACAGGACCACATGGAGATGCCCAAAAAATTATTTTGTGGAAACAACGTGAATGTACTGAAATGTATCTGTGCATAAATTCAATGTGCGATCAGTGCATCAAGAGCCCACATACAGTTTGTTATACTGTATATACTATTGTTAATTTGTTAATTCATGTTTGTTAATAGTACATTCATTAATTTATACATTTTGAAATGTTATATGTAAATGTTAACATTGACACTATGCAGTTTTAATAAATGCTGTAAAAATGTTGTCTATTGCTAGTTCGACATCTAACGCATTACTGTTAGCAAATTGAACCATATTCATTTTTTCAGTAAAATGTTCATTTAATGTTCATCAAATGTTCATTTCGTATACCATTGTTCATTTGTTAATTCACATTTGTTCAAAATACATTTATGTGCATTATTAATAAATGCTGAAAAAAGGTTGTTCATTGTTAGTTCATGACACCTAATGCATTAAACTGTAACCGGAAGACATAAGACAATACAATGCTGAATAAAGTCGTAGTTTTTGTTATTTTTGGACCAAAATGTATTTTGGATGCTTCAAAAAATTCTAACTAACCCATTGATCATAAATGCTGATTTGCTTTTGACAGCAGATTCTGGGGATTATGCTGCCTTAGTGCTGCTGGATCTGAGTGCAGCCTTCGATACTGTGGATAATGGCATTCTCCTCGAGCGTCTGAGATTGTGGGTGGGCATTAGGGGGACTGCTTTCAGGTGGTTTACATCGTATTTACAGGGGAGGACCTTTGCGGTGGAAATAGGGAACTCTATTTCTTCCACTCGTTCCATCACCTGCGGGGTCCCTCAGGGCTCGTGTCTTGGCCCTGTTCTATTCTCCTTATATATGCTCCCTCTGGGATTAATCTGTCAAAGGTATGGGGTGGCATACCATTGTTATGCAGATGACACCCAGTTGTATCTTCCGTTGAAATTAAATGACAGCTCAAAATGGTCAGCTTTGCTTGATTGTCTTGACGAAATAAAGTGGTGGATGGCATCAAATTTTCTTCAGCTGAATGAATCCAAGTTTGAAGTGTTGATGCTTGGTCCTCCAAAGTCAGTGAATCAGATTGCTTTTGACTTGGGCCCTCTGGCATCGAATGTTAACACTCAAGTGAGGAACCTTGGTGTGATTTTTGATTCTGAACTGAAATTTGATAAACAAGTAAATGTGGTGGTCAAGGGAAGCTTTTTTCAGTTGAGGGGCATTGCCAAATTAAAAGGCTTCCTGTCTTCAAAAGATATGGAAACTGTGATTCATGCATTCATCACGTCCAGATTGGATTACTGTAATTCTCTCTATCTGGGGCTATCAAAAAAGCTCCTCTCACGGCTGCAACTGGTGCAGAATGCTGCGGCCAGATTGTTGACTGGCACCAGGAAATGCTCCAGCATCTCTCCGGTGCTTCTCTGCATTGGCTTCCCGTTGAGTATAGAGTGCAATTCAAGGTCCTTTTAATGGTTTTTGAAGGTCTACATGGGCTCGCCCCTGTATATATTTCGAGTTTGTTACAGCAGCATGTTGCGGCTAGACCACTTAGATCCCCGCAAAGCTTTACTCTAATGTACCAAGAGCTCGGTTAAAAACCAAGGGAGATCGTGCTTTCGAGGTAGCAGCACCGCGTCTTTGGAATTCTCTTCCTTTACACATTCAATCCTGTGATTCCATCGAGTGTTTCAAGTCTAGGTTAAAGACCTATTTTTTCTCGGCTGCTTTTAAGTGTTCTTAGTTATATGTGGTCTTTATGTTGTGTTTTTTGTTTAAGGTGTTTTTGTCTATTTTGTTTTGTACAGTTGAGTCTGTAAAGCACTTTGGTCAACTTGTGTTGTTTTTAAACGTGCTTTAGAAATAAATATATGATGATATGATGATGATGATGATGATGATGATGTCACATGGACTACTTTGATGATGTCTGTATTTCCTTTCTGGACAAGGACAGTATACCGTACATACATTTTCAATGGAGGGACAGAAAGCTCTAGGACTAAATCTAAAATAACTTAAACTGTGTTCCGAAGATGAACGGAGGTCTTACGGGCTTGGGACGACATGAGGGTGAGTCATTAATGACATAATTTTTATTTTTGGGTGAACTAACCCTTTAACTAATATTAACAAATGTAACCTTAATGTAAAGTGTTGATTTCTAAAATAGACAGGACCGAAATACCTCTAGAAGATGTTTTCCATGTCACAACATTACGCATCAAATACATGTGAAGGGTTTAGTTTGCACATTTCTACAGTGTCCCATCGTGACCTTTCCTGACCTTACAGATGTGCCCCGTTTTTCCAAGTTCACACTTAACCTGAGCGTTTAAAGTATAAAAAAGGAAAAAAAGGAAGTCTATGCCTTTGAAGGACTGCACTTAAACAGCTGGGTCCTAACCTCACGAGACACAGCACCTTTGGAATGTATGCATTACTTATGACTAAAGATGAATGCCTTCACACTGCATGAGTACATGTATGTGAGTGTATTTTCCAGGAAACACAAAGTTGGACTGAAGGAATAAATCGCCACGGGCCCCCTAAACGGTTCATAACAAGATCCAGTTTTAGGCAAAGTAAAACCTGATGAAAGGATGAATTACTAAAAACACTACAGCAGGAAAAGTCACTGTAAATGTCTCCACTAAAGTAGACTAAAGTCTGGACATCAACAGAGCATCTTTACATCCTTTCCGCGAGATGATTCACGGTGATAGACGTGCATGTACCTCAGAGTATCTCCTTTGCCAGGCCTCTAGTACGGCAGCTGCTTTGTCCTCATTCCAGTTGATGTGTGAGACTTCATCGTAGCCCTTCAAGTGCTCGTACATCTGCTTTGGGGTCATGAGTTGGAACATGGTCTGAAGAGCCTGTGCACTTTGAGGAAGAGTGAAAAGAGAACAAAATGTTGAGCTGAATGTATGGTATAAACTGACCAAGTGTTTCATATACAAAATGTTGTGGTGAAATTAAACGGTCAGCACACAACTTTGTAGTGCGTTGTTCTCGGTGCAACGTGTGGCCCAATTTCCAAACAAATCGCTCGATAAGTGTTGCTTTTTATTGGTTATTGTTAAGCATGCTGTTAAATCCCAATTTCTTGGGGGGATGAAGTGATAATGGTTGCTGCTTAAAAATAGCTTGACAGTGAAAGTCTTGACATTGTCTGTCATTTCTTGGGATAAAAACCATGAAAAGAAGCACTAACATGCTGAAATACAGCGGTCTGTCACTTTGCTCCACAGACGAGCTCAGACTTCTCCAACTGTAGAGTACAGACTCCCTCAAGTGGACTGTCAACCTGCTATTGTTCAATGAACACTTCTTGAATGAAAAAACCCTCGACTTTCTCTTTTCAGAAAGCCACAAGGGAATGAAAAGATTCCTAGAAATCGTAGTGGACGGTTCCAGAGCCACTTGAGAATATTTTCCGCTACCACCACTGCAGCGAATTAACATTTTTGGGCGTGCGACAATGTTCTTTCATAATATGGATGCTGAATTCTGTCCCCACTCAAGGCCTAAAGAGGTCTGGGGGAAGAAAAGTAAAAAACATTTCGCTCTTAGAGTAAAAGGTGTGGACTTCCTCAGTCTGTGGGAATGAATACTAATATGCAGTTTACTAATGATTACAATCTGCCAAGAAACAAAAAACAAACCTCATACTGTACATGTGAGTGTGTAAGAGAGGGAAAGACAAATTGATATTTTTTCCACTGCTATGTAAGGCCCAAAATGGCCTCAAATTGCACTGCTAACATATTTAAAGACACAGTTTACACGCTTCCTTTATTACCTTTAGCACACCCTCTATGGTTTTCACGATTGTTTATCCCCTTCACAATTAAAATACATTAAGATACATTTATTTCTCTGAATGCCATCAGTGTTTAAATCCCAAATTGGTCTCTTACCTTAGAAGTTTGCCGCTGTCGTTCTTCTTGGTCCCACCTATGATAAGCTCCTCCTGCCAGTGCATGTACTTTTTGGAAAGCCCATAGCAGCCACCAGTCAGAACATGAGCCACGTCAAAAGGCTTAAGATGATGACAGATCATAAATCAGACACACTCAAGATGCAAAACATCTTTGTTTTAATTATGTATCTTTAGCAGTAGCCTACGACTGGGAAAACAGATATCCAACAATGGTTTTTAGCTATTGCTCTATGCCATCCTTTGTATGCTGAACCAACCCGTGTCATGTTCTTGTTGGGAGCTGACAATGGGCAGTCAGGGTCCGCGGGATTCAGGCAGGGGCGATCCATGTAGCCATGGCCCACCTCTGCTTTGACCAGCATCTCCTCCCAGATGTCCACCGGATTGTTTAGCATCTTCAGCTCAGCAATGAATCCTATCGGATCAAAGTTGGTCCACTGCATGGGGGATTTGCCACTTTTTTGTGAAAAAAAAGAAGCCATTTTATTGATGTGGACCTAAGGGGGCATTCACATTATGGCACTTACACATTACATTGCACATTAACTCCCATAGAAAGTTGCTAACATAAACACAGAGTACCCTTGACATGCCTTTTCCACCCCCAAATTTAAAGATTTAAAGATTAGCCCATTGTTTGAAAACTAATATTGATCTTGTACGTTTCAAAAGATTTTTATATATATATATAATGCGGCACTCATTGCGGTAAGATTTGCGTTTACCAAGGTTGCATGTATTTGATGGGGGAAAAAACAGTAAACTTTAAAAAAAAACTGTAATATTGTGAAATATTTTTACAATTTAAAATAACACTCTTCTATTTTAATATATTTTAAAATGTCATTTATTCCTGTAATGGCAAAGCCAAATTTTCAGCATCATTACTCCAGCATTTAGTGTCACTTGATCCGACAGGAATCATTCTAATGTGCTGATTTGGTGCTTGTGATGGCCACAGCCATGGCCTCACAACCAGTTCAAGAGCGGTAACCTCATGCACTTATCGTGAGTTTATGCTGTTTTTCTTTAGGATTAGTTTATATACTTTTTCTCATACCCATTATACATTTGTTGCAAATATTTATTTAGTTACAAATAACTCACAGCACACTTAGTTCATTTCACATACATTATACTTTATTGAGTTGACCATACAGAAGTATCTTTTTGGGAGCGCGCACTATTAGTTACTTTTGGATTGTCATTCTGTTTATATAACTATTTGTTTGTAGTGTTGTTGTTAGTTTTCCCGTGTGTTAATTCATCAATTGGTTTGATCAGCCAATATATAAGTCCCCTTTGTTTCTTTTGTTGGAGGTCAGTTGTATTTTTGAGTCTCTTATGTTCAGAGCTTTAGTTACCGTCTATTTATTTGACCTCTTTTATAGGCCCAAACATGTATTTTATTTTGTTGTATTGATTTTTGGGAAATAAAAACCCTTACTTTTGAACTTCCCTTGTGATTCCTCTTGCTTCACTGCTTGGTCCCTCACAGTGCTCAAGAAACATTTATTATTATTATCACTGTTGAAAACAGTTGTGCTGCTTAATAATTTTGTAGAAACTATGATATTTTTTTTTTTTTCAGGATTCTTTGATGAACAAAGTTCAAAAGAACAGCATTTATCTGAAATAGATATATTTTGTAACATTATAAACATCTTAACTCTCACTTTTGATCAGTTTAATGAACGAGTTCTTGTTAAATAATTTGTTAAAATAACTTAAATAAATAAACAGTGCATGTTTAACCATGGATCCCTGCTTATGGGATGTTGGACGCGCTCAAAGTGGTATGGCATAACTACGGGGAGCGGAGGAAGGGTGACTGGATGGAATTCCGAAGGCTTAGGAATTGATGGATGCTGCACGTCACAGCGGTGGCAGCACAAATGTAGTTGGGATTGGATTTCAGCCTGCCTCCATAATAACAGCTTTGAGAAAATGGAATCAATCCGCTCATCTGATCTTTATCCCCTCTAATTATACTGCCGTGCCGGGTGATCCCGCTCAGGGCCTGGCATCTCCCCACAACTAACAGCCCAACGCAGCAGTTTCGCAAACCTCCCATACTTTGCTTGCCATCTCGTCTCAGTTGTTTTTTTCAAGACCCTCTTTCTCTTGCTGTGTCTTCACCCGGTCTCCCGTCCCGCCCGTATGTTTGACTCTATCCTCAGACGGCCTTCCTCAGACCGAGTTCACCCTCCCACTTTCCATCACCCATCCATTTCCACCGCTCCGTTGACTGATTCTCTAAGCCTCCCTCTGTCAAACCAGCTCCGCCTTTCTGTCCCTGCACCATCTTTCTCTCATTTCTCCCTCTTGCTTTCATTCTTTCCTTTTTTCTGTATGTGTTTTCTTCTGGTCGCCCCTCTGTCTTTCTCTTCTGGCAGGCCTGCGGTGGTTCAGACCACATTGTATGTGCCTAACCAGGCTTGAGTCATTATTCCAAGTCCCCCAACCAGAACACAGTAAAATCCTTATTTACATCCATGATGGAGGGAAAGAGGGAGGGGGGAGGAGGGCAGAAAAACTTTTGCAGACTTGGTGGTTGTCCACTGAGTGTAACTGTTGCAAGGAGCCATTAGCAGCAGAAGTGTGAGGCCTCAAGCGGTTCAACATTACAATGAAGGCCTTCAGAAAACCCCACTGGAGACTGTGAAGCACCACTTAGGGCTGTCATTCCATTAAAATATAGTGATTAATGTAATGTTTTTAAAAATATATTCTTTATGTAACATCCCTATGTACTCGTCTGATTCATGCAAAAATATAGATGATCTAATTCTCAAACTGAATCAAAATCACAGAACTTGATTCAGTACTAAAAAAAATCTGTCCTGTACTTCATGCACTTAATCTTACAAGCAGAATGAAAATCGTTTTTGAAGCTTCCATGCTCTGCACATTAGTTTTCCGCTGGTGTTTGCATTAACATTTCTATAAATTATAGCATTTAACTCGAAGATGATATCAGACTTGTTGAGCTTCAATGATTATTCAATTTCACCTTACAAAGAGTGCAAATGACTACTCTCATTAAACATCCTGTTTAGGTTTGATTTATAAATAAATTACCCCTAAAGAGATAATTTATCAAATAAACATGGTAAAATCCACTTTTAACCACCACTTTTGATTGGATTGGAAAACTTTTTCCTTTAAATTTAGTTTGCTTGTTTATTAGTTTTCAACATGGCTCTATTCATAAGAAGGACATGTCAGCGAAGTGTTCACTGTATGAAAATGGCCTTTTTAGCAAATCAACTTGATTTCAAGAGTCAGACTAGACAGTCAATTACAAGCTCCAATGAAATACAGAAAGGTGTGTGTAACTTACGGGAGGTAGACTGTTCCTGAATGTAGCTTAGCACCTTCCCAGAAGCAGTCTAGAGGAGTGATGATCAGACATGGGTGCAGTTTCTCTATAATCTGAAAAGGTAGATGTGCTATTACTTTCACAAGCCTTTGGGTCCTCCTCAGAAGTTCAAATATTTCTACTAAAATGTCATTTTAAAAAGATGAGCATTCTTCCTTACCTGGTCCACAAGATTGTTTTCTGTATAAAGTTCTCCTGATTTGTAGCATAAATGTTCCAATTTCCATTGCCTGAAAATGCAATGGTGGAAATTAGATGTACTGTAATTTTGTGCACTACTATAATTGAAAATAAAAAGAAAATTTGAACGAAATAGTGATCGTTTATGTTATACACATAAGAAAGTATACACAGTCACAATTTTTAACCAAATTTTTTTTTAAACAGTCCATTGACATATTGTGCGTCAACTACCCAATAAAAAAAAAACTCTACAGGGGCTCTTGTGCCATTACCTGTTGTACATGTAAACGTGCACTCTGCTGGCCTTTATGGCGGAGTCGAGGTGCTGCTTCAGCGCCTCTACGGTCAGAATGTTAGTACCTTCCTGTCGTGGCGTCTGTATCATGAGCTGAGGACTAAACATGGCCTCCTCTCCGATCTTCTGCCGCGTGTACTTGAGTTCCTGATTCACCCTGCCACCCACTAGGAAATGGAAATGAAAAGTGATGGAAAAGAAGACTCAGATGAGGCTCTACAAAAATTTAGTTCTTTCATTTATAAGTCTAGGAGCATGAAATGTTGCTTCGAATTCAACAGCTCAATGTCAGAAAATAATTAAAAAGTATAAGTATGCTGCGTTTTTACTGTTGTTGTTATTTTTGTCCACCACCAAATGATCAAACCCCCACAATTGGCCCTAACTACATAATTTTTTTAGTAAAATGGTATTGTTTTTTTTTATGATTTGTTTTAATTACGAAACAACAATTACATAAATGTTTTACTTATTTATAATTCATTTCAATATTCACAATAAAATTGAGTTAAATATACGATTTTTATTCAAATTTAAATGTATTTTAGGTAAAAGATGACAATGTAATGATGTGGAGTTGAGTGGGTGAGTCAGATGCTAATTCAGATATATTTAGTTAATTAAGCAAAACATTAATCAATGCGATTAAATTCATTAAAAACACTGAGTCAGTGAAGACAACTAAATAAAAAGACGTGTTTTCTCTGCATTATTTCGCAGTGCAATCTTTTTAGCTCATCACACTCAATTCACCAAGCTGACAACTTAAATTTATTAATTTATTTACTTGTTTATAAACTTATTACCATCAACAAGCAGTTGAAAAACCTACAAGAAACAGAGAAGCATGATAAAAAGTCACTCGGTGACAAACAATCATAACTTTCACTTCCGTCACACAGGGTCAAGCACAGTCTCACTGTAATCAATCATATCTTCCAGCCTCGATGAAAGGAAAAGCTAACACATGTACAGGCTCCCATCTGTCCTGTTAACTTGACTTTGAAATGCCTTTCAGTACACCCTTTAACACCTGCAGTCTTCTTCACAGCCTTCAAATCCAGGCTTATGAATTATGAGTGTGCGCGCAAGTGCGTTTGCATGCGCACACGTGTGTGTAAGCACCTTGGCTTCTTCATTGCATTGGGGCAGTGGAGTCGTTGTGTGGCACACCTAAGCTCCAAAAGGAACAGAAAACCCTCACAGCTACAAAAGCAGCCTTTCAAAGAGTCTTGCTGAACACCGTCCAAGTCCGTCTCTCAAAGCTGTCGATTCTTCACGCGCTCTCTACCTGACCTCCGCAAATAGAAGACTTCTCCATTTCCAGGATCAAGCACCCTAGAGAAGCAGGCAACACGGTTCACAAGGACTTCACAGTTACTCTGAACCAGGTAATAATACAGTCTGGTACAGTCAGGCAATCTGTCAATTCCTTGTAACGTAATCAAGCAAATCATATACTGGTGTGATGTGTTTCGGATGGCAGGTTGCGTGATTCTGAAGCTCTTCTGAGATGTTGATGCAGGGAGGAGGGTTCATTTATGGTCAACTATTTTACTTTGAAGTATTGAAGGTAAATTCAACCATATTTAACTGACCTATTCTGCCAGAGGAGAGATTCTGAAGACTAGCTTTGCTTGTGTATTAGTTATACGGGCAAAGTCACTTGACATGAGTTGTTGCATTACATTGGCAGCATCAAAAAAGAAGCAATACTGTTCCCTTCAAATGTACGTGTGATTATAACGGATATGGTAGCTAACAAAAGAGATGTTGACACTAACTAAATTTAACTAACTAGCTCAGCAAGATTCCCCTCAAATGTCGACACACCATGAGAGTAGATCAACGGACCATTAAAGATGCAAATTTGTGATCATTTAATTCTATTGTCAGCACTGTTTTTTTAACAGAAGGAAAAAACAAATGTGCAAATAATTTTATGAGAAAAAACAACGTTCAAATTAAATGTTATTATCAGTGAAGCGGGCAACTTAATTTGCTTTAGTTCAATGACAATAAAAAATCACATAACATGTTTTCTTTATGATATCACGGTATAAATGGGTGTCTTAACAAGAAAATGATTCAATGTGGCAATACTTTCCGTTCTGCGGTACGTACGGGTACCCACTGATACCTGCCTGATTTAAAACGCTCAGTGTTTGTGTAAGCACTCTGTGAAGAGAGTCAATGGTTTCTATTTACAAAGAGTTTTTGTAGCGTTGAGTTTTGTTGCCAATCACAGACAAATCTGTTGAGAGTGAATGCAATAACAATCAGATGCATTTAAGTTGGTCAGAATATGCTCAACACCACTCAGAACAGCAGAGTTTTTGTTCAGCGTGAGTTCTGCACGCTCGTGAATCCTTTCATTATAACCCAAAAAGTAAAAACAAAACATCAATAATTAATTGCACAGAGTAGGCAGCTTCATCGATTATAACAGGAGTTTTTGTGAGAGTGCAGCTTTGTGTACCTGCCGTTATAATTGACAGCTTCATTATAATGGCAACAATCTTTGCTCACTTTCTGTATAGGCTATAATATATTTTTTTCATGCTACTAACTACACATTGCAAAGTTTCTATATTTAAATGTGTGATTGAATCCGATTGACAGTGATAACCATAGAAATGGCCGGAACAAAACAATCTGATATTGTATGTCCAATGATCTTTGCATGAAGTCTTGGAGTGTAAAGGCAAAATAATAGATCTGCCACTTTTATGTAATGTGTAATTTTGTTGTTCATTGTATTACTTATTATTGTTTGTTGTTATTCATTTGATTATATTATTATTAGGGATGTCAATTTTCACAAATTCCCATGATCGATCGTCGTTTAAATTGACGATCAATTAATCGATTAATCGTTAGCATTAATGGCAAACAGCATTACAGGGTCTGCAAATGATGCTCAAAAAGCTATGTTCCTCACCAAATTAATAATAATGGTTTTTAATCTAAATAAAGGGTTAGCAGGATTGTAAAATGTTTTGATGTGATTGATAAATTAAATTAATATATTTATAACGACAAATACAATGTGTCACCAACGCCGCCGCAGATGCGTGCTTGTCAGAATGTGTGACTGTTTACGTGCTGGAACAACGCACTGAAAACGGCAACTAAACCCAATGAATTCACAACCATTTAATAAAATAGTGTTCTCATGTTATGTAATATGACAGTCCCAAATTAACCATCGTTATTATTAGTCATGCATTCTGCTTTAGCGGTGCGCGCTGAATGAATAACCGTTGAACACTTTGTTAGCGTTTATTTAACTCAAAGAAACGCATCCTATTTGATATTAATCAGATATATACAAAATAAACATAATCTTACAAAATTATATCTGCACAAAATGACGTGAATGCACAAGTGAACTTAAACTAAGTTACGTGCCATTCAGAATGACTCATGTTGTGGTGGACGCACTCTTCCTGGAACAACGCGACATGGCATCTAAACCAAAATAATTCACAATGTTTTATTACAATATTGTTCTCTTTATAATCTTGTGTAATATGACAGTCACAATAATCATTATTAGTCGTGCATTGTCATTTGAGCTGAGCGCGCTAAAGATCACGTCAATTCTTAACCAAATGCATCCAATATGAGATAAATCTGATATTGATAGGCATACACAAAATAAACTATTACAACTTACATTTGCACAAAACAAAAGGCTGCGAATGCACACGCAAACTTATAGTCATGATGAAGGTGTAAAATAGTCCCAAACAACTCCGGTGTGTGTGTGTCATTCCGGTGTGTCATTCAGTAGGACTCAACACTTCACCACACCGGCGCGCTCGCTTACATGTTTCGCGGTTGAGCAGCACGCACGCGCATGATCCTGCTTAATCGATGATCGATAAGTTTTATCGATTAAATGTATTATCGACAATTAATCGATCGTCGATTAATCGTTGACATTCCTAATTATTATCTTTTCAAATCAGTCACTCAGTGACTTTTCACATATAGCCTAAATTTACAGATTTTAAATAGATCATAAATCAAAGTGCTTAGAACTATTTGATGTCTTGACAGTGTTTTTTTTATGAATAAATAGGATAAGTTAATATTACAAACTGTTTCTTTGCATTTATTTAATTTATTTTAGAGTTATTGTCAGTACTGGGCTTGCAGTTCACATGGGTAGGGTACTTTGTACTGTGTGTGTGTGTGTGTGTGTGTGTGTGTGTGTGTGTGTATGACCGTGTTAATCCGCCACCACCAAAGTCATTTTTGACCCAGAAAAACCCTGGACTAGCCTGGGTTTCCCCATACTGCCTTACCGCAGCGCGATTCAATTCACGCTGAAAGGCAGTCTGGATACCATGGCCAGATTTTTCGCCTCATTTAGGGAACCAATCACAGAACGGGGAGGGAGCAGCTAGACGATGACGACATCTATGCGAAAAAAAGAAAACAGTTTGTTTATATCTATTTAACATGGCTGAAGACGCGAAGCTACTCTTTGATGCAGCCTTAGAACAATGTCTAAGTAGTTTAGAATGCAAGTTCATTTTGAAAAAAGAACAGCTTTAGGCGTTAAACCATTTCTTAAACAAGAATGATGTTTTTGCCCTGCTACCAACAGGCTTTGGAAAAAGTCTGATATATCAACTAGCCCCGTTAGTGGCTAAGGCAATGGGGCTTCGCGAGACCCCAGTCGTCATAGTAGACATACGTCATCTGGTATAATTGAAACGATTGGCTATGAGCTACGTACAGGCATATTTGATAGACATTCTTAGCACCATATAAACTGCGACGGGCATTCTGAAACCACGCCTCAAATACGAGAAATTGCGCATGTGGTTCCCAGTCCCAATTCTCAACGAGATTGGGTCTGGCGTTAGCCAGGCTAACCCTGGACATGAACAAAGAAAAATTAAGTCAGAATCATATGTTGGCAATTACCAATGTTTTTCTTAAGTTACACTAGCAGGTTTTAAACAAAGTCCTCTCCCACCTAGTTGTGCGTGGCAACAAGACTTAGGCTCTTCACAATTTTTCCACACTCTGAACATGTGAGAATGGTCTCAATTTCACGCAGCATAAGCAAGCATAAAACAACAAAAAATAAAACAATTTGCAACCAATTCAGCTTTTTTTTTTTTTTTTTTTACTGTTTTCCCCCTCAAAACCACTAAAACTTCAAAAGCACAACATGCCTGATAACTAAAACAAAAAAAAAATGTCTTTTTCTCATTAACCTACCCATTACCTACCTACCTACTCATTAACCTCTGGAGGAAGAGCTGTGTAAAGCAATCTGTAACAATTTATAAGCTATAATCCAATTTAACACTGGTTTTCAATTCACGAGACAGACATACGTTGAATATTTTCAAACCATTGTAATTGTATTAAAGTTGAAAATAACCATGCTTTTTTTTTCTAAGGGCAGACCACCCTGCCAGTGAAAAAGGCTGAGAAGGAGGCAAATGTCTAGAAGCATTCTGAGAAAACAATGGATTTCTTTTTTCCTGGGCCCAAATGTAACATCTGATCTTGTTTTGGGGCATGTTTATAATATCCCTCATTAATTACAGCTTCAAGCGAGCCTGAGCTTTACTTCAACATGATTATTGGGACCAGGTTGATTACATCCCTAACAAGCTTAGCATGTTCCTGATTTGAGGCCCTGGATCACCAACATGTTTTGGAGATGAAACAGCCTCAGATGTCAGCTTTCAATCAGAAAAGTCTCCACTCTGGATTACCATGCATTGGGTCACCTACATGTCATGAATGGCTCCTCTGATGTATGTCCTACAGAGGCAACAGGAAGGAACTATAACAATGCATGTCGCTCACTTCACAGAGAAAGACTTCAATATTGCTGGAAACGTCATATTATGACCTGAACTCTGGAGAATTCAACACCCCTCCAGAGACGCACAGGTTCTGGGGTCACAAATGGCCTTGCCTCAGGTGTGAAATTAACACCAAAAGAAAATGTGAACGAGAAAGAATGACAGAGAACAAGAGGTCATTTCATTCAAATATGACTGCAGGTGTGTTTTAAGGTCTTTTAAAAAAACAGCATAATTGTCTAATCCTGTGCATCAAAACTATAAAAACTAAAAGCCCATAAACCGTATCGACATGGACAGGTGTAGATATATTCCTGGGAGATTAAGGCCGTTTTCACACCTGGCTTGTTTGGAGCGTTTGATTCGGAACCTGGCCCATTTTCTCCCTTCGTTTTGTTTAGGCATATATGAACACAGCAATCGCGCTTGGATCCACACCTGAATGAGGTGGTCTCGGCCTGATTGAAAAGAAACTCAGAAAGCATTCTGCCCCAATGGACCAATGAACCAAGTGGTATAATAATTTATAAGAGGAAATGTATTATATAAAAAGCAGCATCTAATTATGTGAGTGAGCACACTAGTTAAAGCAGTTGAAAACCAAAGAGAGC
This sequence comes from Tiaroga cobitis, assembly GCA_030578255.1. NCBI lineage: Eukaryota > Metazoa > Chordata > Actinopteri > Cypriniformes > Leuciscidae > Tiaroga > Tiaroga cobitis. The sequence goes on from CM060598.1 coordinate 26,241,369, forward strand.
CTCTTCATCTTAAAATTGTGTATGCTCTACTTCATGCATTGCAAGAATGCGGTCCTGACGAAGTCTTGTGAAACACAATTTTCTTTACCGCATTATCGAATATCCAATGCAATAATCAATAAAAAAAATTAAGGTTGGGAATCAACAACCAGTGTATATTCAGTTATTACTCTTTTTAACAAACCAGTCAAAGAAAATCTCATGAATCAAACTTGAACTCTTGAGTTATCTTTTGGAATTAATCTAACAACTCACTTTCTGAATCAGAGTGGATCTTGAATCACAAGTCATATCTAACTCAATATGACACTATATATGACAATATAAAGTATACACATTCAAAACAAATATTTGTTGTAATAAAAGTTAGTTTTCTCAAAAAAAACAAACAAAAAAAAGAATCGAGAATGAATAAATTAAATGGACTGGAACCTGGGCCAGAATTATTAATCTTCTCATAACTATCCTTAAAAACAACAGTGTTGATCACATAATAATAATAATAGGAATTTATAATTAATTAATAATTTAAAATTCTTAATTATAATGATAATTATTATTCTTAATAATAATAATTATTTTTATTATTATCCTCATCATAATAGTATATAAATTAGATTAGATTAGAAATTATCTCTATGAAAATCAGAACCAGCTGAGTTTATCTGATGAAATGTTACCCAAGAAAACCTGTAATAAAGCAGCTTATTATTTGTATGCTATACATGTAAGTAAAAAAAGAAATAACATTAAAGCTAGGTGTGGTTTTATAAAGGCTAGCAACAGTAAGCTAGCTTTGAAAGCATTAGATCCCATCCTCCCTTCAGAGCATCTCCAAAGCCACTCCTCCTCCAAAACACATGAACCGGAGAGTCTGCAAAGCATCACGTGTCTCAAAGCTCATAACAATAATAATGAACATAAACAACTTAGAGAGTTCTGACTTGTACCACCTTACTGCTGCAGATTCATTTCGCCGTTGATAGTGTTGCCACAGAAATGCATAAATCCGAGTCTGAGGACATGAACAGCTCCGGAAACGTAACATGCTGCCATCTCGCAATCACAGTAATTTCAACATGGCATGAACGCTATGATTTAACCAGGTATTAAAAACGCTAAAATGTGCAGCAGCTGAGACACCTATAAACAAATCAGATAATCACTTTCACTAACTAATATGTAGACCTACTTTAGACAGCAGGGAGGACTTTGTATGTAAAACCAAAACCATCCATATTGTCTAACCCACAGGTATGCAAGGGGTGCAGCAGGACAGCCAGTGAATATGGTGTGCATGTCAGTGTGTGTTGGTGCCTCCACTGGGCCCATTCAGTTTGTTGCATAACATTAACCCCTGAACCTCCCTTTCACAAACAGGGGGAGCTGCCATTGCAAGGACTCTCCCATTGCCCAGAGTTTTCAAGCGCATTACTATTCTCGCCATTCAGCTGCAGAGTGGCTTTTGAGTGGCCTGTTTCAGAGGGGTGTGAGGGGTTTGGTACAAAAGAAACATCCCATCCCATCCCACCCCCCCCCCCCCCCCCCCCCTCCCCCCCTCCACCACAGCACCCAACCAACCCCTTGAAGATCATGACATAACTCCACACTACTGCAAGCTCCCCTACCACCCACCACTTTATCCCGCCGACTACGGCAATCACTCGGCTGGAGGGCCGGGAAGAACGGTTGCTGGGGTCGCTGCATGATGGGATGGAGTGGCTTATGGCAGCTTTTTTTAGATGGGGGGGGGGAGGGGAGGGGGGGGTCCCTGTGTGTGGCAATGCCGGCACAGGGAGGAACTTTTTATGACTGTGTTGCGGGCGGGATTAGCTGGATTAGACTCCAACTCAGAGAGACCCCCTGTGGTCGCACGGAAGTTCCTGCACAGGGTCATAGCGGCATGAACTCTCTCCCTCGAACAATGTGCACAAATCCAGGCACAAACTGTAGCGCACCACAAACAGCCTCATCATAGATGCACCAGTTTTGACATGCCGCTGACTGCTAAGCTCACATCTAAACCAGAAAATGGTAAATGGTAAATGGACTGCATTTATATAGCGCTTTCACAGAGCGCTTTCACAGAAAGCTGCCTTCAAAGTATTTATTAGCCTACATTTCGTTTGGGTTGAAGAAAAATAATACTGCCATTTCTAGACATCAGTTTTAATAGCGATAAAATTAGGTAGCAAATCCACAAATAGAGCAAAGTCCTGCAGTGTCTCCATACATTGACCTTCACCATGCACTTATCCACCTTTTGCAAAGGAGATACGAAGGGTGGGAGAGAGGGAAAGTGAAAGTGAGAGAAAAAGAAAAAGTGAGGGAGAGAGAGAGTCCCTGACCCGCAGCTGTAGCACAATGCCCCCAAGCAGCCTGTTCGACCCCTGACACAAATTTTACACCGCAGCTGCCATTTACTCCACACCGCATTACCATATGTATGGCCAACTCTCCTCTAATTATGCTAATCACCTGTCCAGATCTGCTCCGCGAAAAATGGATGTATTTAGCAGTCCGCTGCCTACAAATACAGCTTACTGCAATCCAGAGATGTACATTCAGAGGGGCCTGAATGGGTAGATTTTTCCACGTTGCTGGCTTCATTCAAGTCCCTTGCCTTAAGAAAAAACTATTCAAATGAACTGGATCGCACTGCAACAAAAAGCATTAGGAAAAGTGTGTGTGTGTGTGAGTGTGTGTGTGTGTGTGCAAACCTACCCACTCATTCGGTGAGCTCCAGCAAAATAAGATATCACTGGGACATTTCCAGTTAGTCAGGGTTTTAAAATAAATAATCGCTTATTATTACATGACTCTCTGGAATACTGGTGTCTGATTGGCTGATTACAGGTGTCTGCAGTCAAAAAATTTGATATGACAACCAATAATCTAAGTTTGTATAATAATATATTAAGTAGGGTTGGGAACCGAGAATTGGTTCTTATACAGAACCGTTAGTGTTTTTGAAAAATACTGGAACCGTGCGAAATTCCTAAGTTTCGTTTCCGAAAATGGTTCTGGTCCGATGTGTGGGCGAAGTGCTGGAAGCTTATCCTTTAATAGAATATGAATATTCGCATGAATATTAAAATAGTAATGAATGCACTGAAAAGCCCTTGCGCTACTCGTATGCGTTTTGCGTCAGATATCAACGCAGAGAGAGAGTATAAAGACAGTAGAGCTGCACGATTAATCTTTAAAAGATTTCGATTCAAACATCCACGCGATCTTATTCCTAAATGACAAAAACTTCACACCGGAACATTCAAATCTGTTTGCGCTGTCGCTGACCCAGAAAGAGCAGTTGTCAATATATATGAAACAGCTTTACTCTCACAGTCTTTTCAACCACAAAGTATCAATATATTTCTGTGTTACAAATATTTAAATGATCACAAAGTACAAAGATAAAAGTTTATAGTTCGAGTATAAACACTGCTGTCTACGGTAGCAACCAAAATCGAGTAAATCACCTTTTGAAAGTCACTTCAAATAACGAGCGTATCAATTACATCTGATGCTTCAAAACATTCACAAGGATGACTGTTAAAGCTGGAGTCCGTAACTTTTTTGTGTTCAGAATTTACAAATTTTCAAACCGATTTTAAAAATATTCTGTTTCACCTGTCTGGATCAAGCATATTCTACCCTTTCTGAGAGGGTATTCTCCACTGCTGGAGATACAATAAGCTAGGAGAGGTCCCAAATTCTCCTAGAGAATGCAGAAATTTTTATTTTCCATTAGAAAAATTTATTATTTTAGCATTAATTGCTAAATATGTTGAATTTGTTGACATTACCAGTCTGTTAAACTCATTTCACAAGAAATAAACACAAAAAGGATTGTGCATTTTTCCCTTACTACTAGTTTTTTTATTAGTTGTTTTAAATAATTTTTATTGAATAGGAACCGGAACCGAAACCGAAACCGGACTCGTTGGGCGGAACCGGAATCGAAACCGGAAAATGTCTTGTGATTCCCAAACCTAATAAGTAGTCAACTCAATTCAATAATATGCAAAAAGCTACAACAGATGTACTTCTACTATGGTTTTACATTCACATGCAAAACAATTTCATCAGCCTAAAAACCCTCTACAAAGATCAATTTCCTTTCCTTCGTTGCTTATAAAGCTAAATATCGAACACTTCTTGCAGGTTAACAAGGCTTTAAAGGCATGTTTTAAGGAAAATTAAAATTTTCACAACAAGTTTACTAAACTGTTCCCAAAAAACAAGAAGGAAACTGTAGGCTGAACGTCATAGTACCTTGGCCCATACGTATGAAGCTTAAACCGAAGCAGCAGATTGCAGAAAAAAGGCTGTTCTAACCAAAACACAAATAACACTTCAGCTACTACGCTCCCCTCCCCCTCTCACTCTCTTTCGCTGAACTCCTCCGCCCCTCGGCCACAGAGGGAGGGAGGGTGAAGAGGGGGAGGGCCAGACCACCCGGCATCCATGGCAGGACTGTGTTTACATTGCTGCGCTTCACTCTGTAATACATCTGGCATCCCAGGGATGGACTCCCAAGTGAAGGGGGAGGAGGGGGGTGTCAGTGTGAGGAGCGGAGACCTTGGGGGGGGGACTGAAGTGCAGTGAAAGCTTTCGGAAGAAAAAAGAGGGGAAGGGGAGTAGGAGAGAGCGAGAGAGAGAGAGAAAGAGAGAAAGCATGAGTCTTTTCCGTCATTTTGGTGTCTCTGTTTTTTGAATAACACGGAGTGGAGGTATGCAGAATATAAACACAGGAATTGGAGAGCTGTCAGGATGCTGGTTGTGGATCGGAGTTGCTCCATTCGTATCTGTCTTCCACACACTTGTGTCAGTTTTAAAACTGTTGAGGCTGCCGCTGAAGAAATCATGATTTATAGACAGTGTAAAATACGAAAATCAAACGTATGTTAAGGAACTGCAAAGTATTATAGGGCTGGGTATCGTAACAAAATTTTCGATACAGATATCGATACCGATACCTGAACGATACTTTTTTTGATACCAATTTTATGAAATCTGTTTTAACAATATTACATAATCTAAAAAAAAAAAACTTTTATTTTTTCAGTTTGTTGACTTTTTTACACTCATATTTTGAGTCTGTTAAAAAGCACCAATGTTAAAGTTTTATGTTTCCTAATCAGTTAACAACATGTAGCCTATTCTTTACTTCAATGAGCTCATTGTTTCTGCCTTAACTTAATGCATTGTTTAATGAAATTAATTGAAATGCATTACACATAGTCGCCTCTGATAACAGATCACTCTAAATTGTAATTTAGACATGCATTTTCTGTAAAGCTGCTTTGAAACAATATGTACTACATGTGTATTATAAAAATGCTAAACAAATAAATGTGAATTGAATTAAATATAGGCTACTGGGGGGCGGGATATATTCCTCGCGCTCAGCACACATAAAACATGCCACAATGCACTGGCAAAAGAAAAAATGTGTCGGGAAAAAATAGCAAGGAGATTTTTGAATTGTTTATTAATAAACAAGTGTCTACTGAGTGTTTTGGCAGCAAAGATGAATATGGCGATGCTGACTCGTCATTCCTGCAGTAGTGAACACGCGCGCGCTATATGGATAATCAAACTATTTCTATTTGTTTCGTTTAAAAGGAGACATGTTTTGACCGTCTATAGGCCTATTTGTCATGTCTGTAAGGCAAGTATCCTATACGCCAAGTTTCGGTTCATTTGTGACGCGCTCCAGTTCTTGCTGTCGAAGACGGATAAACTTTCTACTCTCAAGTGTATTCTGTGCGCTGTTAAGTGCCTTATCAGATTTATCGTGTTGCCGGTCTTGGCAGCAATTATCTTGTCGAAAATATTGCATCGCGTGCTTTTGGCATCGAGTCTGGTACATAGGTAGGTACACGTCTGATCTTTTCCACATATTTTCTATCTGGACGGTAGGGACGCTTACACACACACACACACACACTACAGCCTCACGTGCGATGAGCCACGTCTCTGGACAGCCACGTAAACCAGTGTTTTACCGCCACAGCCGACCATGCTGCATGTATGTTTCACTAACATTGACGAGATTAACCCCTTAGGTATCGAAATTTGGTACCGAAAAACAAGACATGTTTCGATACTCGGTAGTATCGACGCAATTCGGTCGGTACCTAAAAAGTATCGAACTCGATACCCAGCCCTATTAAACAAAGTTTTAAACTTCACGCTATTTGTTAGCCTGGTTAAAACCAGACCATTCTCAGTTGTAACTGAGTTATGGTCTGGCGAAGCTTCATAGACAAATCATCACCAACGGACGTAGCTCAAATGCCTCTGGGCCCAATTGGATAGACCTAAAAGTAAACCGATCAGAGCGATGAAGGAGATGACGTATGCAGAGCGACGTTCGTCTGTTATAGAACAACTTGAATAAACGAGCAGACACTGATTAGCTACTTGCTCTATGTTTATTTAAAATTAACAGCAAGACAACTAGAAGTGAATGTGCTTTCCATTAAATAAATCACACACAGTAAACAAAACCTTAACAAAACAAACTTTGCAATGAACTTTGCAATTTAGACGCGCAAACTCGTGCGGTGAGACGTACATGGCTCGGGCAGATTCGGCTTGAAGTCGTTCATCCTCTGACGCGGCACCGCACGCGCTGTTACAAAAAAAGCCGTGGACACAGCCAAGCGAAATGGGGCCTTGCACACCGAACGCGTAATTTTTGGCGCGCGCACCTTTGCACTCGTGCGGACGTGTCGAGTATAAACAAGGCTTTACTCCGTGTCAGCGCGCGCTCTGATTGGTAAAGGGGAACAAACCTCTCCCGAATCATCTCCAGCAGCAGCAGCCTCCGAAGCACCACTAAATCCGCCTACGTTTCCCGCGTAAGCTGATATTAGTATTTAAACATTCTCTATGATAAAAAAATTTTGTGAAAAAAATATTTTTATAACATGGTTTTGGCGGTTATAGAGTTCTAATGACAGTGTTCAACTATAACCATCACACCCCTAGTTCCACGGCGGCACCCATCTTTGTAAATGTACAAAATCTGCTTCACCGTCGCTGTGCTGTCGTCATCGTGTAAAGCCCGCCCCAACGTTTCTGATTGGTGCCGCGATTTCGACAGATTAGAAATGGGCTTGAATGAGCTCTTTGCCAGACTAACTTGCAGAGCAAATCTAAAATTTAGCGGAAGATGTCTGGGTTTTCCCAGGCTAGCTATTTGTGCTACAGACATGAATGTCACCTCAAATTGAGTGGAAAGTTTAGAAGAGGTGCACTTTTAATTATCAGCTTTCACTTGGTGTAGAAAACAGGCAAAATTCCCATAGTTACAATTGAGAAAGGGGCAAATCTAGGGACAGTCAAGCGCCAAAATACGATAATCAAAGGAATTTGCTACATTGTAAACTGCTTTGTCATGCAAGTTGTCCTGCACTGTATATGCTACTGACATGAATAGGCTCCTTAAACTGTGTGAATTGTTTAAAATACAATGCAATTTTACTTTTCTAAGCAATCAGACATACAACTTTTAACTGGTGGAGAAAACAGGCAAAAATCTCAGTTACATTTGAGAAAGAAGCCATTTCTATGAACCATAATCTCACAGTATCCACTAGGGATGTGCAAGACTATACGACTAGTTGATTAAACGATACTGCTGATAGTCGACTTGGAAATACTAGCCTAGTTGTTTAAATTTTTTTTTTGCATATTTAATGTTTTGCTTTATATTTTCACAAAGGCTACATTTAAATTACTGTTATGTTAATAATACATTTAAAAATAAATACATTATTTCAAAAAGTGTATATCTGGAGCGGTATTTTTTTTAAATTTAAAAATTTACCTCAGATTTTGCATGTGTTGGTTTCACTCAAGGTGGGTTCAGAGTAGTGGTGGGCTACATACTGGTAGACATGATTAACCGGTAGAAATTTGTCAACCGGTAATAGATTTTGGACTATCGTCTTTATCTCTAAGCACGCGCTCTCTGAGAGACTGTTTCTCAGCGCTGTCTGAGAGACAAGCGCACATTAATAAAGTGAGAACTGAACTAAATGCTTTTTGCCACCTAATCGGGCTTGAACGGTTGAATACACATGTCAAAGTGACCATGTTTTTGCCAGTAAACACAGTAATTTGTCTTTTTTGTATTTATGTTATTAAGGGAACGTAATTAGTTGAGAAGTCTATGGTTGATAAAGATAACGTAGGGTATAATGGATCTGTGCAGTCGGTCTTAAAGTGAAAAGTAAATTTACCTGATGTCATTAATACTAATCAAACAACAAAAGAGAGAAAATCTCTCACTGCACCTCGACTCAATCACTTTTGTAACTGTAATAAGAAATGTATATTTAATTTAAACAATAAAGACTACGTATTGTTTTTTAATGTGATTATACATTTTATGTAGTATTTCTTATTTCTAATCTAGTGCTTGAAGTTTTTCAGGTAGGTATATTTCATTTGTGTCTTTGTTCTATTGTAGTTTGTTTTCCTATATGCTTTCTATGTTCTTTCTTTATCATGGTTAACTTGTCTTCAGTAAGCTTTTTTTTTAACTTAGGCTAGTATTAGTTTTTTGTGATATTGAAAATGATGATAAGAATTATGAAATGTCAATGATCAAACCTTATTTAAAGCAAAATGACTATATTGTGATATATATCATATCGTTATCGTGAAATAAAATTACTCATATCGTGATAAAAGATTTTGGCCATATCGCCCACCCCTAGTGCTCCGCATACATCCCTTACAGTTCAGCCACGTGTGTCCAAGCCCTCCTGAGCACATCTAAACAGGGAGAGTTCCACTAGATCCTGATCTTTTCACCACAATGCGGGAAGGTCACATTCTTCAGCTTCCTTCATAGTAGAAGTGAACTTCTTCCTAACATGAACTGCAGGTTATATACTCCTACATACTGCTAACTCTTAATCGTCCTCATGTTTTCACTTAAAACCAAAAGTCAATATGTCCACAACTGTTGAATGTAAAGGCATTCTCAGCCTAACACTTTATGTCCAAAAAACCCCGGCAGGAGTAAACACCTGAAAAGAGCATAATACAATGGCTCTACTCATAAAACACTGAAAAACTTGATAAAGTTAACATAAAACTCAAATTTCCACAAAAAGGACAAGAGACCAACAACTACATCAAGCTAGAATGAAATAAACCCAAGTTACATGTCTTCCATTATACCCAGATTTACTGCACATTGATCACTGATCTAATACATTTACACTGCCCCCTGCTGGGTGTATAAAAACACCTTGCTGGTTAAATTAATCATTAAATGCCTTTAAATCGATCAAGCTCTTCTTCCACAGGAGGACTACTATAGTAAACCTTCTCTCATCATGGTTGGTGTTAGCTGGAACCCCTCACTCTGCACCCGGGTCATGTAGCCAGGATCAGATGAGCTTTTAAATAGCGGAGTCTCCACTCGATGACCTCAGGTCCTGAGGGACACAGCCTTGTGGCCCCGAGCCTCATGCTGCTACTCCTACCCCCTGCACGAGAGAATGGGACAACCCGAACCCTGATATTTCAATGATTTCACTGCGAGAGCGGTCCTTCTCAAAAGCGGCCAGGAGGGGAAGGCGTACAGGAAGGCGAATGTTTACGTGAAACTGTTTTAATTAAATTCAGGCGGTGCTGGTATTTAAAAAAAAAAAAAAAAAAAAAAACTTGGTGACTGATCTTGAAAAGCAAAAAAGATGGCAGCTAATTTATCTGCAACTCTTTTTTATGTTTTATTAATTTTAAAACATTTGTTTTTTTAAAGCTATATAATAACAGCGAATTTGCTTAAAAATCCATTATTTTGAGTTTATATACATTTATATACACACAGACTTAAAAAAAAAAAGATTTCTCTTTCTGCACAAAATCGGACCTGAAGAAGTCTTCTAGAGGTTCACAAATCTCCACAACTTCAAAAATTAGAGTCCAGAACATCAAAGCGGATCAGTGAGATCTGCTGGTGAATCGAAAAGCTATGGCAACATTATCTACATCAATCATGTAACGCTGAAAATCTGTAGAGCAACCAAACAAATTATAATGGTTGGAGCTCACAGCCCTCAATGGCAAGTGATGAAAGCCAACATGAGATCACACTGAATCCCATTCAAGCTGAACTTCAGGGAGAGTAAGAGACACAGCTTCAACGAAGGGTCATTTGGAGGTCGCTAGCAAAAGACTGTTCCAAACGAAACATAAACATGCATCTTAATGGACGCTGGGTCGACATCTCCCAGCGCAGAACCTGGCCAACCAGAACTAATCTATCCCTCAGCTGTGGAGTTTAATCTAAACAAACAGGTCTCGATGTTACTGCATCTGGAAGCTGTCATGGGCTTCGACATGGGAACAACTGAGGTGTGAGTGAGTGTGTGTCCAGCAACCGACTGTCATACTTCATCTGCAAACCTCCTGGACTTTTTGGAAAGGAAATGTGGAAGTGAGCAACAGAAATAAAGCCCTGAAGAGAAAGAGAGGATGGAAGCTCTGGGGAAGGTGTTTGTGATGAGGTTCACATTCAATTTAACAAAAATGACTTTAATGTTGAGAATAATTACTAAAAATGATTGACACTCAGCTTAAATACTTACAATATTTAGCATTACCGCAAAAAAAATTCTCTAACTGAGGGGTAGACTGAGGTTTTAGGATCTAGGTTGCTACTGCACCCGCTCCATTATAGAAGCTTTAAGCAATCACATAAGCTGCTCCAGGGGAAGTGGAACTATAGTGTAAGGTGCACTGGATGAAGGGGGCGGAGTGTCTGCTAAAGGACAAATTAGTAAAGTAAGAGAAAATAGGCTCAATTTATTAAATAAAGCCAATTAAATTATTACCTTCTCTAGTTTCTCAAAAAAATTGACATAGTATATAAATACGGAGTAGTATAGGCCTATATAATAGTGTGTGTGTGTGTGTGTGTGTGTTTCATGAAAAGTTCAAAGTAAACCATCAAAATATATTTAAAAAATATTTTTTTAAAAATATTTTAAATATGAGGAAAGAACAAAACACTAAACTTAGTCAGGGTATTTACAACTACTACAACAAAATTATTTGGCAAAAAAGGCAAGCTAAAGTTTTCTTTTACAATGCAAAAAAAAATGCATAGAAAAACAAAAGGTTCGCAGGAAAAATCATACATTAACAACATAGGGAGTCATTAATATTTTGTAATTTGTTGTTTCTCTTTTGTTTTTGCATGTGTTAAATAATAAATTCTTTGTAGACATTGTGGACAAAAACTATATCCATACCATTTTGGCATCTTTATTTGATATAAATTATATTATATAAAATTGATTTTAATAATATTTGAATACAAGTCTGAATCTGTACATTTCCCTAGAACAGACATCACTTTTGGCCACTATATTAGTCATGGATGATTTTATTTGCTATATTTAGTTATAATATAAAGCCATGAAGTGGCAAACAGACCAGTTTTGCAACTCCAAGTGAGGCAGTGTCTCCTCAAAGAAAATTGACAAAAAAGTAATTTACAGTATAAAAGCAATATAACAGTCATATTATACAAAATATGAGATCAATTAGTGTAAAAATCACCCGTTTTCTAGTAAGTAATATTGTTTTACGCGGGCTAACTGAAAAATACTGGCAAAAAGTCACAGGACATAGCCTATCTTACTATGTTTTGTCAATTATCGTGACAATGGCCACCTATCATAACAGGAACAGGTCAACTGGCCAAAATGGTGTAACTAATTACAGAATAAACAGCTCATCCACTCAGACATCACAAATTTCAACTTGAAATGAATTGAAACAATAATCTACAAGTAAATAAAAACAAAAAATGCTTAAATGCAAAGATTGTTCATATAAATACACATTATTATACTAGCAGTTTGTTTATAGTGTAAGGTAAACAGTGTTTCATGTTTACACAGTGTTCGGTTAGAAGGGACATCAAGTGGAAATGCAACAGGAATTAAAAAAGTACTAAACACTGAGAGGCAACAGTCTCATTTCATAAATCCACCACACACCACTGACTTTAATATCAGTCCTGCATGGACAGAACATGGTGTGTTTACAGTCCAAAAACACACTGAAGGCCAATTTATCCAATTAAAATAACTTCATATAAAAATGCCTGTGAAATCAATTATAAGGTAAGCTCTTATATCATCTGTGGTCATATCAAAGGTTATTTAAACTGCAGGAATGTAGATCAAAGCAGAAAGGCCTATTTGCCCCTCCCCCCTTCAAAAAAATCACCACCCACACTACGGCCCCAACATCTCACAATTGACTTATTCATAAAATAAAACAACTCTCTTTCAAACTCTCTTCAAACCGCATATGAGCTGTAGTCTGTGTCGGGTCTGAGTGCACGTTTCTGCCTGTAGTTTGCTCGGTTCCTGCTGAAACTCTGAGACAAATCTTTTTGGAAAGTTGAACGCTGTCCAAAACAGGACCACACACAGGCTCTGTGAGCAGCACGGATCAGATTCAACTGTTGGAGGCACACACACACACACACACACACACACACACTCACAAAATGGCGGCTATTCGTGTTTAAAAAAAAACCACACACATTGCTTTCCAAATCAAATATTCACTGATGTATCGAACTTGGAAATAATAGGCGGGCGCGGGCGCGCTATAATGTTCCATAAGCAAACTGCATTCGTGCGCGCGAGGCAAATTCGAAGCTAAAAACATTCTTATCACGTTTAATCTGGATTTCTGCCAGACTTCAATACAATAAACAATTCCTTCAGCCTATGACAGACCCCCCACCCCACACCCACAGCTTTAGGCCTGCCTTTAGATTACACTTGAGGGGAAAACGTATTAAAGACTTAAGTACAAGGAAAACAGCTTCTTACCTTCTACCCAGAGTTTCTCCACATCCGTCTCCAGATTAGCTGCCCTTAGGCCAACAGCAAAAGCTCCGAATATTAAAAGGCCCACAACTAAAAACTTTCCGCAGTTCTTTTGTATGTAACAGCCAAGTTTAAACAAAAGTCTTTGAAACTTTGCTCTCAACCACAGCGGCGCTTTCCTCCCAGTCGCCTTCCCCTACAAGACAAGAGAGAGCAAATATTAAACTCGCATCACCTTGCTAAACAGATAAACTAAATTCCGTCTATACTTATTCATAGTTTTTCGATTAAATGCAGTAAATAAAATAAACTAAACAAGTAATTACTTGAAATGTAAACAATTAAGGTTATGTATACACCACTCATAAGGTCTTAAAAGTACCCCCTCCATCCACACTTTCAAGCACTGTTCCTATGGCAAGCCATTTTAACATGTATCCTTTAAAACTATTTTATCATTATAGCAAGCACTTATTTTTTACTACTAGTTACTAGCTGCATCCTTTTTTACTATTGCCAGTAAATAATCCAGTAGTGACTATCTTTTTTAGTGTCACTAGACATCTATTTTTTAGATACCAGTAGTACAACTTACTCATTTACAACTAGTCACTATCCCAATAACTATTTTGTTGTGGTGGAAAATTTGAATTATATCATGTTCAGATATCAACTTCAGAGTAGTATATATTCCATTCTTACTTGTAATTATTCATTAGAATATAATACATTTTCTTTAGATACTACTATTCCAGTTTTCCTAGTACTAATAAAACACACACTAAAACATATCTACTAGTGTGTATTCAAGTTGCTATAAATCATTCATAATCTTACTAGTAAAAAAATATAATTAAAATACAGAGCAGCCATTCTGACTGGTCAGTCATTAGACTCATTACATAGAAAAAAAAGCTGTAACTATGTTATAAGAATTACATAGATTCGTTTAAATATGTGCTAAAAACTGGTATACTGTTAAAAAAAGTTGCTGCCAGCCTGCCTTAAATATTTAAGTACAATCAACTTGGATGTTTAAGTAATTTCAACTTAAATTACATTAAACTGACTTTTTACTGTTATTTTATAACTTATAAAAAAAGTTTAAATGCTTAACTTATTTTGACAAGTTAAAGCAGTGTAAAAACATTTTGTCATATAATTTTATATATTGTTTTACAATGTAGGTTACACATAGCACATTAAAATAATAGTTCATATTTGAACCACAGATCCTCAAAGAATTAAATGGCAAATATTAAATTTGCTACCAGTAAAAACAGAAAAGTTATTTGTCATTATTGGGTTTGTGACTAGGAATAAGAATTATTATCCAAGTCTAAGACCTAGTTATTACTAATGAAACTATATAAAAAAGGATGACTAAATAAAAATTATATAATAATAATAATAACTAGTCACAAAAAATACTACTTGGTTCTAATGAATAAATGTTAAAACAGCTTGCCATAGTACTTGTACTATTCTCTCGGCATTCAGAGCATAATTCAAATGAGTTATTGTCCCAAGCATAAACTAGACGTTACACTGAGTATGGCTGCAATGTGACAGATTGCATTCTTTGGACATTGTACCAGGGAAACAGGTTACAATGTCCAAAGTCATGTAATATCGGAGATGCACGTGGGTCGCATAGCTGAAGGGACGCGATGTGATGTGATTTGGGAAGTGCTGCAGCCATCACAGAGGGAGTTACGACAATATTTGTGAACGGAAAAGGGCAGCCACATGGATCGTGCCTGCCCTGAGCAGTGCGGGACAAAAACGACTCCCTGTGTAGATCCTATCTGAGGGGGCTTCCATCAGTCGGATAGAGCCAACATCACTAAGACCCTTCGCTTTACTTCACGTCTGACAGTTATGTTTACGATTAATGTATCGGGACAGATGGACATAACGGTGAAATGAAGCGGCTACAGGTTGCCTCGCGCATAGACCCCCCCCCCCCCCCCCCCCCCCCCCCCCCCCGGCGCCGTGGCTATCCCGTTACCTAGCGACTTCACTAAAGTTGAGCACTTTGTCAGAGATTCCCAACAAAGTCCAAATGCAAACCGGCCAAACATTAAAGCACCTCTGATATCTGTTCCAATGCAAAGGCAGCATCGCAATAGCTCGGTCGCTGCAAATACTCCAAATCCGCC